>CM040121.1:213326310-214638286 GCA_022559845.1 Amorphophallus konjac
CACATGCAAGACTCAACGAGACAAGGATAACTCTAACTAGACATAAACCTAAAAAGACAATGCAATGGTAGATTACCTAGATGAACTAAGAGACTCAATGCAACCTAGACAACTCTAAGGCCTCAAATGACCTAAGACCCCAATTTGTTAGAACAAACTGGTTCCCTAAGCTCTGATACCAAACTTGATGCGGGACAATATGCTCTGATACCAAACTTGATGCGGGACAATATGCTCTGATACCAAACTTGATGCGGGACAATATGACTGATACCAAACTTGATGCGGGACAATATGCTCTGATACCAAACTTGATGCGGGACCGACTGACTCGCTAGCTAACCTACGACACTAGAGAGTGCGACCAGCACGCGCACGTGACAAGGCAAGCCGGTGTGACCGACTAACGTGAAATCCCTCCGGGTGGAGGCGTCTCTCAACAGAACTCCGAACCACGGCCGTCCCAAGGAGGGAGGCGCGACGGGGTCACAACGGGCGAGAGGCCGCGGGACGACATGGGAGTCTAGTCCGAGCTCGGTGCTCGACTAGGGCCAAGGGAGGTGGGCACTCTCAACTCTCAACCAGCAGTGATAAATACCGTCTAGCTAGGCCCTACACTCACTTGCGCGGCACATTCAATCGCATACGAGACAAGCAAACAACAAAGGAAGGAGCGAGACACGTACCTCCACGCCTAGGCGTGGGGAAGGAACCCCGGCCATGCCACACACCCACCGGTACATCAAACAAACAATATTACATAACCAAATGGTGCCCACTCCTCGCAGGGAGGTAACGGGCTACAAGCTCAATCCGGTAGCGTGCGGCGTGGGGTGACGGGTACCGGGTCGGGGCAGCTCGATGTCCACAGGTCCGCCTCGGGCTGCTGCAAGGAAGGAGTCTTCCGGCGCCTCGCTGTAATAGGGGACGCTCCTCCGGGAAGAAGAGGTACGTCGCTGGGCCCGGAGACGCGTCGGGAGTGCACTTGGGAAGGGGGCGACTAGCTGGCCACCCTGCGCAGGTTCTGTCCAGCAGCTGGATGGCGACACCGATAGGTCCCCTTAATCACGTCCGGGACCTGCAAAACTCGGCGGGGGCGCTGATGGGGATACCCCAGGGGCGCCCGTGGAAGGAGAGCCGCTGCTGAGGCCGCTGGTGGCTGTGGCGATTCGTCGAACACCTGGCGTGCAGTCGACCGGCCTGTCTGCTCACAGTGATAGAGGCCGCGAGAACGGCCGGTACGTGACCCTCCGGACAGCAAATGTGGCAGGGTCTTCTCTGGTAGATGGCTGACAGGGGAGGCTAATGGTGGGTTGTGGTGGCCGGTGGGGTACCGTGGGACTTTCGGGCGTGGGTGGCGAAGGAGGTTGGGGTCACAGTCTGCAATTCAGGGCAGTAAGAACTGTGACTCCCGGAAGGGCAGTAATGGCGAGGGGTTGTATGAGGATTCCGGGTCTGTGGCGATTACTGGAGATGGGGTATGGTGTGAGGGGGTGGCCTACCAAATTTCAGGGCAATCAGAGGTGGCTAGAGGGTGGTCCCTTTGGAGGTCCCTGCTGACTGGTCCCACACGGGTACTGTAGCAGAGAACTGCGCACAGAAAGTGTGTACAAAGGGAACTCTCAGCCCCGATGGAAATTTGAGGCGAGACCAGAGGGGCTGGATTCGTGACTGGGAGGGGAACAAATGTTATGAAGGGACTGGTGATGTTCGGGGGCAGGAGAGGCATGCAAACGGGGACCCAAGTCGGTTCAGGTCACAGGCGAGACTGCCAGGGAGGCAGTCAGCGCGACGAAAGTGTCTGTGAAGACAACTTTCTGTGACGAACGAGTTTTGGGGCGAGGTCAGAGGGGTTGGAAAGCTAACAGGCAAAGGCACAAAAACCTAGAAGACACTCCTGGGGTTTGCTGTCAGGAACTGGGCATACCGTTCGCAACTTCGGGCCCCTAGTGTGCAGGTCGGACAGGTACTCCGGGGTCGAGCAGCACGCCTCCACGATCGCCGTCACCTCGTCGACCGGATCGCCCGTGGACGTGGGGAAGAAGACCGCTGGCGTGGAATCCCTGGAGAAGGTCTCCTACCCCTGGGCGTCGCACCCAAGGACTGGAGAGGGGGTGAGGGCGTCGCACCCTCAAGGAGGAAGAAGAAGGGATCGCCCCTTTCACAATGTGGCACTCCACAATGAACACTCAAACATCAATTTTTCATTACCCTTTTGAAAAGAAAATACAATGTCTTTTTATATGGGATGGGGAAAGGCTAGGTTTAAACCCTAGCCAAGGGGGAAAGGGAGGAGGGGTGCGGCCACACCTAGGGAAGGAATTTCAAACTTCCTAGAATCTAGGAGTGAATGGGGGGGGGGGGCGGCCAAAAGAGAGGGGGGGGCAAGTGGGGAAGGCGGCTGCCATTCTCTCCAAGAGGAGGAGGGAGTGGTCCGCCCCCCAACCCTAACCCTAGGGTGGGCGCGGATCCCAAGGTGGGCCCAGGGGTGGTGGAAAGTGGGCAGCCCTATTGGGCCAGGGATGTGAACCAAGAAGTGGCCCAATAACCCCCCTAGCCTCTAGCAAGCCTACAAAACACAAATAAAGCCTAATTGGCCTAAAAAAAAGGTCCATGGCTGAAAGAAATTGTCCACATACGGACTAAACCAAGGCCCAACATGGCCCAAAGCATAAAATAAGTGATGATAGCTCCGCTAATCTGCCAACTGGTCGCCGAGCCAAAGGGATGCCGGCGAGATCCGTGTACTCCGTCGTAAACTGTGGCGCGTGTCCTCACCAAAATCTTTAAAACAAAATGAAAAGAAAGATAAAATATCAAATACTCGAGAATAATATTGCTAGATTGGAGTAATCAGAGTCAGGACACCATCTGCAACCACGGCGTGCAAGACAGAACCATCGTCCCCAAATTTTCCAATCTAACGGCCTATCCAACGATTAATCATGTGAACTTAGATCATCATCATTTTTGTTTTAGGGGAACATCAGATCCCAGGACACATGAATGACCAGCCGATTCTCGAGGTAATATATCATAGATAACATATAGTAATGCATTAAGGGAATGAGGGAGCGATATACAATACCTGACTTACCTGCGTGACGAACGGCAAAGCGTGACTTTTGCTCATAATCCTTTCATGAAAGATAGGTTAGCCAAACAAATGTCATGATAAGAATTAAGGCATAACCATTGTACGGGCAAGGGACATCAATAAGGAACATCATGATAGAAAATAGGGTCGTTCAAGCATCAACTAGACCTTTCAATTCATCAAGAAACTTACAAGAATATAACGGTCTGCTGCAGGGGTGTCACACAAAAATAACGGACCATACCTAGTCCGTCATAAATAAGGCGGTTCACATTCTTCAATAAAACAGTCCCTCATAAGTAACGGCCTATGAAAGAGGCGTCAGAATGATGTGACGACCGGTCGATAGACCGTCACATTTCCCGAGTTTTAAAAAAAAACAACCGAACGGTCACGGCCCATTCACCCCATTCCAAACCCAACGCCCCAAAAAAAAAACCGAGAGAGCTCCGGCGATTCCAGCCCCAACGACCACCATGGCCGGCGACGAGGCACCCCAACTGCCACCACAGAAGAGGGGGAGAGGGAAGAAGATGGCCATACGGCGGTTCCACCACCGGCTCGAACGGGAAGCGATCCCGCCGGTGGAAGAGGAACAACCAATGAGGAGAAGCCCAATAGAAGAAGAAGAAGTCCCCACGGTCGCGCAGGACAGAGAGGAAGCTCCACTGGGTGCAGAGGAACCCAGAGAACCAGAGAAGAAAAGGAAGAGAGGCACGGACCATGAGGTAGGCCGCCTTGCCCTAGATTCCATTATTATTTTTTATTCTTAATTCATGAGTGCATGTGGGGGAATAAGGAGAGAAATGGGTCTACGAACCCACTAGGGAGCTTTGTAGGCCATTTGGCCAACATGGGAAGCCATGGGAATGCAGGGAAAAAAACCCCAACTAGCAGACAAAGTGACGGTGCATTGAAGGTGCGTCATAGGAAAATAACGGCCAATTGCTAGTCCGTTAATCATGGCAGAACAATGATTTTAGAATTACCAACAGGAAAATGCGACGGCCTGAGGGAGACGCGTCAGAGTGAAGCAACGGTCCTAACCTGACCGTCTTTTAGCCCAGAAGAGAGACACCCGAGTGACTGAAAATATGACTGATCATAGCTCGTCCGTTACAAAGAGCGACAGTCTTCCCTAGGACCGTTAATCGCCACAGAACATTTTTTTAGAAAAAACAAACCCACAGGAAATATGACGGCCTAGGGTAGGCGCGTCAGAGTGGAGTAACGGCCCTACGACAGACCGTTAGAGCCTGGGTCGTATTCCGAGACGGATTGAGTCGGGGAAGTTAAAATCTGAGGTCTAGCCACCTAATCCCTTACTAGAACTTATCCTGATCGCAGATAAAGCCTTCTAGCTCAAGTCTTATCCTTTCAAAGTTAAATATAAGCCTTAGCAACTTGAAACCTTAATCAAAATTGCAGCTTTGCTGAAACCTCTGTTCTAGGGTTTGAAGAGCTCTCCCTAAAGAGCAGAAAACAAGATGAAGAGGAGCTTCGAGACGATGGCTATGGAGGAGAAGGTTTACACCGGCCCTAAGGCTGCAAGGAGGGAACATGGAGAGCTTCAGCGGCTAACCTCAATTCCCAAACACCTAAGCTCCAACGTCCAAAGAGTGGTAAGTTCTTATGACTTCATCCAAAGTTCAGATTTTTGCACTTCACTTCTTTTTGTAACCTTCCTTCTTCCTTTCCTTCTTCAAGCCCCTCCCTGGCCCAAGGTGTTATTCCAATCTGAAGTGGGTGGCTCCCATGGTAAAGGCACTCCTCATAGAGGTCACGTCAATCCTTAAAGCATGGCACCTCCAACCCCTCTTGGTTTTAGGCAAGAATTTCCAGAAATTGTCCTTAGATTGGCCAAGCCTTTCAGCACTTGTAGAACTATGGCATCCACAAACTCATACTTTCATCTTCCCTTCCTTTGAAGCAACCGTCCTATTGGAGGATGTAGAAACCTACCTAGCCCTTCCTAAGACTAAGGTGGGGGATGAAGACCGGGTTTGCTACACAATAGAGCCTATTGATCCGTCCTTGATTTTAAGCGACTTCATTCATAACCCGAAGGACGTGAGGACCATGATCAGCCCACACCACGTTCACTTGATTCCTTTGGCACAATGGATAGTGTCTCATTGTAAAAACAAGTGGGAGAGACATGAAGCAATAGCCAAGGCGGTAGCGGTTTGCTTGGGTGGGGTCTTCCTTTTTACCACGACCGACCACCTCTTAGATATCAAAAATCTTGGTATTATTAGTGGGCTGTGGCGGGGTATGTCTATCTCTCAAGCGGTCCTCTCATACCTCTATGAAGGACTAAGCTCGGCTTGCCTAGGAGGGCTTTTGTTTGGTTCTATGATACTCCTTGAGTGCTGGATAGGAGTGAGAGTCAAATTCCTTCCTAAGGAAGACATAACTTCTGCAAGCCGAATCTTCGGGAGCCACCCTCTCTTCTTTATTGGAGGGGCATTTGGATATTCTCCTCAGGTTGAATGCAAGACGGCGGATAAGAAAACTCGGGATGAATGGCGCCTCTTCTTCAACACTCTTCCAATGGACAAGTTCATCATGCGACCAAGAGTCCTCCGAAGCACTCTTCTCAAAATACCACGGCATCAAGGCCTGAACCTCCAACTAGTAGGGAACACTACCATGGCGATCTACAACCCGCACCGATGCCATCTTCAGATCGGATTACCTCGAATTAGCGTTTCTGCACTATCACACTACCCTCCCCTTCTACCTAGGAAGATGGGGACCGAGGAAGATGAACGAGCAGTCCGGAACGCGCTGACCATGTGGGAGATCAGCAAGGTGCGTCCGTGGCAAGCAGAAGTTGAAGAGGATGACGAAACACGCCGAGATTATGTGAAAGAATTGAGAAAAATCCGCCCTCTTGCGGATAAGAAATTGAATGTATCTTGATTTTCCTTTTCGTTTATGAGAGCTATCATGTAATTGACAACCGAAGTTGAAGTTATCAAGAATTATATTTCATTAATCTTTGCTTGAATGAGATAAGATTGCCATAGTTGAATGATCTTGAGTTCCATAGTTGAAAGGCTAGACTGATGTGAACAGACAGGGCTTCTGGAGGATATGACAGATGTGCACTGGGCCGCTACAAGGAAATAACGGTCCTGCGACAGGCCGTCATAATGAGAATAACAAGAGCCCGGTCTCTGAAGGATATGACGGATGGGTCTTGAGCCGTTATATTCAAGTAACAGTAGATCTCAGACCGTTAAAGTGAGGGTTCAAAAGAGAAGAGGGCCCATGCCTGAAGGAAAATAACGGTCAAAGATGGGCCCGTTACATGACTGTAACAGTCTGATGCTGGCGCGTTACACACTTTGAACCTGCATAGTTGTGAGTTTTTGTTTTCGGGCTTGTCCCTATATTCTGCACACACTCAGACATGAAACAAGTTAGATCTGTTCTTAGACTCAACCCCTTGCCTTGAAGCAAGTTAGATAATGGCCGTTTCTTGATATTTGGTCAAGGGGTTGAGCCTTATTAAATAGGCGAAAACATAATAAAAATGCGATGCATGCTATGCATATGATGGTATTTTTGGGAGTTTTGGAAAATATTTAATGTTTTGGATTTTTAAAAATATTTGTTTTGTTTCGGATTTTTGAAAGTATTTGATGTTTTTGGATTTTTGAAAATATTTGATGTTTTTGGATTTTGAAAATATTTGATGTTTTTTTTTATTTTGAAAGTATTTGATGTTTTGGATTTTGAAAATATTTGATTTTTTTTTTGATTTTTTTTTGGATTTTGAAAATATTTGATTCTTTTGGATTTTTAAAAAACCAGTGCCTCTCTAACAACACGAGACCTTCCTTGTTTTAGGTTAAATCTCGAGACCGGCGTGCAATAGCATGACAACCCCTGGCCGAGACCTAATCATTGTGACGGTGTTTTTACCAACGCCATACCTAGGGTACTCATCTTAGTCCTAAAAGAAAAAAGATCATGGGGGTAAGCTTAGGCCAGATATGGGAGCTTTTAGAACTTGATTCCCTCACCGTACAACCCTATCAGAGATTTGGTCTATTGTGCCGGGGCTTTTATGTCCATCATCGAACCTTTTTCCACTTAGGCATGCATGCGACCGGGCTCATAACGTCCCGCGGGGAACTGTACTGCCACTCTTGTCATGCCTAGTTTTCTTTTTCCTTTGGAGCTTTTGAAAATTCATTCACAGACTTTGAGATGATGCTTTTGATTTTGTCGTAAAGAGCACTCCTTTTCTTTTCTTTTCCTTTGTTCCTTGTGGCGTTAGGTCATAATGGACTTGCCCCTATTTGAGACCTCTTCTCGTTAGGGAGTTTGGATTGGTTGTCTCCTCCTTATTCACTCCTTGCCCCTGGATTCAGCCGAAGAATGAAGCGGATAGGGACTTTGGCTTTCCCCTAAAGCATGGCCAAGGAGAAACGGTGTCTTTTTAAACAAGGAGCCCGACCAGGGACGTCGTGTAGTGTGTGATTGCCTTACTCGAGACCCACTTTTTGAAGATAGGGAGGAAGTTCTTATTGCCGGAGAAGTACATGGTTTAAATTCTTAAGGAAAGAAACGCTTAAGATACAACCCATTCCACGGGTGAGAGAGCTCCTCACCTTCCGCGTTTACTAAACGATAAGCATTCCCTGGATAAGCCTCCTTTACCACAAACGGCCCTTCCCAGTTAGGTTGCAACTTGGACCTAGGACCTGCAGACCGAATGAATTTGCATTTCAAAACAATATCACCCGTCATGAATTTACGTTCAATTACCTTCTTTTGAAAATAACGCGAAACCCTCTTTTCATAAACAGAAACATGATCAGCCGCATTCATCCTCTTCTCATCTAAGAGTTCCAACTAGACCAGTAACGCCTCTCGACGTTCATCGAGATTAAGTTCCTTATCGAGCTGCACTCTAAGGGAAGGGATTAAGATCTCATATGGGAGCACCGCCTCCATCCCATAGGTCAGGGAATAGGGAGTTTGTTCCGTAGGGGTACAGACGGAGGTGCGGTAAGCCCACAGAGCTTCCACCAATCTTTCAGGCCAATCAGAGAATTTATGTGCTTCGCATGTTTTCTTAATGATTTTAAGAAGGGTTTTATTAGTGGCCTCGGCTTGACCGTTGCCTTGAGGGTAATATGGAGACGAATGATGCAGTGCAATATTGAACTTCTTACATAGGTCCTTAAGCTCTTGGGAGACGAACTGGGGTCCGTTGTCGGTGATGATGCTGCTTGGCACTCCGAACCGCGAGATGATATTCTTCATGATAAAGCGGCACACCGTTGTAGCTTTGATCTCTGCGTACGCCTTGGCTTCGGCCCATTTGGTGAAGTACTCAATAGCGGTGAGGATGAAGGATTTTTGCTTGATCTGAGAATTAGGATCACCGAGCGGGCCGACAACGTCGAAAGCCCACATAGAGAATGGCCAAGGAGCAGTCATAGGATGGAGGGACGAAGCTGGAGAATGAATTTTATCGGCATGGAGTTGGCATTTAAGGCACGTCCGGACATAGAGGGAGCAATCTTCCTCTAGAGTGGGCCAGTAGTAGCCCTACCTAAGGATCTTCTTTGCTAGAGCCTGGCCATTGACATGACCTCCACACTCGCTAGAATGGGCCGCTTCAGCCACTTTCCAAGCTTCTACATCATCTAAGCATCTCATGAGCATTCCATTAGTAGCGCGCCTATACAATTCTCCTGCAATGATAGTGTACCTTGCGGCGGCTCTTCTTATTACTTTACGCTGCTCGGATTTCGCCCCTTCTGGGAATGACCCTTCTTTGCTAAACAATTCGATTTCATGATACCAAGGCAATTCTTCGTCGTCCAGAATCTCCTCTAGCTCTGTTAGCGATACCTCTTTGAGATCTTCCTTCTCAGCTCTCGCTTCTATAGATTTCCTAAGGTTGATGAACCAAGGATCCTGAAGAGAGGGTGCGTCCAATCTCTGGACGACAATGGTCTCAGTGCTACGACTGAGAGGAAAAGATAAGGAGGAAGCAAGAGATGCCAACACATCAGCTAGAATGTTTAAAGAATGGGGAGTATGGATATAGATCAGCTTACGGAATCGCTTAGCAATGAGCGTGACCAAATCTTGATAAGGTTTGAGCTTGGGGTCACGAGTACGGTAAGTTGACAGAACTTGCCGTAGGACGAGCTGAGAGTCTCCTATGATGTTCAAATAGCGCGCGCCTAGGAGATAGGCGTGCTTCAAGCCGGCCAGGAGAGCCTCATACTCAGCGATGTTGTTGGTAGCGGGAAATCGAAGTTGATAAGCAAAGGGGATGGTTACTCCCTCTGGAGTAAGCAAGACAGCACCGATCCCTTGGCCTTGAGAGTTGAGTGCACCGTCGAAGTGCAGAGACCAGAAGGGATGATGAGAAAGGACAGAGAGATGCTCATCAGGGAAATCGTCTTGAATGGAATCGGTATGAGGAATGGGAAGATGTGCAAGATGCTCAGCAATGGCATATCCTTTGACTGCCTTCTGAACGACAAAGGTGATGTCAAACTGAGAGAGGAAGCTCTGCCAGCGAGCTAACCTACTAGAAAGGATGGGCTTTTCTAGGAGATAACGGATCGGATCCATTCTAGAGATCAACCTAACTGGGTGGGCGAGAAAGTAATGTTTAAGCTTCTGAGCTACCCACACTAAGGCGGCACAAGTCTTCTCCATAGCGGTGTACCTAGATTCAGCCAAATTAAACAACCGAGAAAGGTAGTACGCGGCCCGCTCTTTCCCTTCATCATCCACTTGTGCTAAAACCGCCCCTTGGGAGTCCTCAATGACCGAGATGTATAGGATCAGGGGTTTCCCAGGGACAGGAGGTTGCAAAACCGGGGGATTGGTTAGGTACTCTTTGAGGTCCTCATAGGCCTTTTGACAATCCTGATTCTATTTGAACTTGACCCCTGCCTTAAGCAATTCATAGAACAGGCGGCACCTTTGAGAATGCTGAGATATGAATCTCCTGATGAATTGCAGACGACCAATCAATCCTCGAAGTTCAGTAATGTTCTTTGGCGGAGGCATGTCCATGACGGCCTGTGCTTTATTAGGATCAATCTGGATCCCCCGTTTGCTCACTATGAACCCTAACAACTTCCCTGAGGAGACTCCGAATACGCACTTCTTCGGATTCATCTTAAGCTTATACTCCCTGGCTCTCTGTAGCACCTTAGCCAGGATAGAGGGGTGTTCTTCTTTTGTTCTTGATTTCACCAAGATGTCATCCACGTAAGCCTCCATGTATATGTGCATCATGTCATGGAAAATGGCCATCATCGCCCTTTGATAGGTGGCACCTGCGTTCTTCAACCCAAACGGCATAACCACATAACAATACGTGCCCCAGGGCGTGGTGAAGGAAGTTTTCTCTTGATCTTCCGGAGCGAGACGGATTTGATTGTAGCCCGAGTACCCATCCATAAACGACAGAGCTTCGTACCCGGCAGTGTTATCCACTAGGACGTCTATATGAGGTAGCGGGAAATCATCTTTGGGACATGCTTTGTTTAGGTCCCTGAAATCAATGCATATGCGCACTTTTCCATCCTTCTTGAGAACAGGGACTATGTTCGCCACCCACTGGGGATATAAGACTACTCTGACGAACTTGGCCTTGTATAGCTTGTCGACCTCTTCTTTGATCCTTAAGGCCATGTGGGGGTGAAATCTTCTTGACCTTTGTTTAACAGGTGTTGCCCCTGGTTTAAGCACGAGTCGATGTTCCACTAAGGAGGGGTCAAGACCTGGCATGTCCTCATAAGACCAGGCGAAAGAATCGCTATACTCCCTTAGTACTTTAATTAGATCCTCTTCTACCTGTGAAGGGAGATCAGCTGAAATAATGATGGGCCTTGGGTCTTCTTCTGTTCCCAAGTTGATTTCCTTTGTAGGTTCATCCACTACCGTCGACGGTTGGTCGAATCTCTTTAATCCTTGTGCATATAAATCGGCTGTGTCCTCTACATCGCTGTCTTCATCCATTGGATCCTTCTCATCCAAAACCTCATAGACGCCTAATCCGTCGTCGCTCCATTCCCCTTCTATTTCCTCTTCGTCTTTAATCACAATTGCCGTGGCGACAAATTCCGGACATTTCAACAGCGCATGACATCGCTGAGCCAAATCTTGCAAGAACCTATCAGGAATAGATCGGGAAGGATGCGCAAGCGAGCGCGGCTCAGAATGGGAAGGGTTGGACGACCTAGAACAAGACCCGACTTCTCTAGACCTAACTGACTCTACTTCCTTAGACTCGCTAGACCCTAACCCTAACCTAGGAGAGAGAAGGCTTAGTGGAAGGGAAGGAGTAGGGGACTCGTGCCCCTGGGAGGAGGAGGATGGAGACAGGACAGCGTAATCTTCCACTGAAATCTCCGTTTTAAATTTGACGTTTTTTTTTTGGAGATCAGTAGAGACTACAAAGCAAGACGGAGGAGGTGGGAGCTGCCTAGGGAATAGCTCGGGGAAGATGCAATCGAAGAAGGGGTCAGAAGAAGAGAACCACATCTCGTGGAGTTGAGCGTTGGGAGGAGGAGGAGTGAATAGAGTGGATAGATCAATGCGCGGGCACTTCCCGCAAGTACAAGGAATGACTAGAATCTCTGGTGGATCAATGACGGATGGATTTATCATGACAAGAGGAAGGCGGGGTATGAACTCCCTTTGCTGTAAGTTGGATTGGAAGCGTGAGGGAGACCAAGAGAAGATAACTGGAGAGCTCTCCTCGTTCTGCAATTTAACCGTGGGCTGCTTCTTCGGCCTCCACTGTACGAGCCGAACCTCTTGTTGCTTCTGGCGTTCTTCCTCATGAAAGAGCCTCTGCAAGGCCTGACTGTAGTCGAGCATGTCATCATCTGACCCTCCTGGCAAGGAAGGCGGACTGGCAATCGGACAAACTATATCCCTTTTTGGCTGAACCGGCTTCGGAGCTAATGTGCCGGGTTGGAGAGGCCCTCTGACAAAGTGCTGACGATAATCCCAGGTAAGCGGCCCAGAATCACCCATCATAGATAATGATGTTTCCTTGTAACCGAGGCCTCTTCTGCCCATTTTCCTTCCCTTAGGTATGGGCCTAGTCATCCCTTGCAGTTGCGCACCGAGGCCTCTCCCCGGTTGATAGCCTAGTTTTAGTATGATGTTCCACCCCTTCGAATCTCGAATCTGCGGCTTCACTTTGACGTTAACCGGAGTAGTGATGGGTTTAGGAGATGTGTAAGCCCAAGGAAAGTTCAAATCAAGCACTGACAGAATGGGTCGGCTGCTCGGCCAGAGTGTGGGAAGAACTTGATCTAAGATGGCCTTGACTGTCTGCACCGTGGACAAGCTCTTAACTTTGACGACCCTCCCTTGGAAGGGGAATTTAACGCACTGATGTGCGGTGGAGGGTACGGCGCCAAGCGTGTCAATCCAGGGATGACCCAAGATAGCTTTGAACATAGGGTCGATATCGAGAACATAGAATTCCACGGCCATAGTAAGGGGCCCGAGCTCTGCTTGAATGGTGATTATCCCATGACATGCTCGCCTTGAGTTGTCATATGCTGCTATAGTAGTGGGAGTAGGCCGTAGTAACTCTTCAGATATGTTGCATGCTCGGAGGGTGCTAAGTGGGCAAACATTAATTGAGGCCCCTGTGTCAACCAGTGCCGCTTCAATGTCGACTTTGTTCAGGGTAATTGTTATGCAGAGCGGCATCTGCCGAGCCCCCGGAGGTGCAAGCTCGGTTTCTGAGAACGTAATTGCCGGCCCTTTGGAGATAGTTGCTAATGCCGTTGGTAGACTGTCGACTGCCATGTCTTCGTAAACTATTACCTTCTGCAAGAAGTCCCTCAGTGCATCCTGATGAAGGGTAGACCTTTTGATCAGCTCCAGCACGGATATCTTAGCGGGTACTCGATCCAGATGATGTAACAAGTCATATTGAGTACCCGGCAGGGGTTCAGCTTCTTCTTGTTCGGCTGTTGGCTGGGTGGACTGGGGATTAGAAGTAGTAACGTAATTCCGATGGAACATCTTCCCGCTCCTTAAGGCACAGTTTTCCGCAGCATCCGAAGATAGTATGATGGGCCCTGCAGGGTGGATGAGTGGAACAGGTGGTGCGGGGGAGGTGATTTGGTGGAGCGTAGGATTGGAGAGTTTAATGGGGGGTGAGCGAATGATGGGTGAAGGATTGGTGGACGGCAGGGTGGTGATGAATGTTGATGCGGGTGGAGGGAAGGCTAGTGGATGTTTGAAAGTGGGCGAAGGGTTAGGTGGTGGTGTGATGATGGCG
The DNA here is from genome assembly GCA_022559845.1 of Amorphophallus konjac. Taxonomy (NCBI): domain Eukaryota; kingdom Viridiplantae; phylum Streptophyta; class Magnoliopsida; order Alismatales; family Araceae; genus Amorphophallus; species Amorphophallus konjac. The sequence continues at coordinate 213,339,711 of CM040121.1, forward strand.
AGGGGAGTAAGTGTTGGAGGGTATGATGGGATGGAGAGCGGTAGAGGGTTTGCTGGAGTGGGTGTGTGATGCGGGACGGACACGGGAGACGACACTATACAGTGCCACCCTCGGACTCTAAATGAAGACGCGACCAGCAATACACACCAGGGAGACGCTAAGCCCGACACTACGAGCTCCTAGTGGCAAATGTCGCTAACAGAAGTACAAGCTCACTCGGCGTCCCATGCGAGGGAAAGCGTGGATCGTGCGCGGTTAAGGAACCGGCAGAGTTCAAGGTAGTCAGACTCACTTCCGGACTCGGATCGAGTCGCGGGACGGGTCACTCTCACGCTCACAGCGGTGACATGGACACACGGGCTAGGAACCTACACTCTCGGCAGCGGCCTAAGACCGTATACTAGCTAAGCAATGTAATGCCAAGAAGTTAAGACCTTTACCTCCACGCACCCGGCGTGGCGAAGACACCCCCCCGGCTGACTTACGGACCCCTGGTTAACATAATTCACAGCGGTACAAAAGGATTCGACCCACTCCACGCAGGGAGGTAAAAGGTCACATGTGAGCCCCAGGGATCACGTAAATCAGGTTGACAGGCAGCATCTTGATGTCGACTCGACGCGCCGAACTCCGCATTTTCGTGCTTTCCGAACTGCGGGTTCTGCGGGCCCGTGGGGCCCACGGATGGCGCTGTCCTCCGGATCTGCGGAGGTGGGTCCCACTATGATGGAGACCCCTGGTGGCGCGCCTCCACGGACGGCGGTCGGCCGGAGACACCGATTGGTGGCCGGTCGGGTCCGATCTTCAAGTTGTGGAATGGCTGCCCACGGATTTCAGTTCTGTTTTCCCTGCGCGCGCTCCGGCGAAAACAGCCGCTGCGGTCGATCCCGACGTCGGATCGGGACGCATGAGCTATCGTTGGAAAGCTCTCTTCAAATGCTTCAATCTAAACGTAGAGAGATCTGATGGATCTAGCCGGATCTAGACTTTAATGAATTTACAAATCCCTGTTGTACAGTAACCGAGACATCAGATTTACAGGGTACTTATCTGAGAACCACCGTTGACCGCCTACTTTCCGTAGGAATCAGACTCCAAGCTCTTCTTCAACTTTGTAGATAATCAAACCATGAAGCTGGGACAATTTTTGGAATTGTATTCCTAGGTGGTGGTGATTTGATAGGATTTTTAGAGTGTCTGGTGGTCATATCTGGGAACTGGCAGAAAGTACTGTAGCTAGGGAAGAACTCGATTTTTGAAAAATATAAGATGGACTCACAAAAATTCAAGAAAATTTGGGGATGGAGGGGATAGTGGACAGAATGCCCAGTAAAATTGGGCGAACTAAAAAAAATCAAAAAGTGGATCTAAGACTTAAAACTCATGGCAGGTGGAAATGGAAACAGACAGGAGATAGATCTGGAAACTGGGATTGGACGAAAATAAAAAAATACCAAATGAGATCTTTATGACCAACCAAAATTCTAAGGAAGTGCTGGACACCTCTGGGACATCCAGTAAAATTCCCAGCTCGATCTGAGGCCGTGGCTGAGACTGAAATTTTGTAGAAGCTGCTGTGGTACTGCGCGGACAGAACTCCGGCGGTGGCGATGGCGGCTCGTGGCGGCGGCGGCGGCGACCGGAACTGATAGGGTGGAGTCACACCACCAAGAGGCAGCCTTCACAGCTGCAAGGGGGAGAGGGAGAGAGGAAGGGGGCGGCCTAGGCCTACTCAAGAGATTTTTTTCCAACTTTCAAATGGCATTAATTCATCAAAATGGTAAAATACAAGCATATATAGGTCACCCATCTAATCCATCCTCCACCGTTGGATCTAGGGGTGTGAGATGGAGGGTTGGGATGGCTTGTGACCATTCCACAAAAATTACAATAAAAAATAAGGGGGGGGGGGGCAGCCTTTTGACTAGGGGGGAACAAGCTTGACATGGTGGGTGGGTGTTGGTTGGAAATGTTGACTATTTTGGTTCCTTGTCCCCCATGTGGACAATTGACCATTCAAACTTCTAGATGCCCCATGTGGCATGTTGACTGACCCCACGTGGGACCCTAGGCTGAGGTGGCCCAATGGGGTGGGGCCTGGGGGGCCCGTGGGGCCCACGGGGTCCGAATTGCACCTAAGCCCCTATTACAATCAAAATGGCAAACCGAATGCAACGAAATAAACACAAATTAAACACACATAAAGTCTAACTAAATATAATAAATGGGGAGGCTCAAGGCGGAGTCTCCAGGCTGTCTCCGAGCCAAATGGACGCTGAGGTGGCTCGTGTCGTGCTCCGCGTGCGGTACCGGTGGCTCGGCGTATCGTGCCGATCAGCTGCTCGGGTGTCCGCACCAATTCTCCCCGGGTGGGAGAAACTCGACCCTGTCGAGTAAGGGTCTGCATCGCTCCTGTATCGCTCCAAAAGGTCTGGATCAATCCGCTGCAACTCGCCATGTGTGATCCATGTGTCCTCAGTAGCAGGCCGTCCTCTCCATCGCACTAGGTAGCACGGGTAAGATCCACTCCTGGTAACTGTCACCTGCTCGTCCAGTATACGATCTATATGCTCACGCTACCGTGAAAAAGGGGCTGGAGGTGGAAGTGGACACTCAGGTGTGGGATCACTCTCAAGGGGAGGAGATGGCTCAAAAGGCTCACTAGGGATCACCGCTGGGTCCCTATATGCAACAAGATCCGATACATTGAAGGTAGAGCTTATACCATATTCCTCGGGCAGGTCCACAACATACGCATTGGATGCAATGCGTTTCAACACTCTAAAGGGACCGACTCTGCGAGCTTGCAACTTCTTAACGGTTCCAGAGGGAAACCGTTCAGGTCTTACCCTGATCATGACATATTCACCCTCTTGGAACACTCGGTGGTGTCGATGGACATCGGCTAACTCCTTGTCCCGTGCATTGCTGGCCTCAACTGTGACGACGGACATCGTCATGCAGACTCCTAACATGTTTAGCAAAAGAAAAGAAACACAGGATGCACACACGACCTAACATGCTTACCAAAAGAAAAGAAACACACGGATGCACACACGACCCTAAACAACCCTACAGTTAGTAAAACCCAATCATATGCAAGGTGGTCCAGGACATCCGAATGTGTGCCATGCATGCATTTGACATAACCGGAGGTTAATGTCATGGTGGATTCCTAGACATCCTACGATGCACCAACCATGGACATAGGGTTTGGATGTGGGAAGTCCGGGAGGCTTGGGTGGTTGAGGTGGGCCGGGGAAACCAAAGTCTTCATTACCCCCAAATGACGGTTCGGACATATTGCCATGTGAAGGTTGCCAGGCCCGAGTAGGAGGGGTGTGATAGTGGACTTCCTTAAAGAGGGGGAATGGAGGTTGTGGGCCAAGGGGCTCATGAAGAAAGGGATCGAAGGGATCAAAGAATGTGTGACCCCTCAATATGGATTCCCTCATCTCAAGATCCCATGTGTGGAAGTCTAGAAGGTGTTGTTGATCTCCTTCATCCTTGAAGGGAGATGAGACGGTGGGGGTATGATGGTGGACTCTCTCAAAAAGGTGGAGTAAATATGGTGGGTCACGGGGTCCACAAAAGAATGGGTCGAAGGGATCAAAGAAGGTATGACCCCTCGGACTAGGATTCCACAAATCGATGTCCCACATTTGGAAATCTTGAAGGTGTAAATGATCACCTTCATTCATTGTGAGAGGTGGGACGACAGTCATAGGTAGAAAGTAAGATTCCTCCCTTGGGCAAATGGGAATGAAGTCGGGCTCGGCCGGCATAGGGAGGAGTAGAAGAACCTTCGTGGTGACATGACCCATGGTGTACACGGAGGTGATAGACCCTAAGGATGGATGTGTGAAGCTACGACCTATAGGTTGGTCAAAGCCTGGAGCCAACAAGTGCATAAAAGTTAATTGCCGGTCTAACCCTTTGAGAAGGTCATCTAATGTATCCACATAGTGACTAGACCGGAAAGTTGTGTGAAATGAATGGATTGGCACCAGAGGTAGGATAGGGTCCATAGATGGGAGGGGAGATGGGACCAAACCTATCCTAAGCCAGCTAAAGAGTGGCTCGGCTATGAGTAGCTTTCCCGTTAGAAACACGGGTAGCTCTGGCTGAGAAGGCTCCAAATAAATATCGGAGAGTGAGGCTTCTCCAACCCTTTTGTCCCCTAGGGCTAGAGATGTCCGAGTGGGACATTGTCCAGCAAAGTGGCCAAACCCTTGGCAGCGATAACACTGCTGTCGTGATCCTCTTCGCTCCTTGATAAGCAGACCCTTACCCTTATCCTCCTGACGGACATGGGGTGTAGGCAATGGAGCTCTCGTGGGTGGGGAAAGAGGATCCACTACGATGGGGAGAGGACCTTGGGATGGAGCCATAGATGGCACTGGGTTGGGACTACCGGCGGCTACCTCCTTAGGCTCATGCTTGGTTCTATCTCGGCTAGGAGGTAGGCAAGGGGGAAGCAGGGATTCAATATAATCACACTTCCTATCCACTTTATCCAAAATGATTTGGAAGAGTTCGGCAATGGTGGGGTGTGGAGTAGGAGTAATGTGGTGGACTCTCCCATATGAACTCGGCTTAGTCGTGGACCTAGGCTCTTCTACATGCGCGGCGCGTTGCCTCCGATTATGGCCCCCTTGGGTGGATGTGATTGGGTGGGGTCGGTTGGAGGTGACCGGACCGGGTAGGTAGACCTTCCTAAGTTCGTCCTTCATCTCATGCCACGACTCGATGGGCCTTTGCCTCCTAACCTCTCTCATGCGCTCAATGCTCTCCCATTTCCAGGCGGCTTTGTGGACAAGCCTCTCTCGGGAAAAACTAACTTGCATGGCATCGGACATGGTGTAACATTCAAAATATTTGTCCATGGTGGCCTCCCAATTGAGGTAGTCGCCCGGGTCATTAGAGCCATAAAAATCTGAGGCTTCGGGCCTACGGAAGGGGAGAGGATGGTTGCCAAGCCCATGGGTAGACCAACGGCCATATTGCCCGAGTGATTGGGACTCCATGAGAAACTCGGAACTACAAGATGGGCATGATGACAAGAGACAAGACAAACCGACTAATGCAAACACACACTAGACAATGCACTTAGACCTAAACCAATATCCGATACGAGGCGGAGTTAACCGATCCGAAGATCACTCCCGCAAGTGTGTGGCCTTCCCGATAGGCGTAGCCTACCGTTCGGACAACACCTTTTAAGATACCGAACTATCGGGATGAAATGTAATTTTAAAACACTCTTTTTTTTGTTTTGAAAATAATGATGGTCCTAGACTTGACTTAGACCATGATGCATGCAAGACTATGCAAGACTACCCTAGACTCAACTCGCTCTGATACCAAACTGATGCGGGACGGACACGAGAGACGACACTATACAGTGCCACCCTCGGACTCTAAATGAAGACGCGACCAGCAATACACACCAGGGAGACGCTAAGCCCGACACTACGAGCTCCTAGTGGCAAATGTCGCTAACAGAAGTACAAGCTCACTCGGCGTCCCATGCGAGGGAAAGCGTGGATCGTGCGCGGTTAAGGAACCGGCAGAGTTCAAGGTAGTCAGACTCACTTCCGGACTCGGATCGAGTCGCGGGACGGGTCACTCTCACGCTCACAGCGGTGACATGGACACACGGGCTAGGAACCTACACTCTCGGCAGCGGCCTAAGACCGTATACTAGCTAAGCAATGTAATGCCAAGAAGTTAAGACCTTTACCTCCACGCACCCGGCGTGGCGAAGACACCCCGGCTGACTTACGGACCCCTGGTTAACATAATTCACAGCGGTACAAAAGGATTCGACCCACTCCACGCAGGGAGGTAAAAGGTCACATGTGGGCCCCAGGGATCACGTAAATCAGGTTGACAGGCAGCATCTTGATATCGACTCGACGCGCCGAACTCCGCATTTTCGTGCTTTCCGAACTGCGGGTTCTGCGGGCCCGTGGGGCCCACGGATGGCGCTGTCCTCCGGATCTGCGGAGGTGGGTCCCACTATGATGGAGACCCCTGGTGGCGCGCCTCCACGGACGGCGGTCGGCCGGAGACACCGATTGGTGGCCGGTCGGGTCCGATCTTCAAGTTGTGGAATGGCTGCCCACGGATTTCAGTTCTGTTTTCCCTGCGTGCGCTCCGGCGAAAACAGCCGCTGCGGTCGATCCCGACGTCGGATCGGGACGCATGAGCTATCGTTGGAAAGCTCTCTTCAAATGCTTCAATCTAAACGTAGAGAGATCTGATGGATCTAGCCGGATCTAGACTTTAATGAATTTACAAATCCCTATTGTACAGTAACCGAGACATCAGATTTACAGGGTACTTATCTGAGAACCACCATTGACCGCCTACTTTCCGTAGGAATCAGACTCCAAGATCTTCTTCAACTTTGTAGATAATCAAACCATGAAGCTGGGACAATTTTTGGAATTGGATTCCTACTTGGTGGTGATTTGATAGGATTTTTAGAGTGTCTGGTGGTCAGATCTGGGAACTGGCAGAAAGTACTGTAGCTAGGGAAGAACTCGATTTTTGAAAAATATAAGATGGACTCACAAAAATTCAAGAAAATTTGGGGATGGAGGGGATAGTGGACAGAATGCCCAGTAAAATTGGGCGAACTAAAAAAAATCAAAAAGTGGATCTAAGACTTAAAACTCATGGCAGGTGGAAATGGAAACAGACAGGAGATAGATCTGGAAACTGGGATTGGACGAAAATAAAAAAATACCAAATGAGATCTTTATGACCAACCAAAATTCTAAGGAAGTGCCGGACACCTCTGGGACATCCAGTAAAATTCCCAGCTCGATCTGAGGCCGTGGCTGAGACTGAAATTTTGTAGAAGCTGCTGTGGTACTGCGCGGACAGAACTCCGGCGGTGGCGATGGCGGCTCGTGGCGGCGGCGGCGGCTACCGGAACTGATAGGGTGGAGTCACACCACCAAGAGGCAGCCTTCACAGCTGCAAGGGGGAGAGGGAGAGAGGAAGGGGGCGGCCTAGGCCTGCTCAAGAGATTTTTTTCCAACTTTCAAATGGCATTAATTCATCAAAATGGTAAAATACAAGCATATATAGGTCACCCATCTAATCCATCCTCCACCGTTGGATCTAGGGGTGTGAGATGGAGGGTTGGGATGGCTTGTGACCATTCCACAAAAATTACAATAAAAAATAAGGGGGGGGGGCAGCCTTTTGACTAGGGGGGAACAAGCTTGACATGGTGGGTGGGTGTTGGTTGGAAATGTTGACTATTTTGGTTCCTTGTCCCCCATGTGGACAATTGACCATTCAAACTTCTAGATGCCCCATGTGGCATGTTGACTGACCCCACGTGGGACCCTAGGCTGAGGTGGCCCAATGGGGTGGGGCCTGGGGGGCCCGTGGGGCCCACGGGGTCCGAATTGCACCTAAGCCCCTATTACAATCAAAATGGCAAACCGAATGCAACGAAATAAACACAAATTAAACACACATAAAGTCTAACTAAATATAATAAATGGGGAGGCTCAAGGCGGAGTCTCCAGGCTGTCTCCGAGCCAAATGGACGCTGAGGTGGCTCGTGTCGTGCTCCGCGTGCGGTACCGGTGGCTCGGCGTATCGTGCCGATCAGCTGCTCGGGTGTCCGCACCAATTCTCCCCGGGTGGGAGAAACTCGACCCTATCGAGTAAGGGTCTGCATCGCTCCTGTATCGCTCCAAAAGGTCTGGATCAATCCGCTGCAACTCGCCATGTGTGATCCATGTGTCCTCAGTAGCAGGCCGTCCTCTCCATCGCACTAGGTAGCGCGGGTAAGATCCACTCCTGGTAACTGTCACCTGCTCGTCCAGTATACGATCTATATGCTCACGCTACCGTGAAAAAGGGGCTGGAGGTGGAAGTGGACACTCAGGTGTGGGATCACTCTCAAGGGGAGGAGATGGCTCAAAAGGCTCACTAGGGATCACCGCTGGGTCCCTATATGCAACAAGATCCGATACATTGAAGGTAGAGCTTATACCATATTCCTCGGGCAGGTCCACAACATACGCATTGGATGCAATGCGTTTCAACACTCTAAAGGGACCGACTCTGCGAGCTTGCAACTTCTTAACGGTTCCAGAGGGAAACCGTTCAGGTCTTACCCTGATCATGACATATTCACCCTCTTGGAACACTCGGTGGTGTCGATGGACATCGGCTAACTCCTTGTCCCGTGCATTGCTGGCCTCAACTGTGACGACGGACATCGTCATGCAGACTCCTAACATGTTTAGCAAAAGAAAAGAAACACAGGATGCACACACGACCTAACATGCTTACCAAAAGAAAAGAAACACACGGATGCACACACGACCCTAAACAACCCTACAGTTAGTAAAACCCAATCATATGCAAGGTGGTCCAGGACATCCGAATGTGTGCCATGCATGCATTTGACATAACCGGAGGTTAATGTCATGGTGGATTCCTAGACATCCTACGATGCACCAACCATGGACATAGGGTTTGGATGTGGGAAGTCCGGGAGGCTTGGGTGGTTGAGGTGGGCCGGGGAAACCAAAGTCTTCATTACCCCCAAATGACGGTTCGGACATATTGCCATGCGAAGGTTGCCAGGCCCGAGTAGGAGGGGTGTGATAGTGGACTTCCTTAAAGAGGGGGAATGGAGGTTGTGGGCCAAGGGGCCCATGAAGAAAGGGATCGAAGGGATCAAAGAATGTGTGACCCCTCAATATGGATTCCCTCATCTCAAGATCCCATGTGTGGAAGTCTAGAAGGTGTTGTTGATCTCCTTCATCCTTGAAGGGAGATGAGACGGTGGGGGTATGATGGTGGACTCTCTCAAAAAGGTGGAGTAAATATGGTGGGTCACGGGGTCCACAAAAGAATGGGTCGAAGGGATCAAAGAAGGTATGACCCCTCGGACTAGGATTCCACAAATCGATGTCCCACATTTGGAAATCTTGAAGGTGTAAATGATCACCTTCATTCATTGTGAGAGGTGGGACGACAGTCATAGGTAGAAAGTAAGATTCCTCCCTTGGGCAAATGGGAATGAAGTCGGGCTCGGCCGGCATAGGGAGGAGTAGAAGAACCTTCGTGGTGACATGACCCACGGTGTACACGGAGGTGATAGACCCTAAGGATGGATGTGTGAAGCTACGACCTATAGGTTGGTCAAAGCCTGGAGCCAACAAGTGCATAAAAGTTAATTGCCGGTCTAACCCTTTGAGAAGGTCATCTAATGTATCCACATAGTGACTAGACCGGAAAGTTGTGTGAAATGAATGGATTGGCACCAGAGGTAGGATAGGGTCCATAGATGGGAGGGGAGATGGGACCAAACCTATCCTAAGCCAGCTAAAGAGTGGCTCGGCTATGAGTAGCTTTCCCGTTAGAAACACGGGTAGCTCTGGCTGAGAAGGCTCCAAATAAATATCGGAGAGTGAGGCTTCTCCAACCCTTTTGTCCCCTAGGGCTAGAGATGTCCGAGTGGGACATTGTCCAGCAAAGTGGCCAAACCCTTGGCAGCGATAACACTGCTGTCGTGATCCTCTTCGCTCCTTGATAAGCAGACCCTTACCCTTATCCTCCTGACGGACATGGGGTGTAGGCAATGGAGCTCTCGTGGGTGGGGAAAGAGGATCCACTACGATGGGGAGAGGACCTTGGGATGGAGCCATAGATGGCACTGGGTTGGGACTACCGGCGGCTACCTCCTTAGGCTCATGCTTGGTTCTATCTCGGCTAGGAGGTAGGCAAGGGGGAAGCAGGGATTCAATATAATCACACTTCCTATCCACTTTATCCAAAATGATTTGGAAGAGTTCGGCAATGGTGGGGTGTGGAGTAGGAGTAATGTGGTGGACTCTCCCATATGAACTCGGCTTAGTCGTGGACCTAGGCTCTTCTACATGCGCGGCGCGTTGCCTCCGATTATGGCCCCCTTGGGTGGATGTGATTGGGTGGGGTCGGTTGGAGGTGACCGGACCGGGTAGGTAGACCTTCCTAAGTTCGTCCTTCATCTCATGCCACGACTCGATGGGCCTTTGCCTCCTAACCTCTCTCATGCGCTCAATGCTCTCCCATTTCCAGGCGGCTTTGTGGACAAGCCTCTCTCGGGAAAAACTAACTTGCATGGCATCGGACATGGTGTAACATTCAAAATATTTGTCCATGGTGGCCTCCCAATTGAGGTAGTCGCCCGGGTCATTAGAGCCATAAAAATCTGAGGCTTCGGGCCTACGGAAGGGGAGAGGATGGTTGCCAAGCCCATGGGTAGACCAACGGCCATATTGCCCGAGTGATTGGGACTCCATGAGAAACTCGGAACTACAAGATGGGCATGATGACAAGAGACAAGACAAACCGACTAATGCAAACACACACTAGACAATGCACTTAGACCTAAACCAATATCCGATACGAGGCGGAGTTAACCGATCCGAAGATCACTCCCGCAAGTGTGTGGCCTTCCCGATAGGCGTAGCCTACCGTTCGGACAACACCTTTTAAGATACCGAACTATCGGGATGAAATGTAATTTTAAAACACTCTTTTTTTTGTTTTGAAAATAATGATGGTCCTAGACTTGACTTAGACCATGATGCATGCAAGACTATGCAAGACTACCCTAGACTCAACTCGCTCTGATACCAAACTGATGCGGGACGGACACGAGAGACGACACTATACAGTGCCACCCTCGGACTCTAAATGAAGACGCGACCAGCAATACACACCAGGGAGACGCTAAGCCCGACACTACGAGCTCCTAGTGGCAAATGTCGCTAACAGAAGTACAAGCTCACTCGGCGTCCCATGCGAGGGAAAGCGTGGATCGTGCGCGGTTAAGGAACCGGCAGAGTTCAAGGTAGTCAGACTCACTTCCGGACTCGGATCGAGTCGCGGGACGGGTCACTCTCACGCTCACAGCGGTGACATGGACACACGGGCTAGGAACCTACACTCTCGGCAGCGGCCTAAGACCGTATACTAGCTAAGCAATGTAATGCCAAGAAGTTAAGACCTTTACCTCCACGCACCCGGCGTGGCGAAGACACCCCGGCTGACTTACGGACCCCTGGTTAACATAATTCACAGCGGTACAAAAGGATTCGACCCACTCCACGCAGGGAGGTAAAAGGTCACATGTGGGCCCCAGGGATCACGTAAATCAGGTTGACAGGCAGCATCTTGATGTCGACTCGACGCGCCGAACTCCGCATTTTCGTGCTTTCCGAACTGCGGGTTCTGCGGGCCCGTGGGGCCCACGGATGGCGCTGTCCTCCGGATCTGCGGAGGTGGGTCCCACTATGATGGAGACCCCTGGTGGCGCGCCTCCACGGACGGCGGTCGGCCGGAGACACCGATTGGTGGCCGGTCGGGTCCGATCTTCAAGTTGTGGAATGGCTGCCCACGGATTTCAGTTCTGTTTTCCCTGCGCGCGCTCCGGCGAAAACAGCCGCTGCGGTCGATCCCGACGTCGGATCGGGACGCATGAGCTATCGTTGGAAAGCTCTCTTCAAATGCTTCAATCTAAATGCAGAGAGATCTGATGGATCTAGCCGGATCTAGACTTTAATGAATTTACAAATCCCTGTTGTACAGTAACCGAGACATCAGATTTACAGGGTACTTATCTGAGAACCACCATTGACCGCCTACTTTCCGTAGGAATCAGACTCCAAGATCTTCTTCAACTTTGTAGATAATCAAACCATGAAGCTGGGACAATTTTTGGAATTGGATTCCTAGGTGGTGGTGATTTGATAGGATTTTTAGAGTGTCTGGTGGTCAGATCTGGGAACTGGCAGAAAGTACTGTAGCTAGGGAAGAACTCGATTTTTGAAAAATATAAGATGGACTCACAAAAATTCAAGAAAATTTGGGGATGGAGGGGATAGTGGACAGAATGCCCAGTAAAATTGGGTGAACTAAAAAAAATCAAAAAGTGGATCTAAGACTTAAAACTCATGGCGGGTGGAAATGGAAACAGACAGGAGATAGATCTGGAAACTGGGATTGGACGAAAATAAAAAAATACCAAATGAGATCTTTATGACCAACAAAAATTCTGAGGAAGTGCCGGACACCTCTGGGACATCCAGTAAAATTCCCAGCTCGATCTGAGGCCGTGGCTGAGACTGAAATTTTGTAGAAGCTTCTGTGGTACTGCACGGACAGAACTCCGGCGGTGGCGATGGCGGCTCGTGGCGGCGGCGGCGGCGACCGGAACTGATAGGGTGGAGTCACACCACCAAGAGGCAGCCTTCACAGCTGCAAGGGGGAGAGGGAGAGAGGAAGGGGGCGGCCTAGGCCTGCTCAAGAGATTTTTTTCCAACTTTCAAATGGCATTAATTCATCAAAATGGGAAAATACAAGCATATATAGGTCACCCATCTAATCCATCCTCCACCGTTGGATCTAGGGGTGTGAGATGGAGGGTTGGGATGGCTTGTGACCATTCCACAAAAATTACAATAAAAAATAAGGGGGGGGGGCAGCCTTTTGACTAGGGGGGAACAAGCTTGACATGGTGGGTGGGTGTTGGTTGGAAATGTTGACTATTTTGGTTCCTTATCCCCCATGTGGACAATTGACCATTCAAACTTCTAGATGCCCCATGTGGCATGTTGACTGACCCCACGTGGGACCCTAGGCTGAGGTGGCCCAATGGGGTGGGGCCTGGGGGGCCCGTGGGGCCCACGGGGTCCGAATTGCACCTAAGCCCCTATTACAATCAAAATGGCAAACCGAATGCAACGAAATAAACACAAATTAAACACACATAAAGTCTAACTAAATATAATAAATGGGGAGGCTCAAGGCGGAGTCTCCAGGCTGTCTCCGAGCCAAATGGACACTGAGGTGGCTCGTGTCGTGCTCCGCGTGCGGTACCGGTGGCTCGGCGTATCGTGCCGATCAGCTGCTCGGGTGTCCGCACCAGTGTGGATGGTAGGATGAGCGGAGAGGGTGTTGGTTGTATAGGGAGGATGAAGGAAGGGTTGCGAAGGTTGTGATGGAAGGCCATTACTTGCAGTGTGGCGCCATCATCATCAAAAGACCACCCGGCATTGGGGGCCGGTGGTTGAACCACGTTTACTTATGCTGGTGCCGGCGGCTGCTGCTGAGGAGCGGGTGGATGATTCGGCATCAGGTTCTGATGGATGCCCAGGTCTTGTACTTGCTGCGGTTGCTGCTGTTATGGTGGCTGCTGCGGCTGTGGTGCTTGATGCTGCTGCACTTGCTGCCCCTGTGGCTGCCTTCTCTTCTCTTTAATCTCAACAATGGCCCTATGCATTTCGGCCCAGTCGATTCTCTGTCCTTCATGAAGGTCATATACCAGATCCCGGAACTGAAAACATCCTTCTATGGTATGGCCTGGCTGCGTATGGAACATGCAATATTTAGTCTGATCAACCGCCAGGTTCCAAACAGGCCGTTCTGGAGGAAGTTGGATTGCATTTACTGACATAAGTGCCGAGAAAATATCTGTAAGTGTCTCTGGTAATGGAGGATACTGGGCTCTTCTGGGAGTCGGGCGCTTGCTATTAGGGTTGTTGTTGTTGTAGCCGTTGGGTGGAGGGACGTTATGGTATTGTGACGGTGGTGGTGGTTGTTGTGGTGCGGCGAAGGGGTTTCGTGGAATGGTGAAGGCGGGGGGAGGGTTTTGTGGAGTGGCCTGGAAGTTTTACGGAACGGTGTTTTGTGGACTGCGGGGATTTTGGTTGTAGCGAAAGGGTGCGGCCTGAAATGGAAAAGCAACGGCCTGTACTTGCTCGTTTGTTTGGACTCCCTCGGTAACCAGCCCTTGTGGTTTCTTGTGGTACTTGGGCTTTGGGTTTTCGAAAAGAGAATGGATAGGGGAGTCCTTGAATTGAGTCTGTATGAAGCGCGCCCGGCTGTAGAGTTGATGCATGTTAGCTATATCATTCATTGCCAGGATGTTGCGGAAAGTCGGCGTGGCATTGGAGATCAGCAGTTTGACCTTCTCTTCCTCCGGAATATGGCCAAGCACTCTGGCGGCCATCTGCCTCCAGCTGTCTGCATAGGTGGCGAAGTCTTCCTCTGGCTTCATCTTCTCTGCTACTAGATCTGTAAATGAATATTCTGGTCCAACCCTGTCTTGAAACTGCTGAATGAATTTGTCCTTAACTACCTTGAAACTTTCGGCCTCTTCCAGTGGCAGAGAATAAAACCATTCCAGAGCAACTCCGTCTAAGGATCAGCGGAATAAATACGCCATGAGGCGATCATCATATTGGAACTGTGCCGATTCATATAGAAAATCCCTCACATGGATAAAGGGATTGCTGTTCCTATCATACTTGCGATAGTTAGGGAGCTCTGATTGCGGAGGGAACCGAATGTTCTGGAAGCTCGGAATAGGAATATCGGCCAAGGATTGTGGGCCAACCCTTTTTTGGAGGAAGTCGAGTTGTTGCTGCATGGCGGCCCACTTGTCAAGCAAGTCCTGCTCTTGGGAGGGAGCAGGGGTAGTGAAGGACGCCGATTATTTTTGAGGAGCGGATGGAATGACTGTAGCAGAAGGGGGAGGCCCATAGGCATGAGTAGAAGGATAGACAGTGGAAATAGGGGGCCCGTAAGAAGGATATTGGGCCTGAGATATACCCGGATGGGAGTGAGCTTGGGCTGCCCCTTGCTGAGGGTGTAAGAAATCAGAAGGGTTCATGAGAAGCTGTGAAGCCACCGAACCAGAATTGTGATGATCCACCTGGACAAAAGAAGGGATAGGCGATTTCCCTTTATCAAAAGACTGATGGGCTGAATTGGAAGATTGGCCCATTTCCATGCCAGCGAAAGTAATGGTCTGGGATTGGACCGGAGTGAGGTCAATCGGAGTGGGCTGAACGGACGGCCCGATAATGGAAGGATTAGATTGACCTTGAACAGCGGCGGAGGGAGAAGCGTTGGACCCTTGCATAGCTTGATATAGGACTTGAAGTTGGGTCGGGTCCAATTGGGCCATCATGTGAAGGACGGAGCCCGCGGAAGGAGTAGAAAGAGAAGGGGTACCTTGACTACCTTCCATAGAGGTGGAGGACGGGAGAGGGGCAGTCCCTTCTCCGGAGGAAAAGGTGATAACCCTAGGGGGGTTTTCAAGGAGCCCTTGAGGAAGAGAGTCCTCTTGGGAGCGCGGAGGATTGAAGGATGCCATGGTAGATTCGAAGAGGGGATTGGAATAGAACGTGAAGGAAGAAGCGACTCGAGAAGAAGATTCAGACGGACGAAAACAGCTCCACATGCAACGGATAACCTTGACAAAATGCAAAACAACCACCACAAAACACACAATAAGCAACCAAACTTAGGTGATTCTAACAAGATGTAAGTAATAAAAGATGAAGACACTCAAAAATCAACCAAGTTTCTTAGAACGATGCGATAAGATTCTTATGATTTCTCCTTTGGAACTTTAGCGAATTGATCGATATGTACTCTCAACAATGGGTTTCTAATAGGAGATGGATATGGGACTTGGTTTGACTCTAAGTGTAACCACTCAATCACTTATGCAACCCTAGACACGGGGTGGGAAAGGTACAACCAGCCCGGCGTCCGTGTGCGAATCCACGGCTCGCGGGGACTTATGGAGATCCCTGCTGTGATTTCCTAGTCGGCCCCAAGGAATATGGAGACGAGAGGTCCTCACAACAAGGTAGGAAAATGCAATCTAATGTATGAAGAGATGAATGACTCTATGTGCACCGGAGTGCATGCAAAGTCTAGCCTAACAATCTAACAATCAATAGTGCACACCACGATGTGCAGATATGAGCAAAGCAAGAGGAGGGTCAAGTGTCACCCAAGCAATAAATCACAGCAAAAACTACGGAAATAAATGCACCTCGGATGCGTACCTGCCAGGAGAGTAACGGTCGAAGGCCCCTGCATCAGAGAACAATAACGGTCGAAGGCCAGACCACCGGATAATATATAACGCGGGGGGACGAGACCGTCAGATGAGCCAGGGAGCCAAAAACTAACCGAAGTAACCGGAAAGCCCGTGAAAGCTCACAAAGCAGAACCAAAGCGGCGGCCTAATGCCCCTGCGTCAGACGACTGTGACGCGGGGACATAGGGCCGTCAGAGGACTCAGAAAACCAGAATGAGCAATGAAAACGAAGGAAACAAAAGACAACTGATCAAACAGATGATGGCAGGTTTAAACAAGAATCAGAAGCACGATTGGCACAAGTTGTCCCACCGTGATCGCCAAAAAATTATCTGTTGATATTTATTTGCCTATCTTTTATCTTACTTTTGAGGTTTGTAAAGTAATATGGCAAGATGATAAACAAGCAATCAAAGATCCACTCAAACCTGTGAACATGTGAACATGAACCTAGGCAATCATAGCTAGCTCTAGCATGGGCATGCTATCTCAATCCAATTACGCTAAGGAAAAGGAAAACACACGCCGGGGCGTGGAGCAAGGAATGAATAAAAACACACCGTGAAGGTGGAGCAAGCAAGGAAAATAAAGATTGTCGATGAAGAAGACAGCTAATGCCCAATACCAAGGAAAGATGTGATCGCCACCAAAGTAAACACAAGTCAAAGACTCGAATGTACCTTGGAAGTAGGTGGATGAAGCACCCGCCCACGGGAGAGAAGACCAAGGAAAGCCCGCAGATCAACTTGGAAGTAACGGCCAGAACCCCGTGCGTCGCTTGGAAGCGACGGCCGCACGAGTGACGCGCCTGCACCAGACCATCAAATGACCTGCAGTAGTAAAGCTTGAGTTCTTTTAACTCCAACTCTTCCAGCCGGCTAGAAGACTTGGGCCTCGCGCTAATGAACCTGTAAACCTGCCAAAAACGTAGAAAGACAAGACAAGACAACCTCAATTAGCCCTTTTCACAAGCATAGCATCAATTCTTAAAGAGCTTAAGAACATCAAAAGGATAGGGAATTACCGGGGAGTTTTGGTTTTTTTTAACCCCTCTGGGTGTTTTTAAAAGTTGGGAAGATGGTTGTATGCTTAAAGAATAGTGAAAAACATGGAGGAAGAGGAGGGATAATGCTTTGATTAAGAGAAAACCAAGGAAGAACTCAAGCATGCAAGGATGAACTTGAAAGACCAAAACAAAAGTACTCCCTTGATTAGAAGATGGATGGACGTGGGAAGCAGTTCCTCTTGGATGAAGATGGCTCCTGAGTTCGGCAGCACTTCGTCGTGAATTCAAATCTCCTCCCCTCTGGCCAGGAAATCAAGGGTTCTATTTATAGACCCTCAAACTCTTAGGTCGAGTAGAGGATAATTCAGCATGAAAGAGGGATAAATCTTAGCAAATCCTCGAAGATAATATCACCAAGAGTCCATGGAAACAAACGGGAGGTCCTGAGGATCGGATTTGAAAGAGATAACGTCAATCCAAAACCTTATCTCGACCACGGAGTAGCAGAAAAAAGGCCTGAACTGCCAGGACTCTCGGAAGGAAGTAACGGCTGCACGACAGACCGCCACTTGGAAGTAACGCACCAAGGATCATCCGTTACTTTCAACCTTATCCCAAAGGATAAGATCAACGGGAAGAAGATCAAACAAGCTGGACTCTTCAAGGAAGCGACGGCCAAGGCATAGGGCGTCATAGTGAAACAACGGCTGCACGACAGACCGTTATTATCAACGTGGAATCAAAAGGATAAGCACTGACAACGAGGCCTTAAGCTTTAGGATTCTTCAAAGAGTAACGGTCCAGGTCCCATGCGTTAAAACGAAACAACACGCCTAGTCCAGACCGTTATTTGCCATTGAGGTTCAAAAATATAACGAAGGGATTGCTAAGCTTTTGCCAACGAAATGCCACCAGGAGCCAATTCTTAATCCAGGGATTCAAGACCCAAGAAACAGGTTTCAACTGATCAAGAGACTCGTTAAAGAATGAACAACTCGGAGCATCATATTGAATGAATAAGGAGACGACCCAACTTATTGGGTATAAAACGGGTGTCAACAATGACGAAGACGGTAAATCTGCTGGAAGAACTGGCCGGTCCCTCCCTGTGCTCTCCTGTTGAGCTGAAGACTCCTCCTCTACCGCTGTCTCGGGAGTTATGGCTTGAACATCCGCGGGGGGAGAACCAATAAATGATGGAGCTATCTCTTCATGAGTCTTTTGAATAAGGGCTTCATCTTCAGCTGCCCTTTCTGATAATGGGGACGAAGGGTCCCTAGTCTGTAGAGGCAGAAATCCAGTCTCTATAGCCACTGTGGCAGGGACTGCTGACTCGGGCGCAATTGACATTACGGCGGCCGGTATAAAGGCAGAGCTTCTGTCCGGGTCTGCTTCGGCTCTAAACTCTGAGGCCCTCACAGGGATGGAAATCTCTCCTGATGATCCCAAGTCCAGTGATGTTAAGTCAGTTGAAGATTGTATTCTTACTGGCATGGGGCGAATAACCTCAGAAATTCCCATGCAAGTTGAAGGTAAAGCGGGGATGATGACCAGGTCTGCAGATGAGACATCCATAGAAACTGCGGCCGTGTCTGAGCTGGTAATGACAGGGTCCTGAGGACAAAGCAGAATGATCTTCAGCAGTGAATGAAAGAAAATAAATAGAACAGCAAACAAAAAAGGCTTACCTTTAAAGTGGGAGCTATATCCTCAAAATGAGACAAAAGAGGAGAAAGCTCCGTAGTCGAAGCAACAAACGGAGGGGTTATGTCAACCTCGGTGTCGAGCCCGGCAAACTCCTCTTGCAATTCTTCCTCAGAAGTCAGCATCAGCAGCTTAGGAGGCTGAAAAGGCGGAAGGCCTTTTGCAAATACGGGCAAGGCTTCTGATTTTTGGACTTCCTCCTCACTGTCGCTGAAAGTCACTTCCTCCTCATTATCAGGGACGGTCTCAGAGCTGCTCGAGGATACCTCCACACTAGCTATATGCTGCGAGGTCACCTCTAGAGCATGTCGGGATGCGGACCGGGTGATTATACGTCTGGCCGGGACAGGACTCCGTTGTGTTTGAATCCTGTGACCCTCCTGCGGCTGAGGCGACTCTCCCGCTGCTATCATGGCCTCAATCTGCTCCCTGACTGTCACTTCAACAAAAGGGGAACTCTGAGGGATATAATGGAAAAAAATAACAATGAAAGTATAAAGAGAAAAGATGAAAAAGCACATTTACCTTCCTCCTCGCCAGCCGGGGTAGGAGAAGGTAGCCTCGTGTCCCTTTCCGCAGGCACTGCAACCTGCTCCGGGGCTGTATCAGATAAAGAGAAGCTCAGTCTCGAAGGACGCCTTAAAAGATCAGTCAAGAAAACAATGAAGATCGCATCTGCAGGATATTTACCGCCACTCTCGGCAGGTTCCTGAGCAGCCTCCCTCTAAGACCTGAACTCGTCAAAAGAGGGGATGTCTGGAAGAGGGGTCCCGGCATCCATCGCAACTGGAGCTGACTGCTGGACCCGAACAACCTTGGCCTGACTGCTGGACCCGAACAACCTTGGCCCTCTTGGCCTTGACAACTGCAACTTTCACCACAGAAGGCTTCCTCTTCTTGCCCGGAGGCAAGGGAGTGGTCGTGGGTGCCACTGCAGGGATTTCAAAGTAAGCAGGCCTCTCAGCTTGAGCGATAATCTTCCTTTAAAGTCCCTGTCGTTTCATATCCGGTCTATCTGTGCAATACATAAAGAAAGGCAGTCATAGTCGACAGATGCAGAACATAACAATAAAAGAAAGACGCCATGAGCGCACAGAAAGGGTCATACCTGCTGGGCCGTCATAGAAGGTGGAAAGCGGCCAATACAGATAAGCCACCTCCTTCGAGCGGGAAGCAGCCTCCTTCACAAGCCAGCATACGTCACCAATGGTTTGGCACTTCTCCGTCAAGGCAGCCAAGTCTTTATGTCCATGGAAATCGAGGCAATGAAAGAGGCCGAGATAATCCATGCACCAGCCGTCAACATAATGAAAAGAAATGAAAAGCGGCTTATTCAGAATGCCAGCTATCGGGTTCTCTACTGACAGCCCGTGAACATTCAGCAGTACAAAAAGCCAAGAGGTGTGCTGATAATACGTCTGGGTGCGGTCTTCCCTCCGCACAAACGTCCTATAAGGGTGAAATCTGTCCACCGGGCCCCTCCAGGGGGCTGCTGTCGGGAGAGGCTCCTCTGGGGGAAACGGATACTGCACCTCCACATGAATACTCCCTATGTGGCCCAACTGCCTCAGGTCCTTTGTAAAAGCATCTTCATTGATCTCAAAAAATACAGGAGTGGGTATTTCAGAACCTTCCTCTTTTAAGGACCGACGTCTGGCAATATATGCTTCCGCCTCTTTCGGATGCTGTGAATAGAGCCTCTTCAGATGAACCTCATCAATTTCAAATACAGGCCCTGATTGTCGCTTTAAGAAAGAGCGCTCGGCCACATCCCAAAAGGCGCCTCTACCATCTTTATAGAAATTGGTACGGGTATTCCACCATTTAATATATTCCGATGTGACACGGGGAATACGATTAGAAACGGTCGGGACCCTGAAAGTTACGCCCTCTCGGCGATGAAAGAAATTCCACCATATCCGACCGTCACTGGCAATGGATTACCCATGCTTGGCACGGCTGTCCAAAGGAAACTGAGCAACTGATGAAGGAATATGCTGATCGTAGCCAAAGTTTCTGCTAAAACGGAATGGGTAATAGGGCTCCAAAATGAGCAAGCCTCCCTTCCTGAAGACCAATACACTGGGTCGGATAGCCATAGCCCACCTTACCAGTTCTGGTTCTAATATGGGCCGGGTGGCATTGGCCCCCGAAACAGGATGGACATAAACTTCTACCTCCTCCATTTTACATTCCCTCTGAGGGTCTACTAAAGGAGCCGAACCTACTGCCAAGCTCCAAAAATGAATGCTGCCAGGAGCATCTACAGGCACTCTTGTCAACCTACCCCTTATCTTAAACAGCTGCTCTGAGAAGAGACCGGGTTCGGCGCTAGCAAACTCAATCATCCGAGGGAGCAGTGTGTCTGACTGCAAAGTTCTCGGGGCCAGCTCGGGGAAAATGCTGCAAGCCCAAGCATTGAAGAAATGAAATGGACCTACAGTCCGTAAGGAACGGGGAACCCGATGTCTATGCAAATCTCCCAGCGATTTGTAAACTAAACATAAAGCCGTCGGGCATAGAGACAGTCTCATCCCCCAGGCCATCTGACAGGCCGGATATATAGCCTCCGGTCTGATAGTTGTCTCGTCCCCTTGGGGGAGAGCGAAAGTGCACAGCCAGAAGGTCAGATAAGCTGCACAATGAGTAATGGGGTCAACCCCTGCTGGGTTCGGGCCGTCTACACCTGCTCGGCGCAGTGAAGCCGGCAATGCCGATTTGTAACGAGGGGCCCTGATCTGCTTACCGGGAGTTGGTCCCACGGAAGGGAAGTCTGTATACTTCAAGGGACCCCCGAAGAAGTACTGTATCCACTGTCCTACACGGACTCTCAATCTGCTGCTCTTTTCCTGGGGTTGATATCCTTTGGAAGATCCCCTGCTATAGGCCAGACAAATGGTCCGATAAGCTTTCATCAGATACCGGTATGCATATCCAAAAGAATATCTACCCTCTCCATCAGAGTCGTCCTTTACAGAGTCGTCTAGACAGACCTCCTCGTATGGCTCCCCATCTATAGGCAGGCCTGAAAGCTGCGCAAGACTCCAAAGATCGAGAGAAGTCTCGCCTTCTGCTGTATAGAACGTATTAAACTGTGGGCAGAACACTTCAAGCATGCCGCAACATAATCCCCGAGAGATGGGATAGCGGAACCTGGAGGCAAATACACTATGATATACCCCAGCTCTAATCAGTAAAGGAGCGTATTCCTTCAAGACAAATTCTGTAAACTCCACTGCTCCTACCCTGAAGAGATGGGCGTCTGTCACTTTAGCATCTCCAAACCAGCCGGCAGCCAGCTGATATTTAAATTGAACGGCCAGACAGTTCAGAATAAATGGCTCGTCCCTGTAACCCCACTTCACAGGAGCTAGAAAAAGTCCAAAGTTGGGCTTCTCCCGATGGACGCGACTGGCTGCATGGTCCCACCTTGCCGGGGTAAACTCTGGAGCACGGGTCAGCATCTTCTTCTCCGGCTCTAATTCAGAAATGCCCAGCACGGCATTCCAATCCCTCTGCTCACCCGGGAGATATATGGCTCGGGCGCGATAAACAGAACCCTTCATGCTGTCTCTGTCAGCAAGTATTGCCGCTTCCACAGACCGAGCAAGCAGGAAATCCCTCATTCCGCCTATGGTGAATGTCCGGATAAATGGCAGCAGATGACAATCCTTCGGCAGGTCCAGACGGTAGTCAACAGCCCTTCTGAAATCAATCCCTTCTGTGGAAGAATAGACTCCGGAAGACGGCACTGTGTCAGTCTCGGAATCAGAGGACTCGTCGACAGTGGCGATCTGGTTATAGCCAAAGCTCAGACTATTCACATTCAGCCAGTTGACTGAAGCCCGAGATATGTCCGGCTGAGCCGATGAACTCGCTCCCACAGTCATGGAAGCCGCAACAGAAGAGTCGGAAGCCATGTCAGTGACTGCAATCAAGAAAAGATGAAAATAAGCATCGGAAAGATGAACGAGCATGTGATGATTGAATAAATAATTCCAATTAAATTTCGGCAGCATCTCCTCTTGTCCGGGGTCTGCCCAAGAAAAATAGGGAGTCACCCACCAAGAGGGAGTGATCCCGAGCATAAAATGGGACTCAATCCCACATAATGAACCTACCCGAGAATGAATGGGTCAAAAAGGGGAGAAGACGACAAGACTCTCAGAGGGGGGGAGCTCGCCGCCGCCGCCAAGATGAAGAGAGAGAAGGAAGAGGTAAGAAGTGAGGTAAAAACCCTCTCGGGGGGATAAAAAGAAGAAGCAGGAGAGGCTTCTCGGCGCGAAGAAAAGCGCGCCGAGAACCCCCCTGTCGGCCGAAAAAAAGGAGCGCGCCGAGACGACGCGCGCCGAGAACCCCGCCGAGACGGCCCGTGCTGAGAAGGCCGCGCCGAGATGACAGCGCCGACGACAGGCCGCACCGAGAAGTACCCGCGCCGAGAAGGGTCCTACCTCGCACCAAGAAGCCCAAGGCAGGGTCAAGAAGGCTCCAAAGTGCTGACACTAAAATCAGAAGATATGGAGATGAAAAAAACATGAAAATGAAAGATACATGTGCATGATATTGCTATAGCAACATGATTAAGCCGAAGAAGAATGTCAAAGAGAAATGGAGGAAGATATCCTCGAATGATGAAAGGCACCTGCAGACCCCGTGCCGCTTATTCTGCGCTTACGCCACCCGCAGGTGGGGGTCATTTGTTGACACCTCGAAAATGAGCAAGGGCAGAGACAGAATTGAAAAGAAGATCAGACCAATAGTGAAAGATCAATGACGAAGTTCATCAACCATCTGCCAGGCTGAAGCCTTTTCCCGGCCAAGCTGATGTCCGATGCCATTATTAGTCAGACGACGGCACTGATGAAATAGCAGTCACCTGGCTGAAGTCTTTCTAGGCTAAAGCTGACGTCCGGTCTTGTCACCGTTCCGGTGACGATACCAATGAAATGATGTCCGATTTTGTCATCATTCAGATGGCAACGCCGATGAAACCCCGATCTATCGACTGATGAAAAAACCTATGAATGATCTCAATAGAAACTATGTCACCAATAGAGGGCCCTTTTGGGTGCTGATGTACTTGAAGGACCAATAAGAGGCCTAGTCTAAAAGACCTAAGTGGGCCTATAAAGTGGCGCCGGGATCCTCTTGTCGAAGCCCAAGAGCTGCGCCGAGAAGCTGAAGTCCTGCGCGTCGGGAAGCCCCTCAGTTGAGGCGCGCCGTGACAGGCCTACCGAGAAGATACAAAATACAGTTATAAAACCCCCTTCCCCTCGAGGAAGAAAGGGGGCGGACGATAGAAAAAAGAGGGAACGATAGAGAGAAGAGAGCAGATAGAAAAGAGGGACAGAGAGCCTGAACAGATAGCCACAAACAAAAAAAAAAACAAGGAGAGGAGAGTGGAGCCTGCGATCTGATCCGAGATAGGAAGAGGCGGAAAGGAATAAGAAGAAAGGAGTCTCGAAGCCTGATCGAAGGTGGGCAACGGGGAGGGAGAGGAGTCAATGCTCTGCCCTCCCCTCCCCATCTTCTGTAGTTCGTTATTTTAATCTTCGATTGCTTCTGTCTCTTCCCCCTTTTGATGTATGCTGTGATATCACAGCCGATTTTACTCTGTTAGGGCAAGGGATAGTCTGCCTATACCTTCTTTTATGAATTGCCCCTGATGTGCGAGTGTAATCGTTATGTTCGAATGAATGAAAACTACAGGCTCCTGTTGAGGCCTGCTGTCTATTTCTCCGAAACCCTATTGCTATCTCCCCATGTTTATGTTTCTTCTGAAGACTCAATAACATGATGTTCCCCATCCTCAGTTCGATCGATCGTCTGTTTATCCGCCCGTTTCTCGAACGCTCCTCATGCTTGCTTCCGAGCCAGGGACAGACTATCCCTTGGCCTCTGAAGCAAAGCATGGATACATAGTAACCACCGCTCGGTTTCAGATGTTGCATTCATGCTCATCGGCTTTGCCGAAGTCATCCCCGGGGCCAGAGACAGTCATCCCTTGGCCCCCAGATGATGGAGAGTATATCAAAACCATCCTCACGGATCATCAGGAACGCTGGTGACAGAGATATCCTAAACCGTGTCTCCCCCAAATCCTCTCCGCCTCCGGCCTTCCCTTTGAAATCCAAGCCAAAGTCAATTGTCATCCGATGAATTGAGCTCTTTGATCTCCCAAGGCCCGTCTATCTTGGCCTGAATCACCGGGAAAATCACTGAATCCCCAACAGATTCAAGAACAGGGTACCGTAAAGCTCTGTTTCTCATCCCGGCGCCCTCACACCTCTCGGCCCCGCATACAGTAAATCAGATGAACAGCTCTCGGTGCTATCCTTCAGGCGCCGAGAACTGTTCTGGCCTTTGACCTCCGCGCCGGGAGCCTCTGCATCTTGGCCGCGCCGGGAAACCCCCCTGGTTGCTTTGCCATCGCGCCGGGAAGCCTACTCCCTGGCCACTTCCTCGCCGCGCCGAGAATCCCCTCCTTTGCCATCGCGCCAGGAAGCTGGATTTCTCCCCTGCGCGCCGGGAACCCCCTTTTTTTAAACAAATCCTCTTGCGCCGAGAGCCTACCTCCTGGATTTCTCCCCGTCGCGCCGGGAACCCCTCCGTCTTGACCGCGCCGGGAACCCCCCTGGCTGACTTGCCCTGGCGCCGACAACCTCCCTTGGCCATTTGGCCCTTGCACCGAGAGCTGCTTCCCTGTCGCGCCGGGAACCCTCCATGTTGAACCCGCCGAGGGCCCTAATTACTTGGCTTTCTTGCCTGCACCGGGAGCCTAACCCCCCTCTCCTTGCCGTGGCGCCGGGAACCTCTTCACCCACTTAAGGTGTGCCGAGAGGCTACCCTACCACCCAATGAGCCTCCAACACTTCTATCAAACCCACCTAGGGATGTCCAGGAGTCACCAGAACTGTCCCAAGGATAAAATTAAAGGGAGTCAGACTCCCTGATGTTCCACAAATCCGTACCGGGTTTATGAGCAACCCCTTTAGCTAAGGTGAGCTCTGCCACTGCATGAGTGTCACCGGCTCCTATAAGGGAAGAGTCAAACATTGCCCCAGGGCATACATGTGCAATGTGGGAGGTTCGCTCCCCCCTTCTTTCGACTTTCATCCCGGCACTCTGTGGGTGATAGTCTATTCTCCCCTGGGCATAATCCGGATTATGGGGAGATGCTGTTGAAATGTCGATAGATGTTTTAACCCCGATAAGTCCCGGGAAGTGCTCATCATATGCCTCCCGTCTGGCTCGATTTTTCGGGAATATGAACACTGCAAGGCCTTTGGCTGGATGAGGAACATGAAAGGGGATATGCCCCCGATGACTGTCCAGGCTCCACCCCGCCTCTGCGTGGACGGTGTCCTATCTCCACCCGGCACGATCTACACAGGGGGGGGTCATGCTAATTTAATAAACTATCGCTCGCTCAATTACCTTCTCAGAATAATAATATCTTCAATATCACGTGTTGTTATTCTTCTTTTATTATCGCCCCGAGTGGCCTCCTATTTTGGCGTTTAATCAAGGGTTGTCCTTCTTAGGAAGGGCGTAATTAACGTCATAGCCTTTATGGTATGGCGGACTTTTGGTCCCGACTCGGACTTCACAATCGACTGACCAAGTCAAGTCGAGCGCACAATGAAATCGTCACACGTGTGACTGGCACGCCTAACAAACCAAATAAATAAACAAATAAATAAAAATAATAAGCGAGATAAAAATCCCGCGTCCACAGTGCCTCTTTAACTTTGCTGCATTTATCCATTGGTCTGGTCTGTGGTGCGTCGACCCCTTGTGCTGATGGGTCGACCCCTCAGTTCATTCATCGGTTGTTTACAAGTTCATACATTGAACTACTCTTCAAAGTCTGTACAGTGGCTTCGAATCGGCAAGTCTGTACATCGACTTCACTCACTCAAGTCTATACATCCACAGTGGATCATCAAGTCCATACATCCACAGTGGAACTTCCAAGTCTATACAACGCTTAGCCTCACTAAGTCTGTACATTGCTTGAGCCTCACCAAGTCTATACATCCACAGTGGACTTTCAAGTCTATACATCCACAGTGGACTTTGAAGTCTATACATTGGGCCTAACATTCCAACTCTATACACTGAACCTTCGTTCATCAAAGGCTAAGTCTATACAGCCTGCCTGCCTTCAAGATTCACTGTCCATACTTCGTTCATCAAAGCCTAAGTCAATACACTCGATTGTTAGAGGCCTGAACTAACTAAGTCTATACACTCCCTCACACTGTACACACTTGCTATATTGATTTCTATAAGTCTATACAATGCAAAGCATATACTTAGAACTAATGACTTCGTTTCATCTGTCTGACAGGGATTGAAGAGGCTAATGAACCCCTTAACGCAAGAGGGCTGAAGCCACCTAATGTCAGTTGCTGGAACGTATCAATGCGTCAACGCCATTGCTAGACAGCATCGACACAGCCATTGAGCCTGATAGGCATCTAGCTTGGAGACAGTATAGAAGGTTAACGCTGGAGTTCTTAGCGTCCATGCAGCATGCAAACAAGCTGAACTATTAGTTGCAGAAACACACCACTACGTCAACGCTTTAGTCTAGCAGCGTCAACGCAGCACATCTATCTACTGAATACCTGATCACTGGATCACCGATGCGTCAACGTAGTAGTGGAGCAGCGTCGACGCAACTGTCAATAGGGCTAGGCTGGTTGCTCACTGGAACGCATCAATGCGTCAACGCCACGGGTTGGAAGCGTCAACGCAGCAGACTTGAGTTTTGCTGGTAGAATGTCTTTGAAGGCTGCGTCAACCCCTTGAAGCAAGTGCGTTAACACCACCTGACTCTAGTTGCTGAGCGTGCTAATGAATGGGCACGTGACCCAAAGTTGGCACCTGACAGGTGATCCGAGGTGGGTGTTGAGCACGTGATCCGAGGAGGAATCTTCTGGACGGAAGGCGTGGGAAGCACACACCCTATCACCCTAGCTGCTGCTGCTGGTATATATTGGAGCCTTCGTCTTCAGATGGAGGTTGATCGAAGAAGAAGCCTGGAGAGCAGAAAGCCCTTCGATCCAGAAAAAGAAAAGAAGAAGAAAAAGAGTGAAGAAGCAGAAGAGAAGAGTTGCAGAGAAGATAAGAGAAGAGAAGAGAAGAGACAGAGAGAGTGATGTGGGACGAGACCACGGACACGACAAGCTCGCGGTTGTCCCTTAACGAGGTAAGCGTCGGACGTGCGCGGTTGAGAAACCGGCAATGAGCTAGGGTGATCGGCTCTCTCGTGTGCCCGGATCGGGTCACGGGACGGTCTCGCACTCTCTCGCAGCAGCAGTAATGAATAAATAAAGCGAGCTAGATATCCCTACACATGCTCTCTAGCAGCGGCATAAACAAATATATATGAAGTAAGCAAAATGCCGAGAAGGGAGCGAAAACGATACCTCCACGCGCTCGGCGTGGGGACGACGGACCCGGCCGAAAACTCGTACTCCCGGGAAACTTAACACACAATAATTACAGCAATGGGAACATGCCCACTCCACGCAGGGAGGTAAAGGGCTATACAAATGGGCCCGGGAGGACCAAATTCGGGTTGACGGGCAGCTTCGTGTGTTGATTCGGCTACACGCGTGTTCACGACCGTGGGGCCCACGTGCTGTCCGGAAGGGCCGTGTGGGACCCGGTGGTACCGCTGTAGTGGAGACACTTGGAGAAGCGCTCCCCGGGCTGGCGGCACGCTGGTTCGCCGGCCGGAGGCCGGGCGGCTCCGTTCGGCACCGGTCGGAAAAACTGATCGGAAATCTGCCGGTTCTGTATTTCAGCGCGCGCTCCGGCGAGAACGGACGCTGCGATCCGCACCGGTGTCGGAATGCGACAAGATCAGAGTCGTTGGAAAGCTACTTCGAAGTACTGCAATCTAGTGGCCTTCATAAAAATTCACCAGATTTTTATTTTGTGTTGGCGAATTTTATATGCCGCAGTTGTACAGTAACCGAAGACTCAGATCTGCAGAGAACTTTCCTGTTGATTGCCTTTGACCGTGAAGTAGATGTCCGAATTTGAAGATGTGTTCTTCAGAAAGGTTGTAGGAAACCGAACAAGGAAACCAGGACTATTTTTGGATCTGTATTTGGGAAAGGCTACAAAGTTCTATGAGTTTGGTACTAGCAGTGGGTCGGATCTGGAATCTGGCTGACAACACTGTAGCTGAGGAAGAACACGGATTTTTAAAAATAGATAGAAGGCTGATCAAAAATTGAACAAATTTGTGGATGTATGGGATGATGGACAGAACTCCCAGTAAAATTGGGAGACCTAAAAAAAATCAAAAGGGTGGTCGAAAGTGGAGAACTCAGAGGGTCTGTCACTGTAGATAGAAACCTGGCAGATCTGGGATGACAGGTTGGACGAAAATTTAAAAATACTAAACGATGGAATTTTGGCGTGAAAATGTAGGTAGATCTTGGGATGCAAGGGCTGAACACACCATAAAAAATTTAGATCAATCCACGCTCGTGGATGAGACAGACAATTCGTGGAAGCTTCTATGGTCGGATGAAGATAGAACTGCAGAGGCGGCTCGATGGCGGCACGAACGGCGGCGGCAGCGGCACCGATGATCACCGGAGGTGGGGGAAAGGAGATACCACTCTAGAATGGGGGTTTGGGAAGGGGAGAACCAGAGGAGAGAGGGCTGGGGCGCAGCTAGCTTCAAATTTTCACAAATTTTTCTGAATTTCATTGAATTTCTCATGAAAATACAAGCTTATATATGGTTTACATCAAATGCAATGTGGACCCTTAGATCTAGGGAAGAGGATTGAAGGGCTGGGATTGCATTCTAATAACACAAAAAAAATATTAAACTATGGCAAGTGGAATGGGGCGCCCCTTGACCATGTAGTAGAAGGTTGAATGGGGTAGGTGGGATGGGTGTAGAATGTTGACATTCTTAACCCTTTGTCTACCCATGTGGCGTATGACTAGTCCAACCTTCTAGATGTCCACCTAGGATGGTTGACCAGCCCCACAAGATGATATGGACCAATGGGAAAGGGCTGAGGGCCCCCTTGCT
Organism: Amorphophallus konjac; assembly: GCA_022559845.1. Taxonomy (NCBI): domain Eukaryota; kingdom Viridiplantae; phylum Streptophyta; class Magnoliopsida; order Alismatales; family Araceae; genus Amorphophallus; species Amorphophallus konjac. Next base: position 213,369,417 of record CM040121.1, read on the forward strand.
GGTCCTACTGACAAATTACATAGAAACCCAAACAATCCGTGGGAATGACGCATTGGCTTATAAAGTCGTACAATTGCGCATATACTTTCCCGTGGATATAAAAATAAACTAAAGGATATAAATGTAATATGAAAAGGTATTGGCTCGGTGTCGATTCCCATCAACTCTCCCCGGGTGGGAGGAACTCGACCCCGTCGAGTACGGGTAGGGATGCTCGAATACTCTGGCGGATCCGTCACCGTGCCAAGTAATGCGGGTACGCTCAACTCCAAATGATCGTCACCTGCTCATTCCATATATACTCGATATGCGCAAACTGCTATGGCCTGAAGGTGGACACTCCGGGTGGGGCACTCTCAAAAGGAAGGGAAGCGGCTCAAAGACTCACTAGGAATCACCGCTGAGTCCCTATAGGTGACTGATCCGGGTATAGATGTAGAATCGACCCCATACTCATCAAGTGAGTCCACTCGCCTCCTACTCATAAGAGACCGACAACGAGCTTGCACAAGACTCATGTAGACTTACCATGCAATACACACAACAATCGACTCGAAACACACCACACAAACAAACCACACAAGAATACACACTGACTCATGCACGACTCGAGACTAAGGTGGTAGCATCAAGCCCACTAGGTGGCCGCATCCTGGGCGGCAGGAGAGCTGTCCCACTCTTCCCCCCCCCAAGGCATAGTACTCATCGGCTAGTGCCTCATCGGCCACGTAATTGACACACTCAAGCTCGGGAGGTGCGGACTCTCCAACACCTAAGGCTAGGGTGGCGCGAGCGGGGCACTCGCTGGCAATGTGGCCAAACCCGTGACAGTGGAAACACTGCACTCTCGACCGACTACTCTCTCCTATAAAAGGGGCCTTACCCTTATCATCCCGTCGGGTAGGGGGTGTAGGCAGCAAAGGGGGAGATGTAGGTGCCTTGGACAATAGTGGAGGGGGTGCCGGTGCCAGAGGGCGGGCTATAGGAGCCGGGGGACGGGCAATGGGTGCCGGTGGTTGGGGTGGGAATAGATCCCGGGGTGGAGAAGGACAAGGCCGTAGAGCGAAGTGCTCCTGACGGGTGGGCTCCTGAGGTCGAGCCATGGGAGGCCGCTGATGTGGGCCTATGGAGTGACGGGGCTCGGTACTACGGAGAGGGGTGGGGCCCAACTGATGGTTAGACTCGAACTCTCCCTCAAATTGCTCCATCTCGAGAGCAACCTGGTATGCCTCTTCCAACGTCTTGGCATTGCGGCGGAAAAGCTCATACTGGTAGTGTGGCCGCAAACCACGTCGAAAGCGAGACACGGGCATGGTACTCTCCTCCGTGACACCACATCGTAGAAAGTACTCATCAAACTCCGCGATGTATTCGGAGATGGACCGGTCTCCCTAGCTAAGACTTTGCCATCTATCGATGAGTCGCTGGCGGTATGTGGGAGGAAGGTACTTTTGCCGAAGTTTATTCTTCATCTCGGCCCATGTGTCGATCGGGGGTTCTAGCTGCTGAAGTAGCAGGCTCTCCACATTCTTCCAATAGGTTTGTGCCTGCCCCATGAGTTTCATGGTGGCGAATCAGACCCTTCGACGCTCCGACATATCATACCACTCAAAGTAACGGTCCATGCCGAACTCCCAATCTAGGTAGACTTTCGGATCCAAAGACCCGTAAAAAGCGGGAGGGTCCGCTCGCACGATCTTAAGGACCCGATCATCATCCTCATCTCGTTGTGGCTGAAAACCACGACGGCGTTGACCATATCCCTCACAGGCATTGTCGGAACCATAGTCCTCGAGACCAAGGTCACGGTGTGGTAGTTGGGGAACCCGAGGAAGGGCGGGTGGAGGAGCCTGTGGTGGCTGGTTTTGGGCCGCGGGAGCGGCCTGGACTTGGGCCATGGGAGCGGGTTGGACTTGGGCCACAGCGGGAGGAGGTGCGGGTGGGCCTTGGGCTGCCCTTGGAGGGTCCCCATGTGACATCCTATCTAACCGCCCAACGAGGTCTTGGACCGACCTGTCGGAGGTCTCCAAGTGCCCCTCCATGGCTCTAAGGCGACCATCCATATTATCGGAGAAAGTCCGAAAGTTAGCATCGGATTGGTCCAACCTAGTCATAATGGCCATCATCGCCTCTTGTAGGGAGTGGAAGTCTCCCGAGGTATCCCGTGGGTTGGCCATAGGTGGTGGTGGGGGTGAGTACTGAGTACCCCGACGAGTGGGCATGCACCGACTAGAAGACGCCGACTAAAGCAAAACACACTAATGCAAAATGATGTGCCTAGACTTAACCAAAACGCGGTACGCGGCCGAGGTAATCAACCCAAAGGTCACTCGCGCAAGTGTGCAGCCTTCCCGATAGGCGTAGCCTAACGTTCAGACAACACCTTTTGACATACCGAGTAAAGGGATGCAATGCAAAAGACACTTTTTTTTGTTTGTTTTAAAACAATGATGACCCTAAACACGACTTAGACGTAAATGACTAATCAATGACACTTTGTTTTTGGACACCCTAGACTCAAACTTGGCTCTGATACCAAATTGATGCGGGAAGAGACCACGGACACGACAAGCTCGCGGTTGTCCCTTAACGAGGGAAGCGTCGGACGTGCGCGGTTGAGAAATCGGCAATGAGCTAGGGTGATCGGCTCTCTCGTGTGCCCGGATCAGGTCACGGGACGGTCTCGCACTCTCTCGCAGCAGCGATAATGAATAAATAAAGCGAGCTAGATATCCCTACACATGCTCTCTAGTAGCGGCATAAACAAATATATATGAAGTAAGCAAAATGCCGAGAAGGGAGCGAAAACGATACCTCCACGCGCTCGACGTGGGGACGACGGACCCGGCCGAAAACTCGTACTCCCGGGAAACTTAACACACAATAATTACAGCAATGGGAACATGCCCACTCCATGCAGGGAGGTAAAGGGCTATACAAATGGGCCCGGGAGGACCGAATTCGGGTTGACGGGCAGCTTCGTGTGTTGATTCAGCTACACGCGTGTTCACGACCGTGGGGCCCACGTGCTGTCCGGAAGGGCCGTGTGGGACCCGGTGGTACCGCTGTAGTGGAGACACTTGGAGAAGTGCTCCCCGGGCTGGCGGCACGCTGGTTCGCCGGTCGGAGGCCGGGTGGCTCCGTTCGGCACCGGTCGGAAAAATCGATCAGAAATCTGCCGGTTCTGTATTTCAGCGCGCGCTCCGACGAGAACGGACGCTGCGATCCGCACCGGTGTCGGAATGCGACGAGATCAGAGCCGTTGGAAAGCTGCTTCGAAGTAATGCAATATAGTGGCCTTCAGAAAAATTCACCAGATTTGTACTTTGTGTTGACGAATTTTATATGCTGCTGTTGTACAGTAACCGAAGACTCAGATCTGCAGAGAACTTTCCTGTTGATTGCCTTTGACCGTGAAGTAGATGTCCGAATTTGAAGATGTGTTCTTCAGAAAGGTTGTAGGAAATCGAACAAGGAAACCAAGACTAGTTTTGGATCTGGATTTGGGAAAGGCTACGAAGTTCTATGAGTTTGTTACTAGCAGTGGGTCAGATCTGGAATCTGGCTGACAACACTGTAGCTAAGGGAGAGCATGAATTTTTAAAATAGATAGAAGGCTGATCAAAAATTGAGAAAATTTGTGGATGTATGGGATGATGGATAGAACTCCCATTAAAATTGGGAGACCTAAAAAAAATCAAAAGGGTGGTCGAAGGTGGAGAACTCAGAGGGTCTGTCACTGTAGATAGAAACCTGGCAGATCTGGGATGACAGGTTGGATGAAAATGTAAAAATACTAAACGATGGAATTTTGGCGTGAAAATTTAGGTGGATCTTGGGATGCAAGGTCTGAACACACCATACAAAATTCAGATCAATCCACGCTCGGGGCTGAGACAGACAATTCGTGGAAGCTTTTGTGGTCGGATGAAGACAGAACTGCAGGGGCGGCTCGATGACGGCACGAACGGCGGCGGCGGCGGCACCGATGATCACCGGAGGTGGGGGAAAGGAGATACCACTCTAGAATGGGGGTTTGGGAAGGGGAGAACCAGAGGAGAGAGGGCTGGGGCGCAGCTAGCTTCAAACTTTCACAAATTTTCCTGAATTTCATTGAATTTCTCATTAAAATACAAGCTTATATATGGTTTACATCAAATGCAATGTGGACCCTTAGATCTAGGGAAGAGGATTGAAGGGCTGAGATTGCATTCTAATAACACACAAAAAATATTAAACTATGGCAAGTGGAATGGGGCGCCCCTTGACCATGTAGTAGAAGGTTGAATGGGGTAGGTGGGATGGGTGTAGAATGTTGACATTCTTAACCCTTTGTCTACCCATGTGGCGTATGACTAGTTCAACCTTCTAGATGTCCACCTAGGATGGTTGACTAGCCCCAGAAGATGACATGGAGTAATGGGAAAGGGCCGAGGGCCCCCTTGCTGGTCCTACTGAAAAATTACATAGAAACCCAAACAATCCGTGGGAATGACGCATTGGCTTATAAAGCCGTACAATTGCGCATATACTTTCCCGTGGATATAAAAATAAACTAAAGGATATAAATACAATATGAAAAGGTACTGGCTCGGTGTCGATTCCCATCAGAGAGCCTGCGAAAGAAGAAGAAAAAGAGTGAAGAAGCTGAAGAGAAAGAGAGAGAGAGAGAAGGAGTTCGTAGAGAAGAAATGGGAAAAGCTTGAAGATCTGTCCTCTGGCGTTTGGATCAAATCCAAGCCAGACCTGCTCCCTTGAGAGCTACATTACTTGTATTTCATTTCCAGCTTTTGGCGCTGTGATTTTTCATCCTTTCTTATTTTCCTTTTTATCTTTCCATCTTTGTACTTCCGATCTTCTGGTCTGAGGTCGGGTTCCTCCTGGTGGGTCAGGAGAAGGGAGATCTGATCTCCGGTTGCAAGTAGCTGGGAGCTACTTGTGGGTTCTCTCCGGTTTGGAGGAAGGGAGACTTGTCTCCGGTTCTGGGCATGTGGGTTGCAAGTCCAGGGGTCCCTCCGGTTGGAGGAAGAGAGGTCTTCGACCTCTGGTTTGCTGGTGACTGGAAGTCACTGGTTGGTTCCCTCCTAGTCTGGAGGAAGAGAGACTTCGGTCTCTGGTTTTCAAGTGGCTGGGAGTCACTTGGGGTGTCCCTCCGGTTGGGAGGAAGAGGGGAGGCTATTCCCCTGGTCAAGCTGTGTGGCAGCAACTATTCGCAGACTGAGTCTGCTTGGTTCTAGCTTTGGCTAGTGAAGCCTCACTCCAGTTGGGAGTGAGGGTTGGATGTAGGTCTGGTGGACCGAACCACCTTAAAATTATTTGTGCAGTGGTTTGTCTTGCGTTAGATCCATATCTTCTACCTCCCATTCACAGCTTGTGCATGCTTGGCTAGTTGCATTATTTAGAGAGTTAATTTTGAGCATTATATTCTGCTAAGTGTGTTTGGCTTATTTAGCTCTGCCTTCGTTTCTGGTTGATCAGGTGGCTGCATTGTTGCAGTCCAACTGTTTGTTCATTTGCTGCCTTATCATTTCATCTTGGAAAGCTCATTAGTTTTTATTCCGCATATTTGAGCCTTAGAGTTTAAATTTGGTCTATATTTTCTAGAGGGATACATTCACCCCCCTCTGTATCCGGGCCTAGCACCCTAACAATTGGTATCAGAGCGGGTTTCTGCTTAGAAGGTCGAGCGACCTGCAGATCCGATCTTGTAGTCTTGGGTGATTATTTGCTTTTAGTGCATCAATATTCCTGTTGCTTTGAATCTGCTTGCCATTTGTTCTTAATGGCTCATCCTCCACTATTCTGTAGTTCAAATATTAAATTCTGGCTATATCGTATGCACAAGCATGTTAACTCTATTAATCCACAATTGTGGAAGGTTATCTCTCACAGTCCTCATGAACTTCCTAAGGATAAGTCCAAGTGGACTCATGTTCACAAGTTGAAAAATGATGATAATGTGAGAGCTCTTAACCTAATGAAGGCTGCAATTGATTCTGACGATTTTCCTTTTATCTCAGATTGTAGCACTGCAAAGGAAATGTTTGATAGAGTGACTACAACACACATGGAACAGGAAGAAGAATGTCTCATGGCAAGAAGGAGTGATCAATCAGATGAGTCCTCATCCCAGGTAATCTCTGAGACCGAGGATATTAGCCATGATGAGTTAGTTGCCATGCATGAGCATCTTCTAGATAAATATGAAAGAGTCAAATCAGAAAAGAGAAAATTAAGAAAAGAGAAAAATGCTGAAATCACATGTCTAAAGGCTGAAAATGAAAATCTAAAATCTAAATTGAAGGAATTGATTGAAGAATTACATTCTGATGATAATGTACAGGAAAACTTAATCACTTCCTTGAAAGAAGAAAATGATTCTCTGCTGACTCAGAAGAAGGAAACTGATAAATTAAAAGATAAGCTGATTGAAGAAAACATCCACCTGAAGGAGCAAAATAAGAAGCTAATGGTCCTTAACACCGTTTTATCTGAAAGATGGCTAACGGTTGAAAGAGAAAAATCAGTTTTGAAATAAAAAGAAGTGAACATTGAATTGAAGCTAACTCAGGAGAATGAGATCCTGAAAAGTCTGAATGATGGGTTACAAAATCAGGTTATCTCGTGTGAAGACCACATTATGACCTTGCAAATTGAAATTGAAAACCTAAACAACTCTCTGTCAAAATTTGCCAAAGGTAAAGAAAAAATGAAAGATTCTTTGAATGTGGAAGTCACCAAATTGAATGAAGAGAAAAGGTGTAATTCTCAAGTTAAGCAAGCTGTAAGGAACAAACTATACGCAACATTTGTGAGTAGCTCAAACTTAGCTAGTACTTCTGCACCTTCTTCAAAACAGTCAGATGATCAGATGATTCAAAAACAGAAGGAAAATGTGAAAATGAGAACACTGAAGAAGAATAGTAAATTTCATGCAAACAAGCCTAAGGCTAGAAAATTTCCAATTATCCACGGAAGGAATGTTGAATGCTTCTATTGTGGAAGTTCTGGCCATGTACTTGATGATTGCCTTGTCATGAAGAATGATAATGATAGATTTCATGTTAGGACTTCTTATGCTAAGAAATCCTATTCGGCTCAAAACAAGAAATCCAAATGCTTTTACTGTCATGAAATGGGTCATCTCATGCATGAATGCAAATCATTGGAGTTAGATGACCTTGCTGCTATTAATTCACAGAAAAATCATGCTAAAACTCATGTCCTTAGGGAAAAGAAAATTCATTGTTATAATTGTGGTAAACTGGGACATGTTGCTGTTCAGTGCTGGTCAGCTGAAGGCAAGAGAAAATTCTATTCTCATGTTAATCATGTTCACCAGAATGATTATGGGAGGGATAAATCTGTTTTTAAGGAAAAGATTCTTGCATGTTATAACTGTGGGAAGCCAGGCCACAGAGCTGGAGATTGTTGGCATGTTCAGAATAACTATGCTAAACTCCATGTTGCGAACTTTACATGCCATCATTGTGGGAAGCCAGGTCACAGGGCTGCAACCTGTTGGCTGGCAGGATATCAAAACCAAACTGGTTTTGGTAAACAGAATTTTTATTCTGTTAACAGAAAATCTCATGTATGTGCACATAGAATTCATGCTAACAAGAATGTGCATAAATTAGATCTGAAAACTGCTGCTCCTTGCTATCAAGTTAAAAATGTGCTGAGAAAACTGCTAGAAGTGATAATGTCATGTCAGGACCCAAGACTTCTTGGGTACCTGTTTGTGTAAAATAAACTTTGTTTTGCAGGTGTGCCTTGGGACTGGAATAAAAGGGGTAATGATCCAAGGCACTCAAGAATGAAAACCCCTTCTGAACTTTTCAGGTAATTTCTCTGCATTTCTCATTTTGGAATTCATTGCATATCTGATTTGATGTATTCTTGCATATCTGCCATTTGTAGTTGGTTGATAATTGTTGAAATGTATAAACTCTGAAAACAAATTGCATTCTGAAAAATCTGAACTGCATATGAATGCTGTTTGAAAATAGTATGTTGCATAGTTCACTGAAAATCTGATTTATACATAGGATTGCATGTTGGATTAACATGATTGACCACTATGGTATATAAATGGTATGCTACCAAAAGACAGGGAAATCTGTCTGGAGGTTCCTACTATGTGTGAGGTGATCTTTTAGACCAAGTGCTCCGCCTAGTACCATGGGTCATTTTGCCTGATAGGGCAGTCTGAATGTGCATGAATCAAAATCATATGTTCAGTGTCTCATGGCAAACATTGCATGTTTTCAGGGGGAGTTAATTGCATGTCCTTGCATAGCATTCAGTGTTGAGTCTTTGCATGCATGTAGTTAATTGCATTGCATTTCATGAAAAATGCCAAAAAGATTGTCTGAATGCATATTGTGAGGGGGAGTCAATGCATTGCATATAGGTTGTCAAATGCATACTCATGTGAGAATTCATTGCATATCCTTCCTTATTGATTTTGTTGACAGACCTTGAACATATTTTTGAAAACATTGAGCTTCAAAATCTCTCCTATCAATTGGTATCATTTGGCTTCAGAATTCTATCAGTCTTTCATGAAGATTTCAATGGGACTATCTCGATCATAAATCTGAAAATTCTTGAACTAGAAATCTTCTATTATACATTCTTATGAATGACTGAAATAACTCATGTGGTTTAAGTTTAATGTATTCAATGAGTTTGGCTTTAAAATCTCTTAAAAATATCTGAAGCATGTTTAATAAACCTTAACCAACTGTTTCATGCTGTGTCTTGTAAAATCTTCTGAAATCTGCATTATTGAATACATGACTTTATTTGGTTAAGTACATGAGATTAATATTGACCTGAAGCAAATGAATTTTTCTGATATGTCTAAAGGGTACTTTGTGTCAGAGCAATGATCTTGGTCACTGAGAAACACATGTCCAAAGGACTGTGTCATGAGGTACCATAGTTAACTCTGATTAAGATTAATTGAAATTCAGGCAGAGCAATGGCATGCACACTGAGAAATACAACTCACTAATCAAGAAATGATTTGCAATGTGTCATGATGTGTAAATGATATCTCTGTTCATATAAAGCATGACAGTTAGTTACACTAAGTGCTTAGGGATATTGGCCTCTGATCAAGGTATATCCTCTAGTTACAAGGTGTGCACTGAACTAGAGTGCTCGTAAAATTTGTAGCATGAAAAATTGTTGAACAAATTGAAATGTCTGAATATTGATACTAAAATCAAATTGCTACAACCCTAGATAAAATCATATGACTTCATAATTGCTTGATCTCAATACTAATGCATGTAATTCCGAAAGAAGTCAATAAATTTGATTGTGTAAGAGAAAGGGAGATTAATCAAGATAAATATGAGGGCTTGGTTCATTTTTATTAAACCATGGTTTTAGATATCAATACAGAATTTTATTGATAAACTCTGCATACATCATGTTTAAACCATGCTGATCAATAAAATTCATTCATAAGCCCTTATAATGGAAGACTTTGAAATATTCTGATTTGGATTTATGAGAATGACATTTCCTTGAAAATCTGACTGAAATTCTTGTAGTTGAAGCCTCTTTAAAAATCTGCTAATTGAACCTCTTCTCCTCATTGACCTGAACTTGTCCTTGTTTGCCCCTGTGGTCTCCTTCTCATCTATCTCATAAGATTCCACTTATTGAGGGGGAGCTTCCATGTCATACATCACTTGCATATCAATTGGCATCTATTCAAGGGGAGCATTCCTTGTCATACTGAATCATGTTCATATCATTTGTGACCTTGCATTCATATACTTAGGGGGAAGTATTGCATTTCCTGTTGCATCTGCATTTTTGCATTCTTACCTTCCCATGGTTCATCTTGACTATATCAAAGGGGGAGATTATTTTTCAATTATAGCATGCTGATTGCTTTAATTTCTCAAACTATTTTCTTTTTGATGAAGTCAAAGGGGGAGAATAGTTTGAGTCATCAGATTGACTCACTGTGTAGTGTTGACTGTGTAGTGTTTCCATCATCAAAAAGGGGGAGATTGTTGTGCCCCTATGGTTTTGATGATGGTTTGATGGTTTTAATGATGGTTTTAATGGTGGTTTTGATGATTGGTCTTTAAGGTGAGTTATTCACTGTGAGTCATCTTGCTGTGTGAGTCATCATGCTATTATTCACTTTCTGATCATAATGCAGTTCTTCAAAAGTTCTGATATGGCATTGCATATTTGATTATGTTCAGTCATGTTACTGTTGCTCTTTAGACTGTAGTTTGACACTGCAGCGTCGACCCATCGAACTGCAGCGTCGATGCTGCCAAGGCACTTCAGAGGTTACAGTAAGAAATATTTGATCTGCTGCGTCCACGCTACTTGGGCAATGCGTTGACGCTTGATGCCTCTTTAACTTTGCTGCATTTATCCATTGGCCTAGTCTGTGGTGCGTCGACCCCTTGTGCTGATGGGTCAACCCCTCAGTTCATTCATCGGTTGTTTACAAGTCCATACATTGAACTGCTCTTCAAAGTCTGTACAGTGGCTTCGAATCGGCAAGTCTGTACATCGGCTTCACTCACTCAAGTCTATACATCCACAGTGGATCATCAAGTCCATACATCCACAGTGGAACTTCCAAGTCTGTACAACGCTTAGCCTCACTAAGTCTGTACATTGCTTGAGCCTCACCAAGTCTATACATCCACAGTGGACTTTCAAGTCTATACATCCACAGTGGACTTTGAAGTCTATACATTGGGCCAAACATTCCAACTCTATACACTGAACCTTCGTTCATCAAAGGCTAAGTCTATACAGCCTGCCTGCCTTCAAGATTCACTGTCCATACTTCGTTCATCAAAGCCTAAGTCAATACACTCGATTGTTAGAGGTCTGAACTAACTAAGTCTATACACTCCTTCACACTGTACACACTTGCTATATTGATTTCTATAAGTCTATACAATGCAAAGCATATACTTAGAACTAATGACTTCGTTTCATCTGTCTGATAGGGACTGAAGAGGCTAATGAACCCCTTAACGCAAGAGGGCTGAAGCCACCTAATGTCAGCTGCTGGAACGTATCAATGCGTCAACGCCATTGCTAGACAGCGTCGACGCAGCCATTGAGCCTGATAGGCATCTAGCTTGGAGACAGTTTAGAAGGTTAACGTTGGAGTTCTTAGCGTCCACGCAGCATGCAAACAAGCTGAACTATTAGTTGCAGAAACACACCACTACGTCAACGCTTTAGTCTAGCAGCGTCAACGCAGCACGTCTATCTGCTAAATACCTGATCACTGGATCACCGATGCGTCAACGTAGTAGTGGAGCAGCGTCGACGCAACTGTCAATAGGGCTAGGCTGGTTGCTCACTGGAACGCATCAATGCGTCAACGCCACGGGTTGGAAGCGTCAAAGTAGCAGACTTGAGTTTTGCTGGTAGAATGTCTTTGAAGGCTGCGTCAACCCCTTGAAGCAAGTGCGTTAACGCCACCTGACTCTAGTTTCTGAGCGTGCTAATGAATGGGCACGTGATCCAAAGCTGGCACCTGACACGTGATCCGAGGTGGGTGCTGAGCACGTGATCCGAGGAGGAATCTTCTGGACGGAAGGCGTGGGAAGCACACACCCTATCACCCTAGCTGCTGCTGCTGGTATATATTGGAGCCTTCGTCTTCAGATGGAGGTTGATCGAAGAAGAAGCCTGAAGAGCAGAAAGCCCTTCGATCCAGAAAAAGAAAAGAAGAAGAAAAAGAGTGAAGAAGCAGAAGAGAAGAGTTGCAGAGAAGAGAAGAGACAGAGAGAGCCTGCGAAAGAAGAAGAAAAGGAGTGAAGAAGCAGAAGAGAAAGAGAGAGAGAGAGAGAGAAGGAGTTCGTAGAGAAGAAATGGGAAAAGCTTGAAGATCTGTCCTCTGGCGTTTGGATCAAATCCAAGCCAGACCTGCTCCCTTGAGAGCTACATTACTTGTATTTCGTTTCCAACTTTTGGTGCTGTGATTTTTCATCCTTTCTTATTTTCCTTTTTATCTTTCCATCTTTGTACTTCCGATCGTCTGGTCTGAGGTCGGGTTCCTCCTGGTGGGTCAGGAGAAGGGAGATCTGATCTCCGGTTGCAAGTAGCTGGGAGCTACTTGTGGGTTCCCTCCGGTTTGGAGGAAGGGAGACTTGTCTCCGGTTCTGGGCTTGTGGGTTGCAAGTCCAGGGGTCCTCCGGTTGGAGGAAGAGAGGTCTTCGACCTCTGGTTTGCTGGTGACTAGAAGTCACTGGTTGGTTCCCTCCTGGTCTGGAGGAAGAGAGACTTCGGTCTCTGGTTTCCAAGTGGCTGGGAGTCACTTGGGGTGTCCCTCCGGTTGGGAGGAAGAGGGGAGGCTGTTCCCCTGGTCAAGCTGTGTGGCAGCAACTGTTCACAGACTGAGTCTGCTTGGTTCTAGCGTTGGCTAGTGAAGCCTCACTCCGGTTGGGAGTGAGGGGTAGATGTAGGTCTGGTGGACCGAACCACCTTAAAATTATTTGTGCAGTGGTTTCCCTTGCGTTAGATCCATATCTTCTACCTCCCATTCACAGGTTGTGCATGCTTGGCTAGTTGCATTATTTAGAGAGTTAATTTTGAGCATTATATTCTGCTAAGTGTGTTTGGCTTATTTAGCTCTGCCTTCGTTTCTAGTTGATCAGGTGGCTGCATTGTTGCAGTCCAACTGTTTGTTCATTTGTTGCCTTATCATTTCATCTTGGAAAGCTCATTAGTTTTTATTCCGCATATTTGAGCCTTAGAGTTTAAATTTGGTCTATATTTTCTAGAGGGATACATTCACCCCCCTCTGTATCTGGGCCTAGCACCCTAACAAGAGGTTAGGAGGCAATGGCCCATCGAATCATGGTGGGACATGAAGAGAGAGCTTAGTGTTGTGACTCCTCTATGTTGATGATGTTGACAATATGCTTCACTTCATTGGCAACATCTTGTTTTGATTGATTGGCAACTGTTTATGTTTTGATGAAATTGTTTTTATCAGATTGTCTGTGTGTTCTATGCATTTCACAGGTCTACACATTGCACACACACACAAGTCTATACACTCAAAGTCTATACATTACATTGTGTTGTGTTTGTACATCGTTGAGAACACAAGTCTATACATCCATTGCTTCAGTTCAATACCTGCTATGTGCATGCATTGCATCGGTGCATTGCTTCCTCTGTGCATATACTGCATCAGTGCATCCATCAGGCATACAGTCTATACACTAATGCATGTGAGGTCCTGTCTGCACGATAATGTCTATACATGCTTGCAGGCAGTCAAGTCTATACATTGCTGCATTGCTCGCACAGGCTAAGTCTATACATCGTCCGTCTCAGTTGAGCTTCAAAGCCTGTACATCCACCGTCTCACTTGAGCTGTGAAGTCTATACACTGTCCGTCTTACTTAGTGTCTCATGCAGCGTCAGCTCAGTAAGTCTGTACATTGCATTGGCTAAGTCTGTACACTGTCCGTCTCACTTAGCGTCTTATGCATTGGGCAAAGTCCATACACCACAGCTCACATAACTAGCAAGTCTATACATTGCATTGTGGTGTTTGTGCTCAAAGTCTATATAGTGCTTGCACTGTCATTCAAAGTCCATACATTGGACTGTAGCATGCACGAAGCTAAGTCCATACATTAGTGAAGTCTGTACATCGTCATGCATCATTCTTCAAAGTCCATACACTGCACTGTAGCTTGCTCGAGGTGAAGTCTGTACATCAATCAGTGAACTTCCAAGTCTATACATTGGTGAAGTCTGTACATTCACCAGTTGAACCTTCAAATTCTGTACATTCACCAGTTGAACTTCGAAGTCTATACATTGGGATTTTTACCTACGTTCAGTTTTACAAGTCTGTACATTGGGCTTTCAGATAAAGTTTATACATCCTAGACTGTGCAAGTCTGTACATTGCTGCTTTGTCAAAGTCTTTACATTGTGAACCTTCAAGTATGTACAGACTTTGCTTCGCTCAAGTCTGTACATCATCCAGTTGTCTTTGGCAAGTCTTCACATCATGAAGTCTATACATTCAATTGCTTTACTTTGCTCAATTCTGTACAGCCTTTTCCTTGGCAAGTCTGTACATCGTTATGTTGTTCTTGTGCTGTAGCAAGTCTATACATTAATTCTTTCAGCATGTCAATGCATTCACTTGAAATGTATATACTTTGCTGTCTACAGTTGAACATGCATTGCACTCTAACTCTATACACTGCTTCATGCATTGCATTCTAAGTCTAGACAACATTGCACGATGAGTCCGCATATTCATATGGCATGTCTATACAACCATCTGCTATGTTCTTAGCATTGCATACCTGAAGTCTATACAATGCCACAGTCCTGCATGCGTGAAGTATGTACAAGGCCAAAGCACTGCATATATGTAGTCTGTACATGGCATTGTTCTGCATTCACCAAGTCTATACAATGCCATAGCCACGCATTCATCAAGTCTGAACATTGCATTGCTTCGCATTCATGAAGTCTGTACATCGCTTCTGCAGTGCCTTCATTAAGTCTGTACAAGGTTTTAGACTTAAACTGATAACTCTGTTCGTCTGTCTGACAGGGACTGCTTGCTGAGATTGATGACATGGCTCGTGATCCAAGGAGGACGAGGTGCCCAGATGGTGACACGTGGAAGCAGCCCATCTAGGATGCTGCCATGTGGATAAAATTTCCTCGGATTTGGCGAATTCTCTGGGCGGGAAATGTGGAAGCCACGCGCCCTTATCCAATCTGCTGCTGGTATATATATGAGCTTTCTTCTTCAGAAGGAGGCTGATCGATCGAGTGGTAAAGTCTATACAGTGAGACTGAAAGTCTGAAGCAGCAGAGAGCCACCGAGATCCACAGAGAAGAAAAGCAGAGAAGAGAAGAAAGAGAGAAAGGAGAGATGAGTTGAGAGAGTTCGATTGAGAGAGTTGAGTTGAGAGAGCTTTCGAGAGGTCTTGTAAATCAGACTCTTGGTTCAGATACCAGAGCTGATTCTGCTCATACTTGAGCTACATTCGTCTTGTTTTTACATTTCGTTTGTTTCTGTTTTTCTTGCTTTCGATACACTTTTGTTATCAAGCTGTGAGGCAGCAATTGCAGTGGAGGTTTCCACTGGACAGGTGAAGCTGTAATCCTCAGCAGGTGAGACTTGGTCTCGGACGGCTAAGCTGTATTACCCAACAGTTGCAGAGGATCTGTTCCTCTGGTCGGCAAGCTGTAAAGCCCAGCGAAGTTGTGTATCAGCGGTTGTTGGCAAGCTGTGAAGCCCAGCTGTTCAAGCTGTGAGTCAGCAGAATCCACACTCTAGTTGGAGTGTGGGGTGGACGTAGGTCTCTGACCGAACCACCTAAAAATCTTGGGTGTCTTATGTTTGTGAGATTACTTGTGATTTGCTGTATGGCTGCATGTGTCGACACTCTTCATAGTGTTCTTTCTGTCGTTCAAAAGTTGTCTGTTTAAATTTCGCATTAGAGCTCAACTGTGTTTTAAAATTAGATAGTAGATCTATTCACCCCCCTCTAGATCCACACTTCGTGGAGATAGACTGCGTCCATCTAACATAATAGTTGGTATCAGAGTCATACTCTTCTACAGGGACTTACCGCCCGAAGAGGAAAGGCAAAGATGGATGCTCGAGGGATGATAGCTGAAGGACACTCAACCACAAAGCCCCCATTCTTCGATGGATCTAACTATGCATACTGGAAGAACCGTATGCAAGTATTTCTGAGGGCGAAGGATTACGAGATCTGGAAGGTAGTAAGCAAGGGACCTTATGAGCTGTCCCCTAATGAGGAAGTCTGGACCAAAGAGGAGATCAGGAGGTCTACACTAAATTGGAGTGCCATAAATGCCATTCAGTGCTCTCTGCACCCCACAGAATTTTCTCGGGTATCAGCTTACAATTCAGCTAAGGAGATGTGGGATGCACTGGAAGTTATTCATGAAGGGACTTCTCAGGTTAGAGAAACGAAGGCTAATCTCCTTGTGTCTGAATATGAAGCATTCAAGATGAAGCCAAACGAGACCATCAAGGAGATGTACTCTCGATTAACTATCATCACAAATGGTCTTAGAGGTCTCGGGAAACCTCAGACAGAATACGATGTAGTGAGGAAGATATTGCGCTCCCTGACTCATGCTTGGCATACTAAGGCTACAGTGATGGAGGAGTCAAGGGATTTGCGAACCACAAGGGCTGATGAGCTAATTGGCTCGCTGATGGCATATGAGATTAATATGCCAAAGATAGAAGAAGCTGAGAGGAAGAAGAAGCCAATCCCTCTGAAAGCTGGTGCCAGCAAATCCAGCAAATCCAGCTCTAGCAGTTCATCATCCGAGGAGAGCCTGAATGAAGAAGATATAACTCGTACTGAGATGGCAATGATGACCAGAGAGTTCAGGTGGTTCCTCAGGAAAGGAGCAGGACGATTCAGCTAAAAGAAGTATAGTGGCGGCCGAAGGGATAAAAGGTATAAACATAACCCTGCAAAGAAAATTGAAACTAATACTTGTTATCAATGCAGGAAAACAGGCCATATGAAAGCTGACTGTCCAGAGAATCATAAATACAAGGACAAGTCAAAGAAGAAGAACACGAAAGGGAGAGCTATGGTTAGCACCTGGAGTGATGAAGATGAAGGCTCCTTGAGCAATACCTCTGACAGTGAAGCCGAATCTGAACAGTCCATTTGCCTTATGGCAACAAGCTCTGAAGACAAAGAGGAGGACTCAGATGAGGTAATCACTAGATTCGAAAATTTCACTATTGCTGATTGGGTAGATGCCTACCATGACATAGCTGATAGAGCTGATGATATTAGAAAGGAAAACATGCATCTAAGAAGAAAGATTAACTCCATGCAAAATGATACAACTCTAACTGATAAAATTGCATGTCTAGAATCTGAGAATGAAAAATTGAAACTCACATGTTCTGAATTAGAAGAAATCAAGAATGAGTCAAAAGCCTCTAAAGAAGAAAATGAGAGGTTAGAAAAAGAAACTGATGAACTAAAATTGAAAATTCAGAAATGTGAGAGTGAGATAAAAATAGTGAATGAAAAATATCAAGCTGTGCTAAGTGTGAATACAGAACTTAAGAAATCCATTGAAGATATTCAAAAGGATAATGAGGACAAGCTTAAGATTATTGAGAAAATGACCCAAGGTTCAGATAACCTAAATGCTTTGTTAGGGTCAAAGGTCAACTTCAGAAAAGAGGGCCTTGGATTTAATTCTAGTGCAACAAAAACTTTTGGAATGAAAACTATTTCATTTGTTGCACAAAAAGTGAAAGGACCTCTAATTAGCATGAATGCAAACATTTCATTGAACAAAACTGCTAATCTGAAAAAGCCCAGTGCTGAGGAGAAGGGCAAACAAAAGCTGAGTGAGCCTAGTAGAGCTAACACATCCAAGAAAAATCCCAAAGCTCAGTTTCAGGTTAGGGGTCAACCTACACAGTCTTATAAACCCCATGTTAAGGTCACCAAGTCTCCACCATCACCACCACCTCTGAAAAAGACCCAATACACACCTATGAATAGGTCAGCAGGGTCCAAGGTGCAGGGGAGGCAGAATGCCTTTAGAGCTCAACCCAAACATTTCTACCAACCTAGAGCCCAGCCCCATTTCTTTGCACAGTCAACATATCCAAATAGGTCAGGACGGACTGGGACTCAAGGAAGGTTTACAGGTCATGGACATCAGGCTACACAGTCTTATAGACCTTACACCAGAAATTGGGTTAGTGGGTATGGCAATTGGACACCAAGGAACCAACATTTCTACAGCCAGCCCAATGATTACTATGGCCAAAATTTCGTGAATACATCCTGGCCAAGGCACTGGCATAGAAATAATCAATCTGTAAATAATCATGCTAGTGTCAACAAGAAAAAGCAAAACAAAAAGAAATCTGGAAAATCCATTGAATAGAACTGTTTCAAACAAATGTGGATTCCTAAGAGTCTGCTTTATTATTTTAATTGCTTTTCATCTTCTCTGGAGCCCAATCAGTCTTGGGTTCCAAACTTCTCTACCTGATTGTGTGTGCAGGTATGTCTGGCAGCCAAGAATAATTTGTGGTACTTGGATAGTGGCTGCTCCAGGCATATGACAGGGGATAAGGCCAAGTTCTGCATGCTGACAGAGAAACAAGGAGGCCATGTCACCTTTGGTAGCAACACAAAGGGTAAGATTGTTGGAACAAGTAAGGTAGGTAAGTGTACTACTTGTTGCATTGAGGATGTCATGCTAGTTGAAGGATTAGCTTATAACTTACTTAGCATCAGCCAGCTATGTGATAAAGGATGCAAAGTGCTTTTTGACTCTCAATGTTGCAAAGTTTTTGAACCTGATTCCGAAACTGTTAAATTTTCTGGTAAGAGGATAAATAACACTTACATGATAGATCTAGATGATATTCAACATTCTAACCTATGCCTTACTACTAGTAGAGAAGACTTAGAATTTTTATGGCATCGTAGGTTAGGTCATGCTAGTTACACTATTTTGCATAAACTAAATAAGCATAGCATGGTTAGAGGACTTCCTGAAGTTTCCTTTAAGAAAGAAAATAAAATCTGTGATGCATGCACTCAATCAAAGTTAACTAGAAAGTCATTTAAATCTAGAACAGAAAATCTGTCTTCTAAACCGTATGAGCTAATACACATGGACCTTTTTGGGCCAACTAGGTCTATCAGCTTATCAGGGAGGAAGTATGGGTTTCTCATGGTAGATGACTTCTCTAGGTATACTTGGGTATATTTCTTATCACATAAAAGTGATGCATTCTCAAAATTTCAGGAGTTCTGTCTTAAGAAAAACCAGAAAATTGAAAATATTTTGACTGATCATGGAGGTGAGTTTGAAAACTCACAGTTTGATGAATTCTGCAGGTCAAATGGAATTAACCATAGGTTCTCCTCACCAAGGACACCTGAGCAGAATGGAGTTGTGGAGAGAAGGCACAGAACCCTAGTGGAGATGGGTCGTACACTCTTGGTTGAAGGTGGTCTACCAAGAAGGTTTTGGGCTGAAGCAGTAAATACTACTTGTTATATAATTAACAGAGCCATGGTAAGACCTTCTACCCAGAAAACACCCTATGAGATCATAAAGGGTAAGAAACCTTCTATTGCTCACTTCAAGGTTTTTGGGTGTAAATGCTTTATACATATAAATGATAAAAGAGACCTTGACAAATTTGAACCTAAAGGTGAACCAGTAATTTTTCTTGGTTATTCTAAAAACACCCGAGCATATAGAGTGTATAATCTGAATTCCAAAACTGTTGAAGAATCTCCACATATAGTATTTGATGAATCCTTATTAAAGACTAATATTGGTCAATGCAGGAATGAAGACAGTGGTGATATTCTGAAAGAAGGAAATTCTGCACACCAATCCGAAGATGAGGAAGGAAATGAAGAGCTTAATGAAGAAGAGCCTACAGTTCAGGGGGAGGTAAATGAACTTCATGATAATCCAATTGTTAACATTAGATATCTTAAAGATCATCCTGTAGATAATGTAATTGGAAATCTGCATGACCCCCCTAGGACCAGAGGCCACTTAAGGATTCAAAATGAATTGAATGCATATGCGTTTGTTTCAAATGTAGAACCAAGTCCATTGACTGTGCTCTCAAAGATGTGCATTGGATTAATGCCATGCATGAGGAGCTCAATCAATTTGACAGGAATAAGGTGTGGCATTTGGTTCCACCTCCTGATCATGAAACAGTCATAGGGACTAAATGGGTATTCAGAAATAAAACTGATGAATCAGGGAATGTCATTAAAAATAAGGCCAGACTTGTAGCTCAGGGGTATAATCAGGATTTTGGAATAGACTTTGAAGAGTCTTTTGCCCCTGTAGCCAGGTTAGAAGCAATCAGAATATTATTGGCTTATGCATGTTCCCTAGGAATAAATCTTCAGCAGATGGATGTAAAATCTGCTTTTCTAAATGGGGAAATCAGTGAGGATGTCTATGTGAGGCAGCCTCCTGGATTTGAATGCTTAGACTTCCCTAATCATGTCTATAAACTCAGAAAAGTTCTCTATGGTTTAAAGCAAGCTCCTAGAGCTTGGTATGACAGGTTGAGCAAATTCCTCACTGACAAGAACTTCACAAGAGGTGTAGTTGATCAAACATTGTTCACCAAGGTGAGTCATTCAAATATTCTTATCATTCAAATTTATGTGGATGACATTATCTTTGGGTCAACTAATCCCAAATTGTGTGAGGAATTCTCTCAGATAATGACTAATGAGTTTGAAATGAGCTCAATGGGTGAGCTCAAATTATTTCTTGGACTGCAGGTTACACAATCAAAGGATGGTACCTTCATCTCTCAGTCCGAGTACATAAGGGATCTATTGAAGAAGTACAAAATGGACAACCTCAAGGAAATAGTTGCTCCAATGGGTACCTCAACTAGTTTGGATGAAGATCCTCAAGGTAAACCAGTGGACCAAAGGCTATATAGAGGTATGATCGGATCCCTTCTGTATCTTACAGCATCTAGGCCTGACATTCAATTTTCAGTGTGTTTATGCTCTAGATTTCAGGCTAGTCCCAAAGAAACACATCTTAAATCAGTGAAAAGGATTTTTAGATATTTACTAGGCACCCAAGAGCTAGGTCTTTGGTATCCTGCCAAGTGTGAGTTAGAACTTCTAGCTTACACTGATGCAGATTATGCTGGGTGTCGAGTCGATAGAAAAAGTACTAGTGGCTACTGTCAATTCCTTGGTGGCTGTCTAGTATCTTGGGCATCTAAGAAGCAACACACTGTAGCTTTGTCTACAGCTGAAGCTGAATATGTTGCAGCTGGTAATTATGCTGCCCAAGTACTATGGATCAAGCACCAACTGGATGATTATCAGATAAAATTGGGATGTATTCCAATGTTATGTGATAATACTAGTGCTATGTGCCTTGCTAAAAATCATGTTCATCATTCTAGGACTAAGCATATAGAGATAAAATATCATTTTCTTAGAGATGTTGTAAATAAAAAGGAAATTGAAATGAACTTCATTGAAACTGAAAAATAAATTGCTGATATTTTTACTAAGCCTCTTGGGAATGAAAGGTTTAAATTTCTTAGAAGAGAACTTGGCTTGTGTAAATTTCAACATGATGAATAAACTCTCTGGATTGCTTGAATAAACTTTGTGAATGTTGATTGTTGCACCAGACTCATTATCATGCATAACATTAATATTTTTTGTGGCATCACACTCATGATCATCATTGCATATCATCTAGTCATGACTGTGTCTAAGGTCTCTCTCTCATCTAAAGTCACATGCATATAGACAGGGGGAGTATTGTTAGAAATTCAGAATGGTCATCAAATTTATTGAAATCCAAATTCTTTGACCCTGAATGAGTTGAGTCTGACAATATGGCAATCTGGTAGTCAGTTCTGATTTCTAAGCAATAGAAAATAGACTTCTTCATTTATAAGAACTTTAATTGCTTGAAGACTGACTTAATGGTTTAAATTTTATAAACTTTACAGTTTAAAGATTGCAATCAGTAAGTAAGAAATCTGAAAATTGATAAAGCTCTCGACCCTTATTTTATTACATGTCAGACAAAGCCAATTATATCTGAAATCTGAAAACTCACTTGAAATCATGTTAGAGAAGCTAAGTTTGTGTATTGTCCTTAAACAAGTCATTCTGAAACAATTAAAGGACAGCTAAGAAAAATATTGGCAAACATTGAAAATTAATTGAAAAACAAAATTGGCAGAGCAATGACTGGTAAATTACTGAGAAACTAAGTGATCCATCAAAGAAATGGACTATACTTAAGTCATGAAGTGTATCCGTTATCTCTGTATAAATGATCAACACAATGGGGTGGTTTCACTGAGTACCTGGGGGTAACTAGCGTCTGACAAACGTGTACCCTCACACAAAAAGGTGTAAATCAGTTCTATTGAGTTTGATCATAGGCAGAATGGTCTATAATGTTGAGTATCTAGGGGTATTGGCGTATGATAAACGTATACCCTTACGCAAAAAGACAAATGGTACCTGAATGCCCTTAATGAAATACAATGAAAAATGCTGTTCCTTCAAAAGAATTTTCAAGGATGTCAATTTGTTTAATTTCAATACATGACCTGGTATCTCTTAACAACTTTTAATGAGTCTACGAATGTAAGATATTCTGAAACTGAATCACCCATGCAAGTGTGATTTTGGTTCATTGTTTTATCATGCACAGAAAACTTATCCATTGATTGTAGTGCATGACTCAAATTTTATAACCTTTAAACCAGCATTCTATCTCAAAGTATTTTCTAAATTCATATGACTGAAGACTCTGTGCTTTAGAATGCTTATTCCTGAAATACTTGTTCAGAATGCCAATCAGATGATCTCTCTTATTCCTTCCCTTGTAATCACTTTCCCTCCTCTTTGTTGATGGCAAAGGGGGAGAATATTATGTCTGTTTGATGAATTCATTCCAGGGGGAGTGTATCCACTATTTGGCAAAGGGGTAGTGTATGCATCATGATTATGGCATAGGGGGAGATCTTGTTAGCAGGGAGCTGTTTTCATTTCAGCATGCATTCATAGCATCTGCATGACAAATCTCACTAACAATTCATGTCTTTCATCAAAATACATCTGTATGACAAGATGGTGCTATTCTATATGATAGGGTGTTGCCATCATCAAAAAGGGGGAGATTGTTGTGACTCCTCTGTGTTGATGATGTTGACAATATGCTTCACTTCATTGGCAACATCTTGTTTTGATTGATTGACAACTGTTTATGTTTTGATAAAATTATTTTTATCAGATTGTCTGTGTGTTCTATGCATTTCACAGGTCTACACATTGCACACACACACAAGTCTATACACTCAAAGTCTATACATTACATTGTGTTGTGTTTGTGCATCGTTGAGAACACAAGTCTATACATCCATTGCTTCAGTTCAATACCTGCTATGTGCATGCATTGTATCAGTGCATTGCTTCCTCTGTGCATATACTGCATCAGCGCATCCATCAGGCATACAGTTTATACAATAATGCATGTGAGGTCCTGTCTGCACGATAATGTCTATACATGCTTACAGGCAGTCAAGTCTATACATTGCTGCATTACTCGCACAGGCTAAGTCTATACATCGTCCGTCTCAGTTGAGCTTCAAAGCCTGTACATCCACCGTCACACTTGAGCTGTGAAGTCTATACACTATCCGTCTTACTTAGTGTCTCATGCAGCGTCAGCTCAGTAAGTCTGTACATTGCATTGGCTAAGTCTGTACACTGTCCGTCTCACTTAGCGTCTTATGCATTGGGCAAAGTGCATACACTGCAGCTCACATAACTAGCAAGTCTATACATTGCATTGTGGTGTTTGTGCTCAAAGTCTATACAGTGCTTGCACTGTCATTCAAAGTCCATACATTGGACTGTAGCATGCACGAAGCTAAGTCCATACATTAGTGAAGTCTGTACATCGTCATGCATCATTCTTCAAAGTCCATACACTTCACTGTAGCTTGCTCGAGGTGAAGTCTGTACATCCATCAGTGAACTTCCAAGTCTATACATTGGTGAAGTCTGTACATTCACCAGTTGAACCTTCAAATTCTGTACATTCACCAGTTGAACTTCGAAGTCTATACATTGGGATTTTTACCTACGTTCAGTTTTACAAGTCTGTACATTGGGCTTTCAGATAAAGTCTATACATCTCAGAACTGTGCAAGTATGTACATTGCTGCTTTGCCAAAGTCTTTACATTATGAACCTTCAAGTCTGTACAGACTTTGCTTCGCTCAAGTCTGTACATCGTCCAGTTGTCTTTGGCAAGTCTTCACATCGTGAAGTCTATACATTCAATTGCTTTGCTTTGCTCAAGTCTGTACAGCCTTTTCCATGGCAAGTCTGTACATCATTATGTTGTTCTTGTGCCGTAGCAAGTCTATACATTAATTCTTTCAGCATGTCAATGCATTCACTTGAAATGTATATACTTTGCTGTCTGCAGTTGAACATGCATTGCACTCTAACTCTATACACTGCTTCATGCATTGCATTCTAAGTCTAGACAACATTGCACGATGAGTCTGCATATTCATATGGCATGTCTATACAACCATCTGCTATGTTCTTAGCATTGCATACCTGAAGTCTATACAATGCCACAGTCCTGCATGCGTGAAGTATGTACAAGGCCAAAGCACTGCATATATGTAGTCTGTACATGGCATTGTTCTGCATTCACCAAGTCTATACAATGCCATAGCCACGCATTCATAAAGCCTAAACATTGCATTGCTTTGCATTCATGAAGTCTGTACATCGCTTCAGCAGTGCCTTCATTAAGTCTGTACAAGGTCTTAGACTTAAACTGATAACTCTGTTCGTCTATCTGACAGGGACTGCTTGCTGAGATTGATGACATGGCTCTTGATCCAAGGAGGATGAGGTGCCCAGATGGGGACACGTGGAAGCAGCCCATCCAGGATGCTGCCATGTGGATGAAATTTCCTCGGATCTGGCGAATTCTCTGGGCGGGAAATGTGGAAGCCACGCGCCCTTATCCAATCTGCTGCTGGTATATATATGAGCTTTCTTCTTCAGAAGGAGGCTGATCGATCGAGTGGTAAAGTCTATACAGTGAGACTGAAAGTCTAAAGCAGCAGAGAGCCACCGAGATCCACAGAGAAGAAAAGCAGAGAAGAGAAGAAAGAGAGAAAGGAGAGATGAGTTGAGAGAGTTTGATTGAGAGAGTTGAGTTGAGAGAGCTTTCGAGAGGTCTTGTAAATCAGACTCTTGGTTCAGATACCAGAGCTGATTCTGCTCATACTTGAGCTACATTCGTCTTATTTTTACATTTCGTTTGTTTCTGTTTTTCTTGCTTTCGATACACTTTTGTTATCAAGCTGTGAGGTAGCAATTGCAGTGGAGGTTTCCACTGGACAGGTGAAGCTGTAATCCTCAGCAGGCGAGACTTGGTCTCGGACGGCTAAGCTGTATTGCCCAGCGGTTGCAGAGGATCTGTTCCTCTGGTCGGCAAGCTGTAAAGCCCAGCGAAGCTGTGTATCAGCGGTTGTTGGCAAGCTGTGAAGCCCAGCTGTTCAAGCTATGAGTCAGCAGAATCCACACTCTAGTTGCAGTGTGGGGTAGACGTAGGTCTCTAATCGAACCACCTAAAAATCTTGGGTGTCTTGTGTTTGTGAGATTGCTTGTGATTTGCTGTGTGGCTGTATGTGTCGACACTCTTCATAGTGTTTTTTCTGTCGTTCAACAGTTGTCTGTTTAAATTTCGCATTAGAGCTCAACTGTGTTTTAAAATTAGACAGTAGATCTATTCACCCCCCTCTAGATCCACACTTCGTGGAGATAGACTGCGTCCATCTAACATAACACTTAGGAGGGTTTACCTTCCCCATCCGGTCCCTTCCAACTCGTCCCACCCATTTACTTCCAACCCCGTGGGTCACACCTCCAACCGACCCCACCCAATCACCTCCACCCAAGAGGGCCATAATCGGAGGCAAAGTGCCGCGCATGTAGAAGAGCCTAGGTCCACGACTACGCCGAGTTCATATGGGAGAGTCCATCACCTTACTCCTACTCCAAACCCCACCATTACCGAACTCTTCCAAATCATTTCGGATAGAGTGGATAGGAGGTGTGCTTATATCGAGTCCCTGGTTCCCCCTTGCCTACCTCCTAGACAGAATGGAACCAAGCATGAGCCTAAAGAGGTAGCAACCGGTAGCCCCAACCCGATGCCATCTAAGGTGCCATCCCAAGGCCCTCTCCCCATCATGATGGATCCTCTTCCCCCACCCACGAGAGCCCCATTACCTAGACCCCCTGTCCGTCGGGAGGATAAGGGTCAGGACCGACTTATCAGGGAGCCTAGTGGGTCACGATAGCAGTGTTATCGCTGCCAGGGGTTCGGTCACTTTGCCGGACAGTGTCCCACTCGAACATCTCTATCCCTAGGAAAAAGGGTTGGAGAAGCCTCACTTTCCGATCTTTATTCGGAGCCACCTCAGCCTCAGCTACCCGTGTTTCTAACGGGAAAGCTACTCATAGCCGAGCCACTCCTTAGTTGGCTCAAGCATGGCTTGGTCCCACCTCCCTGCCCATCCATGAACCCCACCCTACCATTAGTGCCGATCAACTCATTTCATACCACATTCCGGTCTAATCACCACGTTGATACCTTGGGTGACCTTATTATGGGTCTACACCGGCAATGGACGTTGACGCACTCATTGGCCCGAGGCTTCGACAAACCCACTAGTCTTAACTTCACCTATCCGGCCTTAGGGTCCATTACCTCCGTGTGCACCATGGGTTGTGTCACCACGGAGATTCTTCTATTCCTCCCTATGCCGGCCGAGCTCGGCTTCATTCCCTTTTACCCAAGGGAGGAATCTTATTTTCTACACATGATCACCGTCCCACCTACCACAATGCATGAAGGTGATCATCCCCACCTTCACGACTACTACACATGGGACCGTGACATGTGGTAACCCACAATAAGGGGTCATACCTTCTTTGATCCCTTTGACCTATTCCCTAGTGGACCCCTAGACCCACCATATATACTTCACTTCTTCGAGGGAGTCCACTACCACACCCCTCCCACTCGGGCCTGGCAACCTTCACATGGCAATAGGTCCGAACCGTCATTTGGGGGTAATGAAGACTTTGGTTCCCCCGGCCCACCTAAACCACTCGAACCTCCCGGACTTCCCACATCCAAGCCCAATGTCCATGATTGGTGTATCGTAGGATGTCTAGGAGTCCACCATGACATTAACATTCGGTTACGTCAAATGCATGCATGGCACACATTCGGATGTCCTGGATCACCTTGCATATGATTGGGTCGGACTAACTGTAGGGTTGTTTAGGGTCGTGTGTGCATCCGTGTGTTTTTCTTTTTGCTAAGCATGTTAGGAGTCTGCATGACGACATCCGTCATCACATTGAGGCCAGCAATGCACGGTATAAGGAGCTAGCCGATGCCCATAGACACCACTGTGAGTTCCAAGAGGGTGAATATGTCATGATCAGGGTAAGACCTGAACGGTTTCCCTCTGGAATCATAAAGAGATTGCAAGCTCGCGGAGCCGGTCCATTTAGAGTGTTGAAACGCGTTGGATCCAATGCGTATGTTGTGGACCTGCCCGAGGAATATGGTATAAGCTCAACTTTCAATGTGTCGGATCTAGTTGCATATAGGGACCCAGCGGTGATCCCTAGTGAGCCTTTCGAGCCATCTCCTCCCATTGAGAGTGATCCCACACCTGAGTGTCCACCACCAGTCCCATTTTCACGGCAGCGAGAGCATATAGATCATATACTGGATGAGCAGGTGACAGTTACCAGGAGTGGATCCTACCCACGCTACCTAGTGCGATGGAGAGGGCAACCCGCTACCGAGGATACTTGGATCACCCGTGGAGAGTTGCAAAGGATAGATCTGGATCTACTGGAGCGCTACCAGAGCGATGCAGACCCTTACTCGACAGGGTCGAGTTTCTCCCACCCGGGGAGAATTGGTGTGGACACCAGAGCGAGCGAGAAGCACGAACCGGTGAGCCGTCGGTACCGTACGCGGAGCACCACTCGAGCTACATCGGCTCCCATCTGGCTTGGAGATAGTCTGGAGTCTCCGCCCTGAGTCCTTATATTTATAGTATTTATGGGAATTTTATTTGTGTGTAATGTGTGCTTATTTGGTTTTATTCGGATTGTAATAGGGGTTTATTTATAATTTGAGACCACATGGGTCCCACGGGGCCCCCATCCCTTCTCCCATTGATCCACCTCAGCTCTTGGGCCCATGTGGGGTCAGTCAACCCTCCAAGGTGGGCTTCTAGAAGAGTTGGACCAAGGGGGGGACAAGGGGTAGCAAAATTCAAAATTTGGAACCTACAAGTCAAGGGGGTGTCCCATGTATATAGTATTATATTAGGATTAAAATCTTATTTTATTTGTTCCAAACCACATGAAAGAAATAAATTGTGGACTCCCTCTTTTACCCCACGAACCCGTAGATCACCCCATCCGGACAGCACTAAAATGCGGGTTTCGGCACCGACGGACGACATCAAGATGCTACCCGTCAACCCAATTCCCGCTACTCCCGGGCCCCACATGTGACCTATTACCTCCCTGTGTGGAGTGGGTCAAATCTTTGTTCCGCAGTGTATTTGTTTAACCGGGAGTACAGGATTGGTCGGGGTTGTCTTCCCCACGCCGGGAGCGTGGAGGTAACGATCGCGACTTCTTGGCATTTACTTGCTTAACTAGTATATGGTCGTGTGCCGCTGCTGATTGCAATAGGAACCTAGCCCGTGAGTCCATGTCACCGCTGTGAGCGAGAGAGTGACCCGTCCCATGACTCGATCCGAGCACGGAAGTGAGTCGACCACCCTTGACTCTGCCGGTTTCTCAACCGCGCGGATCCGCGTTTCCCCTCGCTTGGGACGACGAGTGAGCTTGCATTTCTGTTAGCGACGTATAGCCCATAGGAACTCTTAGTGTCGGGCCAAAGTGTCTCCATTGTTGTATGTTGCTGGTGGCATCCGCATTTAGAGTCCGAGGTCCGCATCACTTAGAGTCGGTTCCCGTGTCCGTCCCGCAACAAAGTTGTTCAAATGTGCACCAACCTCTCTTCAGAGTTAGCCGATGTGCACCGACCTTTCATCTTGAAATCACCGAGGTGCATCGACCTTTCTTCTTCGTTGCCAAGATGTGCCTCAACCTTTCTCCCGTGCAGACTGGATGTCCATCGACCTTTGTCCTGCAAAGACTGAAGAAGCATCGACCTTTGTTCTGCAAAGACTGAAGAAGCATCGACCTTATTATTATGTGCACAGAGCTGAAGGCGATATGCATTGACCTTATATGACACAATGAATGTATGTGCACCGACTTATCCATCAAAGGAATCATTCAACAATTATGACATCATGAACAGGAAAATAAGTACAGCTCAATACTTATAACATCATCATCATCATTCGATTTAAGTAATTCAACATACTTCACCCTTTTCTAATTTTTAGTCAAATATAGTCATAGTGGTTGACATCATAAAAACATTGACATCATAAAAACGTAGAATGCAACACCACCTCCACGCACGCCACCTCCGCCGGCGTCAACCTTCCCATGCACACGGCCCATCTCCTTCCCTCGTCTCTCCCTGCCAACGCCACCTCTCCCTCCACACACCCCACCTTCGCACCTCCCCTTTGTCCTTACCACCGTCCTCTTCCCATCTCCACACCGACAACACAACCACCACGTATACCCTACTCCCCCCTCATTTTCTCTCTCTTTTCACCCTTTGTGTCTCCCTTTCTCTCTCACACCTTCTCTCTCTCCCTTTCACACGCATATGGTCTCTTTAAGGCTATCACATGGCAAGGTGGTTGTCTCAATAAGATGGCACATCAAGATAGATGGCACAGCAAGGTGGGCGATGGTTGGTATGGCCTTCACATGGCAGTATCAATTGTTGATTAAATGTGAGCATCAATGTTTGGCACCGAAAGCAAGCAAATAAAGAGGGTTGGGGGATGATCTTGACCCTATAAAAGGGGCTTAAGGTGGCAGAGATGGGGGTTGTTAATTTGGAGGGGAGGGGTGGAGAGTACGTTTGAGTTCTATTGTTAGTTTGGGAGAGTTTTGGGAGCCAGTTCTCTTCAGAGTTCATTCGGGTTATTTATGAGTGTTGGGTTTTGGGTTGTGAGGAAGTGCATTTACAATGTTTTTTAGAGTTCTTTTCGAAGTTATTTTGACGTTTTGGAAGTGTGTTTATTTTTAAGTTTTTTTATGGTTCTATTCTCTTGTTGAGAAGATCTTTACTCCTGCTATTTGGAACACTTTATAATTTGTCTTTTTAATTTAGTGGAATTGATATTGTTCTTATGGTTTATTTCCTCTACTCTTCTCTTTATCTTAATCTTCTAAGTCTGATAAGTGTTGTATTTTTATTATCTTTCTTTCACTTGTTTCATTAATTTTTCAAGCATTGATTTTCAAGTGTCCTTCATTTAGTTCAATTAAATTTAATTTCTGAACTTCAATCTTAAACTTTCAACTCCAACTCTCACCGATGTCAATCTTAAAAACTCAAGATTTTCAACTCTAAAATCTAAACTTCTCCGTGGATTCGACTCGATCTCACCACTTAACTATTTTATTTAATTTGTGGACCAGATATTTAAATTTGGTAGCAGACGTATTAACTATGTGAGTATCACGCTATCAATTTTTGGCACCGTTGCCGGGGAAGTTTATGATTTTTTAGTTGATTATTTTGTGATTTTGTACATAAATTGACATTAGCAATTTTTTTTATTCTGCTTTGCAGAAACACAAAAAAAAAAGAAAATCAAACCTGAAAAAAATCCAAAAAAAATTTATGTTGAGGTAAATCTTCTCTCCCTTTGCCTCTCATAGTAAAAAAAAAAAAGAGTACGAGGCATTGCTATCAAGTAAGTATCCTAATTCTCTCTCTCTTGATCGAGTTTCTTTCTTCATATTATTAACTTCCATAGTTAGAAGGTTCAAAAAAAAATACAATCTTGCTGGTTAGATAGATTCATTAATAAACAAAAATAAAAAAAGAGAGCACTTGAACTCACATAAAAAATGCATTCCAAGATTAGAAATCACACACCATGTTTTAGGGCATGCATCATTTATGATTGTATTTTTTTTAGTTGTTTCCATTATTTTCTAATTTCTTGTTGTTGAAGATTGCGAGGGACAAGGTGAGATCTCTAATTGTTCTTCTAAAAAAAACATGATCATGTATTTTCCATGCTTGCATAAAAATCCCTTGTTTGAATATTATTTGTTGCACATCATTCTAAAATATCTTAAGGGCATCTCCCATAACAACATAAGATGGGGATTTCATCACCCTCCTTTGGCCCATAAATCACAAACTTCTTTGCATCTTTTGCATCATCCCCAGCCTAATAAAAATCAGTAGACATTGGCGCTAGGATCACACTGAGATTAGGTGTAGCTTAAGTTTACAATCTTTTTTGGAAATTGGTGTCTAAGTCTAGAGGTCCACGGTAAACGCCATAAGCGGGAAGGTGGTTATGTAATTAGGTCCTTGCGAAAGCAAGGGGAGCCTCCCACTTCCCCACCTTTTACCTGGCCAATTGACAAATTTGAGAGTGGATTTAAGTTGTATCTATATCGCTATCTGAAACCCAGCTTTTAGATCTAGGTCACACATAGGTGTCATAGGTTAATTAATTGATAACTTGTTTTTGTCTTCATAAAAAAAATCAATCAAAAAAAGGGGGGCTATATTCTGGGCATAATTCAATCTAACCTTGATTTAAGGAGCCCGAATGTATGCATGGTAGGAGATCTCTTCGTCCTGACCTAACTCAGCCTGATAGTGAGATTGAGAGAACCCTACATCACGGCCTTAGAAACACTAGGGTTGAGTCTGTGGAGATTGAGGCCCAAGAAGAAGGAATTGTTGCCCATCCTAGAACATTGAAAGATTACATGTATCATTCGAGGGCTAGCCAACCCTCTTGCATCTAGTTACCTAAAAATAATGGGCATTTTGAGCTTAAATCAGGAATTATCCAAATGTTGCCTATCTTTAGAGGGGAGGAAGCTGAGAACCCATATCATCATGTGAGAGACTTTGAGGAGATTTGCAGTACAATGAGCTTCACTCACCTAAGTGATGAGTCCCTTAAGCTAAGATTGTTCCCATTTTCTTTAAGGGATAAAGCCAAGAATTGGTTGTACTCATTACGGCCTCAGTAGATTACAACATGGGATGACCTATCCACTGAATTTTTGAGGAAATTCTTCCCAAACCACAAGACTGCCACCATTAGACAAAAACTCAATAGCTTTATCTAACTTGATGGAGAAACCCTGTGGAGATACATGGAGAGATTCAATGATCTCTTACTGCAATGCCCTCACCATGGATTTGAACAATGGAGATTAGTCCAAATTCTATATGACGAGTTGGATTTCAACACTAGGACCATGGTAGATTCCATGTGTAATGGGGAGTTCACCAATAAGTGAGCAGAAGAAGCTTGGGCATTTTTAGATGAAATTACTGAAAAATCACAACAATGGGAAACTGTTAGGGAACCTAGGAAGGCAGTCACAAGGGGAGGTTGGTTCCAAGTGGATAAAGAAGTTGATATGGAGGCCAAAATGGTAGCATTGGCCAAAAGACTGGAGGCCTTAGAAATGACAAAAATTGGGAAAACTTATGAAACTGCCAAAAATGTTGAGCCTTCTATGAGTGTGTTGTGCAATGGTTCGGATCACCTGGTCGAAAATTGCTCTGAAATCCAAACATTTAGGAAGACTAGGGCACAAGCCAATTCATATCAAAGATCTAACAACAATCCATATAGTGACACCTATAACCCAGGTTGGAGGAACCATCCCAACTTCTCTTGGAAGTCCCAGCAGGCTCAGGCCCAAAACTCCCAAGCCCATAATTTTCAAAACAAGGCCCAATATCAGATCAACTTCCAAAACTAGGCCTTTAACAGAGGTCAACCTGCACACCCACTACCTATAGAACCGCATCAACAATTTGTCCTGCCCACTTATGGCCAATCATCTCAATCTCAAACATCCACACATAATGATTATAGGCTTTTACAACAAGTCCAACAACTTCTTTTGGCTCAACAACAATCCCTTACTAACCAACTTCAACAAGCTGTTGCTCGGATGGAGGCCCAGGTTGGTCAGATGGCTGAGGCCAATATGAGGAGGGAAGCAGGCCAACTACCTAGCCAAACCATAGCAAACCCTAAGAACTACCCATTAGATTTTAATCAACAACCTACCACGCAAGTTCCACCCAAGAACCCTCACATTGAGAATGTCAATGCCATCACTACATTAAGAAGTGGGAGGATTCTTGAAGACCCATATGAAGTGGGAGAGGGTAAAGCTAATCCAAGCCAATCCGAGACTTTGAACCCTACTAAGAGGGAGTCCATGTTCAAGTCAGTCGGCCAAGAGGGGCATGAGGAGGAAAAAGAGAAAACCCAAGTTGATGAGACCCCTGATAATTATAAGCCCAAAATTTCTCTTCCAACTGTCCTCGAAGCTGAAAAGGAGAAAGGAAAACCACATGCCCAAGCCCATGAAGATACTGAGAAGAGTAAAATAGAGCCTGTTGGGGTTAAGTGGGGGGGGGGGAGATAAAGGACAGAAGAAACTTGAGGAGAACCCTAACCTATACCTACCAAAAGTTCCCTTCCCAAGTGCTTTAGAGCCCAAACCCACTGGCAAGAAGAAGCTAGCTCAAAATGAAGAGTTCATGGAATTGTTTAAACAAGTCCAAATCAATATTCCACTTCTTGATGCCATCAAGCATGTTCCGGCCTATGCTCGATTTCTCAAAGAATTGTGCACACAAAAGAGGGAGCCTAGGACAACCACTAAGACGGTTTTACTTTCAGAAGATGTAAGTGTTGTCTTATTAAACCAACTCCCACAAAAGAGAAAGGATCCCGATGCCCCACTTATTCCATGTGCCATTGGAGACATTTCTTTTGATCAGGCCTTGCTCGATATATCTAGGAGCTAGTGTGAACCTACTCCCAACCTCAGCTTTTGAAAAACTTGAAATCGGAGTGGTCAAACCCACATCAATTGTCTTACAGCTAGCTGATGGATCTGTAAGAACACCATGTGGTCAAATTAAGGATATCTTGGTTAGAGTGTATAAATGTTATTTTCCTGTTGACTTCCTCGTTCTTGACAGAGAACCACTACAAGAGCTTCATCCCGGGCCTATCATTTTAGGTCGTCCATTCCTAGCAACTGCCAATGCCATCATCAATTGCAAAACTGGCACTATGGACATCTCAATTAGGGAAACTAAAGTTCAACCCAACATCTTTTCTCATCACACGAAAGGGGTAGAGGATTGTCATGTCATCAATAACATTGATGAAACTAATTCACAGAATCGACCCCTTAATGAAGAGGTCAATACCCAAGAGCTAAGTGTCTTACCTGATCCACCATGGCCTGTGAAAGTTGAGCCTCCACACGCACATGCTTTTGGACTTCCACTTCCTGACATTAGGGTTCCCTCACAACATAAATGGAACTCATTCTCGAAACCCACCCACTATCACTTTCTCGAACAAGAGGGGGCCACGCTGACTAAATCTTTATTTGATTTGGCATCTGATAAGGAGGCTCTAATGAGTGTTGAGGGGAGGGTTGCAAGTTTCACACTTAATCCATTGGCATTCAGGCATAATAGTGACAGTCAGAGTGATACTATGTCTATTTTCAAGCCACCAAAACACGAAAAGCCTAACATGGAACATGTAGTAGTTAAATGGCTTGATACTAAACCAAGGCTTAAACAACTCATTGGGGGTCAGTCCGTTGGAATGCTTATTGACAAGGTAAATGTGAAAGATGCACCTTGAATTGAGCTGCATTGCGTCTGGCTGAAGATGTTAAACTTAGTGCTTCTTGGGAGGCAACCCAAATTTTTTTTATAATTTATGTGTTATAATAATTGGCTTCTTGGGAGACAACCCAAGCTTTTAAGAGTTTTATTGTAATTTTGTTGATATAGGTTTGAATAAATGACAAGTTGAGGGGAGAGATGATGTCAAGTGCCGCCATTTATTCATGAGAAGAAGCCCACTGAGAATCACTTTTTACACGCCCTAGGTTGTACCTTTCCTTCATAAAAATTTCATGTCAACATTGTTCTATTGTTACATATTGTTAATGTCATTAAGGACAATGCCAATTAAGTTGGGGGAAGGAGAATTAATGTTCAAAATTACTTACAACCTATTTTTGAAAAAAAGAAAAAAAAAGCTGCTCAACCAAAACCCCAACTAAGTTTTCATGATTCATGCTCGCATAAATGAAAAACTAGATTGAAAAAGACTATGGAGAGAGATGATGGAGATTGTTTTGTAATCTAGCCAAGGAAAACTGACTTAGAATCTTCTAAAAGTCCATTAGCACTAATAAAAAAAACACTTACACACTAATGAAGCGAGTTGGACAAGCCTTTTGTTATTTAAGTGTGGTGTCTGATAGTTTACATTTTTTCAGTAAAGAAATCTTTTTAGAGAAAGCTACCTACCAAATCAAGTGTGAAAATCACACCTTGACAAAAAAAATATATAAACTAGAGAGGGGAAATCTCGTCGCCCGTACGGAGAGGCCAAAAGAGGTCCAACTAGACCGAACGAGGCCCAACTCCTTGAAGTGGTAGCCCCTGGGCCCACTCAATATAAGCCCAATAACTCACTCGGAACAAGCGCTTCCTAGGCGGCCTTCGGGTTGGGAAGTCCGAGCATCAGTTCGATTGGGAAAGCTCCCTCGGAGCCCCCTATTCCCTGTCCCGACCGTACACTCATTGCTCGGGAGACCACTCCTGGGCAAGTGCCTATCGCTCGGGCTCACTGATGGAAGCTTATTGGTACGGCCGTTGCGAGTCCCTTAATGGCAGGAAGCTCAAGGGGATAGGGGAGACCAAGAGTCTGCGTGCTATAAGGAGTCCGCATGAAAGACGTAACCCCCCCTAAGACTCCACCACTTACAGGGATCAGTCGCACAACGGGCCACTATTTAAATTAGAAATGCCCTACTACAAAGAGGTAAGCAAGGCAAGAGCCAAAAATCCTGAACAGGAATCACCTCACCTTTTAGTGGAGAGGGATCTCGCGCTCCCACTTTCCTCTTAACTATTCCCTTCGCACCAGAGCTCTACTACTTTACTAACTTAAGCATCGAAGGGTCTTCCCCAGGGATCTATCCCTGGGCACCTCTAACTCGTTTCCCTTCTTACAGTTCACACTTCAAAGGTACGTGGTCATCCTCTTCCCCGCTCAGGAGCACTGCGAGATCGCCCTTCTTCATCTGGCACCGTATGTGGGAAACGAACAAAAAGCCATCATGGTGCGAATAAGTTCTGGCAGGAGGACTACCGACGACCTGGGGAAAGCCCTGGTGATGGAAGAAGGCACACCTTCCCTCCCCACGGAGAATTCCTTGTCAGGCAACCACGCCAACGAGATACCTCCATCGGTGGTGGGGGAATAGCTTCCCGGCGGGAGCACCGACGCCCTCCAAACCCTCAACGCAAACCTAGATGTCCTTGTGGATCTCATGAGGGCCCAGGCGGCCAAGGAGGAGAAGTCGCATCTCTCCCAGAAGAGCCCCCCACGTGGAGATGCCTCCCAGCAAACCGCTGGAGGCCGTTTCACGCTCCGGGGGCGGCAGCTCATTCGTAACCTGTCAGGAGGACCATCGCATGCCCCTCCCCCGGAGTAGGAAGCCTCCTCAACCCCAAGGAGGGAGAAGACCGGAGCACGCCGACCGTTTCGGAAAGCCGAGGCCCCCGAGGAGCGTCGGGACAGCATGCAAGTGCGCCCCCCAGCCCCTCGGGCCAACGATAACCAGAGATGTCTCTCCGGCTGCGAGACTTTGTGAGGCGTTTCGCGGAGCAAGAGCGCGCCCTCCGCGCCTTGCAGAAGACCTCTCCTGTGGAGGATGAGGAGCGATCCCCGTTCTCCAACTATATTTTGAAGGCAGAGATATCCCCCAGGATCTCACTCATGACCTTCAAGTCGTACGATGGCTAGGGAGACCCGACCAACCACTACGATAGCTTCGACGCCCTAATGGCCTTGCATGGGGCGTCCGACGTAATCAAGTGTCGAGCGTTCATGACCACTCTGGTTCAGGGTGCTCAGGCTCGGTTCAGGGCCCTCGCCCTCGGTAGCATCCACAACTTCAAGTAATTCGGGTGAGTGTTCAAGGAAAGCTTCGCCGACAGCGGTCCACCCCGATCAGTGGCGGGATTATTGGCTCTCAAACAGGAACATGGGGAGAAGTTGCAGGCTTATATCAATCGATTCAAATCGGAAGCCCTACGCATCCCCCGCCTACATATGGCCTCTGCCATCACTGCATTAACTGGGGGTACTCACGACGAGAACCTGCGGCGCGAGCTAGTGCTTTATCCTCCCACCTCCCTTGCCGAGCTAGTGACCCGAACCATGCAGAGTGTGAAGAAGTCCTCAGCGCCTATCGAGGCACGATAGGCTCGGGTCGGGAGGGGGACAAGAAGAGACTGTCCGAGCAAGGGACAGGCCAAGGAAAAAGGTAGAACCAGGATGGAGACCGAAAAGAGCCGTCCCGGAAGTAAGAGTGGTATACCCCCCTTACCGCTCCCATCTACGAAATCTATGAAGACATCAAAGGCTCGGGCCTCAACCAACCCGAGCCTATGAAAGCCAAGCACCGTAATTGCTGCAAGCATTGCTTGTTCCACAGCGACCACGGGCATCACACCAGCGATTGCCATCAACTTCAAGACGAGATAGAGCGCCTCATCTGCTAGGGACACCTATCCCGATACGTGTCCGGGCAGAAGGAAGATCGAGGTGTCCCTGAAGAGATCGACAAGGCCCCCCGCGGAGTCCACATCAACGTCATCGCGGGTGGTGCGGCATCAGGTGGAGATAGTAGCCGAGAAAGAAAGCGTCACGCCGAGTGGGTGGGCCGGGCCTCTGTTGAGCACTCTACGGCCCTGCAGGCGAGCGAATCGCAGGCCCTGGTATTCTCCGAACAGGACCTGGAAGGGTTAACCACCCCACACGATGATGCTCTCATTGTATCGATTACAATAAACCATTGTAACATAGATAAGATTTTAGTCGACAATGGTAGTGCCCTTGATGTATTATCCTATGAATGTTTCCTCAAGATGGGAGAGAATCCATCTAAACTCCGCTCGATCCGAACCCCCCTCTGTGGCTTCAACGGCCAGGCAACTTATCCCGAGGGAGCCCTAAGCCTGCCAGTTACTATCGGCACCCCACCCAAAACTGTTACGGTTATGGTAGACTTCATCGTGATTAAGGGGATGATGACATATAACACCATCTTTGGTCGAGGCATTCTCAGCCGAATGAAAGCGGTTCCCTCTATCTTTCACCAAAAAATGAAGTTCCCAACCAAACATGGCGTGGGGGAAGTCTGAGGTAACCAGGCATTGGCTGAACGGTGCTATATAATCTCGGTCGAAGCCACTAGGCCGGAAGGGAAAGATAAAGGAGTAAAGGGAGCCGAAGAGGGACCCGTAACATCTGAGCCTGGTGGCGAGTTGCTAACGGTCTTCCTTAACGGTGACCCGACTCTAGGAGTAAAGATCGGAGCCGAGCTACCACTTGAGGAACAGAAAAAATATAAGGATTTTCTTGCCCGGTATATCTGAGTCTTTGCATGGTCTGATGAGCACCTTCCTGGGATCCCAGGAGATGTGGTGATCCACAAGCTCAACCTCGACCCAACGGTGAAGCCAGTCCAGTAACGTAGGAGAAAGCATGCCCCGGAGAAGCAAGCGGTCATCAAAGAGAAAGTCATCAAGGGGCAGAAGACAAGCCTTTTTCGTCCGGTCCTGTACCCTACGTGGCTCGCCAACGTCATCCTGGTGCCAAAGGCTTCTGGGAAATGGCGAATGTGCGTGGACTTCACCGACCTCAACAAGGCTACCCCGAAGGATTGCTACCCGCTGTCGAGCATCGATCAACTGGTCAACTCAACCTCTGGCAATGAGCTACTCAGCTTCTTGGATGCCTACTCCAGCTACCATCAGATCAAGATGGACATGGAGGACATCGAGAAGACCGCCTTCATCACCGACTTTGGCGTACACTGCTACACCTGAATGTGGTTCGGACTAAAGAACGTCAGAGTGACATATTAAAGACTGATCAACCACATTTTCGAAGGACAGCTCGGTCAGAACGTCGAGGCCTACATTGATGACATGCTCGTCAAAACGCCGAAGGTCGAAGACCACCTCGTCGACTTAGCCGAGACCTTCGACACCCTCCTGAAGTGCAACATGAAGCTCAACCCTGCCAAATGTGCCTTCGGAGTCAGATCCGGGAAGTTCCTAGGCTTCCTGGTAACACAGCGTGGGATTGAGGCCAACCTTGACAAGGTCCAAGCCATCCTGGACATGCTGTCGCCCTCCTGCATCAAGGACATCCAACGCCCTACGGGGCGCATTACTGCGCTCAACCGTTTCCTATCCTGGGCGGCCGAACGATACTTACTGTAGTGCCCCAGAATTTATAAGTAATTTCTGGATTATTTATAAAATTTTCTAGAATTTATAAAGGGTAAAATAGATTAACAAATGAATTAATATCAAGATTATAAGGCCCAATTATGTTAAATAACTAATCCCGCTTTGATAAATAAAATCCAATAGGTTTATGGACCAAGCCCATTAAGTTTGACCCATATTCTAGAAGGTTATTTAGCCTATTCATGAATTTTAAGGATAAAAACCATTTTTTAGGTAATTATAAGGATAAACAAACAAAAGAGTTTGAATTTTATTGAATTCTGCACACATGGGATGTAGCGGTCTATCGCTCGACCGCCACAGTTATGTAACGCGCCTACCTTCAACCGTTATGCTCTGTTAGTTCCGTGAAGTGAAGAAAGAGCAAAAAGATTAGATTTTTGCTAGCCTATCTCTTAGGGATCGAGATGGGAAGACTAATAGAGGTGTTAAGGACTCTTAAAAGTCTATCTAAGCTTTAACAAAGACTGTAGAATCGATCAATAGAGCCCAGTTCTGAACTAAGCGACCCTTACTTTTTGCTCGTGAAGAATCAAGGTAAGGAGATAGAATCTCGGGTAAGTTCTTTAGAGTCTTTTGTTCCTAATACTTTAAACTAACTACCCTCAAAATTTCATGTTAGGAGGTCAAGTATCCAAGGAGTTAGAATCTTTCAAAGTTGTTAGTTTCGTCACGCCAACCCAGGAAACTGTGCAACATGGTGCTGAAGATCAGAAAATCAGAGAGCCTAAACGAGGTAATTAGAATTAGATGCTTTAGAACATTTTGTTCATCTTAGTATCATCTTCCTGACCTCCAAATTTCACGTCCTTAAGTTAAGAGGTTGAGGAGTTAGAGCGACGTGAAGCTGCTACAAATTCACAGGAAGAGAAGAACTAGGGCGTGACTTGTAGTCCCAAATTCGAAGTTTAAAGCCCAGAAAAGAGGTAGGTCATCTCATGAACGGTAAAAACAACATGTTAGGGATAAAATCCCTCGGATTTTGCTTGATTACATGCACTATAGATCATGAATTTCATGTTTAAGTAGGGTCATGCATACATACATATCTTTAGCCTTAATGGGACATAAAAGATACTATCTTGTTAACTCACTACGACCTATGCATATACCTGGCCTTTACTTCGTTATCATGGCTAGAATAGTTAGATATTTTGATTCTTCTTGCATGGGACATAGTTCCTTATCTTTATTGTTAGCAGAAGCTCTGACGGATTAAAGTAGGACCGTCATATGATTGTAGCGGCCTTACGATAAGCCATCACACCCTCTGTTGTATTTAAGATTTCTCTGTTGTCTCTGACAGACCATGCTAGGAGTGTTACAATACTGTAACGGCCCCACGATAAATCGTCACAAGCACTGTGACGCGCCCATTCTCGACCATCAAGATAACTATGTTCTGTCAACCCGAGACAGAATAGAGCAGTCCAAATTACTTATAGATAAGCTTAATTATCAAAGTTTTGATCTATTTTTCATGACTTTGAGTTTATTGATCAATTCATGATAGGAATTTGCATGTTTTGAGCATTTTGAGTTATTTTAAGTTATGATAATTTCATGTGCTAAAACTCTATAGTTTGTATTAAACATGATTTTACATGTTGTATTGACGGAGTTTTATCATGGTTTCACATCGTTACACATTCTTTTCTATCTATAGAGTCATTTTCTTTAAGTACATGGCATATATTCCGGGATATGGCCATTAGTTCACACTTTGCACTGTAGGAACATATTCTTGAACATGAGGACCTCTCTATTGGATATTCCTTCCAATGGACTAGGAAATCTTATTTCAAGGCCTCCGTAATTCTCCGCGAGCCTGGAATTCCCACTAGGACGCCAAGTTGGTTATACCATTAAAGCCCAATTATTAGAGTACACTACTGATGTTTTCTGGTTCTAGAGATGTAACAGATCAATATTAGACCGTCAGGCACATCTAACGGCCCAATTTGCAACCGTCACATTTAACTGAGTCCAATTATTGGTTCTGGATCCAGCCCATTGTAACAGATCAAGACTCGACCGTTAAGTTCATGTAATGGCCCGGTATTAGACCGTCACAGTTCTAAAATTCTTTAACCCGAGGTTTGACCAAAGTGTTGATATTCTAAGTTTCCTAGCTAGAGTATTGATGGTCTAGGACTTGGCATATTGTCTAAAGATACTTAACTTAAATTATGAATAGTAATAAATGTACCGTTATGCTGCCGAATTATTTCCATGAGCATGACATCATCTTAAATCATTCTTGATCTCTCTTGTCCTAAGTTGAAACGTTCATTTATTGATTATTGTAGTCATGAACTTATTTACATTCTTGGCCATAATTTTATTACTTGAAACGTGGAAATAGCTTGATTTATACTTGAAGATGCGATCGAGCACTGATTGTGTTCAAGGGCTCTATGCTAGTCCCCTCGGCTGATTGTCAGAAACATACTATTATAAACCATGGGGTATGATGCTACTGGCGTCGCATTGCGCTGGGAGTACTTTCTCTATAAATAAGTGAAATCCACGGGTATCATGAAAATACTTGCACATGACTTTCTTGCTTGATACATGATATTCCACAGAAATTCACCAAATACTTGCTCATAAGCAAAAGATGTTTGGATGATGACTACGTGGTAATGCTAGTACATTCTCATTACATTCTTGTTCATGAAAGGCCATGCTACATTCTTGTTTATACTTGCTCATTCTATCTTACATTATCATCTTATTACCTGGTTGTGCTTGTGATTCATCGCATTCGCATGATTTTACCTTATTTCTTTAGAGCTAAAATGCTAATTACTTAAATATTGCTAATCATGTTGATGCAAAGATACCTACTGGACAAGTGTACTCATTACTTATTTCTAATCTTTTCAGGAGATGGAAGTGAGTCGAGATCGGATTCGGAATATTCAAATAGCGGGTCCGAGAGTGAATGAAGAATATGTGAAGACTTAGGAAGTCTACATTGTTCAGATTGAGTCTATGTAATTTTCTTATTTCTTGAGTCTAGAATGATGAAGAAAGTTAAAATAGTGATTGTATTTGAATATTTGATTTGATTATTAATGAAATAAGTTGAAGTTTGAGT
The DNA here is from genome assembly GCA_022559845.1 of Amorphophallus konjac. NCBI lineage: Eukaryota > Viridiplantae > Streptophyta > Magnoliopsida > Alismatales > Araceae > Amorphophallus > Amorphophallus konjac. The sequence goes on from CM040121.1 coordinate 213,411,760, forward strand.
AACTATTGTGTAATTGTATTTATGTGTGTGATTATCTTGCGCTCTGATCGTTCTTACTTGCAAGAGGCTTATCATGCCGGCTGTTCACGTTCCTCGAGCTAGTCTTCCGCTGTAATAAAGGCTCGGGGCATGACAGTTAAGTTGGTATCAGAGCCTAAGTCTCAAGACTTAGGGAGAAGAATCATGTCATAGGATAAGTCTAAGGTTTAAGGACCCCTACCTATGAACTAAGGAAGAAATTCTCATACCCATGTGAGAATTGGGTAGAGCCCGGGATAAGATAGTTAATTAGCTTTATGATTAATTTTCTTCCAATTCTACGAGAAATAACAAGTTGTTATATTTCTCTCAGGTACCTTATTTTCTAAATGGCTCATCACGTAGATTTGAATGGTATGCAACAAACAGTTGCCGGCCTTACTCAGGCGTTACAAACTATGGCCCTGGCAGGCACAGGGGCAAGGGCTGGTGACTTACATTGCAATTTTTGGAGTTTAAACCCTCCGCGTTTCTATGGTTCTTCTAATCCGGACGAAGCAGAGAACTGGATTGATGAGATGAAGCGTATATTTGACGTCATTTAATGCACCGATCAAGAGAAGGTGCGTCTTGCAACTTTCCAACTCAGCAAGGATGCCCGTACATTGTGGAAGTCGGTTCCGGCACCTCCGGCCGATACACCTCATACATGGGATGGTTTTCTCACTTTGTTCTGTGCTAAATAATTTTCTGAGCATGTGAAAAGAAGAAAGGCTATGGAGTTCGCCTCTCTTCGTCAGGGAATGATGATAGTTGCGGAATATGAACTGTAATTCTCAAGGCTAGAACCCTATGCACCGCATTTAATCAGTACCGATTTATTGAAGGCTAATCGGTTTATGGACGGGTTATGACCCGGTTTCATTCAGAAACTTGGGACCCAGAATATCCGTACTTATGCGGAGATGGTTCAGCGGGCATACCTACGTGAAAGGACCTTAGAAAAGGTCGAGAAATTGAAAGGGAAAGGAGAAGAGTCCAGCCGACGATCAGATCAGTGTTATAAGAAAGAAAAATTCAGCATCACGGAGCCTCACAAAAGCCGTGATAGTAAGAAGAGATCCAAGAGTGGGAACGGTGGAAGTTTCCAAAAAAATAAGAAGATTAAGGAGGAGGAGCAAGTCGCCACGGCTTGCACTTTTTGTGAAAAGTTCAGCCATTCGGCTGAAGAATGTTGGAAGCGCCTTGGTGCTTGTTTATGCTGTAGAAGCAGGGAGCATCGCATGCCAGATTGCCCCCTTATGAAGGACCAGTCATCTGGTGGTGGACGCAGGAGGCAGGCTCGCCTCAATGCCGTTCTAGAAGAAGAGGAAGGACCCAGGGATGGCGGGCTTATGGAAGGTACTCTTCAAATTTGTTCCTGTCCTACATTTGTGCTATTTGATACGGGTGCCTCTCATTCTTTTATCTCCACTACTTTTGTAAAAATATTACCAATTGCATCAGTTCCCCTACCTTCAGATCTTGCTATTACTACACCCTTAGGATCTGGAACAAAACTTACTAGATATTACCCTGATAGTGAGGTGATAGTAGAAGGTCACAATCTCCCTGCAAACCTAGTATGCCTTGACATGAAAGGTTATGATGCCATTTTAGGGGTAGATTGGCTAGTAGATCATGATGCTGATATTAACTACCGAAATAGGATTATATCCTTCCGAAAATCAGGTCTTCCAAGATTCTCTTTCCTTGGCATCAAGTATAGGAAACATCCCACTATCATATCTTCTCTTCACGCTTACAAACTCATCTCCCAAGGATGTGAAGCTTTTCTTGCTTCTGTCATTGTTACTGAATCCAAGGAAATCGTCCTAGCAAACATTCCTATTGTAAATGAGTTCCCAGATGTATTCCCATCCGAATTACCCAGTTTACCACCCGAGAGGGAAGTGAACTTCACTATTGAACTCATTCCAGGAGCAGCACCTGTTTCTATAGCCCCTTATAGGATGTATCCCACGGAACTTAAGGAACTAAAGAGACAGTTGCATGAACTACTAGATAAGGGCTTCATTAGACCTAGCACATCCCCTTGGAGAGCGTCGGTGCTATTTGTCAAGAAGAAGGATGGCTCTCTCAGGATATGCATAGACTACCGGCGACTAAATCAACTTACAACCAAAAACAAGTATCCGTTGCCGCGTATTGATGAGCTCTTCGATTAGCTTTCGAGAGCAGAGTATTTCTCCAAAATAGACCTCAGATCAGGTTATCATCAGCTTAGAATTAAAGAAGAAGACATTTATAAATCGGCTTTTCGAAGTCGTTATGGCCACTATGAATTCGTGGTAATGCTGTTTGGGTTAACAAATATCCCAGCAGCATTTATGCAACTTATGAATAGTGTTTTTTAACCATATCTGGACCAGTTCATCGCCGTCTTCATTGACGATATCTTGATATATTCCAAGAAAAAAGAGGAACATGAAGAACATTTGAGGATAGCCTTGCAAACACTTAGAGAACATAAACTTTATGCCAAGCTTAACAAATGTGAATTCTGGCTTAAGGAAGTTTCATTCTTAGGCCACATTATTTCAAAGGAAAGTATTGTTGTGGATCCTTCGAAAGTCGAAGCTGTCAGAAATTGGAGCCGGCCAACGACTGTATCAGAAGTAAGAAGCTTTCTGGGACTAGCTGGTTATTATAGAAGGTTTATTAAAGACTTCTCAAAAATTGCGGCTCCTTTAACTAGACTCACAAGAAAAGAAAATCCTTTTATCTGGTCAGAGGAATGTGAAAAGAGTTTTCAAATTTTTAAGAATCACCTTACTACAGCTCCTATTTTAGCACTACTGGTGGAAGGTGGTGGATTCGAAGTATATACGGATGCGTCCGGCATTGGCTTAGGGTGCGTCCTTATGCAAAATGAAAAAGTAATATGTTATTCTTCAAGACAATTGAAACGTCATGAGAAAAATTATCATGGGCATGATTTGGAATTGGCAGCTGTTATTTTCGCCTTAAAAATTTCGCGACATCATCTCTATGGAGAGAAGTTCACGGTCTACTCGGACCACAAAAGCTTGAAATACTTATTCTCTCAAAAGGAGCAAAATATGAGGCAGAGGAGATGGTTAGAATATCTCAAGGACTTTGATTTTGCTATTCAATATCATCCTGGCAAGGCTAATGCTGTAGCAGATGCACTCAGCAGAAAACTAATGGGAATGCTATCAAGTCTTATGATTAGTATGACTAATCTTATTCCTCAATTTGCTCAGCTGAACTTAAATATTGACACAAAGAAAGAGGATTGTTTCATGGCTAATATCCGAGCTCAACCTACATTAATAGAGGATCTGGTCAAGCTACAAAATGATGATCCCGTGTTATTGGAAATTAAAGCCAATATTGAACAAAGGCCGGATTTCTCTGTTTCCAATGACAAAAGATAACTATTTAAGGGCCGAATGTGTGTACCAGATCATGAGGATACGAAAAAATTGATCCTAGAATAAGCACATAATTCCAAGTACACCATTCATCCAGGTGGTACAAAAATATATCAAGATCTCAAAAGAAACTTCTGGTGGCCCAATATGAAGAAGGAAATAGCTGATTTCGTGTCCCGCTATCTCACTTGTCAACAAGTAAAAGCAGAGCATTTTAGACCCGTAGGTAAATTACATCCCTTGAATATTACCGAATGGAAATGGGAGAGTATAGGAATGAATTTCATCATGGGCTTACCCAAGAACAGAGGAGGACACGGTGGTATATGGGTGATCATAGACCGATGTTGACACCTAAATATACCAGAAGAGACCAAAGCAGATTCACAGCTTTGAAGATCAGTCGAGGGTACAACTCCTGTACCATCCCCGGAAGTTCCTAGAATCAGAATAGAAGAGACCCACTATTCCTAACACTTTGTTCGGCTAAAGCCATCCCTGGCTAGGCCGCTGTCCAGTACGGCTATCATTCAGGTAGTCGGACTGATAAAACCATACCAACATTCATGCAATCATCTATCTGCTAAGAAAGGATGCTCAGATAATTCTGGTTCTCCGAAGGTGGGATGCAGAGTGCCTCACATGTGTTTGTGAATGCAAGGTGTTAAACAAGCCCCATGAAGTCTTAATATATATGCCAAGAAGCCCACTATCGGGAGGAGTCCATTAAGTGGATCCTGTGCCGAATGACAGGGAAATGGGCCAAGCCCAAATGTAAACTGAGACGCGTCGAGGGCTGCCCACGCCGGGAAGATGGATGCTGGCGCGCCGGGAAGCTCAGGCCGAGAGGATGAGGGTCATCCCTCTATAAGAAGGCTGCCCTTCGAAGAAAAAAAGAAGAAGGAGGAAAGGGAGGCAACAGAGAAAAGAGAGAAGAAAAAGAAAGAAAGGGGAAGCTCGAGAGCCCTCCATAGAAGCTGAAGAAAAGAGAGGGGCAGAGGCTCGAAGGGAGAAGTCGGGTGGGGTGTGCCGTTCGACGTCCTGAGTAGCTGCAGGTCCTCTTCCCCCTTTCTCCTCTGTCTGAATATCGTTCCCCTTTTCCTTTGTATCTCTATTTTCGAGCATCTCTGCTCCTGTAGCACTGAATGCCAATGTAACCCTGTCCTCAGGGACAGAGTAGGTGTATGCTTCTTCTTCTCCCGAGTTGAACTCGTGTACGCCCTTTTTTTCGATGAAATAGTTAACGAAATATGGGTTGGGTTCTCCCCCGTCATTATTCTTTTGTTTCTGCTTCTGCACTATATGCTATGGATATTGATGGCTGCACTTCTACGTATGCTTTACCGTCTCTATTTTCCAATTATGTTGAACGTTCTTCCATCATATGATTCTTTCAACTTTACACTTACAAAGAGAGCCTGAGACAGCCTATCTCATGGCTTCTCGTCTGTGAAACGAGAAGGGACGAATCTGGATCGTGAGGTTTCTGTGAACAGTTCTGCTCCTAGTGAGGCCCCAGAAGGAAGGTTGTCTCCACCCCGAATCATCCTCTCTACGATCATCCAAAACGGTCTTCAGATTGTTGAACAAACCCTTTTTCTTCAAACGCCCAAAGCCCCCGCCTTAAAACCCTTCTAAAAACCTCACCTAAGCCTCCCGGCGCGAGCACCTCTCGGCGCAAGTCTCGCGCCGAGGGCTTGCCGCGCCGGTTGGGTTTCATATTTCGCACCGAGGCCTAACTCCTTCTTCGCGCCGATACCTTTACATCTTCTGGCCACATCAATGCGTTTGTGCCAATGCCGCCAGGCTATGCCAACCTTGCTCATCATACCCTGCCCTATGAGCACGTACTACCTTTCCCTCCGTCCTCACGGGAGCCATATTAAAGGGGTTCATTCCCCTACATTATACAACCCCATCAAGTCATGGAGCCCTGCCATTGCAGGTTCTCCGTTGACTGTACCGGGGATATCACAATAGGGGGGGATAAAGTCCCACATGATTTAGATCCCTTGGATCTCGGGCTACGCCCGGCTCTCATTTTGGTTTCCACTCCGACAGTTCGTGAGTGGATGGCCTATAATTCCCTTTTGGCACACTCCCAATATAAGGGGAGGTGCTGTCAAAATCTGTTCAGACTTTTACTCGATCGCATAGTATGATGTTTTCATCAGAATTGTGCATTTAACCCCTAACTACGTGGCAAGAAGTTGAGCTATATCATCTCATGGTATCTTGGCCACCACAGGGAACATACCTTACAGTTACATGATATCCTTGAACCCCTTTATGAATGAGTCCACCCTCATCTTCTATCTCACCCAACTATTGCCATAAAATCCCCGTTGAATATAGAGGATCCCCTTTTGAATTCATCAGAACCCCTCATAACATCTGAAGAAAACCAACAAAATGGCTACCGGCACCACCTCCTCCCGGCGTCGTCTCCTCCCTGCGCCACCTCCTCCCGGCGCCAAACTCGCGCCGGGTGAAGGGCGCGCCGGGACCATGCCGCGCCGTCTGCCGCCCGTGCCGTCTGCCCTTTGGCCTCCCGTCGCGCTGGGATCCCCTCGCGCCGACTCCTATCCACGCCGTTTTGTCTCACTAACAGGTGCCATCCAAAGCTTGACGTCTCAACAATCCCATTAAACCCAAATGCAGTCTAAACTCAAATGTCCCCTTCTTGTCAACCTCCGTGCTAACCTTCGTCACCTTACGAGGGAATTATGGTTTTTCACCCAGGTCCACAGAGATACATTAATGGGGGTTTTACCCCTACATTATACCGAATACGATGTTTCTTATGTCACCCCACAGACCCTCGGAGTTCTGCCACTGCATGTCCTCCAATAGTCCTTTGAGGGGAACATCAACAAACGATATGGTAGCAGACACTGTCCCGTCACATTCAAATCCTTTTGGATCCAGGGCTACGCCCGTCTCTCTTTTGGCTTTCATCCCGACATTTCATGGGTGAATGACCTATATTTCCCTTTGGCATAGCCCCAAATAAGGGGACGTGCTGCCGGATTTGCGTTATAACATCGCTATCATGTCCCGTGTAGCACGGTTCTTGATGCATGTTTCGCATCCTGTTAGCGGAGTTAGCGTAACAGTCGTATCTCATTTTGCCCCCGAGGCATCCTTTCTTGGCAATTAATCAAGGGTTGTCCTTCTTTGGAAGGACGTAATTAACGTCATAGCCTTTATGGTATGACGGACTCAGAGTCCTGACACGAATATCACAATCGACAGACTGAGTCAAGTCGAGCGCACAATGAATTGTCACTCCGGTGGCTGGCACGCCTAATAAACCCAGTAAAATAAACCCAACCAAAAAAAACATCCCCACAAGTCTGGCACGCCCGGTGGGACTTTAGTCTCCCTTCATCTCTTTGCCAAGAGAGGATACCTTCGGGGTCTTACCCCAAGAATGCTGATTGTTTGTCTGTTTGTCTCAGGCAAACGATGACGTCATCTGGACTCACTGGTGTTGGCTTCGGCCCCGCAATCGTAGCTGACCATGCGGAGCACGGGTACTGAGCGGTACCCATGGTCTTCGGATATTTCCCACCAGCTGTAGGCTTCCCCAACTTCTTGGGGTTAGCCTTCGTCGATATGTTGCAGACGGAGTCCCTGGAGACTGTCGAAGAAAAGGTTGCTGAAAAGATCGAGGCCCCGGAGGCTCGACACTGTGACAACTCGTCCGCAAGTCCATCCCAAGTCGCCAGCTGCATGGTGCATCACATTTCTCATGGGGCCCGCCCCGTCCCTGCCAAGAGCTTCGAGAGACGCCGACACCGGAACCCCCGAAGGAAGGCTGATGTTGCTTTGACCGGACGACCCTCCACATCCGGCAAGTCTATGCTGGTCGGTGGCCTCCGTGTCTTTCTGGACGGGCGCAAGGCTCGAGTGAGCCTGGACCGGGTAATCCCTACTGTGTCAGTCCGCAACTCCTACTAGGCTCTTGCTGGAAGAAGGGCCGAAGAAGAAGAAGCCGGCCGTCATGGCCAGAGGATGTTGGCTCCTAAGCCAATAAGATTCAAGCAGGTTTGGGTCCCCAAAAAGGTCCAGCCTGTCCAGCAAGAAGCTCCAGTGCAGTACCACCCCAGATCCACCAGAGCAGAAGTAAACAACAAGAGGAACCTTATCACAAGGAAGGAAGAGATAATCGTGGATCCGCCACGCCGAGAAAGCTTTAGGGCCTGCGCCCGACAAGCCAATATCCCCATTGTGGGAAGAAGATTACAGCAGACTGCTGAAAGGGCTCGGTTTACTCACATTCCTCCTATGAGAGGTCAACAACTGTCCCCGACCCCGCACTCGGGACGAGGGCAAGATGAAATGACCAATATGGTCGGAAGCTATTTTAGGGGGTTGGGCAACCCCTCTTTGGGCCAACAACGGCTGTTGCAGGCAGCCGCAGCCGAAGAAGACCACTGTCCATTAATGGCAGCGGGAGAAGAAGAAGATAGGAGGATGACGTCATCGGTTGATGACAATGGATATGAAGATGGCTCTGATATTCAAGCCGATGACACTATCCCCCGTCAAGGGGAAAAGAAAAGGATCTCTGTGTTCAAAAGGCTTACCTTCCCAGAGAATGCCAAGAGGAAGGTTCGTAGACAGAGGCGCAGGATGCAGATCTTCACATGCAATATGGCTGGGATAGATGGCCATTATGGAAAACTGCCCGAAGAGCCTCAAGAGTTGGCCTGGCTAGCCGACAGACCGGGGCCGAGCACTCGAAGAGTGGAGGCCGCGAAACAGATGCTGGCAGCAACCCAGGGAAAGCAAGCCCTGCCCTGCCCCAACAGCATGACAAGGCCGTTATTCTTACAGCAAATGTGATAACGGCAGATGAAGATGAAGATGTCTTGCTTGACATCCTACCTGAGGGTGCATCTGGCGAGACAAAAGAGGCCATCCCCAACACATCGGCTATGGATCCAGCCGTACTAATGATGCTCTAGAGGTACCGCCAGAAGATAGAACAGCTGAAGAAGCAGTTAACGGAAAAGACAGAGCAGTCCTCCGCCTCCAAGCGGCCTGATGTGCAGGCCGAATCATCAAGGGGAGCCGTTAGCAAGAACGACTTCTCGCCACTCTATACCCCACCTCTGCAGGCGGAGTCAAATTCGGCGACAACTCAACAATGCCCATCACAATCACGGGCTCCCCCGGTGCTGTCTCAGGTGCACCAGACACCTCCATTGCTGCGTCCTCCTCCACAGGCGACCACCCTGGTCACCCCCTATTTGCAGCCGGCGCATTTCTACCCGGAACCGGTCGACCCAACCACCATGAGCAAGATGATGGTAGAAAGGATGATCGAGATGAAGCTCGCTGAAAGAGCTGAAGGTGATTATGTTATATTCGATGCATATAGGGTGCCATATCCACCACATCATGCTGCTAAGCGGCTCCCTCCCGGGATCAGCAAGCCGCCGAAGTTCGACAAGTTCAACGGGAAGGGATCCCCGAAGGAACATGTCGCCTACTACATGACCGTCATGGGTGACTTAGCCACCGACGAGTCATATTTACTGAAGTTCTTCGGGTCCTCACTCACAGAGCTGGCCTTTGAATGGTACTCCAGCCTCCCGGCCGGGTCGATCAGGGACTGGTCGGACATGCAGAGGAAGTTCAGAGAAAAATTTCATGTTATAGAGAGGGAGGTCACAGTGGCTGAACTCTATTCAACAAGATAGAGGGCAGATGAGACCGCTCTCGACTACATCAATAGGTGGAGGAACCTCGGAATGAGATGCAAGCGGCCCCCGCACCAGGAGCATGCTGTGCAGATCTACAAACAGAACCTCAGGAGAGAGGTGCTGGAGAAGATGATTGGCATGGAAATCCGGTCGTTCGACCGTCTGAACAATATTGTTGCCGAAGTGGAGGCTTTCCTAGCAAAACCAGCCCCCACACCAAACACCCCTACTGCACAAAAGGGCAAGGCAACAGAACGGCGCCAGGCACCAAAAGAAGCAAATGCCCTTGATATCAAGACATTTGAACAGCAAAAAGATAAAGGCAAGAAGACAGCTGCTCCTCAACCTGCCAAGACCGGAGATGGCGAAGAAGGCCCATCCCTCGAGGATAAAATAAAGTAGTCCTACTCTTTCCCAAAGGAGAAGACCAGGATCCTATTTGACTGGGTTACCCAGTATGACAAGGTCACCCTGCCTGAGCCAAGGAGGCCGGAGGACCTAAAGAGAAGAGACAGCCCAAGGTTTTGCCCTTACCACCAGATGCTGGGGCATCCAATTGAAGACTGTTATGTTTTCAAGGATATTATCGAAAACATGGTAAAAAGGGAAGAAATAGAATTGGGGCAGTACAAGGTCGACCCTCCACAACCACATGCGGCGCCCGTAAGAAGAGCTGCCGTCAATATGGTCTCTTTGTATCAAGCCTTGCCTGAGGAGACCGCAGAAGCCAGTACTCAGCATACATATGAAGCCTGCTTTCTGGTCCCAATAAAAGAACAGGAGGGATGGCAACAAGTCCCCGCAAGAACCAAGAAAAAGGCCCTACCTTACCTGACACCGGGAGCACATGTTCGTGGCGTCACACCACGACCCCCTCCACCGGTAACAACACCTGTGTGGACCAATCCACCAGCAGTTATCCGGATACCTACCCGCAATCGGAGGAGGCAGACTCCATTGCCGGTGGTCAAGAAGATCAGCGCAGAAGCTCAGCGACTGCAGGACTATATAAATGGGCTAGATGAGTATGTGCAGCCCGAGCTAGAACCTTTACTAGTACGAGATCATCTCCCATGGCGGGAGCTAGAACAGCTTTCACTGAAGCAGGAAGGGGAAGCTGACAAGGCATCAGACAAAGATGGCAGCCTGTTCTGGGGGCAGGCGCCAGTCAAAGAAAAGAAAAGGAGACAAAGAAGGAAGAAAGGGGCCGGCAAGGCTACAACGGGAGTGACCCTTTCTTGCAATACCCTCTCTACCTTGTTCAATTTGCCCGGTGAGGAGGATGAAGAAGAGATTTGCTTCACACCCACCGCTAAGGAAAGCCAGGCCGAAGCCGCAACGGCCGCACATGCAACCCGGTCGGGCCGAAGATGGGGGCGTCAACCGCCCGCCAATCATAATATTATCTTCAGAGGGGAGCAACCCTACAAGATACCCCCTCCGGAGGTCAGAGGAATTCAAATCCCCCCTCCGTCAGGCTTATACAACCAAAGCGGGGGTGGCACTCCCGCTCCTTCATTTCTGGAGTTCATAAAAATGTCAAAATGAAAGCAGCCATGCTGGGAGGTTGAACCGGCGACCGGGGGCAATTGCCCACAGCTCCAGCAATCTCCCGAATTGTTAGAAGGGGTAGAAACTCGCCCGACAGAAGCCTGTGAGGAGCAGCCAGGAGGTAATCCAGAGCAAAAGGGTGCAGCCTCTGAGTCTGATGAAGCAGGTCCATCAGGGGCCACAGTCCAAGAATCTTCCAAGCCCAAGTGGGCGGATGAAATGAAGCTGTCCAATGTCCGAGCTGGAAGTCGGGTGGTCAAGCTCTTGAAGAAGCTCCCAGCGAGGTTCACTGTCTGGGAAATCCTCTCTCTCAGTGATGAGACCTGACAGGCGATCATTACTGCTCTCCAGACGCCTGCCCAATATGAAGCCTGCCTAGCTGAGGCACTGCCAGAGGCCAGCATGACCTTCACCCAGGAGGACATGTTGCTCCCTACCACCAGTCACAACAGACCTCTGTATATGAGGGGACACCTGAATGGTCGAGAGCTGAACAGAATCCTGGTGGACCCGGGGGCAGCTGTCAACATTCTACCCTACAGGATTTATGAGAGGTACTATTTCAGCGTGCACCTACAAAAGGTCGGGGATATGCGTATTGCCGGCTTCAATCAGAAGTATGAAGTGTCACTAGGGGTAGCAGAGTTCATGCTCACCTTAGGGGACTTCGTCATGAAGGTGCAGTTTCATGTCATTGATTCCCGCACCTCATATAAGGTGCTGCTTGGTCGCCCCTGGCTACATGAGAATATGGTGGTACCTTCCACACTTCACCAATGCATCAAATACAGCACGGATGGGAGAGAGGAAAGAGTATTTGCTGATCTCCACCCATTCGAAGTATTCGAACGCCACTTGGCAGATGCCCCTTTATATGCAGAATGGTCACAGAAGGCCCCTGCAGCCAAGACCCCTTCCAGCACAATAAAAGACACTTCCAAGGTAGAATGGTTCCCTCCGCCGCCGCGTGGATATATCGAGCCCAAGGTGGTTTCACACATCACTGTCACCGGGGATGTAGGCCGGATAGCACCTCCCGCCATCTACCCCGAAACTAATGAAGTCAGGGTTGATCAATAGCACGACCACATCGGAGTCTCCGAAGGTCTTACCAAGACAATTCTCAGCCTCGACAATGCTACTGTCGAGCCTTTCAAAGCATGGGAGGTGCCATAGATAGACGGTCCCAGCAGCCTGTTCTACACAGTTGAAGAGCACCCTACACAAGAAGACACTAATTGTCATCTGCCTGAAGACATAGAGAACCCCTCAATGCCTATATAGGGGCTGACATTTATGACAAATCAAATGGCCAAGATGTTCCAGAAGCAACACATCCCTTCTGGCCAGCCTCGCAAGAGGAAAAAAGCATTCCAGAAGTTATGGTACCCTCCGAGCCTGGACAAAGAAATGAGGCATGTCACTCAGCATCCGGGATTGGGCTTCACCCTCGAAGAATACTATTACGGCGGGCACTATGAAGTAGACACCATCTCTGCTTTTTACCCAATGGAAGATAACCCACTGGGGGCAACTATTGATGAACACCCGATGGAAGTTGAGTGCATTCAGCCAGCCCAGTCAAGAAACCCGGAATCCGAGGCTGTGTTCCCCTACCGCTGCTGGGAACAGGTCTACCTAGAAGATACAGCTCTTCAGGCCAAATTTGACATAGCAAGCAGCAGTGAGGCTGAAGAGGTGGAAGAAGCAGAGTGTCCTCCCGCCGGTGGCCCTCCTTTACTCATGATGCCGGCACTCCTCGGACTAGTTAGGGAGATTTCCCCCGAGCCTGATCGAGAGACAGATGCTGCTAGAAGAGAAATGGTTGCCTTCACTGAGGGCATGGTAACTCAAGGGACCGAGGTCTCTTCATCCTTTTCCAAAGAGCTACAAGGCCACTCTGACCCAATGACAAATGATCTCCAGCCCATGGTGACTGCAATCTCCTCAGCAGGGAGTGAGGCAATCACCTCGCCCCTTGAAGCTGCTGGTAGGGTAAACTTGCTGGCAGAACAGTGCATGCACCCATTGTCAGCCGAACAAAATATTTTTGGCAGGACTCAAATAAGTCAAGATGAAGGCATCGAGGTCCTCGACCTCGAAGATGATATACCAGACTTTGTCGACCTCCAACCTGCACCCCCTGAGATAGAATACGGAGGTCAGGCAACAGTCGATGAACTGCTAGAGGTCAACCTGGGAGACAAAGATGACCCCAGACCAACCTTCCTCAGTGCCCAACTGTCTACCGAAGAGCAGAGGATGTACATCCAGCTGCTACAAGAATACCGGGATTGCTTTGCCTGGACCTATAGAGAAATGCCGGGACTAAGCCCCTCGATCTCACAGCATGAACTGACCATAAACCCTGGGGTAGAGCCGGTGAAACAGCCCCCTAGGCGTATGAGGCCAGAGCTCATCACTCAGATATGCAAAGAGGTCGACAAGCTCATTGATGTGGGTTTCGTTGAGGAAAATCAATATACCACGTGGCTGGCTAACATCGTGCCCGCGAAGAAGAAGAATGGACAGATCCGGATATGTGTTGACTTCCGGGATCTGAATAAAGCCTGCCCTAAAGATGACTTTCCAGTGCCGATAACGGAGGTCATGTTAGATGAAACCACTAGTCATGAGGCCTTATCATTCATGGATGGGTCCTCTGGCTACAACCAGATATGGATCGCGGAACGTGATCGGGTCCACACTGCCTTCCGAACACCCAAAGGCATTTACCACTACAAAAGAATGCCATTCGGATTAAAGAACGCCGGCGTAACTTATCAGCGGGTGATGACTAGAATATTTAATGAGATGCTTTACCATAAGGTCGAGTGCTACATAGATGACCTGGTAGTCAAGACCAAAAAGAAAGAAGACCATCTGTAAGACCTCCGAGTCATTTTCTAGAGGCTGAAGCAGTATGGATTAAAAATGAACCCTATGAAATGTGTGTTCGGAGTCTCGAGCGGAAAATTCTTGTGTTTCATTGTCAGGTATCGGGGAATTGAAATAGACCCCGCAAAGATCAAAGCGATTCAGGAGTTACCCTCGCCAAGGAATCTCTCTGAGCTAAGATCTCTTCAGGGCCGCCTGGCATACGTCCGGCGGTTTATATCCAACTTGTCAGGGCGGTGCCACCCCTTTCACAAGCTGATGATGAAAGACGTTCCCTTCTATTGGGACGAGGAATGTCAGCTAGCCTTCGATAGACTGAAAGATTACCTGAAAACTCCTCCAGTGCTGGGTGCGCCAGTGAAAGGATAGCCGCTGATCCTCTACATAGCAGCCACACACAATTCTTTGGGGGCAATGCTGGCCCAGAATAATGAAGAAGGAAAAGAACAAGCCCTCTACTATCTCAGTCAAAGAATGGTCAGAACTGAGGAAAGGTACACCTACATCGAGAAGATCTGTCTCGCATTGGTCTTCGCGGTCAAGAAATTGCGGCACTACATGCTGTCAAACGAAGTTAAGCTGATTTCTAGGGAGGATCCGCTTAGATACATCATGTCTCAGCCGGCCCTCAAAGGCCGCCTAGGCAAATGGGCGGTGATTCTTATGGAGTACGACATCTCCTATGTACCGCAAAGGGCCAAGCTATCGCAGACTTCTTTGCTGAACATCCAGTACCCGAAGACTGCCCTCTGGAACCAGAGCTTCCTGAAGATGAAACTTTGGAGGTCAGCCAGGTGCGGCCCTCCCTATGGCAGCTGTATTTTGATGGTGCCTCTAGAATTGACACCACAGCAGCGGGGTCAGCCAGAGTCCGCGCAGGAGCAGGCATAGTCTTGAAGTCCCCGGAAGGGGAAGTCATACACACATCTTGCTCAATAAATAAGCCTTGCACAAATAATGAAGCTGAATATGAGGCCCTCATAATCGGGCTACAGGTTGGTCTATCCATGGGGATTCAGATGCTAGAGGCATTCGGGGACTCCATGCTGGTTATAAAACAATTAGAAGGGGAGTTTGAGGTACGAAAGTAGGAGCTCGTCCCTTACTACCTTCTGGCCCTGCGCCTAATGACAAGATTCTACCTCATTAGCATCAAGCACATCAACCGGGGGCAGAATGCTCAAGCCGATGCCCTTGCAAAGTTGGCAAGTTCCTTGGCGGTCCTGCCTGATACGAGCCTGAATATATTAGTTATCAACCGGCGGCAGGTCCTCAGCATGATAGAAGCTCTAGCCGGTGAACAACCCGATGAAGTAGCAGTTGCTGAAGCAGTCCAGCAGCCCGACTGGCGGGAGTACCTCCTGCATTGGTTCCAACACCAACAGCTTCCGAAGGTGAAAGAACAGAAAATGAAACTCCTGAGAGTCAAGGATTCCTATGAGATGAGGAATGGGACATTGTTCCGAATAATGGCAGATGCCCAAAAGAAGGTATTACTTCGATGCTTATCTCCAGAGGAAGCCAGGCAGGTGATGCAAGAAGTCCATGCCGGATCAGCTGGGGCATACCAAGCCGGTCCGAAAATGAAAATCAAAATAAAGAAGTTGGGTTATTATTGGCCCACCATATTTGATGATTGCTGTAAGTTTGCCAAGGCATGTCAGAAATGTCAAGAGCATGCCAATGTATCAAGAAGACCTCCCGTGCCTCTACATCCCACCTTACCAAGCTGACCATTTGCCCAGTGGGGTACAGACGTGGTGGGGCCACTACCAGCATCTTCATCAGGGTGCAAATACATCTTAGCAGCTACAGATTACTTCTCTAGATGGGCGGAGGCAGTAGCACTAAAAGAAGTCACGGGAGAATTAGTTGCAAGATTCTTCCGACAGAATGTAATATTTCGGTTCGGGATTCCCAGCCGAATCATCTCTGACAACGGCAGCCACTTCAGAAATCAGAAGGTTTATCGGCTAGCTGACAAATACAAGATTGATTGGAGAACATCATCTCCCTACTACCCTCAGGCCAACGGGCTTGTAGAGGCTTTTAACAAGATGCTATGCACCCTGCTGGCGAAAATTGTCAAGACTGACAGAAGAGATTGGGAAGAAAGAATGTACGAGGCACTGTGGGCTTACCGCACGGTCTACAAGACCCCTATCGGCTGCTCGCCCTACTCCCTCGTATATGGGTCAGAGGCCGTGGTGCCGATCGAGCTGGAGATCCCCTCATTGCGGGTCGCCATCCAGCACGGATTGGCAGGCAACGAGCAGGTCAACATAGAAAGAAGATTAGAAGAGCTCGCCGAGCTTGAAGGAAAGCGCCTCCGGGCGCAACAGAATATTCAACTCTATCAAGCCCGTATGGCCCGTGCTTTTGATAAGCTGGTCAAGGGTCGAGAATTCAAGAAAGGAGACCTGGTGATGGTCAAAAGAAGAGAAGTAATGGCCTCCAACCCCAAGGGGAAGTTGATTGAAAACTGGGTCGGACCATATGTCATCCACCGAGTATATGAAGGGGGTGCATACATCCTTGCGGATCACAAAGGAGTCATCCAATTCTCTCCCCTCAATGGGAAGCACCTAAAGCTATACCACACGGTTCAAGCGGCGCTCCCCGAATGAACTATCCTTCCTTGGTCTAGTGGCATTCCGCCCTGGCCGAGCTACCCTTATCTTGGTTTAGTGGCATTCCGCCCTGATCGAGCTATCCTTCCTTGGTCTGGTGGCATTCCGTCCTGATCAAGCTACCCTTCCTTGGTCTAGTGGCATTCCGCCCTGATCGAGCTACCTTTCCTTGGTTTAGTGGCATTCCGCCCTAACCAAGCTACCCTTCCTTGGTCTAGTGGCATTCCGCCCTGATCGAGCTACCCCTATCTTGGTCAAGTGGCACTCTGCCCTGATCGAGCTACCCCTATCTTGGTCTAGTGGCATTCCGCCCTGAGCGAGCTACCCTTCCTTGGTTTAGTGGCACTCCGCCCTAGTCGAGCTACCCTTATCTTGGTCTAGTGGCATTCCGCCCTGATCGAGCTATCCTTCCTTGGTTTAGTGGCACTCCGCCCTAGCCGAGCTACCCTTATCTTGGTTTAATGGCATTCCGCCCTGATCGAGCTATCCTTCCTTGGTCTAGTGGTATTCCGCCCTGATTGAGCTAACCCTATCTTGGTCTAGTGACATTTCACCCTGATCGAGCCACCCCTATCCTTAGTCTAGTGGCATTCCACCCTGGCCGAGCTATCCTTATCTTGGTCTAGTGACATTCCGCCCTGATCAAGCTACCCTTCCTTGGTCTAGTGGCATTCCGCCCTGATCGAACTACCTTTCCTTGGTCTAGTGGCACTTCGCCCTGATCGAACTATCTTTCCTTGGTCTAGTGGCACTCCGCCCTGATCGAGCTACCACTCCTTGGTCTAGTGGCACTCCACCCTAACCGAGCTACCTTCCCTTGGTTTAATGGCACTCTGCCCTGGCCAAGCTCTCAAAAGAATACGCTATGCTGCCATTACGAACCTTACGTCCGAACTGGCATGAAATCCCTCCCTTGCGTTAAGCATTATCTTCTTGCTAACGAATAAACCTTTTCGGCTCAAGACTTCATGTCCTAGCCAGCCTTCTCACATTGTTGCCATTACGGGCCTTACGCTCGAATCGGCGAAAGATCATTCCTTTGCGTTAGCATTCAGCCCTTGCTAACGAATGAACCATTCTGCTTGGCACAAGGCCTGGTACCCCGGCCAGTAGCCATCTACTATCAACCAACGGTCGGACATCACACCGCGACCTACCGCCTTTTATATCTTCAAAAAAATATATATATAAAGGAAAAGAAAAATGGGGTTAAAAATAGAGATACCCCGCCAGACTTGCTCCTATATTAGGACAAGTGCAAAAATGGCTATAACCCATCTGTGCCGAAAACCCGAAAGGGCGCTGCAGGTAAAATCGGGTATCCCGCCATGTGAAAACCCGAGAGGGCGCGTGGGCAAAAGTAAGAGGGGACTGGCTTCGGCGAAAACCTGAAAGGGCGCTTAAGTCAGTAAAGTGGTAATTTAAAAAGAATTTCTCCTTGTCCTTCACCGATGAAACTCCAAAAGGGACAATCATCAAAAGTCCCACCGGAAATCCTTTAACAAACACATGTTCGACCCTCGTCATCATCGGCGAGATCGGTCGATCTCTACCCTTAACTTGGACCTTCTGTCCCTGTTAATAATCCTATCTTTGCTTCGGCATGTGACCCATGCTGATGAACAAACCCATGCTCGACCCTCGTCATCATCGGCGAGATCGGTCGATCTCTACCCTTAACTTGGACCTTCCGTCCCTGTTAATAATCCTACCTTTGCTTCGGCATGTGGCCCATGTTGATGAACAAACCCATGTTCGACCCTCGTCATCATCGGTGAGATCGGTCGACCTCTACCCTTAACTCAGACCTTACGTCCTTGTTAACAAACCATGACCTTTGCTTCGGCATTTAACCAGTGTTGACGAACTAAACCCGGGACCGATCCTTGTCATCATCGGCAAGGCCGGTTGGCATTCTAGTAGCCCAGTTCCTTTGTACTCAGAATTCGAGATCAAAAAAAAAAGAGAAAAGAAAGAAAAGAAAAATGGGGTTAAAAATATAGATACCCCGCCAGACTTGCTCCTGTATTAGGACAAGTGCAAAAATGGCTATAGCCCAGCTGTGGCGAAAACCCGAAAGGGCGTCGCAGGCAAAATCGGGTACCCCGCCACATGAAAACCCGAGAGGGCATGTGGGCAAAAGCAAGAGGGGGCTGGCTTCGGTGAAAACCCGAAAGGGTGCTTAGGTCTGTAATGTGAATAAAAAAAAATGAATGAATGATGAATAGTGATGATCCACCCTCCGTCCTGAAGACCCTTTACAGGGTCGAAGCGGAGTCTTCATCTAATGTCCCACCTACATGTATCTATTTTCTACCCTTTCGACCCTTGTCACCATCGGCAAGATCGGTCGCTACCCTTTCCGGTCCTTGTCACCATCGACAAGACCGTCTACCCTTTCGACCCTTGCCACCATCGACAAGATCAGTCGCTACCCTTTCCGGTCCTTGTCACCATCGACAAGACCGTCTACCCTTTCGACCCTTGTCACCATCGGCAAGATCGGTCGCTACCCTTTCCGGTCTTTGTCACCATCGGCAAGACCGTCTACCCTTTCGACCCTTGTCACCATCGTCAAGATCGGTCGCTACCCTTTCCGGTCCTTGTCACCATCGGCAAGACCGTCTACCCTTTCGACCCTTGTCACCATCGGCAAGATCGGTCGCTACCCTTTCCGGTCCTTATCACCATCGGCAAGACCGTCTACCCTTTCGACCCTTGCCACCATCGGCAAGATCGGTCGCTAACCTTTCCGGTCCTTGTCACTATCGGCAAGACCGTCTACGCCTTTCGACCCTTGTCACCATCGGCAAGATCGGTCGCTACCCTTTCCGATCCTTGTCACCTTCGGCAAGACCGTCTACCCCTTTCGACCCTTGTCACCATCGGCAAGATCGGTAGCTACCTTTTCAACCCTTGTCACCATCGACAAGGTCGGTCAACATTCCCCCGAACCAGGGTCAATAATGGGATTACTATAAGGTATATGCTATGCCTCTAAGTCACACTCCCATCAGTTGCCCTACCAATGATGAAGCCTATTCTGGATCGACCTTTCATTAGCCAGGAGTCGTATTTCCGACATTTCTTGTCGGCAAGACTTACGTCTGCACCAACCTGGCAACCTCTCGAACCCCGTCACGCGGTGGAGCGAGGCCCCTATCCTTTCCTTGAAAGGGTGGACGCTCTCCTGTGGCACAGACATGGGTGCACTTCCAAACGGGTCGCCAAAATTGCCACAAGATGTAACAGAATATAGGTGCAAAGATGGACACCGAAAATAGTGAAGGAAGCTTGTATTTCCTTACAAAAAGGGAGGGATGAATACAAAAGGAGCCCTTCAAAGGGGGTGAATTACAAAGGCAGATCAGCTAAGACCGCCTGAAAATATCTGCAAAGTCAATGAGCCCAACATGTGGAGCCGCTCCCAGTTCATGGAGTTGCATTTCTTCCTCCTGAATGCGAGTCACCTCAGTCTCCAGGGACGCGACCCGGCCCTCCAATAAAGAAGTTTCCTCGATGCCTTGGACTTCTGCAGCCTCCAACTGTGGTATCTCGGCCTCAATGGTGGCCAATTCAGCCCGGAGTTCTTCCCGTCGGCTACGCAGAATATGTGCCCGAGCAGCAGATGCTTCAACATGAGCTTTGCTCTTCTGAAGATCGAAATCAGAGATGTCAGCTCTGCCTGACAGTCAGTTTTCTGCAATTTTAGGGCCGCTAGTCGGTCATTCATCACTCTCCCAAGAAAGTCCCGGCGGTTTACGAACTTTAACAGGAACAGCACCCGCTGGGTCCAGGTGTCCAAGGGACAACCTAATGCCTGTAGCCCAATCGTCAGTCGCTCGGCCACTTCCTTCAACTGGGGGTAAGATAGTGTCGGTTGAGATTCCACGACCTGGCGCAACATCTCCAAATACTGCCAGACAAACTCCTTCGATGAAGTAAAGCCCAGGGAGGCTGCCGGAGCCACCTCAAAGGTCACCTCCCTGTCTATGGAGGCCCATAAGCCAATATCTGCCATGAAAGAAGAAGATGGAACGGCCGCCAGGGCTGAAATAGCAGGTACCACGGCAGCATACTCTTGCTCCGTTGGGCTCCTTGAAGAACTTTCTTCCACAGATGCTGGAACATGCAGAGGTTCCAACTCTATTTCTGGCACGGATGGAGTCGCAGAGTCAGGCGCAATGGTCATTATGGCCGCCGGGACAAAGGCAGAACCCCATGACGGGTCGGCTTCGGCTCTCAACTCTATTGCCAGCACCAGGGCGAGGCTCTCTCCCAACGGGCTCGGCTCCATTGATGATACTTCGGCAGCTACGTGTACTCTTACTGGCACAGGGCGAAGTATGGTAACTACCCCCGAAGAAGACACGGTGGCCAGTGGTAGCACGTCTGAAGCCTCCGACGAAGCCGTGATAGCACCAAAAGGCGGTACCGGAGGGTGAATGGCGGTGTCAGGCTCCTGGAACAAGATCCCAGTAAGCACCAAGATGGCAGGAAAGAATGAATGCGGCTCTGCAGAGGGGCGGGCAGAACTTACTATGGCTGCAGCATCCATCTCTCCAAGCGCCCGCATGGAAGATTCCAACTCTACAGATGAAGCAACAAAAGGAGGGGTTATCTCCACCTCCATATCCAGTCCGGCAAATTCCTTCTGCAGCATTCCCTCCGATGAGGTCATTGGCAACCTCGGAGGACTAAAAATCATAGGATCACTCAACGGCACGAAGGATGTCGCGACCCCTTTGCTGGCTACCGCGGGGGCTTGTTCGTCACTTTCTGAAGAATGATAGTCAATTTCTTCGTCAGAATGGGTGGCGGAGCTACTAGAGGAAATATCTATGCTGATCTCAGGTTGGCCCGCCTCCTCTATCGCCTGGCGGGACGCCGAGCGGGTGACTACACGCCGCAATGGGATAACACCTTTCTTCAGCACAGTCTTATGCCCTTCAGGCTGTGGAGGAGCATCCACGGAAGGCGCCTCAACCACTGTGCTAACCACTCCTGCCATTGCAATAAACATATACATAAGGCGGAACAAAAGGATCAACAAAAGAGAAGAGTCAGAAGGATGACAGTCACGTGGCTCACCCTCGACCTCACTGGCAGGGGTAGGAGAAGGGAGTCCGACATCCTCATCAACAGCAGGGAGACTCTCCCCTGTGGCTGTAGCTGTTTTGGTCGCCCCCCCCGTGGCTATGGCAGGAGACCCTATCTCTCCCGCCTCCAAGACACCTTCTTTAGTATGTGGGGTGGTGTCAACCGCTCCTTGAGCTAAGGTCAAACAAAAGGGCGTCAAAAATGAAGACGTCATGAAAGGAACACTCCTTTAGACTGCAAGAGAAAGTGATGTCACCTTCAGCCGCTTGCTGAGCGACCTCTTTCTGAGCGGCAAATTGCTCGAACGATGGCACTTCAGGCAGAGGAGTCTTAGCCGCACCAATCAAAGGCTGCTTGGAAGAGGTTTTCCGAGCTTTCTTCACTCGGCCTATTGCAACTTTCATCGCAGAGGCCTCTCTCTTTTTGCCAGGTGGCAATGGAGTGGTGGTCGGCGCCGGTGCAGGAACCTCAAAATATTTCGGCTTCTGGGCCTGAGAGATGATTTTTCTATAAAGCCCTTGCTGCTTTATATCTGGACGGTCTGTCAAATGAAGTGCATGCCGTTATAAAAAGAGCTGAGCAATGAACCACTCTACATGTCAACTGAAGAGAACTTACCTGCCCGGCCGCTGTAAAAAGATGAAAGTGACCAATACTGATAAGCCACTTTCTTGCTTCGGGATGCAGCCTCCCGAACAAGCCAGCAGATGTCGCCAATCTTCTTGCACTTCTCAGCTAGGTCGGCCAAATCTACATGACCATGAGAAGCTATGCAATGATACAAGCCGAGGTAGTTGAAGCCCCAGACGTCGGCATAATGAAAAGATACAAACAAAGGCTTGTCCAAGACAATCGCTATGGGATTGTCAAGGGTCAGTCCGTGGATGTTCATCAAGACAAACAGCCAAGACGTATGTTGATAATATGTCAGGGTCCTGTCTTCTCTGTTGACAAATGCCCGGTATGGGCAAAAGCGGTCCACCTCGCACTTCCATGAAACTGCTTTGGAGAGTGGCTCCTCAATGGGGAACGGGTACTGCTGAAGCTCCAGGCGAGAACCACCAATCTGACACAGATGTTCTAGATTCTGCGTGAAAGTATCTTCGTCTATGTCAGCAAGCACAGGCACCAGCGGCTCAGTTGCGTCCTCTTTTGCGGCTTTTCTGCCTGCTATATATACCTCTACCTTCTTCGGATGTTGGGAGAACAGCCTCTTCAAATGGGCTTCTTCAATGTCGAAAATTGGCCTAGGCTGCTGGCTCAGGAAGGTGCGCTCAGCTACATCCCAGCATGCCACCCTGGCATTGCGATAAAAGCCCGTTCGAGCATTCCACCACTTCACATACTCTAGAGTGACCCGGGGAACTCGGTTCGGCATCGGCACTCTGAAAACATTGGCGTCCCGGCGGTGAAAGTAGTCCCACCAGGAGCGACCCTCAGCTACAACAGTCGAACCGTGCTTCGACCTGCTGTCCAGAGGAAACAGGGCCACCGAAGGTGAGATATGCTGATCATAGCTGAAATTTCGGCCAAACCTAAAAGGATAGTAAGGTTCTAAATGAACCGCGCCCCCCTTCCTGAACACTAAGACACTGGGGCGAATTGACAAGGCCTAGTCAATGAGCTCAGGCTCCAAAATTGGCCGGGTCACTGTGTTACCTGAAATAAAATGTGTGAAAGTCTCAACTGCCTCGAGCTTACATTCACGCTGGCGGTTCACCAATGGAGAAAAATGTGCGGCCAAATTCCAAAAATGGATGGTCCCCGCTGAATCCATTGGGACCCTTATCAACCGGTCTCGGATGGAGAAAAGTTGCTGAGACACCGGACCGGGTTCAGCACTAGCAAACTCCAGCATCCTGGGATACAATGTCACTATCTGCAGAGTCCTGGGAGCCAGCTCTGGGAACAAATTGCACACCCAGGCATTGAAAAAATGAAATGGCCCCAATGTTCTGAAAGAGCGTGGGACCCGATGCCTATGAATATCTCCAAGAGATTTGTAGATCAGGCAGAGTGCTGCTGGGCATAGTGCAAGTCGCATGCCCCAAGCCATCTGACAAGCTGGGTATATTGCCTCCGACCTGATGACTGTCTCATCTCCCTGTGGGAGAGCAAAAGTGCACAACCAGAAGGTGAGGTAAGCCACGCAATGCGTAAGGGGATCCGCCCCAGTGGGATTCGGTCCTCCGCGACTAATCCGTCGAAGGGAAGAGGGCAGCGCTGACTTGAACTTGGGCGGTCTGCTGGGCTTACCCGCAACAGGAGCTACATGGGGGAACTCACTATACCTCAGAGGGCCGCCGAAGAAATACTGAATCCAATGTCCTACTCGGACTCTCAATTTGCTACTTTTCTCTCGGGGCCGATACCCCTTCGAGGACCCCCTGTTCAGCGCCAAGCAGAGGGAGCAGTACGCTTTCATTAAGTACCGGTATGAGTAGCCGAAATAATATTCACCTTCACCATCTGTCTCGTCCTTGATGAAGTCATGAAGGCAGACCTCCTCATAGGGCTCTCCGTTGATCGGCAGACCCGACAACTGTGATAGGCTCCAGAGGTCCAGAGAGGTTTCACCTTCTGCTGTATAGAAAGTATTGAACTGCGGGCAGAACACTTCAAACATACCGCAGCACAACCCTTTCAAGATGGGATACCTGAAACGGGATGCATACACACTGTGATACACCCCGGCCCTGACCAGCAACGGCACATACTCCTTCAGAACATATTCTGTGAATTCTACCGCTCCTACACGGAAGAGATGGGCATCGGTCACTTTCGTGTCTGCAAACCACCCAGCAGCCAACTGGAATTTGAACTGGATAGCCAAGCAGTTCAGGACGAATGGCTCGTCCCTATAGCCCCATTTGATGGGCGCCAAGAATAAACCATAGCCGGGCTTTTCTCTGTTGACCCGACCTGCAGTGGTATCCCACCTAGCTGGTGTGAATTCTGGAGCCCGTGTCAGCATTTTCTGCTCTGCCTCCAGCTCTGTCACCCCCAAGACGGCATTCCATTTGCGTCGCTCTCCCGGGAGATAGATGGTGTCTGCGCGGTACACAGAACCTTTCAAGCTGTCCCGGTCCAACAACATGGCCCGCTCCACCATCCGAGCCAGCATGACGTCTCTCTTCCCCGAGACGCTGAAGGTGCAGATGAACGGTGCAAGGTGCCAGTCCATCGGGAAGTCCGGGCGATACTCGCCGTCGCGATTGAAGTCAAGCCCTCCCTTGACAGTCACAACGCGAGACGAGGATATCGTGTCTGTTTCGGAGTCAGAGGATTCATCAACTATAGCGATCCTCCCGAGACCCCGATCCAATTGTCTGACGTTCCTCTAGGTCACAACAGGGCCAGACACCCTACCCTGGGAGGAAGCGTCGACGTCAGCAGCGCCGGAAGCAACACGGCTGGAAGAAGAGGCCATTGCAGCAGCTACAGACAAAAATCAAGGGAAAATAAGATGATATGAAGAAGAAAATAGAAAAGAAAATCTCAAGGAGAATTTTGACAGCATCTCCCCTTATCCGGGGTATGCCCAGAAGTCAAATAGGAGAGCACCCACCAAGAGGGGGTGACTCCGCAATAAAGAGGGACGTAGTCCCGAAGGAGAAAATGGTCAAGGGGATGCTCCCCACGCCGATCGCAGAAGCAGTGGAAGAAGAAGAGGCCGAAGAGAGAGAGAGAGCTCGGTGAGAAATGAGCCTCTCTCCCCCCTCTCGGTGCCTATATAGGCCCAGCCAAAAGGCGCACCGAGATGGCCTGCGCGCCGACTGCCGAACGCGCCAAAAGGCACGCCGAGATGGCCATTACGCCGAGAGCAGCTACGCCGAGACCTAGCGCGCCGAGACGACGGCCGCGCCGAGATGACCGTGCCGGGATCGTCAGTGTGCCGTTCGATTCATCCAGGGTGCTACAATCAGAAGATCAAATCAAGAATGCTGATACCTGTCCGAGTATACTGACAAAGTACTGGGATTGTCCAAGCAGAATGAAGACCCAGAGTCACAAGAATGAACAATGAACAGGAGCAGACCTGAAGAAATTATGAGGTGTGGTGCAGTGTGCACCCGCATGTCCCGTGTCACTCATTCTTCGCTTACGCCACCTACGGGTGGGGGGCATTTGTTGACACCTAAAATATACCAGAAGAGACCAAAGCAGATTCACAGCTTTGAAGATCAGTCGAGGGTACAGCTCCTGTACCATCCCCGGAAGTTCCGAGAATCAGAATAGAAGAGACCCACTATTCCTAACACTTTGTTCGGCTAAAGCCATCCCTAGCTAGGCCGCTGTCCAGTACGGCTATCATTCAGGTAGTCGAACTGATAAAACCATACCAACATTCAGGCAATCATCTGTCTGCAAAGAAAGGATGCTCAGATAATTCTGGTTCTCCGAAGGTGGGATGCACAGTGCCTCACACGTGTTTATGAATGCAAGGTGTTAAACAAGCCCCATGAAGTCTTAATATATATGCCAAGAAGCCCACTATCGGGAGGAGTCCATTAAGTGGATCCTGTGCCGAATGACAGGGAAATGGGCCAAGCCCAAATGTGAACTGAGATGCGCCGAGGGCTGCCCACGCCGGGAAGATGAATGCTGGCACGCTGGGAAGCTCAGGACGAGAGGATGAGGGTCATCCCTCTATAAGAAGGCTGCCATTCGAAGAAAAAAAGAAGAAGGAGGAAAGGGAGGCAACAGAGAAAAGAGAGAAGAAAAAGAAAGAAAGGGGAAGCTCGAGAGCCCTCCATAGAAGCTGAAGAAAAGAGAAGGGCAGAGGCTCGAAGGGAGAAGTCAGGTGGGGTGTGCCGTTTGACGTCCTGAGCAGCTGCAGCTCCTCTTCCCCCTTTCTCCTCTGTCTGAATATCGTTCCCCTTTTTCTTTGTATCTCTATTTTCGAGCATCTCTGCTCCTGTAGCACTGAATGCCAATGTAACCCTGTCCTCAGGGACAGAGTAGGTGTATGCTTCTTCTTCTCCCGAGTTGAACTCGTGTATGCCCTTTTTTTTCCCGATGAAATAGTTAACGACAGATGGGTTGGGTTCTCCCCCGTCATTATTCTTTTGTTTCTGCTTCTGCACTATATGCTATGGATATTGATGGCTGCACTTCTACGTATGCTTTACCGTCTCTATTTTCCAATTATGTTGAACGTTCTTCCATCGTATGATTCTTTCAACTTTACACTTACAACGAGAGCCTGAGACAGCCTATCTCATGGCTTCTCGTCTGTGAAACGAGAAGGGACGAATCCGGATCGTGAGGTTTCTGTGAACGGTTCTGCTCCTAGTGAGGCCCCAGAAGGAAGGTTATCTCCACCCCGAATCATCCTCTCTACGATCATCCAAAATGGTCTTCAGATTGTTGAACAAACCCTTTTTCTTCAAACGCCCAAATCCCTTGCCTTAAAACCCTTCTAAAAACCTCACCTAAGCCTCCCGGCGCGAGCACCTCTCGGCGCAAGTCTCACGCCGAGGGCTTGCCGCGCCGGTTGGGTTTCCTATTTCGCGTCAAGGCCTAACTCCTTCTTCGCGCTGATACCTTTACATCTTCTGGCCACGTCAATGCGTTTGTGCCAATGCCGCCAGGATATGCCAACCTTGCTCATCATACCCTGCCCTATGGAGACGTACTACCTTTCCCTCCGTCCTCACGGGAGCCATATTAAAGGGGTTCATTCCCCTACATTCTACAACCCCATCAAGTCATGGAGCCCTGCCATTGCAGGTTCTCCGTTGACTGTACCGGGGATATCACAACAGGGGGGGATAAAGTCCCACATGATTTAGATCCCTTGGATCTCGGGCTACGCCCGGCTCTCATTTTGGTTTCCACTCCGACAGTTCGTGAGTGGATGGCCTATAATACCCTTTTGGCACGCTCCCAAAATAAGGGGAGGTGCTGTCAAAATCTGTTCAGACTTTTACTCGATCGCATAGTATGATGTTTTCATCAGAATTGTGCATTTAACCCCTAACTGCGTGGCAAGAAGTTGATCTATATCATCTCATGGTATCTTGGCCACCACAGGGAACATACCTTACAGTTACATGATCTCCTTGAACCCCTTTGTGAATGAGTCCACCCTCATCTTCTATCTCACCCAACTATTGCCATAAAATCCCCGTTGAATATAGAGGATCCCCTTTTGAATTCATCAGAACCCCTCATAACATCTGAAGAAAACCAACAAAATGGCTACCGGTGCCACCTCCTCCCGGCGCCGTCTCCTCCCGGCGCCACCTCCTCCCGGCGCCAAACTCGCGTCGGGTGAAGGGCGCGTCGGGACCATGCCGCACCGTCTGTCGCCCGTGCCGTCTGCCCTTTGGCCTCCCGTCGCGCCGGGATCCCCTCGCGCCGACTCCTATCCACGCCATTTCGTCTCACTAACAGGTGCCATCCAAAGCCTGACGTCTCAACAATCCCATTAAACCCAAATGCAGTCTAAACTCAAATGTCCCCTTCTTGTCAACCTCCATGCTAACCTTCGTCCCCTTACGAGGGAATTATGGTTTTTCACCCAGGTCCATGGAGATACATTAATGGGCGTTTTACCCCTACATTATACCGAATACGATGTTTCTTCTGTCACCCCACAGACCCTCGGAGTTCTACCACTGCATGTCCTCCAATGGTCCTTTGAGGGGAACATCAACAAACGATATGGTAGCGGACACTGTCCCGTCACATTCAAATCCTTTTGGATCCAGGGCTACGCCCGTCTCTCTTTTGGCTTTCATCCCGACATTTCGTGGGTGAATGACCTATATTTCCCTTTGGCATAGCCCCAAATAAGGGGACGTGCTGCCGGATTTGCGTTATAACATCGCTATCATGTCCCGCGTAGCACGGTTCTCTATGCATGTTTTGCATCCCGTTAGCGGAGTTAGCGTAACAGTCGTATCTCATTTTGCCCCCGAGGCATCCTTTCTTGGCAATTAATCAAGGGTTGTCCTTCTTTAGAAGGACGTAATTAACGTCATAGCCTTTATGGTATGACGGACTCAGAGTCCTGACACGAATATCACAATCGACTGACTGAGCCAAGTCGAGCGCACAATGAATTGTCACTCCGGTGGCTGGCACGCCTAATAAACCCAGTAAAATAAACCTAACCAAAAAAAACATCCCCACAACCGATTGACTAAATCCGCACACTTCATACCAATAAAAAGTCGATGGTCTGTGGATATTCTAGCAGCATTATACTTGAAAGAAATTGTCAAATTACATGGTGTCCCCATCACTATTATATCTGATAGAGATCCTCGATTCACATCACAGTTCTGGAAGGGTCTACAACATTCATTAGGGACTAGATTGAATTTTAGCACGGTATTTCATCCACAAACTGATGGTCAGACTGAAAGAACAAATCAGGTAGTAGAAGATATGCTCAGGGCCTGCGCTATTGATTTTGGAGGAAGTTGACATGATCACTTGCCTCTAGTAGAGTTTGCATACAACAACAGTTATCAGGCCAGTATACAGATGGCGCCCTTTGAAGCTTTATATGGAAAAAGTTGTAGATCACCAATATGTTGGAATGAAATAGGGAAAAGAAATTCCTAGGCCCCGACCTTATAAGGGATTCTACAGAGAAGATCAAGCTCATTCAAGAAAGATTGCAGATGGCACAAGATAGGCAGAAATCTATGTTGACAATCGAAGACGCGACTTGGAGTTTCAGGAGGGAGATCAAGTATATCTGAAAGTTTCTCCAGGCCATGGTATTCGAAGATTTGGCATTAAAGAAAAGCTAACTCCAAGGTTCATTGGCCCATTTGAAATTCTTGAAAGAGTCGGTGAGGTGGCTTATATACTGGCTTTACCTCCATAATTAGTAGGAGTTCATGACGTATTTCATGTCTCTATGCTAAAAAAGTATGTATATGATCCTGACTATGCTATCACTTATGATAATTTGGAGATTCAGAAGGATATGACATACGAGCAAACACCAATAAAGATTTTGGAACGAGAAGTGCGTCAACTAAGGAATAAAGTTATTCCTATGGTCAAGATACAATGGAAGAAAATATGGCCATATGAAGCAACATGGGAAACCAAAGAAGCTATGCGGAAAAGATTCCCAGAATTATTTAATTGTAAATACACTCTCCACAATCCATGTATTAAATTTGGGGACCAAATTCTTTTAAGTGTGGGAGGGTGTAGTGCCCCAGAATTTATAAGTAATTTCTGGATTATTTATAGAATTTTCTAAAATTTAGAAAGGGCAAAATAGATTAACAAATGAATTAATATTGAGATTATAAGGCCCAATTATGTTAAATAACTAATCCAGCTTTGATCAATAAAATCCAATAGGTTTATGGACCAAGCCCATTAAGTTTGACCCATATTCTAGAAGGTTATTTAGCCTATTCACGAATTTTATAGATAAAAACCATTTTTTTAGGTAATTATAAGGATAAACAAACAAAAGAGTTTGAATTTTATTGAATTCTGCGCACATGGGATGTAGCGGTCTATCGCGTGACCGCCACAGTTATGTAACGCGCCTACCTTCGACTGTTACGCTCTGTTAGTTCTGTGAAGTGAAGAAAGAGCAAAAAGATTAGATTTTTACTAGCCTATCTCTTAGGGATCGAAATGGGAAGACTAATAGAGGTGTTAAGGACTCTTAAAAGTCTATCTAAGCTTTAACAAGGACTCTAGAATCGATCTAATCCTTGAACCCTAGCCAAAACTCTATAAATAGAGTTTAGTTCTGAACTGAGTGACCCTTACTTTTTGCTCGTGAAGAATCAAGGTAAGGAGATAGAATCTCGAGTAAGTTCTTTAGAGTCTTTTGTTCCTAATACTTTAAACTAACTACCCTCAAAATTTCATGTTAGGAGGTCAAGTATCCAAGGAGTTAGGATCTTCCAAAGTTGTTGGTTTCATTATGCCAACCTAGGAAACTGTGTACCAGAGTGCTGAAGATCAGGAAATTAGAGAGCCTAAACGAGGTAATTAGAGTTAGATGCTTTAGAACATTTTGTTCCTCTTAGTATTATCTTCCTAACCTCCAAATTTCACGTCCTTAGGTCAAGAGGTTGAGGAGTTAGAGCGACGTGAAGTTACTATAAATTCACAAGAAGAGAAGAACTAGGGCGTGACTTGTAGTCCCAAATTCAAAGTTTAAAGCCGAGAAAAGAGGTAGGTCATCTCATGAACGGCAAAAACAACATGTTAGGGATAAAAGCCCTCAAATTTTGCTTGATTACATGCACTATAGATCATGAATTTCATGTTTAAGTAGGGTCATGCATACATACATATCTTTAGCCTTAATGGAACATAAAAGATACTATCTTGTTAACTCACTACGACCTATGCATATACCTGGCCTTTACTTCGTTACCATGGCTCGAATAGTTAGATATTTTGATTCTTCTTGCATGGGACATAGTTCCTTATCTTTATTGTCAGCAGAAGCTCTGACGGATTAAAGTAGGACCGTCACATGATTGTAGCGGCCTTACGATAAGCCATCACACCCTCTGTTGTATTTAAGATTTCTCTGTTGTCTTTGACAGACCATGCTAGGAGCGTTACAATACTGTAGCGGCCCCACGATAAACCGTCACAAGCACTGTGACGCGCCCATTCTCGACCGTCAGGGTAACTGTGTTATGTCAACCCGAGATAGAATAGAGCAGTCCAAATTACTTATAGATAAGCTTAATTATCTAAGTTTTGATCTATTTTTCATGACTTTGAGTTTATTGATCAATTCATGATAGGAATTTGCATGTTTTGAGCATTTTGAGTTATTTTAAGTTATGCTAATTTCATGTGCTAAAACTCTATAGTTTGTATTAAACATGATTTTACATGTTGTATTGACGGACTTTTATCATGATTTCACATCGTTACACATTCTTTTCTATCTATAGAGTCATTTTCTTTAAGTACAAGGCATATATTCCGGTATATGGCCATTAGTTCACACTTTGCACTATAGGAACATATTCTTGAACATGAGGACCTCTCTATTAGATATTCCGGAGAAATCTTGTTTCAAGGCCTCCGTAATTCTCCGCGAGCCTGGGATTCCCACTAGGACGTCGAGTTGGTTGTACCATTAAAGCCCAATTATTAGAGTACACTACCGATGTTTTCTGGTTCTAGAGATGTAACGGATCAATATTGGACCGTCAGGCACATCTAACGGCCCAATATGCAACCGTCACATTTAACTGAGTCCAATTATTGGTTCTGGATTCAACCCATTGTAATGGATCAAGACTCGACCGTTAAGTTCATGTAACGGCCCGGTATTAGACCGTCACAGTTCTAAAATTCTTTAACCCGAGGTTTGACCAAAGGGTTGATATTCTAAGTTTTCTAGCTAGAGTATTGATGGTCTAGGATTTGGCATATTGTCTAAAGATACTTAACTTAAATTATGAATAGTAATAAATGTACCGTTATGCTGTCGAATTATTTCCATGAGCATGACATCGTCTTAAATCAATCTTGATCTCTCTTGTCCTAAGTTGAAACGTTCATTTATTGATTATTGTAGTCATGAACTTATTTACATTCTTGGCCATAATTTTATTGCTTGAAACGTGGAAATAGCTTGATTTATACTTGAAGATGTGATCGAGCACTGATTGTGTTCAATGGCTCTATGCTAGTTCCCTCGGCTGATTGTCAGAAACATACTATTATAAACCATGGGGTATGATGCTACTGGCGTCGCATTACGCTGGGAGTACTTTCTCTATAAATAAGTGAAATCCACGGGTATCATGAAAATACTTGCACATGACTTTCTTGCTTGATACATGATATTCCACAGAAATTCACCAAATACTTGCTCATAAGCAAAAGATGTTTGGATGATGACTATGTGGTAATGCTAGTACATTCTCGTTACATTCTTGTTCATGAAAGGCCATGCTACATTCTTGTTTATACTTGCTCATTCTATCTTACATGATCGTCTTATTACCTGGTTATGCTTGTGATTCATCGTATTCGCATGATTTTACCTTATTTCTTTAGAGCTTAAATGCTAATTACTTAAATATTACTAATCATGTTGATGCAAAGATACCTACTGGGAAAGTATGCTCATTACCTATTTCCAATCTTTTCAGGAGATGGAAGTGAGTCGGGATCGGATTCGGAATATTCAAATAACGGGTCCGAGAGTGAATGAAGAATGTGTGAAGACTTAGGAAGTCTACATTGTTCAGATTGAGTCTATGTAATTTTCTTATTTCTTGAGTCTAGAATGATGAAGAAAGTTAAAATAGTGATTGTATTTGAATATTTGATTTGATTATTAATGAAATAAGTTGAAGTTTGAGTAACTATTGTATAATTACATTTATGTGTGTGATTGTCTTGCGCTCTTATCGTTCTTGCTTGCAAGAGGCTTACCATGCCGACTGTTCACGTTCCTCGAGCTAGTCTTCCGCTGTAATAAAGGCTCGGGGCGTGACACTTACCCTTCTTCAAATTGTTGAGAGAGCCCAAAATGGCATCTGCTACGTTCACCTGGGATGAGGAATGTCAGAAGGCGTTCACCGAACTCAAGGAATTCTTGGCCTCGCCCCCGGTACTGTCCAAGCCGGTCCAAGGAGAAGCTCTATACCTCTATCTATCGGCGACCCCTTCTACAGTGAGCTCAGTCCTGGTCAGGAACGACGCAGGGATCGAGAGACCAGTTTACTATGCCAGCAAGGCGCTTAATGAGGCTGAGAAAAGGTACCCCGCAACCAAGAAACTCGTGCTAGCGTTGGTTACCTTGGCCAAGTGCCTCCGACCCTACTTTCAAGGGCACTCCATCGTCGTATTGACCGGCAAACCCCTAAAGAAGATTCTTTTTCACCTTGAAGTCTCGAGACGCCTCGTCAAATGGGCCATCATGCTCAGGGCCTATGATATCTAGTATCACCCTCGCTCGGCCATCAAAGGACAGGCTCTCGTAGACTTCATTGCCGAAAGCACAGTCCCGATTGAAGAAGTACCTCAACCAGCGCCCGGGCCCACTTGGGATCTGTTCGTCGACGGGTCCTCCAACTCGACCGGATGCGGCACCGATGTCCTTCTCAAATCCCCTGAAGGAGCAGAGCTATAGCACCCCGGATAAATAATGAAGAATGAATATATTCTAAATAAAACTAAACTTGTGTAAAAAGGGCAAATAGAAATAACTAATTATATATGTATACACTTAATGGGCCTTAACACATAAAATATATTTTATTAATACCATTTTATAGAAGCCTAAAATGAAATGCATGATATTCAAGGGTTTTCACCCACACATATGGAGATACTCATTTACTAATTAAATATATATATATAAAGCCCTAGCCCAAAAATAATACAACCCACCCATATATAAAGCCCGCGTAACACACACAACCCATATATATATATATATATATATATATATGTATATATCTAAACTAAAACCCAACCGCATGATGGGGGCCTTAAACCCGTACACATGAACCCAAACCCAATATACAAGAGCTTTTTCTTCTAAAAAGCTAACCCATAAACCCAAACCCACGTGAGCCTTCTCACAAGACCAACCTTAACTCATATATAAGAAGGGGTCGACCTGCAGCCCAACCCAAAACCAAAGCCGATGACCCAACCCGATGCTGGTTCGAAAGCCTGCAAGAGTTAGGGTTTTGCATGAGACTTTTTTTTTGCAGGCGGCTGTTAATACGGCAGGGTTATTGGGTAACGCATGGAAGGTTTTAAAACCTTCCCAATTAGTGGACTTAGAGTACTCCAGAAATTTTCTTCTCTATAAAACCCAACGCCTGTCGAACGTGCATGGGTTGTTGATGCTCATGCGTTCGAAGGGGGAGGTTAGCATCATCCTGCTGCTGTACAAAGGCCTTTTTGATGTGCGTGGAGTCTACGTCCTCTGCTCCCTTTCATTTCCTGCTGCAATAAAAGGGAGGCCGTGGACGTATGCAGAGCTGCTCTGCATACTGATCTTCTTCCTCTATTTCCATCATCGCCCCGTGTCTCGTTCTTCACCAAAAGGTAGGTTTTCTCTACCCCAAGACCCAACCATGATTAAAATCGGTTAAGAAACTAGTTCTTGCATGCATTATATCATGTTGTTACTCTCTGGAATTGTTATTCTCAGTTCTAGTTTAAGAAGAATTAGCATCCACAATAACGGCCGCTATTTGAAATAGCGACCGGCCCTACGGACGCCATTTGTTCTATATTATGCATGATATATTCGTGATATTTTGTTTTCTATCTTTCTGGGTCCATCAAGAGGGACGCCAATCTTTATATGTGCCTGATGGACAGGACGCTAAACTCTAAGATTTTGTGAATACAAAAATTAGATAAAATTTAGCTTACTGTGCACATAAAAGAAACTGCAACTGTCATGAAAGCCGTTAATTGTTATATGCGACCTGCATACAAGATGCTAAAAACCTAAAATACTTTATTTGTATAATAAACATAATATATAATTTCTTGTTAAATCTAAGTAATCTGTGACTATTAAAATTTACGCCAATTTCTATTTGCGGTTGTATGCCTGGACGCTGTTCAGATTTCATTTTTAAAATAATATCCATGCCTTGAATTTATGTTTTCTGAGAAACTATAAATCAGATTATGGAAATTGGGAATGCGCATCTTCCTGTCAGGATGCTATTTCAATAATTTGAAAAAAATAGGTAAAACAATAAGCGGCTGATGTGACAGACGCTAAATCATTTAGTGCCTGCCACTCAGGACGCCATTTTCCTCATCGCTGGATTTCCATGTTTTTAACCCTTAATCATGGGTTTGCTTGGCACTCTCATCTCACTTCCGTAGATGAGATCCCGATTTTGGTTTATATCGGTTACCCCTTAACTCTTCGTGATGTTTAAGCCCTTCGCGGGACATTCCGTTCCTTCGGACCGGCGATTACATCATAGAGACTTCCATAAGTTTATGCTAGCCTTGGATTCCCTCAAGGCAGCCGAGCAGGTTGTACCCTAAAAACCTATACACCGCTTTACTGTCATGTCCCTCTGAAGAAACATGACAATCTAGCCCCCAAAGAGTGCTGTTTCTGGCATTTTTGAGAAAATAGTCACTTTCTGGAATTTACGTCCAGTAAAGTAGACGCCAACTTTGGATTACTGCAGTGTTCACGGACGCCAATTCTTCGTGCCTATTATCTATTTTCCAGAATAAGCGCCCACCATAGCAGACACAAATTCTAATCTGCGGCAGCCATTATGGACGCCATTCACCTAGTTTTATGCATGTCTCAGATTTCTAGATAAGTCATCTCTACATGTAATCTGCCTTTGAATTCAAAAATTTCATGAATCTACCTTATCATCCTACAATTATCTACTCCTTTAGAATTCTATTGACTACAAAACTATAGTGGATGTCAAATTACATGACCCAATGCCTGCGCATATAGGGCCCGATCTGGTCTTGGGAGGAGCACCCGAAAGTACTTGTGCCCATGGGAGTTTAATGATCACGGTGTGGCATTACACCGAAGTGCATGACTAGCTTGATTTATGACGTTCCATAATCTCTCTCGTGCTTGATATTACTTGACTTGACATGCGTGACTTGCGTGGCCCGGCATAGGCAGTACTTGAATAAATGAATAGCCAATATCTTATGACATGACTTGATATTACATGTCTGATATCCTTGTTAACTTTACTTGATACCTTTTGAAATCTTGCTAGTTCATTTTTGTTATTCCATGTTATTTCAACACTTGTCATTTATCTCACATTAGTCTATACATGAACATGCCATATTGCATAATTCATTAATCACTTAGAGCAAGTTTGGGTATAGGGATATAATTCCTACTGAGCGTTCGCTCATCAAGTGTTTTCACAAAATTTTTCAGGTAACTGGGACACTGAATTGCAACCAGACGGGGATGGCCAAGAGTGATGAGGGTAGAGCTTCCAAGCATCGTGCCATGTTCCATTGCGTCGTGTCTTTCCTTTGGAGTCCTTGTCAATTTGTACCTCTTATTTAATCGAGTCATGATGTAAGAGGGTTATGTCCTCAGGCTATTGGTGGAGATTAAACTTGTAGTCATGTATGGTTATTTGACGTTATGGATTAATGGTTTAGTTGTAATAGTTCAATTATTATTGATGAAATATTTTTTTAGCGCACTCTGTCGTTGTGTTGAAATTCTTATTGCTCTGATTGACATGAATGATATAAACTCGTCACGCACCTCTGGGTTCCTTCCGCGCTCGGGGCATGACAATTTTTGTGGTATCAGAGCCTAGGATTTCAAATTCCTTGGGAAAACCCAAGTCCAAGGATAGGTCAACTCCTAAACCCGTGAGATTGGGTAGAGCCATGGGATTAAGTCAAGATAGGACATCCAACCTTGTAAATATAAATATGGGACTAATTAAGATTTAAATCCCTTGTAGGATCATGGCCGTAGAATGTGCACAGTGGCGTGAAATGCAGCGCACGGTACAAGGCCTTACCCAGGCGCTACAACAAGTGGCACAGGGTGGAGTAAATCGTGGAGCAGGAGATCTCCACAGATTCTTCCGGAACATGAACCCACCTAAGTTCATGGGCTCTTCCGACCCTAATGACGTAGAGAACAGGCTGAAAGAGATTGAGAGGATATTCCGTGTCATGCAGTGCACGGACGATGAGAATATTTTATTAGCTACATTCCAACTGGAACGAGATGCGAGGTGTTGGTGGAAATCTGTTGAAGCTACTTTGCGGGAGGATAATGTTACCTGGGCCGACTTTGTTGATCATTTCAACAATAAATATTTCTCCGACCGCGTCCAAGAGAAGAAGGCCGCGGAGTTCACCGCTCTGAAACAAAGGAGCCTGACTGTGGCCGACTATGAGGCCCAATTTTCAAGGCTATCACGGTACGCACCTCACTTGGTGGGTACAGAGAAGATGAAAGCGAGACGATTCTTAAATGGGCTTCGGCCCCAATTCATCACCCAGCTGGCACCGATGGATATCCAAGTGTATCCAGAAATAGTCCGACATGCCCAACTGCTTGAAGACGCCATGGAATTGTCTGACAAGGTCCGTGGTAAGGACAAGAAGGAGACCGTCACGAGCTCCAACAACTTCAAGCCTTCTTTGAACAAGAAGCGACCCAGCAACGGAGGAGAGTCCTCCAAGGAAATGAAACCCAAAGGAAACAACAAGCCATTCTTCATCACCGCACCACCCAAAGAGAACTGTAAATATTGTGACAAGCCTGGCCAAAAGGCCGATGAGTGCTGGAGGAAGCTAGGAGCATGCCTCTGATGTGAGAGTCGGGAGCACATGATTCCTGAGTGCCCCCTGTTGAATGAACAGACTGAACCGACAACCAAGGAAGAAAAGAACCCAACTAAGAAGTAATGACGTCTCCAAGCTTTGCAGGAGATAGAACCAACTAAAGGCGGTTTGGTGGAAGGTATTTTAACTATTTGTTCCAAGTCTGCTCAGGTTCTATTTGATACCGACGCAACCCATTCTTTTGTTTCAAAGAAATTTGCTGCTTCATTCTCTATGGAACCTGAATGGATGGACTTAGTAATTTCTACTCCTCTAGGGGATGAGTCCAATATCACACACCATTACCCAAATTGTAAGGTCATGGTTAAAGGCCACAATCTACCTGCCAACCTGGTATGCCTGGATCTAAAGGGATACGATGTCATTCCAGGAGCCAATTGGCTATCCACCCATCGGGCAACTGTAGACTGCCGGAATGGAAAAATAACCTTTGTAGATTACCCAGAGCTGACTTACATTAGTCCACGGAATAGATCCCCAGTTATCTTGGCTCTCCGAGCTAGTAAACTTATTAACAAAGGTTGCGTGGCATTCCTAGCATTTGTAACTGCCACGGAAGCAAAGTTGGCCAGATTAGAAGACATCCAACTAGCTCGGGAGTTTCCCGATGTTTTCCGAGAAGATTTACTTGGTTTTCCACCAGAGAGGGAAGTCTCATTCACTATAGACCTTGTTCCGGGTGCCGGACCTATTTCAAAAGCACCATACAGAATGTCCCCAGCAAAACTGAAAGAATTGAAGGAGCAGCTAATGGAGTTATTGTAGAAAGGTTTCATCAGGCCGAGTACTTCTCCGTGGGGAGCACCCGTACTATTTGTCAAAAAGAAGGACGGATCGATGAGGCTGTGCATTGATTATCGGCAGTTGAACCACCTCACTATCAAAAACAAGTACCCACTGTCGAGGATTGATGAACTCGTCGATCAAATCTCTGGAGTGAGATATTTCTCAAAGATTGATCTTCGATCGGGTTATCACCAGTTGAAGATCAAAGATGAGGACATTCACAAGACTGCATTCCGAAGCAGGTATGGGCATTACGAATTTACTGTTATGCCATTTGGACTAACAAATGCCCCTGCAGCTTTTATGTAGCTAATGAATAGCATCTTTAGACTGCATCTGGATAAATTTGTTGTGGTTTTCATCGATGATATCTTAATATATTCAAAGACTGAAGAGGAGCATGAAGTGCATCTGAGAACAGCATTGCAAATTCTGAGGGAAAATCAATTATATGCTAAATTGAGCAAGTGCGAGTTTTGGCTAGAGAAAGTGGCTTTCTTGGGCCATATAGTCTCGAAGGATGGGATTTCGTGGATCCTACGAAGGTCGAAGCCGTGAAGAACTGGGAACGACCAACAAGGCAACGGAAATATAGAGTTTCTTGGGTCTAGCTGGTTATTACCGGCGTTTCATCAAGGACTTCTCAAAAATTACTGTACCACTCACAAGGCTGACCCGTAAGGAAGTACCTTACGAGTGGAGTGAAGAATGTGAAAGGAGTTTCCAAGATTTGAAGGACCATTTGACCACTGCTCCGGTCTTGGCCCTACCTATTGAAGGCGAAAAGTACGAGGTGTATACCGATGCTTCCGGTATTGGCCTCGGGTGTGTGTTGATGCAACAAGGAAGAGTTATTGCATACTCTTCTAGGCAATTAAAGAAACATGAAGAAAACTACCCGGTGCATGACCTGGAATTGGTCGCGGTAGTATTTTCCTTAAAGATTTGGAGACACTATCTCTACGGAGAACCATTCATTGTGTACTCCGATCATAAAGGCCTCAAGTACCTATTTTCTCAGAAGGAACTTAATATGAGGCAAAGGCGTTGGCTTGAATACCTCAAGGATTTCAACTTTACTATCCAATACCACCCGGGTAAGGGTAATTCCATAGCAGATGCCCTGAGTCGAAAACCAAGAGCGATACTAGCCAATTGTATGATTCAGGAATGGAAGTTATTGGAGAAATTTTCTGAGCTCGATATAAGTGCGAACAAGGAGGAAAGGTGCATTACTCTGGCACATGTGAGTTTGCATCCGGACTTACTTTCAGAGATCAGGAGACTGCAAGAAGAAGATCATGTACTTGTGGAAATAAAAGATAAGCTAGGCGAGAGACCTGACTTCAAGTTGACGGTTGATGGTAGGTTATTATTCCATGAGAGGACATGCGTACCGGACTGTCCTAAATTAAAGAAGAAGATTCTAGAAGAAGCTCACCGCTCTAGGTACACTATTCATCCTGGAGCGACCAAGATGTACAAGGACTTGAAAAGGACTTTTTGGTGGCCTAACATGAAGAGGGAGGTAGCAGACTTCGTATCTCGTTGTCTCACGTGCCAGCAAATAAAGGTGGAACATCAAAAACCTGCTGGGAAGTTGCATCCTCTTGACATTCCCAAGTGGAAATGGGAAGACATTGCTATGGATTTCATCATGGGCTTGCCTAAATATAAGGGCGGACATTATGGTATCTGGGTAATAATCGACCGTCTCACCAAATCGGCACACATTTTACCTATCAAGAGCCGTTGGTCAGTTGTTGTCCTAGCCGCATCATATATCAAGGAGATTGTGAGATTGCATGGCATACCTGTGTCTATTGTGTCTGATCGAGACCCGCGTTTCACCTCTCATTTCTGGAAAGGTCTACAACACTCTTTGGGGACAAAACTTAACTTCAGTACTGCCTTTCATCCCCAAACAGATGGTCAGATAGAGAGGACAAACCTAATTGTTGAAGACATGTTAAGAGCATGTCTCATTGACTTCGGTGGGAGCTGGCATGACCACTTGCCCTTGGCCGAGTTTGCTTACAACAACAGCTACCAGGCTAGTATTCAGATGGCCCCATTCGAAGCACTTTATGGCAGGAGTTGCCGATCACCAATATGTTGGGATGAGGTTGGTGAAAGATAAATATTTGGCGCAGATATGGTCAGAGATACAAATGAGAAGGTCCAACTCATCAGGGATCGACTCAAGATAGCTCAGTCTAGGCAGAAGTCATATGCTGACAACAGAAGAAGGGATCTGGAGTTCCAAGTTGGGGACCATGTCTTCCTCAAGGTCTCCCTTGGTCGCGGCATTATAAGATTCGGTGTTAAGGGCAAGCTTACACCAAGATTTATTGGTCCATTCGAAGTGCTGGACAGAGTTGGCGAGGTAGCTGATCGCATTGCTTTGCCTCCACAACTAGCAGAAGTGCACAACGTGTTCCATAATTCTATGCTAAAAAAGTATGTGCACGATCCTTTCCATGTCATCGACCATGATAATTGGGTGATTCAAAAGGACCTTACCTATGAACAAAAGCCAATGAAGATTCTTGATCGAGAAGTTCGAGTCTTAAGAAACAAGACCATTCCTATGGTGAAAGTACAGTGGAGTAAATGCTTAGAACAAGAAGCTATGTGGGAAACTAAAGAATCTATGTGAAGGAGAAATCCAGAGCTATTCTAGACTATAAGTACTTTGCACCCTCCATGTCCCTATCTGTACAGTTGAATTTGGGGACCAAATTCTTTTAAGTGGGGGATGGTGTAGCACCCCGGATAAATAATGAAGAATGAATATATTCTAAATAAAAAGAACTTGTGTAAAAAAGGCAAATAGAAATAACTAATTATATATGTATACACTTAATGGGCCTTAAAACATAAAATATATTTTATTAATACCATTTTATAGAAGCCTAAAATGAAATGCATGATTGATGCGGGACGGGCACGGGGACCGACTCTATGTGGTATGGACCTCGGACTCTAGATGCGGACACGACCAGCAACACATAATGGGAGAGACATTAGGCCCGACACGGAGAGCTCCTATGGGCTATACGTCACTAACAGAACGCAAGCTCACTCGTCGTCCCAAGCGAGGGAAACGCGGATCGTGCGCGGTTGAAGAACCGGCAGAGTTCAAGGTAGTCAGACTCACTTCCGGACTCGGATCGAGTCGCGGGACGGGTCACTCTCACACTCACAGCGGTGACATGAACACACGGGCTAGTACCTATCGCTCTCGACAGCGGCAAATACCATATACTAGCTAAGCAAATGAACGCCAAGAAGTTCGGACCATTACCTCCACGCACCCGGCGTGGCGAAGACAACCCCGGCCGAATTACGGACTCCCGGTTAACAATGATTACATCAATACACTAAGTCGACCCACTCCACGCAGGGAGGTAAAAGGTCACATGTGGGGTCCGGGAATCGCGCAAATCGGGTTGACGGGCAGCATCTTGATGTCGCCCGGCGATGCCGAACTCCGCGTTTTCGTGCTTTCCGAGTGGCGGGTTTTACGGACCCGTGGGGCCCGCGGACGGCGCTGCCATCCGGATCTATGGGGGTGGGACCCACTGTGATGGGGACCCCTGGTGGCGCGCTTCCACGGACGGCGGTCGGCCGGGAACACCAATCGGGGGTCGATCGGCCCCGATTCCCAATTCTGGAACTAACTTCCCACGGATTTTGATTGCTGTTTTCCGGCGCGCGCTCCGACGAAAACGACCGCTGCGATCAATCCCGACGTCG
Organism: Amorphophallus konjac; assembly: GCA_022559845.1. Lineage (NCBI taxonomy): Eukaryota > Viridiplantae > Streptophyta > Magnoliopsida > Alismatales > Araceae > Amorphophallus > Amorphophallus konjac. The sequence continues at coordinate 213,453,970 of CM040121.1, forward strand.
GATCGGGACGCATGAGCTATCGTTGGAAAGCTCTCTTCAAATGCTTCAATCTAGACCCAGAGAGATCTGCTGGATCTGGCCGGATCAGAACTTTATTGAATTGACAAGTCCCTGTTGTACAATAACTGAAACCTCAGATCTACAGGTGAGTTGTCTGAAGACTGCCTTTGACCGCGAGGAAGATGGCCGAGTCAGCTCCTGAGCTATTCATCAAACTTGTGGGATTTTGAACAAGGAGAACGGGGATATTTTTTGTGGACTGATTGGATGTATCTGTGATTTGTTATGATTTTTCTACTGGAGGGTGGTCGGATCTGGGAACAGGTGAATAGCACTGTAGCTATCTCTGAGATCGATTTTTGAAAAAATATGGGATGGCCTCACAAAAATTCAAGACAATTTAGGGACGGTGGGGTTGATGGAAAGAACTCCCAGTAAAATTGGGAGGTCTAAAAAAAATCGGAAAGGGGTCCGAACATTTGAAACACAGGGCGGGTGGAAATTAAAATAGCAAGCAGACAGATCTGGAAATTAAGGTTGGACAAAAATGAAAAATTATCAAATGGAAGATTCATGACCAACCAATTTTTTTGGATCATCAGGAACACCTATGGAACATCCCCTCAAAATCCCAGCTCAAAAACACGACGGGATGGAGAGTAAGAATTCAGAGAAGACACCTCTGTCCTGGATGGATAGAACACCGGCGGTGATGGTGGAGGCGCGATGGCGGCACGTGGCGGCGGCGGCGGCGACCGGAATTGATAGGGGTGGAGTCACACCACTAGAATACAGCCTTCCCAGCTGCAAGGAGGAGAGAGGGGCAGCCTAGGCCTTGCTCAAGGGGATTTTCTTCCAATTCAAATGCATTAATTCTTCTAAATGAGAAAATACAAGGTACTTATAGGTTACATATCAAATCCAATAGCCACCCTTGGATCTAGGGATGGGGGAATGGATGGCCTAGATTGAATGTGACACACACACAAAAATTAAATAAAATATAAGGGGGGGCAGCCTATTGACCAAGGGGGGGACATGGTAGAATGGTAGGTAGCCTACCTTGGACTTTGAAGTCCAATTATCTACCCATGTGGCATTTACCATTCAACCTTCTAGATGTCTCCATTTGAAATGTTGACTGACCCTACATGGGGCCCTAGGCTGAGGTGGATCAATGGGAAGAGGTCTGGGGGGCCCGTGGGGCCCGAGGGTCCCATTTTACAAATAAACCCCTCTTACAATCAAAATTACAAACCGAATAAAATGAAACACACACACATTACACAAAAATAACGTCTAAACAAATATGATAAATGTCGAGACTCAGGGGGGAGTCTCCAGGCTGTCTCCGAGTCAGATGGACGCTGAAGTGGCTCGAGTCGTGCTCCGCGTGCGGTACCGGTGGCTCGCCGACCCGTGCCGCTCGTGTGCTCTGGTGTCCGCACCAATTCTCCCTGGGTGGGAGAAACTCGACCCTGTCGAGTAAGGGTCTGCATCGCTCCGGTATCGCTCTAGAAGGTCCGGATCAATCTGCTGCAACTCTCCATGCGTGATCCACGTGTCCTCGGTAGCGGGACATCCTCTCCATTGCACTAGGTAGCGAAGGTAGGATCCACTCCTGGTAATTTGTCACCTGCTCATCCAGTATATGATCGATATGCTCACGCTGCCATGACAACGGGGCGGGAGGTGGACACTCAGGTGTGGGATCACTCTCAAGGGGAGGAGATGGCTCGAAAGGCTCACTAGGGATCACCGATGGGTCCCTATATGCAACTAGATCCGAAATATTAAAAGTAGAGCTTATACCGTTTTCCTCGGGCAGGTCCACAACATAGGCATTGGATCTAACACGTTTCAACACTCTAAATGGACTGGCTCCGCGAGCTTGCAACTTCTTAACGGTTCCAGAGAAAAACCGTTCAGGTCTTACCCTGATCATGACATATTCGCCCTCTTGGAACTCTCGGTGGTGTCGGTGAGCATCGGCTAGCTCTTGGTAACGTGCATTGCTGGACTCAATGTGACGACGGATGTCGTCATGCAAACTCCTAACATGCTTAACAAAAAGAAAAACACACAGATGCACACACGACCCTACACAAACCTAATGTTAGTCAAACCCAATCATATGCAAGGTGGTCCAGGACATCCGAATGTGTGCCATGCATGCATTTGACATAACCGGAGGTTAATGTCATGGTGGACTCCTAGACATCCTACGATGCACCAATCATGGACATTGGGTTTGGATGTGGGAAATCCGGGAGCTTTGGGTGGTTTAGGTGGGCCGGGGGAACCAAAGTCTTCATTACCCCCAAATGACGGTTCGGACTTATTGCCATGTGAAGGTTGCCAGGCCCGAGTAGGAGGGGTGTGATAGTGGACTTCCTTAAAGAGGTGGAATGGAGGTTGTGGGCCAAGGGGCCCACGAAGAAAGGGATCGAAGGGATCAAAGAATGTGTGACCCCTCGATATGGATTCCCTCATCTCAATGTCCTATGTGTGGAATTCTAGAAGGTGTTGATGGTCACCTTCATCCACCGAAGTAGATGGGACAGTGTATAGAAGATAGGGCTCCTCCCTCGGGATAAAAGGAGTGAAGTCAGGCTCGACCGGTAAGAAGAGTAAAAGAACCTCCATGGTGATATGGCCCACGGTGTACACGGAGGTGATGGACCCTAAAGCGGGATGAGTGAAACTACGACATGTGGGTCGGTCGAAGCCTGGAGCCAACAAGTGCGTAAATGTCAATTGCCGGTCCAACCCTTTAAGAAGGTCATCCAATGTATCCACATAGTGAATAGACCGGAAAGTGGTGTGAAATGAATTGATTGGCACCAAAGGTAGTGTGGGGTCCATGGATGGGAAGGGAGGTGGGACCAAGCCATCTTTGAGCCAGCTAAGGAGTGGCTCGGTGATGAAAAGCATTCCCGTAAGAAACACGGGTGGCTCGGGCGGAGGTGGCTCCAAACAAGATGGCTCCGAATGAAGTTCGGAAGGAGAGGATGGCAATGGAGCACTCACGGGTGATGAAGGAGGGATCTCCATAATGAGGAGAGGGCTTGGGGACCCCGTTGATGGGGCCGGGTTAAGACTACCGGCGATGACCTCCTTAGGCTCGGGTAGGAGTACATCACTAGGAGTACGTGTCCTATCCACCCCATCCAACCGGTCCAAAATCATTTGCATAAGTTCGGCAACGGAGTGGGTTGGAATAGGGATATCATGGTGGACTCACCCGTAGTCAACCGTCCTAGGATTGGGTCTTGGCTCATCTACGTGTGGGACTCTTTGCCTCCGACTAGAACCCACTTGGTTGGAAGTGATTGGGTCATTGCCCCCTAACCTCTCTCATTCTTTCGATGTAATCCCACTTTTAGCCTCATGAAGAAGCCGCTCTTTGGCGAAAGAGAATTGTATTGCCTCAGACATAGTATAACAATCAAAGTAGGTGTTCATGGTGGCCTCCCACTTGAGGTAGATGCCCGGGTCATTGGAGCCAAAAAAATCTGAGGCTTCAGGCCTACAGAAGCGGAGAGGATGGTTGCCAAGCCCATGGGTGGGCCAACGGTCATATCGCCCGGGTGATTGGGACTCCATGAGAAATTGGGGAACTACATGTTAGACATGTCGACACTTGGACAAGACTGACTGACTCTTATAGGACTACATGAACTAGAAGACACCGACTAATGCAAACACTCACTAATGCAAAAAAATGATGCACGTAGACCTAACCAATATCCGGTACGTGGCGGAGATAAGCAATCCAAAGATCACTCGCGCAAGTACGCTACCTTCCCGATAGGCATAACCTAATGTTCGGGCAACGCCTTTTAATATACCGGGCTATTGGGTGAAATACAATTTGAAAACACTCTTTTTTTTGTTTTGAAAGTAATGATGGTTCTAGACTCGACTTAGACCATGATGCATGCAAGACTTATGCAAAGACTACCCTAGACTCAACTCGCTCTGATACCAAACTGATGCGGGACGGACACGGGGACCGACTCTACGTGGTATGGACCTCGGACTCTAGATGCGGACACGACCAGCAACACATGATGGGAGAGACATTAGGCCCGACATGAAGAGCTCCTATGGGCTATACGTCGCTAACAGAACGCAAGCTCACTCATCGTCCCAAGCGAGGGAAATGCGGATCGTGCGCGGTTGAAGAACCGACAGAGTTCAAGGTAGTCAGACTCACTTCCGGACTCGGATCGAGTCGCGGGATGGGTCACTCTCACACTTACAGCAGTGACATGAACACACGGGCTAGTACCTATCGCTCTCGACAGCGGCAAAGACCATATACTAGCTAAGCAAATGAACGCCAAGAAGTTCGGACCATTACCTCTACGCACCCGGCGTGGCGAAGACAACCCCGGCCGAATTACGGACTCCCGGTTAATAATGATTACAGCAATACACTAAGTCGACCCACTCCACGCAGGGAGGTAAAAGGTCACATGTGGGGTCCGGGAATCGTGCAAATCGGGTTGACGGGCAGCATCTTGATGTCGCCCGGCGATGTCGAACTCCGCATTTTCGTGCTTTCCGAGTGGCGGGTTTTACGGACCCGTGGGGCCCGCGGACGGCAGTGTCCTCCGGATCTGTGGGGGTGGGACCCACTGTGATGGGGACCCCTGGTGGCGCACCTCCACGGACGGCGGTCGGCCGGGAACACCGATCGGGGGTCGATCGGCCCCGATTCCCAATTCTGGAACTAACTTCCCACGGATTTTGATTGCTGTTTTCCGGCGCGCGCTCCGACGAAAACGACTGCTGCGATCAATCCCGACGTCGGATCGGGACGCATGAGCTATCGTTGGAAAGCTCTCTTCAAATGCTTCAATGTAGACCCAGAGAGATATATTGGATCTGGTCAGATCAGAACTTTATTGAATTGATAAGTCCCTATTGTACAGTAACTGAAACCTCAGATCTACAGGTGAGTTGTCTGAAGACTGCCTTTGACCGCGAGGAAGATGGCCGAGTCAGCTCCTGAGCTATTCATCAAACTTGTGTGATGTTGAACAAGGAGAACGGGGATATTTTTTGTGGACTGATTGGATGTATCTGTGATTTGTTATGATTTTTTTACTGGAGGGTGGTCGAATCTGGGAACAGGTGAACAGCACTGTAGCTATCTCTGAGATCGATTTTTGAAAAAATATGGGATGGCCTCACAAAAATTCAAGACAATTTAGAGACGGTGAGGTTGATGGAAAGAACTCCCAGTAAAATTGGGAGGTCTAAAAAAAATCAGAAAGGGGTCCTAACATTTGAAACACAGGGCGGGTGGAAATTGACACAGCAAGCAGACAGATCTGGAAATTAAGGTTGGACGAAAATGAAAAATTATCAAATGAAAGATTCATGACCAACCAATTTTTTTGGATCGTCAGGAACACCTCTGGAACATCCCCTCAAAATCCTAGCTCAAAAACACGACGGGGTGGAGAGCAAGAATTTGGAGAAGACACCTCTGTCCTGGATGGACAGAACACCGGCGGTGATGGTGGAGGCGCGATGGCGGCACGTGGTGGCGGCGGCGGCGACCGGAACTGATAGGGGTGGAGTCACACCACCAGAATACAGCCTTCCCAGCTGCAAGGAGGAGAGAGGGGCGGCCTAGGCCTTGCTCAAGGATATTTTCTTCCAATTCAAATGCATTAATTCTTCTAAATGAGAAAATACAAGGTACTTATAGGTTACATATCAAATCCAATAGCCACCCTTGGATCTAGGGATGGGGGAATGGATGGCTTAGATTGAATGTGACACACACACAAAAATTAAATAAAATATAAGGGGGGGGGGCAGCCTATTGACCAAGGGGGGGACATGGTAGAATGGTAGGTAGCCTACCTTGGACTTTGAAGTCCAATTGTCTACCCATGTGGCATTTACCATTCAACCTTCTAGATGTCTCCATTTGAAATGTTGACTGACCCCACATGAGGCCCTAGGCTAAGGTGGATCAAGGGGAAGAGGTCTGGGGGGGCCGTGGGGCCCGGGGGTCCCATTTTACAAATAAACCCCTCTTACAATCAAAATTACAAACCGAATAAAATGAAACACACACACATTACACACAAATAACGTCTAAACAAATATGATAAATGTCGAGACTCAGGGGGGAGTCTCCAGGCTATCTCCGAGTCAGATGGACGCTGAAGTGGCTCGAGTCGTGCTCCGCGTGCGGTACCGGTGGCTCGTCGATCCATGCCGCTCCTGTGCTCCGGTGTCCGCACCAATGATATTCAAGGGTTTTCACCCACACATATGGAGATACTCATTTACTAATTATATATATATATATATATATATATATATATAAAGCCCTAGCCCAAAAATAATACAACCCACCCATATATAAAGCCCACGTAACACACACAACCCATATATATATATATATATATATATATATATATATATATATATATATATATGTATACATCTAAACTAAAACCCAGCCGCATGATGGGGGCCTTAAACCCGTACACATGAACCTAAACCCAATATACACGAGCTTTTTCTTCTAAAAAGCTAACCCATAAACCCAAACCCACGTGAGCCTTCTCACAAGACCAACCTTAACTCATATATAAGAAGGGGTCGACCTGCAGCCCAACCCAAAACCAAAGCCCATGCCCATGACCCAACCCGATGCTGGTTCGAATGCCTGCAAGAGTTAGGGTTTTGCATGAGACTTTTTTTTTGCAGGCGGCTGTTAATACGGCAGGGTTATTGGGTAACGCATGGAAGGTTTTAAAACCTTCCCAATTAGTGGCCTTAGAATACTCCAGAAATTTCCTTCTCTATAAAACCCAACGCCTGTCGAATGTGCATGGGTTGTTGATGCTCGTGCGTTCAAAGGGGGAGGTTACCGTCATCCTGCTGCTGTACAAAGGCCTTTTTGATGTGCGTGGAGTCTACGTCCTCTGCTCCCTTTCATTTCCTACTGGAATCGAAGGGAGGCCGTGGACATATGCAGAGCTGCTCTGCGTACTGATCTTCTTCCTCTGTTTCCATCATCGTCCCGTGTCTCGTTCTTCACCAAAAGGTAGGTTTTCTCTACCCCAAGACCCAACCATGATTAAAATCGGTTAAGAAACTAGTTCTTGCATGCATTATATCATGTTGTTACTCTGTGGAATCGTTATTCTCAGTTCTAGTTTAAGAAGAATTAGCGTCCACAATAACGGCCGCTATTTGAAATAGCGACTGGCCCTACGGACGCCATTTGTTTTGTATTATGCAAGATATATTCGTGATATTTTGTTTTCTATCTTTCTGCATCCATCAAGAGGGACGCCAATCTTTATATGCGCCTGATGGACAGGACGCTAAACCCTAAGATTTTGTGAATATAAGAATTAGATAAAATTTAGTTTACTGTGCACATAAAAGAAACTGCAACTATCATGAAAGCCATTAATTGTTATATGCGACCTGCATATAGGATGCTAAAAACCTGAAATACTTGATTTGTATAATAAACATAATATATAATTTCTTGTTAAATCTAAGTAATCTACGACTGTTAAAATTGACGCCAATTTCTATTTACAGTTGTATGCCTGGACGCTGTTCAGATTTCATTTTTAAAATAATATCCATGCCTTGAATTTATGTTTTCTGAGAAACTGTAAATCGTATTATGGAAATTGGGAATGCGTGTCTTCCTGTCAGGATGCTATTTCAATAATTTGAAAAAAAAAATAGGCAACATAATAAGCGGCTGCTGTGACAGACGCTAATTCATTTAGCGCCTGCCACTCAGACGCCATTTTCCTCATCGCTAGATTTCCGTGTTTTTAACCCTTAACCGTGGGTTTGCTTGGCACTCTCATCTCACTTCCATAGATGAGGTCCCAGTTTTGGTTTATATTGGTTACCCCTTAACTCTCCGTGATGTTTGAGCCCTCCGCGGGACATTCCGTTCCTTCGGACCGGCGATTACATCATAGAAACCTCCGTAAGTCTATGCTAGCCTTAGATTCCCTCAAGGCAGCCGAGCATGTTGTACCCTAAAAACTTATACACCGCTTTACTGTCATGTCCCTCTGAAGAAACATGACAATCTAGCCCTCAAAGAGTGATGTTTCTGGCATTTTTGAGAAAATAGTCACTTTCTGGAATTGGCGTCCAGTAAAGTAGACGCCAACTTCGGATTGAGGCCGTGCTGACGGATGCCAATTCTTCGTGCCTATTATCTATTTTCCAAATAAGCGCCCACCATAGCGACGCGAATTCTAATATGCGGCAGCCATTATGGACGCCATTCACCCAATTCTATGCATGTCTCGGATTTCTAGATAAGTCATCTCTACATGTAATCTGCCTTTGAATTCAAAAATTTTGTGAATCTACCTTATCATCCTACAATTATCTACTCCTTTGGAATTCTATTGGCTACAAAACTATAGTGGATGTCAAATTACATGACCCAATGCCTACGCATATAGAGCCCGATCTGGTCCTGGGAGGAGCACCCGAAAGTACTTATGCCCATGGGAGTTTAATGATCACGGTGTGGCATTGCACCGAAGTGCATGACTAGCTTGATTTATGACGTTCCACAATCTCTCTCGTGCTTGATATTACTTGACTTGACATGTGTGACTTGCGTGGCCCGGCATGGGCAGTACTTGAATAAATGAATAGCCAATATCTCATGACATGACTTGATATTACATGCCCGATATCCTTGTTAACTTTACTTGATACCTTTTGAAATCTTGCTAGTTCATTCTTGTTATTCCATGTTATTTCAACACTCGTCATTTATCTCACATTAGTCTATACATGAACATGTTGCATAATTCATTAATCACTTAGAGCAAGTCTGGGTATAGAGATATAATTCCTACTGAGCGTTCGCTAATCAAGTATTTTTCCAATATTTTTCAGGTAACTGGGACACTGAATCGCAACCAGATGGGGAAGACCAAGAGTGATGAGCGTAGAGCTTCCAAGCATCGTGCCATGTTCCGTTGCGTCGTGTCTTTCCTTTGGAGTCCTTGTCAATTTGTACCTCTTATTTAATCGAGTCATGATGTAAGAGGGTTATGTCCTCAGGTTATTGGTGGAGATTAAACTTGTAGTCATGTATGGATATTTGACGTTATGGATTAATGGTTTAGTTGTAATAGTTTAATTATTATTGATGAAATATTTTTTTAGCGCACTCTGTCGTTGTGATGAAATTCTTATTGCTCTGATTGACATGAATGATATAAACTCGTCACGCACCTCCGGGTTCCTTCCGCGCTCGGGGCGTGATAGGAGCAGCGGTACGCCCTGAAGTTCAACTTCCAGGAGTCCAACAACGCCTCCGAATACGAAGCCCTTATCTCCGGGGCCAAGATGGATCGACGACTAGGGGTCGAGTGAGTTAAGATCCACACTTACTCCCAATTGATCGCCAGCAATGTCAACGGTGATTACGAAGCTCGGGAAGGACAAATGGTCAAGTACCTCCAGGAGGTCAAGAGGGTGGCCCAACTCTTCGAGAGCTTTGAGGTAGTCCAGATAGCACGGGAGGAAAACTCCCAAGCGGACGCCCTCTCTCGACTGACCTCCTCCCCTGACCCCGCTAGTACACGATCGATCTTTCTCGAAGAGCTCAAGCAACCGAGCATCGAGTCTGAGCTTATGACCGTTGACCCGACACCTCCGAGCGACTGGCGGACCCCCTACATATCCTGGTTCCGGGATTCTCAAGAGCCCCCCGACCCTCGGGAGGCTCAGAACCTCAAGTACCAAGCTCGGCGTTTCGTCATGCTAGACGATGCCTTGTACCGCAGATCTTTCTCCGGTCCCCTCCTCAAGTGCATCAGCGTCGACGGAGCCAGCCGAGCGGTTCAGGAAGTACATGAAGGCACCTGCAGAGCGCACCAAGAAGCAAGATTGCTCGCCAGGATCCTGCTCCGACTGGGTTACTGGTGGCCCACTCTCCAGCGCGACTGCATGACCTACGTACAGAAGTACGACCGATGTCAGCGCTTCGACCACCTGATCCATCAGCCCGCCACGGAGCTCATCACCCTTGCCGAGCCATACCCTTTCGCTTGGTGGGGGATCGACATCTTGGGGCCATTCCCTACGGCTCAAGCTCAGAAGAAGTTCATCATCGTCACCATCGACTATTTCACCAAGTGGATCGAGGCCAAAGCCACCACCAGGATCACCGAATCAGTCGTATGGAGTTTTGTTTGGAAGTCGATCATCTGTCACTATGGTGTCCTTCGAGTGATCATGAGCGATAACGGTCAGCAATTTAATTCTCATTACTTCAGAGACAGATGTGCTGACCTAAACATTCGCAATCACGTCACTTCGATAGCCCACCCTCAGGCTAACGGACTGGTCAAGAATGCCAATAAGACTATCTTAAAAGGCATCAAAACCAGGCTCGACAAGGCCAAGGGAAGCTGGCTCGAGGAATTACCGAGCGTACTATGGTCGTACCGAACTACTCCGAGGATGGACACCGGTGAAACACCTTTTCAGCTGGTGTATGGCACAGAAGCCATAATTCCGTTGGAGGTCGGCAATCCCTGTCTCCGAGTCGTCCACTTCAGACTCAAGGTAAACGAGCAGAAACTGCGAGAAAACCTCGACCTAGCAGATGAGATCCGAGAGATTGCAAATATTTGAGCAATGGAATACCAACGGCTCATCACTCGATACTACAACTCCAGAGTCTGAGACAGACACTTCCAGTCGGGAGACTTCGTCCTGAGAAAAGCCAAAGCATCTCGACCACTAGAGGCGGCGGGGAAGCTGGCCCCTACCTGGGAAGGCCCCTACCGAGTGGTCGAGACGCTCAGGAAAGGAGCATACTGACTGTCCACCTTGGAAGGAACACTTATCCCTCGGACATGGAACACGGTAAATCTTCGCAAGTTCTACTTTTGATCATTTGGCAAACATGCACATGTAAGCAAGGTAGAATAAAAGCCATTTTTATCTTCTTATTAAACTTTGATGTACAACAAGTAGGCCGCAGCCCATACAATATACAAGTACAAAAATTACACCCTCTGGCACTATAACGCGAGCAAAACACTCAGCCAGCCCGACAAGCGCTCCTACATCTAGCCACTGACTCTGCCTCATGCGGAAACTGGCTCGGACAAAGGATTGCCGGCCTCATTGGTTTGAGAACTCTCGGAGGATAAAGGAAAAGAGGGGAAACAACAAAAAAAAAGGAGAGAGGAGAAGAGGAAGGAATACATGTGAAGGCCTCCTCTCCGCCAACTCTTTGGAAGGCAGACTGTGTAGGCACCCTCCAAAGAGTGAAAGAGGAGGAAGAAAAATAAAACGGCAGAGATGGACAAGGAGGGAGGGGGAGGCCAAGAAAGGAGGGAGCTTAATTAGCTCCCCCCTCCCCTCGAGATAGCGTCGGCATGTCAGGGACATAAGGATGACATGCTCCGGCATGACAAACCCTCTCCCAGAGTGACCCCCGACTGATGAACCCTCTTCCAGACTGAAACAACAGGAGCTTCCCTCCTACTACCATCTGCATCATCGTCTTCCGAAGCACCTTCCATGCCCTGCCAAGACCGACAGCACAACGCCTCGCGGAAGGGAAAGAAGGAGAAACCGCCAGGGATGGCCTTAAGCGATGAAAGGAAAAGGAGACGCCCGTCGAAGCTTTTATAGGCCGAAGGGGGAGCTGATTGCCTTAAATGACTCTCTCCTTACAAAACATGCTAAAAGGGCTTTCCCTGAGATGGTTACCTCATTTCCTAAACATCCCGCCAGTAGGACGTGCGAAGCGGCAAGTCATTAAGGGCGGTATGGAAAAATGGAAAGGTGTCAGCGCCATGTCAATTATTTGACAGATTGACACGCACGATATCTACAGAGAAAATCGGTGCCTTCTCCAACGACTATTGATTTGGTAGTCAAATCACACCAAAAGTGGTAAGAAACAGTCAATTCAGCATTTAATATTGTCGCTATTATATTTTTCAAAAAAAGTCTTACCCGGCTACATAAGGGAAAGAAAAAAGAAGAGAGAGTTATTACATCAGGCCTCATGCCCATCTTCAGGCTCGACAGGCAAATCTTCTTCAACACCAAATGATCTGCCCCCAATATTCTCGGCGACAGCTGACCCAGGCACTAACCCCACCTGTGTGGGAACTGTCTCGGTCATGTGCTCTCCCGAAGATGCTGGAGTTGGCAATCGCTCGGACGAGGACTCCCGACCCTCCTCTTCGCTCGACGTACAATGGGAAGAGTCGGTCGAACCCCAGTCCGAGTCACAGCACTGCCCGGAAGGAAAAATGAGCTCCTTCGCTTGGGCCTCAGCCTCTATGGCGGCCCGATCGAAGCCCTGGGAGAAGCCCTTCCGAAGCCCCCGACGGTAGACTAACTCGTAGTAAGGAAAGGCCGCCTGTTGAAGAGCTGCCTGATAAGCCTCTGAGCACCTATGTTGCTCGAGCGCTTCTATCCCAGCCAGCTCCGCCTTCCTCTCGAGCTCAGCTATCCGCTCGGATAGTCTTCTCTCGGCCTCGGACCACGCCACCTCCGCCACCCGGACTTGGTCCTCGAACTCCTTCCGTTCGGCCTTCCATTGATTATCGCGCTCGACCTGGATTCTGCGCTCCGCCTCCAAGAGCTCATTCTTCCGATCGACCATACGAAGGGCCTAGGCCAGCTGCTCCGCCAACAACCGAGCCTCCGCTTGGCTCGACTGCGCCAATGCCCGGAGCGGGGCCATCTCTCGTCGAAGGTCCCCAAGATCGAGGTTCAGATGCTCGGCCTTCCGATCGAGCGCACCGCGGGCCCACGAAAGGGTCTCTCGCTCCGACTCCACCCGAGCGTATGCATCCACTGCTTCAGCTCCCAGCTGGGCCAAGAATTGCCCACCCTCCATAAGTTGCTCGAAAAGCGAGGAGGGGGGACCCTTCCAAACTTTCTCCTACAAGTCTCGTGAAGCTAGGGAATGGCACGCCCGGTATAGAGAAGCCCAGGCGCTGAAGGCGCTGGTCGAGGGAGGGGAAACTCTCACCGGAGTAGCCGGGATTGGGGCACCTCCCCCGGGCAATCCCGTCCTGGGGGCCCCACCGATTGGCTCGGAATGAGCGCTTCCACCGCGTACTTCCCCGGCCTCGATCGGCTGAGATTGAGTCGCCTCCTCCCGGGACCCTCCAGCCACGACCGGCTCGGATCGAGCCCCCTCCTCTGGTGGCCCCTCTGCCCCGCTCGGCGCCTCAACATCGACCGTGACCCCTTCATCGTCGGCCCCCTCTTGCTTAAAAAAGGGGAGATCCGGCAGGGACTCCTCTTCGGACGGGCGGGTGACCTCCGCTTTCCTCGCCCGCTTCTTATCGGCAGACTGAGCCTGCATTGAAGACCACAACAACTTGGCCATGGGATCCTGATGCTTGACCCCCCGACGTTCGGAAGCATCATCCCGGGCCACCCGCTTGCCCTTATCCCCGGCGCGAGACGAGCCCTCCAAATGTGAGCAGCAATGTTTGGCATCGAAAGTAAGCAAATAAAGAGGGTTGGGGGATGATCTTGGCCCTATAAAAGGGGCTTAAGGTGGCAGAGATGGGGGTTGTTAATTTGGATGGGAGGGGTGAGAGTACGTTTGAGTTCTATTGTTAGTTTGGGAGTGTTTTGGGAGCCAGTTCTCTTCAGAGTTCATTCGGGTTATTTCTGAGTGTTGGGTTTTGGGTTTTGAGGAAGTGCATTTACAGTTTTTTTAGAAATCTTTTCAAAGTTATTTTGATGTTTTGGAAGTGTGTTTATTTTTAAGTTCTTTTTACGGTTCTGTTCTCTTGTTGAGAAGATCTTTACTCCTGCAGTTTGGAACACTTTATAATTAGTCTTTTTAATTTAGTGGAATTGATATTGTTCTTATGGTTTATTTCCTCCACTCTTCTCTTTATCTTAATCTTCTAAGTCTGATAAGTGTTGTATTTTTATTATCTTTATTTCACCTATTTCATTAATTCTTCAAGCACTGATTTTCAAGTGTCCTTCATTTTGTTCAATTAAATTTAATTTCTGAACTTCAATCTTAAGCTTTCAACTCCAACTCTCACTGATGTCAATCTTAAAAACTCAAGATTTTCAACTCTAAAATCTAAACTTCTCCGTGGATTCGACTCGATCTCACCACTTAACTATTCTATTTAATTTGTGGGCTGGATATTAAAATTTGGTAGCATATGTGTTAACAATGTGCATATCACTATATCAAAGTCGGCTTGGGATCCTCCTCGCTTCCCAAATTGATTTCTATCAGTTCATAGACCGTAGCTTGACTCCGTCTTCGATCTCTGGAGGTAACGGCTGTAGGTCATTGAAATTTTGAATATCACATTCAAGTTCAAATACCTCCACTTCTTCATTGTGTTGTCCCTGGATCTCCTTGGAGACTTCTAATTCAGGCAGTGGCAGAGGTATGAGCTGTTCTACCGGTGGGCTTTCTGTTGCTTTGGCTTCAGTTGGTGTGTCAGCAGCTTCGAGGGGCTATCGTGTGTTCATTGCTGGCTCAGAGAGAGGGCAACTCGACTCTGCGCCATATAGGGATGACCCTGCTGTCATGCAACCTTGGGCTGGGATGTCTTCAGTAGAGGTGGCATGCTCCTTTTTGGATAGAGTCTCAATGATGGGTGTCGCCCGGTTAATTCCAATAGGAGCTTCTTCAGTCGGTCTTGGAGGCATTAGTATCACCGCTGGGGCAGGGTCGCAATAGAAGCAAGCTTCTCCTTCCTCAGTGTCTTCGGCTTCACTATTATTCGCCATGTCAAATTTGGCTTGTAGAGCCGTCTCTTTATAACAAACTTGTTCCCAGCACCTGTAGGGGATCATAGTTTCTGGCTCTTGGCCTTCTGATCGAGGTGACTTGGCATGCTCGGCTTCCAACGGGTACTCATCAGAAGTTGCCCCCGGTGAATTGTCGTCTGTTGAAAATAAGGCAGAGATGGTACCCACCTCATAGCGCCCACTGTCATAATATTCTTCGAGAGTAAATCCCAGCCCCGGATGCTGAGAAATGCGCCTCAGCTCCTTGTCTAGTTTGGTAGGATACCGAAGCTTCTGGAATGCTTCCCTTTCTTTGTGAGGCTGGCAGGGGGGAATGTGTTGTTTCCTCAACATCTTAGTCATCCTGTTTGATGTGAGTGTTAGCCCCTAAATGGGGACTATTGGATTCTCTAGATCTTAAGGAAGGTGACAGTCACTATCCTCTTGTACTGCATGTTCCTCGGCCGCATAAAATAGACTAGTGGGACCTGTAGGCTGAGCCACCTTCAGAATCTTGCGAGGCTCGACGGTGGGATGGTCGAGGCTGGCTATTGGCTTGATGAGGCCCCCGGGGACCTTGATGTGGCCATAGTGCTTGTCAACTTCGGCTTCATTTTCTTCAGGGTAAGTGTCGGGAGGTGCAGTTCTGCCCACATCCCCTATGCTAGCAATGTGTGACACTGCCCTGGGACTCACATATCTTGGTGGCGGTGGTGGGAACCAGTCATCGCCAGAGGTGCTTTTTGCTGCCTTAACGAGAGTCTTTGACCTGGGGGTCTCTGATGATGACATCTCACGACACTCCCTCTAGCTCGGGTCGCTTGCACACTTTTGGATATGGGATGGCTGTGATCTCTACATGTTATCTTCCTTTTCCTTGATCCCATCTTATGTATTTTTATTTTATTGAGTCTTATCTTATGTACTTTCTTTTATTGAGTCATAGTGTTCTAGTCTATTTATCTTATTTTGTGTAATTGGGCCTTAGTACCTTAGTTTGGGCCTAATGGGTCTAGTCTAGGACTTGTTGGGTCTTTTGTCTTAATGTCAGGGTCATTTTGGTCATGTAAAGAGTGGTTGCCTATAAATAGGCCCCATCTCTCCCCATGTAATCACTTTTGGATGAATATTGAAAGAGCCATTCTACCACCTCTCTTAATCTCTCACACTCTTTCACTCTCTCTCTCTCTCCCTCTCTCTCTCCCAAAGAGAAGTTCGCCCCCCTCCTCTCTCTCCTCTCCTCCCAACTACCTCCAACTCTCACCTACCCCCATTAAAGCTTCCCACTTCCCATAGCCATCTTTACTCACCCCCCCTTAGTCCCAAGGAAGAATCTTCCCCATTCCAACACTCTCTTCCCCATTCCAACACAATCACCTCTCTTCCCCACACAATCTCCCAACTTCCAAGACCAATTTGAATTTGAAACCCTTCCCTCCATAGCTTTGGCCGCCCCTCTCCCCTTCCATTAGGCCAAATTCGCCCCCCCCACCTCCTCTCCCACTCACCCTCTCTCTTGTGCACACCCACTTCTCCACCACCACCTCTTGCAGCTCCAGCTCCCTCTCCACCCATCCCTGCCCCACCAGAACCCCTTGGAAGCCCTAACCACGTCCCTCCCCTCTCCCAAACCCTCAGCCATCACCCCAAGCTGTGCTAACTCCCCTTGCCCTACCCCTTGTTCTTGCAAGTTGCAGTTTCAGGTAGCAGGTCGCAGGCAGCAGAGTGGGGTCCTGAAGTCGCTTCATCCCCGGCCGCTCCCTGCTCCTCCTGGTGTCAAGGCCTACATCTCTGGAAAGGTCGTCCAGAGAGCTTTCAAGGCGAAGTGGTTTCGTCGGCATCCGAGTTCCGAGCTGTCCGCAGGAGCCAATCTCCCTCGACCACGCAGAAGCCCTCTGGCAGGGAACCAGAGCCTCAGCTCCAGTCCGACCACGGCTTCTTCCTTGAAGATCTGGGCGCCATTTTTGGAGGGCAGAAACTACTTCCAGTCAGCTGTCATCCCCAAGAAGAAGGACCTCATTCAGCCCCCGGAGCTTCCAGTTACCATTTTCTTCGTCGGAGTGTGTAGTCTGCCCCCTGTGGGTCCAGGTTTGACCTGTCCCTACTTACCCGGCTACCTCGCTCTTCTCCAATCTCGGATTATGGCCCCGTCAACTTCTTCTCGAAGCTACTCCGACCACACTCGCGTCACCACCAGTTTCGTTCCGATCGTAGTTCGGGAGCGTCAACAGTGCCTTCTGCAACCCACTGCATCCGTTCTACAGCAGCCAGAGATAGAAGTTTCTGTCCTGTTCCAGTCGCCGACCTGATCAGCCCCGAGTTCCTGAGCCTCCCCAAAAATTCAGACACCATCCTTGGTCCGTTGGGAAGCTTTTGGCGCAAGTCTCATCAAGATCTGAGCTCTGTGGAATTTGTGGCAGCATCATCACCGCCCCACTGTCCAGCAACTCTGAAGATTGGCAGAACCGGCAACGCTCCGAACGTCGGGTTTTCTTCATAATTCCCCCACCCCGCTTGGCCGGCGGAAGGCCCCTCCCTGCGTGGAGGTAGTTTTGACTGTAATAAGTTTAATCCCGACCCCAAGATCATCCCTCCTGCGAGAGGCGTAGTGCTGTACTCTTTAATTTTCAGGTCAAGCGACAATCGCCGCAGCGTTTGGATATTTACCCACGCTTCCCAGCGCGCCCTCGTCTCCGAGCGGGATCGGTGTCTTCACACCGATCAGGTGAGCCTCTGGTACTGTCCTTGATTGCCTCATTTCTGCAAGTTCAGTATTTCTTTGAATGCCCATCGGACGGTGAGAAGAGAGCCCGATCTTGTATGCTACTTTGTGAGTGACCACCGCGGACCGAGAGTGAGTGCCACCCAAACCCCGCCTTGCGGGCCAGCCGCCCACGAAGTTGGGATTCCCAGGCCCATTGAGGGTCAGCCTAAGCCAACTAAGTCACTTAGAATCATTGGGTCCCACCCCGGACCCTCACCAACATCCCCCAGCCCCACCGGGTGATCACGTGTGCCGTGTGAGTAAGCCGCTATTGTGAGAATCATTGGAGTACTTGTATGCTTGCGGGACTAGGTCCTAGGGTCATCAACTCATACTTAGTCAACCTTGGGCTGTGCCACATCAAGTGGTATCAGAGCGGTCATAGGCTTGTCCTTACAAGTCTAGTCTTGGGTCACACTAAGTCTTTCATAGGTGCATCCGCACACCCTTGCATAGCCCACCCAACTTTGCATGACCACTCGTAGTGGAGTCCATTATCAAGTCAATCCATCCTCTTCTAATACCACCATGAATCCCAATCCCCAAGGAAATCCCGCTCACAATGAGCATGAGCTTCCCGACCACATGAGATTTCTTGTGGAAGGCATGACCAATATTATGGGACGGCTTGATGATATAACGGCCCGACTTGAACAAATTGAGGAAAATAGGCATGCCCCAAGGGTAGGAGATAGGAGGGAACCACCCCCACATGTGGAGCCAGCCATAGGAGAGCCCAACCTTGACCACCCTCCCGAACCGGAAAGGGACCCACCTCCTAGAAGGAATGAGAGACTCCCCCGGGACAATCCGGATGACCAACTTATGAGACTTGTGAAAGTCGATGCACCCACCTTTGATGGGTCTCATCATCCGAGCATCTACTTAGATTGGGAGGCAGCCATGGACCAATATTTTGATTGGTACCCAATGACTGAGGATAGGAGAGTCCGGCTTGCAAAGATGCAATTAACCAAACTAGCCAAGACTCATTGGATGAATGTTGAGGCATTAAGGATAGTTAGGAGGGAAGCTCCCATCACCACATGGGGGGCCATGAAAGACCAACTCAAACTCAAATATGTCCCACCCTCCTACCATCAAAACCTCCTAGATGAGTGGCAAGCCTTGACCCAAGAGGGAAAGACCGTTATGGAGTACATTGAGAAGTTTGACTACTACCTTCTCAAGTGTGGAGTCCAAGAGGACCCCGCCGTCACACTCTCCCGCTTTAGGAATGGACTCCAATTTCATATCAAAAAGGAGTTATTCATGCGTCAAGTAGTCACTTTAGAGCAAGCCTACCAAGTAGCTCGGGATGCCAAGAAATTCTCTCGGTATACACGAATGGTTCCCCCTCGGGGGATGGACCCTAAAGCCATGGCACCTCGGGCCAACCCTCCACCTCCCCAAAGAGGTCTCCTTCCCACACCCATGGGAGCTCCCACCCGGGTCACCCCTCCTAGTGGCACTCCACCACTCCGCCCCACAAGTGGGCCCCTAAACACAACCCCCAATAGGCCCAATCCGACACCCACCCCCCCTTACACTAAGATGACCCCAAACCATCAAAGTGGGCAGCAATGCTTTAGGTGCTATGGGTATGGACACTTTGCCAATCAATGCCCCACCAAGGGAGCATCTAACTTGCTCATAGAGGAGACTAACCCCCAACCCCAAGCTGAATTTGAAGGGGAAGTTGAGATATATGAACCCTCTCTTGAATGGGAGGAGGAGTATGAGAACCACTACATAGAGACCAACCAAGAACAACTCCCTCCATCCACCGACTCCCACCTCGGAGTGGTTAGGTGCACCCTCACTCAAACCCAAGAGCATGATTGGAAAAGAAACACCATATTCCATACCTACATCCGGATAGGGAGCCATGTTAGAAAGGTCATCTTGGATAATTGAAGTAGTGTGAATGTGGTGTCACCCGACACCGTCAAACTTTTGGGCCTTACCACCTCCCTACATCCACACCCATATCGGGTAGCATGGATTGATGCCACCTCCATACCCATTAGTGCTCGTTGCCTTGTCCCCATTACATTCCAATCCTATCAAGACCAAGTATGGTGTGACATCCTACCAATGGAAGTTGGGAGTATACTCCTAGGGCGGCCTTGGATCTACGATGTAGATGCCACCTTCCTAGGAAGGACAAACACTTGCATCTTCACTCATGAGGGAAAGAAAATCCAACTCAACCCTTCTCCACCCCGCACCCTTCCCAAGAAAGCATCTCCCTCCCTTGAGGGATCCCCTACCCTCCCCACTACTCCAAACCCACCAAACCCCACCCCATCAAGCCTTAATCCTAGTATCATCAATGAGCCTCCTAGGAGCCTACACCTCATCACTAGGAAAGAGCTTGAGGAAGAAGTCAACCACGGAGAACAAGTGTGTGCCATTGTCATTTGCCTCGGGGAATCCACCCCAACCAACCCACACCCATTAGAAATTCAACAGCTCCTTGAGGACTTCCATGATGTGTTTCCCGAGGAACTCCCGGGCAAACTACCACCCATGCGCGATGTGCAACATGCCATCGACCTCGTGCCCGGGGCCACCTTGCCCAACCTCCCACACTACCGCCTCAACCCCACCGAGCATGCCGAGCTCAGGAGGCAAATTGAGGAGCTCATCAAGAAGGGCTTCCTCCGGATTAGCAAAAGCCCTTGTGCCGTCCCAGCTCTTCTCACACCCAAAAAGGACGGAACTTGGCGCATGTGTGTGGATAGCCGAGCCATCAACAAGATAACGGTCAAGTATAGGTTCCCCATTCCTCGGTTAGATGATATGTTAGACATGCTAGCTAGAGCCACCATCTTCTCCGAAATTGACCTCAAGAGTGGCTACCATCAAGTTCGCATTAGGCCCGGGGACGAGTGGAAAATCGCCTTTAAGACTAAGGACAGTCTCTATGAATGGCTTGTCATGCCTTTTGGCCTTTCTAATGCGCCAAGCACCTTTATGCGCCTCATGACCGAGGTCCTCTGGCCCTTCATTGGCATCTTTCTAGTTGTCTACTTTGACGACATCCTCATATATAGCCAATCCAAGGAAGCCTACCTCGATCACCTCAAACAAGTGTGCACCATTCTTAGGAAGGAGAGTCTCTTTGCTAACCCCGGGAAGTGTCATTTCTTGACCAATCAACTAGCCTTCCTAGGATTTATTATCTCATCCCAAGGGGTATCCATGGACCCCGAAAAGGTCCAAGCTATTCTTGAGTGGCCCGAGCCCAAGACCCTTCATGAGGCCCAAAGCTTTCACGGGCTAGCTACCTTCTATAGGAGATTCATCCATGGGTTTAGCACAATCACCGCTCCTATCACGGATTGCCTCAAGAAAGGCACCTTTGTGTGGACTAGGGCAGCCTCCAAAGTATTCCTAGAGCTCAAGGAAAAGATGACCCAAGCCCCGGTCCTTTGCCTACCTGACTTCTCGAAAGTCTTCGAAGTCACTTGTGATGCATCCGGGGTAGGGATTGGGGGCATTCTTAGCCAAGAGGATCACCCGGTAGCCTATTTTAGTCAGAAACTTTGTGAGGCTAGGACTAGGTACTCCACATATGACAAAGAGCTTTATGCCGTGGTTCAATCCCTTCGGCATTGGAGGCACTATCTCCTACCCAAGGAGTTTGTGATCTTCTCGGACCATGAGGCTTTGAAGTACCTCAACACCCAACAAAAGCTCAATGCCCGCCATGCCCGATGGGTAGAATACATTCAAGCTTACACCTTTTTCCTCAAGTACAAGATGGGTAGTGAGAACCGCGCCGCCGATGCGCTAAGTAGGCGGGTAGCCTTACTCTCCACCATCCAGGTGGAAGTGAACGGGTTTGAGAGAATTAAAGGAGAATATCCAAATTGCCCCGACTTTGGGACTCACTACAACACCCTTTCCACTCAGCCCCACAAGGAACATGAGGGGTTCATACTTCAAGAAGGGTATCTATTCAAGGGAGCTAGGCTTTGCATACCCCGGACTTCACTTCGGGACTTCTTAGTTTGGGAGTTACACAGTGGTGGCCTAGCTGGACACTTTGGGGTCCAAAAGACCATAGAGCTAGTTGAGAGGCAATTCCATTGGCCTAGTCTCAAGAAGTATGTGGCCCACATTGTGGGACAATGTCACATTTGTGCCTCAGCCAAACAGGTGAAGCAAAATACTGGGCTTTACACACCTCTACCCATACCAAACCGACCTTGGGAAGATTTGAGCATGGACTTCATCCTTGGCCTACCTAAGACTTTGCGCAAACATGATTCCATCTTTGTAGTGGTTGATAGGTTCTCTAAAATGGCCCACTTTATCCCATGTTCGAAGACCTCCGATGCTTCTAGGGTCGCCCGATTATTCTTTGATGAGGTGGTCCGACTCCATGGGTTACCTAAGACTATTGTGTCTGATCGGGATGTGAAATTCACCAGTTATTTTTGGAAGACTCTGTGGCACCTGATGGGAACCCTCCTCAAATTCTCCACTGCTTACCATCCTCAAACCGATGGCCAGACTGAGGTGGTCAACCGAAGCCTTGGGAACTTGCTCCGTTGCCTTGTAGGGGACCACCTTGGGAATTGGGATCTCCTCTTATCTCAGGCCGAGTTTGCCTACAATGATTCTGTCAATAGGTCCATAGGCAAGAGTCCATTTGAGGTTGTACATGGTTATAGGCCTAGAAAACCTTCCGATCTTATCCCCCTTCCCCCACATGCTAGAGTGTCAGTCTCAGCTGAGTCCTTTGCACGTCATATCAAAGAGTTGCATGATGACATCCGCAAGCATATAGGAAAGAGCAATGAGGCTTACAAGAGGCGAGCTGATGCGCATCGGCGCCACTGTGAGTTCCAAGTGGGAGACTTGGTGATGGTGAGGACGGAGCGGCTCCTTCCGGGGCCTGCCTCCAAGTTGAGGGCACGGGGTTCGGGACCCTTTCGAGTTCTGAGACGACTTGGCAGTAATGCTTATGAGCTAGACCTCCCTGAGGGTTTTGGGGTACACCCTACTTTCAATGTGGCGGACTTGGTACCCTACAAGGGCCCCGCGGTGGAACCCAGTGAGGAGCTCGAGCCTTTACCCCTCCTTGAGAGAGACACTCCCGGAGGGACTCCACTTTCTAGCTTGAGAGACCGACGAGAGCAGGTAGAGGCAATACTGGATGAGCAGAGTATCATTACTAGGCACAAGGTGTATCAGCGCTACCTGGTTAGGTGGAAGAACCGTCCCCCGATAGAGGATACGTGGGTGAGTCGGGAGGATTTGCTGCGCTTGGATCCCGACATGCTGGAGCATTACGACAGCCAGGCGGACCCATACTCAACGGGGTCGAGTTCTCCCCACCCCAGGGGATTTGATGAGGACATCTCACGACACTCCCTCTAGCTCGGGTCGCTTGCACACTTTTGGATATGGGATGGCTGCGATCTCTACATGTTATCTTCCTTTTCCTTGATCCCATCTTATGTATTTTCATTTTATTGAGTCTTATCTTATGTACTTTCTTTTATTGAGTCATAGTGTTCTAGTCTATTTCTCTTATTTTGTGTAATTGGGCCTTAGTACCTTAGTTTGGGCCTAATGGGTTGAGTCTAGGACTTGTTGGGTCTTTTGTCTTAATGTCAGGGTCATTTTGGTCATGTAAAGAGTGGTTGCCTATAAATAGGCCCCATATCTCCCCATGTAATCACTTTTGGATGAATATTGAAAGAGCCATTCTACCACCTCTCTTAATCTCTCACTCTTTCACTCTCACTCTCTCTCTCCCTCTCTCTCTCCCAAAGAGAAGTTCGCCCCCCTCCTCTCTCTCCTCTCCTCCCAACTACCTCCAACTCTCACCTACCCCCATTAAAGCTTCCCACTTCCCATAGCCATCTTTACTCACCCCCCCTTAGTCCCAAGGAAGAATCTTCCCCATTCCAACACTCTCTTCCCCATTCCAACACAATCACCTCTCTTCCCCACACAATCTCCCAACTTCCAAGACCAATTTGAATTTGAAACCCTTCTCTCCATAGCTTTGGCCGCCCCTCTCCCCTTCCATTACTTCCATTAGGCCAAATTCCCCCCCCCCCCCACCTCCTCTCCCACTCACCCTCTCTCTTGTGCACACCCACTTCTCCACCACCACCTCTTGCAGCTCCAGCTCCCTCTCCACCCATCCCTGCCCCACTAAAACCCCTTGGAAGCCCTAACCACGTCCCTCCCCTCTCCCAAACCCTCAGCCATCACCCCAAGCTGTGCTAACTCCCCTTGCCCCACCCCTTGTTCTTGCAAGTTGCAGTTTCAGGTAGCAGGTCGCAGGCAGCAGAGTGGGGTCCTGAAGTCGCTTCATCCCCGGCCGCTCCCTGCTCCTCCTTGTGTCAAGGCCTACATCTCTAGAAAGGTCGTCCAGAGAGCTTTCAAGGAGAAGTGGTTTCGTCGACATACGAGTTCCTAGCTGTCCGCAGGAGCCGATCTCCCTCGACCACGCAGAAGCCATCTGGCAGGGAAGTAGAGCCTCAGCTCCAGTCCGACCACGGCTTCTTCCTTGAAGATCTGGGCGCCATTTTTGGAGGGCAGAAACTACTTCCAGTTAGCTGTCATATCCAAGAAGAAGGACCTCATTCGGCCCCCGGAGCTTCCAGTTACCATTTTCTTCGTCGGAGTGTGTAGTCTGCCCCCTGTGGGTCCAGGTTTGACCTGTCCCTACTTATCCGGCTACCTCGCTCTCCTCCGATCTCAGATTGTGGCCCCGTCAACTTCTGCTCGAAGCTACTCCGACCACGCTCGCGTCACCGCCAGTTTCGTTCCAATCGGAGTTCGGGAGCATCCACAGTGCCTTCTGCAACCCACTGCATCCGTTCTGCACCAGCCAGAGACAGAAGTTGCTGTCCTGTTCCAGTCGCCGACCCGATCAGCCCCGAGTTCCTGAGCCTCCCCAAAAATTCAGACATCATCCTTGGTCCGTTGGGAAGCTTTTGGCGCAAGTCTCATCAAGATCTGAGCTCTGTGGAATTTGTGGCAGCATCATCACCGCCCCACTGTCCAGCAACTCTGAAGATTGGCATAACCGGCAACGCTCCGAACGTCGGGTTTTCTTCATAATTCCCCCACCCCGCTTGGCCGGCTGAAGGCCCCTCCCTGCGTGGAGGTAGTTTTGACTGTAATAAGTTTAATCCCCACCCCAAGATCATCCCTCCTGCGAGAGGCGTAGTGCTGTACTCTTTAATTTTCAGGTCAAACGACAATCGCCGCAGCGTTCGGGTATTTACCCACGCTTCCCGGCGCGCCCTCGTCTCCGAGCGGGATCGGTGTCTTCACACCGATCAGGTGAGCCTCTGGTACTGTCCTTGATTGCCTCATTTCTGCAAGTTCAGTATTGCTTTGAATGCCCGTCGGACGGTGAGAAGAGAGCTCGATCTTGTATGCTACTTTGTGAGTGACCACCGCGGACCGAGAGTGAGTGCCACCCAAACCCCGCCCTGCGGGCCAGCCGGCCACGAAGTTGGGATTCCTAGGCCCATTGAGGGTCAGCCTAAGTCAACTAAGTCACTTAGAATCATTGGGCCCCACCCCGGACCCTCACCAACATCCCCCGGCCCCACCGGGTGATCACGTGTGCCGTGTGAGTAAGCCGCTATTGTGAGAATCATTGGAGTACTTGTATGCTTGCGGGACTAAGTCCTAGGGTCATCAACTCATACTTAGTAAACCTTGGGCTGTGCCACATCAGTCTCATGTGGTTGTTCCACATACAAGGAGGCATCAAGCAGGTGACACACAAATACCTCAAATGGATGGAGATTAGCGAATATCCTCTCCTCCTTCCCATCTTGATTATACTTGATACACTGGTGCAATGTAGATGGCACCACTAAATTTCCATGCAGCCAGGGGCGGCCAAGCAATGCTTTGTACGAGGTGCTAGAGTTGATAACATGCAACTGCACTCTCGTGGTGAAATCTGCCATGGTGAGGGTGAACTCTGCCACTCCCAAAGGAACTTCGAACTTCTGGTTAAAGCCGGCGATACGCATATCGCCGACCTTATGAAGGTGCACATCGAAGTAATACTTTTGGTAAACTCTGTAGGGAAGGATGTTGACTGCTACACCGGGGTCTACTAGAATCCTGTTCAGCTACTGGCCATTCAGATGTCCCCTCATATATAGTGGTCTATTATGGCTGACGGTAGGAAGTAGCATATCCTCCTCAGTGAAGGTCACATTTGCTCCCGATAGTGTCTCCGCCAGGCAACTTTCATATTGCGCAGGCGTCTGCAAGGCAATAATAATCGCTTGTCGGGTCTCCTCACTCAGAGAGAGGATCTCCCAAATGGTGAATCTTGCCGGGAGCTTCATCAGTAGCTTCACTACCCGGCTTCCGGCCCGAACATTTGATAGCTTAGCTTATTAAAAATATTTTCATGTATATTTGTTGACTCCAACATCCCGTTGGGTCGACGTCCATATTTCACCTTTGGCTCGGACGTTCCGTCTGACCAGAGAACAAAAAGAACTTTTTACCTTTGGTTCGGACCTTCCGTCTGACCAGAGAACAAAAAGACCCCTTTTACCTTCGGCTCGGACCTTCCGTCCGACCAAAGAATAAAAAGACCTATTTTTCCTTTGGCTCGTACCTTCCGTAAGAACAAAGAACAAAAAGACTATTTTACCATTGGCTCTGACCTTCCGTCTGGCCAGACAACAGAAAGACCCATTTTACCTTTGGCTCGGACCTTCTATATGACAAAATAACAAAAAGACCCTTTTACCTTTGGCTCGGAACTTCCATCCGACCAGAGAATAAAATGACCTCTTTTACCTTTGGTTCGGACCTTCTGTCCGACCAGAGAACAAAAAGACCCTTTCACCTTTGGCTCGGACCTTCCGTCCGATCAAGAAATAATAAAAAGACCCCTTTTACCTTTTGCCCGGACCTTTTTGTCTAACCAAAGAATAAAAAGACCCCTTTTACCTTTGGCCGAGACCTTTCATCTGGTTAGAGAACAAAAAGACCCCTTTACCTTCATTTCGGACCCTGCCTCCGGTCGGAGAACAAAAAGATCCATTTTACCTATGGCTCTGTCCTTCCATCCAATTAAACAACAAAAAGACTCCTTCCATTGTCAGCATCATGACTCCTTCATCTAGGCTGGCGCATAGATCCATCGTCGGCATCATGACCTTCCGTCTACGCCAAGGCATAAACCAATCGTCAGCATCATGACTCCTTCATCTAGGCTGGCACATAAACCCATCGTTGGCATCATGACCTTCAGTCTAGGCCGATGTATAAACCCATCGTCGACATCATGACCTTCCGTCTAGGCCGAAGCATAAACCAACTATCAGCATCATGACTCCTTCATCTAGGCTAGCGCATAAACCAACTGTCGGCATCATGACCTTCCGTCTGGGCCGATGTATACACCCATCGTCAGCATCATGACTCCTTCGTCTAGCCTGGCATACAAACCAACTGTCGGCATCATGACCTTCCGTCTAGGCTGATGCATAAACCAACAGTCAGCATCACGACTCTTTCATCTAGGTTGGCACATAAACCAACAAAAAGACTCCTTCTATCGTCAGCATCATGACCTTCCGTCTAGGCTGGCGCATAAACCAACAAAAGACTCCCCCAATCGTCAGCATCATGACCTTCCGTCTAGGCTAGCGCATAAACCTACAAAAATCATGGCATCATGACTTACCGTCTAGGCCAAGTTTTCCATGGTCATGGCTCTTAGCTTAAGCTGGTAAATATTTTATTTTGGCATCATGACCTACCATCTAGGCCAAGTGGTCCGGCAACATGATAGTCCATCTTGGCCGGTAAAAATTTCTCCCTTGGCATCATGACCTTCCATCTAGGCCAAGTGGTCTGGCGTCATGGCTCTCTGCCTAAGCTGGTAAGTGTTCTCCCTTGGCGTCATGACCTTACGTCTAAGCCAAGTCATTCCACATCACGACCTTCGGACTAAGCCGACAGTCCTCTTACCGTTGGCCCGGAATTGCTATCCGAACCAATGAACAAAAAGACCTCTTGGCGTCATGACCTTACGTCTGAGCCAAGTCATTCGGCGCCATGACCTTTGGTCGAAGCCGACCATCATCTAACCATTGCCCCGGAACTACTGTTCGAATGAATAAACAAAAAGACCCCCCTTTTGGTTTTACACCAGCCATTCATCCCTCCAGGGATTCACCACAACATATAACACCTTCTCTCCATCATCGTGGCATCAGCCACCCACCTATAAAATAGCCGACGTGTGAGTGTGCTTATTAAGCCCCATAAAAAAAAGAAAAAACAAAAAATGGGAGAAAACAAAAAAAAGAGAAAAACAAAAAGAAGAAAAACAAAAAAAAGAAGGAAGAGAAAAAAAAGAGAGAAAATAAAAAAGGAAAAGGAAAAAATGGTGAACACAACTTGGTCTGCATGATTGCTTGCCTCGCGTGCATGTTTGCCTATAGTATAGTATTAATGCATTTTCTTCAAATTTCTAAGACTGCATACTCCCTTGCTAGATAACACTGTCAAGATTCTGGGTTTCTGTGCGTCACAGCACACATTAAGGAATGAAAAGCCAATTCTCGTTGAGTGCATACGGCTAGGGGAAGAGTCGTAGCTATGTTGCTAACACAACTCACAGGATACACCCTACACGAAACTCCCACATCTTGCACGCAATATGAGCAAGGGTCCTTAGCCATAGGGACATCATAAATTATTCTTAACACTTCATGGATGCTCAAATCTCTACATGTGAAGGGCAACCGTGAGGAAAAAAGTTGCCTGCCACCTTCTAAAAAAAAAGAAAAAAATAATGATGATGATAAGTGGAATGCGAATCCAATTAAGTAGTCGAGAATCCCCATTGAGACACATGAGGAGACTAGCACGAAAATGGTGTAGCAAACTTCACAATTAAAATAAGGATGAATTCTAGTAGCCAGGAATCCCCATTGAGACATATGAGGAGACTCGCGTCAAACGGTGAAATCCATCATAAAATTATAATACGGGATGAATCTAAGTAGTCGGGAATCCCCATTGAGACACACGAGAAAACTCGCGTCGAACAGTGAAGTCCAAAATTAAGAATAAACAAGTGGGTTGTGCGAAGCTACCAAAAGCCGAGAACCCCGAATGTATGTGTAGGCAATAAAGTAATCCTTTAGTGTTATTTAGAATGTCTGCATGTCCCTATGTCTAGGGTTCACTACACATATAATTACACTTTCATGCTATGGAGGAATAGTCCTGGGTGTAGATTATGGTTTATGCTATGCATATGTTCTATGTGGTGTCCTCTTTGCATATGCACATCTCCCTTAGTTGTTCTTTGTGAGCCGTACTCCGTCCGTTAATCATGGGCGCTGTCCGTATCCTATCCCTAATATAATGGACCTTTCTACATATATCTATTCTATGATTGCGGTAGATGAATGCCTGTGTGCTTGGGTGAGACTAAAAAAAATGAATGATGAAATAAAATAAAAAGATACAATGATGCAAAATAAAAACATGAAGATAAATAAAAAAATAAAATACTAATAATACTAATAAATAATAAAAAGACACATACAATTTTTTCAAACGGGCTATGGGCTACACCCGCAAGTCTCGCCCTTTCATCCCTCGTTCGCGACACCCGCAGGTGTGGGGCATTTGTTGACGATGAAAATATTTTTAATAAGTGCATCTGCAGGTCTTAAGCTCCGACCGAGTGCTCTTACGACCGGCAGAGAAGAAAAGAAGGAAAAGGGGGAAGAGAAAGAATGGCGGAAGCCGAACAAAAGATGAGACCGAAGAAAAAGAAGTAAAGCAAAGAGGCTTGGCTACAAGGGACAGCTGCTGAAGCAAGACCCCGGAGCTCAAAGAATATTCGAGACTTCTGAAGAAGGCTACATTAACTCGGCAATGCTACAAGACAAGCTGAGATCAACAAGCTCAACAAATCGGCATCGACTTATTCGTGCCGAATAAGCCACATATCTCATCTAATCAGGGCGAAAATACACCCGGTGGTCTGCCACCCATTAAGGAAGCTTCCCGAGGCGAAGAAATAGCTCTAGTCCCCCGAAACAAGGTGCCGAAGGCAATCTCAGCAGAAAACCCAAGTGCCCCGATTCGAGTACCCGTCATGCCGGAAAGGTCTATAAGTGGCCGAAAAGCTACCCAATTAGGATGAAAATACGTCGAGTGATAGTCCACTCAATGAAGATGCCCCCCATATCCACGGAATGGGTCTGGTAGCACAAATTACACTTCCGAGGGCCATATCAGGACAAAACCCAAGTAAATCTGACACGAGTTCGGCACCTATCGGAAGTCACTTGGAACCACAAATCGGAACCCCAAGGGTTTGAAATTAACATTCCAGAGGCACAACATCAAACCCGAGGCAGTGGGGGATGACAAGCTTCCATCTAAGTCAGTTTAGAGCTCATGAAAATAACGAAGATGTTGAATATTACCAAAACAACCCCAATGGCCAAAGTGAATTGGCGCCCTTATGAATGGCTTGATGAACCGGCGCGCCCCTCTCTCTACCTCACTGAATCGACACCCACACCATGAACCGACGCACCCCTTTCTTCTGCCCATTGAACTGACTCAAGCTTAGTGAGTCGGTGCCCCTTTGAGTTGGCTTGGTGAACTGGCACATAGGCTGAATCGACGAGCTCCCTGGGCAAGATAGCGGGCCGGTGAATCGTGTTGGGACGCTAAGGGTGATCAAGAGGGGGGTGAATAGATCACACACCCGTTAAAAAATTACTGTAGTAGAATCAAATGCGGAATTAAAACTTCTACTGAACAGATAGTGGGCACAATGCGAATACCACCCAGAACAGATGAAGAACCGTCCTAAGCATACATCTACTGCGCGAAGATAGAAATATAGAAGCTAGACAAACCACAAAACAATCACACAGTAGACAAAGGCTTTTAGGTGGTTCGGTCCTCCAGACCTACATCCACCCAACACTCAACCCAAGTGTGGCTTACTGCTGACTCACAGCTTGAATCACTGGGCCTCACAGCTTGCCTACAATCCGCTGAGCCTCACAGCTTGTTGTCTGAGGTATCCACCTCGCCTGCTGAGCCTCACAGCTTGCTGTCCAGAGAAATCCTCCTCTGCAAAACCCGCTGGGCAATACAGCTTAGCCGTCCAGTGGAATCCACCACTGCAAGTGCTGCCACACAGCTTGAACACAATAGTTTCAAAAAACAAAACAAAAGACAAACAAAAGACAAAAGGAATCCCTGCAGGGAATATAGCTCAAACAATTGAGCAAACCTCAGATCTGGTTTTGAACCAAAGATCTGAGGAATAAAACTCTCAACTCTTCACTCTCTCAACTCTCTTCCTTTTCTCTCTTTTCTCTTCTCTCTTCTGCTGGATCGAAGGGCACTCTGCTCTTTGCTTTTTCTTCAAGGCTTCTGCATTCGATCTTCTCTTCATTTGTGGACGAAGGTTTCCTTTTATAAGCAGTCACAGCAGGAGCAGCACTGGGCGCGTGTCTTCCACATTTCCCGCCCAAGTGTTTTGGCCACGTGTCATCCTGTCAACCCTTCCAGCCTCGGATCACATGCCCCTTCATTAAGCTTCACGAACAGAGCCTGTCAGACAAAGAATTATCAGTTTAATGTCGATAGATTGTATAGACTTCATTCGATGCATCAAGCAATGTGTAGACTTGATAATGTGAAGACAGTGTATAGACTTTGCAGTGTGTGCAGTGATGCACAAGATGAAGTATGCACAATGGCTGTATGGACTTGGCGTTCTGAACAATGTACATACTTGCTGTGAAGACCAATGCCCAAATGCAGTGTATGGACTTAGCGTGAATGCAATGCAAACACAAGAGTGTATAGACTTGATGAATGCGATGCAGACACACAGAGTGTGTAGACTTGATGAACAATGCATTCTAGGCAAACCCTGTACAGACTTGAATGATGAAGCACACGATGCAATGTGAAGACTTTGAAGAACATATGCTGTACAGACTTCGAATCAAAAGTTGCACGATGTACAGACATATTCGATGTACATACTTTCTATATGCTCAAGACTATGCACAACGAATGTGTATACTTGCTGTAAGGGATGTGCAGACTTGATAAATGAACCAATGTATAGACTTAGACAGTCTTGCTAACATGCATGAACAAAAGGCATTGTATATACTTGGCCAATGCAATGATGTACAGACTTCCACAGTTCCAGCTACAGTGCAGTGTATGGACATGAAGAATGATGCATGTAACGGATGTGTGGACTTTGCAATGTTTAACTGAGACGGAAGATGAGACGATGAAGTCTGTACATACTTTAACAGTGAGACACTGGATGCTGTACATACTTGAAGACAATGCATGCTTCAATGTGAAGACTTCGCCTATGCATAAGACGCTAATTGAGATGGTCCAGTGTATATACTTATGTTGTGCTGCAAGATGGCAGTGTACACACTTGGTGTCCACTTGAGACGCTCAGTGAGACGGTGAGCAATGTACAGACTTGCTGAAGTGAGAGCATGAACAGTCTGCAAATAGTGCAATGTATAGACTTTACATATGCACTGGCTGTACAGACTTGCCAATGTATAGACTTTAAGTCCAATGCAAAAGGCTGTACAGACTTCATGAACAATGCATGATTGTACTGGATGATGTATAGACTTAGCTTATGCAGACCAGTCCGATGTATAGACTTTGGCTAGACAAGCTACAGGGCCGATGTGTAGACTTGGGAATGATGCATGACGTTGTACAGACTTCATGTAATGCATGCAGACGCTGACTGAGACGGTGCACAATGTATAGACTTGTAAGACGCTAAATGACACAGTCCAATGTATAGACTTTACTTCGTGCATGCAAGACAAGGCTGATGCAATGTATAGACTTGCGAAGCTGGGGGGTCAACCCACTTAAGTGCACTGATGTAATGTATGCACATAGCAGATATTGAACTGAAGCAATGGATGTATAGACATGATATCTGACAGAATGCAATGCATCTATACAGAGAACAAATGCCATCAATGCTAAACACAACAACATAGCATATGCAAAGTATGCAATGCATCTATACTGACTCACTGTTATGAATGCACCTGTGATACTCTCACTGTGTTGCTATCATCAAAACATCATAACATATGCTTGTGCCTAAGGGGCACAACATTCTCCCCCTTTTTGATGATGGCAAAAAAGTGACAGTGAGTCACCAACCAAATATTCTCCCCCTTTGACATGATCAAAAAGAAAGAAACACAGTGAGTGCAAAATAAATGCAGAATGCATTGCAGAACAGCTCAAACTCCCCCTGAATGAATTCTCCCCCTATGAAAAGGAGCATGATTATAAACAACTGTTAAAGCATAAGAATCAGCAAGATACAGTCTTAAAAAAAAATTTAGGTTTAACAGTGATAAAGTTAGAGTAAAGCAGCAGACCTCTGAAAAAGAGTTTTAGATTCCATTTATAGCAATGAATCTAGGGCACATGGGTTTAATAGATAAGTCAGAAATAATACCCTTTTGTGATTAAACATGGAAGTTCAAGAAAGGCAACTTGAATATGTATTGAGAAAAATAATTTTCACTCAATTACATTTGTTTTCAAAGGGTTACAGCAGTTTGTTTTTCACTTTTAATTTTTCAGAAACTGAGCTAAGTGAATAGACCAGTGGCATTTATGCTGTTGACATTAGGTGTACACCTTGATCAGAGACAGGTACCCCCAGTTACTAGGCATAAACTACTAGATCTATTTCAGATCAAGACCTACAAGGAACAATTTTCACCTTTGACATTAAGGGCACACCTTGATCAGAGGCCAGTACCCCCAGTTACTTGGTGAAACACTCCCCCTATAGATTTGACCCTATGAACAGAGGTAATCTGAAGCACTTCATGACTTATGAATTCTCCTGCTTCATTGGAGGAGATCACAGTTTCTCAGTGCAATTCAGCCATTGCTCTGTCACTATGTTCAGCTCTTTGCATTGATGATCTTATTTACTGCTGCCCTTATTTATTTTAGAGTGATTGTTAAAAAAAAAATCAGTACACATTCTCATTTACCTTTTCTAGTCATTTCTAGTCTAACACTTTCAGGCATAAAAAAAAAACTTATTCTATTTTAACCACGAGACAAAGATTAAGAGCTATAAAAGTTTTCTTTTATCTCAATTTCTGAAGTGCAGACAGTAAACTCTTCAATTTATAAAAGTTAAACCTTCAGTTCCTTTCAATTTGTATGTGTGATTCTTATAAGTGAACAATTGTAATAATCACAGCTCAATGTATAAACCGAAGCAATACTGTTGTTCAGTGAAGGTTAGGGAAATGATGGCAATTGATAAACAGTGATAGCAATAGGCAATAAGGTCCAATGGCATCTGATGTTAAAGAATGTGAATGAATTGAATGGGGACAATTGAGAAGTGATAAGATTCAAAGAGTTGAACAGAACTCTCAGCTCCTCCTGACACCAAGATGCAAAAGATATGATATGCAATACACTGTTCTACATGCAGACTATGCAGCAAATCTGATAATGATGACCAAGTGACAGCATACAAGCCCCCCTGTCTATATGCATGAAATGTATTGAAATCACATCACATGATATCAAAATTTGCATTCGGATATGATTCATACAAATTAGACAGAGGAGAATTACCATTAGCATGATTGTTCAATTCATATTGCAGAAGCTTCAGTTTAGCACCAACAAATCAACATGTATGCATATGCAATTCCAAACAATCATCTATATGCAAATCATGTATGAGGAGAGTTCAGAAAATCCAAACCTGACAATGATGATATGCAATCATTTCAAGTTTATGCACCCAAGTCATGAACATTTTTATCCTTTTCAGATTTTTCAACATATGATGATATGCATTACACGACATGCATACTACAACAATAAGTAAATGATAGTCATGCAAATGATATATGCAAACATTAGACACATGCATTGATTATGAACATGGTTGTGTAGTGCATCTAGCATCTTATGTACACATGCAATAACTGGCAAGAGAATAGCATTGAATTTGATTAGAATTAAATTCAATAGCTGAGTCTGGAATACAGACAGATCAGCTAGATAAGAATAGAATATCAGACATCAAACAATCAAATCAACATGACTTTCTCAATTCAGTTCTGAAGGTAAATCACTTACCTGCTTTACCAGATTGATTTATTTTTACCCTTGGTGTTGCATCAGATTTTTGACAAGGCCTCCAATTTCTTTCAGCTCTTAGGATTTTGGCCCTGCCTCTTGTCATATGCCTGAAGTAGCTTTTTCTATTTCATCAGTTTGTTCCCGGCTACCAGACATACCTGCAAACACACTTAGGGAGCAGGTTTTGGAACCCAAGATATTTTGGGCCCCAAGATAGAACCAGACACTTGAGAGTGAAAACATGACAACAGCTGTTTAGGGATCCACATTTGTGTAAAGATGGAAGGTTTGGTGGATTCTACAGCTTGAGGGTTCTTTTTGTTATTTTTCTTTTTCTCAGCACCAACATGTTTAATTTTCTTTTTCTGGTGCTTTGATGGTTGTTGTGTAGTCCTGGCATTCATTTTATTAAAAGCGTTTTTATTTTTCTGCCAGTGCCTTGGCCAATGAATGTACTGGAAGTTGTGGCCCAAATTGGTCCTTGGCTGACCAAAAAACCCTTGGTGACTAGGACTTCATGTCCTAAAATGACTATCCCATCTCCTAGCTGGCTGAGGTCTATATGGCTAATACCAAGTGGGGAAATTCTGATACCCAGACCTCATGTATACAGGGTTCCACCCAAACCTATTAAGTGGTTGAGGATGAAAGTTATGATAGACTTGGGCTCTAGGGAAATAGGGATGAGCAAATGGGTTCCTAGCTGCACTTGGTCTCCCTGCCACCTTTGACCCTCTAGGTTTCTGAACTGACTTATATTGGGTCTTTTTCTGAGTAGTTGATGGTGATGGAGACTTAGCAGCCTTGGGCTGGGGTTTTGATGTGCTAGCAGGCTGACCCCTAGCCTTGGACTTATCCTTGGAAGAAGAGCATGCAACTCTAGGCTCTACAACTTTCTACTTTCCCTTGTCCTTAGCACTGGACACTTTTGATTTAACATTATTGAAGGTAAATTTTTCATTGACCATTTTTATGAGTGGTCCTCTATTCTTTTCTCCCACACATGAAATGGTTTTCAATTCAAAGCTCTTTTTAGCTGAGGGATTAAAACCAAGACCCTCCTTTCTGAAATTAACTTTTGACCCTAGCAAGGCATTTAGATTTTTAGTTCCTTGGGTCATGCTTTCAATGATTTTCATTTTTTCAGAATTTTCATTTTCCAGATTTTCAATAGTTTTCTTTAATTCAGCATTCACTGACAAAACAGCTTCATATTTTTCATTTGAGGTCTTTATTTCATTTTCAGACTTTTGAATTTTCAATTTTAATTCATCAACAATATTTTTCAGCAAATTATTTTCTTTCCTACAATCAATCACAACATGCTTTAATTCATCAAAATCAAAACATGCATTTTTCAATTTGTCATTCTCTGATTGTAAGCATGCAACTTTATCAGAAAGAGTTTTATCATTAACCAGATAATTCATTTTCTTCTTTAAGAGTCTGTTTTCCTTCTTAATATCATTAGCTTTATCTAACAGGTCTCCATAAGCATCTGCCCAATCAGAAATAGTGTAATGTTCGAAAAGGGATGATACCTGATCAGACTCTTCTTCTTCTTCTCCATTCCTGGCCATCAAGCTGATGTCCTTTTCTGATTTTCCACTATCTGAGGAAGTGCTCAGTGTGCCTTCTTCCTCATCACTCCATGTACTGACCATGGCCTTCCCCTTTGGCGCTTTCTTCCATGGTCTTCCTTTCATTTTCTGTAACTCTGGACAATCAGCCTTTATATGACCTGTCTTCCTGCAATGATAACAAGCATTAACATCAGATTTTTCAGCAAGGTTAAATTTATACCTGTTTTGCTTCCTACTGTGGTATTTTCTGTAGAGATTCTTCCCTTCTCTTCTAAGAAATCTACTGAACTCTTTTGTGATCATAGCTATTTCATCCTTTTCAAGATCTGATCCAGATGAATTTCGATCACTGGATGATCCAATGCTACTGGACTGTTTTGAGCAGC
Organism: Amorphophallus konjac; assembly: GCA_022559845.1. Lineage (NCBI taxonomy): Eukaryota > Viridiplantae > Streptophyta > Magnoliopsida > Alismatales > Araceae > Amorphophallus > Amorphophallus konjac. Next base: position 213,490,716 of record CM040121.1, read on the forward strand.
TATGCTTGGCCTTCAGAGCAATAGGCTTCCTGTATTCGTGCTCTTCAGTTTGAAATAAATTCATCTCGTACGCCATCAAGGAGCCTATCAGCTCATTGGGTTTCATCTTTTGTAGATCTTTTGACTCCTCAACCACAGTTGCTTTGGTATGCCATATAGGAGTCAACGATCGAAGGATCTTCCTCACAACTTCATGATCAGTATAATTCTTTCCCAGATTTCATAGACCATTTGTTATGATGGTCAGATGAGCATACATTTCGGTCACTGTCTCACCAGGCTTCATCCGAAATGCTTCATACTTTGACACTAGCATATTTGCCCTTGTCTCTCTCACTTCAGATGTTCCCTCATAGATAACTTCGAGGGTATCCCACATCTCCTTCGCTGTCTTGCAGGATGACACTCTGTCAAATTCAGTAGGATGGAGTGCACACTGAATAGCGTTGATAGCGCTCCAATTCAGAGTAGATTTCCGGACTTCTTCTCTTGTCCATAATTCCTCATTCTCATGTAGCTCATAAGGACCTTTGCTCACAATTTTCCATACCTCATAATCTTTGGCTCTGAGGAAGACCTGCATCCGGTTCTTCCAATATGAGAAGTTTGAACCATCGAAGAAAGGTGGCTTCGTAGTGGACTGACCCTCTGCTGTTAGCCCTCTAGCATCCATGGCCGATCCTCTTTAGGATGTTAGTCCTGCACAAAGAGTTAGGCTCTGATACCAATTGTTGGGACGCTAAGGGTGATCTAGAGGGGGGTGAATAGATCACACACCCGTTAAAAAATTACTGTAGTAGAATCAAATATGGAATTAAAACTTCTACTGAACAGATAGTGGGCACAATGCGAATACCACCCAGAATAGATGAAGAACCGTCCTAAGCATACATCTACTGCGCGAAGATAGAAATATAGAAGCTAGGCAAACCACAAAACAATCACACAGTAGACAAAGGCTTTTAGGTGGTTCGGTCCTCCAGACCTACATCCACCTCACACTCAACCCGAGTGTGGCTTACAGCTGACTCACAGCTTGAATCGCTGGGCCTCACAGCTTGCCTACAATCCGCTGAGCCTCACAGCTTGCTGTCCGAGGTATCCACCTCGCCTGCTGAGCCTCACAGCTTGCTGTCCAGAGAAATCCTCCTCTGCAAAACCCGCTGGGCAATACAGCTTAGCCGTCCAGTGGAATCCACCACTGCAAGTGCTTCCACACAGCTTGAACACAATAGTTTCGAAAAATAAAACAAAAGACAAATGAAAGACAAAAGGAATCCCTGTAGGGAATATAGCTCAAACAATTGAGCAAACCTCAGATCTGGTTTTGAACCAAAGATCTGAGGAATAAAACTCTCAACTCTTCACTCTCTCAACTCTCTTCCTTTTCTCTCTTTTCTCTTCTCTCTTCTGCTGGATCGAAGGGCTCTCTGCTCTTTGCTTTTTCTTCAAGGCTTCTGCATTCGATCTTCTCTTCATTTGTGGACGAAGGTTTCCTTTTATAAGCAGTCACAGTAGGAGCAGCACTGGGCGCGTGTCTTCCACATTTCCCGCCCAAGTGTTTTGGCCACGTGTCATCCTGTCAGCCCTTCCAACCTCAGATCACGTGCCCCTTCATTAAGCTTCACGAACAGAGCCTGTCAGACAAAGAATTATCAGTTTAATGTCGACACATTGTATAGACTTCGTTCGATGCATCAAGCAATGTGTAGACTTGATAATGCGAAGACAGTGTATAGACTTTGCAGTGTGTGCAGTGATGCACAAGATGAAGTATGCACAATGGCTGTATGGACTTGGCGTTCTGAACAATGTACATACTTGCTGTGAAGACCAATGCCCAAATGCAGTGTATGGACTTAGCGTGAATGCAATGCAAACACAAGAGTGTATAGACTTGATGAATGCGATGCAGACACACAGAGTGTGTAGACTTGATGAACAATGCATTCTAGGCAAACCCTGTACAGACTTGAATGATGAAGCACACGATGCAATGTGAAGACTTTGAAGAACATATGTTGTACAGACTTCGAATCAAAAGTTACACAATGTACAGACATATTCGATGTACATACTTTTTATATGCTCAAGACTATGCACAACGAATGTGTATACTTGCTGTAAGGGATGTGCAGACTTGATAAATGAACCAATGTATAGACTTAGACAGTCTTGCTAACATGCATGAACAAAAGGCATTGTATATACTTGGCCAATGCAATGATGTACAGACTTCCACAGTTCCAGCTACAGTGCAGTGTATGGACATGAAGAATGATGCATGTAACGGATGTGTGACTTTGCAATGTTTAACTGAGACGGAAGATGAGACGATGAAGTCTGTACATACTTTAACAGTGAGACACTGGATGCTGTACATACTTGAAGACAATGCATGCTTCAATGTGAAGACTTCGCCTATGCATAAGACGCTAATTGAGATGGTCCAGTGTATATACTTATGTTGTGCTGCAAGATGGCAGTGTACACACTTGGTGTCCACTTGAGACGCTCAGTGAGACGGTGAGCAATGTACAGACTTGCTGAAGTGAGAGCATGAACAGTCTGCAAATAGTGCAATGTATAGACTTTACATATGCACTGGCTGTACAGACTTGCCAATGTATAGACTTTAAGTCCAATGCAAAAGGCTGTACAGACTTCATGAACAATGCATGATTGTACTGGATGATGTATAGACTTAGCTTATGCAGACAAGTCCGATGTATAGACTTTGGCTAGACAAGCTACAGGGCCGATGTATAGACTTGGGAATGATGCATGACGCTGTACAGACTTCATGTAATGCATGCAGACGCTGACTGAGACGGTGCACAATGTATAGACTTGTAAGACGCTAAATGACACAGTCCAATGTATAGACTTTACTTCGTGCATGCAAGACAAGGCTAATGCAATGTATAGACTTGCGAAGCTGGGGGGTCAACCCACTTAAGTGCACTGATGTAATGTATGCACATAGCAGATATTACATAGCAGATATTGAACTGAAGCAATGGATGTATAGACATGATATCTGACAGAATGCAATGCATCTATACAGAGAACAAATGCCATCAATGCGTGACAGAATGCAATGCATCTATACAGAGAACAAATGGCATCAATGCTAAACACAACAACATAGCATATGCAAAGTATGCAATGCATCTATACTGACTCACTGTTATGAATGCACCTGTGATACTCTGACTGTGTTGCTATCATCAAAACATCATAACATATGCTTGTGCCTAAGGGGCACACCAAATCGGCGCTATACCCTGCCGTCCCGTCCCTCATCTGATACTCTATTCCCCTCTATAAAACCTTCATTCATGCACTGCAAGAAAGAGGAAGGGTGGCACAAGTGAAGAAGAAGAAGAAGAGAAGGGAGAGTGGTCGAAGAGAAAAAAAGAGTGACAGGGGAGAGCCACGTACATTGGGAGGGCCCTTGTTCCGTCTCTACTGTGCCTGGAGGAGTGCTCCCTTCGATCCCCTCTGATCTGTAGGTGGGTCTCCGCCACAGCAAGGTCCCAATTGGACTAAAGCTTCGTTTCTTCTTAGTTCCCCTCCCCACTCTCATCTGTATTTCTGTTGTTTTCCCTTTCTCCTCATTCCTGTAACAGAGAAGCCCCAACGTGTTGGGTTGCTCCAGAAATAAAAGAAACTCTATTAAGCCCCTTGTTGCTCGTGTTTATGTTTCATAGATTACTATATTGAATGTCTGTGCTAGCTCGCTCGATCTTCCATTTGCTTTGTCTATGTTTCGATAGACCATGATTTGATGACAAGCATGTAGAGACATATGTCCCGATCGCGATGGGGCCTCGCTAAGGCTATATACACATCTATAATCCTATGATCATTCGAGCAACTATAACCTCGTGCATCGAGTTTCGTAATGGTTCTTGGCCACGTCCAGTCGGGCAACAATAATGTTTCCCCCGTGTGTTTCTAATGGACCCTGCTGTATTGTGTCATCATTTACTTCTCTGCTATGCAGTTTTGCTCATTGCCGTAACATGGGTTTCCTCCTGAATTGCTGGTGTATGGCCTAATGACAATGGAGATAGATGCATGCCCCTTTCACTCACCTTCATGAGTTGTAAGGGTCTGGCTGTTCTTCAACAGGCGGGTCTTGTCAGCGAAGACCCAAAGAACCTTAGCAGGTACGACTCGTCCGTCGCCAAGTCACCCATGACTATTATATACTATGTGTTGTGTTCTTTTGGGGAGCCCTGCCCATTGAACTTATCAAATTTAGGAGGCTTATTGATGCTGGGTGGCCATCCTTTGGCAGCATAGGGGGCTGGATATGGCACTTCATATATGCCGAAGGGGGTATAATCATCACCACCCCTCTTTGCCAGCCTTGCCTTGATCATTTACTCCATCATCACCTCGAGCACAGTCATTCGCGATCCCGAGGTGAACTCTGGTGACAGTTCACTCATACATTGTATTTATTATTAATGCTTGTTCATTGCTATTATTGATTTCAATTTGGATTGAAACAAACGAAGGGAATTGACAAGGCTACAGATAAATTTTGGCAGCATCTCCCCTTATCCTGAGAATCATAGGGGATGAAATAGAGATCTGCCCACGGAGGAATCCGAGACGACCTCATAAACTGCCAGGAAGTCGGTTATACGGCGACCCAATGACCATGTTTGGATGTGAAGGACTCGAGGACTAGCCTACGAGGGACCACAACAATCCATGGTCAAATCTTATTTGAAATTCGAGATCTTCGGTCTGCAGTGTGGCCACTATGTGGCTATCAATATTCACCTCCAAAGCAGAGCTCTCAGGAACCATATCATGAAGAAATAGGCCCTCAGAGAACCCGAGGTGATCTGCAGGAGTTAATCCCCTGGGGATCGATGCTACGAGAGTATAATAAATAGTGGAATAGTAAATATGAAGAGAAAAAGAATGTTTCTCCTCTTTTTATTATAATGGACCCATGCCATTTGGTGTAGAGCAAAAGAAATAGGCTGGCAAAGAGGGGTGGTGATGATTATGCCCCCTTCAGCATATATGAAGTGCCATATCCTGCCCACTATGCTGCCAAAGGACTGCCACCCGGCGTCAATAAGCCACCTAAATTTGATAAGTTCAATGGGCAGGACTCCCTAAAAGAACACATCGCACAGTATATAACAGTCATGGGCGAATTGGTGGCGGACGAGTCGTACCTACTAAGTTTCTTTGGGTCTTCACTGACAGGACCCGTCTTTGAATGGTATTCTAGCCTGCCTGTCGGATCTATCAACGACTGGCAAGACATGCAGTAGAAATTCAATGAAAGATTCCATGTTGCCGAGGTAGAGGTGACCGTGGCTGAGCTGTTCGCAACCAAACAAAAAGATGATGAAACGGCTACAGAATATATCAAGAGATGGAGAGATCTCAGCATGAGGTGCCGGCATCCTCCTCATCTAGAAGATGCAATACAAATATGTAAACAAAGTCTGAAGAAAGAGATTCTGGAGAAAATAATTGGAATTGAAATCAAGTCTTTTGACCGCTTAAGTGATGTTGCCACAGAGGTCGAAGACTTCTTCACGAGATATCCCTCCGTCTCTGTCGACTCAAGTCATCAAGCCAGTCAGGCTAATAAACGGCCAATGCTGAAAGCGGTCTATGTTGTTAGCCTCAAGGCGAAAAGGCACAAAGGGGTGCACCATGCTCCTCTCAATAAACCTACTGGATGTCAAGAGAGGCCCCCGCTACAGAACAAAGCAAATAAGCTCTATGCCTTCCCCAGGGACAGGACTCGAGCATTATTCGAGTGGGCTATCAAGTATGACAAGATCACTCTCCCAAAGCCAAAGAGGCCTGACAATGTTAGGAGAAGAGATGATCCTTACTTCTACCCCTACCACCAAATGCTTGGACATCCTATTGAGGATTGCCAAATATTTAAGGACATTGTCCAGGGCCTAATCAAGAGAGGGGAGTTGCAAATTGGGGAGCACAGAGTCGATCCCCTACACCCTCATGAAATGCCTAATCCGAGGGCATCAATCAATGTGATATCCATATATCAACAATTTCCTGGAAAAGTGTCAGAGGCTTGCACCCAGCACACTTATGAAGACCGCGTCTCGCTGCATGAAAGGGAGCAAGGAAATTGGCGAGCAACACCAACAATGAAAAGAACAAGCTAGCACCTCGCCCGGCTCCAGAGGTCCGGATTCGTGGAACCATGGCCCGGCCTACTTTGCCCCCTATAACTCCTATCTGGCATCAAACAGCTCCTCCAGCAGCTATCAGGAGGCCAACGGACAACAAAAAGAAACAAGCCCCGATGCAGGTGCATGAAGAAACCAGCTCAGCCGTGGCATTATAAACGGGCTAGACAGGCATGAGCAGCCCAAGAGCCAGCCTGTGCAGTAGAAGAAGCATGCCCTTCAAAGACACCATGCGTCGCAAGGGCTAACAAAAAGAACTGAAAGAAAAGAGGGGGTGTTGAATGCGCCAAGCAATCCATTATGGGGGTAGATGCCAACCATAAAGGGGAAGAAAAGGAAGAATACAAAGGCTAAAAGGAGAAATCTTGCTCTCTCTTGCAACACATTGTCAGTCTCTTATGGCGGGGCACAAGCTTCTGACGAGGAGGACGAAGAAATTTGCTTTGTGCCGAAGGGAGCAATTTCGGCTAAAGCTTCTGCCTCCCACCCTACTACCAAGTCCAGGATAATATGAAGACAATACCCACCAGCTAGTAAGGAGGCACAATACCACATTCCTCATCCACCCAGAGGCATAAGACACAAGGAGTTCGTCTTGAAGGAACTAGTTGCATCCGGTAATGATGGCGGGATGCCATTCATCTCATGCAAATTGGATGCGGAAGGCAGCATTCCCGGCCCCTCCTGTCAGGACCCTACCGTGACAACACTACTATATCAAATGCAACAGGAAATTTAAATGATGCGAAGGCGGCTAAATGAAATGAACATGAGTCCATCTATGTCACAATCGGTAGGACTTCTATCTAAAATGGCACAAGGTGATACTAGCTCGCCCGAAGCCTCAATGCGGCCAATCATGCCCCGAATAATATCTGATCATACAGGGGGCATTCACCCTCAATCACTCGAACATACAGTCCCCTGGACATCCCAGGGAGCAACTAAAGCATCTCCGACAATGGTGCCGATGAGACCGCATATGCATTCGGTTACCCTACACCAGAGGCCAACAAGTTTGACGACAATGGGTGAGCTAAAGGCGGAACAAACGATGAATGTGAAGACGGCTGAAGAAGAATCCACCGAGGTTGAATTACAAGCAACCAAACAAGAAGATAATGAGTCCGCCATGGACTATATAAGAAGATGGAGGAATCTCCGTGAAAGGTGTGGGCATCCGCCAAGTTACGAAGACTCTGTTCAAATCTGCAAGAAGAATTTGAAGGAAGAAATTCTACGGTGGGTCAGTAGCATTAAAGTCACGACCTTTGAATAGCTAAATGACATCGTGGCCGATGTTGAAGCAATTCTAGCAAAGCTTGGCCCGGTTTCTACACCCCCGAGCCAAAGGAATAGACCGACCGACAAGCACCCGACACAAGAAAATATTTGCACCTTAAATCCACCGGTTTTTTGAGCTAAGCCAGCAAAATAGGTGTCCTCATTAAGAGGCAAGATGACGAAGCCTTACTCCTTTCCGAAGGACAAGACTAGGGCTCTCTTTGAGTGGGCCTATGAATGTGGCAAAGTTGTGCTTCCGAAGCCAAAGGAACCAGATGATGCCAAAAGAAAAGACGATCCACATTTCTATCACCAAACCGCGGGGCATCCCATTCAGGATTGCTACGTGTTCAAGGACATCATTGAACGCCTGATGAAGAAAGGCGAATTACAAATGGGTGAATACAAGGTGGACCCACCACGCCCTCATAAAATGCCCATCTTGAAGAGAGCGGCTCCACGCGGTACCACTGCCTCTGCTACTCCTCGCAAACTTGGCTGAAGCCAACATCTAGCATGTTTGCGCAGCTTGAATGCAGATATTTGCCAACAAAAGAAGAAAAGAGAGAAGAAATAAAAAATAAAAAAGGGGCATGTTCTGGGGGCAGGTGCTAAGAGAACAAAAAAAATGAACAAAAAAATGCGGGAGATGAAGGAGTTCTTCCTTCAGCAACTGTCTCTTGTAGCCGAGCCTCTTTGCTTTTCTTCTTTTTCTTCGGTCTCATCTTTTGCTCGGCTTCCACCATTCTTTCTCTTCCCCTTTTTCCTTCTTTTCTTCTATGTCGGTCGTAAGAGCACTCGTTAGGAGCTTAAGACCTACAAAGCACTCGGCCGGAGTAGGCTGCGTCAGGTGTGTAGCCGGATCCGTAGCATGTGGTGGCAAAGGCCTTTCTAGTGGAGCTCGTTGTTGCATTTGGAGGGATATGGGCCGTGCTGGCCGAAGTTGCTAGGAATAATACCGAGGGGTAGCCCGATTTTGGTCTACTTGTTGTAGGACAATCGGTGAGAGAGCATGCCCGGGGTCAGAACATTCTCGTGGTGACTTAGCTCGTTCCCCCGGTGGCTCAAATGCCATAGTATGTTTAGTATTTTTATTCAATTGCTTCTTCAGCAGTTCTATCTTTTGCTGGTCTCTTTGTAGCGTCATCAGGATGGCAGAGTCCATAGCTATTTTGTTAATAATGCCCTTGAGCGTTTCACCCGAGGCATCTTTAATTCGAGGAGGCGGGGATACTCCTAGTTCTTCAAATGCCATTATTTTGGCAGTGGAAGTAGTAATATCTTCACCAACAACCTGCTTGCCTTTAGCGACTTGCAATAGCTCAGCCTCAGTTTTGCCTCGTCTTGTCACCAGGTCTTTTCTTCTAGCAATTTCGGCCGGCTCTTCTTGTTCATTTGGCAGGGGACCAGGCATACTCATCACCCCTGTCATATTCCAAGCGAGAATTTGCATTCTTATTTTATGCTTTATGACTCCCCTTCAGGCCTGATAGAAGAAAGTTGGCTTTTCAAATATTGAAATCCTTTTCATTTCATCATACGGTGGAGGTATTTTGAAGCTTCTGGCCCCAGCTCGCTTCTCATATCCTTCTGCACCCATAGGGGACATTTCATCTTTTTCTTCTTCTTCGGCCCTGATGACACGAAGCAATCTTTGCTGACCCAGGGAGGGGTTCCCGAGGCTACAAAAATATTCCCAGACCATCTTTATCATGTCTTCCCGGCTGCGCTTTGGAGAAACGGCAGGAGACATCACTTGGACTCTTGAGTGAAGTTTGACAGCTTGAGTGAAGTTTCTTGAATATTTGGAAATGTCAGCCTGTATTGCACAAGTCTTGATGACAAGTGGAGGAGTTGCAACCATGGCCTCCTCTGCATGCGTAATCTTCTTGCCCCCTCTTTGAGAACATCTGCAAGATTATTGACACTTTGTGTGGCTGCCGCGGGACCTCGGAGCCTTTTGTGAACCCAGATTTGCCTAAACTTTGGCAAGTTCGGGGTTGGCCTCCCTTGTTTGTTGTCATCAAAATTAACCCTCCGGTTTGCTAGCAATTGGAAGGTGTTATGGGTGGGGACGGTTGGGATGACCTGGTCCGGTAGAACTTCAGCATCGCAGCCATTGAAGTAGACCCGGACGCCCGCGATCAATGTGGACTTCTCGGATGCCGAAAGTCGGCTTCGTGGAGTAGCAGAGACTCTTCCTCTTCTAAAAGTCTTTTTGTTGCCGCCAGCGGGCTTCTTCTTGTATGCCCTAGTTGGGCAAGTAGTATGGTGAACATGGTAGCTCACGATCACTGGGCTCTTCAGCAGAGTTTTCTTGACATGGCCCTTACTTCGGCGGGCCACAGCTTTGTTGTTATTTGTCAGCTTCGCAGGTTTTAAACTTTCCACGTCCAGAAGACCCACGAATGCGACTCCCAGGAAGTTGGGGAAGCCAACGACCGGGGGAAAGTTGCCGAAGGTAGTGCATACGGCATGGTAGCCACTGCAAAGATACCAACATTTTTTGTTGATGATGAAAATATTTTTAATAAGTGCATCTGTAGGTCTTAAGCTCCGACCGAGTGCTTTAATGACCGACAGAGAAGAAAAGAAGGAAAAAGGGGAAGAGAAAGAATGGCGAAAGCCGAACAAAAGACGAGACCGAAGAAAAAGAAGAAAAGTAAAGCGGCTCGACTACAAGGGACAACTGCTGAAGCAAGACCCCAGAGCTCAAAGAATATTTGGACTTTTGAAGCAGGCTACATTAACTCGGCAATGCTACAAGACAAGCCGAGATCAACAAGCTCAACAAATCGGCATCGACTTCTTCGTGCCGAATAAGCCCCATATCTCATTCGATCAGGGTGAAAATACACCCGGTGGTCCGCCACCCGTTAAGGAAGCTTCCTGAGGTGAAAAAATAGCTCTGGTCCCCCGAAACAAGGTGCTAAAGGCAATCTCAGTAGAAACCCGGGTGACCCAATTCGGGTACACATTGATGTAGGACGGGGTGCGAACCTGGGCCTCTAGGTGGTGATCATACTAAGGGACAATACGACCAACAACGACGCGGCCAACCAAGCTAGTTCGGCTCGACACCAAGGGCCTCCAAGAAGGGTCTACGCCCAAAACAAGAACAGCAAGCTCGTAGTCATCCCCAAGAGGAGGGAAGCGTACGGATCTGCACGGTTGAGAAACTGACGAAGACTAGGGTGGTCTACACACTCTCGTGCTCGAATCGAGACATGGGACGGTCACGCTCTCTCACTCGCAATAGTGAATAGCCCTGAAGTGGGCTAGGATCCTACTGATCACACACAAGCAGCGGCATCCAGAAGATATACGAAACTAGCAAGTGCGACAAGAGAAGAAGTGGATGCGTACCTCCACGCTCGGGGCGTGGGGGAGACTCCCGGCCAAGACACATGACTACCCAGCACAATGAAATTAGACAAGTACAGAACCAAACTCAAATGCCCACTCCTCGCAGGAAGGTAAAAGGCTACATCATGCAAATTCTGGTAGGTGTGACAGGGTTGACGGGTTGAGGGTCGGTGAAGCATGGCAACCACGAACCGGTCTATGTCCAGCAACGAGAAAGGTGCGTCACGGGTGCCGAGGATGGAGCAAATGCCTTCAATGGCGCGCTGCAATGGATGATGATCATCCTGGAAGAAGATGGAAGCCGACGGCGTTATCGTGGACCTCCGGCGTAGACACGAATGGAGGGCAGACCACAAGTCAGTCTGCACAGGCGCATGCGACCAGCAAGAAGAGGGGCCTGGAGTGCAGCCTTCTGGTCGTCCACTGAACATGAAACTTGGCGTGGGCACTGGTGGGGACGTCCTAGGGATGCCCGTGGAAGATGAGCAGCAACCGAGCACTGTGGAAGCTAGGGCGAATTTCAGAACAGACCCTTGCGCGTTCTGGTTCGTCTGCTGGCAGCAGGACAGCGGGAGGAAGATGAGGGTGGTACCGGGGCTTCTGGGCGGCCTTTGGGGTGGGGTTTTCTCTGGGGGACAGGTGAGGGTTCATGGAAAGATTGGGGAGCAGTGGAGGGGTCATGCGTAGTGGAAGTTTTAGGAGAGGGGAACAATTTGGTCGTGGCTTAGTTCTGTAGGTCTGCACAGGCAGACTGCGAACCTGAGAAATGGGGGGATGGGGCGTGGGGTAAATGGACTCATAAAAATATAAGAAAATTATGGAGGATGTGTTAGGACGTGGGGAAGAAGTGTTCAATGTTTCAGGGTGTTTGGAGAAGGTTTTGGTGTGAGATGTGGACTGTGGTAGCACTCTGTCCAGTAGGTATGCACAGGGAAGAAAGGCTATGAAGGGAACTTCGGCTACAGGTGGTGTCTTGGCGTGATTTTTGGACTAGAGGGAGGGGACATGTGGGGGAAAACACATACCAAATCTGAGAATGAACTGAGATGGGGAAGGGGTCGGACCAATGAGATCTCCTAGGCTCTGTCCTGTAGGTAGACAGAGGAAGTGCAACCAAGCCAGCAGGGTTCTTGTGGCTTCCTCGCAGCAAACGGAGGTTGATGAAGCTCCCACGAACCAGGCTGGATGTCTTAGAATGGAGATCTCCAGCATCACCACACAGGAAGAGGAAAAAGAAGGCAGATCTGGGCATTGCACCCAGCTAAAGGGAGAGGGAGAGATAGAGGGCGTCGCACCCTAGAGGGAAGGGGAGGAAGAAGAAGGAAAGGCTCTTGGCAAATATGCTGACTTTCATTCATTCATTAAAAATCCCTCAAGGGGGGAGGAATACATGACAATATATAAAGTATGGGCTCCATCTTTCCTCCTTGGAGTTTGAATTTGAACCCATTTGAAATTTGAAATCTATGGGCTCCATTTTCCCTCCTTGGAGTTTGAATTTGAACCCATTTGAAATTTGAAATCTATGGGCTCCATTTTTTCTCTTTGGAATTTGAATTCGAACCCATTTGAAATTTGAAATCCCAAAATAAATGATGTCCCCTAGCATTTATTTTTTGGGTTGGGGTGGGCTTTGGGCCATGGCACCCCCTAGTCCTAGATGGGCCTTGGGTGCCCCTATCCCAATACCAGGAGAAGGACTAGGTGCGAAGCTACAAACCTGATTCAGAGGGGAGGGGGAATGAATCCCTCTTCAAAAATGCACAATTCAAACTGTAGCTAAACAGTGTTGCAGAATTTAACTCACAGGAGACAGGAACAACTTAATTGCTCTGTAATAATAATTAGAGGATCGGACAAACGAAGCTTCTAATTGGCTAAACTAGGTAGATGTTCTAATGAAGCACACAGCGGAACACTTAACCTGCACTCCCAGCAGCCACAAGATCTATGCACTGGAGCTATGCCTAAGCATTCATCTAACATGAGTGGAGTCAACGGATAAGGAATTAGAGCGAGATCCTAACCATGCATCTATCGAATCAGAATAGACAAACAAACCACACCACACAGAAGATTTTTAGGTGGTTCGGTCTTCTAGACCTATGTCCACCCCACACTCCAACCAGAGTGTGAATTTCGCTGCCAAACAGCTTGACCCGCTACACACCACAGCTTGCGTCTACTGAGCCTCACAACTTGCTTACAACCGCTGAGCAACATAGCTTGCTTCCGCTGAGCAATCACAGCATGCTTTCTAGAGGAACCAATCCTCTGCAACGCTGAGCAACACAACTTGCTTTCAGAACAAAGGTTTAGAAAACTAAAACAAAGAAAACACGAAACAAAAGCTGAAAAATATAGCTCTCCAAGGAGCAGATTGGCTTGGATCGGATCCAGAGGCCAGCAACAAATCTGATCTTCAAGATGGAACCAACTGCTTCAACTTCAATCACTCCCTCTCTGAACTCTCTCTATCTTCCTCTACTTCTTTCTTACTAACTGACACTCTCTTCCTTGGCTTCTCTCTTTGTCTCTGCTTCTTTCTCTCTCACCGACTTCTTCTTGTCTCTCTCTTTCTTTTTCCCTTCAGCTCTGCTTTTCTTCTGCTCTTCATCTCTCATCAGATCCTTCTTCTCTCTACTCTTGTCTTCTGCTTTGATCGCAGAGAAGGCCTTCTTATATGGCTACAGATCTGGGACCCACGAGCTTACACATTGGGTGCGTGGAGGGAGCACTCCCGCCAAGAGAATTCTAGAATGGCTTAGCCACGTGTCAGCATCTCGGCATTGTGACTAACCACGTGGCAGATTCTTCCATCCGGTTCCTTACCTCGGATCATGAACCCTTTAACCTGGTACTTTAACTTCCACGTGGAGTATGCTCACAGGTTGTAGGTTCGTCCAGCACATGCTCGACCAAGTCACTGGCCTGGGAAACAACTGGAAGTGTTAGCTGTTCGTGCTAGCACAGACTTCATAAAGTAACGTATGAATATGCACAGACCTTAGGTAATATAACAAAACATGCATAGTCGTATAGCAAGACATGCATAGACATCAGGTAACGTGTAACAAAGTATGCATAGACCATGAGTGTGTAACAGAAAGAAGTGTGCACTGACCTTGTATCACACAAGTAAAGAATGTACAAAAATTTTGATAACATAAAGGAAACATGCATGGACTCTAAATGACACGCACTGACTTTAGACAAGGTAACACAAGGTGTGCACCGACATGAGTAGGACAAGTAAAGACTTGCACCGACCGTGAATTATACACAAGCTGTAACTGCACCGACCTTGTGTATGAGCAGCCAAAGGTATGCACCGACTTGGTGCATGCAAAACATAACCTGCACTAACTTTATTTGTGCAGGCAAGGTGTGCACCGACTTGGAATATGCATGCTTTGGTAAAATGCATTGACTTCTATGTGAGACTTGTGTGTATATGTAACATGCACAGACTTTACTTTATGCAAACCAAACAAATGCACAGACCTTACCTGCGTGTAGTGACTAAAGTTGCACCGACCCTTTGCCAGCCCGATGCAAAGATTGCACCGACCTAAATAGTGATGTCCACAGACTTGCACCGAGTTTGAAAATGCAAACCAGGTAATGCACCGACCCTTGTGTGTGCGCGGGCAAGAAATGCACCGACTTGTTTTATGACCTTGTATCGCTTCTAGGGCAAAGGTGCACCGACCTTCTTTCCTTCATGCACTTACCTCCACAGTGATGTGCATCGACTTAGTAGTGGAGACAATGTTGAGTTATGGTTTTGATGATTGTTGTGATTGTTAAGTTATGGTTTTGATGATAACTAAACTTAATGTGTGATTAAGTGATGATAACTAAACTTATGGTTGATTGCTCCTGCTCTTGTTATCTATGTATGGTTGAGATGGCAAATGGGAATGGTTACATGGTCTTGATCCTTGGTTTGCATATGTTGGTTTTACAAGAGGCAAGAGGTTGCATAACCTCTTCAACGGGAACAAGCATGGTATTAACCTTGACTATCTTGCTTGCAGGATCAAACACATGGCAGTCACCTGGTGAACCAAACGTGTGGATAAGCACCCTGCTCCTCTACAATCCAAAATAGGATCAAACACATGGCAGTCACCTGGTGAACCGAACATGTGGATAAGCACCCTGCTCCTCTACAATCCAAAACAGGTGGTATATGTCATTTACTGTCAAGAACCATTGGTGAGACTCTTACCTTGTCTTAGCATTGATCTCACCATGTGTATCTCATATACCTCTCCTTCACACACCTCATTCTTGCATATTAAAACATGAAACCCTTCTGGCCATCGTGCGCCCTCGCCCGCGGATCGACCTGCGCAGTCAGGTCGCAGGGATCAAGGGGGTAGCGCCCCTTGTGGGGGTTTCCGGCGGTGGAGCCCCCGGAACAAAATTTTGATTAATGCTCAAATGGTTTGCATGAACTTCATGCATTTATCATATGGATGGTTGAGCTATAGTTCTAATCAATTATGTATACTTTTACAGGTCAAAACACTCAGTAAAAATCCACAAGGTCAAAGACTCAGTTGACACCTTCTAAACTATCAAAGGTGATGCCATAGACATGAACGGGCTACTAAAGGACTTAAGCGACGAGCTGAAGAGGTTAACAGACCGACCCGGGAAAACTCGGGGTCTGCCCAGCTGGCGGTCGACCGCCAGCTCAGGGGCGGTCGACCGCCCCTGCCAGCAACTCACCGCCTATAGGGATTCACAGTGGCGGTTGACCGCCAGCCCAGTAGCTGTCGACTGGAATTCCCAGAAACCAACGGCCAGTAATTCTCTTAGTAGCGATCGATCGCCAGCCTCTGCAAGTCGACTGCCAGCCCCGATAAGCCAAAAATATTGACTTTTGTCCATCTCGAAAGAAGCATCTCCTCTTGCTATTGTTTAATCCCAAAGCCACCAAACCCTCCAGAATTTGTGGATCTGGTCTAGGGCTTGTCCATAGACCTTCCAAGGGTTATAAAACATCCTATTAGAGTCATAACCCTAATCATCCAAGAGATCCAAAGGGGAGGCTGTCCAAGGAGGAAGAAGAGGGTACTGTAGCTCCGTGAACAGTACCTCGTGTAGCAAGTTCTTCATCTATCTCCAACACATTCAAGGTACTTCTTAAGCCAACAAGCATCTATGAAGTAAAGAAGCAAGCAACCAACAAAGAGAGATCAAGGGGGAGGCTATCAAGAAGCAAGCAAGGTTTTCAAGAAGAGATCAAAGGAAGATTGTCCAAGTGAAGAAGAAGGGTACTGTAGCCGTGAACAGTACTCCGTACAGCAAGTGTTCTTCATCCATTCTCAACCCCGCCGCATGCATTCAAAGGGAACCCAAATCAGGAGTTTTCTAAACTAAGCATCATCGTCTTTATGTTTTGGATGTTGTAATTGTGTTCATCATAAACTGCAAGAACTTGTGTGTGTATGTGGATCGTTGTTGGATCCGTGGTCGTGTGTGTGTGTGTGTGTGTCATATTTGATTCGTGTGTATGCGTGGATCTTCCTAGATCTGCGTTTGTGTGTGTATGGGTCTTTTAGATCTGTTCTATCTCGTGTGTGTGGATTGCTACACTTGTGGCAGCGGGTGTTTGTGTTGGTGATCCGCTTGTTGGATCGTGTTGGAGACCTCATCTCCGTGTGTGTGTGTGTGTTGGGGCGCGTCCCCGTGTCTGTGGGCAGGTGTCATCCTATGTGTGTGGTTAGAGCGTCATCTCCGTTTGGGGATTTATCCTCGAGTGAAGCCTCACCGGGCTTGGTGAGGGGTGGACGTAGGATTGCCGTCGTTGCATCCGAACCACCTTAAAAACCGTTGTGCACTATGGTTTGATTTGTGTGGTTTGGTCCTTTTCTTCTACCTCCATTCTAAGTGAGTGTATGTGTTAATTGTTGTTACGGATTTATCTACGTATATCTTGCATATTCTATATCTCATCATACAAAGTTTGATAAATCCAATTTGTGTTCAAATAGTTTTGAATCTCTTAACTAGCATTCTATCACATATTTTAAAAAGGCCAAAAGTTTCCTTAAAATTTGTAAACACCCAATTCACCCCCCTCTTGGGTGTCATTGATCACGGGACTTCAGACAATGCATGCACCTAACTAGACTATGCGAGATGAAGTAAATGTGCATGGACCTAAACATTGAAGTACACAAACCTTTATACCGGACTTGAATCTGCACAAACTTTAGCATCAACATGCACCGAGCTAGTGAGTAGAGCAGCCAGGTGTGCACCGACCTTCTATGAATACTAGCAGATGTGCACAGACCTTTGTGAAGGTATGAATAGTAATAGCATCGATCTCTTCCATATGAAAGACAAAGCATGCACTGACCTTGTATCATACAAGGCAAATGTGCACCGAGATTACTAAGAAGCAACAAAACATGTGCAACGAGTTGAACAGTGTTTGACAGATATGTGTGTGCACTGTTCTCTTCATACTTCAGCAAACCATGAAACCATACAAATGTAGCAAGCACATATGATATTAATGCACAGATGAAGCATAGTGTTTGACATCATCAAAATCACAGGGGTACAACAATCTCCCCCTTTTTGATGATGGCAACATTATGAACACTATGAGTCAAAGATAACATGCTGACTCCAAACTATTCTCCCCCTTTGACTTCATCAAAAAGGAAATAATAGTTTGAGAGAATCAGTAGATTGAGATCCAAAACATGCAAGACTCCAAACCATTCTCCCCCTTTCTCCCTTTCCAAATGAAGTGAAGCTGATATACAGAGGGACTCAAGGAATCCTACTCCCCTTGAAAAATGACAATGATGACAAACGACCTGACTAATCTCCCCCTTAATACCAGAAAGATGGTGATGATACAATCTCCCCTATTTGACAGACTAGGGGAATTGGAGTGAAAATTGTCATCAGACATTCAGATTTAAATCTGATACCAATTGATGTGGAAAGAGATATCAACAAAAACACAGGATCAGTCATAGAAAATTTCAACAACAATTAGAAATTGAGCATGGAATGATCAAGAACAGTGAGCAGAAGGTTGAGCGCATTAATGGCTAGATTGCCAATGAATAGATGAGGTGGAGGGATTTTCAATATGATACCAAATTCATAAATCTTAATAACCAAATTTTAGACTCTTCTGTTATAAGAGATTATGAGTGATTCTAAACAGACCAGCATGATTTAAGCATGATGTATACATAGTTTTTCAATGAAATTCAATACTCATATTTGAAATCATGTTTTAATTAAAATGAACTAGTTGCACATATGACATTCTTATTTAACCTCTTTATATCTTAATCATTCAAAATCAATGACTCCTTTGGAAGTTACACAAGATAGTATTGAGATTAAACAATTATGAGTGTATTTGAACATGTCTTTAATCTTTTTCAAGATTTTTTTTTTGTTCAGCAACTTTATTTTTCTGAGCAAGTCTGGTTAAATCAACACCTTTTTATGTGAGGCACAACACGTATTAGGTGAAGTGACCCAGTTACTTAGTGTGACAACCATATTACCTCTCAATGAGAGGAGAGTTAGCAATTTGGATTATCTTTTTACATGAGGAGACACCTTGATCAGAGGCCAGAATCCCCGGTTACTCAACACGGCCATGCCATTGCTCTGCCAGATTTTCAATTATTTTTACAAGAGAGGTAACTATGGCACTTCATGACAAGGGTCTACTCTATTTCTTTGATAAAGAACCCAGTTTCTCTGTGACCAAAGTTATTGCTCTGACTTTATTTTCTGTCAAATGTTTTCAGATTTTTCAGTCAATGCTCAATACACTGAACTGTTTAAGAACAATACTTTCTACATGTATCTTAACCAAAGAAAGCCATGTCTTTTAAAATTTTTAGATTTCAGAAGATTTTGCATGAAATTATATGAGACAATTGGTTAAAAAATTATTAAACATAATGATTCAGATATTTTCAAGTCTTTTAAATCAAAACTTAATGAATACATTAGACTTAAATTAATTTGTTTCATCAGACATTCTTAAACCAGTATAATAGAGGATTCTTCTGTTCGAAATATGTTGGATTTATGATTAGGGTACACAGATTGAAATCTTCCCAAATTCAGATGAATCAATATTGACAATGCAGCCAATCAATGGAAATAACCTGAACTTTTGTTTAGAGAGCAGTAGAGGACATTATCAAGCATGCATATAAAATGACGGAATTGGAACACATGCTTATGCATCAAACAGATTTTCAGGAGTCAGTGAGTTTACAAAGATGCAGCAGGAGGTATGCACTAGAGTAATCCAGTTCAGAAATTAATAGCTGAGTCTGGAGTACAGATAGATCAGCTTGACAGTAGTGACAAGAATGAATTCAAGTGAAGCGCGCCTTCAGCAACTTAAGGAGTAGCAGATATAGATTTCAGCTTTAAGAAAGTTGAGAGCTCAGATGATGATAATGTAATCACCAACACACAAGAATAGGAGAGTGATTTGAGTGACTAGACAAGAAGAATTCAATTTTTGAAAGACTAGTGAGTCTAAAATGCTCCCCATGTCTAGATGTAGTGAGTCACTTCTTTTGAATTTTCAAATTAACGATATGCAGTGCAATTCACTATATGTATGCACATGCAATGATTTTCATAAAAGCATTACATGAATATGAACATGAGTGGCATGACCATAAGGCAGGGGCAGCCAGCCTCCCCCTGACTATATGCAATAAAATCCAGAATTCTACATGCCACAAATGCATGACCATTTATGCATCTACTCCCCTTGACTAAATGCATTTTATGCAATGAAGACTGAACACTAGGTTTTATGATCTATGCTCATGAAGTAGACATGCAATTACAGCCTGAGATGGACTACAATAGACTTCATGTGCATTTCAGATTCTCAAAGAATTTCAGTTAGAGGATGCACATATGAATTTCGTTATGCAAGAAAAGATTCAAATTAAGCAGTGCAGATAACACACAAGAATGCAAGTATGTATGCTTAACAGGTTATGCAAACATCTTAAATCAGGATTTTCAGATGGCACACTTCAAATTTTCAGAAAACAACATTCAATTAACTCACAGCTTAAAGTATGCACAAATAATTCAGCAAATGCATTTGACAATCTATGAAAGACAAGTCAAACTCAGAAGTGAGTATGTATGCATGAAATGCAACTGATTAAAAGAAATTTTTCTAAAGTTAGAGTATCGAACCTGTCAAGTGCAAAGATGGGGTTTTACCATACTTGGGTGCCTTGGTTTATTTTACCCCTCTTTATTCTTCAACCCAAGGCACATCTGTAGAGTAGTTCCTTATTTTGCACCAGTAGGTACCCAAGAAGTCTTGGGTCCTGCAGAGTTAGTGGCACCTTTGACAGGTGTTCTAAATAATTTCTTAGCTAGATAGTCATCAAATTCCATCAGATAACAATCAGCCATGGAGTGTCCGAATTTTCCACAATATCTACATGAAATGACAGATTTTTTGATCTTATTATGCACATCAACATAAGTATGAAATCATGTGCATGAGTATGAAACTTTCTGTTGTTTACATGAACATTTTGTCTCTTATTGTTAGTTAGCCAACAGTTTCCTAGGCCTAGCAGGTTACTACCGAAGGTTTATTCAAGATTTCTCCAAGATTGCGGTACCTCTGACAAGATTAACCCGCAAGGAGATCAAATTTGATTGGTCAGAAGATTATGAGCGAAGCTTTCAGACCCTGAAGGAATTTTTGACTACTGCACCTGTTTTGGCTTTACCTTCTGGTGAAGGAGGTTTTGTTGTATACACTGATGCTTCAGGTATTGGTTTAGGGTGTGTACTCATGCAGCACGGGAAAGTGATAGCCTATTCTTCTAGGCTGTTGAGGAAGCATGAGGAGAATTATCATGTTCATGATTTGGAGCTAGCAGTAGTGGTGTTCGCCTTGAAGATATGGAGGCACTACTTGTATGGAGAGGCATTTACGGTGTTTTCAGATCATAAGAGTTTGAAATACTTGTTTTCTCAGAATGAACTCAATATGAGGCAGCGAAGATGGCTAGAGTATTTGAAGGATTTCGATTTCTCCATTGAGTATCATCCTGGAAAAGGTAATGTTGTGGTAGATGCCTTAAGCCGCAAGACTATAGATAAGTTGTGAAGCCTCATGTTACAAGAATGGAAATTGTTGGAGCAGTTAGTTAGTTTGGATCTTAATGTTAACAAGGATCGGGTTATGATTTCTTAGATTCAACTTAAGCCTGAATTATTGATGAAAATCAAGTCTCTGTAAGATGATGACTCGGAGTTGGTAGATATCAAGGGAAGCTTGAGTAACAGACCTAACTTCATGATGGCTGATGATGGAAGATTGTTATTTCAAGGAAGAACTTGTGTACCTGATGTAGCTGAGATAAAGAGTAAGATCCTCGAGGAAGCTCATAGATCTAGATACACCATTCATCCTGGAGGTAATAAAATGTTCAGGGATTTTAAAAGATCTTTTTGGTGGCCGAATATGAAAAGGGAAGTGGTGGACTTCGTAAGTAGATGCTTAGTTTGTCAGCAAGTCAAGGCGGAGCATTTCAGACCAGCAAGGAAATTGAAACCCCTTGATATACCCCAATGGAAGTGGGAGAGCATTGGCATGGATTTCATTATGGGTTTACCTAGGACTCGTAGTGGATTTGATGTAATATGGGTGATTATCGACAGATTGACAAAATTGGCTCATTTCATATCTATTAAGTCTAAATGGACAGTTGATGTTTTGGCTGCTTTGTATATGAAGGAAGTGGTAAGACTACATGGTATACCAGTCAGCATCGTGTCTGATAGAGACTCCAGATTCACTTCTCATTTTTGGAACGGATTGCAAGAGTCTTTGGGAACTCGTCTGAATTTCAGTACTACTTTCCATCCACAAACAGACGGACAGATTGAAAGGACCAACCAGATAGTGGAAGATATGCTTAGAGACTGCATGATTGACTTTGGAGGTAGTTGGAGTGATCATTTGGCATTGGTTTAATTCACCTACAACAACAGTTACCAGTCCAGCATTTAGATGGCTCCATTTGAAGCTTTGTATGGTAGAAGCTGTTGATCCCCGTTATGTTGGGACGAGGTTGGTGAGAAGCAATGGCTTGGACCAGATCTCATTTCTGAATCGTCCAAGAATATTCATATTATCAGAGATCGGTTGTAAGTAGCACAATCAAGACAGAAGAGTTATGCCGACACCAGGAGGAGAGCATTGGAATTTCAGGTTGGTGAGCATGTGTTTTCAAAGGTCTCTCCTATGAGAGGAATTCGAAGGTTTGGTATTCGGGGCAAACTGAGTCCAAGATACATTGGTCCATTCGAGATTCTGGAAAGAGTGGGGGAGGTTGCTTACCGTTTGGCACTACCACCTCAGTTATCTGGAGTACACAATAGTTTCCATGTGTCTATGTTACGGAAATATGTGTATGATACCACTCACATTATTTAGCATATGGACTTCGAATTGAAGGAAGATCTGACTTATGAAGAAAGATCGATCAAGATTTTGGATCGGAAGCAACAGCAACTCAGGAATCGTTCCATACCGATGGTTAAAGTGCAGTGGAGTCGGCGTGAAACTGAAGAAGGTACTTTGGAGTCAAAAGATACCATGCGGAGACAGTACCATGACTTATTCTAGGTGAGCTGTCTCGCTCCCTCTTTTTATTAAGTGTATTGAATTTGGAGGACCAAATTCCTTAAGTGGGGGAGGGTGTAATACTCTGATTTCTTTTAGAAATTAATTAGACATTTATTAGAATAATTCCTTAATAAATAGAATGAGTTATATTTTGACTATTTTATAAAAATCCAAAAAAAATTATATTCTTGTAGAGGATAACGCGTTTAACAAACTTGTCTTCTGTGGCCACCCCAAATAAAATCTGTAAGTAGGCAGAATTAGTGGATTGAGCCCAAATTGAACACTCAGTTAACCATACCTTGAAACGCCAAATTTGAGCCCAATACTCCATCAAATGAGTCCAAATCGGTGGCAAATGAAAGGCCAGGATGAGAGGATCATTTAACCTCTTTTAATCTCTCGAAACCCTAACCCTAGGAGATGCATTCGGTGGAGTTTTGGCGCGTCAACAATTACGGCGGCGTTCACATTGACTCAACTTACGTGGACGAATACTCCGCGCATAGAACCCTCCAGAAGGTGTGTGACCTATTAAAATGAAGCTCTCTAACCCTAGAATCGTTTAGAACCAACGGCGGCTGCAGAGGAGTTAGATCGAGGGAGATCTCCAGCGATTAGTGGCTGCATGTACCGGTATCTTTGGTTTTATTTCTCCTTCCCTCTTCATCCGATTCAGGTAGGTGATAGCAAGCCAAACCCTACAAATAATATATGGTTAGAAGCAGCATCGTGTTAACTTTTCATTGAGGTAGAAAGCCTTAAATTCTATCAAGTGTTCTGCGATAATTTTAGGTTTTAGTAGAAGCATGTCACATCTAGGGTTATAATTGTTCCCTTTCGATTAAGTAGTAATTTCTGGTTATAAACATAAAATTGATTCGTGTATCTTGTATAGTTTTTCGTGCTCTTTCTTTTGGTAGTAAAAGTCCCAAATTTCATGCTTTATATCGTGCGAATTTTATGTTTTGGTTCTGACCCTAGAAACCTCGCCGGAGTCGGGCAAGGCGAAGGGGTAGCGACCTATCTTGACTTGTGCGGCCACACGATAGACCGCACAACTAAGACAGGCGGCACTCTGTTGTCCGTTTATAGCTTTCGAACCTTGATCGTTTTCCTGGAACGTGTGGCCTAACCCTAACCACATGTCTTTCCTGCGGCCAGTTCCAGACCGCACATCCTTCCTAGCGGCACACTACCGACCATCCATATCTAGCAAGTCTTCGGACCTGAGGAGACTTGTGCGGCCAGTCTGTGACCGTTCATGGGGATGTAAGGTCCAGAACCGACCGCACATCTATAACAGAACGGACTAATTATCATTTTAGCATGTTATGTTAGTAGATTAGTGGTTAATTGCATGTTAGCAACACACCTAATAAACTGTAATTCATGACAGTAAATCATTCTTGCTGATTTATTTAATTTGAGCTTGATCTTGATTCATCTTTCCAATGAATGTCAATTTTAATTGTGAATTCTTTATAATTGAAATGGCGATTAGATTTACACTTGTTATAACTGTTAATCTTGAACCATTTGTATCCCCCTAGATTTGATTTAAACCCCATCGAACCGCTGTGATTTGAGTTAGTCTGAATTGGACTAACAGAGACTTGAGCGGCCATGTGTGGACCACATATATCCCTGAACGGCCCCATAGCGACCGTTTATCCCTGGCTAATGCCACTTAGTTTTGGCCGAATATCCTTGATCCATCTTCGGCCAAATCCTGATTTGATCAGCCCAGTAGACCCTAGGCCGACCAGCAGACAGTGGGCTGGACTCTGGTTCAATTCCACCCTGCCTATGGTAGCCCGAGATCCCACTTGGGCTAAATTCTAACTCATGGTTAGGCCCTGTGTTGTGCAGACAGTAATGGACCGTACATCTTACAAGCGGCCCTGAGTGGACCGTTCAACTAATAAGCGGCTCTGTCAGGACCATATATCATGACCTCGATTTTATAAACTTCTGGCCTTGTGCGGCCCAGTACTTACCGTTCATATATAAGAGCGGCCCTTTATCAGCCGTTCAACCTTGACCCCCGAGGGCTAAAACTCCGCCCAGTTCCTATTAGTGCGGCCCAGAATCGACCGCACAAGTCTTGAGCGGTCCAGTAGGAACCGTATATCATCCAGAGATAAGTTTCTCCGTGTTTTACGGTTTTGAATCCAAGAACATGATGGTTCTTGATAACTTGAACTTCTGTACATAAATTCTGGACAGTATCTCTTCAACTTAGCCTTGGGATGTTCCGAGGTAAGTTTATACTTGATTATAATTGACCATTTAACTTGATTAAAGTCTAGACAATTTGGGATCTTGGATTCAATAAATCAATGCCAACGCACCGTAGGGGCCCGGTCTGGTCCTAGGGAGAGCGCCCGAAAAGTACTTATGCCCATGGGAGTTTGTAATGACAGGGTGAGACATTGCACCGAGTGCATGACTAGCGTGATGTCTATGACAATGATCTTTTATCTTTTAATTGAATCGTGTTTGACTTGGTTATATTCTTGCTTTTTGGCCAATTTCCTGAAATTCCTTTTATATATATTGTTCATAACTTGCAATTCTTGTAATTATATCATCTTGTCATATTGTTATTCCATTCCATTCTTTAGCACTTTTTTTTATTACGTTGTTTCATTCGATCGTCATTTCTTTTCTTTCCGTTTCATATACATGTAATTAAATGGTTAATCACTTACACTTGCCTGTTGTTACCTACTGAGCGTCCGCTCATATAGTTGTTTCCCCCCCTTTCCAGGCAGCTCAGGTGAAGATTCACAGATGGATGGGAATGGGCGAGAGTGATGACTTGGAGTGTATCAGCTAGTAGTTATGTTGGGTTTGTTTAGTTGTTTACATCTAGATATGTCTTAGAACTTGTGTTAGTTATTGTAACGGAGTCGAGTAGAGGTTATGTTTGATTATGTTTAAGTCAGTTTGATGGTTATTGTAATAGAATTGGAGTTATTTCTATTCATGGCATTATGTTAATTCTTAGTTTAGCATGTTATCTTTACTAGCGTTTTCTACTGTCGGTCCCGATATTCCACGTCGGGGCGTGACAGTTTGGTGGTATCAGAGCCTAGGCTTTCTAATATCCCTAGGTTCTCTAAGTTCTAGGATCCTAAGTTATTCCGTAGGACCTATAACCTTTTTATTAAGTGCATTGAATTTTGAGGACCAAATTCCTTAAGTGGGGGAGGGTGTAATACCCCGATTTCTTTTAGAAATTAATTAGAAATTTATTAGAATAATTCCTTAATAAATAGAATGAGTTATATTTCGACTATTTTATAAAAATCCAGAAAAATTATATTCTTGTAGAGGATAATGCATTTAACAAACTTGTCTTCTGTGGCCAACCCAAATAAAATCTGTAAGTAGGCCGAATTAGTTGATTGAGCCCAAATAAAATGCAGATAGAATCAATCAACTGATAAGAAAGGAGTTGACTATACAGATTTTGTTGATCATGCATAAATCTGATCATGAGGGATTTGAATGCAAGGTCACAAATGATACGAACATGAATCAGTGTTACAAGGAATGCTCCTCCTGAATAGATGCCAATTGATATGCAAGTGATGCATGACATGGAAGCTCCCCCTCAATAAGTGGAATCTTATGAGATAGATGAGAGGAGATCACAGGGGTAAACAAGGAGAAGTTCAGGTCAATGAGCCACGAACAGGTTCAATTAGCAGATTTCTAAAGAGGCTTCAACTACAAGAATTTCAGTCAGATTTTCAAAGAGATATCAATCTCATAAATCCAAAACATAAGTTTTCAAAGTCTTCCATTATAAGGGCTTATGAATGAGCTTTATTGAACAGCATGGTTTAAACATGATGTATGCAGAGTTTATCAATAAAATTCTGTATTGATATCTAAAAACATGTTTTAATAAGAATGAACCTAGCCCTCATATTTATCTTGATTAATCTCCCTTTCTCTTACACAATCAAATCTATTGACTTCTTTCAGAATTACATGCACTAATATTGAAATCAAGCAATTATGAAGTCATATGATTTTGTCTAGGGTTGTAGCAATTTGATTTTTGCATCAATATTTAGATATTTCATTTTATTCAACAATTTTCTTGCTACAAATTTTACGAGCACTCTAGTTCAGTGCACACATTGTAACTAGAGGATATACCTTGATTAGAGGCCAATATCCCTAAGCACTTAGTGTGACTAACTGTCATGCTTCATATGAACAGAGATAGCATTTACACATCATGACACACTACAAATCATTTCTTGAAGAGTGAGTTGTATTTCTCAGTGTGCATGCCATTGCTCTGCCTAAGTTTCAATGAATTTTATGCAGAGTTAACTAAGGCACCTCATGACACAGTCCTTCGGACATGTGTTTCTCAGTGACCATGGTCATTGCTCTGAAAATTACTTTACCCTTTAGATAATTCAGAAACATTCATTTGCTTCAAAACAATATTAATCTCATGTACTTAACCAAATAAAGTCATGTACTCAAAAGTGCAGATTTCAGAAGTTTTTGTAGGACACAGCATGAAACAGTTGGTTAAGATTTATTAAACATGATTCAGATATGTTTTAAGAGATTTTAAAGTCAAACTCCATGAACATTAAACTTAAACCATATGAGTTATTTCAGACATTCATAAAACTGTATAATAGAATATTTCTAGTTCAAAATTTTCAGATTTATGATCGAGATAGTCCATTGAAATCTTCATGAAGGATTGAAATAATTCTGATACTAAATGATACCAATTGTTACCAATTGATAGGAGAGATTTTGAAGCTCAATATTTTCAAATTATGATCAAGGTTTGGTCAAATAGAATCAATGAAAGG
The DNA here is from genome assembly GCA_022559845.1 of Amorphophallus konjac. Lineage (NCBI taxonomy): Eukaryota > Viridiplantae > Streptophyta > Magnoliopsida > Alismatales > Araceae > Amorphophallus > Amorphophallus konjac. The sequence goes on from CM040121.1 coordinate 213,518,129, forward strand.
GATATGCACACAAGGCAAGATATCAGGAGGTCAGGCAAGTTCCAAGATGTTCAAAGTTAACATGCAATGAACTCTGACATAAATGTATGCACATGACTACCTTCATGCAATGTATTGACTCCCCCTGACAATATGCATTCAGTCAATCTTTTTGGCATCTTTCATGAGATGCAATGCAATTAACTACATGCATGCAAAAATACATGCACAGACACAACATATGTCTATACACAACTCCCCCTGAAAACATGCAATGTTTGCACTGGAAACTGAACATATGATACCAAATGATTCATGCACATTCAGACTGTCCTAATCAGTAAGGTGACCCATGGTACTAGGCGGAGCACTTGGTCTAAAAGACCACCTCACACATAGTAAGAACCTCCAGACAGACCTCCCTACCTTTTGGTACCTTACCATTTATATACCATTGAGGTCAATCATGATAATTCTACATGAGCAGCATGCATGGATCAAATTTTAGCTTATCAGATTTTTCAGAATGTAATAGACAGATTTTCAGAGTTTATGCATTTCAACAATTACCAAACAACTACAAATGGCAGATATGCAAGAATACATCAAATCAGATATGCAATTAATTTTAAAATGAGAAATGCAGAGAAATTACCTGAAAAGTTCAGAAGGGGTTTTTCATTCTTGAGTGCCTTGGATCATTACCCCTTTTATTCCAGTCCCAAGGCACACCTGCATAGCAATGTTATTTTACACAAACAGGTACCCAAGAAGTCTTGGGTCCTGACAAAATAGTATTACTCCTAGCAGGTTTTCTCAGCACATTTCTAGGAGTAGTTTTCAGATCTGATTTATGCACATTCTTGTTAGCATGAATTCTATGTGCATAAGCATGAGATTTCTTGTTAACAGAATAAAAATTCTGTTTGCCAAAACCAGTTTGGTTTTGATATCCTGCCAGCCAACAGGTTGCAACCCTGTGACCTGGCTTCCCACAGTTATAACATGAAAGTTTTGTAAATTATCTTACAGGGAATTTAGCATGTTTGAGATTCACATTTCTACCCTGAATATGCCAACAGTCCTTGACTGTATGGCCATACTTCCCACATTTGAAGCACTCATTGTGCTTGCCTCTAAAGACATTACTTCCAAAAATATTTTCATTTGCAGGGAGTTTAACAGTTTTAGAATTGAATTATCTACCCTGAGCATGCCAACAGTGGGCTGCAATGTGGCCCATCTTGCCACAGTGAAAGCATGAATTAGAACTTTTCTTACCAGCATTTAGCCAGCATTCAAATCTCTTATGACCCAATTTTCCACAATTAAAGCATGTCATATGCTGGTTTATTGGAACAGACTTGTTCTTGTTAAGAGCATGATCGTTTGCATGAAATTTATTCTTATCACTAACAAACCAGCATTGTGAAATTTTGTGTCCTAGTTTACCACAATGAAAGCACTCAATTCTCCTTTTCTGAGATGAGGGATTTTTATCATAATATCTCCTAGCATTCTTATCATCCTTCTCCATCAACTTACACTCATGCATCAGATGTCCAGCTTTATGACAGTAATGACAGATAATCTTCTTTTTAGATGCATGTGAGTGTGTGTGAGGACTGTGATCAGCAAACACTGATGAACCCTTTTTATTTATTTTCTGATTTACAGTCCTTTTTTGATTTTTATCCTCTTTTCTTGTTTTCTTAGCCTTGTACTGAATTGGAGATGTAGTAGAAGGCTTTTCCTGTTCAGAAGATTTAACAAAAATAGTTTTCAAGTTGGATCCATCGACCTTCCTCATGACTGGACTATAGCCCAGTCCTTCTTTCTTAAAGTTATCCTTTGCTCCCAATATTTTCTGAGCAATGGGCTGTTTGTCTTTAGAGGTGGTGGCTACATCTGAATCACTTACACAGGATGTCATAACTTTGTTCTGAAGTTCCTTCTTGTTTATCTTATTGTAGCCCAGCCCTTCCTTCCTAGAGTTGATTTTTATACCTAGTAGCTTGTCTAGGTTTTTCTGCCCATCAACAAATTTACACAAAGAGACTTTCAAATCCTGAATTTCATCTTCCAAAGAGGAAATATGTAACTCATAACTGGCAATCTCTTGTTCACTGCAATTCACACATTCAGTTAACACCTTGTTAGCAATTTTATATTTTTCAATTTCATTTTCTAGATTGCTCAGTTTATCAGAATCTTCCATGCAAACAGTTTTTCCTCTTTCCAAAGTAAGAAGTCTTTCAGACATCCCACTGTTTAACAGCTTCAATTTTTCAATTTCCTTTTTAAGCTTATCATTTTGAACCAATTCATTTATTAGAAGCTGATCTTCTGAATTGACTTCATACTTTCTTCCATTTTTAATTTCCTTCATATCTTTTTGCTATTTTTCAAGATCTTTCTGTAATTCTATGTTTACAGACTTTATGGCATTAAGTTTTTCAATCAGCAATTTGATCTCCTATTTAAGTTTCTCTGATTTTTCATCATCTTCTTTGGAGAGTTTTCTGAGAGAGTCATCTTCAGATTTTAGCTTGTTTAGTTCAGAGTAAACACATTCAAGTTCCTTCTTCAGTTTTGCATTCTGATTTTTATACATATGATTATCAGACAGACATGCATCATGAAATTGCTTCGTACTTGAACAGTTTTCACATGAAGAGCTAGAACTATCTATCCCAGTACCCTTCTTCAACCTTTTATACTATTTTCTTAAGCTCTCATGTGACTCTAACAATTCAGCATATGCATTCTCCCAATCATCAAGAGAAAAATTCTCGATGAGATTTACCTCATCATCATCATCTTCATTTTGGCTGCTGCTTTGATTGCTTCTTTCAACCATCATGCAGCTGTCATCGTTTACCCTGTGAAATTGCTTCAGCCTATCCAGGATGTCCTTTGCTGAGCTGCAATTATGAAGACAAGACCACAAGGCTCTGTCAGTAGCTGCTTTCATCAGGTTAAACGCTTTCTGATTTTCTCCATCCTTTGATCTGTGTCTGTCGGTCCATTTGGACACTTTCGTTGGTAAGGTGTGAGGACCTTGTGAAATTAATTTCCACATATCAGGATTAGCAGAATTAACATAAGCATGTAATGCAATGTACCACTGACTGAAATCAGAACCACTAAAGACGGGTGGAAGAGCCATTGAAACCAAATAGCGAGTAAATTCAAGGCAACAGGAATATTTATGCACTAAGAACAAATTAGCACCTAAGACTGCAAGATCGATCTGCAGGTCACTGGACCTTGTATGCAGACACCGGCTCTGATACAAACTGTTAGGGTGCTAGGCCCGGATACAGAGGGGGGTGAATGTATCCTTCTATGTAAAATGGCCAAATTAAAACTAGGATCCTAGAGATAGACACAGAATAGAACCAATTCGATTTAACTCAAATACAAACACATGGAGCGTGCCTATCCAAGCATCTAGCGGAAGCAAAACAAGCAATCAAATCACTGCTCAAGAGATTTTTAGGTGGTTCAGTCTTCCAGACCTACATCCACCCCTCACTCCCAACCGGAGTGAGGCTTCACTAGCCAATGCTAGAACCAAGCAGACTCAGTCTGCAACAGGTGCTGACACACAGCTTGACCAGGGGAACAAACTCCCCTCTTCCTCCCAACCGGAGGGACACCCAAATGACTCCCAGCCACTTGAAACTAGAGACCGAAGTCTCTCTTCCTCCAGACCAGGAGGGAACCCACCAGTGACTCCCAGTCACCAGCAAACCAGAGGTCGAAGACCTCTCTTCCTCCAGACCAGGAGGGACCCCTGGACTTGCAACCCACAAGCCCAGAACCAGAGATCAGATCTCCCTTCCTCCAAATCGGAGGGAACACACAAGTGACTTCCAGCCACTTGCAAACTAGAGGTCGCAGACCTCTCTTCCTCCAGACCAGGAGGGACCCGACCTCAATCCAGAGGATCGGAAGACAAAGCTAACCAAATGAAAAAGGAAAAATAAGAAGGGGAAAATACACAGCGATCAGAAAGCTGTAAAGAAAGATAACACAGATGTGGCTCGCATGGAGCTGACTGGCCTGGATTTGATCCACAGTCCAGTAGACAGATCTTCAGGTAAGCTTCTCTTCCTCTTCTCTTCTCTCTCACTTTCTTTTTCTCTTAACCCTCACGAGCTCTCTAACTCTCTCTTTCTCTTCTTTTCCTTCTGCTCTTCTTCTCTTTCTTTTCTTCTTCTTTCGTAGGCTCTCTCTGTCTCTTCTCTTTTTCTTCCTCTTTTCTTTTTCTGGATCGAAGGACTTTTTGCTCTCCAGGCTTCTTCTTCGATCATCTTCATCTGTTGGATGAAGGCTTCCTTTTATAAGCAGCAGCCAGCAGAAGGGCAGCACTGGGCGCGTGTGGCTTCCTCATTTCCCGCCCAGAACTTGTGGCCACGTGTCAATCTCTCAGCCAGCTTCAGCACACGTGTCACAATCCTGTCTGCCCTTCCAGCCTCGGATCACGTGCCTCCCATTCACTGAGGAATATTCTTCCTCGGACCACCTTCTTCTTTTTGTTTTTCTTCTTCTCCTGCAAAGAATTAAAACGATTAAAACTCAGGGCCACAAAAACTAAAAATGCACGAGGTGTGTAGGAACAACAATAGGTGCACTATACTGAGAACGACACGAGGTACGGAGAAGGAAATAACATGGAGTAAAAATGATAGAAACACGCGATCAAAGAAACCTTGGACGAAGATAGAAAGAAACAACACGAGGACATAAACACAAGAATAACACGAAGACACGAATACAAAAGCAACACGAAGACACGAATACTAAAACAACACGACATAACAAACAGCAAAGAGAACGGCACGAGGTGAAACGACACTTTACTAAAAAGACTTGAATACACACGAAAACAGCTCGAGTACTAAGTTGCTCGAACGTACGAACGACTCGAAGATGAGGACGACACGGGCTGACAACAACTCGAAGATGAAAACAGAAATCGACATGAAGTGTGGTTACAAAACAAGAAGTACACGAGGTCTAGGAAAAGCAACACGAAGACAGAAATAACAAAGAAACGACTCGAACTAAGGATGACATGGAGACAACACAGTCAGACTCGACTTGAGACACTTAAAGCTTGAATTTAGAGAAGAATGCACGAAGTAAAATCAACACGAAGACAGAAGACAGGCACGGCTATCACGACACGTGATGAAGCAGTGAAACCAAGAAAAAATGACTCGAGGAACAACAGTAAGTGACACGAAAACACAAGAGCAAACATAAAGGATGACTCGAGATGAGCAACTAAATACTGAGGAAACGACACGATGTTCACAGGAAATTGACTCGAAGTTCATCAGAACAATTCGAGCTGCTTCAGTAAACAACACGAAGACAATCAACAAACATAGTTGGAACAACATGACGTACAAAAGGACAACACGAAGTGTAGTAAACACAAACAACACGAGGTATGAAAGGAATAGTACGGACATACAAGGTACTACCTCATAGCAGTTTTCATGTTAATCATGGAAATTTCAAATGCATAACATTACGTAAGATATCTGATTAAAATGAGAATATTTAACATAGTGATGCTCATCATCAAAATACTAGGGAAGTCACAAACAAGAAAGCTATGAACAACAAGGCATGTTGTACAGACTTCAAACAATATGCATCAGACGACTGTGTATGGACTTGAAGACCCTTAGTCAATGTATAGACTTCAGGTGGAGACCAATGTGTAGACTTCTCGTGAAACCCTAATGTGCAGACTTCATGCTGTACAGACTTTCCAAAGAAAACGTAACGCTGTACAGACTTGAACTGAAGACCAATGTATGGACTTCAAAACAGATGATAAGGCCAAGAGGAGTGTATAGACTTTCACGATGTATGGACTTGGTCTCAAGAAATGTAAGCGGTGTACACACTTAGCCAATGTGTAGACTTTGCCTTAGACGCTAAATGAGACGCTAAAGTCTGTATAGACTTGAAGAACCTGAAACAAAGTGCGTACTCACAGCGTTGAGCTGCAGACTTGAGAATGCTCACAACGTTGACGCTGTAAGAGACGTAGGCTGTACAGACTTAGCCTAAGACAATGTATGAACATATCAGCAGAGAAGCAATGCACAGAACAGAAATCAAGCACACACATACATTCTTCATAATTCAGACATGGCACACTTATGCAATCTCCCACAGAAAAGGTCAGACAAATTCAAGACAATGTGGTGACTCATTCATGTTGCTATCATTAAAACACCACATCATCAACAAAGCACAAGGGGCACAACAATATCTTCATTTAGTTGCATCCGCATGTATATAACTTCATATAACTCATACTTCTGTGTGCATGAATGCCATGATTATCCAATATATTAAATGTCAATTGCGGAAAGTTGAATTTTGTCCAGCTAGAAGCTTTCCCCATGTGTGAGGGTGGTCTTCGGACCTACATTCTCCGCCACGTACTGGTAATCAACTTGCTTGAATACATTATCTCAATGCATGTTTGAGTGTATATATGATATAAAACTTTTCTTTTTGATTCCTCCTAGGACCTTTCCCTTACTAAACAAAAATGCATTGATTCAAACATGTTTGTTACATGGCACACATTAAGGGGGAGGTTCTTTTTATAACTGTGCATACACTTAGGGGGAGACATAACAATGATTAGACTAATTCATCTCTTACATTCAGTACAATCTTTCTATAATGTGCACTTTTGAGATAAATGACTCTGTTTAATAAGGATTTTAGTTATTCCTAAATGACTCTGTTTAATAAAGATTTCAGTTATTCCACTCAACACTTTTGAGGGCTCTTGAATCCCTACATCAAAGTCGCGTGTCTCGTGAGGAAAAAGCTGTCAGCCCCACTGTAAGTTCAATAAGTGAATTTGAAACCAAGTAGCCGGGAATCTCCCTTGAAATAAAGGAGGAAACTTGGATTGAAAAGTGACGAAACTGAGTAATCGGGAAATGCCCCTGAAACAAAGGGCATGACTCGTGTCAAAAAGTTAGTCATCTTGTTCGTATCAAAAAAATATATGGGGCTGTGCGAAGCTACCAAAAGTCGAGCACTGTGTATGAAAGTGTGGGGAGGAACGGTTCTTTCCAGTGTTGTTTCGAAAATCTGTTAATCCATATTCATATGGATTTCATTGCTCATTTCTCACTTCAGATTTGATTGTGTGAATGTACCTTGTGAATCAGTCATCGTTCATGGTTAATGTAGTACCATCTTTTTGTAAGCACTCCCTTCTTAATTTTGTTCATGCAACTCATGCTAAAATCGATTGCATGGTTCTTAACCCATCCATAATGGACTTGTTTGATTCTATCTCTTATTATGACTGCATGTGTCCTTGAGTGATCATCTATTCCACTTCACATGCACAACACTGAGTTAACTGTAAATATGAGGACTCGGCTCTTCTTTTCTCTTTTTATCTATCCCCTATTTGACTCTGACAAAAAGGGGAAGAAATAAATGGTCTTTCATGATATTCATGATATTGTAAATGGGTTGTTAAAAATGGTTTTTTGATTGTTGAAAAATGAAAACATGCTTTGTTGAAAGGGGGAGATACATATGTTTTTACTCATCTCTATTCCACTGGTTGTTTCAAGGGTGATGGCCATTTTGTCTCATTCATGCAAATCTTTGTGATATTTCAAGGAGTTTTATCTTCGTCAAAAAGGGGGAGATTGTTGTGCCCTGGGCTTATTTTAACGAAGATAATTTGGTTTATTTTCATGTGATTTGCATTGCTTAACCTTTGTTGGATGTGAGTCAAATTGATTAATCATTCATGAGTTAAGCATGATATCACTAATGCGTTTGGTTGGTTGAATTGGGAATGGACTGAACTTTGTATGTTTAGTCTATTTTTGGAACCCTTGGAATTTATGAATGGTTCAGTTGTATTCAATTCAGAAATGGACTGTTTAAGTCTATTTGATTTGTGAGGTTTATGAATGTTCAGTCTGCCTAGGACTGAATTTGTAATTGAAGAGAGATATGAATGAGTTACATTGAAAATGGCTTATCTATGCATGAATCATTGGTTGAAATGAGAGCATGTATTATAAATGGCCAGAGGTATTTGAATTATCTCTAGGTGTGTTTGCAATACCCACTTATCAACATGCAGGTTGGCCACAACTTCCATAAGATGCAGTTTCTATCAAGCCCATAAAACCTTGGTTTCATGGTAAGAATTCATCCTTGAATCCATTTCAATATGCCTTGATTGGACTTGATGCATTTTTAGAGTTTTATTGGCTCATTAGGCTACTTTCTTATTCTGCTCGAAAAGTGTCGACTCTCAGAGTTGACACTTACATGTATATGCAAGTTGTTCATCGCATTCAGAAGGTCTGGCAAAATGTGTCGACTCTGAGAGTCGACACTTACAGGCCAGCGTATGTCTTTTGCTGCTGGAAAAATGTGTTGCAAAATGTGTTGACTCACAGAGTCGACACTTTTGCTCCGGATGCTCTGTTAAGTGTTTTGGCTGAACACTTGATAAAATGTGTCGACTCTGTGAGTCGACACTTTTGTCATGTGTCTTTCTTTTTAGCTTTGGCAGAATGAGGTGAAAAAAGTGTCGACTCATAGAGTCGACACTTCTTCTGTCGCGTCCGGATTATTTTCGAATTCACCATTTTGAGATCGACTTGGCTTTGGCTTTTACCATAATATCCTTAGGGTTTCTATACTTGATTGGGTGTGGTTTAGATAGGTTTTCTCATGGGTTTTATTGTCATGTGGCATCTCTTTTCCTTGTGTATATATATGCTGCGATCTCCATAGATGAAATAATCTTTTGGGCTAATCGATATCATTCTCTTGCAGTAGAAGGAAGAGGAGGGTCGCACCCTGCTGGAAGAGGACGTAGAAGCCACTGAAGATGCCATCCATGAGCCCTAGCTGGAATCTGAAGATTGTTGTTCGCGATCTACTGGTCTGGGAGTTCATTTCTCTTTGGGCGGACTGTTTCTTCTTCAAGAATCTAGTTCCAAAAGCACCCTACCATCCTTCTACGTTTTTCATTGAAGATTTGAAGGTGGTTTCTTGTTCTTACTCTTATATATTCTATTTGAGCATAGATTATCATATCTGAACTGGGCTTTGTATTTCCATATATTATCTCTTCATAGATGATTTCAGAGCGTTGTCTCTGTGTGCGTGGCTTCTCGTCGTTGTGCAAGAACGCGCGTGTGGGTGGGGTCGTAGTGCCCGTGTGTGATCGTTGTGATCATTTGTTGCCGTCGTGCAGCGTTTTAGTGGAATCCTCTTGGGTTGAGAGGGGTGGACGTAGGATTGCACTCCAGTGCATCTGAACCAGCTAAAAAATTCTTGCGTTGTGGTTTGCTATTTGTGAGATTATCGCTCTATATTGTCCGTTCTCGTTTTCGAGTGTGACGCTGTGAGTAGAAAGTTATATTTAATTTGAGTGGGTCTCAAATATTGTCGTCGATAAGTTGAGGGCTGTGATTGTTTTTCATCATATACAAATCTACTTGTTCCGCTGTAAGGATAATTTTTATTCCTGTTCTATCATCACTGCATATAGTTTTTGAAAATCGGGAGCAATCAATTCACCCCCCTCTTGCTTGCTTTCCTAACCGGGCCAACAATTGGCATGCCTATGAAATAAATAAATAAATCAAATAAATCTAACCAATCCTAATAAATAAATATAAAGAAAATAAAAGTCATTCCCACAAGTTGACACGCCCGGTGGGACTTATCCTCCCTTCATCTTTTCGCAAAAATAAAGGGATCATGGGGCTCCCACTCATATACTAACTATTCGTTCATCTTGCTTTTCTTTTTTGTAGGTTGAAGCAATGACGAGGGAGTTGTCTGGACTTGTTTTTGGCCCTCAAATTGTGGCCGACCATGGTGCATACAGCTACCATGCCGTACCCACTACCTTTGGGGACTTTCCCCCGGTTGTTGGCTTCCCCAACTTCCTAGGAGTCGCATTCATGGGTCTTCTGGACGTAGAAAGTTCGGAACCTGCGAAGCTAACAAAGAACAATAAAGCTGCGGCCCGCCGAAGTGAGGGCCATGTCAAGAAAACTCTGCTGAAGAGCCCGGTAATCGTGAGCTGCCACGTTTACCATACTACTTGCCCAACTGGGGCACACAAGAAGAAACCCGTTGGTGGCAACAAAAAGACTTTTAGAAGAGGAAGAGTCTCTGCTACTCTCTGAAGCCGACTTTCGGCATCTGGGAAGTCCACAATGATCGGGGGTGTCCGGGTCTACTTCAATGGCCTCGATGCCGAAGTTGTACCTGACTAGGTCATCCCAACTGTCCCTACCCATAACACCTTCCAAGTGCTAGCAAGCCAGAGGGCGAATTTTGATGACAACAAGCAAGGGAGGCCAACCCCGAACTTGCCAAAGTTTAGGCAAATCTAGGTTCCCAAAAGGGTCCGGGGCCCTGCGGCAGCCACACAAAGTGTCAATAATCTTGCTAATGTTCTCAGGAGAGGGGGCAAGAAGATTACGCATGCAGAGGAGGCCATGGTTGCAACTCCTCCACCTGTCGTCAAGACTTGTGCAAGACAGGCTGACATTTCCAAATATTCAAGAAACTTCACTCAAGCTGCCAAACTACCACGGCTTTCATATATGCCGTATGCCCGAGTCCAAGTGCTGTCTCATGCCATTTCTGCAAAGCACAGCCGGGAAGACATGATAAAGATGGTCCGGGAATATTTTTGTAGCCTCGAGAACCCCACCCTGGGTCAGCAAAGACTGCTTCGTGTCATCCGGGCTGAAGAAGAAGAAAATGATGAAATGTCACCTATGGGTGTAGATGGAGATGAGAAGCGAGCTGGGGCCAGAAGCTTCGAAGTGCCTCCACGATATGAAGAAATGAAAAGGATTTCAATATTCAAAAAGCCAACTTTCTCCCGTCAGGCCCAAAGGGGAGTCATAAAGCATAAAAGATAAATGCAAATTCTTGCTTGTAATATGATAGGGGTGATGAGTATGCCTGGTCCCCTGCCAAATGAACAAGAAGAGCTAGCCGAAATTGCTGGAAGAAAAGACCCGGTGACAAGACGAGGCAAAACTAAGGCTGAGCTATTGCAAGCCGCTAAAGGCAAGCATGTTGCTGGTGAAGATATTACTACCGCCACTGCCAAAATAATGCATCTAAAGAACCAGGAGTATCCCCGCCTCCTCTAATTAAAGATGCCTCTGGTGAAATGCTCAAGGGCATTATTAACAAAATAGCTATGGACTCTGCCATCCTGATGACGCCGCAAAGATACCAGTAGGAGATAGAACTGTTGAAGAAGCAATTGAATAAAAAGACTAAACATACTATGGCATTTGAGCCACTGGGGGCACGAGCTAAGTCATCACGAGAATGTTCCGACCCTGGGGATGCTCTCTCACCGGTTGTCCTACAACAAGTTGACCAAAATCGGGCTACCCCTTGATATTATTCCCAGCAACTTCGGCCAGCACGGCCCATGTGCCTCCAAATGCAACAACGAGCTCCACTAGCAAGGCCTTTGCCACCACATGTTGCAGCTCCGGCCACACACTGGATGCAGTCTACTCACTTCTACCCTTGACCAGTAGAGCCAGTTATGGTGAACAAATTGATGGTGAAGCAGATGATCGAGGCAAGGCTGGCAAAGAGGGGTGGTGATGATTACGTCCCCTTCGACATATATGAAGTGCCATATCCAACCTACCATGCTGCCAAAAGACTGCCACCTGGTGTCAATAAGCCTCCTAAATTTGATATGTTCAATGGGTAGGGCTCCCTAAAAGAACATATTGCGCATTATATAATAGTCATGGGCAACTTGGCGGCAGACGAGTCGTACCTGCTAAGGTTCTTTGGCTCTTCGCTGACGGGACCTGCCTTCGAATGGTATTCTAGCTTGTCAACTGGATCTATCAACGACTGGCCGGACATGCAGCAAAAATTCACTGAAAGATTCCACATTGTCGAGACAGAAGTGACCATGGTTGAGCTATTTGTAGCCAAACAAAAAGAGGATGAGCCAATTGCAGAATATATTAACAGATGAAGGGGTCTCAGCATGAGGTGCCTGCGTCCTCCGCATCTAGAAGATGCAATACAAATATGCAAATAGAATCTGAAGAGAGAGATTCTAGAAAAGATGATTGGAATAGAAATCCGATCTTTTGACCAATTAAATGATGTTGTCGCGGAGGTTGAGGAATTCTTTGCAAGGTATCCCTTCACCTTTGCCGATTCAAGTCATCAAGCCAGGTAGGCTAATAAACGGGCGATATTGAAAGCGATCCATGCTGTTGGCCTCAAGGCGAAAAAGCGTAAAGGAGTGCATAACCCTCCTCCCTATGAATCTACTTGATATCGAGAGAGGCCTCCCCGGCAGAACAAAGAAAATAAGCTCTATGCCTTCCCCCGAAACAAGACCCGAGCATTGTTCGAGTGGGCTATTAAGTATAACAAGGTCACTCTTCCAGAGCCAAAGAGGCCTGACGACGTCAGGAGAAGAGATGATCCTTATTTCTGCCCTTACCATGAAATCCCCGGGCACCCTATTAAGGATTGCCAAATATTCAAGGACATCGTCCAAGGCTTAATAAAAAGTGGGGAGCTGCATATGGGGGAGCATAGAGTCGATTCCCCACGCCCTCATGAAATGCCTACTCCAGGGGCATCAATTAACATGATATCTATATGTCAGCAATTGCATGAAGAAGTGTCTGAGGATTGCACCCGGCATGCTTATGAAGGTTGTGTCTCACTAAACAAAAGGGAGCAAGGAAATTGGCAAGCAATGCCAACAAGGGAAAGAATAAGACCGGTACCTTACCTGTCTCCAGAGGTCCGGATTCATAGAGCCATGGTCCGGCCCACTCCGCCCCCTATAGTTCCCATCTGGTATCAGACAGCCCCTCCAGCGGCTATCAGAAGCCTAACTGGCAATAACAAGAAAAAAACCCCATCGCGGGCACATGAAGAAGTGAGCTTAGTCGTAGAACGGCTACATGCTATTATAAATGGGCTTGATATGCATGAGCAACTCAAGGGCCAGCCTATGCGGCCGAAGAAGTATGCCCCTCGAGAGCACTGTGAGTCTCAAGGGCTAACAAAAAGAACCAAAAAAGAAGTAGGGGTGTTAAGAACACAAAGCAACCCACTATGGGGGCAGATGCCAACCATAGATGGGAAGGAAAAGAAGAGTGCAAAGGCCAAGAGAGGGAATCTTACTCTCTTCTGCAACACTTTGTCAACGTCGTCTGGTGTGGCTCAAGTTGCTGACAAAGAAGAGGAAGAAATCTGCTTTATGCCAAAGGGAGTAACTCAGGCTAAAGCTTATGCCTCCCACCCTGCTACCAGGTCCGAGAGAATATCAAAACAACACCTGCCAGCTAACAAGGAGGCTCAATGCCATATTCCTCTTCCACCCGGAGGCATAAAACATAAGGAGTTCATCTCGAAAGAACTAGTTGCGTCCGGCAATGATGGCAGGATGCCATTCATCTCATGCAAGCTGGAGGTGGAAGGCAACACTCCCGGCCCCTCCTGTCAGGACCCTGCCGTGACGGCACTACTATACCAAAAGCAGTAGGAAATTGAAATACTGCAAAGACAGCTAAATAAAATGAACATGAGTCCATCTATGCCACAATCAGTAGGACTTCCACCTGAGAGGGCATAGGATGGTGTTAGCTCACCTGAAGCATTAACACGACCATCCATGCCCCAAATAATACCTGAACATATAGGGGGCGTTCTCCCATAACCACTCCAACATACAGTCCCCTGGGCATGCCAAGGGGCAATTAAAGCGTCTCGGACAACGGTGCTAATGAGACCGCATATGCAGCTCGCTGCTCTACACCCGAGTCCAGCAGTTCTAACAACAATGAACAGGCCGAGGCCGGAACAAACAGTGAACATGAAGATGGCCGAAGGAAGTCACCGAGGCCGAATTATAGGCAACCAAACAAAAAGATAATGAATCCGCCATGGACTACATATGGAGGTGGAGGAATCTCTGTGAAAGGTGTAGACATCTGCCAGGTTACAGAGACTCTGTTCAAATCTTCAAAAAGAACTTGAAGGAGAAGATTCTACGGTGGGTCGGTGACATTGAAGTCACAACCTTCGAACAACTAAGTGACATCATAGCCGATGTCGAAGCAGTTCTGGCAAAGCTTTGTCTGGCTTCTACAGCCCCGAGCCAAAGGAATAGACCAATCGGCAAGCACCCAGCACAAGGAGATATTTGCACCTCAAATTCTGAAGCCTTCGAACGACGAAGGAAGGAAATGCAAGAGGCAACTAGCCTTTCTTCAGCTAAGCCAACGAAAAAGGGGTCCTCATTAAGAGGCAAAATGATGAAACCCTATTCCTTTTCGAATGACAAGACTCTGGCTCTCTTTGAGTGGGCATGTGAATGCGGCAAAGTTGTGCCTCGAGAGCCAAAGGAGCCAAACGATGCCAAAAGAAAAGACGATCCACATTTCTATCCTTATCACCAGGCGGCGGGAACCCCATTGAGGATTACTACGTGTTCAAGAATATCACCAAACGCCTGATCAAGAAAGGTGAATTGTAGATGGGTGAATACAAGGTGGACCCACCGCGTCCTCATCAAATGATATCTTAAAGAGAGCGGCCCCGCGCGGCATCACTACGTCAGCTGCTCCTCACAAATTCGGCTGAAGCCAACATCTAGCATTGTCCGCGTAGCTTAAATGCCGATATTTACCAATAAAAAGTAAAGAAGAAAAAGAAGAACAAAAAAAAGGGGGGGCCTGTTCTGGGGGCAGGTACTAAAAGAAAAAATGAGCAAAAAAAAAGAGATGAAGGAGGTCTTGATGGCCCTATCCGTTGAGGGAGTGGCCACTCCCCTCATATCCCGGTCCGTATCAAATAAAACTACCACTGTGGGATTAGTGTGATGGAGTGAACTACTCATCCCCTCTCTGAGGAGGTGAACGCTCTCCTACGCACCCACCTTGGTCAGTTTAAATGAAAAAATAGATCAAGGGTGGCAGCCCCGCATTACACTACACTGCCGGCACCATCCTAAAGAAAAAAAAGGAAAGAGGAAAAAAAGAGAAAAGAGAAGAATGAATGGTCACCTCCACTTAGCTTTTATGCAACCAAGTGGGGGGCAGCAAAAATCCACTCATTAGTTGAATCTCTGCAAGCGATGAGTTAGCTGAGTAGTCGCAATAAGCACGAATAATACAAGAGAACCAGGAGGATGAATCCCCTTGCAAATGAGCCCTATCAGCTAGGGCAGAATGATGCCAAGCGAGTCACAATTAAAGAAATAGGCACGGTCGATGTCAAAACTGGCAGCGAAACAGCAAGGTTATTGAAGAAAGCCACCGAGGGACACTCCCTCCAATAAAAAGACCCAACTATATGCAGTTGCGGCATTGCAAAGGCTAGCACAATATGGAGATATGCTTCATAGCGATACGGTCAGATACGGCCGTAGCATCCCAAAGGAGTAAGCAAGGCGGTTAAGCCGGCAACCCTATTCTTCCCGCTTGGGAGTCAAAAATGAATGATGAATGGACATCAAGCAAATAGGGAAGAGAGCCATCGCAGGTTCATCAGCCCCCCGGCTCGGGTACCTATCAATAAAAAAGAAAAGGGGAAAAAGAAGAAGAAAAAAAAGAGAGAAAAGAGAAAAATTACGATGCAAGTATGGCCTTTTTATCCTCCTCCATGAGCAAAAGGGTCCCTAGTAGCATTACATGATGAGTGCTTGGGGAAAATAAAATGACTATGCCATCTATGAAGCTAGGAGGACTCTGCAATTACAACTATCAGCACAAAGGGCCCAGGGGTGTTGATGTTTTGTTATCTCTACCCCGCCCCCCAAACTATGCTAATAACATATGTGAATCATGAAAGGCATGAAAGCATGAACAAAGGGATGATAAGAGATAGAAGAACTGACCGTGATCGGCACCAAGGGTTAACAACACCAAAGGATGTGAGACAGGAGAGGAACGACGTCGTGTACCTTAGAAAAGGATGAAGACTTGATCGCGCTTAAGGAATGGGGTGCGTGGAACTTGGTGGATTCAACCTCCTCTCCTTCCAGCCGGCTAGAAGAAGAGGGTCTCACGTTCTATCATAGTCTCCTGCAAAACAAAGCCAAAACACAAGAGAAAAATCCATTAGATCCATTCAAGTGTAGCATCAATCCCGTAGTGATAAAATAGGGGTAGAAATTGAGGGAGAACGCATCGGGGGGAGGTTTTTAACCCCTGTGGAAGGGTGCAAAAGATAGGTGTGTGTATTGTGATGAGAATAAGACAAAGATATAGAGAAATCACGCAGCACAACTACGGGAATATGCTATGCAAAACGGAGAAAAGTGCAGACAGAGTGCAGAAACAGAACTGTGTGATGATTTGTGAAAAGTGGAAGGGTAGAACTAGAGATAGGATGAATGAAATCAAGCCTTTGAACGTGGAATTGAAAGCTAATACTTCCCTCTTTAGGACAGGGTCGAAGAGATGAGATGGCGGTGCAACATGGCTTCACCCTAAACCAAGAAATAGCCCCCCCCCCTCGCGAATTATGAACTGGATAGGTTTATATAGAGTTGTAGGAATCCAGAAGCTTCAAATCCGAGATAAACACCCACAATAGGGATTTAGATGGATAAAACTTGTAGATAATAGTGGGAATATATCCCCAAAGTAGATTAGTCTTGATCTAGGGAGATATTCTTAGAGAAAATAGATCAAACAAGATCTCCAAAGAGTCGTCAGGCGAAGAAATCAGAGTTCAGGAAGTTTTGGACTCTCTGTTCATCAAACGGTCTATCGCAGGGCTGCTAGGGAGCCAAACGGTCATGGGAGGACCGCAAGGGAACCACTAAACGGTCTAGGGGTGACCGCAAGGCTTCAGAGGGTGAAACGGGGCAAAATGGGCACTGTTTAGAGGGTAGCGGTCTTCCCAAGACCGCTAGGCTGATGGAAAAACATTTAAATAATTGGGCAGGTCGCAGTCAACTTTGGAAATTGGAGAATATCTCAAAAATGGTGCAGAACTAGCAAAAGGTGCAGAAGAAGAAATTATAGATAACAAAAAAATTGAACAACTTTCATGAAGGGAGCAAGATGAGAAGACGAGCAGAAGAGAGAAAAAATAGGGCGAGAACAGAGAAAAACACTAGGTTCGCGGGTGAACAACGCAGCGTGCCGAAAAAATGTAAATAACTTGAAATCGGTGGAGAACTGGCTAATTGCGTAGAAGAAGAAAATCTAGGGCCTTAAAAAATGAACAACTTTTGTAAAAGGCACCTAATGAATAGAGGAACAGAAGGGGATGAAAAAGGGCCACGTTCACGACTGTGTAGCGATTCACCTACGAAAGGCCAAATACTTGATGGAAGTCGACCTAAATGGGCCGCAAGTTGACTTCGAAGGCCTGAAGTTGATAAAATAAGCCCCAGGGCTCTAAGAAATCATGATCTCCAAAGTCCAAAGGCTAGGGAATAATGAAATGGGCTCGAAATCTTTCAAAGGAAGGCTCCAAAATAATGGTTAATTAGGGACATCAAAATGATGAACAAGAGAAATAATGCAATTTGTGGGCTAAAACGGGTGTCAACAGATGCCCTAACTTGATGTCCGCTTTGCAAGGGAACGAGCGAAAGAGGCGCGGAGGTGAAATGGAATGGAGATGGAGCGAAAGCAATAGCGACGTAAAATGGAGATGATGCAGAGATGAAGCGGACAGTACTGAAAAGTGGGCATCAAGGCAAAAGACATCCGTCACAACCAACAAGCGATAGGAATTCTCCCGAAAATGCCGAACTAACCACAAGGAATAGATGACGCAGATGAGACATGTATGGAGCACTAACTAAAGAGAAGGAAAAGGAAACACGACCGACGTCATCGGGGACACAATCCACAGACAATGAGGGGATCGAAAAGAACACAGCTGAAAATTTGGAACAAGGTAAAACCGAGATAAAATCCAAACAGGAATTACGCTGGCCAACCAGACCAAGCCGGTAGATCAGAGAAATCGTTCAAATTTGGAGTGGAATGAAGATCTCTTATCCAAGAGAATTGAAGTGCAACCAACTATTGCTGAGGAGAAATCTTGAGAGAATCACGAGACATGAATGCTAAAAAATGACATGATGCATGCTGAGCTAAAATAAAGAAATCATCAAAACAAATGCAAAGAAAGATAAAAATAGAAAATACTCAAGAATAATATTGCTAGACCGAGCCAAGATGGGGTCAAGAGTCTTCTTACAACCACGGCATGCGAGACAGAGTCTAACGTCCCCCACTCAACTCAACCGAGCAGCTTATCGAACGATTAACCGTATGCTCTTAGATCATCATCATTTTTGGTAAAGGGGAACATCAGATCCCAGAACACACGAACAACCAGCTGGTCCTTAAGAGGTTATAATAATGTAGATATCATATAGTAATGCAACAATGAGCAGGGATAGAGAGCCATACTTGACTTACTTGCCAAGCAAAACGGCATTTCTTTGGATTTTTCATTATAAGACACAACATAACAAGATAAGAATGAAGATAACATAACACGACATAATCACCAAATGAACAAAAGATAACATAATATAACATAACAAAGGATGAAGTCACTTGAACAACATATGCAAGACATCACATGAACAAACAATAAGCGTGAGCAGGACTAAAGAACAACAGTGGGGCAAGACAACACCACAACACGGAGGGACAGCACACGCGGTGGGACAAGACCATGGTGGGACAAAGACATGTGGGATGACAACCACGGGAGACAAAAGACATGGACAACACATGTGTGAGATGACAACAACACCACATGGCATGGTGACATAGTGGGACGAAAACATGACAGACACGGAGGGACAAAACAACACGTGTGAGAGGACACGGAGGGACATAAACACGTGTGACAAAGACACGGTGGGACAAAAGACATGACAAACACACTCTTCAATCAAAGCCCAAGATCAGAATGAAGCAGAACCGCCAAGTTCATAATCGTGAGGCAAAGCCCTCTCATGGAGATATGATGAGATGAAGCAATTAAAAGCTGAGAAGGACATGAGGTTTAGAAAGATCGAGAGAGTAGATTGAAGAAGAAATAGATCAGAAGAATGTGAACAAGAGACAGAGCAAATGATGAAAAGCAAGGAAGCCTTGAGTACCTGTAACCAGCACACTTAACAAACAGATCATATCCGTCCTCGAAAATAGAAAATAAAAAATACATGAATAAGGGAACAGAAGATAAATATTTTTGGATTTTTGAGATATTTAATTTTTTTGATTTTCAACAATATTTAAAATTTTTGGATTTTGACATATTCAATTTTTTTTGGGGATTTTGACATATTTGATTTTTTTGATTTTGATAATATATGATTTTTGCATTTTTGGAAATATTTGATTTTTTTGATTTTTCGACAATATCTGATTGTTTTTGTTTTTGGGGTTTTCACAAAGCCATCTGCAACACCCAAAGACGGGCTTAAACTAATGGCTAGGGGTCGTCATTCCTACCCCTCTCATTAAAAGCTTCCCTTAAACATGGCGTGCATGTGAGGGTGGCTTACCACAACCAACCGCCTCTAAAGAATGGTGCCCCTACTAAGGCCATACCTGGGATAGAACCCAGCCTAAGAGGGAAAAGCAAAATAAAAATTGGAGACAAGCTTTATGCAGGATGGGAGACATCAAGACTCAAATTCTTCCCAGGGCACTACCCCTCAAAGATACAGTCTGTTGCGTCGGGGCTTTGTGTCTTTGATTTTGAGACCCATATTTATCAGGCACGCATGCGACCGGGCTCGTGACGTCCCGCGGGGAACTGTACTGCCACTCTTGCCATGCCTTTGATTTATAATTTTGCATATTGATTCATTGAATTTGAGAGCCCTTATTGGCTAGATATTGCATGAAAGCTCATTTTCTAAGGGTCAAGACTTCCCCTATTTGAGACCTCTCTCGTATTAGGGAGTGCCAAGGTTGGTCATCTTATCCATCCATCTCTTGCCCCTGCACTTGGCCGAGCAGAGAAAAGAAAAGGCCTTCGTGCATACCCAAAGTATGGCCAAAGTAGCAATGATGTTGCTCTAGAGAGATCGATTATTGGTCACCGTGTAGTGTGTGAAAAACCCACGCTCAAAAGGTCACCCTCAACGATCGGGGAAAAGAACTAGACTCCCAGCGCGGAGCTAACACCAGCCTAAGATGCTGCAGAAGCGAACTCTTTATTGACTAAGCCTAACTAAACAAACTTTCTAAAGCCACTCAAATGTGTTGAGGAAACAACATTAACATTATGCACATGAGTAATAGAGATAGAAATAATAGCATGTTCTTGTACAAAATAAAGATACCTTGCAAATCCATAGACTAAAAATCAGCACCCTGAAGCGAAAGCTTTATCATCGAGTTTCAAGCAGCATGAGCTTTGTTTTCCTTACTTGACAGGACCAAGAATGGGGAGGATAGCAAAGGCTTAAAGATTCATCTACACAGAGGAGTGGCAGACACCAAACTAGACGAAGAAGGATAAAAAGGAAGTGAGACGAGGGCTAGAACTCCCTCGTTAAGGCACAGAGACCCTGATAACAAGGAACCAGATACAGAATAAACGGAGATCAACTGAGATCAAGGCTGGCTAAAGCCTCGAAAATAGCAAGAGAAAGGGCAAGAACCCCGAAAGGGTGAGGAGGAGTGAGTAGAAAGAAGAGAAGAAGAATCATCCGACGCAGTCGGAGAAGAGGAATGATAATCACCGGACGGGGTTGGGGAAGGAGAATTAGAATCACCCGACAGGGTCGGGGAAGAAGAACCATAGACACTCAATAGGGTCGGGGAAAGAGAATGAGGACCACCCGATAAGGTCGGGGAAGAAGAACGAGAATCACCCGACAGGGTCGAGGAAGAAGAGTCATAACCCGAAGATACCGGAGGAGAAGAATCAGAAGATGTCCTAGGAGAGGGCATAGGCCGAGGCCTGGAATAACAAGAATGTGGAAAACCCGGAGGCCCCGAATGAGAAGAAGAAAAGCAGGGGTTCACAGACCCAGGAGGAGAGGAGAAAATGATGGAAATAGGATCAGAAGGAGAAAGGTACACTACCCAAGGATGGGAACTGAGTAGAAGGAAAGATGAATGAAAAGAAGAGGAAGAAGAAGCGGACCCCCGAGTGCACAGTACGCGGCCTTTGAACTTGTGTCGTCACCTCTTCTTGGCAGAGATTTCTTGAACACGGACCTGCCTGACGTGGGCTCGGACCTTCTGGCTTCTTGATCTGTAATATCTCCTCAAATAATGGGCCCATCTGGCAGACAGCCTAGCCCGGTTATGAACATGCAGCTTCACTGGGGTGGTTGCCCCTAGACATCCAGTGCTAACAATATGTGGACATTCTTGAACAGTGAACTCCTTAGATGGATGAGCATCAGAAAACGATGGAGTCTTGTAACCCGGCACAAGGATCCTGAGATTTTGCAACTCCACTCAGCGATCAGCCTTGAAGCACAACTCCCTTGATAGAAGGGCAGGATGGAACTGAGGGAGATCAATGCGCGGTGTTGACGTGGCCGGCTTGCTAATGAACCCAGGGAGATTGCATATAATGTGCAGAATGTCTTTCAAGGATAAAGGAGATACGACCAATTTTCCCTTGAATATAGAATTCATAATCTGCTTGGCGGCCATATGAGTTAGAACAATATGGGTAGAGAACCCTTCTTGGCCTGTCATCTTAATGGCAATAGAGCGAGGAGAAATAACGGCATCAATGGTAAACCCGCCGGTGAGTAAAGAGATTGCCACCAGCCTCGCTCGGGAATAAACTGGCATCAACGCAAGGGAACTCTTCTTAGCAACTGTCATCTTTGAAAGTGGAGGCACATCATCCCCAAAATAGCCAGAGACCAGGATGCAGATCGACATGCGATAGATAAAATCTTGAAGCTTGAAATGCAGAACTGGCACTGAATCGTCCTGACTTGGCTCATCATCTCCCCGGGGACCAGACCTAAGGGGCACTAGAGGTAATGCACACCTGCTCCGTGGGGTGGAGGTGAATGGAGAAATGGAAGACTTAGAAGGCGTGGAGGCTTCAATGGGGATGGCGTGTTTAGGTGGAGGCAAAAGGGTTGAGGCGATGGCAAGTTTGAGTGCTGGCAAAGGTGAAGATGGAGGTGTAGGTAGGGGTGCAGCCTGATCATGCTCGGGCAATGATGGCGAAGGGAATGGCAAAGGCAGTGGACATGGTGGCAGTGATGGAGGCACTAGTGGTGGAGATGGAGGCGGTGGAGGTGGAGAGGGAGGTCGTGGTGCCCACCGTCGATGTATCGGCACAACACGTCGAGCGGCGTTGGGGGTGGAAGTAGTGGTGGAGGCAACAGGAGTAGAAGGGGAGGCACTAGCCTGAGTAAGAGCTTGGGTGGGTTGAGGTTGTGGAGATGGCGAGGATAACAAGGTTGGTGGAGATGGACTAGGTGAGGGACTGGGTAAAGGAGTAAGTGACGGGATAGATAATGGAGCGGGTACAACACTAGATAAAGAATCACGGGGGAACCCCGGGTCTTGTAGTGACGGAAACAGCTACCTGGGTGGCGCTTGCTGCTACTGCTTGCTGCAAAGATATAGAACAACTTTGTGAATGGTGTCCCAATCAATCCACTTCTGATCTTCCAAACCATAAACAAACTCTCGAAACTCGGGACAATTCTCAACCAAATGCCCCTACTGGCGGTGATAATCACAGAACTAAAGCATATTCCCGACCGCAGGTCGGCAAGGTACAACTGGAGGAAGTGGCAACACGTGAATGGCCATCAAAGCCCTGAAAATATTTGTAAAACACTCCGACAATAGAGGGTAAGGAGCCCGCTTCGGGCAAGGCCGATGTCGAGGATTATGGGATGGTGGTGAAGGCTGCGGAGAAGGAAGCGGAGGTTGCGTAGGCAATGGTGCGTGGCTAGAGGCGGATGGATTTAGTGAAGGCATATGCGGAGTGGGATGAGGGGGTATATAGACGGCATCCACCCACTCGGGATGTGGTGTTTCCTTGACCGCGGGCGGAGGCGGATGTGGGTATATGGGAGCAGAAGGCTGACTCATGGAAGGTTGATATGCGGAGGGTTGACTCGTGAGGGTTGATATGTGGAGGCATAGGGCTGACTTACGGAGGGTGCGATGTAAGTGGAAGGTTGACTCGTGGAGGGTGAAGGTTGATATGTGGAGGTAGATGTAGATGGCGGGGTGTATGGAGATGTTGAAGGCGGAGAAGACTCGGGGTCAAGGGGGTTGTGGAGTTGTTGGCGAATGAAGTGGGCTCGGCTATAAAGTTGCTGCCAGGAGGTAATGTCGTTGAGGGATAAGACAAATCGATATTCCGGTGTTGCATTGGATATCAACATCTTGATCTACTCTCCCTCCAAAATGTACCCCGGGACTTGCGCGGCAAGGCGATGCCAGCGGTCAGCAAAGGTGTAGAACTCCTCATCCGGCTTCATCTTCTTGTAGGCCAGATCCACCATAGAATACTTGGGCCCAACCTGGTCCTAAAACTATTGAATGAACTTCTCTTGAATGGCTTGAAAATTCACAACTTACTCTTGCGGCAATGAGAAGAACCAATCCCGAGTCGGGCCTTCCAATGACAGACCAAATAGATAAGCCATCAAGCATTGGTCATGTCGAAATTGGGCCGGCTCATAAAGAAACTCTTTTAAGTGCACATAGGGGTCACCAACTCCACCATAACGGCGATATGAGGGAATTTGTGAGGATGGCGGGAGCTAGAGGTTTTGAAAAGCAAATGGGACACATAAGGAGGTTTTGGGATCAACTCGGCATTGAAGTTCATCAAGTTGACGTTGGGCTCGAGAAATCATCTCCTGGGTAGGGAGAGATTGAGAAGGATATGGGCCAGCTTGAGCAAGAGATTGTGACTTTGGACCAGAATAATGATAGTGGGCCGGATAAGAGGATCCGGGTTGAAAAGAAGAAGGTCCCATTCCAGGAGAGGTAGGATGCATGGACTTGGAAGGAATATGAGTGTAAGGACTCATTGGGCCAGCAACATATGGAGAAAAAGAATAAGGCCCATTAGAAGAATAAAGCCCATTAAGAGAATAAGGCCCGTTAAGATGATGAGGCCCATTAATATGAGAAGAGGGCCCATTAAGAGAAGAAGGCTCGTTAAGAGGAGGAGGCCCATGAAGATGATTTGCAATGAGCCTTTGGGCCTGGGCCGAGTCCATTTGGCGAACAAGGCATGATAGATGGGCCATGAGATTAGCCTGTTCCTCGGATGGATCAGAGGGACCACGGGTTGGGCCCGCGTGAGAAGATGATTCCACGTGGGAATAGGAAGAAAATTGGGAAGAAGGATGGTACAAGGGGTTAGAATGATGCTCCATGACGGCAAATGGAGACTTAATACAAGGAGGGAAGCAAGGACTTAATGGGCTTAAGAATAAGAGGGGGCTAACCCACTAATGCAAAGACCAAGGGAAGACAGACCTATGACAATGGGACTAGACAATGGACACACAAAATGGGCTAACCTAATAGGGCATAACAACAACAAAATATGTTGATGCAACACAAAAGATCACAAATGGGCCTGGACAAGCCCAAACAACACAAAACAATGTGAAGGGTTTCACCCAAGTCAAACAAGTTAAAATGATGGGAATTTTTTTATTTGTCAATAGTTTTGATGGGCCTTTTAATATTTTAAATTAAGCACAATTCCCTCAAGATATGAATCCTATAGGGAATAAGGTCCAAACTTTGGGTTGACTAGGTTCAACTCCCTCTCACGTATGCAAATGCAAGCCTAATAGGTGGAAAGGTACAACTGGCCCGGCGTCCGTGTGGGAATCCACGGCTCACAGGGACTTACGGAGGTCCCGGATAAGATCACCTAGTCGACTCCAAGCAATATGGAGGCAAGAGGATCACTTACCAAGGCAGAATGCAACTATGGTATGAAGAATGCATGATCCTATGTGCACCGGAGTGTATGCAATTTCTAGCCTAAAACTAGAAAATCAAGGCAACATTTAATTATGCAAACACAATGATATGGATGCAAACAATATATAAAAATGTAGATAATATAAAGGACAACAGTGCAGGATCAGGAACAAGCACAATTAGGCACTCATACCCTTATGTATGCCCCTGGGCCTGCATGTAGATTTTATGCACAAAATGCAAAAATGGAGACAATATTTAACTATGCAAACATGATCCAAAATAATGCAAATAAGATATGGAAATAAAGATAATATAAAGGGGAACAAGATGGAAGCAAGAAGCAAGCCATCAGATCTCAGGAACCCATCAAATCATCATGGAAAGACGTACCTGTGAATCAGTCCCGGGGCCTACCTACAGACTTTATGTAGAAAACTCAAAAATGAAGATATAATTAAACTATGCAAACATGACCCAAATGATGCATATGATATATGGATGGAAAGACAATACAATGGGCTAAAAAATGGGCCCAAGAACAGAGCAATCCGACCACGGGAGGTCAACTAAATCGCCCAAGAAAGAAGCCCCCGTGAGCCTGTGTGCAGACCTGCTAGAGGGTGGGTAGTGGTCTACCAAATGACCGTTTTTATCCCCTTGCGGTCTAGTGGAAGACCGCAAGGCCAACAGAATGGCCCTGGCGTCCCTGGAGAGGACCCCAACCCCCTGACAGACCCGAAAACACCCCGAACAACAGAAAAATGGAGAAAATACTATCTAAACATGCACGTACACACACCCAACTTACAAGAGAGCATGAATAACGTGATGGACACTAGGTGTCCCACCGTGATCGCCAAAAAATAGAGGTTGTTGATGTTTTATTATCTCTACCCCACCCCCCAAACTATGCTAATAACATATGTGAATCATAAAAGGCATGAAAGCATGAATAAAGGGACAATAAGAGATAGAAGAATTGACCGTGATCACCACCAAGGGTTAACAACACCAAAGGATGTGAGAAAGGAGAGGAACGGCACCGTGTACCTTGGAAAAGGATGAAGACTTGATCGCGCTTAAGGAACGGGGTACGGGGAACTTTGTGGATTCAACCTCCTCTCCTTCCAGCCGGCTAGAGGAAGAGGGCCTCACGTTCTATCATACTCTCCTGCAAAACAAAGCCAAAACACAAGAGAAAAACCCATTAGATCCATGCAAGTGTAGCATCAATCCCGTAGTGATAAAATAGGGGTACAAATTGAGGGAGAACGCACTGTGGGGAGGTTTTTAACCCCTGTGGAAGGGTGCAAAAGATAGGTGTATGTATTGTGATGAGAATAAGATAAAGATATAGAGAAATCAAGCAGCACAACTGCGGGAATATGCTATGCAAAATGGAGAAAAGTGTAGACATAGTGCAGAAACAGAACTGTGTGATGATTTGTGAAAAGTAGAAGGGTAGAACTAGAGATATGATGAATGAAATCAAGCCCTTGAACGTGGAATTGAAAGATAATACTTCCCTCTTCAAGACAGGGTCGAAGAGACGAGATGGCGGTGCAGCATGGCTTCACCCCGAACCAAGAAAGAGCCCCCCCTCGCGAACTACGAACTGGGTAGGTTTATATAGAGTTGTAGGAATCCAGAAGCTTCAAATCTGAGATAAACACCCACAATAGGGATTTAGATTGATAAAACTCGTAGATAATAGTGGGAATATATCCCCAAAGTAGATTAGCCTTGATCTGGAGGGATATTCTTGGAGAAAATGGATCAAACAAGGTCTCCAAAGAGTCCTCGGGCGAAGAAATCGGGGTTCAGGAAGTTTTGGACTCTCTGTTCATCAAACGGTCTATCGCAGGGCCGCTAGGTAGCCAAATGGTCATGGGAGGACCGCAAGGGAACCACCAAACGGTCTAGGGGTGACCGCAAGGCTTCAGAGGGTGAAATGGGGTAAAATGGGCACTATTTAGGGGGTAGCGGTCTTGGGAAGACTGCTACCATTAGGTGGCGGTCTTCCCAAGACCGCTAGGTTGGTGGAAAAACATTTAAATAATTGGGTAGGTCGCTGTCGACTTTGGAAATTAGAGAATATCTCGAACACGGTGCAGAACTAGGGAAAGGTAAATAACAAGAAATTATAGATAACAAAAAATTGAACAACTTTATGAAAGGAGTAAGATGAGAAGATGAGCAGAAGACGGAGAAAATAAGGCGAGAACAGAAAAAAACACTGGGTTCGCGGGTGAACAGCGCAGCGTGTCGGAAAAATATAAATAACTTGAAATCGGTGGAGAATTGGCTAATAGCCTAGAAGAAGAAAATCTAGGGCTTTAAAAAATGAACAACTTTTGTCAAAAGGCACCTAATGAATAGAGGAACAGAAGGGGATGAGAAAGGGACGCGTTCAGGACTGTGTAGTGATTCACCTGCGAAAGGCCAAATGCTTGATGGAAGTCGACTTGGAAGGCCGAAAGTTGAGAAAATAAGCCCCAGGGCTCTAAGAAATCATGATCTCTGAAGTCCAAAGGCTAGGGAACAATGAAATTGGCTCGAAATATTTCCAAGGAAGGCTCCAAAACAATGGTTAATGGGGACATCAAAATGATGAACAAGAGAAATAACGTAATTTGTGGGCTAAAATGGGTGTCAACAAGGGGGTGGTGGTCAATGTAAACACAGGGAGCCCGTTTCTGCAAGAGTTGCAGCTGTTCGGAAGGACCTGGCACATAAACCCATAACAAAAGGAATACAATTGCTGATCTAATACGTAGTTGTCGTTGAATATTCCTCGAGGGGGGAAGGGAGGTATCAAATCAACAACCCCTCCAACACTCAAGAGCCCTCATTGGCCACCATACCTCTTATTTCAAATACGGGTCCATGCCCCATCGATGGGAAGGCGAAGATCAAATCATGTTGAGTCGTCTATGCCCTCGACTCCATTCTCCTCGGCAAGCCAGCAGAGAAATCCCCTTCGGCCTGTGATGGTCCGCCTTAGCACCCCCGGTTCCACTAGAATTCATGGTGCCTGTGATGACCCCGACTCCGGATACTGGGTAAACCCGATACCACTTTGATTCTGAGAGGCCTCCCAAGAGCGGGAATGCTCCAAAGGGATAGAAAGGTGTGTGAAGGTACATTTAACTTCCAGATAAAGCAGTAAGTAATTAAATTTCTATGATCAGGATTGCAAAAATAACAGAAATAAAATTATAGTTTTTATTAAATAAATTAAACTACAATAGCTAGCAAGCTACAACAGAATCTAATCCAACTAAAGTACGGTACAACAGGAAAGACAACGTACTCTCACGCCAGGGGAAGCCTGACACTGGCAAACGCTGGCACTAAGAACCACCGTATCAGTACCTCCCAGCATGAGGAAGAACAGCTACACCTGAAAAGTCAGGGGTGAGCCTCCTATCACTGGCTCTGTAGGGATCCCGCAGAACCCTACCACAAAACAAGCGCAGCAAACAGCAGTGCTAAACAACTATAGCTAAGCAGTAGCAGCATGAGTAGGAACATGAAAAGTAAAGAGGAAAGCCGTACCATGGAAACACGGCAACCGATCGAACCTCGGCCCTCTGAGCTACTCCAAATAGCAATAGAAAGGTGAACCCCGATCTCACAAAGTTGGGAGTTATCGATCCATTGTCAAATCATGAAACCCATATCGCGAAGGCCTACCGAATATTAGCGAAACACAAATCCCCGCACTCACAGTCGGGAATCATCGATCGATACAAGGAACACTAGCTACATAGCCAGGACACATCATGACACCTCAGTCGTGCAGGCTCGTCTATAGAGATAAAAAGCCCAACTCAAGACCACACGGTCTAAAAGCACTAGACAAACACGATCTCAGCATCGTGTTTGCTACACTGACCTCAAGTAAAGCCAAGCATAGACTACCCGGCACGTCACGTCAACCATGACGAAAACCAGTCAGGAAACCACAAGTCATGCGTCAAGTGATAGAAGCACCTCCTCACTAGAAGAAAAGTCATATGCGTCCATTGACGTCTTACACTGTACCTCAAGCATCTCCCACACGCCTCAAATGCGGTAACTGAGACACTCACAAGTACCAAGGAACAACAGTAGCGAGTGACTAGTCAGGGTCACGCCCATCGGCGCTGGTCCAAACGCCCCTGACCACGTGTGCACATATAAGCTCAATATCTTGAGTCAGGCCTCTAGTTGGTTTTCCCATCCCACTGGACTCTCATGGCTAGACAAAGGGGCCCACGGCAACCGGCCGACAAATCGTCTCTATTGGGAACTCACCCCGCCACCACTCCTAGGTGGGCCGACACACAGAAGTGTCGTCAGGCTATGACTAGTGGAGACTCACTAGACACAGAGACTCAAAATAACGAACACTAAAGTACAGACAAGCTAACACATGCCTGTCGCACGTACTACGGAGCATAAGACAACACACAGAACTATCGCCAGACTCAGGACATGCAACTAGACCTGTTGACACAACGATCCTTAAGTCACAAGACTTGGGTGAAGATCATCGCACATCACAGCAACACGCTGTTAATGAGCCTAGTCCCTAAGCCAATTCATAGTAAAACACATGGAAGACAGTATATAACAGCTGCATCCATATATTAATGAAAGTCCACGGCCTCCTAGGCCACTCATCGGACTCACAACTCTGCATCACATGAAACACGGAACATGAGGGATCATCGAAGCCCTCAAACCACATGGACACGTAAGCTGAGGTATAATGATACTTCCAAGCATCCAAAATCAGGTCTCGATCCTCACAAGATAGATGATACACTAACGAGGTCACATGTCAACCGTTGGGTCACAACCGGGTTGACCAGAAACAATAATGACCCTCGAAATAACACGGAACACTGCTCGGTACAATGGCACCCCCAGACACCCTACAACATGGTCACAGCCCTCATAGGACGTCCAAGACATCCACGGAACAATGGGCTAACCAAGGGGTCAAAGCCACAATAACTGGAAGCTAAACCATCGAAAGAAACACTCTAGGCAGGTGGCGATCATCCTCTGGCCGCTACCATATAGCCCAACAAATAGCAATCTCGTCAGGACTGCTACCTGAAGAACCAAGACAAACGCGGTTACCCAAACTGCCGCGACAAGCTAAACGCGGTTACCAAATGACCGCTACTATCCACACGCAGTCAGGTGAAAGACCGCGTTCATCCAGACGCTTAACAGTTGCAAGAGAGACAGTCTCCTCCTGACCGCTACTCAGAGAGGCGGTCAGTCGCACGTCCGTGACTTGCAAACCGACATAAACCGACTAAAGAAACCAGAACGCGGTTAACCAACGACCGCTTCTACATAAATGCTGTCTTACAGACGACCATGTCTACCTAACGCGGTTGGGCAAATGACCGCGTCTACCAACCGACTTCAAAGGCTAAAGCAGTTCAGACCAGACCGCTACTACCCTCGAGAGATGAATGCGGCTTCTGGTGGACCACGACTCATCCTCCGATCTGAAAATTGTAAAACCTCACAAAACCTAGTATTTCAACGCCCCAATCACTCCTAAACGACGGGGAAACATCCCTAGAGTCAATATTCACCTTCCACAAGTCGGAAGGGATCAAACCAACCTCAAAACGGCTAAAAACGGGCGATTCCCACGAATCGACCCAAAATGAGTCACATGGACAAACGGCCTCATACCGGCCCCAAATCACAACCAAATAGATTCAAATTGGCGGGAAACGAATCCCAACATGCCAGGGGTTCAAATTTTACCATTTAATGTGAAAGCCATCGCCTAGAACGATGAACACGGCTCACACCCTCGAAACATGCTTTTGCCCCTAAAGCTGGAAAACATGCTCAAACTCACATTGTTTGGCTCCAAACCGCGAGAGGAAGCAGGAAAAGAGTAGGGTATCCATCCCCATATCTCCATCGAAGATCTCGCACACCGAAATGACCAAACCACGCCGAAAACCATCACACGAACAACCCACGCCAGCTTTGAATCCATGAATGGGATCGCGCCTATGCCACGCTCCAATTCTCGCGTCGTCACGCTCCACGTCAGCTCCACCCCATCACCACCTCGTCCAGCTCCGCCACGGTCGTGCGCCTGGGGGAGAGGAGAAGAGAGGAGAGACAACGGAGGGAGAGAAATGAGAGATCGTGAGGTGGAGAGAGGAGAGAGGAATGGTTAAGAAGAAAAGAAAAAGGAAAATAGGAAAAGAAATTAGCAATATTCCCTAAAATCCGATTTTTGACACGAAATTTTGTAAACTCAGAAAAATATAAAAAAATAGTTTTCGGGATCCTCGGAAAGAGCACAATGCACCTGTAGCATCCCAGAGTCTCAAAACTCAACGGTTCACTCTCCATGGGGTTCCGCAAGTTACACAAGGGAAAAACCTGAGTGGATCATTAAACACAATCAGGGTCCCACGAAAGCGCTCCGAAAGCTTTCTGATTCTGATCCGAAGAATCCAGGGTATTACAGTCTCCCCTCCTTTAAGAAATTTCATCCTCAAAATTTAAGAAGTCAACAGGGAAAAGGGAAGAACAACCCGAAACACTGGCGACGCTCTCCAAGCATCAGCCAAACCTCGAACACGTAAAACACAACAACACAATTATCGAAAAATATAATTCAGAGGAATACTGCCAGATCACAATCACAGGCACACGCTCCGGATCTCAAGGCACATTGATCCACAGAACGGGCATGGCACACAAAGGAACACAAGTCTGGCACCTCCAAAACAGGGCATCATCGCTATCATCTCACAGAATAAGGAGACACGACCCTTGCCATGAAAATAGCCACTGATAAAACATGGACTCGACAGATGCACAAGCATCAGCTCTCACGAGAAAGATAATCATCTCAGCTAACAACTCAGACCATCATCTTCCACGCCATGCACAATGATCGAAACTGGCACGCAAAACGCCAATGACAACACTGGACCATAAAGCACAATCTAG
Source organism: Amorphophallus konjac (assembly GCA_022559845.1). Taxonomy (NCBI): domain Eukaryota; kingdom Viridiplantae; phylum Streptophyta; class Magnoliopsida; order Alismatales; family Araceae; genus Amorphophallus; species Amorphophallus konjac. Next base: position 213,550,123 of record CM040121.1, read on the forward strand.
TCAGTCCTCACTCAGACATTACATCTGACTCGAGTTGCATGCAAAGTCTACCACGATAGAATAGTACAGCAAACCAACCAACAAGACCTCGGTCCATGCAAATCTGAACTCAGACTCACAAGGAACTCCTCCCAAGCTGACCACAAGCATAAACCAACATACAACCACAACTACACCTACAGAATCCCAGCTCCATTCTCAACACAGAACCACGGGACACACCGCAAGCTGGGTCACATCAAGGCAAAATTACTGCTGACCACACAGCTATTCGTGCTAGCGGCTCGTAGCTTACCAACAAGGACCCACAACAACCTCTCAGAAATTGCATCTATAGGACCGCGATCCATCCCGAGAGCACAACATCCAAGAAATGCAGACAAAGAAAAGGGTACTCAACCAGCATATACGCTGACAGATTTCCCCAATTCTCAAACCCGTCAGTGCCAACAACCATAGTACCTCAAGAAACGGCATGACAACCAACAACATCAAGGCACACATAGCCAAGACAAAGTTACATCGAGGAAACAATCCTCTCGGCCGGTCAGAATCTTCCAACCAAACGATCCTCGACTTATGGGTTATGAGCCCACACGCTTCCACTGCGCACTCACACAACATGCATACAGGCATCACAGATAACTCGGCATCCTCATCTCAGTACACCTCGGCGCCATCGCAATTCATGAAACTGCAATATACCACGCCTCGAGTACCGATCCTACTAATAGCCCATCACAAGTCGCCATAGTGTAAACCATCGTGCCAAGAGCCACAGCACAAGCCACAAAGAATGCTAGTCTTAGCTTATCCTCTAGTCTCGAAACAATTATTGAACCTTTACAGCACAATAGCTGCCAAGCACGCCACGCCGAACATGGTTCACAACAGCCCCCAATTCACAAACTGGGTCCAAAGCTAGGCCACCGCAAAAACAAGAGCAGATGAGGTTCAGTACTAACACAGTCCACACATAAGTAGACACGTACGACAAGGCTTCACCGAGATAGCACTTCCAAAGCTTACCTCGAAACAATGCCACAAGACAAGATGAGAAAGATCAAGCTCGATTAACAACAGCTCACAAGGAAAGAAATCTTAGGCTCGCCCGAGAACTCTCTCAATCAAGGCATCCAACAGCCACCTCAATACAACCTTAATACCTCAGGGGCTGAACAAACCTCAAGTTGGGAAGGCTAAAACAACATTAATCTCCTCAAAGAACATGCACGGCCATCACCAACGATAAATTCCCATCAGCCACCTGAGCAAGCCACAAAAAATCTCGAACACCGCACCACAGACTCACACTTGCTGGTGAACTCTGCCCAACGCAGCACAAACGAGACAAACACCATGACGAAAGAAGAACGCTCCATCAGAACCTGACGAGAGCAAAACCATCTAGCACAGTGCCAACACAGCACGCACAAGCTCTCACGTGAGAAGCAAAGCAATAAGAAACCACAAAACCTATGCCAGCTCCCGACTGTACTGGACCTTATGGGCTCTGAGCACTGTAATATCTCGAATTCCCATGTACTTTCACAAACACACGCTCTGATACAAACTGTGACGACACAGACCCCGGATACCAGGTAAACCCGATACCACTTGGATTCTGAGAGGCCTCCTAAGAGCGGGAAAGCTTTGAAGGGATAGAAAGGTGTGTGAAGGCACATTTAACTTCCAGATAAAGTAGTAAGCAATTAAATTTCTATGATCAGGATTGCTAAAATAGCAGAAATAAAAATACATTTTCTATTAAACAAATAAAACTACAGTAGCTAGCAAGCTACAACAGAGTCCAGTCTAACTAAAGTACAGTACAACAGGAAAGACAACGTACTCTCAAGTCGGGGGAAGCCTGACACTAGCAAACGCTAGCACTAAGAACCACCGCAGCTGTACCTCTGTAATGCCTGAGAATTTTCTAAGAATTTACTAGGGATTTAATATAATTATTAAGCATTTTAGTAGACTTAATGGGCTATTTGAGAAATAAAGGTCTACTTAATAATTATTCAAAAGACCTACATAGTGATAGGTTTAGATCCACCTAAATAGGCCCATAAGACCCAAATCCAAGTCTTTTAGGCCTAAGCCCAATTATAGAAACGTAATGAGAATTTAAAGGAGGATAAATAGCACAAATGTGGAATAAATAGGAGATAAAAGTGAAAATCTGAACATTTCAAAAAAATGCCAATTGGCAGTCTATCGCGCAGCCGCCAAACCACCTTAACGGTCCCTCTATGACTACTAAACCTTTCTAATTCCGTAAGCGGAAGAAACGTGAAAAGCTTGGATCTTTGGCATCCAAATCCTCATGGATCGAAGTGTGTAGACATGTAAACATGTCTAGGACTCTTGGGGATTGATTATACCCCTAATTAGGACTCCCAACTCGATCAAATCCCCTAAACCCTTGGTAAACCCTATAAATAGACCCTAACTTCAACCCATGCGAACCCGAATGTTGGCTCGCACATTTCGAAGGTAAGGAGATATCTTCTCAGGTTAGTCCTTTAGAAGTTCTCCTTAGTTTTATCTAACTCCCCTCCAATTTTTGGGCTAGAAGACCCAACCGTTGAAGAATTAGGGCGTCCACAAGTCGCTGGTTCGCAACAGGCTGCACATGAACTATGGCGTCGGACCAGTGAGGATCAGGAAATTAGAAGCCCTAATTGAGGTATTTAGAAGTTGATCCCTTAGAACTTTTTATTCACCTTCGTATCTTCTACCTACCCTCCAAATTTCACGATTTTAGGTCAAGCGAATCAGAAGATAGAGGGGCGGGAAGTTGCTGGTTTAGCACGGGATGTGCAGGAACATGAGCGATCTTCCAGTTAGAAATTTGAACTCTAAAGCTTATCCCAGTGGTAGGTTATCTCGTGGATGGCAAAATACCAAGTTAGGAATAAAAGTCCTTTGATTTCCTGAATTTTCATGCTTTCTATATAGAGTATTTAAGGTTTTATTAGCACTGCGCATCTAGGTTATTTCTGCATGCATAATTTCTACCCTTAATGACAAAGATGATAATCCTAGCTTAACTCATGACAACCCATGCATCTCCATGAGTTATCTTCATTGTAGGAACATTTTCCCTCTCTTTCTAGCATGTATTATATGCTTTACTGCCCTTGATTAGCATGTACCTCAGTGTTACTGCTGTTTGCTATAGACAGGAAGAAACGGTCATCCTGCGACCGCCAGATGTCTTTAGCGGCCTTGCGACAGACCGCTAAGCCCTGGTAGGCGGTCCTCACCTGACCGCTAATTAATTTTTGTGGTCTGCACTTTGTTAACTCTAAACAGATGGCAGATTGACCCTATTAACTATATGTTAAGCCTAGTTAATGCGGTTTTATTCCTAGTTTTGACTTCATATTCATACTATTGGTCATACTGTGCATTATCCTTGATAGATTGCATGCCCTACATGTTTTAAATACTTAATTTAAACTTATGTTAATTTCATGCCAAAACCCTTATAGTTTGTATTAAAGTTAATTCTACATGTTTCACAGACTTGTTTGAATGATGTTTTGATCGTTGTTTTACCACGATCCCTTCTCATCTAGACTCTTTTCTTAAGTACATGGTGCGTACCCCAGTGCGTAGCCATTAGATACACTTTTGCACTTATAAGCACACTTCTTGGACTTGTGATCTTCTCCGTTGGATATTCCTTCCACCGGACTAGTTGATCTTGTTTCAATGCCTCTATAAGTCTCCGTGAGCCTAGGATTACCACTAGGACGCCGAGATGGTTGTACCCTTAAAACCCAATTGTCTAGAAAACACTTTACCGGTGTTTTTTTTTTAGTTCTGGATCTTAGCGGCCCTCTAGAGACCGCAAGCATCTAGTAGCAGCCATTTACTTGACCGCCAATGACACCTAGCGGCCCAGCCATGACCGCATGGTTCTAGTTCATTCACTGCATCGACTCTGTCAATAAAATGGTCCAAATACGACCGCTATTTCCATTGAACGGTCCAGTCAAGACCGCAATTGACTTTAGTGTTCTTAACTCGAAGTTTGACCCAAGGGTTGATTTTTCTATGATTCTAGATGGTCTATTGACCTAATATCTTGTCAAATAAGGTATCAAATAAATTATGGAAGTTAAAGAATGTGCCGTTATGATGCCGGATTCTTTACGTGGCATGACCTTGTTTTAAGTCATCTTTGGTATTCTTATGATCCCTTATTGTGCGTTCTCTACCTTGGCTACATTATCATGGAAACTATTGTTGAATTGAATATTATTTGTTGAACTTTATTATATTCTCAAGGAAGTAGCTTGATCTGTAACTTGAAGATGCAAGAGCGGGCACGGACAATGTCCAAGGGCTCCACACTAGCCCCCTCGACAAATAGCCGGAAACATGCTGAAAACCATGGGGTACGATGAATATTGGCGTCGCATTGCGTCGGGAGTACTTTTTTTATAGATGGGTGAAAACCATGAGACAACTGTGATAAATTACATGCTTGCTAGTACATTCTTGTTCATGACTTTCTAGTGCATAGCCTTTATGGTTATGAAGTACATTCTCGTTAATGAAAGGCCATTTTATCTTATAAATCTTGCTTGATCATGCTATATTGTCCTTTCATATTCTTCATATCTCTATTATCCATATCTTGTTACTTGGATTTTGTTCGTGTGTTTTATCGCATTTTTACCTTATTCACTAGAGCAAAAATGTAATTACTTAAAGCATGCCTCCATATTGATGGGAAGATACCTACTGGGCAAGTCTGCTCATTACCCTACTTTTCTAATCTTTTCAGGAAGTTCAAGTGAGTCGGATTCAGAATATTCTAGCGATGGGTCCAAGAGTGATGACTGATGGTCGAGAGAAGATCTAGAAGGTCAAGTGTAGTCTAGAGTCGTGATGTAATTTTTACTTTATTGAGTCTTTCTATGTAATTTTTATTTTTCTTGAGTCTAGTAGATCAAGAGTCAGTTTTATGTAATTATGGATCATTATTATCAATAAAAGTTAGAATTTTGGTCAAATATTGTGTATTCCATTCTATGTGGATGTTTATTGCGCTCTGATCTTGATTGCTAACTTGATGCGTATTGTCAGTTGTTCACATCCCCGATATTACTTCCACTGTACATATATCTCGGGGCATGACAGTTAAGTTGGTATCAGAGCCTAGGCATAAGTATGTCCTAGAAAAATGTCATGTCATAGGCTAATGGGGTGTTTGGTTACTCTTTTTTACCTCTTTTTTCTCTCAAATTTTAAAAAGAGAGTAAGAGATCTTTTAACCCTGTTTGGTGTTCCTCTCCTAAATTTTAGGGAGAGAAGATAGCCTATGTAAATCTTCCTCAAAAAAAAAAATAAGTCTAGACCTATTTTTTTAAAAAAACACCAACTCGAGACTCCCCCTCCCCCGCGGCCCCCCTCCCTCACGGCGACCCTCCCCTCCCTGGCGCCCCCTGCGCAGCCCCCCTCCCCCTCCCCTACCCGGCGCCCCTGCGGCTCCCCCTCCCCTCCCTGGCGACCCCTCCCCTCCCCTCCACGGCGACAATCCCCTCCCCTCCTCGGCGCCCCCTGCGCAGCCCCCCTCCCCGTCCCCTCCCCGGCGCCCCAGCGGCCCCCCTTCCCCGTCCACGGTGACCCCCCCTCCCCGGCGACCCCTGCGGCCCCCCTTCCCCGTCCCTGGCGACCCCCCTCCCCCTCCACGGCGACCATCCCCTCCCCGGCGCCCCCTGCGGCCCCCCTTCCCTGTCCCCTGCGACCCCCCTCCCCTCCCCTCCCCTCCCCTCCACGGTGACCCTCCCCTCCCCCGCCCCCTGTGCAGCCCCCCTCCTCCACCGCCGACGAGTGTTCCGTGAACATATCTCACAGGTCCCAAACGGGTTTATCAAATTTTTAAAAATTAAGAAATTTTTACCAAACAGGTGATATCATTTTTTTCCAGTTTTAAATTTTAAGTTAAAAATTAGCACAACATAATTTTTTAGATAGAAATAGTTTCCATAAAAAAATTGTTCCCAAACACCCTATAAGTCTCAGGATTAAGGACCCACACCTATGAACTAAGGGAAGAAATTTCCAACCATGTAAGAATGGGTAGAGCTGGTATGAGATAGTTGAATTAGAATTTTTTTCTCTAGGCTAATTCTATAAATTCCATAAGAATTAACTAATTGATTATCCTCTCAAGTACCTTATTTTCACGATGGCACACCGTGTTGACTGGGCCGGGATGCAACAGACTGTTGCAAGACTTACCCAGGCGCTACAGAATATGGCCCAAGCTGGTGCAACGGCTGGTGTCGGCGTTCTACATCGGAATTTTTGAAGCTTAAATCCTCCATGGTTTTCTGGCTCTTCCAATCCAGATGAAGCAGAGAACTAGATAGACGAAATGGAAAGAATTTTCAATGTTATGCAATGTGCGAATCAAGAGAAGGTTCATCTCGTCACTTTTTAACTTAATAAGGATGCTCGTACTTGATGGAAGGCCACTGCGGCACAACCCCAAAATGCCCAGCCTACATGGAACGAGTTTCTTACACTCTTCTGGGCAAAATACTTCTCCGAGCACATAAAGGAGAGAAAGGTGACATAATTTGCTTCTTTACGCCAAGGCATGATGTCGATAGCGGAATACGAACTCCAATTCTCCCGTTTGTCCCCTTATGCCGAACATCTGGTGAGCACAGATATTTTAAAGGCCAACCATTTTCTGGATGGGTTAAGGCCCATCTTCATTCAAAAACTTGGCTCGCAAAATATTCGGACCTATGCGGATATGGTCCAACGAGCCCATATATAAGAAAGGACCTTGGAGAAGGTCGAGAAACTTTAGGGCAAGGGAGAGGAATCTTGCCGAAGGATGGATCGGCATGGAAAGAAGGATAAGTTCAGCATCACGGAACCCTTACAAATCCCGTGATAGTAAGAAGAGATCCCGAAATGGGAGTGGTAGTGGCTACCACAAGAATAAGAAGGCGAAGGAGGAAGACAAGCAAGTCATGGCGGTTTGCACGTTCTGTGAGAAATTAGGCCATGCGGCCAAGGAATGCTGGAAGCATCTTGGCGCTTGCCGAAGATGTGGAAGTCGGGAGCATTGCATGCCAGACTGTCCTCTCATGAAGGAACAACCCTCCAAGAATGATGGTGGATGAAGGCGGCAGGCTCGTCTCAATGCTGTTGTGGACGAAGAAGCTGCCGAAAAAGGGGAACTGATGGAAGGTACCGTCCAAATTTACACCCATATTGCATTTGTGTTATTTGATACTAGTGCTTCTCATTCCTTTATTTCTAGCTCTTTTGCTAAAACCTTGTCAATTTCACAAGTCCTGTTATCTACAAATTTAACTATAAGTACGCCCTTAGGTTCGGGAATGGAACTTAAAACTTATCTCCCCGATAGTAAGGTTATTGTAGAAGGTCACAATCTCCCTGCAAGTCTCATATGTCTTGACATGGAAGACTACGATGCCATATTAGAAGTAGATTGGCATGGTGACCATTATGCCGACATAAATTGTCGCAATAGGCGGATTTCTTTTCATAAACCAGATTTCCTAAACTTTTCCTTCCTTGGCATTAAGTATAGGAAGCATCCTACTCTTATTTCTTCTCTTCACGCCTGCAAACTCATCTCACAAGGGTGTGAAGCTTTTCTTGCTTCCGTTATCATTATTGAGTCCAAAGAAATACTTATAGAAGAAATCCCCGTTGTAAAAGAATTTTTTGATGTCTTCCTTCGGACTTGCCTGGTATACCACCCGAGAGGGATGTTAATTTTTCCATTGAACTCACACCTACAGCAGCACCTGTGTCAAAGGCCCCTTATAGGATGTCCCCCACGGAACTCAAGGAATTGAAGAAGCAACTTCAAGAGCTCCTGGAGAAAGGTTTTATTCAACCTAGCACATCCCCTTGGGGTGCGCCGGTTCTATTTGTCAAGAAGAATGATGGATCCCTCAGGCTATGTATAGACTACTGGCAGTTGAATCAACTTACCATCAAGAACAAGTACCCACTACCGCATATTGATGAACTGTTCGACCAGATCTTCGGTGCGGAGTATTTCTCCAAGATTGATCTCAGATCTGGCTATCATCGGTTGAAGATTAAGGTAGAGGATATTCACAAGACGGCTTTCCGTAGTAGATACGGACATTATGAGTTCATGGTTATGCCGTTCGGGTTAACCAACGCCCCCGAAGCATTTATGCAACTCATGAATAACGTCTTTAGGCCATATCTCGATCGCTTTGTGGTCGTATTCATTGATGATATCCTTATCTATTCCAAGATGAAATAAGAATGTGAGGAACATTTGAGAATTACCTTACAAACATTAAGGGAACACCAACTATATGCCAAGTTAAATAAATGTGAGTTCTGGCTAAAGGAGGTTTCTTTCCTTGGCCATGTTATCTCCAAAGAAGGAATTATCGTGGATCCTTCTAAAGTAAAAGCTATCAAGAATTGGAGCCGACCGACGAATATATCTGAAATTAGAAGTTTTCTTGGTCTCGCTGGTTATTATCGGTGATTCATCAAGGATTTTTCCAAAATCGCAGTTCCTCTCACGAGACTCACTAGAAAGGAAAATCCATTTGTATGGACCACGGAATGCGAAGAGAGTTTCTTGACTCTCAAGGAACATCTTACCACTGCCCCTATTCTAGCACTACCTGTCGAAGGTGATGGATTTGAACTGTACACGGATGCATCAGGCATTGGCCTCGGGTGCATTCTTATGCAAAGTGGCAAAGTGATTTGCTATGCCTCAAGACAATTGAAGCGGCACGAGGAAAATTATCCAGTTCATGATTTGGAACTAGCTGCCGTTATATTTACTCTAAAGATCTGGCGTCATTATCTTTATGGAGAAAAGTTCACAGTATATTCGGACTACAAAAGAATGAAAAATCTCTTCTCTCAAAAAGAGCTAAACATGAGACAAAGGTGATGGCTGGAATATCTTAAGGATTTTGACTTCGCTATCCAATATCATCCAAGCAAGGCGAATGTTGTAGTTGACGCGCTTAGCAGGAAACCAATGGGAATGTTATCAAGCCTCATGAAAGGTATGACTAATCTCATTGTTGAATTTTCCCAGTTAAATCTAGATATAAATGTGGAGAAGGAAGAATGCTTTATTGCCAATATTCGGTCTTAACCTACATTAATAGAAAGCCTGGTCAAGTTGCAAGAAAATAACCCTACGCTGATGGAAATCAAGGATAATATAGAGCAACTGTTAGAATTCTCTATTGCATCTGACAGAAGATTGCTATTCCGAGGTCAAATTTGTGTCCCAGATCATGCTGATACTAAGAAGCTGGTTATGGATGAAGCACATAAATCAAGGTATGTCATTCACCCTGGGGCTACCAAAATGTACCAAGGCTTTAAAAGGAATTATTAGTGGCCTAATATGAAAAGAGAAATAACGGACTATGTATCACGCTGCCTCACTTGTCAACAAGTTAAAGCAGAGCATCAAAAGCCCGCTGGAAAGTTACATCCCTTGGCGATTCCTGAGTAGAAATGGGAGAGTATAGGGATGAATTTTGTCATGGGTCTACCTAAATCAAGAGGAGGACATGACGGTATTTGGGTGATCATTGACCGCTTGACCAAGTCGGCTCATTTCTTACCTATTAAGAGTTGATGGTCTGTGGATGTCTTAGCTGCCTTATATGTAAAAGAAATTATGAAACTGCATGGAGTCCCTATCACTATTATATCTGATCGAGACCCTTGATTTACATCTCAATTCTGGAAGGGTCTACAACATTCATTAGGGACCCAATTAAATTTCAGCATCGCATTCCATCCACAAACTGATGGTCAAATGGAAAGAACCAATCAGGTGGTGAAAGATATGCTCCGAGCATGTGTACTTGATTTTGGTGGGAGTTGGCACGACCACTTGCCTCTAGTGGAGTTCTCCTATAGTAATAGCTATCACGCTAGCATCATAATGGCACCATTTGAAGCCCTATATGGTAGGAGTTGCCGCTCACCTATATGTTGGAGTGAGATTGGGGAAAAGTAATTTCTAGGGCCGGAACTCATTCGGGATACTATTGAAAAAGTCAAGCTGATTCAAGAAAGACTCAAGGTGGCTCAAGATAGGCAAAAGTCTTATGCTGATAATCGAAGGCGTGACCTGAAATTCCAAATAGGAGATCACGTATTCCTCAAAGTTTCTCCAGGTCGAGGTATCCGAAGATTCGGAATCAAAGGCAAACTTACTCCAAGATTTATAGGCCCTTTTGAAATTCTTGAAAGGGTTGGTGAGATTGCTTATCGACTAGCCTTACCTCCTCAACTAGCAGGAGTTCATGATGTCTTTCACGTCTCAATGCTAAAAAGTACGCCCATGATCCATTTCATATCATCACTTATGATAACCTGGAGATACAAGAAGACTTGACAAACAAGCAAAAGCCACTCAAGATAATTGAGCAAGAAGTACGTCAGCTTCGAAAAAAAAATATTCCCATGGTCAAAATCCAATGGAGCAAATCCTAGCTGTATAAGGTGACGTGGGAAACGGAAGAAGCTATGCGCAAGAGATTCTCAGAATTATTCGATTGTAAGTATACTCTCCATAAAACCCATGCATTGAATTTGGGGACCAAATTATTTTAAGTGGGGAAGGGTGTAACGCCCGAGAATTTTCTAAGAATTTACTAGGGATTTAATATAATTATTAAGCATTTCAGTAGACTTAATGGGCTATTTAAGAAATAAAGGTCTATTTAATAATTATTCAAAAGACCCACATATTGATAGGTTTAAATCAACCTAAATAGGCCCATAAGACCAAAATCCAAGTCTTTTAGGCCCAATCCCAATTATAGAAACGTAATGGGAATTTAAAGGGGGATAAATAGCACAAATGAGGAATAAATAGGGGATAAAAGCAAAAATCTGAAAATTTTAGAAAAAGGTCAATTGGTGATCTATCGCGCTACCGCCAAACCACCTTAGCGGACCCTCCATGACCGCTAAACCTTTCTAATTCCGTAAGCGGAAGAAACGTGAAAAGCTTGGATCTTTGGCATCCAAATCGTCATGGATCAAAGGGTGTAGACATGTAAACTTGTTTAAGACTCTTGGGGATCGATTCTACCCCAAATTAGGACTCCCAACTCGATCTAATCCCCCAAACCCTTGGTAAACCATACAAAAAGACCCTAACTTCGACCCATGCGAACCCTAATGTTGGCTCATGCATTTCAAAAGTAAAGAGATATCTTCTCAGGTTAGTCCTTTAAAAGTTCTCCTTAGTTTTATCTAACTCCCCTCCAATTTTCGTGCTAGAAGACCTAGCCGTTGAAGAATTAGGGCGTCCACAAGTCGCTGGTTCGCAACAGGCTGCACAGGAACTAGGGCGTCAGACCAGTGAGGATCAGGAAATTAGAATCCCTAATTGAGGTATTTAGAAGTTGATCCCTTCGAACTTTTTATTTACCTTCGTATCTTCTACCTACCCTCCAAATTTCACTATTTTAGGTCAAGAGAATCAGAAGATAGAGGGGTGGGAAGTTGCTGGTTTAGCACAGGACGTGTAGGAACGTGAGCGATCTTCCAGTTAGAAATTTGAAGTCTAAAGCTTATCCTAGAGGTAGGTTATCTCGTGGATGGTAAAATACCAAGTTAGGAATAAAAGCCCTTTGATTTCATGAATTTTCATGCTTTCTATATAGAATATTTAAGGTTTTATTGGCCCTACAGTTCTAGGTTATTTCTGCATGCATAATTTCTACCCTTAATGATAAAGATGATAATCCTATCTTAATTTGTAATGCCCCAGATTTTTTAGATATTTTTCGGATCATTTTCGTGGGTCTCGGAGTGTATTTTGTGCTTTACACGTATTTTTCCCTGATGTGCCTTTGGAACTCTGTGCAGGGCGAACCGTGGCGTTCTCTGACTCCACGATGATACCACTACGTTGTGCTCCTCCTAAGGATCACGGAGGTAATTTTTTGTATTTTTTTGAATTTTTGGAATTCCTGGGTTTTTTCTATATATTAACCCCCTTTTCCTCTTTTTCTCCCCATTCTCTCTTTCTCACTCTCTCTCATCTCTTTCTCCCCCCCTCTCCCCGGGCGGCCGACGGTGGCGGAGGAGGGTGAGGTGGCGATGGCGGGAGGCGAGGAACGAGGAACGGGTTGAGGATCGAGGGCCGGCGGCGTATGGAAGCTCGGTCGCGGGTTCGTGGAGCGGCGAGAGTTTCGTGGAGTTTTATTCATGGATTGGCATCCATGGCGCATCGAATCTTCGGTGGAGGTAGGGAGATGGACCTTCAGCTCGTGCACTTCCTTTCCCACGAGTTTTGTAGGCCGTGACGAGCCGAGCTTGGGTTTATTGCCATTTTGGGAAAAAACCATGATTTTGGGGTGTGAGCCCGATCTAGCGTTTTAATGTGTTAATCGGTGGTTTGAGGGCATCTTTGAATGTCGAGTGGCTTGGGGAAGGGTTTCCCCTTTGTTTCCCCATCACCTGGGGGTGATTGGGGTGTGGAAAGAGTTTCCCGCCGTTTTCCCGCCATTCTTGGTTTTCCAGAAGTGTGGCGGTCCTTCCAGTGACCGCCACTTCCTTCTGGCGATCGCCGTTCGACCGTTTCAATCTTTCCGTGCGTGGGTTGGGCCTGGCGGCCTCACGATGAGCCGCCAGATCCCAGGTGGCGACCGAAGGTCCGACCGCTAAGCCCAGTTAGCCGGCGTGGCCTTCGAGGCATTTTGACCGTTGGTTTTTGACCGTTGGAGGCTTTTGGGTCTAGCGACCGAGGGTACGCCCGCCTCATGTCTTTTGGCGGCCCTATATAGGACGGCTTGTCCTTTCGTGACCCAGGGTGTGGCGGCCTATCATTGAACCGCTATAGTCCCTGTGGCGGCCCAATGTTGGACCGCTAGCTCTTGTGGCGGCCCAATGGTGGACCGCCAGCAGTTCATGTCCGACCGGAGTTATGTTTTACCGATTCGAGTCCCTGGTGAGTGGACCTCGATCCACGTGCTGACCCGTGGTCTGACTGATGCTGGGCATCATGAGGGAGCCACACGTTAGGGGGCCGTGGGATCCCGGGTGGTGGTGTTCTCGACTTGAGTGACTGTGGATCGGTGTGTGTGCGGTGGGGCTTCCCCCACATGTCATAGATTTCTGCGGAAGATGGTTCCCGAGTGGGCCAAGTGTTTGGCCTTGGACTGCGAGTCCAGTCATCTGGCCTAGGGTTGGAGGTTTCCCACTTTTCCCTGGGATGGGTAATCGACGTGGCGGCTTGTGAGCTACCTTAGGAATCGTGCTTCGGTGCTTTCTGCGTGGGTCGTGTGTGTGGCCTGTAGACTGTGAGTCCAATTACCCAGCCTGGGGCTGGAGGGTTTCTTAGTTCTCTTTTTGAGGGAATGGTCTCGACGGCTCATGAGCTGCCTCGGTATTTATGCTACCATGGTTTTAGACCTAGGGATTATGCTAGATTAACGGCATTGTGCCGTTGCATACGACGGTCTTGACCCCGAGTCTTGTGACTCAAAGATCGTTGGATTTAGTGAGTCTAGAGGACCGTCCAGAGTCCCGTGGCTCGTCGCCACTTTGTCCTTCTTGACTTTCGCACAGGGTGCGTGTGTGTTTCTCGGAGTTTCTCCTTGGAGAGTGGTCACACCAGTGACTCCCCACAAGTCGTAGCCTTCCGACATACGAGTGGTCCCACCAGGGAGTGGTGGCGAGGCTACCCCAAGAGATAATTTTTAGACTGGTTTTTGTAGGGCCCCACGTTTGATGCCAGAGTCTAGCTGAGAGGAAAACCAATCAGAGGGCCAGATCTAGGACGTGTGGTCTGTGTGTGCACACGTGGTTGGGGGCAGTTGACCCGCGCCGGCCAGCGCGACCCCAGCTAGTCGCTTGTTCTGTGGTTACTTGTACGGTGTGTCAATTCCCACTGGGCTAGAGGGAGACACCTGAGGCATGGTCTAAGATGTCAGTGGATGCATTCAGCCTTGCTTCTGGTGGGTAGGTACTCCTATCATGTGAGACGTGACTCTCCTATTTTCAGGTTCCGTTTCCCATCTGTGAGACGTGGTTTTCTGGATTGTCGGGTTTTTTCGAGGAAGTGGCCGGGGTGCTAGTGGCTTCACCGAGGATGTGTCTTGTTAGTGCGGTGCCCGCGACCAGGTGGTCGGGGTTGCACCTTGGACAGCGTGTCCAGGTTGGCCTTGTCCTGGGAGATAGGCCTCTACAGCAGGGTTGCCGTGGGTTTTACCTCGGTAGGCCTGGTGTTAGAGTGGTCCGGTTCCTGATGGTGAGATCGGATTTCTCTTTCTGCTTGACCGGTACATTAGGAGTAGTCGTAGTGCCAAGTTTTGACCGGCCACCATGTTTACTGTTCCTACTGCTACTGTTGTTCTTGTAGTTACTACTTTCTGTGCGGCCGTTGTTCTCAATTGGGGTTCCGCGGGATCCCTACTGAGCCAGTGACAGGAGGCTCACCCCTGCTTTTCAGGTGCGATGGTTCTTCCTCGAGATTCGAGGATGCTGTTCGGAGGTTCTTAGTTGCCATCTCGCCGGGCCGAGTGTTCACTTGACATGTGGTACATTTTATTGCTTAAGACTGTACTTTCTATTGCACTGGACTCTGCTGTTGTAGTTGTTTATTTATTTCTGTTAATTGTTAAATTGTCCTGCTTTATTTTCTATTTCTTTGTACCACCACACTCCTTTTATCCCTTCCGAGCCCTCCCGACTCGTGGGCGGCGGGCCAGGATTCGAATGGTATTGGGTTCTTCCCGGTATCCGGATCTTGGGTCGTCACAGTTGGTATCAGAGCGGTGGTTGTGGACGTACATAGGAATTCAAGATATTGAAGTGATCAGAGTCCGTAAGGTCCAGTACAGTCGATAGCTGGCTTAGTGTTTTTGTGTTTATTTTTCGTTTGATTTCTCGCTTGAGAGCTTGAGTTCGCTGCGTGGTGCTGTGAAGTTGGTTGGTGTTCACGGCTTTCGTGCTGGTGTGGGACCCAAGGGAGGTAATAGAGAGATTTCTTCCTGATGGGTTGTGACCCTGGTTGTGCTCCGTTGAGCAGAGGTTGCTGGTAGGCGCGGATTTACGATGCTACGTTCGAGATTTTTGCAGCGAGGTCAGGTGGCTGGTGAGGATTGTCCGTGGTCAAGTGGTCGTGAGCGTGCTCTGAGGGAGCTGTTGTTGAGTCTGGCCACTCCAGCTTGAGGTTTATTCAGCCCATGAGATGTTAATGTTGTGGTTTGAGGTGGCAGAACAGGTGTTCTGATCAAGAAGTGTGCTCGGGTGAGCGGAGGATCTTCTCGGTAAGTTGCTGATTTTTGAGCCTGATGTCCTAGTCGTGCTCTGTGGCGTCAGAAATGACGTGTCGATCTCGGTTATTCTTGCAAATTTTGAGGCAAGATTGGGTTGTGGTGTCCTAGTAAGTTCTTGCTCCTACGCTCTTGTGTGCGAATGGGTTGTGTTCACCTTGGATTTGGTTGAGTTGTGAAGGTTCCGTGGCGAGTTCGGGACTCGAGGATGAGTGTTGACGATTGTCGATTATGACTCGTGTTACGGCTCTTGGCGTGGTGTGTTGCAGTTTGAGGAATTGCAGCAGTGGTGCATCGAGAGATGCTGTGATCGTGGTTCGACGTGACACTTGCTGAGTGTGTCGGAGGCACTGACCTGATGGAAGCGATGGCTTTTTTGGTACTGGATGGTGCTATTCCCAGCGTGCGCGAGATTCAAGGTCAGGTCGAGCGTGGAGTTTCTCTGATTGGTCAGAGGTATGTCAGTTTCTCTTTTGGTTGGAGAGATTGTGTTTGACTAAGGTTCATCATCTTGCATTGTGTGTTCGGATTGGTTGGCCTCTGTGTGCCATGGAGTCCGTGCGAGACGTGTTCCCTGTTTTGACAAGGTGGTTGCCTGTGAGAAGTCGTGCCCGATTCCCCTAGTGTGTAAGGACACTGGCGCTATTTCAGAAGGACGAGTGTTGGTTGGGCGGTGTTAGCATTCTTGGCTGGTGCTGGAACTTTCCGATGCGTGGCAGTTCGGAGCCTGCAGTGTTGTGGAGGATTGCCAGATTTGGGTGAATCTGTGCCTGGGGTTCGAGGTAATGGAGCTTTCCTCACCCTATTTCTTGAAGTTGGCCAGCCGAGTTGTGGATTGTCGGGATGATGAGTCTCTAGTTGTCGTGTTAGATGTGCGCGTGGATCTGAGTGCGCAGCGGAAGCCTGGTGGTCCTGTGACCCACTGGTTCAGGATCGTAGCGTTGGTTGCTACGGGCGGATTCCTGAGTTTGCGTTGAGCATGTGAGGATTGGTTCCTCTGTACGAGACATGTTGTTGCCGTGCCGTTGCTCGAGGTATCGTGATTCTTGGCACTGGCAGGTTAGAGTTTTCGGGAATGTGCTGGCTAGTGCGCCGCATGAGTACCCTGTTCCTGTGATGGAAACCGTGTCAGGCGTCGGTGTGACCCGGAAGGGGCTGTTGAGGATGTCGCCTGATTGTGGTCGAGGACGTGTTGGTCAGAGTCGGTGGCTTGGTGCCCGACTTGTACTAGAGGTTGTGTCCTCGGATGAGATCGTGTTTTGAGGAAGTGATCTCTGAGAGATTTTGGGTTCCGGTTGGTAGCTGCGAGTGACTGGTAAGGCTAGTCTCGTAGTCGACCATGATAAGGTGTGTATTGTTGGGGACCCGAGTGCATTGGCCGCAACGTTGGTGACCAAGTTGTTGAAATATTGGATGTCACTTTCCTCCCCTAGAGACGTGTGCCATTAATTCTTCCGGTGGTGTCCCGTGGCTCTGTGGTGAGGGCGGAATCGGGATTGGCAGGTGTCCACTTGGATTAATTGAGATGAAGGATTTGATGAGATAAGACGGAAGAGTGACACCTGTGGGCAGAGGCCTTTTAGTGAGATTGGCGTCAGAATGGTGGTCCTTGATGAGACGTTGGCGTTGTAGTGGTTATCCCTGGTCTGGTGACCAACATGAGAGGATTTCCCTGTAAGTCTGAGTCGAGTGAGGTGATGACCGAGGACTCCTGAGTCTTGCCATTGGTTTTGTCGTGCTCCCCTAAGACGGTTGAGTTGGCGCGATGCTCGAGATCGGATGAGGTGTCCGAGAGAAGTTCAGCTCGTGATGTGGTAATTGTCTGTGTGAGTCAGCGGATGGCCTATCGTGAGTTGGATCGTGCCTGCTGGGTCGGTGGAGGTTTCCCGTTGACGAGCAGCTGGTGATCAGCATGTGGTCTTTCACAGACAGATGATGTTGTTGGTTGCGCATCGAGATTGGTGAGAGCCATGTTTCAATGAGACCTTTGGTGGTCGTTTCTGTGATGTGCCTTTCCGGATGGGATCTGGGCTTTGTCAGAATTTATCTTCTGACAGAGTTGGTACAGTGATATGTCTGGCTTTCAGCTTGTCAGGTGTGAGGTGGTTCTTGGTGCTGAGCCGATGATCTAGTTGCAGTCTGTTGAGATGGCTGCGTGAGCTGATGGAGGCTCTGTATTGGTTGTTCCCTTGAGCAAGGCGTGGACCTATCAGCTGGCTGTGAAGCTGATGTGTGTTTTGTTCGCCGACCAAAGGATGGATCGGTAGCTATTTCTCGTGACGAGGACTGTGTCTCCTCGGTGGGCGAGATGGTGGCAGCGGTGCCATAATTGGTTTTCCTTGAGACTGAGGTGATGCCGGACTGTGTCCTTTGGTGTGTGCCTGCTCTGATGGCCGGTGTGCGCGGCATGCGGAGCGAGGTGTCGTTCATGACTCTAGTCTGGCTGTGTTCCTCAGGATCGGTGCTTTCGTGAGAATCGAGGTTTTTCTGTGCCGGGGCTCTGACGGCATTATCAGTTGGTTCAATATTCTTCCCCTGTGACTTGGTGCTAGTCCTTAATTTTGAGGATGAAAATTCTTTAAGGGGGGAGGGCTGTAATGCCTCGGATTTTTTGGATATTTTTTGGATCATTTTCGTGGGTCTCGGAGTGTATTTTGTGCTTTACACGTGTTTTTCCCTGATGTGCCTTCGGAACTCTGTGCAGGGTGAACCGTGGCGTTCTCTGACTCCGAGACATTACCACTGCGTTGTGCTCCACCCGAGGATCGCGGAGGTAATTTTTCTTATTTTTTTAATTTCTGGAATTTCTGGGTTTTTTCTATATATTAACCCCCTTTCCCTCTTTTTCTCCCCATTCTCTCTTTCTCACTCTCTCTCATCTCTTTCTCTCGCCCTCTCCCCGGGCGATCGACGATGGCGGAGGAGGGTGAGGCGGCGATGGCGGGAGGTGAGGAACGAGGAACGGGTCGAGGATCGAGGGCCGGTGGCGCGTGGAAGCTTGGCCGCGGGTTCGTGGAGCGGCGAGGGTTTCGTGAAGTTTTCTTCGTGGATCGGCGTCCACGGCGCATCGAATCTTTGGTGGAGGTAGGGATATAGACCCTCAGCTCAAGCACTTCCTTTCCCACGAGTTTTGTAGGCCGTGACGAGCCGAGCGTGGGTTTATTGCCGTTTTGGGGAAAAACCATGATTTTGGGGTGTGAGCCCGATCTAGCGTTTTAATGTGTTAATCGGTGGTTTGAGGGCATCTTTGAATGCCTAGGGGCTTAGGGAAGGGTTTCCCCTTTGTTTCCTCATCACCCGGGGGTGATTGGGGCGTGGAAAGAGTTTCCCACCGTTTTCCCGCCATTCTCGGTTTTTCGGAAGTGTGGCGGTCCTTCCAGTGACCGCCACTTCCTTCTGGCGGTCCCCGTTCGACCGTTTCAATCTTTCTGTGCGTGGGTTGGGCACTCACGATGAGCCGCCAGAGCCCAGGTGGCGGCCGAAGGTCCGACCGCTAAGCCCAGTTAGCAGGCGTGGCATTTGAGGCATTTTGACCGTTGGTTTTTAACCGTTGGAGGCTTTTGGGTCTAGCGACCGAGGGTACGCCCGCCTCATGTCTTTTGGCGGCCCTATATAGGACCGCTTGTCCTTTCGTGACCCAGGGTGTGGCGGCCTATCGTTGAACCGCTACGGTCCCTGTGGCGACCCAATGTTGGACCGCTAGCTCTTGTGGTGGCCCAAAGGTGGACCGCCAGCGGTTCATGTCCGATCGGAGTTATGTTTTACCGATTCGAGTTTCGGGTGAGTGGACCTCGATCTACGTGTTGACCCGTGGTCTGACTGATGCGGGGCATCATGTTGGGGCCACACGTTAGGGTGCCGTGGGATCCCGGGAGGTGGTGTTTTTGACTTGAGTGACCATGGATCGGTGTGTGTGCGGTGGGGCTTCCCCCGCATGTCGTAGATTTCTGCGGAAGATGGATCCCGAGTGGGCCAAGTGTTTGGCCTTGGACTGCGAGTCCAGTCATCCGGCCTAGGGCTGGAGGTTTCTCGCTTTTCCCTGGGATGGGGAATCGACGTGGCGGCTTGTGAGCTACCTTGGGAATCATGCTTTGGTGCTTTCCGCGTGGGCCGTGTGTGTGGCCTGTGGACTACGATTCCAATTACCCAGCCTAGGGCTGGAGGGTTTCTTAGTTCCCTTTTCGAGGGAATGGTCTCGGCGGCTCGTGAGCTGCCTCGGTATTTATGCTACCGTGGTTTTAGACCTAGAGATTAGGCTAGATTAACGGCATTGTGCCATTGTATACGACGGTCTTGACCCCGAGTCCTGTGAATCAAGGATCGTTTGATTTAGTGAGTCAAGAGGACCGTCCAGAGTCCCGTGGCTCGTCGCCACTTTATCCTTCTCGACTTTCGCGCAGGGTGCATGCGTGTTTTTCGGAGTTTCTCCTTGGAGAGTGGTTACACCAGTGACTCCCCACTAATCGTAGCCTTCTGACACGTGAGTGGTCCCACCAGGGAGTGGTGGCGAGGCTACCCCGAGAGATGGTTTTTAGACTGGTTTCCGTAGGGCCCCACGTTTGACGCCAGAGTCTGACTGAGGGGAAAACCAGTCAGAGTGCCAGATCTAGGACGTGTGGTATGTGTGTGCACACGTGGTTGGGGGCAATTGACACGCGCCGGCCAGTGCGACCCCAGCTAGTCGCTTGTTCTGTGGTTACTTGTACGGTGTCTTAGTTCCCGCTGGGCCGGAGGGAGACACCCGAGGCGTGGTCTAAGACGTCAGTGGATGCATTCGGCCTTGCTTCTGGTAGGTAGGTACTTTTGTCACGTGAGACGTGACTCTCCTGTTTTCGGGTTCCATTTCCCGTCTGTGAGACGTGGTTTTCTGGACCGTCGGGTGTTTCCGAGATAGTGGCCGGGGTGCTAGTGGCTTCACCGAGGGTGTGTCTTGTTAGTGCGGTGCCCGCAACCAGGTGGTCGGGGTTGCACCTTGGACAGCGTGTCCAGGTTGGCCTTGTCCTGGGAGACAGGCCTCTACTGTAGGGTTGCCGTGGGTTTTACCTCGGTAGGCCTGGTGTTAGAGTGGTCCGGTTCCCGATGGTGAGATCGGAATTTCTCTTTCTGCTTGACTGGTACAGTAGGAGTAGTCAAAGTGCCGAGTTTTGACAGGCCACCGTGTTTACTATTCCTGCTGCTACTATTGTTCTTGTAGTTACTGCTTTCCGTGCCGCCGTTGTTCTCAGTTGGGGTTCTGCGGGATCCCTACTGAGCCAGTGACAGGAGGCTCACCCCTGCTTTTCAGGTGCGGCGGTTCTTCCTTGAGGTTTGGAGATGCTGTTCGGAGGTTCTTAGTTGCCAGCTAGCTGATCTAAGTGTTCACTTGGCATGTGGTACGTTTTACTACTTTAGACTGTACTTTCTGTTAGACTGGACTCTGCTGTTGTAGTTGTTTATTTATTTCTATTAATTGTTGAATTGTCCTGCTTTATTTTCTATTTCTTTGTACCTCCACACTCCTTTTAGCCCTTTCGAGCCCTCACGACTCGTGGGCGGCGGGCCAGGATTCGAATGGTATCGGGTTCTTCCAGGTATCCGGGTCTTGGGTCGTCACATAATTCATGACAACCTATGCATCTCCATGAGTTATCTTTATTGTAGGAACATTTTCCCTCTCTATCTAGCATGTATTATATGCTTTACTGCCCTAGAATAGCATGTACCTCGGTGTTACCGCTGTTTGCTATACACAGGAAGAAACGGTCTTCCTGCGACCACCAGATGTCTTTAGCGGCCTTGCGACAGACCGCTAAGCCCTGGTAGGCGGTCCTCACCTGACCGCTAATTGGTTTCTATGGTCTGCCCTTTGTTAACTCTAAACAGATGGCAGATTGACCCTATTAACTATATGTTAAGCATAGTTAATGAGGTTTTATTCCTAGTTTAGACTTCATATTCATAATATTGGTCATATTGTGCATTACCCTAGATAGATTGCATGCCCTACATGTTTTAAATATTTAATTTAAACTTATGTTAATTTCATGCCAAAACCCTTATAGTTTATATTAAAGTTAATTCTACATGTTTCACGAACTTTTTTGAATGATGTTTTGATCGTTGTTTTACCACGACCCCTTCTCATCTAGAGTCTTTTCTTAAGTACATGGTGCATACCTCGGTGCGTGGCCATTAGATACACTTTTGCACTTATAAGCACACTTCTTGGACTTGTGATCCTCTCCGATGGATATTCCATCCACCGGACTAGGTGATCTTATTTCAAGGCCTCCGTAAGTCTCCGTAAGCCTGGGATTCCCACTAGGACGTCGAGCTTGTTGTACCCTCAAGACCCAATTGTCTAGAAAGTACTTTATCGGTGTTTTTTTTGAGTTCTGGATCTTAGCGGCCCTATGGAGACTGTAAGCATCTAGTAGCGGCCATTTACTTGACCGGCAATGACACCTAGCGGCCCTGCCATGACCGCATGGTTCCAGTTCATTCACTGCATCGACTCTATCAATAAAATGGTCCAAATACGACCGCTATTTCCATTGAACGGTCCAGTCAAGACTGCAATTGACTTTAATGTTCTTAACCCGGGGTTTGACCAAAGGGTTGATTTTTCTATGATTCTAGATGGTCTATTGACCTAATATCTTGTCAAATAAGCTATCTAATAAATTATGGAAGTTAAAGAATGTGCCGTTATGTTGCTAGATTCTTTTCGTGGCATGACCTTGTTTTAAGTCATCTTTGGAATTCTTATGATCTCTTATTGTGCGTTCTCTACCTTGGCTACATTATCATGGAAACTGTTGTTGAATTGAATATTATTGACCAAACTTTATTATATTCTCATGGAAGTAGCTTGATCTGTAACTTGAAGATGTAAGAGCAGGCACGGATAATGTCCAAGGGCTCTACACTAGCCCCCTCGGCAGATAGCCGAAAACGTGTTGAAAACCATGGGGTACGATGAATACTGGCATCGCATTGCGCCGAGAGTACTTTTTTTATTGACTGATGAAAACCATGAGACAACTTGTGATAAATTACATGCTTGCTAGTATATTCTTGTTCATGACTTTCTAGTGCATAGCCTTTATGGTTATGAAGTACATTCTCCTTAATGAAAGGCCCTTTTATCTTATAAATCTTGCTTGATCATGCTCTATTGTCCATTCATATTCTTCGTATCTCTATTGTCCATATCTTGTAAGTTAGATTTTGTTCGTGTGTTTTATCGCATTTTTACCTTATTCACTAGAGTGAAAATGTAATTACTTAAAGCATGTCTCCCTGTTGATGCGAAGATACCTACTGGGCAAGTGTGCTCATTACCCTACTTTTTCAATCTTTTTAGGAAGTTCAAGTGAGTCGGATTCGGAATATTCTAGCGATGGGTCCGAGAGTGATGACGGATAGTCGAGAGAAGATCTAGAAGGTCAAGTGTAGTCTAGAGTCGTGATGTAATTTTTACTTTATTGAGTCTTACTATGTAATTTCCATTTTTCTTGAGTCTAGTAGATCAAGAGTAAGTTTTATGTAATTATGGTCATTATTATCAAAAAAAGTTAGAATTTTGGTCAAATATTATGTATTCTATTCTATGTGGATGTTTATTGCCCTCTGATCTTGATTGCTAGCTTGAGGCGTATTGCTGGCTGTTCACGTCCCCGATATTACTTCCGTCGTACATATATCTCGGGACGTGACAACTTCCCAGCACAAGGAAGAACAGCTACACCTGAAAAGTCAGGGGTGCGCCTCCAATCACTGGCTCTGTAGGGATCCCACAGAACCCTACCACGAAACAAGCGCAGCAAACAGCAGTGCTAAACAACTATAGCAAAGCAGTAGCAGCAGGAGTAGGAACATGAAAAGTAAAGAGGAAAGCCGTACCATGGAAACACGACAGCCGATCGAACCTCGGCCCTCTGAGCTACTCCAAACAGTAATAGAAAGGCGAACCCCGATCTCACAAAGTCGGGAGTTATCAATCCATTCTCAAATCACGAAACCCATATCGCGAAGGCCTACCGAATATTAGCGAAACACAAATCCCCGCACTCATAGTCGGGAATCATCGACCGATACAAGGAACACTAGCTACATAGCTAGGACACATCACGACACCTCAATCGTGCAGGCTCGTCTACAGAGACAAAAAGCCCAACTCAAGACCACACGGTCTAAAAGCACTAGACAAACACGATCTCACCATCGTGTACGCTACACTGACCTCGGGTAAAGCAAAGCACAGACTACCCGGCAAGTCACGTCGACCATGATGGAAACCAGTCAGGAAACTACTAGTCATGCGTCAAGTGACAAAAGCACCTCCTCACTAGAAGAAAAGTCAGATGGATACACTGACGTCTTACACTGCGCCTCAAGCGTCTCCCACTTGCCTCGAACGCGGTAACTGAGACACTCACAAGTACCAGGGAACAACAGTAATGAGTGACTAGTCTGGGTCATTCCCGTCGGTGTTGGTCCAAACGCCCTTGACCACGTGTGCACACACAAGCTCAATGTCTTGAGCTAGGCCTCTAGCTAGTTTTCCCCTCACGTTGGACTCTCATTGCTAGACAAAGGTGCCCACAACAACTGGCCTACAAACCGTCTCTATTGGGAACTCGCCCCGCCACCACTCCCAAGTGGGCCGACACACAGAAGTGTCGTCAGGCTACGACTAGCGGAGGCTCACTTGACACAGAGACTCAAAACAGCGAACACCGAAGTACAAACAGGCTAACACATGCCCGTCGCACGTACTTCAAAGCATAAGGTGATGGGGACATAAAAGCAAGGCCACTAACATTTTTATTTACATTTATATCCTTGTGTCAATTGGGTTTACAATTGTATGGCAAGTATAAGCCAATGGGTTACTTGGGCTAAGTCAATGCGTTTCTTTGCAAAATGGCCGCGTAGGCTCGGCGGGACCCCCACCCTCTCTCCCATTGGGCCACCTTGACTCTCTAGGGCCCATGTGGGGCTGGTCCATGGTCCAAGGGGGACTCTTGATGAATCCCCCCTTGTTGACTCCAAGAGGGGGGCGCCCCCTCCTTTCTCCCCATGCGGGATTAAATAATCCCCCCCTTTAAGTTGTTTATTATTTTTGTTATTTAACCACATGGGAGAAAATTCTTCTCTCCCCTAATTACCCCTCTCTAACCCTAGATCTGAGGTTAGTTTAGGTCATTTACATTTCATATAAAACCCATGTATTTTCCATATTTTGATAGATTAATGTAAAGAAATTTTAGAATTTCTCCAAGAGAGCCCAAGGGCACCCCTCTCTCCTCTCCCCATGCAGCAGTGATTGCTGCCCCTTTCTAGGGTTTGAAGTCCTAATCTTGGTGTGACTCCAAGATCTACCACCTCTGCTGGATGCGACTTCCAGCCACCACCGCCGCCGCCTCTGTTCGTGCCGCCGTCGAGCCGCCACAACCTGTTCTTTGAAGTGCTGTCCAGGATTTCGAGATCCAGGATAGAAGCTCAAAGAAAAGGTTGGTCCTCCCAATCAGTATATCTGATGATGTTCAAATTTTGATAGATCATCCCCCTTGTTGTTACCTCCTCCCAGTTTAAATTTTGTGTCAATCAGACGTCGTTTGCTATTTTTCACAGTCTTTTAGTTCCACCCCTAACAGTCTGCCAATCAGCAGATCTGCGGGATAGTGTCTTATTCTTCCATTTTTTCCCGTCCCCTTAACCATCTCTAAAAAATCCCAAAAAAATTGAGCACGTCCCACACATCCCCCTCTATCCACCATAAAATCCCTAAGATCCAGTTCTACCATTTCCTTGTCAGTCAAAACTCATTTTAAGGCAGATCATGTTCTATCCTGACTATCTGTAATCCGAGCCAGCAGAAATACTTGAGGAACAGAGGTTTTCATTTCCAGTCCGTTTACTAGATGGATGTGAAATTAATTTATGTTCTAGCTGTTTGAGTCTTCTATCCAACGGCGCTGATCTCGTCTCGATCCGCCTCCGGATCTGGGCGCAACAATTATTTTCGTGGAGACGTGCAGATCTGATCCGTGAACAGGCCAGCAGAGCAATCCGCGGGTTAATCCTGGTAAAATACGCCGGCTCACATTCGACGACCGCCACTCCCGGAGATCGACCAGCAACCCCTCTGATGTGACACCACCCTTGGACCTATTTTTCAAGCATACAAGTTGGGCAGCGGACTCACACTAGCGAGCTCACTTGCTTGGTGCACATTAGTGCCCGAAGGCAACTCAGCGATGATGGAGAGGGTCCGAGGCGGGACCTTGAGGCTCCAAAGGTTGGCTAGCTTGGGGAGAACCCCAAATGGCCCTGGGATGCCCAAATCATGGGCGGCCAGCACACCAAGGGTGTGGGATGTAATGGTTCACTCACAACTCACCCGCGGTGGTCACTCACGGCACTAGCAGTTTAGGGCCGAGCTCTCATTCACCGTCCGACGAAACAATGGCGATAATACTATGCTAGCAATGAATTGAAACCAGCCAAGAGAGGGACCGAGGCTCACCTAGCCGGCATGAAGACGCCGACTCCGGCCGGAGACGGGGGCGAGCGGAGAGGCGTGGGTATGCACCCGCACGCCGCGTCGACGGAGCTTCAAACCTGCGACCTGAATTAATACATGAACTACACCTCTCGCAGGAGGGGGATCTTAGGGTGGGGGTTAACTGAGATTACACCTAAAACTACCTCCACACAGGGAGGGGCCTTCAGCCGGCCAAGCGGGGAGGGGGTGAGACCGACGAAAGATGAAATTGGACGCCGATGTTGATTCTGCCCACTGTCTACGCTTCTGGACAGACAGTCGCTTCTCTGGACGCTGCGGCCACTCCAGATTTTTGCTGAAGACAAAACCAGTGGGAAAATCTTCGTAGCTGGACCAGGAAGACACCAAAATTTCTTGATTTCTTCTGGTACCTCTGCTGGTCGGGGTAGGGGCTTGAACAGGGCAGCAGGTCCTCTGTTCTGACAGCTGCAGGTTCCTAACAGCAGGAAGCAGAGGGTGCCACGAACGCTCCCGAGCTCGGAATCAGGTTCCATCAGAGCCTTTGGAACCATTGACGGGTCTACTTCGAAGCCGAACTGACGGGGATGCCAAATGAGTTCGGAGTAGTCCGGTGGCTTCTGAACACTGAAGGAGGGTCGGTGCAGACAGAGTGGAAGCAGAACCGCACGATCGGGGGAGAAAATTGATAACTTTCTGGTCCGATCTCCAAATTGAACTCTGGTTCTTGGTGATGGTAGAGGACTCGAAGTAGAAGACTTTTTATGAAGAACTCTCGATCAGATTCCCAATAGGTTCGTCGCAGAAGATCTTCCACTCCGGCTCTGGCCTCCTGCCAGGGAAGATTCGCGCAGTCGGGGGAGAAAGGCTCTCTCGGGCAGCACCGTGCTCGGACAAAGATGAAACCACCGCCGTTACGAAGAGGACAGGTAGACGCTTCCAACGGTACCTCTTGGGCCTTCAGATTCACCGGGATGTGGTCGGGGTCACCTCTGCAAGCAGGAGGTCTTCTGCAGGTCGCCAGCTGCTTGGAGGATCTATCAATGGAGGTGGGAGAGGTGATGGAGAAGAGCAATGGAGAATAGTGGAGATGAGAGAGAGAGGGGGGGCGAACCTAACCAAGGGGTGGGGTCTTGGGGGTGCCCTAGGGTTGTGGAGGGAAGGTGGATTTGAATTCAAATGGCCTAGGGAAGTGGTGGGTTGTATGGGGGAGAGGGAAGGGTGCTTGGGGAAGGGAAGAGGGTAGTTGGTGGTTGGAGGGTGGTGCAAGGATTGGAGGATTCCACCTTGGGGTTGGGGGGGAGTTAAATGAGTGTATGGGGAAGGGGGAGGGGTCTTAATGATAGGTGAATGGGGAGGAGAGAGAAATTTTTGAAATTTGGGGTGAGGGGAGAGAGAGAGAGGGGGGGCGCCTGAGAGAGAGAGAGAGAAAGAGAGAGATAATGAGAGAGAGATCTAGAGGGATGTGGAATTTTGGATTTCAATATTCATGCCAAAGTTATTACATATGAGAGGAGTGGGGGCCTATTTATAGGCATTGGACTTTTCCTAGGATGAAAATGACCCTGACTAAACAACTATTGACCAAACACTCCAAGGGAGGGGCGCCCCTGGGCCTAGCCCATTAGTTGGGCCCAATAGCCTAACAAACCAACATAATGACACAAGACTTTGGTAGATAACCTACTAACCTAGGTACATGACTCAAATAAAGGGAAAATTACATGATGATGACTCAAATAAAATATAAAAATTACATGACTAGACTCATAAAATTATGACGAACACAATGGCGCACACTGATGAGCAATCCGAGCCTCAAAAAAAAGTGGAGGGGCGAGGGATGCCCCCATCATACCCCCGGGGTGGGGAAAACTCGACCCCGTCGAGTATGGGTCCACCGGGGAAGTAGTACACCAACATGCAGCTCCGGGCGAACCAGGATCTCCAAACTCAACCTTCGCTCATAGCCGGAGAAGGGCGCTTCGGCTCGTCAAAGTGGCTCGGACACACCCTCATGCTGGCGATGGGATCTTGCTTGCCTAGTATTACCGCTGTGTGCTCACGTCGGGCTCTCAGGCTAATTTGTGGTGGCACTCCGAGGGTGTCTCTCGCAAGGATAGGTGTAAGCTCAAGGCACTCACTAGGATCCACCGCGGTGCCCTTAGAGGGTGCCGGATCCGCCACATGAGAAATGGGGTGAATCCCAAAACCCATCAGTAAGTCCAACCCGCAAGTCGGGTTGCCAAAATCATTCGGAACTTGGCAAGGTCCAAGTCCTCGTGCCCTCAAATTGGAGGTGACCCTAGGGTAGAGCCACTCCAAAGTCATCATCGTCAAGTTACCAACTTGGAATTCCAAGTGGCGCCCATGAGTTTTTGCCCGCTTGTTGTGAATCTCACCGCTTGTTGCTTGATACTAGCTTGGATGCATATGCCATGCACTATGATGCGGTGTGAGTGGACAATGTATGGTATGCAAAGGTGATCCAGGGCAACTACATATAGACCTATCATGCATTGATGTTATGAAGACTTTGAATGATTTGGGAGGACCGGGGCATCCATAGGTGTCCCTCTTATGAGTGAGTGTGATGAATGTTGGAGGACCCGGACACCCATGTAGGTTCCTAGCATAGATAAGACCAATGGTGAATTGGGGAGGACCGTTACACCCAAATAGGTACCATCATGCTTCCTACTTGACATGTGGGTGATGTGAATGAATGGACCCGACTTTCTAATCATGCTAAGTGGTGTGTTGTGCCAAGAGTTATGCATTTCTATCCTAGAGAGGACTTCCATGTGTATGGGTGTGGGATGGCCCTTGAGCTTCCACTCGTATGGATCAAAGGGATCTAAGAAGGGGGTCATCATGGAGTGGGGCAATTCATCAATCCCAAGGTGTATGTTACCTATGGTCAAGGCTCCCATGGTGTAGCCCGAGTCTAGGAAGGGAGGGGTTTGGTTCAGCATGGGTGGTAAGGGTAGGGTAAGGCGGGTGGTGAATAAGGTGAGTGGGTCACATAGGGAACTAGACTCCCATAGGAAAGGGTCAAAGGGATCATGGTAAGGGTCACCTAGATAGGGGTACTCCATGTCCTCAAGATCCTTATATGGTGGTGAGTCGCCCTCTTCTAGTGAAATGGTTGGGCCGGTGTATGGGGTGGGTTGGTTGGTCAAGGTTCTAGGAATCACAATGGTAGGGGAGTGGACTGGGATGGGCTCTTCCACTATGGGGAGACGAAAAAGGAGGTCACTAGTGTAGCAACCAATAGTGCAAACCGAGGTGATAGACCCAATGCATGGATGGATGAGGTCAAGGCTCTTAGGTCGGTCCGCCCCTAGAGTCAACAAACAAGTCAAGTCTAATTGCCACTCTAGACCCTTGAGGAGATCATCCCAACCCTCTATCTCATAATAGGATTGGATCGTGGTGTGAAAGGAGGGGAGGGCCACAATTTGGGATTGATGTCCCATGGGTGAGAGGTGTGGGGGTGAACTAGGGACGCGGGGGCCTTGTTTGAGCCATTGGAGTATGGACTCATTCACGGTGAGGAGGTGTGGCTCTTGAGGATCCGGACTAGGAGAGGTGGGTGGAAGTGGAGGTGCTTGGATTTCCTTTATGGTTGGTTGTGGATCCGGACTAGCATCCCTTTCCAAGTGGGTGGGTGTATGGGTTTCAACTTCTAATGATAATGTGTTGGGTAGATCTAATGCGGGGGAATTGGTGATAGCCGGTGCATGGTGCACCCGAGGTGGTGAACAAGTATGGGCTTGGGTTGGGATTGGTAAGGGAAGTAGCGGAGGTCTAGGTTGGGGTTGGGTTGGGGTAGGAAGAGGAAGATGGGTGGGTTGAGGGGTTTTGGGGAGATTGTTCTTGGGAGGAGTGTCCTTGTTGGGGAACGATGGCGGGGTAATGGTGGTCGGGGTGGGAGATGTTTCAACCACTAGGGACATAGGAAGATGCTTCCTTGTGGGGCATTGTCCGGCGATGTGCCCCAATTGGTGGCACCTATAACATTCCGACTCGCACTTACCTGGGGTTATTTCACTCACTTCTATCTCCATTGGGCTCTTTCCCTTTTGAGAAGGGGTGAGGTGAGGGGTGGTCAAAGGGGCTTGGGTAATGTGGGTTGTGGAATGGGGTTTTGGTTGCATTGTAGGGAATTGGGGAATTGGAGTCTTGGGTTGGCCGGATGGGAATGGTGGAGTTGAAGTGCTCCTTGGGCTTTGGTGATCCGAGTAGGAAGGGGACACATAACTAGCCCTAAGTTGCTCCTTCATGTTTACCCAAGTGGTGATGGGATCTTCCCTTCTAATTATCCTTAGCCCGATAATTTGTAGCCAATAGGTTTGAGCCCGTTTGGTAAGTTGTGATTTGGCAAATTGGACTTTCTCGTTATCGGTCATGGGATACCAAGTGAAGTAATGGTCCATGGAAGCCTCCAAATCTAAATAGTCACTAGGATGAGTTTCATCAAAGGTGGGAGGTGGGGGACACGTCCTCCTATCATCCGTCCTTGGGGTGGGTCCATTTTCTCCTATTTGGTCGAGTCGACCCGATAGGTTATCAAGCCGCTCATTGGCATGGGTCAAGGCCTTCATGAGGTAGTTGACATGGCCAGGGAGGTTATGTGTGTTAGTGGTAGGCATCCCTTGGTGGTTTGGACTTATGGAGTGGGCCGATTCGTAAGGTCGGTATGAGGTGGCCATACTAGGGGACAAGAGCGATGCACCGGAAGACTCTAAATGCATATGAGCGTCCTAGGACCAACTTGATAGAGACAAGTTGTGAACTTGCTCTGATACCACTTGATGTGACACCACCCTTGGACCTATTTTACAAGCATACAAGTTGGGCAGCGGACTCACACTAGCGAGCTCACTTGCTTGGCGCACATTAGTGCCCGAAGGCAACTCGGCGATGATGGAGAGGGTCCAAGGCGTGACCTTGAGGCTCCAAAGGTTGGCTAACTTGGGGAGAACCCCAAATGGGCCTGGGATGCCCAAATCATGGGCGGCCAGCACACCAAGGGTGTGGGATGTATTGGTTCACTCGCAACTCACCCGCGGTGGTCACTCACGGCACTAGCAATTTAGGGCCGAGCTCTCATTCACCGTCCGACGAAACAATGGCGATAATACTATGCTAGCAATGAATTGAAACCAGCCAAGAGAGGGACCGAGGCTCACCTAGCCGGCGTGAAGACTCCGACTCCGGTCGGAGACGGGGGGGAGCGGGGAGGCGTGGGTATGCACCCGCACGCCGCGTCGACGGAGCTTCAAACCTGTGACCTGAATTAATACATGAACTACACCTCTTGCAGGAGGGGGATCTTAGGGTGGGGGTTAACTGAGATTACACCTAAAACTACCTCCACACAAGGAGGGGCCTTCAGCCGGCCAAGCGGGGAGGGGGTGAGACCGACGAAAGACGAAATTGGACGTCGATGTTGATTCTGCCCACTGTCTACGCTTCTGGACAGACAGTCGCTTCTCTGGACGCTGCAGCAACTCCAGATTTTTTATGAAGACGAAACCAGTGGGAACATCTTCGTAGCTGGACCGGGAAGACACCAAAATGTTCTTGATTTCTTCTGGTACCTCTGCTGGTCGGGATAGGGGCTTGAACAGGGCAGCAGGTCCTCTGTTCTGACAGCTACAGGTTCCTAACAGCAGGAAGCAGAGGGTGCCACGAACGCTCCCGAGCTCGGAATCAGGTTCCGTCAGAGCCTTTGGAAACGTTGACGGGTCTACTTTGAAGCCGAACAGACGAGGATGCCAAATGAGGTCGGAGTAGTCCGGTGGCTTCTTAACACTGAAGGAGGGTCGGTGTAGACAGAGTGGAAGCAGAACCGCATGATCGGGGGAGAAAATTGATAACTTTCTGGTCTGGTCTCCAAATTGAACTCTGCTTCATGATGATGGTAGAGGACTCGAAGTAGAAGACTTTTTCTGAAGAACTCTTGATCAGATTCCCAATAGGTTCATCGCAGAAGAGCTTCCACTCCGGCTCTGGCCTCCTGCCAGGGAAGATTCGCGCAGTCCGTGGAGAAAGGCTCTCCCGGGCAGCACCGTGCTCGGACAAAGATGAAACCACCGCCGTTGCGAAGAGGACAGGCAGACGCTTCCAACGGTACCACTTGAGCCTTGAGATTCATCGGGATGTGGTCGGGGTCGCCTCTGGAAGTAGGTGGTCTTCTGTAGGTCGCCAGCTGCTTGGAGGATCTATCAATGGAGGTGGGAGAGGTGATGGAGAAGAGCAAGGGAGAATGGTGGAGATGAGAGAGAGAGGGGGGGGCGACCCTAACCAAGGGGTGGGGTCTTGGGGGTGCCCTAGGGTTGTAGAGGGAAGGTGGATTTGAATTCAAATGGCCTAGGGAAGTGGTGGGTTGTATGGGGGAGAGGGAAGGGTGCTTGGGGAAGGGAAGAGGGTAGTTGGTGGTTGGAGGGTGGAGCAAGGATTGGAGGATTCCACCTTGGGGTTGGGGGGGAGTTAAATGAGTGTATGGGGAAGGGGGAGGGGTCTTAATGATAGGTAAATGGGGAGGAGAGAGAAAATTTTGAAATTTGGGGTGAGGGGAGAGAGAGAGAGAGGGGGGGACCCCTTAGAGAGAGAGAGAAAGAGAGAGATAATGAGAGAGAGATCTAGAGGGATGTGGAATTTTGGATTTCAATATTCATGCCAAAGTTCTTACATATGAGAGGAGTGGGGGCCTATTTATAGGCATTGGACTTTTCCTAGGATGAAAATGACTCTGACTAAACAACTATTGACCAAACACTCCAAGGGAGGGGCGCCCCTGGGCCTAGCCCATTAGTTGGGCCCAATAGCCTAACAAACCAGCATAATGACACAAGACTTTGGTAGATAACCTACTAACCTAGGTACATGACTCAAATAAAGGGAAAATTACATGATGGTGACTCAAATAAAATATAAAAATTACATGACTAGACTCATAAAATTATGACGAACACAATGGCGCACGCTGATGAGCAATCCGAGCCTCAAAAAAAAGTGGAGGGGTGAGGGATGCCCCCATCACCCTCAGCCGCGTCCCTGCCAGCCGCGGCAGCAAGGAGACGCCCGGGCACTACCGTCCCAGCAGCCGAACCCGCCTGCTGTCTCGCGGGCCCCGCAGAACTGAGCTGGACCAACAGCCCATCTCTTGCCCGAGAGCATTCCGACTTGCTGCCCGTCAACCCGAGTTCGCTACTCCCGAGTCCCACGTGTAGCCCTTTACCTTTCTGTGTGGAGTGGGCAATAGAAATAACTACTGTAATTAATTAATTACTGTACACCGGGAGTACGAGTTTCGACCGGGGTCATCTTCCCACGCCCGGTAGCATGGAGGTATCATGTCCGCTCCTCTCACTCGATATTTTTTCTTATTTCGTATATAATTCTATATGTCGATGCTAGAGTGTTAGGATAACTTAGCTCGCTCAAATTTCAATCACCGCTGTGAGAGAGAGCGAGACCGTCCCATGACTCAATCAGGGTACGAAAGTGAGAGTTGACTATCGTAGCTCATTGTCGGTTTCTCAACCGTGCACATCCGCATGCTTCCCTTGCCAGGGATGAGTCGCGAGCTAGAGTCCCAGGTTTGCATCAAATCGGTCGAGTCGCGTCCCGTCCCGCATCAAATTGGTATCAGAGCCAAGTTAGAGTCTAGGGTAGTCGGCCCAACGTTTGCATTGCATTCCATCCTGGTATATTAAAAGGTGTCCCCGGAATGATAGGTTATGCCTATTGGGAAGGTAACACACTTGCGTGAGTGCGATCTTCGGATCAAACCTCCGCCACGTACCGGATATTGGTTGAGTCTAGGTTTGTAGTCGAGTCTGCATTCCAACTTTACTTTGTTATTTTAGGGTCGTGTCTAATCCATTAGAGAGTCAGTTTGTTTTGTCACATAGTGTCTGCATGGCCATCCTATAGCTCCCCGTGTCCCAGGGATCCCCAAAAGTCCACCTCATATGAATGGTGGCGACACACCCAAGGAAGGGGAATCCAACCCTTCCACTTCCGTAGGCCCGAAGCCTCGGACTTCTATGGCTCTAAAGTCCCGAGCGACTACCTAAAGTGGGAAGCCACTATGGATGAATATTTGAGTGTTACATTATGTCCGATGCCATGCAAGTTGATTTTGCCACAAAGTGGCTTTTCACGAAGCTGCCGAAAAATGGAGGGACATAGAATGCTTGAGGAAAATTAGGAGGCAATGGCCTATAGAGTCATGGCATGAGATGAAGGACAAGCTTAGAAGGGTCTACATACCCGGCCCAGTCACCTGCAACAAAGTGGGTCATAGTCAGAGGCAAAAAGCTCCGTACGTGGATGAGCCTAGATCCAAGACTAGGCCAATTGAATATGAGCAAACCCACCATGATGCCCCTAGTCTAAACCGCATCTTAGACGATCTCTTGCAAATGTTCATGGACCGGATAGATAGGAGGGATAGGATGTGGACGCGACTCCTGCCCGAGCCTAAGGAGGTCGTAGCCGGTAGTCTGAACCCGGTGCCATCGACGGAGTCCCCAGGTCCTCTCCTCATCATAGAGGACGTCCTCTCCCTATCCGAGGGAGATGTTTCACGCCGAGGAGGGCCACCTCAAGGACCTCTTCCCCTTAGGGAGGACATTCCTTCTCCACCCATGAGAGCTCCATTGCCACCACCCTCACCTTCCAATCTTTATTCGGAGCCACCTCAGCCAGAGCCACCTGTGCTTCTAACGGGAAAGTTATTCATCGCCGAGCCACTACTTAGTTGGCTCAAGATAGGCTTGGTCCCTAGACCGTCTTGCTACCCATCCGTGGACCCCACACTACCATTAGTGCCAGTCAACTCATTCCATACTGTAGATCTATTTAAAATCCACTTTTAAATATAAAAAAAAAAGTAATAGACATGGTGAAAGCAATAAAATAGCACGAGGTGCTAAAAGGAGGAGTTTGTGATCGCCAGAGGGTTTACCTCAATAAAAAAATAAGATCGCATGTACCTGGTGAAAGATGTGATGCGGGATAAATGTGGATCTCTTCTTCCAACTCCAATCGGCCGGCCGACGAAGTGGGTTTTCTTGATTGATTACCTTGTAAAAAAAAGACAATAAAGACAAGTAAAAGAAAAGGGATCAGCCAAAGTGCAGTAGTATCAGTCAAAAACTAACATAAAAATAATGAAAAGACCTCAACATGCGCACCTTCTTTTTTGTTTTCTTTTAAAACCCCTTAAGAAGACTTAAGGGAAGGGGAGTTTGATGATAAAAAAATGCAACAAAACGTGAACAAGGAATAGAGATATAAAGGACAGAGGGATGATGGTATGAATAAAATAAAAACAAAATAGAAGAAAAGATGAGAACCCTGCTGTCCCTGGCGACAGTAAAGGGAAGAAACCGAATAGTGATGGATGAAGCACCGGATGTAGCTCAAAGGGATGCAGAGAGGGGAGGCAGCAAGGGATGAAGAAAGCTTCTGCCCGTGATGAAAGAAAACTTCTGAGCGCTCAATCCGCCGAATACTGAAGGTGCTTAACCTTCTGCACGATCGGTCAAATTTTTAATTTATAATGCCTCAAACGGATGTGATCAAACCAAGGAAGGATAAGAACAGGCAATGAGGCATCCAGGGAAGGATCAAGATCGAGCAAGAGTCCAAAGACAGCAGGGAACTGTGAGGGAAAGATTGAAAAAGGAAGGACTCTGGACTAAAACACGCCTTAATACAGGGCGTCTTTTATGAATTGACGACCTTCACAAAGACGTCTTCTTGAAACACGACCTAGGAAAGGGCGTTTCTTCCTGGATTTAATTTTGGAAACGAAACCTTGCCTTGTTTGAAAGCTCAAATAACACGCCCGAGATAACGGCGTTAATTAAAATCACGCCCTGAGAGAAGGCGTTACTCATAAAAGGCCTTTTATTTTGAAAATAGATAATCCCAGAAATTAAGGGATAACACCAGGAATTCACGCCCTCACATACGGTCGTCCTTTCTTTGAAAACGCCCTACCACAGGTCGTTACTTTTAAAATTAACGCCCTTAATCAAGTCGTGAATCACAAAAATACAGGAAAAATGCAGAAAAACTCACAAAAATAGAAAAACTTCATGTTATAGGAATATTGAAGTCCACTTGGGGCATTTATATAATAACATGAGATTTGATCAACAAAACGTCAATTTTGGCGTGTCTACAGCTGCCCCGCCTTGGCGTCTGCTTTGCAAGGGAGTGAGACAGAAATGGAGCGAAGTGTAATGAAAGGAACGAAATGGAACGAACTGATAAGGAGACGCCAAGGTGTGATGTGACACGCCTCAGACACTAAGCATTGGAAATCTTTCCAAGATTCTAAATGAAACAACTCTGAGTGGTTCCAAGGAAACAATCGATTTGTTGGATAAAAGGAGGTTAAACTAAATAATAAAGGGTGTGCGCGTGGGCACGGCAGGGAAAGACCATTGGAGAGCGATTACCAGCAAATGTGGACGTGCTGCAACCAAGGTAAATTTTGCAGAAAAGTAAAAAGAATTGGGATAAGATCCAACAAAAGGAACACTTTCAAGGAATCAGCCTGAATGGCTTCAAATAGAACGAAGTACTTGATTTAAAGTGGAATATCTCATGTCAATTCAATCGAGAGCGAGTGAACTTCATTATTGCCATAATATGAAGATTTTTCAGCATGAAACTCAAAGTCCTACATGATGCATGCTGGGCTAAAAGAAAAGGTTAAAACAAACTAAATAGAAAATAATCAAGGATAATATTGCTAAGCTGTTTAAGTCTGGTCAAGAATCCATATTTCTGAGCTAACACTAAGCCGAAGCCCGTTTGTCCGCGCATCAACTCAGAAAGTGGAACCATCGTCCCAAAGCTTTAACAACTCAACGGCCTATCCGTGTGATCATGATTCTCCTGAAATCGTCATCGTTTTTGATGAAGGGGAACTCAAAATTCAGGTTCATCAGAACCACAAGGTCCTTGACATAATATACTAGCGTAGATATCATATAGTAACAATGCTTACAAGAAACAGATACACGGTGGCAAGATGTTGCTCCTATGAGTGATCCAAACGCCTCGAATCCTGCAAACTTCTGCACTTTTAAACTTATTAGCCTTTTTCCATCAATTCAGAATATGACATGATCATAAGTGCTTAATCATAGACAATTTTATCACAATAATAGCACTTAGGTTCATTAAAAGCATCAAAGCATGAAGAGATCAAAATTCATAATCCAATAAAACACGCCTAAGAATAGGGCGTTAAAATCATGAAAGCGCCTGACCATAAGTCGTTAATCATTTAAAACACGCCCTACACAAAGGCGTAAACAGTAATGGAGGCTTAGAAAAACACGCCCCATTCCAGGGCGTTAAATAAAAAACGCCGTCAGTCAGGTCGTCAATTTAAAAATCGACGCCCTAACCAACGTCGTTAATTCAGCACGAACTTCCGTTTCCTAGTTCAACAGCACAGTCCTTAACCCAATCGAACTTCTAACTTCCAACAGCCTCACAACTCTCTAGATCTCTATTAATAGGAGGCCCTCCTTCAACATAAACAACCACAACCCTGCAGCCGCCGAAACTCTGTATTCCCGTTCTTGCCTTTCTTCTTCTTCATCTGCTTGCAGGTTGCATCGTCCAAACCTCTCCCAACGATGGACAGGGCGCTGAAAAGACAAAAAAACTCAACTCCCAGGATTAACGATAACCAAGGTCATATAAGCAACATGATATGCATGAATCAGGTTAGTTTAACTTTCTTATTGTGCATACTGTTCCGGCGAACTGCTCACATGCTCATGTCATATGCTCATGTACCTCTTCTTTTGTTTTCTTCCCCTCCTCTCACAGGAGTACCCAAATCTTCCAGGGGCTAGAAGATATGTCCAAATCAAATGGTTGCCCCTCATCCTCTCCAAATTCACATCAGACATGAGGGTATATGTAGCTAGATGGCATCTCTTGGGGTTGATAACCCATGCCAAGCATTATGATCAAATCCACATAGATTGGGCTGCCATAGGAGCATTGATTGAGACATGGCATCCTTCCACCCATACCTTCTTATTTTCCACTTTTGAAGCCACCATCTTGCTGGAGGAAGTAGAGATGATCCTAGGCTTAAGAAAGATGAAGCACGGAGAAGAAGAAAAGATGGCCATCATGCCAAAACCCATCTCCTCCCACGAGTTGCTAACCTCGTTAATACCTAGCCCGAATATAGTGAACCAAATTAAGGTCACTAAAGGAGTTAACCTCTTGAAGCTCGCCTCATGGGTGTACAAGAGAGCGGATCAAGCTAAAGAGGAAGAGGAGATAGAAAGAGTGACCAAAGCCTTCATGGTGTGCTTGGCAGGAGCACTCCTATTCCCATCCACGGAAGACTTTCTAGAGGAGTCCAATTGAGCGCAGTGGTGAGCTTATGGGAAGGAGAGAGAGTTGGACCGGCGATCCTAGCATATCTCTATAGCGGGCTCACAGCGGCGTCCATGGGAAGGCCCATTTACGGGTGCATGCTAGCACTCTCAAGTTGGGTTGATCTACACTTCAAATTCGACTCATGCCACGAAGCCCAACAATCCTCAAGAATTTTCTCAAAGAGCCCACTCTCATATATAACCGGCTCATTAGGTATAAGCAATAGAGTGACCAACCGAATTCCTCAAATCAAGAAGAGAGGGGATTGGAGGGAGCACCTAAAGGTAATGCCAAAGAATCTTTTTACTTGCGCCCCGGGTGTATTTAAAATGCAGGAACTTCGTGCACGCTTCTCCATCGGGACGGACCTTCGTCTTATTGGTGCTTCGGACTTCGTTTTATATAATGCACACCGGTGCCTTCCTCAGCTTGGGCTCCCAAGGCAACACTTAGAGGACGTCTCTCATCTTCCTCCAATCAAGTCAAGGGATCTAGGCAACAACGAAGACGGTGAAGAGGTTATCACCATTCAAGCTTTGTGGAGGCTAAGTAAGCTTCATCAACCTGTAGAAGACTTGGACGAAGACAAGGAACAGTGGAAAAATTATGTGACTTCATTGAGAAAAATAAGGCCCAAAGTGGCTCATTAGTCATTGTAGTTCCTCTTTTCAAAATAATAAAGATTGTTCTCTGATTGAGCCAACTGCTACTGTAATTATGAACCAAATCATCCAAAAAACTGTGTTTCTGTTGTGAATAACGCCTCCAAGAGCGTCGCGAATTAACAAATACACGCCTTATTTCAAGGCGCTTCAACGGGCCCTTCGTCAACAATTGACGCCTGCAGCAGTGGGCGTTACTTTGAATGACGACCTCAAGAAAGGCGTGAACAGATTCAAACCCAAAAGAATATAATCGTTAACTCATCAAAATAACGCCTTTTCCATAGTCACGTTTCAAGAATAACACGCCTTTACCAGAGGCGTTACTTCAAACAGTAATGATGACTTCCCTCACATCAATCAACGCCCATTCAATGCGTCTGACGACGGTTATCGTTCCCCATGCGAACTAAATTAACGCCTTAATCCTCGTCGCTAATTTCCATAAAACGCCCAAAGGGTGGACGTGAATTCAATTATAAACGCCTTGCTCCAGGGCGTGTCTTCTTTTCGAAACCCAAAAGCCATCGAGCCTCCTTCTCCTTCCTCCTTCCGTTTTCATTACGCCCTTTCTCTGCAAACCCTAACCGAAACCGCCCATTCTCTCTCTCTCGTTCTCTTCTCTCAATCTCCCTCTGTCTCCCTCTGTCTCACTTCCTACCCTAGCCATGGCCAAACGCCAAAGAATTAGTGCCCCAGACGTGGTTGACCTCGACGCCTCCCACGCCCAAGAAGAAGAAATCTCCGTGGAGGAGCTCGCCGTCGTGGCCTTTGAAGAAGAGCCGGTGGTGGCCGGCGGCGACGACGCCGACGAAGCAGCGATAGGAGGAGGAGATGCAGAAGGTGGAGAAGAAGAAGGAGAAGAAGAAGGAGAAGAAGGACCGCCGTGCACGGCGGCGGTCGCTCCCCGGGGGCAACTCCGGCGGCCCAGACGGCCGCTGCCACGGCCACAACCCCAGAAGCACAAGAAGGTAGGTTCCCCCTCCCCATTCCATTTTATTTTATTTTATTTATATTTTTTTTTTATGATTTTTCATGGCCTTCGGGCATTAAACCTGCAACTCAGAAAAAACACGCCTCCCACGGGGGCGTTACTCAAACGAAACGTCCTGATCCAGGGCGTTAATTATTTTTAATTTCTGAAAATTAATTATCCTTCATGAAAAACGCCCTGAAGCATGTCGTTTCTTAAAACTTATGATTTTTCATGAATTCCATGCTCATTAACAATTTCCAAAAATATTTTCATGAATTATTTCGCATGCTGTCAGTTATTTGATTTTTCTGTTAAATTGAGAAACCCACGCCCTCCAGAAGGGCGTTAATTCAACAAGAGACGCCCAAACCAGAGGGCGTCGCTTCATTCATTAACGACCCAAAAATTAACCACCTTTAGGAAAACGCCCTACCACAGGGCGTTAATTCAACAAGAAACGCCTAACACCGAGGCGTGATTAAAAGTATATTTCAGAAATAGCAAAACAGCCACCAAAGAACGCCTAAGACTGAGGCGTGATTAACATAAAAAACGCCCTTATTAAGGGCGTTACATTAAAGTTCACTTTGAAAAACGCCCCCCACAGGGGCGTGAATTTATCAAGAAACGACCTGAGGGTGGCCGTGAATTCAAAAAAAATGCTAAAAATTCAATATTTAACCCAAATCAAATGCAATTTCACATGGATACTCAAATAATTAAGAAAAATTCTCTTTTAATGCATGCAGGGGTTGATGAGGACCCGTATCTCATGGGTCATGGTCTGGGCAGCATACCAGGGTCTCCCCGACTTCCAGAGGGTTAGAGTAGAGGCCATGAGGTTTGGGGCTTTTCTATCCATTGAGCCTTTTAGACCCGACCTAGCACTGATCCAGGTTTTGAGGGAGAGATGGGATAGGGTTAGCCGGACCTTTCTGATGCCCTGGGGGCATATGATTCCTAGTTTAGAAGATGTAGCCAGGATTACAGGTTTACGGGTAGATGGTGAGGCCGTGAGTGGGTTCACCTATTCTGACTATTCAGAGATGGCCCAGAGGCTACTAGGGCTTGAGATGGTCTACGAGGGACCTAGCGAGTGTAGGACCATTTTCCGTACGGACTTGACTACGGTGATGGGTCTAGGAGACGCTAGGCATAGGTCGGGGGAGACCTTAGGTGAGTTTGCACAGCGACTGACCGACGGGGTGAGA
The DNA here is from genome assembly GCA_022559845.1 of Amorphophallus konjac. NCBI lineage: Eukaryota > Viridiplantae > Streptophyta > Magnoliopsida > Alismatales > Araceae > Amorphophallus > Amorphophallus konjac. The sequence goes on from CM040121.1 coordinate 213,591,264, forward strand.
GCGGCATGCTGCCAGGACCCGACTGACCATGAGAGAGCGGACCGAGACCTGAGGAGGTTCCTGCTGCTGCTGCTCGGGAGATTATTGCTGGGGACGAAAGCCGATGTCATCAACTGCCGCTTCTTAGGCATCCTTGAGGATCTGGAGACGGTTGGCACATATGCTTGGGGAGCGGCCCTGCTGGCGCATTTGATGGCCGATCTGTCCACGGGGACAGGCCGTGAGACGACCGTCAGTGGCTTCTCACCTCTTCTTCAGGTATGCAATTTCTCATTTCTTATCTTTTCTTTGTTATAATGCATGTGAATATAGTACTAATTGCAATGCATGTATGCAGGTGTGGAGCCACCTATACATGCCGATGGGGCGCGTTGACCCACGGCCAGGAGCTGAGGGATCCTTCCCTCTGGCGCGACGCTGGGTGCCTGTTATCTTTGGCGCCCCACTTGACTACGAGTTGTGGGTTTTACGGAGAGAGTTCCGCGACTTCCCTCCCTCGCTGGTATGTATGAATGAATGATATGCATTTCTTTTGTTGTTTTTTTGAATATGATGAAATGATAATGATGCGTGTTCATGAATGCAGGTGCAGTGGAGACCATATGAGGGGATGACCGATGAGGGCCAGCCTTGGGTCGTATCGGGGCGACCTCGCTTCGGGCGTGAGCTGTGGCTACACTGCTTGAGCGAGATTGAGCCGTTACGGCTTCGACTGGTGATGAGGACCCTGGGCCTGCCCCAGGAGTGGATCGAGGTCGGAGAGCCTCGAGGAATTGGCAAGAAGACCCGCGGTCGCACCAAGACGACCGACTGGAGGGTGCGATTCGAGGAGCAGTACGCCGACTGGCAGCGAGGCGGGACCACAGTCGTTTCCTACGCGACTGACAGCTCCGAGTACCTCCGGCGCTACTGGGAGGTTCACGCCGGCAGACCTCAGATGAGGGTCTTAGGGGTATGTATGAATGCACTCATTTCTAAATTAAATGCAAATCCTTATGTAACTATTATGCGACTAACATGTAATGAATGCAGGATGCGAGGGACATAGCGGCAATAGATGCACAGGCCCACCTCCACATCCTGGAGGACCAGCTAGCTGCCACACGGGCAGACTTGGAGACCCTGGTGAGTGTTTAAATTATTCCTATATGCAAATGAATTTTTTCTTTTGCTGTGTTGAATTAATGATTAGCCACTGACGGTCTTAATGAATGCAGCGTGCCCAGCAGGGAGTAGCGAGGAGAGATCCAGGGGAGGCCTCCAGCTCTAGGGGGCCTAGTGCAGAGGTGACTGCACTCATGGAGCAGTTGGCTGGTGCGATAGCGCGAGCCGAGGTGGCGGAGCGTGACCTTGCTTCACGGGTAAATTCTGAACTCGAAACCTCATTCAAATAATGATTAGATATAAATTGTGCACTGATAAAAATTCATTTTTACAGACTGAAGAGCTTCGAGCCACTCTTATCTGCGTAGATGAGGGCTTCCGAGCGACGAGCTCACAGGTGCGTGACCTACCTTTAGTCACATGTTGTTATTTCATTTCATGAATTATTGAACTGTGGAACTGATGATTTGTTTACCTGTTTGTAGGCTGCTCAGCTGAAGGCGATACGTACCGAGTTGTCGATCCGTGATCAGCGGATCGTAGAGCTTCAGCGGGCCTTGCAGCAGCGCAGTGAGCTTCCTCAGGACGTGGCCGAGCTGCGGGTTGCCCTGGAGCTGGAGAGGAGGGAGCGTGCTCGGGAGCGCGAGGAGCGTGCTCGGGAGCGCGAGGAGCACCAGGCGGAGCGTGCCCGGTTCCAGGAGCAGTTGTTGGCACGAGAGCGTGAGCTGGCGGACTCGAGGACCCAGTTGATCCTTTCCCAGGAGCGGCTTCGAGTGTCCGAGGAGCGGTTGCAGCGAGGCCGTGAGCGAGCACGGGCTGCGGGGTACTCCTTCACCAGCTCTACCTTTGTGGCGGGTTCTTCCCTCCGAGAGAGGAGCGAGGCAGGAGGACACGTTCGGGTTCCGGCCTCTTCACGGGGGCCTATGCCTCCTCCACCGGCGCCAGTGCGGGATGGTGAGGAGGAGGTTGAGAGCAGGAGAGTAGAGGAGGGTGGAGGCGAGAGTTGAGCGTTCTGTACTTGTACTCTTCCACCTTCACACCTGTACATGATAGACATGATGATACACATATATATATGAGATTTGAGCTTTTGTTACCTGAGCACTTGTGTGGTTGTGGACTTGTGTTTGTATACTTTTTTCTTCTCTCGTTCCTCGTGTTTGCTTTACTTTGCCCTGTATCTGCGGCTGCGATTTTCACTTGAACAAACAGGTTAATTCATCTGTTCGACTTGGCCCCTTGCCCGGTGAGCAAAGGGTGTAAATATTTTGACCTTAATAATGGGTCAAGGGGCCAAGCCTTTAATAAGGCAAAATGAAATAATCAAAACTCGGGGATGCCTCATGCAATCACACGTATGCAAACAATAATTAAAAGATGTCCAGGCAAGAATGCAATTCATGCAGCATGAAGAATTTATTTTTTTTTGTTCTTTTCAGTATGTATATGTTTTCGAAGATTTTTCTAAAAAAAACGCCTTAGATTAGGTCGTTACTCTCTTAAAAGACGCCCTCGGAGACGGCGTTACTGTGAAAAGTTTTTTTTGGATTTTGTTGAAAACACGACCTTCCAAGAGGCGTTATTTTTAAAGAAACGCCTAAGATCTAGGCGTGAATCAGCATAAAAGCGCCTTGAACAAAGGCGTTAATTTTTATTCCTCCCAAATTGGGCTGATAAAGAAATCAAGGTGGTGGGCCCTACTTGGTCATCTTCTAAGTTCCATTAACCTTTCTTGAATAATTAAAAGGGGAATTGGCGTGAATATGGTTAAACTTATACACAAGATTTCGTACAGTGCATTCTCTTCAGTTTGTCTCGACCATTCTGCTGGTTCATGACTTTCCAAAAATAAAAGAGAAGTTATAAGGAAGCTCACAAAAGATTCAAAGATGCCTGAGGCAAAGCTACCTCCCCTATCCTTATGCCTGTTGGGGTTCGGTCTCTGGCGTAGGGACGCTTTGTTGCCTTTTTTTGCCTCTTCATAATGCATGCATACGCCCAAGGTTTTCCTTGCGGGGACTTTGCCCTCTTGACATGCTTTTCTTTTTCAACATTTGACTTTCACTTCGGAATTGATTTGCATTGAATAGATTTGAACTGATGAACAACCTAATTGTACTTGGGCTTTTGTGGCATTTGTTCCCTTTTGGGCCCTGACTTCCTCCTACTAAAGCGGCGGATAGGTTTGGCGTGTCTACCTCAAGACCTCTCTTCCTCCCTTGTGGGCCGAAGAAGAAAAGAATGGATATCGTCTTTCGCCTTTAGTTTGATTTCGACTTTCCATCAGATTTTGCACTGCTTGAGCTCAAGAGTAAAGTGTGTAGTGTGTGCGGTGTCAACTCCCATTTTAAATTAGCAAGACTGACAAATGGATTTTGGATTTTGACCTTTCGGACCGGCGACCTTTGCATGTTATGTCAGCCCAAAGGGGAGAACCATGAAAGAAAACTCTTTTGTTTTGGATTTTGAAAATATTCAGATGTTTTTTTTTGGATTATCTGGGAGATTTCTATTTTCTTTGGATTTTTGTGAAGTTTTCAATTTTTGTTTGGATTTTTGTTCAGGGGTAATATTTCTTGAGATACAAGCCATTCCAGGGGTGAGTTAATTCCTCTCCTTCAGCATTAACCAGTTTATAAGCATTGCCGGGAAAAACATCTTTTATAACGAACGGCCCTTCCCAATTTGGTTGGAGCTTTGAACGAGGGCCACCCGGCTTTACAAAAATTCTTTTGATCACCATTTCACCGACCTTAAATTTTCTCTCAATTACCTTCTTTTGATAAAAACGTGAGAGCCTGTTTTGGTAAACGCGCGCATGCTCGGCGGCGACCAGACGCTTCTCATCTAGAAGTTCCAATTGGGCAAGGAGTGAATCACGACGTTCATCGATAGAGAGCTCCTTATCCAATTGTACTCGCAGAGACGGGATAAGAATCTCATAAGGGACTACGGCCTCCATTCCATAAGTAAGGGCAAAAGGAGTTTGCCCAGTGGGGGTTCGAATGGAAGTGCGGTAGGCCCAAAGAGCTTCAACCAGCTTGTCCGGCCAGTCCGAGAATTTATTAGCCTCGCACGTCTTCTTAACAATCTTGATTAAAGTTTTATTAGTGGCCTCTGCTTGGCCATTGCCCTGCGGATAATAGGGAGAAGAATGATGTAATGCAATGTTATACCTGTTGCAGAGATCCTTGAGATCTTGGGAGATAAATTGAGGTCCATTGTCGGTGACGATGGTGCTTGGGATGCCGAACCTCGTGATGATGTTCTTCATGATAAATTTGCAGACGGTTGATGCTTTAATTTCCACGTAAGCTTCTGCTTCCGCCCACTTGGTGAAGTACTCCGTTGCCGTGAGAATGAATGATTTTTGCTTGGTCAGGAGGTTCGAATCACCAAGAGGTCCAATGATATCAAAAGCCCACATGGAAAAAGGCCATGGGGAGGACGTAGGGTGGAGTGAAGAAGCAGGAGAATGAATCTTGTCGGCGTGCAGTTGGCACTTAACACACCTTCGAACATAGATAGAACAATCCTCTTCAAGAGTGGGCCAATAGAACCCTAGTCTAAGAATCTTCTTAGCTAGCATCTGGCTGTTTACATGACCACCACACACACCAGAATGCGCCTCTTCCACAACTTTCCAAGATTCATCATCATCGAGGCATCTCAACAAAACACCGGTGAGCCCTCTTCTGTAGAGCACACCTCCAACCAAAGTATAACGTTGAGCCACTCTCCTAATTGCTTTCTTTTCTTCGGCAGTGGCTTCCTCGGGATAAGACTGATCATTACAGTATCTAGCAATCTCATAATACCAAGGCTTTTCTTCGTCAGCCAACTCTTTTTGCCAATCCAATAGCATGACCTCTCTGCCTTCAAGAGCTTCTTTCCGTCTAACCTTCTCAAGCACCTGATCCCTAATATCAAGAAAAGCACGATCCCTAATGGCTGGAGTATCACGCTGATGAATCAGGGGGACATGAAAATCACGCTCAGGAGGGAAGACTAAAGCGGAGGCTAAGGAAGCAAGTGCGTCGGCCAAAATGTTCTGGCTACGCGGGACATGAACGAAAATCAATTTAGTGAAGAGTTTGGCGTAAGCTGAAGCGAGCTCCTGGTAGGGCTTGAGCTTAGGATGGATGGTGCGGCACTTGACCAACACTTGGCGTAGAATAAGCTGACTGTCACCGACAATTCGCAAATGAGTGACACCATATTGATGAGCGGTTTTAAGACCAGCCAAAAGAGCTTCATACTCGGCTATGTTATTGGTGACGGGAAAAGTGAGCCGAGCAGCAAATGGAATGGTGACTCCTTCGGGTGTTAAAAGAACCATGCCGATCCCTCTTCCTTGAGAATTAAGAGCTCCGTCAAAATGTAACGTCCACATAGGATCATGGGATTGATTAATGGACATTAATTCTTCATCTGGGAACTCTGAATTGACAGGATCAAAGCGGGGGAGAGGGTGGTGAGCAAGATGCTCGGCAATGGCATAACCTTTGATAGCTTTTTGCTGAATGTAAGTGATGTCAAATTGAGAAAGGAAGCTTTGCCAGCGTGCTAATCGATCAGTAAGGACAGATTTTTCAAGGAGGAATTTGATTGGATTCATGCGAGCAATGAGGTGAACCTCGTGAGCTAGAAAATAGTGTTTTAGCTTCTGAACTACCCAAACCAAAGCTGCACAAGTTTTCTCCATGGCTGAGTATCTCTGCTCACCGGGGTTAAGAAGCTTAGATAAGTAGTATGCTGCCCTCTCCCTACCTTCCTCATCCACTTGAGCTAAGACAGCACCTACGGAGTCATCCAGGACTGAAACATAAAGAATAAGTGGTTTGCCTGGAATTGGCGGCCTCAGGACAGGAGGATTGACCAAATAATCCTTCAATCCGTCAAAGGCTGCCTGACATTTATCATCCCAATTAAACTTGACTCCCGGCTTAGTAAGCTCGTAAAACGGCCTACATCTCTGTGAATGCTGGGAGACGAAGCGGCGAATAAATTGCAACCTCCCGATTAATCCTCGAACTTCCTTCAGATTCTTGGGAGGAGGCATATCTCTAATGGCCTTTGCCTTGTTGGGATCAACCTCAATTCCCCTCTTGCTAACGATAAATCCAAGTAATTTCCCCGAAGAAACGCCAAATACGCACTTCTTGGGGTTCATTTTTAATTGAAATTCTCGTGATCTCTGCAAAACCTTAGCCAGAACCCCAGGATGCTCAATCCTTGTTCTTGATTTCACAACCAGGTCGTCCACATACACCTCAATATAAATATGAATCATGTCATGAAAAATTGCCATCATGGCCCTTTGATAAGTGGCTCCAGCATTCTTAAGTCCAAAGGGCATAACCACATAACAATATGTGCCCCATGGTGTAGTGAATGAAGTTTTCTCCTGGTCTTCTTCAGCCAGACGAATCTGATTGTAGCCTGAAAAGCCGTCCATGAAAGAAAGAGTCTCAAATCCTGCCGTGTTATCAATCAGCACATCAATATGAGGGAGGGGGAAGTCATCCTTAGGACACGCCCGGTTGAGGTCCCGAAAATCTATGCAAATTAGAACTTTTCCATCTTTCTTCATAACCGGGACAATGTTAGCCACCCAATTGGGATAGAGGACGACTCTAACGAATCTAGCCTTATGGAGTTTATCGACCTCTTCTTTCATTTTCAAAGCCATGCTAGGGTGGAAACGCCTCAACCGTTGTTTTACCGGGACAGACCCTGGCTTAAGCGTAAGGCGATGTTCAACAAGCACAGGGTCTAATCCAGGCATATCTTCATAACTCCATGCGAACGTGTCTTTGTATTCTTGAAGAACTAAGATGAGCGCCTCCTCTTCGGAAGGCGGTAAATTTTTGCTTATGAGGACAATCCTAGGGTCTTCCTCGGTACCCAAATTGATTTCTTTGGTAGGTTCTTCTACGGAGGCTGATGGTTCGTCGAATCTTCTCATACCACTAGCAAAAGCATCAGCCTCGTCCTCATATTCTTCATAACTCTCATCCCCCTCTTCAATAGGGTCTTCATCATTCATAATTTCATAAACGCCCAAACCCTCATAAGAAGCATCAGCATCCTCATATTCTAACTCCGGCAGGATAATTGGATCTTCCACAAACTCAGGGAGAGCTAAACAAGCTTGGCATCTAATGGCCAATTCCAACAAAAATCTGCGAGGAATCTGCTTACCCCTGACCTTCTTGTGTGAATTTACCCCATGATTTTTATTAGAAGAAGAGGAAGAAAGGGAGGAAGAGCAACTAGCTTGATTATAAGGGAAAGAAGGAGGTGATAAAGTGGATACAGGAGGTGATACAGGGGAGGGCCCCTCATCGGAGGGGGAGAAGAGACTTACCAAGGAATCTTGGAGGAGCGGCCCCTGGGTCGGGACGCGCTCGAGAGAAGAGTATGAGGTCTCCTCAACAGAAATGGAGGATTGGAAAATTGGGAAATCGGCGTTTTTTTTCATTTTTATCTTTTCCGTCGTTTTTATTTTCTTTTTCAAGTAAAAAGCAATGCGAGGGGAGAATAGCGGGGGGAGTGGAGATTGCAATTTTGGAGAAAGATTCAATCAAAGATGGCCCATACGGGGGCGAGATGGAGATTTCGGAAAATCGCTCGAGGAGCGAAGGAGCAATAGGGAAGGAAATCTGAATTGAATTGGGAGATAAGTTGATGGTAATCGGTGGTGGTCGCGGCACGTGACCAAACTCACGGGAATAGAGAGAGACCAACACAGACGGATGCACAGAAGTGAGGGAGAAAAGGCCAGCCCACAGCCTATCCACAGAGAATCCTTCTTCAAAGGGGACATCTGGCTCTCCCGTATCTGTGTAGTCACTTAACATCTGCCTTTTATCTGTGATTGCGGCAGGCATTTCAATCAGTTCTCGAATCAATGGTGGCCATTCTGGATCTGTCGGCATGAACAGGCGGCTTAAAGAGAAAGTGATATCATTCATGTCAAACCACCTGTACCAGTCACATTCCGGGTCACCCATTTTTCTTCTTTTATCTGGCCTTAAAGTCTCCAAGGCTTTGTAAGTGGCCAGTGGGGCAATGTGCCGTGCAAACTGTCTAGCGTGCACATTCTGACAATCAAGCAATGATGTAATGACGGTAGTCTGCTCATTGTTCTGAACGCCACCGGTGACAAAATGTGTCTTCAAAGTCCAGGTGAGTGGCTGGCGATCTGGCTTGAAGGTGGACGTCATAATAGCCCACGGCTCTCCTTCATTCTTGTCCGGTGCTTTGTAGCCTAAGCCGCCTCGTGCAATCACTTTTTGAGGCTTAATGGGCCTAATCTTGCCCTGGAGTTTGGCGCCCAGGCCCTTGCCATCTTGATATCCCATCCTTATCAGAATGTTCCAGCCGGGGGTATTCATCATATTTTTCTTTTTCTTCTTCCCCTTAGAAGGCAGGGGTGTCATGGCAACGGTGGTAACAGTCTCAGATAGCATCGGTCGTGGACAATGAATGTCCAACACAGATAATAACGGCTTATTGGCTGGCCACATGGAAGGAACTGATGAAGCTACATGTATGTCCTCCTCTGGTAAGATCGGCACGCTGGTCACCTTGATAATGCGGCCCTTGTGCGGAAACTTGAGGCACTGATGGTTTGTAGAGGGCACTGCGTCAAGCTGCTGAATATAAGGGCGACCCAGGATACCATTAAAGGTCGGGTCCATATCTAGAATGTGGAAATCTGCCGTAATGGTGGCTGGACCCAAACTGACTTTGAGAGTAATCATACCCAGAGGGGGTTTCTTTGTATTGTCATATGCTGTGACAGTAATGGTGGATGGCCGTATCTGGCTCTCAGGGATACCGCATAGCTTCAGAGTGCTCGGAGGCAACACATTGATAGATGCACCGGTGTCTACCAGACACTGCTTAACGGCCACTTTGTTGATATCAACCGTGATACATAGGGCATATTTTCTTGCCGGTAGAGGTGCTAACTCATGTTCATGGAATGTGATTGCCGGCTGACTGCTGGTAGGGGTTAAGACTGTAATTATCTGTTCAACCGGGAGGTCCTCATTGACCATAACCTTCTGCAGGTATTCCTTCAAGGCCAGCTGATGAGTGGTGGACCTCTTGATTAATTCAAGAATGGAGATTCTGGCTGGAGTGCGATCCAGGTGCTTTAACAGATCATACTGAGTTCCCGGCACTGAATCTTGTTCCTGTTCCTGCTCTTGCGTCCCCTGTACGGGCTCTAGCTCTCTCTGTGGGAAAACACGGTGGAACATCCGTCCACTACGGAGCGGCGCTACGCCTTGGCGCGCCTCTGTCGGGGCAACATTAGGGGGAGGGTTGGAAGAGGAGGAAGGAATGTCGGTAGCAGAGATCCTGCTAGGGGATACCAAAGGGGAATTCAATAAAAGGGGCGCCCCCGTAGGAGGCGTAGTAGCGGTGTTTAATAAAGATGCCCCCGCGGGAGGCATGGGAGGAGTATTTGAAGAAGGTGCCCTCGCCGGAGGCGTGACAGAAGAAAGGGATATCCGAATGCGAGGGGTATTGGCAGGTGGTGGAATAAGGAGAGATCGTGGCACAAAAGATGGTTGTGCTGGCGGTGGAGGAACTCTTGTCGGTGTAGGGGTGGTAGAGGGGGTAGCAGGTGCTGTCGGTGAGCGGAGTAGGGGTGGCCTGGAGGTTGCGGATGTAGGATTGGTGGTGGAAGGTGAAATGGCATGTTGCCGTGGTGGTAAGCGGTCAAGAAGAGAGCGAGCCGGCAAGGTCGCGGAATTGGTGGTGGTAGGTGGGTTGACGGGGCGTAAAAGAGAACGTCCTGATAGGAGATTAGAAGGAGAAGGAGGAACGCGCAAAAGGCGCGGAGTAGTTTGATTTTGGTTTGGATCATGGTGTAATGCCCCGACAGAGGCGTTTTCTTCGTGCCATCCCTGCCCTCTCTCCACCTCGTAGAGAGACGTGACAGGGTTCACGTGTTGATTAGGAGCGTGCTCCGGCAATGGATTACGGACAATCCCCACATCCTGCTGGGGTGCTGGAGCTTGCTGTGGCGGAGCTTGCTGCGGAGCTGGCTGTTGTTGATTTTGCTGTTGCCGATGCGGCCTTCTCTCTTTCATGGTGGCGATGACTTGTCTCATTTCATCCCAATTAATGCCACCCTGGTCATTCAAATCATAAATATGATCTCTGAAATGGAAACAACGATCAAGGTTGTGACCAGGGGCGCGGTGAAATGCACAGTAACGGGATGTGTCAACATTGTCGGGCCACACCGTTCTTTCTTTTGGTAGGACGAGCAGGTTGGCGGCCATTAAAGCATTAAAAATGTCAGGGAGACTCTCTGGGAGTGGTGGATAATGAGCCCTCTTGGGGCCTAGTGGTGGTCTCCGTTGTTGTTGGCTATAGTTGGAAGGTGGGGGAACCTGGTGGTATTGTGGTGGTGCTGAAGGGTCGGTGCGAGGCGCTTGGCTCGGTGATGGAGCAAAAGAAGGTTGGGGTGTGAAGTGGCGCTGTGGAGCGGAGGTAACATGGGGGTTCTGCTGTGGAGGTGGCGGAGGTCGTGGGTTTGACTGGTGGTGGGGGTGACCAACTACGCCAACCTGCTCGTTTGTGACAGTGCCCTCAGTTGTGGGCCCACTGTTGACATTTACATTCTTTTTAAACAGCCGAGGCTTCGGCTCAAACATGCCCATGATGGGCGAATCCTTCATTTGTGTTTGTATATAACGAGCTCTTTCATAGAGCTCTTCCATCGTTGTCAGCCGATTCATGGCCAAAATGTGCCGGAATTGAGGAGTTGCATTAGAAATGACCATTTTTACTTGCTCTTGTTCCGACAATGTGTCCTTCAATTTCTCGGCCATAGACCACCACCTATCAGCAAATATAATGAAGTCTTCATCGGGCTTCATTTTCTCAGCGACCAGATCTGTAACAGAAAGGGAAGGTCCCACCCGGTCTCTGTACTTTTGCAAGAATTTCCTTTGGATAACATCGAAGTTACCGGCATCAGCTGGCTCCAGAGAATAAAACCATTCGAGGGCGGGTCCCTCAATAGATCTTCTGAATAAATAGGCCAGAGATGCCTTATTGTCTTGCCAGAAAGAAGTCTCATATCGGAAGTCCTTTAAATGAATGAAGAGGTTACCGGTCCCATTATATCGCCGGAAATTCGGCATTTCAGAAGGTGGTAAATGGAACACTGGCAACGTAGGAAGAGAAATTTCCGGAGTATTCTTAGTTGCCGTAACCTTCTTGAGCTGCTCCTCCATGCTGGCTAGCTTCTGAAGCAAAAGAGTGTTGGTATCGGGCTCGACTGGGGCCTGGTTTTGAATAAAAGAATGTGGCATAGGCGTTCGTAGAACCCGAGGAGGTTGGGAGGATTGATGCCTGACTGCTGAATAGCTCGCCTGCTGGGCCGGCATGGCCGCAGTAGGTGTTTGCGGACGAGAGGAGGGAGGATGCAAGACCGTCTGGTCATTAATGATTTGATGGCCACTCACGGCCGGAGGGGGATTAGAAGAAGAAGAAAGGATGGATTTCCCCTTTAAGGCGGCCTGAATGGCTTGCCGTTGGGAGTCGTCCAACTGGGAGAGAGCTTGGATCAAATCTGAGACATTAATGGATGGGGAAGGGTTCCCCGAAGTGTTGGAAGATGGAACTTGAGACGAAGGGTCCGCCTCATGGACAGTGGTATCGACCACATGAACTTGTGAGTAATGGGGGTGAGGAGGAAGGTAGTTCCCCTCATAATAAAAAGAATCCTGAGGAGGGTCCTCATATTGACCAAATATGTTCTCATTCTCATCATCATAGGAGTACCCGTGGCCTGACATGTTGATGGTTTTACCTGAACGGAGCTTCATTCTTAAGAAAGAGGATGTTCAATGAAGGAACCGTCACAAAATATACAATCCAAACAAGACAATCAAATCACTCAACTACGTTTATGCAAACAAGGTTGGCAAGAAACGCAAGATTTTAATGTTCGATGTTCGAATTTAGGGTGGATTATTTGTGAAGGTTCACTCTTTTGCCAAATGAGACCTAGTTTGATCCAAATGTAACCTCCGGGTCAACTAAGTTCTTCTCTCTTTTAACAACGTATAGGTTCTCTAAACTCCAGGTACTTCGAGGGTACAACCAGCCCGGCGTCCGTGAGGGAATCCACGGGTGCGGGGACTTATGGAGGTCTTGGAAAAGGGATTTCCAGTCCAAAGAGACGGAATGCTCAATGGAGGGTCGTCCCGATTCCAAGAAGGGTGTGTGGGTCCTAGGATAGAGAGAGGAGGTCTCTCAACCAAGCCAGCAAACCAAGATGATCCAAGCAATAATATAATGTCAAGACAAATGCTAAGCAATGAATAATAGCCAATCTGTGAAAAAGAACAGTAAAGACACGCCCTGGGAAAGGTCGTGTTCACAGGAAGAGGAAAGACACGCCCTGTGGCAGGTCGTGACTAAATGAAAACACGGCAGCGTGGCTGTCGTAAATTCTGTGAGGGGCTCACAGACCGTAGGAAAAACACGCCTTAGGGTTAGGCGTTTATAAATAAAGGACGCCTTCTAGTGAGGGCGTCAAAACTCAGAGGCACGCCCTGATAGAAGGCGCTGAAAATAAATAAAACGCCTCTGAGAGGGGCGTTAATTCCACAGACAGTATAATCAGCATGCAGCACACCGCAGTTATAGAAACATACGCCCTGGAGATGGGCGTTAATTAATGAAACACGTCTCTGTAAGGGGCGCTAAATATCAGACGAGAAAATAATGAAGATCATGCAAGCAGATGCAATAAAGACACGCCCTTGAAGGGGGCGTTAATTCACGAAAACACGTCCCTGTGAGGGGCGTTAAATCAAAAGACGCCCTCGTCGAAGGCGTTAATAAGCAACAATTGACTGATCCGGGAAGTGTGCAGAGTGCACAATGGAAGATGCCGCAGGGGCACAAAGGAAAGGGTACCGAGGGTACCGAGGGGAAAGGGCACACGAGGGTGCCTAAAGGGAAAGGACACACGAGGGTGTCAATGGGAAAGGACACACAAGGGTGTCAAAAGGGAAAGGGCACACAAGGGTGCCAATGGAGATGGTAATCAACAAAGAAAACAGTGGATGTCCCACCGTGATCGCCAATTTGTAGATCTATTTAAAATCCACTTTTAAATATAAAAAAAAAAGTAATAGACATGGTGAAAGCAATAAAATAGCACGAGGTGCTAAAAGGAGGAGTTTGTGATCGCCAGAGGGTTTACCTCAATAAAAAAATAAGATCGCATGTACCTGGTGAAAGATGTGATGCGGGATAAATGTGGATCTCTTCCTCCAACTCCAATCGGCCGGCCGACGAAGTGGGTTTTCTTGATTGATTACCTTGTAAAAAAAAGACAATAAAGACAAGTAAAAGAAAAGGGATCAGCCAAAGTGCAGTAGTATCAGTCAAAAACTAACATAAAAATAATGAAAAGACCTCAACATGCGCACCTTCTTTTTTTGTTTTCTTTTAAAACCCCTTAAGAAGACTTAAGGGAAGGGGAGTTTGATGATAAAAAATGCAACGAAACGTGAACAAGGAATAGAGATATAAAGGACAGAGGGATGATGGTATGAATAAAATAAAAACAAAATAGAAGAAAAGATGAGAACCCTGCTGTCCCTGGCGACAGTAAAGGGAAGAAACCGAATAGTGATGGATGAAGCACCGGATGTAGCTCAAAGGGATGCAGAGAGGGGAGACAGCAAGGGATGAAGAAAGCTTCTGCCCGTGATGAAAGAAAACTTCTGAGCGCTCAATCCGCCGAATACTGAAGGTGCTTAACCTTCTGCACGATTGGTCAAATTTTTAATTTATAATGCCTCAAACGGATGTGATCAAACCAAGGAAGGATAAGAACAGGCAATGAGGCATCCAGGGAAGGATCAAGATCGAGCAAGAGTCCAAAGACAGCAGGGAACTGTGACGGAAAGATTGAAAAAGGAAGGACTCTGGACTAAAACACGCCTTAATACAGGGCGTCTTTTATGAATTGACGACCTTCACAAAGACGTCTTCTTGAAACACGACCTAGGAAAGGGCGTTTCTTCCTGGATTTAATTTTGGAAACGAAACCTTGCCTTGTTTGAAAGCTCAAATAACACGCCCGAGATAACGGCGTTAATTAAAATCACGCCCTGAGAGAAGGCGTTACTCATAAAAGGCCTTTTATTTTGAAAATAGATAATCCCAGAAATTAAGGGATGACACCAGGAATTCACGCCCTCACATACGGTCGTCCTTTCTTTGAAAACGCCCTACCACAGGTCGTTACTTTTAAAATTAACGCCCTTAATCAAGTCGTGAATCACAAAAATACAGGAAAAATGTAGAAAAACTCACAAAAATAGAAAAACTTCATGTTATAGGAATATTGAGGTCCACTTGGGGCATTTATATAATAACATGAGATTTGATCAACAAAACGTCAATTTTGGCGTGTCTACACATACCACATTCTGGTCTTGTCACCATGTTGATACATTGGATGACCTTATTAAGGGATTAAACTGGCAATGGAAGTTGACGAACATCTTGGTCCCAGGCTTTGACCAACTCGATAGTCGTAGCTTCACACATCCGGCATTGGGGTCCACCGTGTGCATCGTGGGTCATGTCACCACGGAGATCCTTTACTCCTCCCCATTTGATGCGGGACGGACACGCGACCTGGGACTCTAGCTCGCAACTCGCCCCTAACAAGGGAAACGCGGGATCGTGCGCGGTTGTGGAACCAGCAATGAGTCGGGTAGTCGACTCCTCCACGTGTACTCGGATTGAGTCACGGGACGGGTCACACTCACTCTCTCGCAGCAGTGATAAAATATAACGAGCTAGTAACCTATCACATGCAGCGGCATAAAAAAATATACGAGGAAAGCAAATTCCGAGAGGGGGAGCGGACACGATACCTCCACGCTCTGGGCGTGGGGAAGATGACCCCGGCCAAGTACGGTAACTCCCGGTACAATGGTTAAAATTTAATTACAGCAGTGAATTATGTTGCCCACTCCACGCAGTGAGGTAAAGGGCTACACGTGGGCCCGGGAGGACCGATCTTGGGTTAACGGGCAGCAAGCCAGAAGGGTGCTCGGGCCGAAGAAGGGCTACTGGTCCGACTCGGCACTATTCCAACTCAGCTTGACTCGGTTCTGCTCGCCGGACAGCAAGCAATGGCCTCCAAAGAGACGCCATCCTCCTGAGATCTTCTGATGGCGGCACTTGGCAGGGACGATGGCGAGACGTCCCTGGTCGACTCCCGAAAGTGGCGGTTCCTGAAATTTAGATTTGATAATTTTGTAAGATTTAACTTGCTGCTGCTTCTACAGGTCTGTTCACAGAACAGATTTGAGCGACCCGATGGCAAGAATTCTTTCTCTCAGATCCGGAGGCGGATCGAGGCGTGGTATGTGCCGTTCGAAAGAGGACTCACAGATATACAATATTCTTTTTCCGTCGATCCAGTGAAGGGATTATAAATGGGAACCTCTGCAAACTACAGGATTTCCTGTGGATTTGGTTACATACTATCAGGATAGAAAGGGGTCTGCCTAAAGATGATTTATGATCGGAGGGTAAGGGAATTTTCTGGGTGCTAGGAAAATTACTGGTGGAAGAGGTGGATGTTAGGAACACTTGGAAATTTTATGGATTTTCTGAAAATTGATAAGGGGGTGGGAAAAATATGACAAGGGGATACTGTCCCGCAGATCTGCAAACTAGCAGATTACTGAGGGGAAGAACAAATATACGGGAAAAATATCAAACGAAGACCAAATGGCACGAAATTTAAACTGGAGGTTAGGGGTGACAGGGAGAACAAACCCTCAAAGTTTGGGTTAGATCAGACAACAGGAGAAAAATATAAAATTTTAACTTTGAGGTTCGGTCCTGATTTGGACAGAACTCCGGCGATGGCGGTGGCGGTGCGATGGCGGCTGATGGTGGCGGCGGCGGCGCTGAGCTTCACACTCAGGAAGGGGGTTGGAAGGGAAGCTTCACACCTCAAAAGTAGGAGGCTACAACCTCTGCAAGGGGGAGAGAGGAGTGAGGAGGGGGCGCCCTTGGGCATTCCTTGGCAATTTCACAAAATTTTCATCATTAATTCTAGTAAAATGGGAAATACAAGGTATTTATATGAAAATGTAAATGACCTAAACTAACCTCAGATCTAGGTTAGGGTAGGGGTATACAAGGGATAACATATTAATCCCCATGTGGTCAAAAAATTACATTAAAATAAGCCTAGTGGAAGGGGGCACCCCCTTGACTTCATGCATTCCAACTTGGACTTTTTAAACACCTTGTCCCCCCCTAGGTCCAAGTCTTCTAAAAGCCCACCTTGGACCTTTGACCAGCCTCACATGGGACCTAGGACTTAGGTGGACCAATGGAGAAGGAGATGGGGGCCCCTTGCTGGTCCTACTAGACTTTTGCAAATAAACCCACTAAAACCTAAAGACTCACATTTTGGCTTATACTTGCCATACAATTGCGTACCCAATTACACAAGGGTATAAATGCAAATAAAAAGGACACAAATGCAAAATAAAATGTACATGCTCGGAGTTGATTCCCATCAATTCTCCCCAGGTGGGAAGAACTCGACCCCGTCGAGTAAGGGGTGCGGCTGCTCCAGTAGCTCCGCCGGATCCGTCATCGACCAAGAAGCGCGGAGTACGCTCCACTCC
This sequence comes from Amorphophallus konjac, assembly GCA_022559845.1. Lineage (NCBI taxonomy): Eukaryota > Viridiplantae > Streptophyta > Magnoliopsida > Alismatales > Araceae > Amorphophallus > Amorphophallus konjac. The sequence goes on from CM040121.1 coordinate 213,608,084, forward strand.
AAGTATTCGACACCTGCCGATCCTGTATAGATTCGATATGCTCACGCTGCTATGGGAATGAGGCTAGAGGTGGACACTCCGGGGTGGGGTCACTCTCAAAGGAGGGAGGCGGCTCGAAGACTCACTAGGAATCACCGATGGGTTCCTTTATGTGACTAGATCCGATATGTTGAGGTAGAGCCGTTCCCAAATTCTAGCAAGTCTACAACGTATGCATTAGATCCGACTTGCCTCGCACTCGAAAGGGACTGACAACGCGAGCGTACAAAGACTGACTCGACTCGATGCATGCAGACTCACTATGCACTCAACAAGAAAGAAAAAACATGGACTCACACAAGACCCTAGACAAACCTATGGTTAGTCCGACCCATACATGTGCGATGGTGGACCAGGACATCCGAATGTATGTCATGCATGCATTTGACGTAACCGGAGGTTGACGTCATGGGAGACTCCTAGACACTCAAGTATAACCAGTCATGCATTGAACTCCTTTTGGACTTGGGTGTAGGAAGTTCGAGAGGTTTGGGTGGCTTAGGTGGGCCGGGGAAGCCAAATTCACTTTCTCCATTTCCCCAGTGAATTGAATGACTGACCCATGGAGAAAGGGTGTGGATGGGAAGTGGTGGGCCATGGGGCTCCCTAGGGAAGGGATCGAAAGGATCAAAGAAAGTGTGACCTACTGTGATGGATTCCCATGGGAAAGGGTCAAAAGGACCAAGAAGAGTTAGGGATCTTGTGATGTGGCTCCCTGTTGACCCCAGGTAGAAATCCCCAATGTAAGCCAACTCCTCGTCACCTGAGGGGATCAGGGAAGCAGCGGGCTCCCTAGGATGTGTGGACTTCTCTATGGGAGAGAAGGGGTCATGGAAGGGAAAGTGGTGGAGCTCATCTGGTAGAGGTAAGAGCAAGATGAGCTCACTGGTGTATGGACCCACCGTGCAGACAGAGGTGATGGAACCCAAGGATGGGTATATGAAGCTAAGGCACCAAGGTGGGTCGGGCCTGAGAGCCAACAGACTGGTCAGCTCCATTTGCCTACTTAATCCCTTAAGCAGGTCATCCATGGTGTCCACGAAGTAAGAGGATTGGCAAGTGGTGCTAAAAGCTGTGGTGGACACTATCTGTAGGGTTGGTTCTATGGGAGGGTAGCAATGGAGTGTGGTATCCAGAAATAAACCCTTCCTTAGCCAACTAGCTAATGGCTCCTCAATAATTACCTCACCCTTTAGGGGCACGAGGGGCTCCGTATGGAGTTCCATGGGTGAAGGCCGTGGTGAATTGTCACCCTCGGATGGGGAGAGGACATCCTCCATGATGGGGAGAGGGCTTGGGGACTCCGTAGAGAGGGCCGTGTTAAGACTACCGGCGATGACCTCCTTGGGCTCGGGTAGGAGTCCATCAACATGATCACGTGTCCTTTCCATCCTATCCAACCAGTCCGAAAACATTTTCAAGAGTTCGGCAAAGGTGCGGGTTGGAGTAGGGGCCTCGTGGTGGACTCGCTCATCGTCTCTCAACCTCCTAGGCTCGGCTACATGAGGGACTTGTTGCCTCCGGCTATGACCCACTTGATTGGAAGTGCTTGGGTGAGATTGGTTGGGGGTGAATGGGTGGGGTTGGTTGGTGGTGTGGCCCCTGTGGTTGGAGGTAAATGGGTGGGGTCCGTTGGAGATGATTGGGTGGGACGGGTTGGAGGGGACCGGGTGGGGGAGGTAGGCCCTCCTAAGCTCTCTCTTCATGTCCCACCATGATTCGATGGGCCATTGTCTCCTAACCTGCCTCAAGCATTCAATGTCTCTCCACTTCTCGGCAGCCTCGTGAAGAAGCCTATCCTTGGCAAAAGAGAATTCCTGGGCCTCGGACATGATGTAATAATCGAAATATTTATCCATGGTGGCTTCCCACTTGAGGTAGTCACTCGGAACCTTGGAGCCATAAAAGTCCGAGGCTTCGGGCTGAATGAAGGGCATAGGAAGGTTTCCAAGCCCATGGGAGTGCCAACGGTTATATCGCCTGGGTGACCGGGAGTCCATTGGAAACTGGGAAACTACAAGGTGGACATGCCGACACAAAGAGACAAGACAAATCGACTATGAACCTAGAGACAACTAAGATCCGGTACCTGGCGGAGTTGCGGGATCCGAAGATCCTCTCGACGCGAGTGTGCGGCCTTCCCGATAGGCATGACCTACCGTTCGGACAACACCTTTTTATATATCGAATAAAGGTTATGCAATGCAACCTTGACTCAGACACTTTTTTTTGTTTGTTTTGTTTTCAAGCAAGGACTACCCTAGACTCAACCTTCCACTCTGATACCAATTTGATGCGGGACGGACACGCAACCTGGGACTCTAGCTCGCAACTCGCCCCTAGCGAGGGCAACGCGGGATCGTGCGCGGTTGAGGAACCAGAAATGAGTCGGGTACTCAGCTCTTTCGCGTGTACTCGGATTGAGTCACGGGACGGGTCACACTCACTCTCTCACAGCAGTGATAAAATATAACGAGCTAGTAACCTATCACATGCATCGGCATAAGAAAATATACGAGGAAAGCACATGCCGAGAGGGGGAGCGGACACGATACCTCCACGCTCCGGGCGTGGGGAAGACGACCCCGGCCAAGTACGGTAACTCCCGGTACAATGGTAAAAATGTAATTACAGCAGTAAATTATGTTGCCCACTCCACGCAAGGAGGTAAAGGGCTACAAGTGGGCCCGGGAGGACCGATCTTGGGTTAACGGGCAGCAAGCAGGAAGGGTGTTCGGGCTGAAGAAGGGCTGCTGGTCCGACTCAGCACTATTCTAACTCAGCTCGACTCGGTTCTGCTCGCCGGACAACAAGCAATGGCCTCCAAAGGGACGTCATCCTCCTGAGATCTTCTGAAGGCGGCACTTGGCTGGGAGGATGGCGAGACGTCCCTGGTCGACTCTCGGAAGTGGTGGTTCCTGAAATTGAGATTTGATATTTTTGCAAGATTTAACTTGCTGCTGCTTCTACAGGTCTGTTCACGGAACAGATTTGCGTGACCCGGCGACAAGAATTATGGCTCTCAGATCCGGAGGCGGATCGAGGCGTGGTAGGTGACGTTGGAAAGAGGACTCAGAGATAAAAAACATATATTTTTTCTCGTCGATCCAGTGAAGGGATTAGAAATGAGAACCTCTACAAACTACAGGATTTCCTGTGGATCTGGTTACAGACTATTAGGACATAAAGGGATCTGCCTGAAGATGATTTTTGACCGGAGGGTAAGGGAATTTTATGGGTACTGGGAAACTTACTGGTTGAAGGGGTGGATGTTAGGAACACTTGAGAATTTTTATGGATTTTCTTAAAATTGATAAGGGGTGGGAAAAATACGACAATGGGACACTATCCCGTAGATCTGCAAACTAGCAGATTACTGAGGGGAAGAACAAAAATATGGGAAAAATATCAAACGAAGGCCAAATGGCACGAAATTTAAACTGAAGATTAGGGGTGACAGGAAGAACAAACCCTCAAAGTTTGGGTTCGATCAGATAACATGAGAAAAAGATAAAATTTTGGCTTTGAGATTTTGTCCTGATTTAGACAGAACTCCGGTGATGGCGGTGGCGGTGCGATGGCGACTCGATGGTGGCGGCGGCGCTGAACTTCACACTCAGGAAGGGGGTTGGAAGGGAGGCTTCACACCTCAGAAGAAGGAGGCTACAACCTCTGCAAGGGGGAGAGAGGAGAGAGGAGGGGGCGCCCTTGGGCATTCCTTGGCAATTTCACAAAATTTTCATCATTAATTCTAGTAAAATGGGAAATACAAGGTATTTATATGAAAATGTAAATGACCTAAACTAACCTCAGATCTAGGTTAGGGGAGGGGTATACAAGGGATAACATATTAATCCCCATGTAGTCAAAAAATTAAATTAAAATAAGCCTAGTGGAAGGGGGCGCCCCCTTGACTTCATGCATTCCAACTTGGACTTTTTAAACACCTTGTCCCCCCTTTGGTCCAAGTCTTCTAGAAGCCCACCTTGCACCTTTGACCAGCCCCACATGGGACCTAGGACTTAGGTGGACCAATGGGGAAGGAGATGGTGGCCCCTTGCTAGTCCTACTGGACTTTTGCAAATAGACCCACTAAAACCTAAAGACTCACATTTTGGCTTATACTTGCCATATAATTACGTATCCAATTACACAAGGGTATAAATGCAAATAAAAAGGACACAAATGTAAAATAAAATGTACATGCTCGGAGTTGATTCCCATCACCATTCCTGATGAGCCTAATTTCATTACACTTATCCCGTGGGAGGACCCGTATTTTCTACATGAGATCACCGTCCCACTTACCACAATGCATGAAGGTGACCATCTACACCTTCAGGAATTCCAAACATGGGACCGTGTCATGAGGGAACCCGTCTCAAGGGGTCACACTTTCTTTGACCCTTTCAACCCCTTCCCAAGTGAACCTTATGACCCACCTTATCCATTTCACCTTATCAGGGAAGTCCTCTATCACACCCCTCCCACTCGGGCCAGTCCACCTACACTCCGCCAGGGGCCCGTTCATTGGCAAGAGATACATACATATAGGGGTGATGAAGAAGGTGAATTCGGCTCTCCTAGCCCACCCAAACCTTCCAAATCCAAAGGGCCGTCAGTGTATGAATGGTGCATGTTAGGATGGAGACCATTCCACCAATACTATGTTGCGTCGTGTGTATGCATGGCACACATTCGGATGTCCTGGTCCACCATTGCATATGTATGGGTCGGTCTAACAGTAGGTTTGTTTAGGGTCTTGTGTGAGTCTGTGTCTTTATTTATTTGTTCAGAGTCTGTACATGCATGTGTCGAGCATATTAAGAGTCGCATAGTCGGTCTAATGCAAGCTCGCAATGTCAGTCTGATGGGAATCAACATCGGGCACTAACATTTTATTTTTACATTTGTATCCTTTTGTTTACGTTTATATCCTTGGGTTAATTGGTTTGCAATTGTAGGGTAATTATAAGTTAATATGTTAGTCCTTAGGAATCTTTGGGTTTCTTTGTAAAAAGCCAGTAGGTCCAGCAGGGTCCCCCACCCTCTTTCCCATTGATCCACCTACGATCATGGACCCTATGGGCTGGTCTTTGGGCCATGGGAGGACTTGGACCAAGGGGACAAAAAAGAAGAAAATTCAAAATTGTTACCCCCTTTTCAAAGGGGCGCCCCCCTTTTATAGTATTTAATTCATGTTGTATTTTTTTATTAATGGTCATTTGACCACACGGGAGATTAATATCTTATCCCCCATTTGCCCCTCCCTAACCCTAGATCTAGGGATAGTTTAGGTCTTTTATCTATTTCTATATAAGGTTGTATTTCCACATTTCATGGAATTAATGAAAGAAGAAATCAGAAAATTGCTCCAAGCCTTAGGCGCCCCCTCTCTCTCTCTTCTTGTTCTTCATCTCATTCCTTCTTGATCTAGGGTGTGAAGCCCTAAATATTAGAGTGAATCCAATTTCTACCTCTTCCCTGGAGTGTGAAGTTCCGCCACCGCCGCCGCCATCGGAGCCGCCACAAGCCACCCTCCACCCTGTTGTCCTGAACCACGAAATCCAGAACAGTAGCCTAAAGAACAGGTTGGCGCTCCCGGTCCACAGCTCTGATCGAGTTGAAATTTTGCGGGGTTTTTCCCCTTCGTGTTAGCTTTCCACCAATATAAATTTTGTTCCATTCCGATCCTGTTTGCCCCTCCTCCCAGGTCGTTCTTCCTACCCCTCGCAATCTGCCTGGTTGCAGATCTGCAGGATAGAGTCCTATTCTTCTATTTTTCCCGCACCTCAAAACACCTCTTAAAATTCCCAAAATAATTTTATATGTCCCCCACATAGTCCTCTTCCACCCATAAATTCCAAAACCCTAAATTTACCGCCAACCCCTCAGTCAAAAATCATCTTCAGACAGCTCCCCTCCTGTTCTACTGGATCTGGATTCCGAGCCAGAAAAGAGTCAGTGCCACAGTCATTTTCATTTTCAATCCTTTTACTATATGGATCTGAAATCAACATATGTCATAGATTTTTGAGTCCCTTTTCTAACAGTGCCAATCGCGTCTCGATCCGACTCCGGATTTGGGCGTACCGGCCGTTCTCGTGGGAGCGCGCGTTTATGCTCCGAGGCAGGCCTACAAAAAGGGGTCACCAGATAATTCTAGAAAAAATACGTCGGGGTAGCTTCAGTGACCGCCACTCCCAGGGGTCGACCAGGGACCCTCTGCCTTCATCCTGGTGAACCGTCGCTGTCAGAAGCTTACTGGAGGTTGCCGTCCCTTTGGAGGCCATTGTTCGATGTCCTGCTGGTCAGTAACTCGCAAAACTGGAGCCGTTGCCCACCGCCGCCCGGAACCCGCCGCCTTGCTACCCGTCAACCCAAATTCGGTGCTCCCAGCATTTTTGTGTAGCCTTTTACCTCCCTGCGTGGAGTGGGCAAGAAAATCACTACTGTTATTAACATTATTTACTGTACCGAGAGTCACGGATCTTGGCCGGGATCGTCTTCCCCATGCCCGGAGCGTGGAGGTATCGTTTCTGCTCCTCACTCGGCATTTTTACTTATTTCGTATATAATTCTATATGCCGCTGCTAGAGTGTTAGGATAACTTAGCTCGCTCAAATTTCAATCACCACTGCGAGAGAGAGCGAGCCCGTCCCGTGACCTAATCCGGGCACGAAAGTGAGAGTTGACCACCCTAGCTCATTTTCGGTTTCTCAACCGTGCACATCCGCATGCTTCCCTTGCTAGGGACGATCGCGAGTTACCTAGAGTCCAAGGTTGCATATCAATTGGCGTCGAGTCGCGTCTCGTCCCGTATCACAATCCCTTTCGAGTGTGTGACAAGTCGGGTCTAATGCATGCGTTGTAGAACTTGCCGAAATTTAGGATCAACTCTACCACAATGTCTCGGATCTAGTCACATAAAGGGACCCAGCGGTGATTCTTAGTGAGTCTTTGAGCCGTCTCCTCCCTTTGAGAGTGACCCCACCCTGGAGTGTCCACCACTAGCCTCATTCCACAGCAGCGTGAGCATATAGAACATATACGGGATGAGCAGGTGACGATTACTTGGAGTGGAGTGTACCCCTGTGCTACCTGGTACGGTGACGGATCCGCAGGAGCAACTTGAGCAGCCGCACCCCTTACTAGACGGGGTCGAGTTTCTCCCACCCGGAGAGAATTGATGGGGACATAAAAGTAAGGCCACTAACTTTTTTATTTGCATTTATATCCTTGTGTCAATTAGGTTTACAATTGTATGGCAAGTATAAGCCAATGGGTTACTTGGGCTAAGTCAATAGGTTTCTTTGTAAAAAGGCCGCGTAGGCCCAGCGGGACCCCCACCCTCTCTCCCATTGGGCCACCTAGACTCTCTAGGGCCCATGTGGGGCTGGTCCATTGTCACGCCCCGAGTCTTTATTACAGCGGAAGACTAACTCGGGGAGCGCGAACAGCCAGCATGGTAAGCCTCTTGCAAGCAAGAACGATCAGAGCGCAAGACAATCACTCATAAAGATGCAATTGCACAATATATATTCAAACTTCAACTTTATTTCATTGATAATCAAATTGAACCCTCAATTACAATCACTAATTCAACTTCCATTATGTACTAGACTCAAGAAATAGGAAAATTACATAGACTCAATCTAAACAACATAAACTTTCCTAAGTCTTCACTCTCATCTTGACAATACTTTCATTCGCTCTCGGATCCGCTACTTGTATAACCCGAATCCGAATTTGAATCACTTTCCTATCCTGAAAAGATTGGAAATAGGTAATGAGCACACTTGCCCAGTAGGTATCTTCGCATCAACATGAAGGCACTATTAAAGTGATTAACAATTTATCTCTAAAGAATACGGTAAAAATCATGCGAATGTGATCAATCATGCGATTAAACCAAAGTAACAAGATGATCATGTAAGTTAGAATGAGAACAAATACGAACTAGTAAGAATGTAACAAGAACATGATATTGGCCTTTCATGAACAAGAATGTATCGAGAATGTACGAGCAAGTCACATAATCATCACTCCAATATCTTTTGCTTATGAGCAAGTACTTCGTGAATTTCTGTGGAATATCAAGTAAGAAAGTCATGTACAAGAATGTCATGTTGTGCCGTGGATTTTCACTTATTTATAGAGAAAGTACTCGATCATACCCCATGGTTTATAAAATCGTATGTTTCCGACAATCAGCCGAGGGGACTAGCATAGAGCCCTTGAACACAATCAGTACTCGATCGCATCTTCAAGTATAAATCAAGCTTTTTCCACGCATGTAACAATAAAGTATGGCCAAGAATATAATGAGTTCAAATAAGCTCATGATAACAATAATTCAATGAATGAATGCTTCAATAAGAATCATGAAAAATCAAGAATGACTTAAGCAAGGTTATGCTTATGGAAATAAATCGGCAGCATAACGATACGTTCTTTATCTTCCATTCATTATATTAGGTTTCTTGATCAATATGATAAGTTCTAGATCATTAATAGTCCATCTAGAAACCTTGGAATATCAACCCTTGGTCCACCTTGGGTTAAAATACTCAAGCAGTGTGACGGTCGTGTACTGGGCCGTTACATGATGTGACGCTCCAGTATTGGGCCGTTACATTAGTCTGAATCCAGAACCAAGAAATCGGACTCAGTGGAATGTGACGGTCGTATATTGGGCCGTTACTTGTGTCTGACGGTCCAACATAGAGCCGTTACATTACTGATAATCAAAAATATCGATAGTGTAATCTAATCAATGGGCTTTAATGGTACAACCAACTTGGCGTCCTAGTGGGAATCCCAGGCTCGCGGAGAATTACGGAGGCCTGGAAATAAGATTTTCTAGTCCATTGGAAGGAATATCTAATAGAGAGGTCCTCATGTCCAAGAATAATGTTCATATAGTGCAAAGTGAACTAATGGACAACATACCGGAATATGTGCCATATACTTAAAGAAATGACTCTATAGATAGGAAAGAATGTGTAACATTATGAAACCAAGATAAAACTCCGTCAATACAACTTTGGAAAATCATGATTTAGAATACAAAACTATAGAGTTTTAGCCAATGAAATTAGCATAACTTAAAATAACCTAAGACACATTAATCATGCAATTTGATTATGAATTAGAAACTAAACTCAAAGTCATGATAATAGGTCCAAACTTAGCTACCTAAGCTTATTTATAAGTAAACTTAACTGGTTATTATTCTGCCTTGGGCTGACAGAACACAGGTGTCTGACGGTCTAGGATAGGCGTGTTATAGTGTGTGACGGTTTATCGAGGGGCCGTTACAGTGGTGTAACGCTCCTGCTAGTGTGCGTCAGAGACAATAGAACAAATAAAAGTACAACAGGATGTGACGGTCTATCGTAAGGCCGTTACATTCATGTGACGGTCTTACGTTGGTGCGTCAGAGAATCTGTTGGCAGTAAACTAAGTAAAGGTTTGTGAAAACATAACATGCCTGAAAATCAACATACTACCACTGTCCTAGTCATGAAAACGAAGTATAGGCCAACTATATGCATAGGTTTAGTAATAGACAGGATAATATTTTTTAATTTCCATTTAGGGCTAAAAAATGCATGAATGTATAGAACTAGGAAATCATGAAATTCTTAGTCTACAATGCATGAAATCAAGCACAATCAGAGGGCTTTTATTCCTAACAAGTTATTTTTGCCAAACATGAGATAACCTACCTCTTCTAGAACCTTAAAACTTCACATTTGATGCTAGGTGCTACCCTTAATCCCTTGTACTTCTTGTGATAAATCAGCAACTTCAATCTGCTCTATTTCCTCAGCCTCTTGACCTAAGGATGTGAAATTTTGAGGGTAAGAAGATAAAACTATTGGGAACAAAAAGTTCTAAAGGACCGTACTCTAATTATCTCGTTTAGTCATCCTAATATCTGGATCTTCAGGGGACTTGCGTTCAGATTCCTGGGTTGCTAAGGTTGAATCAGCAACTTTGGAAGCTTCTATCTCCTTGGTTGCTTGATCTCCTAGCACGAAATTTGGAGAACCATTAGTCTAAAGTATACTAAACAAAAGCTTCAAAGAACTTACTCGAATTTATGACTCCTTACCTTGATTCTTCACGAGCCAAAAGTAAGGGTCGCTCAGTTCAGAACTAGGTCTTATTTATAGGGTTTTGACTAGGGTTTGAAGATTAGATCGATTCTAGAGTCCTTAATTTTCCATAACCTAATCCCTAAGAGTCCTTAGCAATGTTATAAGCTTCCCTAAGTCGATCTCTTGTAGATAGGATTTCAAAGTTTTAATCTTTTTGCAATTTCCTCACCTTGCGGAATCTGCAAGATGTAACGGTCGTGTCTAGGTGGGTTATATGGCTGTGGCGGTCGCCCGATAGACCGTTACATTCAACGTATATAGAGTTTTAGTTTAATCAAACTCTTTTATTCGTTTATCCACATAATTATCTTATATCAATAGTATTTATCCTTGAAATACGTGAATAAGCTAATTACCCTTCTAGAATATGGGCCAAACTTAATGGGCTTAGTCCATTAACCTTTTGGATAATAATTAGATAGGCTAGGTTAACTAATTAGCCTAATTGAGCCGTATAATGACCTATTAATCCAATAATCCTTCATTAATTTATTTAGGCCTTTATAATTTCCAGAAAACTATTTTATAATTCAAAAATTATATATATAAATTCTGGGGTACTACATCCATGGTCCAAGGGGGACTCTTGACCAAGCCCCCCTTGTTGACTCCTAGAGGGGGGCGCCCCCTCCTTTGTCCCCATGTGGGATTAAATAGTCCCCCCTTTAAGTTGTTTATTATTTTTGTTATTTGACCACATGGGAGAAAATTCTTCTCTCCCCTAATTATCCCTCCCTAACCCTAGATCTGAGGTTAGTTTAGGTCATTTACATTTCATATAAAACCCATGTATTTTCCATATTTTGATAGATTAATGTAAAGAAATTTTAGAATTTCTCTAAGAGAGCCCAAGGGCGCCCCTCTCTCCTCTCCCCATGCAGCAGTGATTGCTGCCCCTTTCTAGGGTGTGAAGTCCTAATCTTGGTGTGACTCCAAGATCTACCACCTCTGCTGGATGCGACTTCCAGCCACCACCGCCGCAGCCTCTGTTCGTGTCGCCGTCGAGCCGCCACAGCCTGTTCTTTGAAGTGCTGTCCAGGATTCCGAGATCCAGGATAGAAGCTCAAAGAAAAGGTTGGTCCTCCCAATCCGTATATTTGATGATCTTCAAATTTTGATAGATCATCCCCCTTGTTGTTACCTCCTCCCAGTTTAAATTTCGTGTCAATCAGAAGTCGTTTGCTATTTTTCACAGTCTTTTAGTTCCACCCCTAACAGTCTGCCAATCAGCAGATCTGCGGGACAGTGTCTTGTTCTTCCATTTTTCCTGTCCCCTTAACCATCTCTAAAAAATCCCAAAAAATTTGAGCACGTCCCATACATCCCCCTCTATCCACCATAAAATCCCTAAGATCTAGTTCTACCATTTCCTTGTCGGTCGAAACTCATTTTTAGGCTGATCATGTTCTATCCTGACTGTGTGTAATCCGAGCGAGTAGAAATACTTGGGGAACAGTGGTTTTCATTTCCAATCCGTTTACTGGATGGATGTGAAATTAATTTATGTTCTATCTCTTTGAGTCTCCTATCCAACGGCGCTGATCTCATCTCGATCCGCCTCCGGATCTGGGCGCAACAATTATTTTCGTGGAGACGTGCAGATCTGATCCGTGAACAGGCCAGCAGAGAAATCCGCCGGTTAATCCTGGTAAAATACACCGGCTCACATTCGGCGACCGCCGCTCTCGGAGATCGACCAGCAACTCCTCAGCCGCGTCCCAGCCAGCCGCCGTAGTAAGGAGACGCCCGGGCACTGCCGTCCCAGCAGTTGGACCCGCCTGCTGTTCCGCGGGCCCCGCAGAACCGAGCCGGACTAGTAGCCCGTCTCTGGCCCGAGAGCCTTCCGGCTTGCTGCCCGTCAACCCAAGTTCGCTACTCCCGGGTCCCACGTGTAGCCCTTTACCTCCATGTGTGGAGTGGGTAATAGAAATAACTACTGTAATTAATTAATTATGTACACCGGGAGTACGAGTTTCGACAGGGGTCGTCTTCCCACGCCCGGTAGCATGGAGGTATCGTGTCCGCTCCTCTCACTTAGCATTTTTGCTTATTTCATATATAATTCTATATGCCGCTACTAGAGTGTTAGGATAACTTAGCCCGCTCAAATTTCAATCACCACTGTGAGAGAGAGCGAGACCGTCCTGTGACCCGATCCGGGTAAGAATGTGAGAGTTGACCACCCTAGCGCATTGCCGATTTCTGAACCGCGCACATCCGCACGCTTCCCTCGTTGGAGACGAGTCGCGAGCTAGAGTCCTAGGTTTGCATCAAATCGGTCGAGTTGCGTCCCATCCCGCATCATAAGGCAGGACATAGAACTGTCGCCAGACTCGGGACAGACAACTAGACCTACTGACACAACGATCCTTGAGTCACAAGATTAAGGTCAAGATCGTCGCACATCACGACAACACACTGTTAATCTGCCTAGTCCCTAAGCCAGTTCACGGTAAAACACATGGAAGACAGCATATAACAGCCGCATCCACACATTAATGAAAGTCCACGGCCTCCTAGGCCACTCAGCGGATTCACAACTCTGCATAACACGGAACATGAGGGATCACCAAAGCCCTCAAATCACATGGACACGCGAGTCGAGGTACAATGATACCTCTAAGCGTCCAAAACCAGGTCTCGATCCTCACAGGATAGACGAGACACTAACGAGGTCACGTGTCAACTGTTGGGTCACAACCGGGTTGACCAAAAATCATAATGATCCTCGAAATAACACGGAACACTGCTCAGTACAATGGCACTCCCGGACACCCTACAACACGGTCACAGCCTCATAGGATGTCCAAGACATCCACGGAATAATGGGCTAACCAAGGGGTCAAAGCCACAATAATCGGAAGCTAAATCGTCGAAAGAAACACTCTAGGCAAGTGGCGATCATCCTCTGGCCGCTACCAGACGGCCCAGCAAATAGCAATCTCATGAGGATTGTAACCCGAAGAACCAAGACAAATGCGGTTACCCAAACGGCCGCGACAAGCTAAACGCAGTTACCAAACAATCGCTACTATCCACACGCGGTCAGGTTAAAGACGGCGTACACCCAGACGCTTAACAGTAGCAATAGAGATGGTCTCCTCCTGACCGCTACTCAGAGAGGCGGTCAGTCGCACGACCGCGACTTGCAAACCGATATAAACCGACTAAAGAAACCAGAACGTGGTTGACCTACGATTGCTTCTACATAAATGCGGTCTTACAGACGATCGTGTCTACCATACACGGTTGGGTAGACGACCACGTCTACCAACCGACTTCAATGGCTAAAGCAGTTCAGACCAGACCGCTACTACCCTCGAGAGATAAACGCGGCTTCTAGTGGACCGCGACTCATCCTCCGATCCAAAAATTGTAAAACCTCACAAAACCTGGTTTTTCCACGCCCAATCGTTCCTAAATGACGGGGAAACATCCCTAGAGTCAACATTCACCTTCCACAAGTCGGAAGGGATCGAACCAACCTCAAAACGGCTAAAAATGAGTGATTCCTACGAATCGACCCAGAACGAGTCACATGGACAAATGGCCTCACCAGCCCCAAATCACAACCAAACGAATTCAAACTGGCGGGAAATGAATCCCAACATGCCAGGGGTTCAAATTTTACCATTTAATGTGAAAACCATCGCTTGGAACGGCGAACACGGCTCACACCCCCGAAACATGCTTTCACCCCTAAAGCTGGAAAACCCGCTCAAACTCACACTTTTCGGCTCCAGACCGCAAGAGGAAGTAGGAAAAGAGTAGGGTATCCATCCCCCTACCTCCACCGACGATCTCACACGCCGAAACGGCCAAACCACGCCGAAAACCATCACACGAACAACCCACGCCGGCTTTGAATCCACGAATGGGATCGCGCCTACGGCACGCTCCGATTCTCGCGCCGCCACGCTCCACGTCAGCTCAACGCCATCACCACCTCGTCCAGCTCCGCCATGGTCACGCGCCTGGGGGAGAGGAGAAGAGAGTAGAGAGAATGGAGGGAGAGAAATGAGATATCGTGAGGAGGAGAGAGGAGATAGGAAGGGTTAAGAAGAAAAGAAAAAGGAAAATAGGAAAAGAAATTAGCAATATTCCTTGAAATCTGATTTTTGGCACGAAATTTTGTAAACTCAGATAAATATGAAAAAATAGTCTCCGTGATCCTCGGAAAGAGCACAATGCACTTGTAGTGTCCCGGAGTCTCAAAACTCATTGGTTCACTCTCCACGGGGTTTCACAGGTTTTACAAGGGAAAAACCCGAGTGGATCGTAAAACACAATCTGGGACCCACGAAAGCGCTCCGAAAGCTCTCCGATTCTGATCCAAAAAATTCAAGGTATTACAGTGCCTCACCAACTTCTCATCCGGCAAGGATATTCCCCATTTGTCCCACTAGGATTGACCCTCTACACTTGATCTAGGACCTATACTCCCAGCCAACACATTCTCATTGTCCTATGGCATTTAGCCAACAATTAACCAATACACCAAGAGATGCCATATTTGTCCCACGGGGCTCTCCCACCACTGCCGATTCGAATTTCTTGCCTGACGACGGCCCATAAAATTTCCTTTTCCTTGGCATGAGGCACTCCGCCCTTGCCGACCTCAAAATTTGCCCATCAGTCTCGACGGGTTGGGCTCATAAAATCTCTCTCCCTTGGCCTGAGGCACTCCGCCCTCGCCGAGCTCAAAAAAATTGCTCATCAATCCCACTAGGCTGGGTTCATAAAATCTCCTTCCTTGGCCTGAGGCACTCCGTCCTTGCCGAGCTCTAAAATTACCTTTCATCCCACTGGGCTGGGTTCATAAAATCTTCCTCCTTAGCCTGAGGCGCTTCGCCCTCGTTGAGCTCTAAAATTGCCCATACTTCCGCGGGGCTGGGTTCATAAAACCCTTTTCCTTGGCCTGAGGCGCTCCGCCCTTGCCGAGCTCACAAATTACCCTTTGCCCCACTGGGATGGGTTCATAAAACTTCTATCTTTGGCTTGAGGCGCTCCGCCCTCGCGGAGCTCAAAAAGTACCCTTTGTCCCTCTGTGTTGGCTCCATAAAATCCCTCTCCCTTGGCCTGAGGCACTCCACCCTCGTCGAGCTCTAAAAATTGCCCATTAGTCCCACTGGACAAGGCTCATAAAACTTTTTTTCCTTCGCCTGAGGCACTCCGCCCTTGCCAAGCCTTAAAAATTGCCCCCCTAGAATTGGGCCCATAAAACCTTTTTCCTTGGCCGAGGGTGCTCCGCCCTCGCCAAGCCCTAAAAATTGCCCATTTGTCCCACTAGGCTGGGCTTGTAAGCCTTTCCTTAGCCTAGGGCATCCCGCCCTCACCGAGCTCTAAATCTGCTCCTAGCCCCACTAGACTGGGCCATAAACTTATTTCTCTTTGGCTTGAGGCACTCCATCTTGGCCGGACTCTTGGACATTGATCCCTAGCCCCACCGATGTAATAAACAATCAAATTCATCAATAGTCCCACCGAAAAAAATATCCCGCACCATAGACGAGTCTGCGTCAGGGAGCCCAACAAAAACAAACAAACAAAAACAAAAAAAGGAAACGAAAAGAAGAAAGAAATGAAGAAAGGAAAATGATGATCTAAAATAAACTTAATGAATTAATAAACATAATAAATTTAATAAACCCAACAAAACTCAACAAACCCAACAAAACTCAACAAGCCCAACAAATTCAACAAAATCAATAAATTCAGTAGATTCAGCAAACTCAATAAACCCAATAAACAGAACAAAATCAATCACCAAAATAAATCAATGAACCCAATAAGCCAAATAAACTCCAATAAACCCAACCAACTCAATAGATCAAACAAACCAGTAAGCTCAATAAATCAACAGACCCAACAAACCAAATAAACTCAATGAATCAATTAACCCAACAAATCCAATAAACTCAATAAATCAATAAACTCAACGAACTCAATAAAACCAATAAATCCAATAAAACCAATAAACTCAATGGAATTAACAAAATCCAACAGACCCAATAAACCCAACAAGTCAATCAACTCATCGAATCAATAAACTCAATAGATCAAATATACCCCAATAAACTCAATTAACTTAATAAACTCAATAAACTCAACAAAATAAACCCAATAAACTCAATAAGCCCAATAGACCCAATAAAAAAAACTCAACAAACTCAATAAACCTAATAAACTTAAACAAATAAACCAACGAAACCCCCCCCCTTCACTTTGTCTCTGACTTTCCGTCTGAGTAAAGTCCGTTGACTCTGACATCTTGCTGGGTCAACTTCTATATTCTATCCTGGCTTGGACCTCACGTCTTCGCCAAGTTGGTCAACTTTGACATGACATCGGGTTGACATCTTCATCTACACATTCTACCCTTGTTTCAGACCTTTCGTCTAAGCAAGGTTGGTTGACTCTGACATCTCATCGAGTTGACATCGATATTTAGCCTCGGGTCTGGGCCTATCATACGTCTACATTCTAGTCAACCCTCGCCCCAAACTTTTTGTCAGGGCAAGGCCAGTTGACTCTGACACGACGTCAGGTCAACATCCATATCCTATATTCTTCCCTTGGCCTAGGCCTCACGCCTCGGCCATGTTCGTTGACTTCGACATGCTGTCGAGTCAACATTTATATCCTATATCCTACCCTTTGCTCATGCCTCACGCCTCGGCCAAGTTCATTGACTCCGACACGACGTCGGGTCAACATTTATACCCTATATTCTACCCTTGGCTTAGGCCTCACGCCTCGGCCAAGTTCATTGACTCCGCCACGATGTCAGGTCAACATTTATATCCTATATTCTGCCCTTGGCTCAAGCCTCACGTCTCTGCCAAGTTCGTTGGCTTCGACAGAACATCGAGTCAGCACCTATCTTGTATTCTGCCTTTGGCTTAGGCGTTACGCCTCTGCCAAGTTCGTTGGCTTCGACAGGACATCGATTCAACACATATCCTATATTTCTCCCTTGGCCTAGGCCTCACGCCTTTACGAAGTTCGTTGGCTTCGACATGACGTCAAGTCAACACCTATCCTATATTATGCCCTTGGCTTAGGCCTCATGCCTCTGCCATGTATGTTGGCTCCGACACGACGTCGGGTCAACATCCATATCCTATATTATTTACTTGGCCTAAGCCTCACGTCTTTGCCAAGTTGGTTGACTTCGGCAGTCTGTCAAGTCGACAACAATATCCTACTTTAGCCCAGACCCTATGTCTCTCCCAGGTTGGTTGACTTTGACATGATGTCGAGTCAATAACAATGCTTTATTTTTGCCCTTGTCCTGGACATACTATCTACGTAAGGTTTGTTGACTCCAACATCCCGTTGGGTCGACGTCCATATTTCACCTTTGACTAGGACCTTCCATCTGACTAAAGAATAAAAAGACCCCTTTTACCTTTTGATCGGACCTTCCGTCCGACCAGAGAACAAAAAGACCCCTTTTACCTTCGTCTCGAACCTTCCGTCCGACCAGAGAATAAAAAGACCCCTTTTACCTTTGGCTTGGACCTTCCGTCTGGCCAGAGAATAAGAAGACCTCTTTTTTCTTTGGCTCGGACCTTCCGTCTGACCAGAGAACAAAAAGACTCTTTTACCTTTGGCTCGAAACTTCCGTCCGACCAGAGAACAAAAAGACCCCTTTCACCTTTGGCTCGGACTTTCCGTCCGATCAGGAAACAATAAAAAGATCCCTTTTACCTTTGGCCTAGACCTTTTTGTCTGACCAGAGAATAAAAGGACCCCTTTTACCTTTGGTCGGGACCTTTCATCTGGTTAGAGAACAGAAAGACCCCTTTACCTTCGTTTCGGACCCTATCTCTGGCCAGAGAACAAAAAGATCCTTTTTACCTGTGGCTCTGTCCTTCCATCCAGTTAAATAATAAAAAGACGCCTTCCATTGTCAGCATCATGACTCTTTCATCTAGGCTGACGCATAGATCCATCGTCGGCATCATGACCTTCCATCTAGGCCGAGGCATAAACCCATTGTCAGCATCATGACTCCTTCGTCTAGGCTAGCGCATAAACCCATCATCGGCATCATGACATTCCGTCTAGGCCGATGCATATACCCATCGTCGACATCATGACTCCTTTGTTGTGCCCCTTGTGCCTTGATGATGCAGTGATGTTTTGATGATAGCAACATTAGTGTCATTACTTGGTTAGTCTTCAATTGAGTGCTTGATCTGAATGCCTTATGCCCTGATGATATTTTAGCTGATGTGCATAAATTGTGTTGTGCATGCATTTAAGGTCTGTGCATTTCCTAAGTGCATTTCATTGCTTGTCAGCATATAGAACACACGCACGTAGAGTTTATACATTCTTGGCAGCTCAGCGTCTCATGCTATGTCTCATGCAAGTATGTACATCATCAGTCTGCACAAGTCTATACACTCGCATGATAGCCAGTCTGCTCAAGTCTATACACTCACATGATAGCAAGTCTGCAAAGTCTATACATCCATTAGCCGATATTTGGTCGCAAGTCTGTACATTGCATCATGTGCTTCATGCAATTGAGTCTGCACATTCATTTGGCATGTCAGTGCATCCATTTGTAATGTTCATAGCCTTGCATACGTAAAGTCTGTACATGCCATAGCCTTGCATACGTGAAGTCTGTACATGCTTTAGCTTTGCATTCACAAAGTCTGTACATGCTCACACATGTTGCATAGTGAAGTCTATACATTCACTCTTCTATAGAACATGAAAGTCGATGCATGCTCACACATGTTGCTGCATGAACACAAGTCTGTACACTGCATTGGTTGCATAGACTACCATTCAAAGTCTGTACACTGCATTGCACGAGCTGAAGTTTACACAGTGTCTTGCTGCACGCATTTGAAGTTTGTACATTGTGCATCCTTTGATTTGAAGTCTATACATCGTGCATCCGTTGATTCAAAGTCTGTATAGCCTGTGTGCTTTATAACGCCAAGTCTATACATGCACCGTCTCATGCTAAGTCTATACATCGTCTGTCTGCACACACAAGTCTATACACTCTTTGCATTTCTGCGTCTCATGTTGCGTCTCACTTGAGCATTTAAAGTCCATACATTGCCTGGCAAATTCACTCAAAGTCTGTACAGCCTTCCGTCTCATGTTGCGTCTCACGGTGTGTCTCACATAGCGCTCAAGTCTGTACATTGCATCATCTCTCAAAGTATGTACAGCCGTGTGAGCATCAAGTCAGTGCTTGTTAAGCTGCGTCTCATTTAGCGTCTCTGTGCGTTCAAGTCTATACATTCTTTGAACGTCTCATTCAGTGTGCATGTTGTGTCTCACTCAGCGTCTCATCAGTTCAAAGTCCATACAGTGTCTTAGTGCAATCACTTCCATGAAGTCTATACATTCGTTGCAGTCTGTGCATAGTTGCATCATTAAGTCCGTGCATCCATTTCTAATGTACATACTTTGCTTGATGCATTCATCTTCAATGTACACACTTTGTTAAATGTAGTCTACATTACATCCCTAAATGTCTGAATACTCTTAGGTGAAGTCTGTACACACTTCAGGTGGCAAGTATGTACATCGTCACTGTTGTTGCACACGTTCAAAGTCCATACACTGCCTTGTAGAATGCACGCACACACAAAGTCTATACATTGCTTCATGCATTGCACGAAGTCTGCACATTGTGTGTTGCTATGCTCTAGCTGTGCATTCACTCTGAATGTATATACTTATGCATAATGTCTGTTATTACAGAGATGCTGCTCGAGGAGGTTAATGATGCACGTAATCCAAGAATAGAAGATGGCCCTGATCGTGACACGTGGAACCACTGTGCTGAAATGCTGCCACGTGGACTGAGGCCTTTGGGCGGGAAATGTAGAGGACACACTCCCTAGCTGCTGCTATATATATGAAGCTTCTTCCTAAGGAGAAATCTGATCAAAGCTGTGAGAGCTGAAGCAGAAGAGCAGAAGCAGTGAGTGCCTGCACGATCCAGAAGAAGAGGAAGAGAAAGAAAAAGAGTGAAGAAGAGAAAGAGAAAGAAAGAGAGACAGAGAGCTCGTGAAGAAGAAGAAGAGAAGGATTTCGAAGTGGTGCTATCTGTTGGCTCTTGGATCAGATCCAGACCAACTTGCTCCTTGAGAGCTTTTTGTGCTTTATCGTATACAGCTTTCTGTTGCTGTTGTCTCTTGTTTTTGTTTTCCTTTTAAACCTTTCTTCAAGCTGTTTGTCAGCGGAGCAAGCTGTGTTGCTCAGCGTTTGTAGTGGAGGATTCCACTGGTCGGGTTAAGCTGTAGTCCCCAGCGGTTTACAGAGGAGGATTCCTCTGGACGGGTTAAGCTGTAGTCCCCAGTGGATGGTTAAGCTGTATTGCCCAGCGGTAGCAAGCTGTGATGCTTAGCGGATGGCAAGCTGTGAGGCCCAGCTGATGTAGGCAAGCTATGATGCCCAGCCGTTCAAGCTGTGAGTCAGCAGTAATCCACACTCGGGTTGAGTGTGGGGTGGACGTAGGTCTAGAGGACCGAACCACCTAAAAACCCTTTATGCACTTTGGTTTGATTGCTTATTTCTGTCTTCGCTAGATGAATGCATAGGTGCGCTCCATATATTTGATTACTGGTTGAACAGAAGATTTGATTAGTTCTTCAGGTTGTCTAGTTTTATCTAGTTAGCGAACTAGATTTTTATTTGGGTGAAAATTTTTAAGGGGATATTCATTCACCCCCCTCTGAATCCAACGCACCGAACCCAACAATTGGTATCAAAGCGGGTTGCTGTGTATAGGATCTAACAATCCGCAGCAGATCATGCATCTTCTATGGTGCATTTCAGAGTGGGTTTCTTGTGCTCGGTGTTTTATCTCACTGATTTAGTGTCTTGCTTTGCTCATCTGTTTTCGGTGCATCTATCATCTCTCGATGGCTCATCCATCGATCTTCAGAGGTGATGACTTTGATATATGGCTGGAAAAGCTGCAACGGTATGTGAGGAAAATTGATCCTGATCTTTGGAAGGTGATAACTCACGGTCCTCATAAGTTATCGAGGGATGTATCTAAATGGACCGATAAGGATAGATTGAAAGACTCTGTCAACTCTAGAGCATTAGATTTAATGAAAGCATCACTTGACAGAGCTCTAATTTCATGTGTTTCTTCTTGCAGGTCTGCTAAGGAGATTTTAGAGAAACTGAAGCTTACCAGGAATCGCAACACATGTCTGATGGTTGACGATGATGGACAGCAAGAAGAAAATGAAGAAGGAGATGAAGATGAGGTACCTTCTGAATTTGATAATTATGATATGGATGATTGGATTGTAGCATACAATGATATGCTTGATTCTTACGAAAAGTTGAAAAAATGAAATAAATCTCTAAAAAGGAAGTTGAATGATCATGTGAATGTTAATTCTGGAGGTGAGGATATGGAAATTCTGAAGACAGAAATGAGAAATTCAGAAGATAACTAAAAGAGTTTGATTCTGTTACTTAATATCTAGATCATTTTAAATCTGAGAAAGAAATGCTTATGAAATAAATTGGTTTACACAAAAAGGAAAATCAAGAGCTTGCTTGTGAAATTGCTGAACTAAAGGAAAGACTTAGCTTGATTGATGATGATCAGGCCCAGAACGATAATGTAGTTCAGAATGAAAAACTGGTAAAAGACTTAGAGTATGTTAGCTCTGAATTGAATGTCTTAAAATCTGAGAATGAATGTCTTAGGAAAAAGAGCTCAAAAGTCAATGCTGAAATTACATGTGAATCTGTTTGCAAGGATTGCTCATGTCTGAAAGAAGTTAACGAGAGTCTTCAATTTGATCTTGAATGGTATAAGGATATAGTTGCCTCATTAAGAAATGAGAATAATGAATTGCTCAATAAAAGTTTGAAAGATGAACAGAGAGAAGAAGCTCTAATAGAATAGCTAAGTTCCATTACTAATGACAAAAATGCTACTGAACAAATCCAAAATTTGAAATCTGAAAATGAAAAATTGAAACTGATACAAAAAGGGAATGAAGAGTTGAAGCAGTTAAACACTGCTATGTCAGAGAGACTGCTTGTTCTAGAAAAAGGAAAATATGTTGTTGATGAAAATCAATTTGAAAATCAGCTCAAACTCAAATAGGAAAATGAAACATTGAAAAGTCTGAATGATGCTCTGCATAACCAGGTCATATCCTATGAAACTGAAATTGTTGGCCTAGAACTTAATGTTTCAAAACTTGAATCTGAAATCTCTGACTTGAACAAATCTCTTGAAAAATTTGTGAGTGGAAAGGATAATTTGGATAAGCTCCTTGGTTGCAAAATTAATTTCCAACGTGAGGGTCTGGGTTTTAACCCAGCTAATAAAAAGGGATTTGACAGTAAGCTTCACACTTCATTTGTGCATAGTTCTGAGTCAACCAGCACATCTAGTGTACCTATCTTCGAATTCAGTGCTCAGAAAAATCAACAATCCACTGTCAATTCCAAATCTGCAGAATAAATTCAGAAACTGAAAAGGAATGAAAATCTTCAGAAAAAGAACAAAAACACTCCTGCTGGTACAAAGAAAGCTGCACACAAGACACATGATCTCTCACACACTCATACTCAAAGGGGTTCATGTTATTATTGTGGGAAATTTGGTCATGAGATGGCTGAGTGTTTTGTGATGAAGAAGGATGATCTGAAATTTAACAGAATTCATGCTAGGAATTCTCAGGTTAAGAAATCTTCTTTAGCTCAGAATAAAAGAATTCAGTGCTTTTACTGTCACAGAATTGGTCATCTTATGCACAATTGTAAACTAAAGAAACAGGATGATTTCAATGCTAGAAAATTGCATGATAGAACTGTTCAGACTAAAAATCATGCAAGTCATAAGAAGAAAATTCAATGTTATTATTGTGGCAAGCTGGGCCACACTAGAGCCCACTGCTGGCATAAACAGGGAAAGAAACTTAATTTTGAATTTGTCAAATTCCCTGCAAATAGAAATGTTTTTGGTAGGAATAAAGCTGTTTTTAAAGAAAAGATTCTTGCATGTTTTGAATGTGGAAAACCTGGCCATCGAGCTTCTGAATGCTGGTGGGTAGGTAATGGTAAATCAAAATTTCATGCAAGCAACGGAAATTTGTTTACCAACTTACATAGATTCCATGATTATAATAATGTCCACAAAAAGAATTCAAGGGCTGTTACATCATGTAGATATTGTGGAAAGTATGGTCACTCTATGAATAATTACTACCTGATGGATTATGATGATAATGTTGCTAAAAGATCATCCAGATCACATGTCAGAGTTAACTCGGGACCCAAGGCTGTTTGGGTCCCTGCAGGATCAAAATGCTACAGGTGTGCCTTGGAATGAACAAAGAGGGGTAATTTAGCCAAGGCACTCAAAAAGGGAAAACCCCAGGATTCTGCTCTTCAGGTCAGTTCTGAACACTGTTTAAATTCCATCATCTGAAAATTGCTTGTTTGAGATGGTTGAGCATCTTGTTGATCTGATTTGTGTTTAATTAAAACTTTCTGAAAATTTGAAATGAACTTGGTGCATTTGATAGTTTCTCTCTCTTCTTGAACAAGCATGAAATCTCCTTGAGCATAAACTTTAAAATCATGAGCAGTGCTTTAATTGCATGTCATGCACTTTGTCAAGGGGAGT
Organism: Amorphophallus konjac; assembly: GCA_022559845.1. Classification (NCBI taxonomy): domain Eukaryota; kingdom Viridiplantae; phylum Streptophyta; class Magnoliopsida; order Alismatales; family Araceae; genus Amorphophallus; species Amorphophallus konjac. Next base: position 213,631,940 of record CM040121.1, read on the forward strand.
TTGACTGATGTTGCATTTGAAGAGTAGTGCATGTCATAAAATTTAAAAAACCTAAAAGGATATTCCATTGCATCTAGACAGGGGGAGCATTTCTGTTTGAACTCCTTCTGTCCAGCAATCTGATCCATTCTCTTGGCAAATGTGTGGTTCACTTGAATTCACTACTGTCTCCACTTATGTAGCTGTTCTGTCTGTACTCCAGACTCAGCTATTGATTTTTGTCTCATCATGATTGCTTTATGCTATTCTCTCAATAAAAATGCTTTGTTGATTCCACTGATTTGCTGCAATGTCAATGTTGATTCATCTGAATGAGGAAAGATTTTAGTCAGTGCACCCTAATCATAAATCAGAAATACTCTGAAAAGAAGAATCTTCTATTATACTGGCTTAAGAATGTCTGATGAATCAAATTGATTTAAGACTAATGTATTCATTAAGTCTTGATCTAAAAGACTTGAAAGTATCTGAATCATTTGTTTAATAAATCTTAACCAACTATCTCATGTAATTTCATGCAAAACCTTCTGAAATCTGAAATTTTAAAACCATGGCTTTCCTTGGTTAAGATGCATGTAGTTGGTATTGTTCTTAAACTTTTCAGTGATATGAGAAATGCCTGTATAATCTAAAAATACATGAAAGAAATCTTGGTCAGAGCAATGACTTTGGTCACAGAGAAACTGGGTTCTCTATCAAAGAAATAGAGCAAGCCCATGTCATGAAGTGCCATAGTTACCTCTCTTATAAAATGATTGAAAATCTGGCAGAGCAATGGCATGGTTGTGTTGAGTAACTGGGGATTCTGGCTTCTGATCAAGGTGTCTCCTCATGTAAAAAGACACTCCAAATTGCTAACTCTGTAATCTTTGAGAGGTAATATGGTTGTCACACTGAGTAACTGGGTCACTTCACCTAAGACGTGTTATGCCTCACGTAAAAGGTGTTGAATTAACCAAACTTGCTCAAGAAATATGTGCTGATCAATAGAAAATTCTGAAAAACTAAAGACAAGTTCAGACTCATTTATCTCTGTTTAATCTCAATACTATCTTGTGTAACTTCCAAAGGAGTCATTAAATTTTAATTGAGTAAGTTGGAGGGAGATTAAACATGAATATCCGATGAGTTTTTGTTTGGTTCATTTTTATTAAAAGATGTTTCAGATATGAGTAATGAATTTTCTTGATAAACTTTGGATTCATCATTCTTAAATCATGATAGTAAGTTGAAGATCATTCATAATCTATTATAATTGAAGAGTCTGAAATCCGTTTATCAAGATTTATGAATTCGGTGTGCTGATAAAAATCCTTCTTCCTCATCCATTCATTGGCATCTAAATCAAATGCACTGTGCTTACAGATTGAGGTATTGCTTTATTATCCCTGTGCTCTTGTTGATATCTCCTTTCATCATAATTGGTTTCAGCCTTTATTCTCAAAGGGGGATATTATTGCCAAAGGGGGAGACTTTCATTTAATCATTGCATGCATATTGTATTTCTCATCTCAAACTATTTTCTTTTTGATGAAGTCAAAGGGGGAGAATAGTTTGACATGAGTCAATTGACTCATAGTGTTGCCATCATCAAAAAGGGGGAGATTGTTGTGCCCCTTGTGCCTTGATGATGCAGTGATGTTTTGATGATAGCAACATTAGTGTCATTACTTGGTTAGTCTTCAATTGAGTGCTTGATCTGAATGCCTTATGCCCTGATGATATTTTAGCTGATGTGCATAAATTGTGTTGTGCATGCATTTAAGGTCTGTGCATTTCCTAAGTGCATTTCATTGCTTGTCAGCATATAGAACACACGCACGTAGAGTCTATACATTCTTGGCAGCTCAGCGTCTCATGCTGTGTCTCATGCAAGTATGTACATCGTCAGTCTGCACAAGTCTATACACTCGCATGATAGCCAGTCTGCTCAAGTCTATACACTCACATGATAGAAAGTCTGCAAAGTCTATACATCCATTAGCCGATATCTGGTGGCAAGTCTGTACATTGCATCATGTGCTTCATGCAATTGAGTCTGCACATTCATTTGGCAAGTCAGTGCATCCATTTGTAATGTTCATAGCCTTGCATACGTAAAGTCTGTACATGCCATAGCCTTGCATACGTGAAGTCTGTACATGCTTTAGCTTTGCATTCACAAAGTCTGTACATGCTCACACATGTTGCATAGTGAAGTCTATACATTCACTCTTCTATAGAACATGAAAGTCGACGCATGCTCACACATGTTGCTGCATGAACACAAGTCTGTACACTGCATTGGTTGCATAGACTGCCATTCAAAGTCTGTACACTGCATTGCACGAGCTGAAGTTTACACAGTGTCTTGCTACACGCATTTGAAGTCTGTACATTGTGCATCCTTTGATTTGAAGTCTGTACATCGTGCATCCGTTGATTCAAAGTATGTACAGCCTGTGTGCTTTATAACGCCAAGTCTATACATGCACCGTCTCATTGTAAGTCTATACATCGTCTGTCTGCACACACAAGTCTATACACTCTTTGCATTTCTGCGTCTCATGTTGCGTCTCACTTGAGCATTTAAAGTCCACACATTGCCTGGCACATTCACTCAAAGTCTGTACAGCCTTCCGTCTCATGTTGCGTCTCACGGTGTGTCTCACATAGCGCTCAAGTCTGTACATTGCATCGTCTCTCAAAGTATGTACAGCCGTGTGAGCATCAAGTCAGTGCTTGTTAAGCTGCGTCTCATTTAGCGTCTCTGTGCGTTCAAGTCTATACATTCTTTGAACGTCTCATTCAGTGTGCATGTTGTGTCTCACTCAGCGTCTCATCAGTTCAAAGTCCATACAGTGTCTTAGTGCAAGCACTTCCATGAAGTCTATACATTCATTGCAGTCTGTGCATAGTTGCATCATTAAGTCCATGCATCCATTTCTAATGTACATACTTTGCTTGATGCATTCATCTTCAATGTACACACTTTGTTAAATGCAGTCTACATTACATCCCTAAATGTCTGAATACTCTTAGGTGAAGTCTGTACACACTTCAGGTGGCAAGTATGTACATCGTCACTGTTGTTGCACGCGTTCAAAGTCCATACACTGCCTTGTAGAATGCACGCACACACAAAGTCTATACATTGCTTCATGCATTGCACGAAGTCTGCACATTGTGTGTTGCTATGCTCTAGCTGTGCATTCACTCTGAATGTATATACTTATGCATAATGTCTGTTATTATAGAGATGCTACTCGAGGAGGTTAATGATGCACGTGATCCAAGAATAGAAGATGGCCCTGATCGTGACACGTGGAACCACTGTGCTGAAATGCTGCCACGTGGACTGAGGCCTTTGGGCAGGAAATGTGGAGGACACACGCCCTAGCTACTGCTATATATATGAAGCTTCTTCCTCAGGAGAAATCTGATCAAAGCTGTGAGAGCTGAAGCAGAAGAGCAGAAGCAGTGAGTGCCTGCACGATCTAGAATAAGAGGAAGAGAAAGAAAAAGAGTGAAGAAGAGAAAGAGAAAGAAAGAGAGACAGAGAGCTCGTGAAGAAGAAGAAGAGAAGGATTTCGAAGTGGTGCTATCTGTTGGCTCTTGGATCAGATCCAGACCAACTTGCTCCTTGAGAGCTTTTTGTGCTTTATCGTATACAGCTTTCCGTTGCTGTTGTCTCTTGTTTTTATTTTTCTTTTAAACCTTTCTTCAAGCTGTTTGTCAGCGGAGCAAGCTATGTTGCTCAGCGTTTAAGTGGAGGATTCCACTGGTCGGGTTAAGTTGTAGTCCCCAGCGGTATGCAGAGGAGGATTCCTCTGGACGGGTTAAGCTGTAGTCCCCAGCGGATGGCTAAGCTGTATTGCCCAGCGGTAGCAAGCTGTGATGCTCAGCGGATGGCAAGCTGTGAGGCCCAGCTGATGTAGGAAAGCTGTGATGCCCAGCCGTTCAAGCTGTGAGTCAGCAGTAATCCACACTCGGGTTGAGTGTGGGGTGGACGTAGGTCTGGAAGACCGAACCACCTAAAAACCCTTTGTGCACTTTGGTTTGATTGCTTAATTCAGTCTTCGCTAGATGAATGCATAGGTGCGCTCCATATATTTGATTACTGGTTGAACAGAATATTTGATTAGTTCTTCAGGTTGTATAGTTTTGTCTATTTAGCGAACTAGATTTTTATTTGGGCAAAATTTTTTAAGGGGAGATTCATTCACCCCCCTCTGAATCCAACGCACCGAACCCAACATCCTTGATCTAGGCTGGCGCATAAACCAACTGTCGTCATCATGACCTTCTGTCTGGGCCGATGCATAAACCCATCGTCAGCATCATTACTCCTTTGTCTAGGCCGACGCACAAACCAACTGTCAGCATCATGACCTTCCATCTAGGCTGATGCATAAATCAACTATCAGCATCATGACTCCTTCATCTAGGCTGGCGCATAAACCATCAAAAAGACTCCTTCTATCGTCAACATCATGACCTTCTGTCTAGGCTGGCACATAAACCAACAAAAGACTCCCCCTATCGTCAGCATCATGACCTTCCGTCTAGGCTGGCGCATAAACCTACAGAAATCTTGGGATCATGACTTACCGTCTAGGCCACGTTTTCCAGCATCATGACTTTTAGCTTAAGCCAGTAAATATTTTGTCTTGGCATCATGACCTACTATCTAGGCCAAGTGGTCTGGCAACATGACAGTCCATCTAGGTCGGTAAAAATTTCTCCCTTGGCATCATGACCTTCCGTCTAGGCCAAGTGGTCCGGCGTCATGGCTCTCTGCCTAAGCCGGTAAGTGTTCTCCCTTGGCGTCATGACCTTACGTCTAAGCCAAGTCATTCGGTGTCATGACCTTCGGTCTAAGCCGACAGTCCTCTTACCGTTGGACCGAAATTGCCATCCGAACCAATAAACAAAAAGACCTCTTGGCATCACGACCTTACGTCTAAGCCAAGTCATTCCACGCTACGACCTTCAGTCGAAGCCGACCATCATTTAACCATTGGCTTTGAACTGCTGTTCGAACAAATAAACAAAAAGACCCCCCTTTTCATTTTACACCAGCCATTCATCCCTCCAGGGATTCACCACAACATATAACACCTTCTCTCCATCACCGTGGCATCAGCCACCCACCTATAAAATAGCCAGCTTGTGAGTGTGCTTATTAAGTCCCATAACAAAAAAGAAAAAAAGGAGAAAATAAAAAAAGAGAAAAACAAAAAAAGAAGAAAGAGAAAACAAAAAAAGAAGGAAGAGAAAACAAAAAAAGAAGGAAGAGAAAACAAAAAAGAAAGGAAAAAAAGAGTGAAAACAAAAAAGGAAAAGGAAAAAATGGTGAACAAAACTTGGTCCGCATGATTGCTTGCCTCGCATGCATGTTTGCCTGAAGTATAGTATTAATGCATTTTCTTCAAATTTCTAAGACCGCATACTCCCTTGCTAAATAACGCTGCCAAGATTCTAGGTTTGTGTGCGTCACGGCACACATTAAGGAATGAAAAGCCAATTCTCGTTGAGTGCATACGGCTAGGGGAAGAGTCGTAGCTATGTTGCTAGCACAACTCACAGGATACACCCTACACGAAACTCTCACATCTTGCACGTAATATGAGGAAGGGTCCTTAGCCATAGGGACATCATAAATTCTTCCTAACAGTTCATGGATGCTCAAATCTCTACACTCATGTGAAGGGTAACCGTGAGAAAAAAGCTGCCTGCCCTCTTCTAAAAAAAAGAAAAAAAATAATGATGATGATAAGTGGAATGTGAATCCAAGTAGCCGAGAATTCCCATTGAGACACATGAGTAGACTCGCGCGAAAACGGTGCTGCAAACTTCACAATTAAAATAAGGATGAATCTTAGTAGTCGAGAATCTCCATTGAGATATATGAGGAGACTCACGTCAAACGTGAAATCCATCATAAAATCATAATACGGGATGAATCTAAGTAGTTGGGAATCCCCATTAAGACACATGAGGAAACTCGCGTCGAATAGTGAAGTCCAAAATTAATAATAAATAAGGGGGTTGTGCGAAGCTACAAAAAGTTGAGAACCCCGAATGTATGTGTAGGCGATAAAGTAATCATTTAGTGTTATTTAGAATGTCTTCATGTCCCTATGTCCAGAGTTCACTACCCATATAATTGCACTTTTACACTATAGAGGAATAGTCCTGGGTGTAGATTATGGTTTATGCTATGTATATGTTCTATGCGGTGTCCTCTTTGCCTATGCACATCTCCCTTAGTTGTGCTTCGTGACCCTCACTCCGTCTGTTAATCATGGGCGCTATCCTTATCCTATCCCTAATATATGGGAACTATTCTACATATATCTATTCTATGCTTGCGGTGGATGAATGTCTGTGTGCTTGGGTGAGACAAAAAAAAATTAATGATGAAATAAAATAAAAAAATAGAATGAAGCAAAATAAAAAATGATGATAAATAAAAATAATAATAATAAATAATAAAAAGACATGTAATATTTTCAAACGGGTTATGGGCTACACCCGCAAGTCCCGCTCTTTCGTCCCTCGTTCGCGACACCTGTGGGTAGGGGGCATTTGTTGACGATGAAAATATTTTTAATAAGTGCATCTACAGGTCTTAAGCTCCGACCGAGTGCTCTTATGACCGGCAGAGAAGAAAAGAAGGAAAAAGGGGAAGAGAAAGAATGGCGGAAGCCGAACAAAAGACGAGGCCGAAGACAAAGAAGAAAAGCAAAGAGGCTCGGCTAGAAGGGATAGTTGCTGAAGCCAGACCCCTGAGCTCAAAGAATATTAGGGACTTCTGAAGAAGGCTACATTGACTCGGCAATGCTACAACACAAGTTGAGATCAACAAGCTCAACAAACCGGCATCGACTTGTTCATGCCGAATAAGCCCCATATCTCATCCGATCAGGGCGAAAATACACTCGGTGGTCCGCCACCCGTTAAGGAAGCTTCCCGAGGCGAAGAAATAGCTCTGGTCCCGCGAAACAAGGTGCCGAAAGCAATCTCAGTAGAAAACCCGAGTGACCCGATTAGGGTATACGTCATGCCCGAAAGGTCTATAAGTGGCCGAAAAGCTACCCAATCAGGATGAAAATATGTCGAGTGATAGTCCACTCAATGAAGATGCCCCCCATATCCACGGAATGGGTCTGGTAGCACAAATCACAATGTCGATGGCCAAATCATGACCAAACCCAAGTAAATATGACACGAGTTTGACACGTGTCGGAAGTCACTCGGAACCACAAATCAGAGCCCCGAGGGTTCAAAATTAACATTCTAGAGGCACAGCATCAAACCTGAGGCAGTGGGGGATGACAAGCTTCCATCTAAGTCAGTTTGCAGCTCATGAAAATAGCGAAGATGATGAATATTACCAAAACAACCCCAATGGCCAAAGTGAATCGATGCCCTAGTAAATGGCTTGACGAACCGGCGCGCCCCTCTCTCTACCTCACTAAATCGGCACACACACCATGAACCGGCACACCCCTTTCTTCTGCACATTGACCTGACGCATGCTTGGTGAACCAGCGCGCTCCCTGGGCAAGATAGCGGGCCGGTGAATTGGTGCTATACCCTGCAGTCTTGTCCCTCATCCGATACTCTATTCCCCTCTATAAAACCTTCATTCGTGCACCGCAAGAAATAGGAAGGGGGACATGTCACGCCCCGAACCGATAGCAGCAGGAAGCGATACTCGGAACGTGGCAGTTAACAGTCATGATAACAAGAGTGAAAATAAATAACCACAATTAAACACATGGAGGCCACACACACATTGAAAATACGAGCTCTTATTAATATTTAAAATTTAAAATATAATTTGACTCACTTTTACAATATTAGACTCAAATTAAATGAGGAAATAACAAGGAAAGGAAAAAAAATAACCAGACTCATGACACTAGCTAGACTCAAGAAGATAAAAAGACAGACTCCGATCTCTAGGTTCCAGTTCACTCGATCACACTGATCCGATCCCCATTTGCAACGTTCCGTTTACCGCGTTACTTGAAAAGGATTGGAAGTAGGGGCGAGCAAGAAGCTCAGTAGGAATTATACTCTATCGTCAGGCATAGTTTAAGTGATTAACCAATTAATGAATATGCATGATTAACGCGAGAAAATAAGCAGAACTAAATAATCATCAAGATAGAAAGAGTACCGATAATTAAATGGAAGAAATAATTGCATGTCGAGATATCAAGCAAGATTAACAAGATTTTCTAGTGAATGTCCATTTACAAGTCAATTCGAGTCATGTCAAGCAAGCAAGCAAGCACTTCATGCTTTAAGCATGAATAACAAGTTTCACGAGAATGTGGAATGCCCTAGACTTAACAAGCTAGTCATGCACCGGTGACAATGCCACACCTAGTCATTCACCTCCCCAGGGATCAAGTACTCTTCGGGTGCTATTCCCAGGACCAGACTGGGCCCTTCATTTGTTTGCCCTGGCATTGATTTGTTTGGATCACAGATCCCATGAATCTAGACATCCACAATATTTAATGGCCAAGAGTTCCAAGGTCAAGTTCATGTAGTCAAGGTAAAGGACATAAGAATAATGATTCTTAAGAGTCCAAACAATAAGCTCCTTAATCGAGAGGAATAATTATCCCAAAGGACTATAATTGACGATCAATAGACCTAACAATAGGTCATATCACGAAATACCATAGCCTAGATAGGCTAGAGTAGCTCACACAATTTGAAATCATGAAATAATCACTTTTCAAAAAATTATAATATACACGGTTAGTAATGGGCCGATCAACATTTATACGGTCTTATATGGGCCGCACTATCAGGAACTGGGCTGAAGATCAGCCTCTACGAGGTCAAGGATAAACGGTCCAGGATGGGCCTTTCAACCACAAGAACGGTCAATCATGGGCCACACAAGTCTATAACGACTAAAGCTCAAGATGGAGATAAACGGGCTTCAAAGGGCGGTACAAAGATGGACGGTCAGAAATGGGCCGCACAGGGCCAGAAGTTCTTGAAGTACAAGAACAGGATATATGGTCCAGACAGATCCGCTCATAGTCTGAACGGTCCGAAATGGGCCGCATGTCAGTTGTACGGGTCACTATAGTCCGCACAACACTGGGCCTATCAATAGGCTAGAAGTTCACCCAAGTGGACTCCCGGGCTGTCATAGGCAGGGTGGAACTGAGCCAGAGTCTAGCCCACTGTCTGCTGGTCGGCCTAGGGTCTATTGGGCTGATCAAATCAGGATTTGGCCGAAGATGGATCAAGGATAATTGGCTAAAACTAATTGGCATAAGCCAGGGATGAACAGTCGCTATTGGGCCGTTCAGGGAGATATGCGGTCTACAATTAGCCGCTCAAGTCTCTGTTAATCCAATTCGGATTAACTCAAATCACAGCTGTTCGATTGAGTCCAATTCAATTCTAGGGGTTAATATGGTTCGAGATTAACGGTTAAAACAAGTGTAAACCTAATAGCCATTTCAATTATAAAGGATTCACAATTAAAATTGACATTCATTGGAAAGATGAATCAAGATCAAGCTCAAATTAAATAAATCAACAAGAATCAGTTACTGTCATGAATTACATTTTATTAGATGTGTAGCTAACAAAATCATGCTAGAATGAGCACAAAATAATCCTGTCTAGATGAACGGTCGGCCCAGGACCTTCCATCCTTCTCAGCGGTCGAAGTGCAGGCCGTGCATCTCCTGTCAGGTCCGAGGGCCTGCCAGGGATAGATGGTCTGTATAAAGCCACTGTGAAAAGATGGGCGGTCTGGGATGCACCGCCTGACATAAGTGCGGTTATGTTTAGGCCGCATGTTCCAGAAAAAACTACGTATACAACAGAGATTAAAGCCTAAACGGTTAACTAACAGCCGCATGAATACAAAGAGTGGTCTATCGTAAGGCCGCACAAGTCAGAACAGGGGTCGAGGAAGATGATCAGAGTTCGAAATCTTGAACGGTCAGTATCTGGCCGCTTATAATGGTTGGGCGGTCTATCGTAAAGCCGCACAACCTTAACATGTCGCTGCCCCTTTTGCCTTGCCCGCCTCCGGCGAGGTTGGCTGGGTTTCGGTTAAAACATGAAATCCGCATGATATACAGCATGAAATTTGGGACTTTTGTAATCAATGGAAAGAGCACGAAAAACTCTACAAGATGCATGAATCAATTTCATATTTACTCTCTTAAGTCTCTACTTAAATCGAAGAGAATCGAAGTTAACCCTAATTTGACATGCTTCTACTAAACCTCAAAATACTTGTAGGATAATACATGATATTTTGGGCTTCATATACCAAAAGAAAGAGGACTTGATGCTGAACATTTTGATATATTACTTGAGGTTTGAGCCCGAGAGAACCTACCTCAATCAGGGAAGAAAGGAAGAAAAAAGGAGGAAGACGCGCTAGGTACCCCACGTCAGAGATCACTGGAGTTCGCCCTCGTCCAAGGTTCTCGTCGGCCGCCAAAGCTTCCAAATGAAACTAGGGTTCCTAAGGAGCAATTTTATAGGTCGCACACCTTTTAGAGTGTTCTATACAGGGAGAATTCGTCCACGCAAGTTGGGTTAATGCGAACGCCGCCGCAATTGTTGACGCGTCAAAAGTCCGCCGATTGCATCTCTTAGGGTTAGGGTTTCGGGAGATTAGCAGAGGGGAAATGATCCTCTCATCTTAGCCTTTCACTTGCCGCTGGTTTGGGCTCAATTGATTGAGTATTGGGCTCAAATTTAGCGTTTTAAGGTATGGTTAGCTAAATATTTAATTTGGGCTTAAACCACTAATTCGACCTTTTTACGGATTTTATTTGGGTTGGCCACTGAAGAAACTTTTACTCAATGTTTAATCCTCTATAAGATTCTAAATTTTCTAGATTTTTATAAATTGGTCGAACTTTGGTCTACGGTCGATATTCGATTAATTAATTTATAAATATTAAATATTAATTTATTTTATGTTGATATAACTTGGCCATTTCCAATAATATTCAATTAACTAGGGAATTATTTAAGGTCACTAAATAGTAATTAACTACTTTAATTATGATGTTAATTAATTAAACTTTTATATTTTATTATTTAACCGGGGTATTACATCCTCCCCCACTTTAAGGAATTTGGTCCCCAAATTCGTCGGGTATTACCAATTATTTGAATATTGAACTAAGATGATCTTATCTATCAAAATAACATGTTAATCATACAACTAATGACGAAAGAATTTAGCTATAGTTAGGGATAAAAGAGAACAATACCTTATATAATTCTTCATTCGATAGAAGTTGGTTCCGATTCTTTTTGTATTTTTGCTTGTGGAAGTAACTTAGGACAGTTAGCCATTTTATGATCCTGATTTTCGCAAAGCAGACACGCTCCGCTCCTTCGCCAGCACTCCTTTACGAGATGACCAAGTTTGTGACAGTACAAACATTTCATTTGCGTAATATTACTCTTCTTCTTCTTATTACTTCGGGTTTCTTTATGACTGACTCGCCAGCCTCTAGCAGAACCGAATCTTAGCTTACCCATGGACCCACTCGCTTTCATTTTAAGAATGGCTTAAAGACCTGCAAAATAGTTATATGGTTAACTTTTTCATTACCCTTACGCGTATCACAACGTAATCTTGTATATATTTTATTACTTAACCTAAGATACTGCCCAATCTCACAAGGTGACAAGGGATGACACGGGTCTTATGACTTAGGGTAACCTATACTCTTGAACAACAATCCTAGGACTCAGACAACGGAGACTCTAATACCACCTCTGTCACGTCCCGAACCGATAGCAGCGGGAAGCGATGCTCGAAACGTGGCAGTTAACAGTCATGATAACAAGAGTGAAAATAAATAACCACAATTAAACACATGGAGGCCACACACACATTGAAAATACGAGCTCTTATTAATATTTAAAATTTAAAATATAATTTGACTCACTTTTACAATATTAGACTCAAATTAAAGGAGGAAATAACAAGGAAAGGAAAGAAAATAACCAGACTCACGACACTATCTAGACTCAAGAAGATAAAAAGACAGACTCCGATCTCTAGGTTCCAAGTTCACTCGATCACACTGATCCGATCCCCATTTGCAACGTTCCATTTACTGCGTTACCTGAAAAGGATTGGAAGTAGGGGTGAGCAAGAAGCTCATTAGGAATTATACTCTATCGTCAGGCATAGTTTAAGTTATTAACCAATTAATGAATATGCATGATTAACGCGAGAAAATAAGCAGAACTAAATAATCATCAAGATAGAAAGAGTAACGATAATTAAATGGAAGAAATAATTGCATGTTGAGATATCAAGCAAGATTAACAAGATTTTCTAGTGAATGTCCATTTACAAGTCAATTCGAGTCATGTCAAGCAAGCAAGCAAGCACTTCATGCTTTAAGCATGAATAACAAGTTTCACGAGAATGTGGAATGTCCTAGACTTAACAAGCTAGTCATGCACCGGTGACAATGCCACACCTAGTCATTCACCTCCCTAGAGATCAGGTACTCTTCGGGTGCTATTCCCAGGACCAGACTGGGCCCTTCATTTGTTTGCCTTGGCATTGATTTGTTTGTATCACAGATCCCACGAATCTAGACATCCACAATATTTAATGGCAAAGAGTTCCAAGGTCAAGTTCATGTAGTCAAGGTAAAAGACATAAGAATAATGATTCTTAAGAGTCCAAACAATAAGCTCCTTAATCGAGAGGAATAATTATCCCAAAGGACTATAATTGACGATCAATAGACCTAACAATAGGTCATATCACGAAATACCATAGCCTAGATAGGCTAGAGTAGCTCACACAATTCGAAATCAAGAAATAATCACATTTCGAAAAATTGTAATATACATGGTCAGTAATGGGCCGATCAACATTTATACGGTCTCATATGGGCCGCACTATCAGGAACTGGGCTGAAGATCAGCCTCTACGAGGTCAAGGATAAACGGTCCAGGATGGGCCTTTCAACCACAAGAACGGTCAATCATGGGCCACACAAGTCTAGAACGACGAAAGCTCAAGAAGGAGATAAACGGGCTTCAAAGGGCCGTACAAAGATGAACGGTCAGAAATGGGCCGCACAGGGCCAGAAGTTCTTGAAGTGCAAGAACAGGATATACGGTCCAGATAGATCCGCTCATAGTCTGAACGGTCCGGAATGGGCCGCATGTCAATTGTACGGGTCACTATAGTCCGCACAACACTAGGCCTATCAATAGGCTAGAAGTTCACCCAAGTGGACTCCCGGGCTGCCATAAGCTGGGTAAAACTGAGCCAGAGTCCAGCCCACTATCTGCTGGTCGGTCTAGGGTCTATTGGGCTGATCAAATCAGGATTTGGCCGAAGATGGATCAAGGATAATTGGCCAAAACTAATTGGCATAAGCCAGGGATGAACAGTCGCTAATGGGCCGTTCAGGGAGATATGCGGTCTACAATTAGCCGCTCAAGTCTCTGTTAATCCAATTCGGATTAACTCAAATCACAGCGGTTCGATTGAGTCCAATTCAATTCTAGGGGTTAATATGGTTCGAGATTAATGGTTATAACAAGTGTAAACCTAATAGCCATTTCAATTATAAAGGATTCACAATTAAAATTGACATTCATTGGAAAGATGAATCAAGATCAAGCTTAAACTAAATAAATCAACAAGAATCATTTACTGTCGAATTACATTTTATTAGATGTGTTGCTAACAAAATCATGCTAGAATGAGCACAAAATAATCCTGTCTAGATGAACGGTCGGCCCAGGACCTTCCATCCTTCTCAGCGATCGAAGTGCGGGCCGTGCATCTCCTGTCAGGTCCGAGGGCCTGCCAGGGATGGACGGTCTGTATAAAGCCACTGGGAAAAGATGGGCGGTCTGGGACGCGCCGCCTGACATAAGTGCGGTTATGTTTAGGCCGCATGTTCCAGGAAAAACTACGTATACAACAGAGATTAAAGCCTGAACGGTTAACTAACAGCCGCATGAATACGAAGAGCGGTCTATCGTGAGGCCGTACAAGTTAGAATAGGGGTCAAGGAAGATGATCAGAGATCAAAATCTTGAACGGTCAGTATCTGGCCGCCTATAATGGTTGGGCGGTCTATCGTAAAGCCGCACAACCTTAACATGTCACCGCCCCTTTTGCCTTGCCCGCCTCCGGCGAGGTTGGCTGGGGTTAGGTTAAAACATGAAATCCGCATGATATACAGCATGAAATTTGGGACTTTTGTAATCAATGGAAAGAGCACGAAAAACTCTACAAGATGCATGAATCAATTTCATATTTACTTTCTTAAGTCTCTACTTAAATCGAAGAGAATCGAAGTTAACCCTAATTTGACATGCTTCTACTAAACCTCAAAATACTTGTAGGATAATACATGATATTTAGGGCTTCATATACCAAAAGAAAGAGGACTTGATGCTGAACATTTTGATATATTACTTGAGGTTTGAGCCCGAGAGAACCTACCTCAATCAGGGAAGAAAAGAAGAAAAAAGGAGGAAGACGTGCTAGGTACCCCACGTCAGAGATCACTGGAGTTCGCCCTCGTCCAAGGTTCTCGTCGGCTGCCAAAGCTTCAAAATGAAACTAGGGTTCCTAAGGAGCATTTTTATAGGTCGCACACCTTTTAGAGCGTTCTATGCAGGAAGAATTCGTCCACGCAAGTTGGGTTAATGCGAACGCCGCCGTAATTGTTGACGCGTCAAAAGTCCACCAATTGCATCTCTTAGGGTTAGGGTTTCGGGAGATTAGCAGAGGGGAAATGATCCTCTCATCCTAGCCTTTCATTTGCCACTGGTTTGGGCTCAATTGATTGAATATTGGGCTCAAATTGCACGATTTAAGGTATGGTTAGCTAAATATTTAATTTGGGCTTAAACCACTAATTCGGCCTTTTTACAGATTTTATTTGGGTTGGCCACAGAAGAAACTTTTACTCAATGTTTAATCCTCTATAAGATTCTAAATTTTCCAGATTTTTATAAATTGGTCGAACTTTGGTCTACGGTCGATATTCGATTAATTAATTTATAAATATTAAATATTAATTTATTTTATGTTGATATAACTTGGCCATTTCCAATAATATTCAATTAACTAGGGAATTATTTAAGGTCACTAAATAGTAATTAACTACTTTAATTATGATGTTAATTAATTAAACTTTTATATTTTATTATTTAACCGGGGTATTACATCATCCCCCACTTTAAGGAATTTGATTCCCAAATTTCGGGTATTACCATTTATTTGAATATTTGAACTAAGATGATCTTATCTATCAAAATAACATGTTAATCATACAACTAATGACAAAAGAATTTAGCTATAGTTAGGGATAAAAGAGAACAATACCTTATATAATTCTTCATTGGATAGAAGTTGGTTCCGATTCTTTTTGTATTTTTGCTTGTGGAAGTAACTTTGGACAGTTAGTCATTTTATGATCCTGATTTCCACAACGCAGACACGCTCCGCTCCTTCGCCAGCACTCCTTTACGAGATGACCAAGTTTGTGACAGTACAAACATTTCATTTGCGTAATATTGCTCTTCTTCTTCTTATTACTTCGGGTTTCTTTATGACGGACTCGCCAGCCTCTAGCAGAACCGAATCTTAGCTTACCCATGGACCCACTCGCTTTCATTTTAAGAATGGCTTAAAGACCTGTAAAATAGTTATATGGTTAACTTTTTCATTACCCTTACGCGTATCACAACGTAATCTTGTATATATTTTATTACTTAACCCAAGATACTGCCCAATCTCACAAGGTGACAAGGGATGACACGGGTATTGTGACTTAGGGTAACCTATACTCTTGAACAAAAATCCTAGGCCTCAGACAACGGAGGCTCTAATACCACCTCTGTCACGTCCCGAACCGATAGCAACGGGAAGCGATGCTCGAAACGTGACAGTTAACAGTCATGATAACAAGAGTGAAAATAAATAACCACAATTAAACACATGGAGGCCACACACACATTGAAAATACGAGCTCTTATTAATATTTAAAATTTAAAATATAATTTGACTCACTTTTACAATATTAGACTCAAATTAAAGGAGGAAATAACAAGGAAAGGAAAAAATAACCAGACTCACGACACTATCTAGACTCAAGAAGATAAAAAGACAGACTCCGATCTCTAGGTTCCAAGTTCACTCGATCACACTGATCCGATCCCCATTTGCAACGTTCCGTTTACCGCGTTACCTGAAAAGGAATGGAAGTAGGGGTGAGCAAGAAGCTCAGTAGCAATTATACTCTATCGTCAGGCATAGTTTAAGTTATTAACCAATTAATGAATATGCATGATTAACGCGAGAAAATAAGCAGAACTAAATAATCATCAAGATAGAAAGAGTAACGGTAATTAAATGGAAGAAATAAATGCATGTCGAGATATCAAGCAAGATTAACAAGATTTTCTAGTGAATGGTCATTTACAAGTCAATTAGAGTCATGTCTGTTGTGCCCCTTGTGCTTTGTTGATGATGTGGTGTTTTAATGATAGCAACATGATTGTTTATAAATTGTTTATAACTGATATACTCTGTGGATAATGCATACGACTGTGACTGGTATATTATCTGGGGAATGCATGTGTTCTGTCTGCAAGTCCATACATTGCATTCACCAAGTCTGTACATCCATCTGCTTGCATTGAGTCTATACATCGCTCACTTGCATGATCATCAAGTATGCACATTGGACTTTTACTTAAGTCTGTACATTGCATCATAGTGTTATGCAGTGTCTTGGTGAAGTCTATACAGACTGTTCATGCATTCAAGTTCAAGTATACACATCGGTCCGTCTCTGTTAGCGTCTCACATGCATATTTGAGTCAAAGTCTGTACAGCGGCATGCATTGCTTTTCAAGTCCACACACTGCACTGTAGCCTACGTCTCATGCAGCGTCAACGCTGTGAGCATTCTCAAGTCTGCAGCGTCAACGCTATGAGCATTCTCAAGTCTGCAGCGTCAACGCTGTGAGTACATCGCATTCACGTTTCACAAACTCTATACAGTGCCTCAGGATGAGCAAGTCCACACATTGGTCGGTGGAAAGTCTGTACATTTAGAAGTCTGTACATCCACCGTCTTCATCAGCGTCTCATTCATATTGGAAGTCTAGACATTGGTCTTCACCTGAAGTCTGTACAGCCATTCTCTTATCAAAGTCCATACATCCTTCTGTTGGAATTCCAAGTCCATACATCGGACTGTTTGAGCAAAGTCTGTACAGCGTGTCACTCACGTTGGAAGTCTATACATTGGCGTTGGTCATCCAAGTCTGTACATCACTTGGTGCTCACCATGTCTGTACATCCTCCGCCAAGCTTTCCAAGTCTGTACAGCCAAAGTCTGCACATCCTGTTCAGTGAAGTATGTACATTGCATTTACAACATCTTCACACTTGAAGTCCATACATCGTGTTTGGACTAAGTCTGTACAGCCATTTACATAGTGAAGTCTACACATTCGTTTGAATTGCATGAAGTCCATACAGTGGGTAAAGTCTGTACACTGTCCATGTTTCATACAGCGTCAACTCAGTGTTTCATGTAGCGTCAACGCATTGCATTGTGAATGCTTACAAAGTCTATACATTGTCTCTTTTACCTACGTTGCTTGAAACGAAGTCCATACATTCATTTGCATTGAATGAAGTCTGTACATTGGCTTTTGTCATGCTCAGAATGCTTAAGTCTATACACTGCCTTTGTTTCAAAGTCGATACATTGTCTTTGTTTCAAAGTCTATATTGGCTCTTGGTCTTCAAGTCGATACAGAGTCTGCACCCTTCGAAGTCTGTACACTGGCCTCAGCTAGTCAAGTCTATTCACTGGTCTGTTTGGTCAAGTCTATACACCCTTCAGTTGAAATATTGTTGGATTTTTGTGACTTCCCTAGTGTTTTGATGATGAGCATCACTATGTTAAATATTGTCATTTTAATCAGATATTTTGCGTAATGTTATGCATTTGAAATTTCCATGATTAACAGGAAAACTGCTATGAGGTAGTACCTTGTATGTCCGTACTGTTCCTTTCATACTTCGTGTTGTTTGTGTTTACTACACTTCGTGTTGTCCTATTGTACGTCGTGTTGTTCCAACTATGTTTGTTGATTGTCTTCGTGGTGTTTACTGAAGCAGCTCGATTTGTTCTGATGAACTTCGAGTCGTTTTCCTGTGAACCTCATGTCATTTCTTCAGTATTTAGTTGCTCATCTCGAGTCATCCTTTTATTTTTTCTCTTGTGTTTTCGTGTCATTTACTGTAGTTACTCGAGTCGTTTTCCTACTTTCACTGTTTTATCACGTGTCGTTGTAGCCGTTCCTGTCTTCTGTCTTCGTGTTATTTTTCCTAGACCCCGTGTCCTTCTTACTTTGTGACCACACTTCCTGTCGTTTCTATTTTCGTCTTCGAGTAGTTTTCAGCCCGTGTCTTCCTCGTTTTCGAGTCGTTCTTCATGTTGTTTCTGTGTTTGTGTCTTCGAGTTGTTTTCAGCCCGGGTCGTCCTCGTTTTCAAGTCGTTCTTCGTGTTGTTTCTGTGTTTGTGTCTTCGTGTTATTTTTATGTCTTCGTGTTGCTTCTTTCTATCTTCGTCCAGGTTTCCTCTGATCGCGTGTTTTACTACCGTTTTACTCCGTGTTATTTCCTTCTCACCTTGTGCTGTTCTCATCTGACTTCGTGTCGTTCTCTTTGTAGTGTTAGCCTTGTTACTGTGGTACCTCGTGTCGTTCTCTCTTTATCTCATGCTGTAGTCATCTTATGTACCTCGTGTCGTTCTCAGTATAGTGCATCTCGTATTGCTATCACATACCTCATGCAGTTTTAGTTTTTGTGGCCTTGAGTTTTAATGGTTTTAATTTCTTAGCAGTTAGAGAAGAAGAGACCTTCACAGGCTATTCCATTGCGTCACCCCATGGGTTGGAAGCATCGACGCAGCGGTTAAAGAGGGTTGAAGATCTCTGAAGGCTGCGTCAACCCCTTGAAGCTAGTGCGTTAACGCCACCTGATTCTAGTTGCTGAGCGTGCTAATGAAGGGCACGTGATCCGAGGATAAGGAGAGTGCCCAGATGAGGACACGTGTACTGATAGCCTGCTGGATGCCGCCACGTGGTCCGAATTCTTAGGGCGGGAACTGTGGAAGCCACACGCGCCCTGGCTGCTGCTGCTGCTGCCGCTATATATACAAGCCTTCGTCCACAGATGAAGGCTGATCGGTGGAGGCAGATCGAAGCCTTGAGAGCAGAAGCTGAGAGCAGAAAAAGAGAGAAAGAAGAGAGAGCCTCCACGATCCAGGAGAAGAAAAGAAAAAGAGAAAGAGAGAAAAGGAGTGCAAAGATCGAGAGAAGAAGAGAAGTGCAACAGAGAAGAAAGAGGAAGAGAGAGAGTGAAGAAAGAAAGAAAGAGGAAGAGAGAGAGTGAAGAAAGAGAGTGAGGTCGAGGGAGATCTGTTCTTGATGGACCGTGGATCAAATCCAGGCCATCCAGCTCTTTAAGAGCCACATTGTGCTTCATTGTTTATAGCTTTCAGATTGCTGTTTATTTTCATTTTCTATTTTCTATGTTACATCTTCTTTAAGCTGTCAGTCAGCGGATTGCAGAGGTGCTGCCTCTGGATGGCTAAGCTGTATTGCCCAGTGGTTTGCAGTGGAGGACTCCACTGGACAGCAAGCTGTGTTGCTCAGCGGGACGAGGAGGATTCCTCGGATGGCAAGCTGTGTTGCCCAGCGGTTGTATGGCAAGCTGTGATGCCCAGCTGTTCAAGCTGTGAGTCAGCAGTAAGCCACACTCGGGTTGAGTGTGGGGTGGATGTAGGTCTGCTGGACCGAACCACCTAAAAACTCCTATTGCACTGTGGTTTGATTTATCTATTTTTGCTTCCGCTAGATGATTGCATAGGGGCGCTCTAAGTGTTTGGCTTCTGATTGAGCAGAAGAGTTGACTAGTTTTCTTAGAATATTTTAATCTGTCAAGAGAGCGAAATTCCAGTTGAGCTTCAGATTGTCTAATCTGTCTTGTTAGCATTCTAGTTTTTAATTGGGCGAAGGATTTTTATAAGGGTCATATTCATTCACCCCCCCTCTGAATACTACACCGAACCCAACAATTGGTATCAGAGCGGGTCTCTGATCTATCAGATCTAACAATCTGCAGAGGATCCTGCTAGATTTTTGGTGCATTTTCAGAGTGGGTGTATTGTGCTCGTTGTTTTGTTTCACCAGTTTAGTGCTTTACCTTGCCCATCTAGTTTTGCTTCATTTCTTGTCATTTGTTTTAGTGAGTTGAATCTGTTTGCCATCTGTCCAAATGGATCGTCCTCTAATTTATGATGGTTCTAACTTTGAAAGTTGGCTAGGAGGCCTAGCTGTGTATGTAGATTCCATTGATCCCAAACTATGGAGTTTGCTATCCAAAGGCCCACATCGATTACCCAAAGATCAGACCAAGTGGTCTAGTGAGGACACCTTTAAGAACCGTGATAATGTCATAATTCTTAATATCTTGAGAGCTGCTGTTAATAGTGATGTATATTCTTTTGCTCTCAGGTGCAATTCTGGAAAAGAGATATATGACAAAGTTATCTCTACGCATAACCATCAGAGTGATAGTTGTTTGATGGCCAACCGGGATGATGAAGATGAGACCTCATCTCAGGTAAGCTCTGAATCAGATGGATACTGCTTCGATGAATTGATAGAGATGTATGAAAATTTGTTAGAAGTATCCAAGAAATTGAAATCTGAGAATAAAAAGTTGAAAAAGAAATGTGATAGAATAAATCTGAAAGATTCTTGTGAAAACTGTCCAAATATGAAAAAGTCTTATGATGCATGCATGCTAGATGTTCAGAATCTAAAGAAACAAAATGATTCTCTAAAAATTGAAAAACAAACATGCTTGGATAAAATGTCAGAAATAGAGAATCAGTTGAATGATAAGAAAAAGGAGCATCTAAAAGGCATGCAGGAACTTACTGAAGTTAATACTGAAATGGACAAATTGAAATTGGAGAATAAAGATTTTCAAAAGAAAAATAAAACTCTTATGGTCAGAATGAATGAAATCAATGAGGAGGTTTCACAGTCTTCTTCTACTAAATCAAATTGTAAAATGTGCTCAGCATTAAGAGAACGTAATGAAGATCTCTTTAGTGAGATTGAATGGCTAAACAAACAAACTACCTCACTTAAAGAAGATCACAAAAATCTGCTTGATGAGAAAATTAAAGCAGAAGAAAGAGAAGAGGAACTGATTGAAAAATTGGAGCAAATGTTTGGAAGAGAAAGATGTGCTGGAAATGAAATTGATGCTAAAAATCTTGAGGAAGAAAATAATAAACTGAAGGATGAAATTGAAAAACTAAAATTGTTAAACACTGGCTTGTCCGAAAGACTTCTCACCATAGAAAAATGAAAAGCTGTCCATGATGAAGAATCACAAACTTTGATCAATCTGGAACAAGAAGTTGAGAAGTATAAAATTGCAAATAAAGTCTTAAGTGAATGTGTAAATTACAGTGAACAGGAGATAGCCAGTTATGAGCTTCATATAGCATCTTTGGAAGATAAAATTTATGATCTGGAAAACTTATCATCCAGGTCTGCAAAAATTGAAACAAAAATAAAAGCTGTTGTGAAAAGGAAGGATGATAATTTAAAAAGGGGAACAAACTGTAATTCTGATGTGAAGGAAATCTCTAAAAACTAGCTATATGCCACTTTTGTGAAAGGCTCTGATGTAGCTGGTACTTCAAGGCAATCCCCAAAACAAAATGAAAATCAGAAGTCACCTTCAAAATCTGTCTTTCAGTTCAAAGCTCAGAAAATTGAAAAGCAAACAAAACCTGTTGAGAATAATCAGAAATTGAAAAGAAAAAGTCAAACAAAGAAGGCAAATGTTAATTTTGATTATACTCTGAAATTTATTAGCTCTGCTGAATCTAATGCCTCTTCCACTCATTCGCATGCATCTAAGAATCCATATGATAGAAACCATGCTCCTAGGGAATCTGATGTCTCTTGCTACTACTGTGGTAGGCATGGTCATTATATGGATGACTGCAGTGTGATGAAAAGTGATGATATGATGCATGATAATTTTTTCTCAAATAGTCATCACCACCCCAAAAGAAACATGTCTGCTTCAAACCAACACATCATTTGTTATAATTGTAACAAACGTGGTCATAAAGCTGTTGAGTGTTGGTTTAGGCCTTCATGGGGTTTTAATGGCTCAAGAGGTAAGCACTCAAGGTGCTTCGAATGTGGGAGGCATGGCCACAAAGTCAAAGACTGCTGGCATGCTCAGGGAAGTAGAATTAATTCTAAATCTGTAAAATTTCCTGCTCCAAATGCTGTTGATAAGAAGAAAATTGAATTCATGAAAAAGAATTGTTACCACTTTGAATGTGGTAGGCTAGGTCACAAAGCTGCCAACTGTAGGCTGGCTGAGTATGAAAAGAAAAATTTTCATGTCAATAAAAGAAATACTCATGCTCATACACATACTTTTCATACTCATGTGCATGCACATGGGCATCATGGCTCTGCTAACATGAAGAATAAAAACAAAAAGTCTGTGGCTTCATGTTATTATTGTGGAAATTTTGGACACTCTATGTCTGATTATTTTCTAATGGAATTTGATGATGATGCTGCTATAGATATATATTTCCTCTCTTCTCTCTCTCTTTTCACTTCACTAAGGGGGTCAAAAGCACACCAAGTGCATGAACAAATGAGAGACGGAAGAGAAAACAGAGAATGAAGCAAAGTACCATGATCGCCACCAAGATGCCGTACGCGACAGGCACGCCGTACCTTGGAAAATGGGGAGACACTCGCCTTGGTGCAGCGCTGGGGATGAACGGCTCGGTTAGGACCGCTCTGGGATGAGCGGTCTTACGATAGACCGCCCTGGGACGCTGCGAGGGACGCGGGAGGAACTGCTGCAGTGAGATGGACGGCGCTTTAGGGACCGCACTCCAGTGAAGGACGGTTGTTTATGCACCGCGCGAGACGTTGAACGGCTGGAGGATGACCGCTCAAGACCTTCACTCAGCAAGTTGAGAAGGGTTCGACCTCCACCCTCTCTGGCCGGCCAGAGGGGATGGGCCTCGTGCTGATTAGATGCTGACCTGCGAAACAACGTAGAGACACAAAGAAAGACACCCAAATTAGACCTTAATGATGCGGTACATGTTCAAACAAGAAGAATTAAGCATGAACAAATGAAAAGGGGAGTACCTGGGGGGTTTTAAACCCCTAGGGTGACAAAAAAAAGGGATGGTTGTATGTATGTTATGAGAAGGAGGGGGGGTACGCGGGTGAGAAACGAAGTATGCAATGAAAGAACACGACAAAACTTATGAACGAAAAACTACGAAGACTGGGCTACTCCCTTGACCGAAGGCTCATGCGGACGTAGAGAGCCTCTCTCCTTGGTGCTGGGTCGCTCAAGAGTGCGGCAGGGCTTCGCCGTCGATCAAAAATCTCCCCCCCTTTCGACGTCCGGCCAATAGGGTCTATTTATAGAGCCTAGAAAGCCAATCTCGAAATTAGGGTTTAGAGCCATTTTCGAGACGAAATTATTCAAGATAAATCGTAGATAATACAATCATCTCTCATCCAGTCGAAACAGCACTTAAAATGGGTGATTATCCACGGAGATATTGATAAAAGAAGTTGGGGATAAAACCAAGAACAAAAGGATTAAAATCTGTTAAAATTGAGCAACCGACGGGATGAACGGTCTTACGATAGACCGCTCAACCAAGTGGGCGGTTCCATTCTAACCGTCCATACCCGTCGGTGGAAATTCAAATAATCAGCAAATAATCCCAATTATCCCTCGAACTGGCCGAAACGTCCGCCGTGGGACCCTGACTATATGAACGGTTGGATAAAGACCATTTTATCGTAGAGCGGCACAAACGCGACCGTTTTATCCTGTCGGTGAATAATTCAAGATAATTGGATAATTATCTGAGAAAACGGGCGCGCGTAGGACTCTGAGATATAGGCGGTTGTAATAGACCCGTCCATTATCTTGAACGGTCCTTATCACACCGCACAAAATCCTGTCGGTGAATATTCAGAAAATCCTCAGAAATTAGCCAAAATGTATGAACGGTCTGTTATCAACCGCCCCAGCCTTGAACGGCTGATGTGGGACCGTTCATGATCTTGGGTACCTCAGCTTTATAAAACAGTTCGATTAATCAAAGCCAAGGTCCGATAAGCCTTAAATGGATACGACCTTTACCAAGGAGGGAGGTTACACATAAAAATGGCCCAGGATGTGCCACAAAAATGGCCCAACGGATAATGGACAACTTAGGGCATCAATCAATGGAAGTAAGAGAAACGGCTCAACTTATCGGTATAAAACGGGTGTCAACAGATGCCCCTCCTTAACGCCCTCTTTGCAGGGGAGCGAGCGGAGGTGAAGCGGAGGTGACATGGAACATGGAGACGAAGCGGAAATGTAGCGGAGTGGACCGAAAAAGTGGGTGTTAAGGTAAAACGACACCCGTTCCTACCAATAAGCGATGAGAATCTTTCGGAAAACCTTGAACCGAGCGTTATGAACAATTGACCAAAAGGCGATGCCAATCTGGAGGGACTAAACCAAAGGAAATCAACCGACAAGACCAACCTCATGGGGGACACAATCCCGCGGTCCAATGAGGGGGCCACAAAAGAAAAAGATGCTAAAGCTCCAGACGGGGATCTTTCAGTCAACTGACCCCAACGAACCGACCAAAGAGAACCTTTAAACTCAGAGCGGAATTAGTTCATCTTACTCGAGCCTCTCAAACTCATAGCTGACCGTTACCGACGGGACATTTCTTAAGCAAACCATGGGGCATGAAAGCTCAAAAGAATGCGTATGATGCATGCTGGGCTAAAACAAAAAGAAATCCTTAAAACAAATGCCAAAAAAGATTAAAATATAACATATTCGAGAGTAATATTGTTAAGCTGGGAACATCAGAGTCAAGATATCGTCCGCTACCACAGCGCGCGGATAGAACCGTCCTCCTCGTGGCATCCCAACTTAACGGCCTATCCGAAGGTTAGATACATGAACCTGGATCATCATTGTTTTTGTTGAAGGGGAACATCAGATCCTGGGACATATAAGAAACCTGCCGGCTCTCGAAATAGTATATATAATACCATATAATAATGCAATAAGGGATTCAGGGATAGAAGAC
Organism: Amorphophallus konjac; assembly: GCA_022559845.1. Classification (NCBI taxonomy): domain Eukaryota; kingdom Viridiplantae; phylum Streptophyta; class Magnoliopsida; order Alismatales; family Araceae; genus Amorphophallus; species Amorphophallus konjac. The sequence continues at coordinate 213,657,211 of CM040121.1, forward strand.
CATACCTGACTTACCTGTGCAGGCGAAATGGCGAGACATGGTTGAAGTGATGCTGCATAAGATGATTGAGAGATGTATTTCCAAAGAAAATATTCAATATTCATGATTTAAGCACATCAACGAGATATACGGCCGTATTTAAACCGTTCTACCTTCCAAACGGCTCTATGGTAACCGTATGTATCTGTCATTCAAACAATTCTTTCAGGGCCGGTTGCCAGTGATGAACGGTTGTGTATACACCGTGTTAATCAGAACGGCTCTGTGGAAACCGCGCGTACCCAGAATTCCAACCGACATAAAATTAACGGTCAAGATAGGTATACGGTTATGACCAAACCGTGCACATAGTGAACGGTCTAACAATAGACCGTTCTTCTCTAGAGCTTCGAAAAAAGGAACCCCTTCGTCTCCCTCCACCGTAACCGACGGTGGAAGGGACGAAGGGGCAAACGAGGCCCACACTCTCCCTCTCTCACTCTCTCTTCTCAACTCCTCCCTCTCCCTCTCTCAACCTCACTGCACCCCAGCCCATTCGATGACCCGGACGAACTACCAGTCCGCCAGGCCACGGACCGCCGGTGAGGACTCGCCGCCATCGGAGCAACCGCCACCGCCGCCGGAGGAGGAGGGCACACCCGGGGTGACGATGGAGGAGCTCGCCATCGTCGTCGCCGACGAAGAGGCCCCTGCCGACAAGGAGGAGGTGGCCGGAGGACCACCGCCCACGGGGGCGGCCAAGAAACCACGGGATCCTGAGGTAGGTTTCCCCCACCTTTTCTTCCATTTCAATCATTTTTTTAGTTCCATGCATGTTAGTTTTAGGGGCTTAGAGGGGCCTAGGGGGTTGTTTTAGGGACCATGGAGGTCTCCCAGCCGGCTGGGAGGCCTCCGCCGTCGTCGGGGACGATGATGGTAAAACGGTTCAACAGAAACCGTACCGCCAGAACAATGCGGTCCCCAAAGGACCGCCCCAAACAAACACGGTGCTGGGAGCGCCGTTTACACTCACATAGCCAACGGTTCCTTAAAAACACAATACGGTGAGTGTATCACCGTTCAGAATACAGACGGGCCGTGTAGGTCCGCTCAAACTTGCAACCAAGCAAAATAATACGGTCCCTAGAGGACCGTCATAAAACAATACGGCCAGAGGTAGGCCGTTATTCCTTAAGAAGACGGGCAATCGGACGGTTCAGGGTGATCCGTCCATGATCAAAATGGCTAGGCATAGCCCGTTCAAACTGGGGGACCTGAGCGACAAAACGGTTTGAGTGAAGCCGCTCATCTATGGAGCGGTTTGGGAGCAACCGTTCTTAGAATCAATAATTGGGCTTTGAGCATTTTATTTATGTGAAACAAAATGTGAAACTAAATGACTAATGCAAAATAAAATGGATGAATGCAGGGGAAACGTAGGACCCGCACCTCCTGGCTACAGGTTCGGGCAGTGTACCTCGCACTGCCGGACTTCCAGAGGGAGCGATTGACTGCCATGGGGTTCGCCCCCTTCCTGAGCATTGAGGTGTGTCGCTTTGACGCGGCTCTGCTCTATGCTCTGCATGACCGCTGGGACCCAGTGAGTCGGACTTTCTTGTTCCCGTGGGGGCACATGGTTCCCACGTTGGAGGATGTGGCCAGGCTCACTGGCCTACGAGTGCACGGGTCGCCGGTCAGCGGGACCACTTTTCCTGATTACCGGGGGCTGGCTCGAGAGCTACTCGGGCTTCAGTTACGGTGCCCCGAGAGGCAGTCTACTCTCCTTCCCCGGGCTGCTCTCCAGGATAGCCTGGGCCTTCGACGAGCTGGCGTTGCGGTGGGAGAGCGACCAGAGGAGCACCTGGAGTGGCTGGTCGGGTTGGCGAGGCCGAGGGTCGCAGCGGCACCGGGACCAGAGGCAGACCGAGTACTCCGACGATTTCTGATGCTGATGTTTGGGCGGCTTCTCTTCTCCACTCGGGCGGATGTGATGAGCTGTCGCTTCCTCCCCTTCCTCCAGGAGCTCGAGCATGTAGGTGACTATGCTTGGGGAGCGGCGGTCCTCGCCTTCCTCTTTGACACTCTTAGTTCGACGGCGCGTCGGACGATGCTTGGGGGCTTCTCTCCCTTACTCCAGGTGTGACTCTCTTCCCTAGTCTTCATTATGCAACTCTATATGCTGACTGAATGCTGACACGACCTTGTGATACAGGTGTGGGCCTACGTGCGCCTACGTGGGTTGGGGAGAGGCGAGGAGACCCGCCCTGGGCTCCTGCCGATAGCGCGGAGGTGGACAGCACCCCGGGAGATGATGGCCTTGAGGAGGCAGGTTCGGGAGCTGCAGGACGACCTGGACTCTCTACCGTACACCTCGGTACGCTTCTAAACTCAGACTCTATAAATACATGCTATTCTGATGATACTGATGCAGTTTCCTATTCTTCGCAGGTACGGTGGACCCCTTACACGGAGGAGAGCCCGGAGGGACAGCCATGGGTGACCGAGGCCTTGGCCTTCTCCGGCCGGGACATGTGGCTTCACTGCATGAATGTGGTGGAGCCACTACACTTTAGGTTGGTGATGAGGACCATCGGGGTCCACCAGCCGGCTGTGGAGTTCCCTGCGCCCGAGAAGGCGGGGGAACGGGCGACGAGGACGACCCGGGGGCTCCGCGAGGCATATGACTGGACATCAAGGAACGCCGCGCAGGTTGCCGACTGGGCCGCTCAAGGGCGAGTGGTGACCGCCAGGGCAGAGAGCGACAGCACGTACTACACCGCATACGCACGGCACTACCGGGACCAGGTGTTCCGAGGCGCCCACCGACCGGTACGACTTCTAAACTTAAACTTTGTCTATCATGCTTATGATTCTTATATGATGATGCACTAACACATGGACTTCTACAATGTAGGTTGACCCTGCAGGACGAGTGGCAGAGCTGCAGGGACTCCTGCACTCCACCATACGGGAGAGAGACGAGGCCCGGCAGGCCCTGGCCCTACTGGTGAGTTTTCTAGACCTTAGACTCTTTAAATTATGCAGTCCTATATGATCATGATTATGCTTGTGACTGACCTGGAGTATTTGGATGCAGCGCGCCGAGGGTGTTCAGAGGGCGGGACCAGACGCTCCTTCTTCTTCCTCCGTCCAGACCCCAGCAGATCGAGCCGATCGAGAGGCGGACTTTACTCGGATGGTAGAGCGGGCCAAAGCGGCCGAGGTGGCACTTGTGGAGAGGGTACGCGAATTTCTACACTTCCTCTGTTTATTCATGCTTATGAAATGTGACTAACTGACAATGGTGTGTGAATGCAGACGTCCGAGCTGTCCCGCCTGCGGGCGGAGTTGGAGCAGAGCCGAGTAGCGGCTAGGGAGGAGGCAGTCCGGGTGGCGGAGCTGGAGCGGAGCCAGATGGCGGAGCTGGAGCGGAGCCGGGTGGCGGCTCTGGAGGAGGTAGCCCGGGTGCGAGAAGAGGCTGCGCGGAGCCAACCGGTAGGCGCAGTGGAGACGGCACTCCTCCGGGCCGAGCTAGAGCGACTACGGGCCGGTGCTACCGAGGCGAACCGTTATCGGGCAGAGGCCGAGCGTTACAGGAGTGAGGCAGAGCAGGCCCGTTTACAGGTTGCCCGTCTGGAGGGCAAGGTGGAGGGTATGAAGGAGGCGAGTCGGGAGCGCAGCAGGGCGACTGCGAGCGGCAGCCACGGCACCCACGGCTCCGTGAGGAGTTACTTCATTGGTTCTTCCGGCCATCGGAGGAACGAGGAGGAGGAGCGGCACCGGCGATGGCGTGATGAGGCGACCTCAGCGATGCCTCCCCCAAAGAGGCATGAGGGTGGTGGAGACAGCGACGGGGGCCAGGGAGAGGGAGCTACTTGACTGGTTGTACTGGGCCCATCCTTTGTATATGATATGATATGATAGTGATATGCATGTCTTCTATTTTTCATTTATTTTGTGGATGAATGTTTGTATGAGTGGGCAAATGAGTTTGAGGAGCTCGCTTAGCCTGAGAGAGATGAGTGACGCACACTCCGACTTGAGTGAGATGAGAGCGCACACGCCGACTTGAGTGAGATGAGAGCGCACACGCCGACTTGAGTGAGATGAGAGCGCACACGCCGACTTGAGTGAGATGAGAGCGCACACGCCGACTTGAGTGAGATGAGAGCGCACACGCCAACTTGAGTGAGATGAGTGCGCACACGCCGACTTGAGTGAGAGGAGAGCGCTAAATGACGGAGGCATGAGTGCAACAGGTTAATTGGGGAGCAGAGCATATGGACGGTTCTCCTCTAGCCGTTCGTATTCAAGAGCGGTTTTCTAAGGGCCGCGTGAATTCATTGGAACGGTTCCATATAAACCGTATGAGTGTTGGAACGGCGGAGTTAGGGCCGTACAAGTCACTGGGCCCAAGCTTCCTTTGGAGAGAAAAACTGTTGATGATGGGCCGTTTAATGGGTGGACGGTCTATCGTAAGACCGTCCAATCCCACTTCCGATTTGCTTGAGAGGGGACTCCCTGGAGAGTCCTCAGCCCGAGGGCAAGATGCTTTGAACTTATCACAACCCTATCTTAGCCCGCCCTAGACTTATCTAGGCCCAATCCTAAGAGGCTTAGGTTCTCTAATGAACCCTATAAGTAGCAGGTAGGCCTGAACTCTCAACTCACCCGTCTTCCTTCTCCTAAAGCCTAAAACCTTTGATTCTCGTCACCTCATCATGAAGAGGGCTTTTGATGGAAGTTCCGCGGGGGGAGCGTCGTTTGAAGGACCGCGACCGGCTAGAAAGGAGCGGGAAGCGATTCAACGACTAAACTTGATTCCTCGACATCTCAACGCCACCCCTATGAGAGAGGTAAGTTTGCTTAGAATATGTTCAAATCGTCATCTCTTGATTTCCTCTTATATCTCTTTACACCCCTTGCTTCCTTCTTCTTTTCAGCTTCTTCCCGGCCCGAGGCGCTTTTCTAATTTAAAGTGGGTGGCTCCCATGGTCCGTGCATTGCCCCTCGGGGTGACTCACCTTCTCAAATCCTGGCACTTGCACTCCCTCCTAGTTTTAGGTCAGAATTACCCCAAACTTTCTTTAGATTGGCACGGTATCTCTGCTTTGATGGAGATTTGGCATCCTCAGACCCATACCTTCCTCTTCCCATCTTTTGAGGCCACCATCCTGTTAGAGGAGGTAGAGACATACTTCGGGCTCCCTAGGTCCAAGGTGGGGGAGGAAGACTTGATATGCCATACTGTTGCCCCTATAGATCCAAAACTCATTCTAGGAGGGTTCATACCTGACAGCGGGGATGTTCGCACCTTCGTAGGCCCTCGCCACATTCACCTCCTTCCTCTGAGCCAGTGGGTGGTAGAACATTGCCGGAACAAGTGCGGGTGGGTTGAGACCATAGCCAAAGCTGCGTCCATCTGCCTATGCGGGGCCATCCTTTTCCCTTCAGCCGACCATGTCCTAGAGGTCCCTTTACTCAGCACCATTAGTGGCCTTTGGCAGGGACTTTCCATCTCTCAGGCTATCTTAGCTTATCTGTATGAGGGCCTTTCCTCAGCCGCCTTAGGAGGTCCTCTCTTTGGTTCGATGATCCTATTGGAGTGCTAGATGGGAGTTAGGATGAAGTTCACCGTGAGGGATGATATTACTTCAGTTAGCAGGATCTTTGGGAGCCACCCCCTTTACTTCATAGGGGGTGCCTTCAGGTTTTCTCCACTGGTTGAGTGCAGGATGGCTGAGCTGAAGACCAGGGACGAGTGGCGCCCGCACATCAACAGGCTGCCCCTGGATAGGTTCGTGATGCGCCCGGACTTCCTCCATGATACCACCATCAGGCTACCGAGGAGAGCTGGCTTGGACTTGAGGCTTGTGAGCGACACCACTTTGGCGATGCACAGCCCACACAGATGCTACCTGCAGATCGGGCTTCCCCGGATGGTGCTACCCACGCTACCCCACCTTCCCATGCTACAGATGCGGAGGATCGGGACTGAGGAGGACGAGCAGGCGGTCAGGAGTGCGTTGATCATGTGGGAGGTGAGCAGGGTGCGTACCCTGCCAGCAGAGGTCGAGGAGGCTCCAGAGACTAGACAGGCTTATCTTAGGGAGTTGAGAGAGATACGTCCTCGCAGGGATGCCCAGCGGCGGACTGAGTGATTTTCTTTTGTTTTTATGATGATATGGGATAGGATTTTATATTCGGATAACTTGATATATGACATGAATAAGATTTGATGAGATTGAGTTTAAGCTTTGCAATATGATTATGATGTGATGTGATTGTATAGGCTAATGCGAGGATTGAATATTCCTGTAGTCCTGAGTCAACTATCCTTCCGACCTGCCCCTGCACACGTGCAAACATGAAACAGATTAAATCTATCTTAGGCTCAGCCCCTTGCCTACAGCAAGTTAGGAGACGACCCTTTCTTGACTTTTGGTCAAGGGGGGTGAGCCTCATTAAATAGGCAAATATCAAAGTGCGAGAAAATGCAGATGAATGCAAGAAGAAAACAAATAAACGCAATTTTTGTTGGATTTTGAAATATTTGATTTTGTTTGGGTTTTGAAATATTTGATTTTTTTTTGGGTTTTGAAATATTTGATTTTTTTGGGTTTTGAAATATTTGATTTTTTGGGTTTTGAAATATTTGATTTTTTTTTGGGTTTTGAAATATTTGATTTTTTTTGGGTTTTGAAATATTTGATTTTTTGGGTTTTGAAATATTTGATTTTTTTTGGGTTTTGAAATATTTGATTTTTGGGTTTTGAAATATTTGATTTTTTTGGGGTTTTGAAATATTTGATTTTTTTTTGTTTTTGAAATATTTGATTTTTGGGTTTTGAAATATTTGATTTTTTGGGTTTTGAAATATTTGATTTTTTTTGGGTTTTGAAATATGTGATTTTTTTTGGGTTTTGAAATATTTTATTTTTTTTGGATTTTGAAACCAGCTCGGGTCTCAATAGCAGGGACCTTCTCGTCTTGCTACGGAATTTCAAGGTTCAGCGCGTGCAGGAAAGGGGACCGCCCGTGATCGGCGTCGACTTTGCTCGACGGTGCTTCTGCTGAGGCCATATCCGGGGTGGGATTCATTCCTTGGGAAAGTAAAAAGATTGAGTAGGGAAGCCGACGATAGGTGTAGAGATTTTTAGGGCTTGAGTTCTTTCCCGGGACCCCCCTTTTCTCAAGGAATCTGGTCTGTTGCGCCGGGGCTTTGTATCCATCATCGAACCTTCACCCGCTCTAGGCACGCATGCGACCGGGCTCATAACGTCCCGCGGGGAAACTGTACTGCCACGCTTGCCATGCCTAGCCGCATTTTTTGGGGATTCAGGGAGCTTCGAGCTTTGTGCTTTCGGCTTTTGCCCCTGTTCTTTCTTTTTCTTCTTCTTTTTTTGTTTTTGTTTGCTTTCCTTTTCCTTCTCTTTCTTTCTTTTTTTTTTCTTCTTTTGCGGAGTGAGGTCTTAACGGATTGCCCCTATTTGAGACCTTTTTTCTTTTGACGGGGAACCTGGGTCAGTTCTCGCCCCCTTATTCACCACTTGCGCCTTATCTTCAACCGAGAGAGAGGAAATGCAAGGATTTCCACCATCCCCGAGCATGGCCAAAGGAGAAACGGTGTCGGGTAGCATGAGAGAATACCGCACCACGGGGTCGTGTAGTGTGTGAAATGCTGAACCTGGGTCCTCCTTTTGCAATTTGGTGGGGTATGCCCTGCCACCGAGCCGTTCACCGGTTTTATTTTTTATGGATGAAAACGCTTTAAATACAGCCCATTCCACGGGTTCGGCAATTCCTCCCCCTCCGAGTTAATTAGGCGATATGCATTGCCAGGATAAGCTTCTTTGATTACGAAGGGCCCTTCCTAGTTGGGTTGCAACTTAGACCTGGGACCTGCAGACCTGATGAATTTGTGTTTTAAAATCATATTCCCCACTTGAAATTTTCTTTCGATGACCTTCTTTTGAAAATATCGCGAGACCCGCTTTTGATATACTGAAACATGATTGGCCGCATTTAACCTCTTCTCGTCTAAAAGTTCCAGTTGGACTAACAACGCCTCTCGACGGTCGTTGAGATTAAGTTCCTTGTCCAACTGCACCCTTAGGGAAGGGATTAGAATTTCATACGGGAGCACCGCTTCCATTCCGTAAGTGAGGGCAAAGGGAGTCTGCCCCGTGGGAGTGCGGACGGAGGTGCGGTAGGCCCATAGAGCTTCTATCAATTTGTCAGCCCAATCAGTAAATTTATGTGATTCGCATGTTTTCTTGATAATTTTGAGAAGGGTCTTATTCGTGGCCTCAGCCTGGCCATTACCTTGGGGGTAGTATGGTGATGAATGATGCAAAACTATATTGAATTTCTTACAGAGGTCCTGGAGCTCTTGTGAGATGAATTGAGGCCCGTTGTCGGTGACGATGCTGCTTGGCACTCCGAATCGTGAGATAATGTTCTTCATGATGAAGCGGCATACTGTGGTGGCTTTGATTTCTGCATAAGCCTCAGCCTCGGCCCACTTGGTGAAGTATTCTGTAGCCGTCAGAATGAAGGATTTCTGTTTAATTGCAGAGTTCGGATCACGGAGGGGCCCGATGATGTCGAAGGCCCACATAGAAAACGGCCAGGGGGCCGTAACAGGATGGAGAGAAGAGGCCGGAGCGTGGATTTTGTCGGCATGGATTTGGCACTGAAGACACCTACGGACATAGGTGGAGCAATCTTCCTCTAGGGTTGGCCAGTAATAGCCCTGCCTAAGAATCTTCTTTGCCAGGGCCTGTCCATTCACATGCCCTCCACACTCGCTAGAGTGGGCTGCTTCCACAACCTTCCAAGCTTCTTCGTTATCTAGACACCTCATTAGGACTCCATTCAGGGCCCGCCTATACAATTCACCGGCGATGATCGTGTACCTGGCGGCGACTCTTCTAATGGCTTTTCGCTGTTCAGCGTTGGCCGTTTCCGGAAATGTGCCATCCTTGCAGTATTGCTCGATCTCATAAAACCACGGCAATTCTTCCTCTTCAATGATCTCCTCGAGCTCAGTTAACGAAACCTCTTTTATTTCCTCCCTTTCTACTTTCTTCTCTACGGACATCCTAAGGTTGTTGAACCAGGGATCCTACAGGGAAGGGACGTCTAGCCTTTGGACCACAATGGTCTCGGTGGCGCGACTTAGGGGGAGTGATAGAGAAGAGGTGAGAGACGCGAGGGCATCGGCCAAGATATTCTGAGAGCGAGGAGTATGAATATAGACGAGTTTCCTAAATTGCCTGGCCAAGAGTGTGACCAGATCTTGGTAGGGTTTGAGTTTAGGATCACGGGTGCGGTAGGTTGACAAAACTTGACGCAGCACCAGCTGGGAGTCTCCTATGATGTTTAGGTATCGCGCACCCAAGATGTAGGCGTGCTTCAGACCGGCAAGGAGAGCCTCATACTCGGCTATATTGTTGGTGGCGGGAAACGAGAGTTGATATGCCATGGGGATGGTTACCCCTTCTGGGGTAAGGAGAACGGCGCCGACTCCGCTGCCCTGGGAATTAAGGGCACCATCGAAGTGAAGGGACCAGAAAGAAAGATGAGTGACTACCGCCAGGTGTTCGTCGGGGAATTCATCCTGAATGGAATCAGTGCGAGGGATAGGAGAATGGGCTAGGTGTTCGGCAATAGCATATCCTTTGATTGCTTTCTACACGATGAAGGTGATGTCGAACTGGGAGAGAAAACTTTGCCAGCGAGCTAGTCGATTAGAAAGGACCGGCTTTTCCAACAGATAACGAATGGGGTCCATTCTAGAGATGAGCCTGACCTCGTGGGCGAGAAAGTAGTGTTTAAGCTTCTGCGCTACCCATACTAGTGCTGCACAGGTTTTCTCCATAGCAGTGTACTTGGATTCGGCAGGATTAAATAACCTTGAAAGATAGTATGCCGCCCTTTCTCTTCCTTCATCATCAACCTGTGCCAAAACAGCTCCTAGGAAGTCCTCAATTACAGAAATGTACAGGATCAGGGGTTTCCCGGGGACGGGTGGTTGTAGAACCGGGGGATTAGAGAGGTACACTTTGAGTTCCTCATAGGCCTTTTGACATTGTTCATTCCATTCGAATTTCGTGCCGGTCTTTAACAGGTCATAAAACGGGCGACATCTTTGCGAATGCTGAGATATGAATCTCCTGATAAATTGCAAACGCCCGATCAAACCCCGAAGCTCAGTGACGTTCTTCGGCGGTGGCATTTCCATGATGGCCTTTGCCTTGTTTGGATCGATTTGAATCCCCCGTTTACTAACTATAAACCCAAGCAATTTCCCTGATGCAACTCCGAACACACATTTCTTTGGATTCATCTTTAACTTGTATTCCCTAGCCCTTTGCAATACCTTGGCTAGAATGGCGGGGTGCTCTTCCTGTGACCTCGATTTGACTAGGATATCATCCACATAAGCTTCTAAATAAACGTGCATCATATCGTGGAAGATAGCCATCATCGCCCTTTGGTAGGTGGCACCTGCATTTTTCAACCCAAATGGCATGACGACGTAGCAGTACGTGCCCCATGGTGTGGTGAACGAGGTCTTTTCTTGATCTTCCGGAGCCAAAAGGATTTGGTTATACCCCGAGTAGCCGTCCATGAAGGAGAGGGCTTCGTACCCAGCTGTATTATCGACCAAGACGTCGATGTGAGGAAGTGGAAAATCATCTTTCGGACATGCCTTGTTTAAGTCCCTGAAGTCAATACAGATTCGAATTTTACCATCCTTCTTCATCACCGGGACTATATTCGCCACCCATTGTGGATACAGCACCACTCTAATGAACCGGGCCTTGTGCAATTTATCGACTTCCTCCTTATCCTTAAGGCCATTTGCGGGTGGAATCTCCTTGCCTTCTGTTTAACGGGCGTTGCCCCTGGTTTGAGAATCAGCCTGTGTTCAACCAAGGCGGGGTCAAGGCCTGGCATGTCCTCGTAGGACCAGGCGAAAGAATCGCTGTACTCCCTCAAGACTTCGACCAATTCCTTTTCGACTTGAGGAGGGAGATTGGCGGAAATAAGTATGGGCCTGGGGTCCTCTATTGTTCCGAGGTTAATCTCCTTAGTGGATTCGTCCACTGCCATGGAGGGTTCGTCGAACTTTTTCAAGCCTTGGGTATATAGGTCGGCAGTGTCGTCCACTTCATCTTCCTCATCATCAGCTGGGTCTTTCTCATTCACAATTTCATATACCCCTAATCCATCCTTGCTCCATACCTCCTCAGCTCCCTCATCATCTTCCAAGACAATCGCGGTCTCTACAAATTCCGGGCACTTTAATAGAGCATGACATCTTCCAGCCAAATCTTGTAGAAACCTATCAGGAATGGTTTTGAAGGGGTGCGACATGGCAGGTGCCGCAGACGTGGGTGGGCTGACAGAACTTGAACTAGACTCTACCCTGATTGACTCGACCATCCTAGAAGACTCAATACACTGTACATCTAACCTAGGGGAGCAGAAATCTACCGGAAAAGAAACAGGGGTCTCGTGCCCCTGGGAATCTGGGTAGAACATAGCGTAATCTTCCATGGAGACCTCCGTTTTGAGATTGGCGTTTTTTTTTTGGAGGTCGGAAGTGATCACACAACAGGAGGAAGAAGGCGGAGGGGGGAGGCAGTTGCATGGGAAACAATTCCGGGAAAATGCAGTCAAAGAAAGGGTCAGAAGACTTAAACCACATTTCATGGAGCTGAGCTCCTGGAGGAGGAGGAGTGAATATGGTTGATAAATCAATGGGCGGGCAGCGCCCGCAAGCACATGGAACGAATAAAACTTCGGGTCTCTCCGCAAAGTACGGGTCGACCAGGAGTGGAGGGGAACGGGGAACAGAATCCCGTTGTTGAAACCAGGAAGCGAGACGGGATGGGGACATAGAATAAGTAGTGATGGAGCTCCCCGTCTTCCGGGGCCCCTGGCGTGCCAATGGCATCGGGGGGCGCCTTACCAGCTGCGTCTCCCTTTTCTTCGGGTCACCCTCTTCTTCATAAAACATCTTTGCAAAGCAATTGGCAAAGTCTTCCAAGTCGCCGGCTAACCCCGGCGGTGGTGGTGGAGGATCGGCAACAGCACAAGCTTCATCTATCTTTTCTTCAAGGCGGGATGGCGAGGTTTTCAAGGTGCCAGGCTGCAACGGACCCTTCACGAAATGTTGCCGGTAATCCCAGGTCAACGGCCCAGAGTCCCCAAGCATCGACATGGAGGATTCATGGTAGCTGAGGCCCCGACGGCCCATCTTCCTTCCCCTGGGAACGGGGTTGGTTCGGCCTTGCAGCTGTGCGCCGAGCCCTCGGCCTGGCTGATAGCCCAATTTCAGAATTATGTGCCACCCTTTGGAGTCTCTCATCTTGGGTTTTACTTTCACATTGACTGGTGCAGTGGTGGGTTTGCGCGATGCATACGCCCATGAATAGTTCAAGTCCATGACAGATAAAACAGGTCTGTTGCTCGGCCATAGTGTGGGCAAGATCTTGGCTGCTATGGCGTCAACGTTTTGAATTGTGGAAACACTTTTCACCTTGACCACTCGCCCCTGGAATGGGAACTTCAGACACTGGTGGGCAGTTGAGGGGACGGCGTTCAAACCATTTAACCATGGACGACCCAGAATGGCTTTGAACATTGGGTCTATGTCCAACACATAAAATTCTACATCCATCACCAAGGGCCCTAGCTCGGCCTGCACAGTTACTACTCCATGACAAGCACGTCTAGAATTGTCATATGCAGCTATCGTGGTTGGTGTCGGCTTGAGCATGTCCTCCGATATGTTACAAGCACGAAGAGTACTCAATGGGCAGACATTTATTGACGCCCCTGTATCCACAAGGGCGGATTCCACGATCGTCTTGTTTAAAGAGATGGTAATACATAATGGCATCTGGCGCGCCTCAGGAGGAGCTAATTCTGACTCAGCAAATGCAATAGATGGCCCCTTGGTGATCGTGGCCAAAACCGCAGGCAGGCTATCCACCGCCACATCCTCGCTCACCATAACCTTCTGTAGGAAGATTTTCAGGGCATCATGGTGGAGCGGCGACCTCTTGATCAACTCTAATACTGAGATTTTGGCCGGCAGCCGGTCTAAATGCTGTAACAAGTCATATCTTGTGCCCGGCACCGGATCTATCTCCTCTGGTTCAACTGTAGGGGAGGAAACTGCAGGGTTCGGTGCAGATGCACCTGAGGAAGGAAACATCCTCTGGAAAGGACGCCCGCTCCGAAGGGCGCATTGTGATGCTTGCACGGCCTGGACTGGACCCCCGTTTGGCCTGGTGGGGTAGGCAGATGGCGTGGAGATGGGGGTGAGGATGACGGGAATAGGCTTAATGGGCCCTGGTGGAGGGGAAATGGGCGAAGGGTTAAGCTTAGGGGAAATGATGGGAGGCATGGCGGGTGGTGGTGAGAGGACTGATGGAGTAGAGTGGAGCATAGAGGGCCTAAGAGGCGACGCGGGGGAAGTGACGGGCGGTGTTGCGGCGGGTTTAAGGATGGAGGGGATGGCTGGTGCGGGAGAGTAGTGGTGGTGTAAGGCCAAGAGATGGGCGGGGGTCTCATCATCGAACGTCCATCCAGCATTGGGGGCTGGGCGTTGGACTGCATTCACTAGTGCTGGGGCCGGTGCCGGCGGTTGCTGTTGTTGCTGGGGAGCGGGCTGATGCATTGGCATGGGATTTTGATGGATCCCAAGGTCTTACTGCTGTGGTGGGGGCTGCGGTTGCTGTTGGTGCTGTTGCTACTGCTGCTGCTGGGGCGCCGCCTGTTGCGGCCTGGCCTGTCTCTGCCTCTGCTTGATATCCTCAATTAGTTGGTGCATCTGGGCCCAATCAATTCTCTGGCCCTCATGCAGATCATACACCAGGTCTCTGAATTGATAACATCGCTCTATTGTGTGCCCCGGCTGCCGATGGAATATACAGTATCGGGACTGGTCGGCAGCCGGATTCCAATTCGGGCGCTCAGGCGGCAATTGAAGGTCGCCAGTATACATTAGAGCAGAGAAAATATCTGACAAGGTTTCCGGAAGAGGGGGGTAATGAGCCCTCTTTGGAGCTGGTCGAGCAGAGCCATAGGCAGGGGGTGGAGGAACATTATTGTATTGCGGGGGTCGCTGAGGCTGTTGGGGTGGCGGAGGCGCCTGTGGAGGGTATTGCGGGACTTGGAAGGCAGGCTGGGGAGCTTGCGGGGCAGCGAACTGGGGGTTACGCTGAGATGGTGGGAAGCGGGGTGGAGCGGCGTGTTGGGGGAACTGAACGGCCTGGACTTGCTCGTTAATTTGTACTCCCTCAGTGACGGGGCCCTGGGATTTCTTAGTGGCCTTGGGCTTCTGGGCCTCGAACAGAGAATGGATGGGGGAATCTTTAAATTGGGTTTGAATAAACCTAGCCCTGCTGTATAGTTGGTGCATGTTTGAAATGTCATTCATTGCCAGAATGTTTCTGAAAGTTGGCGTAGCGTTGGAAATCAACAATTTTACTTTTTCCTCTTCCGGAATCTGCCCGGGCACCCGCGAGGCCATCTGTCTCCAGCGATCTGCATAAGTGGCGAAGTCTTCCTCCGGCTTCATCTTTTCTGCCACCAGGTCCGTGAAAGAGTACTCGGGTCCGACCCGATCCTGAAACCTCTGTATGAACCTCTCTTTGATGGTCTTAAAATTCTCAGCCTCCTCCAAAGGCAGGGTGTAAAACAATTCCAGCGCGACCCCCTCCAGGGACCGACGGAACAAATAAGCCATCAAGCGATCATCCTGTTGGAACTGCGCAGACTCGTACAAGAACTCCCGGACATGGATGAATGGGTTGCCATTCCCATCATATTTGCGGTACACGGGGAGCTCCGACTGGGAAGGAAAACGTAGGTCCCTGAAGTTAGGGATAGGGACATCGGCAAGAGATTGCGGGCCAACCCGCTTGTGGAGGAGATCAATTTGTTGTTGCATAGCAGCCCACTTGTCAAGGATTTCTCGTTCCCGGGAAGGAGGGGGAGGAGCAAGAGGAGTAGCACCCGGATAGGCGACCAAAGGATAAACTAACGAAGGAGGCGGCCCATAAGAGGGGTAATGGGCCGAGGAGGGGCCCATATCCGCATGAGTGACCTGAGCCGCCCCCGGCTGTGACCTAGCGAAGTCTGCCGGGGCCATGAGGACCTGAGGCGATGGGGAAATTGTAGGGTATGGCTCAAGATAAGGAACAGAGGGGATCGGGGATTTCCCTTTATCCAGTTGCTGATGAACCGATGTGGATGCCTGGCCCATTTCCATATTGGGATAGCGAAAATTCTGAGGGCGCACTGGAGTAAGGTCAATGGGAGCCGCAGAGGTGGTCCCGACCACAGGAGCTGAAGTGGTGACATGGGCCGTGGCACGAGCCAGAGCTGAGGCCGGGGCATCGCCCCCTTGCAAAGCTTGCCTGATGAGATGGAGTTGGGTGGGGTCCAACTGGGCCATCATGTCGAGGATCGTACTGGCTGAATTCTGATTGGACAGGTTTGGAAAAGAGGGTCGGGGACCCTCGCCAAGAGAGGTCGGGAGTGAAGGGGCCGTCCCCTCTCCTCCTTGCAAATGGGTGACCCTAGGTGGGTCCTCAAGGAGACCACGAGGAAGGGAATCCTCATGGGCCGCAGAGAAATCGTAAGATGACATGGAAGAAGAAGCAGAATCGAACAAGGGGTTGGAGTAGGAATGGAAATAAGAATCAACCCTAGGCAGTGATCGTGGGGGCAGAAGGCAGTCCCACATACACCAAGACACTTGATACTAGAACAAGCAACACTAAATCAATCAAATCTACCAAGCAAATAGTAAGCATACAATGGAGCGAGATGAGAGTAGAATCACTCGATAATGCAATCAAGTTCTTAAAATGATGCTCGTCGGTTCCTTATATCTTCAGGTTTGAACCTTAGTGGATTAATAAAAATGTCAATTCTCTCGACCACTAGGTACCTGACTAGGATGAGAACGAGGAGCCGTGTGACTCTATTGGGATCTCTCACTCGCGGATGCAACCTTAGACGAGGGTGGATACGGTACAACCTGCCCGGCGTCCGTGTGGGAATCCACGGCTCACGGGGGCTTACGGAGGTCCTCAGCAAGGTCCCTAGTCGGCTCCAAGGAATATGGAGACGAGAGGAAACCCTACCTCGGTAGGAATGCAACTAATATGTGAAAATATCGATGCTCCTATGCGCACCGGAGTGCATGCACAAACTAGCCTAGCAGCTATCAATCAATGAGCAAACATACACATGAATACCAAAAGCATGGTGATGCAATAATAATAAGATAGCAGGGGGAGCCAACGAACAGCACCAGGAGCAATATATATATCAGCCAAAACACTAAGCAAGACGACAGAAATGCACTGCGACAGGAGATGTGCGGTCCTCCTCTGACCGCTCTAAGTACTCAGACGGTCCAATTTCAGCCGTAATGCATAGGTAGAAAATGCAAGGGACATACCAGACAGACGGCTTATTGTCAACCGCACTCGTGTTTGAACCGCCGCCTCACAGCCGTGTATCTGCCACCAGAAAGTACTGCGTACCTGTGCCTGGGTGCGGGACGGCTGTGTGAAAGCCGCACAAAGAGATGGACGGCGTCCAGGGAGCCGTCTGCAATAGGAAAGGCCGGTGTAGTTGAACTTGAAGGCAGAGTATATGAACGGCGTAGGATCAACCGCGCTGACGGTTAGACGGCTCTGGAAGAACCGCGTGTGAGCCAGAGGACAGAAACCGTCTCCTACCTGTAAATCACTCCAAGAAGAGAACCTTGACACGACTAAGAAGGGTCAGCAACTCAAAAGCACGATGGGCACTAGGCGTCCCACCGTGATCGCCACAAAAGGGGTGTAGATATATATTTCCTCTCTTCTCTCTCTCTTTTCACTTCACTAAGGGGGTCAAAAGCACACCAAGTGCATGAACAAATGAGAGACGGAAGAGAAAACAGAGAATGAAGCAAAGTACCGTGATCGCCACCAAGATGCCGTACGCGACAGGCACGCCGTACCTTGGAAAATGGGGAGACACTCGCCTTGGTGCAGCGCTGGGGATGAACGGCTCGGTTAGGACCGCTTTGGGATGAGCGGTCTTACAATAGACCGCCCTGGGACGCTGCGAGGGACGCGGGAGGAACTGCTGTAGTGAGATGGACGGCGCTTTAAGGACCACACTCTAGTGAAGGACGGTTGTTTATGCACCGCGCGAGACGTTGAACGGCTGGAGGATGACCGCTCAAGACCTTCACTCAGCAAGTTGAGAAGGGTTCGACCTCCACCCTCTCTGGCCGGCCAGAGGGGATGGGCCTCGTGCTGATTAGATGCTGACCTGCGAAACAACGTAGAGACACAAAGAAAGACTCCCAAATTAGACCTTAATGATGCGGTACATGTTCAAACAAGAAGAATTAAGCATGAACAAATGAAAAGGGGAGTACCTGGGGGGTTTTAAACCCCTAGGGTGACAAAAAAAAGGGATGGTTGTATGTATGTTATGAGAAGGAGGGGGGGTACGCGGGTGAGAAACGAAGTATGCAATGAAAGAACACGATAAAACTTATGAACGAAAAACTACGAAGACTGGGCTACTCCCTTGATCGGAGGCTCATGCGGACGTAGAGAGCCTCTCTCCTTGGTGCTGGGTCGCTCAAGAGTGCGGCAGGGCTTCGCCGTCGATCAAAAATCTCCCCCCCTTTCGACGTCCGGCCAATAGGGTCTATTTATAGAGCCTAGAAAGCCAATCTCGAAATTAGGGTTTAGAGCCATTTTTGAGATGAAATTATTCAAGATAAATCGTAGATAATACAATCATCTCTCATCCAGTCGAAACAGCACTTAAAATGGGTGATTATCCACGGAGATATTGATAAAAGAAGTTTGGGATAAAACCAAGAACAAAAGGATTAAAATCTGTTAAAATTGAGCAATCGACGGGATGAACGGTCTTACGATAGACCGCTCAACCAAGTGGGCGGTTCCATTCTAACCGTCCATACCCGTCGGTGGAAATTCAAATAATCAGCAAATAATCCCAATTATCCCTCGAACTGGCCGAAACGTCCGTCGTGGGACCTGACTATATGAACGGTTGGATAAAGACCGTTTTATCGTAGAGCGGCACAAACGCGACCGTTTTATCCTGTCGGTGATAATTCAAGATAATTGGATAATTATCTGAGAAAACGGGCGCGCGTAGGACTCTGAGATATAGGCGGTTGTAATAGACCCGTCCATTATCTTGAACGGTCCTTATCACACCGCACAAAATCCTGTCGGTGAATATTCAGAAAATCCTCAGAAATTAGCCAAAATGTATGAACGGTCTGTTATCAACCGCCCCAGCCTTGAACGGCTGATGTGGGACCGTTCATGATCTTGGGTACCTCAGCTTTATAAAACAGTTCGATTAATCAAAGCCAAGGTCCGATAAGCCTTAAATGGATACAACCTTTACCAAGGAGGGAGGTTACACATAAAAATGGCCCAAGATGTGCCACAAAAATGGCCCAACGGATAATGGACAACTTAGGGCATCAATCAATGGAAGTAAGAGAAACGGCTCAACTTATCGGTATAAAACGGGTGTCAACATCTGCAAAAAGAATATTTAGAACACCTGTCAGGGTAAATGCAAGACCCAAAGCTACTTGGGTCCCTGCAGGATCAAAATGATCATAGTGTTACAGGTGTGCCTTGGGTCAAAGAATAAACAGGGGTTAACAGACCAAGGCACTCAAATGGAAACCCCAGGATCCTACCCTTCAGTTCAGTTCTGAACTTTGTTTAAATCTCATAATCTGAAAAATCCTGATTTGTCTGTTTTAATTTCATTATCTAAAATTGTTGTTTTGCTTGGTTGAGTT
Source organism: Amorphophallus konjac (assembly GCA_022559845.1). Classification (NCBI taxonomy): domain Eukaryota; kingdom Viridiplantae; phylum Streptophyta; class Magnoliopsida; order Alismatales; family Araceae; genus Amorphophallus; species Amorphophallus konjac. The sequence continues at coordinate 213,676,085 of CM040121.1, forward strand.
TTGATGCTCTTCTCATGTTATTGTTTGCACTAAATAAATGAGATTGCTTTGCACTGCATATGTCATTTGCATGACCATCATGGTATATTAAATGGAACAGTGCTGAAGGGCATATAGAGTATGTCTGGATGCTACTGCCATGTGTGAGGTGGTCCTTGGACCGAGTCCTCCACCTAGTACCATGGGTCTAGTTTTCATATAGAGCAGTGTATTGCATATCATAAATTTGAAGAAAATAAAATTCGAAAAGAAATGATTCATTGCACATCATACATTTTGTCAGGGGGAGCTTGTTTGCTATTGATTGATCATCATGCTCTCCTTGTTAGAATTGTTGCATACTGCATATGTAGGATAGTGCATATCATAAAATTTTGAAAAATCTAAAAAAAATTCATTGCACTTAGACAGGGGGAGCATTCCTATTTCATATCTTCTTCACCTCATGAACTCCCTTTGTTTAAGTAACCTGATTCATTCTCTTGACTGTGCGCTATTCAACTGAATTCTCTGCTGGTATCTCTAAAATAGCTGATCAGTCTGTATTCCAGACTCAGCTACTGTCTGATGATAAAATCTCTTCTGATGCTCTTCTCTATTGCTGATTTACTCTTGCACCAGCCTATACTCACCTTTCACATTCTTCTCAGCTGGTGTGACTGAATTGGCTCTACTAATTGATTTGTTGGTCAGCTAAACTTATTTTTCTGATCTGAGGAACTTAAGCTGCATGTCATGCAACTCAGTCTGAGAATATTGTAGAAATTTCTATCATATAGGTTTAAGAATTATCACTGAATCAGACTGATATAAGATTAATGTATTCTCAGATTTATAGTTAAATGAATTGAAAATATCTGAATGATAAGGTTTAATAAACTTTAACCACATGTGTCATGTAAACCTTAGACTCTCTCATCTGATATCCGAAAATTTGAATTCAGGGCTTCTTTGGCTAAGATGCATATAGTGTGTACTGTTGTTAAACATTAATTTGAAACATGTTGACTAAATGAAGAAATTGTGAATTCAGAGCAATGACTCGGTCACTGAGAAACTGAGTTATTTATCAATGAAATAAAGCAACTCATGTCATGAGGTGCCATAGTTATCTCTGATAAAAATTTAGTGAAACAAAACCAGACAGAGCAATAGCTTATTTGTGTTGAGTAGCTGGGGAGTCTGGCCTCTGATAAAGGTGTCTTCTCATGTAAAAAGACACTCATATTGCTAACTCTGCTCTCAAAGTGAGAGGCAATGACAGTTATCACACTGAGTAACTGGGTCACTTCAACTAAGACTTGTTGTGCCTCATGAAAAAAAGGTGTTGATCAACTTAAATTACTCAGGAAAAATATAATGTGCTTCAAATGAAATTATCTTGAAAAATCTGTCAACTCATGTTCTTGAAAAGTGTTTAACTTCTATACTAACCTGTGTATTTTTCAAAGGTGCTTTTGAGATCATATGTGGAAGATAAAAGATGATTATTTTTTAGTGTTCTCTGACTATTTGGTTCACTTTTATTAAAACTTGGATTCAGATATGAGTATTGAGTTTAATTTGACAAATTTGGTATACATCAAAATTAAATCAGATTGGTTAAGTTGCCACTTCATAACCCTTTATGATAGAAGAGTCTACATCTTTTAAGACTTATTGAAGTGATGTATGCATTAAAATCCCTCATGATCAGATTTTCTAGATAGCCTGATCAGATTCAGTCTGATTATTCATTGAGATATCTAGTGATGATTGTTGGAATCTTCCATCACCAATCACTTTACTCTCCACACTGTTGGAATCTTCCATCTTATTCTACAATAAGTTCTGATTCTGTGGTCGTTTCACCAGAATTCAATTTCTTCGTAATGGCAGAATTTAGCTTGATTCATTGGATAACCAGAGTTCATTCCTGTGCTTCAGGGGAAGTTATGGCTTATTTGCATCTAAGGGGAGCGTAGTCAATCCTGCATGTTGATAGGGGGAGAGCTGTTTCATTGTCATAAGAGAGAATTTCATTTTAATGAACCATGACTCATTCTCTGAATTTATGTGCTGTTTTTGTATGCTGAATTTGTCTCTCAAACCATTTTCCTTCTTTTTGATTATGTCAAAGGGGGAGAATAGTTTGACGAGTCAGTGGGACTCATCATGTTGCCATCATCAAAAAGGGGGAGATTGTTGTGCCCCTTGTGCTTTGTTGATGATGTGGTGTTTTAATGATAGCAACATGATTGTTTATAAATTGTTTATAACTGATATACTCTGTGGATAATGCATATGACTGTGACTGGTATATTATCTGGGGAATGCATGTGTTCTGTCTGCAAGTCCATACATTGCATTCGCCAAGTCTGTACATCCATCTGCTTGCATTGAGTCTATACATCGCTCACTTGCATGATCATCAAGTATGCACATTGGACTTTTACTTAAGTCTGTACATTGCATCATAGTGTTATGCAGTGTCTTGGTGAAGTCTATATAGACTGTTCATGCATTCAAGTTCAAGTATACACATCGGTCCGTCTCTGTTAGCGTCTCACATGCATATTTGAGTCAAAGTCTGTACAGCGGCATGCATTGCTTTTCAAGTCCACACACTACACTGTAGCCTACGTCTCATGCAGCGTCAACGCTGTGAGCATTCTCAAGTCTACAGCGTCAACGCTGTGAGTGTGTACATCGCATTCACGTTTCACAAACTCTATACAGTGCCTCAGGCTGAGCAAGTCCACACATTGGTCGGTGGAAAGTCTGTACATTTAGAAGTCTGTACATCCACCGTCTTCATCAGCGTCTCATTCATATTGGAAGTCTAGACATTGGTCTTCACCTGAAGTCTGTACAGCCATTCTCTTATCAAAGTTCATACATCCTTCTGTTGGAATTCCAAGTCCATACATCGGACTGTTTGAGCAAAGTCTGTACAGCGTGTCACTCACGTTGGAAGTCTAGACATTGGCGTTGGTCATCCAAGTCTGTACATCACTTGGCGCTCACCAAGTCTGTACATCCTCCGCCAAGCTTTCCAAGTCTGTACAGCCAAAGTCTGCACATCTTGTTCAGTGAAGTATGAACATTGCATTTACAACGTCTTCACACTTGAAGTCCATACATCGTGTTTGGACTAAGTCTGTACAGCCATTTACATAGTGAAGTCTACACATTCCTTTGAATTGCATGAAGTCCATACAGTGGGTAAAGTCTGTACACTGTCCATGTTTCATACAGCGTTAACTCAGTGTTTCATGTAGCGTCAACGCATTGCATTGTGAATGCTTACAAAGTCTATACATTGTCTCTTTTACCTACGTTGCTTGAAACGAAGTCCATACATTCATTTGCATTGAATGAAGTCAGTACATTGGCTTTTGTCATGCTCAGAATGCTTAAGTCTATACACTGCCTTTGTTTCAAAGTCGATACATTATCTTTGTTTCAAAGTCTACATTGGCTCTTGGTCTTCAAGTCGATACAGAGTCTGCACCCTTCGAAGTCTGTACACTGGCCTCAGCTAGTCAAGTCTATTCACTGGTCTGTTTGGTCAAGTCTATACACCCTTCAGTTGAAATATTGTTGGATTTTTGTGACTTCCCTAGTGTTTTGATGATGAGCATCACTATGTTAAATATTGTCATTTTAATCAGATATTTTGCGTAATGTTATGCATTTGAAATTTCCATGATTAACAGGAAAACTGCTATGAGGTAGTACCTTGTATGTCCGTACTGTTCCTTTCATACTTCGTGTTGTTTGTGTTTACTACACTTCGTGTTGTCCTATTGTACGTCGTGTTGTTCCAACTATGTTTGTTGATTGTCTTCGTGCTGTTTACTGAAGCAGCTCGATTTGTTCTGATGAACTTCGAGTCATTTTCCTGTGAACCTCGTGTCGTTTCTTCAGTATTTAGTTGCTCATCTCGAGTCATCCTTTTATTTTTGCTCTTGTGTTTTCGTGTCATTTACTGTAGTTACTCGAGTCGTTTTCCTGCTTTCACTGTTTTATCACGTGTCGTTGTAGCCGTTCCTATCTTCTGTCTTCGTGTTGTTTTTCCTAGACCCTGTGTCCTTCTTGCTTTGTGACCACACTTCCTGTCGGTTTTTGTTTTCGTCTTCGAGTTGTTTTCAGCCTGTGTCGTCCTCGTTTTCGAGTCGTTCTTCGTGTTGTTTCTGTGTTTGTGTCTTCGAGTTGTTTTCAGCCCGGGTCGTCCTCGTTTTCGAGTCGTTCTTCGTGTTGTTTCTGTGTTTGTGTCTTCGTGTTGTTTTTATGTCTTCGTGTTGCTTCTTTCTATCTTCGTCCAGGTTTCCTCTGATCGCGTGTTTTACTACCATTTTACTCCGTGTTATTTCCTTCTCACCTCGTGCTGTTCTCATCTGACTTCGTGTCGTTCTCTTTGTAGTGTTATCCTTGTTACTGTGGTACCTCGTGTCGTTCTCTCTTTATCTCGTGCTGTAGTCATCTTATGTACCTCGTGTCGTTCTCAGTATAGTGCATCTCGTATTGCTATCACATACCTCATGCAGTTTTAGTTTTTGTGGCCTTGAGTTTTAATGGTTTTAATTTCTTAGTAGTTAGAGAAGAAGAGACCTTCACAGGCTATTCCATTGCGTCAACCCCATGGGTTGGAAGCGTCGACGTAGCAGTTAAAGAGGGTTGAAGATCTCTGAAGGCTGCGTCAACCCCTTGAAGCTAGTGCGTTAACGCCACCTGATTCTAGTTGCTGAGCGTGCTAATGAAGGGCACGTGATCCGAGGATAAGGAGAGTGCCCAGATGAGGACACGTGTACTGACAGCCTGCTAGATGTCACCACGTGGTCCGAATACTTAGGGCGGGAACTGTGGAAGCCACACGCGCCCTAGCTGCTGCTGCTGCTGCTGCCGCTATATATACAAGCCTTCGTCCATAGATGAAGGCTGATCGGTGGAGGCAGATCGAAGCCTTGAGAGCAGAAGCTGAGAGCAGAAAAAGAGAGAAAGAAGAGAGAGCCTCCACGATCCAGGAGAAGAAAAGAAAAAGAGAAAGAGAGAAAAGGAGTGCAAAGATCGAGAGAAGAAGAGAAGTGCAGCAGAGAAGAAAGAGGAAGAGAGAGAGTGAAGAAAGAAAGAAAGAGGAAGAGAGAGAGTGAAGAAAGAGAGTGAGGTCGAGGGAGATATGTTCTTGATGGACCGTGGATCAAATCCAGGCCATCCAGCTCTTTAAGAGCCACATTGTGCTTCATTATTTACAGCTTTCAGATTGCTGTTTATTTCCATTTACTGTTTTCTATTTTACATCTTCTTCAAGCTGTCAGTCAGCGGATTGCAGAGGTGCTGCCTCTGGACGGCTAAGCTGTATTGCCCAGCGGTTTGCAGTCGAGGACTCCACTGGACAGCAAGCTGTGTTGCTCAGCGGGGCGAGGAGGATTCCTCGGACGGCAAGCTGTGTTGCCCAACGGTTGTATGACAAGCTGTGATGCCCAGCTGTTCAAGCTGTGAGTCAGCAATAAGCCACACTCGGGTTGAGTGTGGGGTGGATGTAGGTCTGCTGGACCGAACCACCTAAAAACTCCTATTGCACTGTGGTTTGATTTATCTGTTTTTGCTTCCGCTAGATAATTGCATAGGGGCGCTCTAAGTGTTTGGCTTCTGATTGAGCAGAAGAGTTGATTAGTTTCCTTAGAATATTTTAATCTGTCAAGAGAGCGAAATTCCAGTTGAGCTTCAGATTGTCTAATCTGTCTTGTTAGCATTCTAGTTTTTAATTGGGCGAAGGATTTTTATAAGGGTCATATTCATTCACCCCCCCCCTCTGAATACTGCACTAAACCCAACAATGTCAAGCAAGCAAGCAAGCACTTCATGCTTTAAGCATGAATAACAAGTTTCACGAGAATGTGGAATGCCCTAGACTTAACAAGCTAGTCATGCACCGGTGACAATGCCACACCTAGTCATTCACCTCCCCAGGGATCAAGTACTCTTCGGGTGCTCCTCCCAGGACCAGACTGGGCCCTTCATTTGTTTGCCTTGGCATTGATTTCTTTGGATCACAGATCCCACGAATCTAGACAACCACAATATTTAATGGCAAAGAGTTCCAAGGTCAAGTTCATGTAGTCAAGGTAAAGGACATAAGAATAATGATTCTTAAGAGTCCAAACAATAAGCTCTTTAATCGAGAGGAATAATTATCCAAAAGGACTATAATTGACGATCAATAGACCTAACAATAGGTCATATCACGAAACATCATAGCCTAGATAGGCTAGAGTAGCTCACACAATTCAAAATCATAAAATAATCACTTTTTGAAAAATTGTAATATACACGGTCAGTAATGGGCCGATCAACATTTATACGGTCTCATATGGGCCGCACTATCAGGAACTGGGCTGAAGATCAGCCTCAACGAGGTCAAGGATAAACGGTCCAAGATGGGCCTTTCAACCACAAGAACGGTCAATCATGGGCGCACAAGAACGACTAAAGCTCAAGAAGGAGATAAACGGGCTTCCAAGGGCCGTACAAAGATGAACGGTCAGAAATGGGCCGCACAGGGCCAGAAGTTCTTGAAGTACAAGAACAAGATATACGGTCCAGACAGATCCGCTCATAGTTTGAATGGTCCGGAATGGGCCGCATGTCAGTTATACGGGTCACTATAGTCCGCACAACACTGGGCCTATCAATAGGCTAGAAGTTCACCCAAGTGGACTCCCGGGCTGCCATAGGCATGGTGGAACTGAGCCAGAGTCCAGCCCACTATATGCTGGTCGGCCTAGGGTCTATTGGGCTGATCAAATCAGGATTTGGCCGAAGATGGATCAAGGATAATCGGCCAAAACTAATTGGCATAAGCCAGGGATGAACGGTCGCTATTGGGCCGTTCAAGGAGATATGCGGTCTACAATTAGCCGCTCAAGTCTTTGTTAATCCAATTCAGATTAACTCAAATCACAGCGGTTCGATTGAGTCCAATTCAATTCTAGGGGTTAATATGGTTTGAGATTAATGGTTATAACAAGTGTAAACCTAATAGCCATTTCAATTATAAAGGATTCACAATTAAAATTTTCATTCATTGGAAAGATGAATCAAGATCAAGCTCAAATTAAATAAATAAACAAGAATCATTTACTGTCATGAATTACATTTTATTAGATGTGTTGCTAACAAAATCATGCTAGAATGAGCACAAAATAATCCTGTATAGATGAACGGTCGGCCCAGGACCTTCCATCCTTCTCAGCGGTCGAAGTGCAGGCCGTGCATCTCCTGTCAGGTCCGAGGGCCTGCCAGGGATGGACGGTCTGTATAAAGCCACTGGGAAAAGATGGGCAGTCTGGGACGCGCCGCCTGACATAAGTGCGGTTATGTTTAGGCCGCATGTTCCAGGAAAAACTACGTATACAACAGAGATTAAAGCCTGAATGGTTAACTAACAGCCGCATGAATACGAAGAGCGGTCTATCGTGAGGCCGCACAAGTCAGAACAGGGGTCGAGGAAGACGATCAGAGATCGAAATCTTGAACAGTCAGTATCTGGCCGCCTATAATGGTTGGGCGGTCTATCGTGAAGCCGCACAACCTTAACATGTCGCTGCCCCTTTTGCCTTGCCCGCCTTCGGGGAGGTTGGCAGGGGTTAGGTTAAAACATGAAATCCACATGATATACAGCATGAAATTTGGGACTTTTGTAATCAATGGGAAGAGCACGAAAAACTCTACAAGATGCATGAATCAATTTCATATTTACTCTCTTAAGTCTCTACTTAAATCGAAGAGAATCGAAGTTAACCCTAATTTGACATGCTTCTACTAAACCTTAAAATACTCGTAGGATAATACATGATATTTGGGGCTTCATATACCAAAAGAAAGAGGACTTGATGCTGAACATTTTGATATATTACTTGAGGTTTGAGCCCGAGAGAACCTACCTCAATCAGGGAAGAAAGGAAGAAAAAAGGAGGAAGACACGCTAGGTACCCCACGTCAGAGATCACTGGTGTTGACCCTCGTCCAAGGTTCTCGTCGGCCGCCAAAGCTTCCAAATGAAACTAGGGTTCTTAAGGAGTATTTTTATAGGTCGCACACCTTCTAGAGCGTTCTATGCAGGGGAGAATTCGTCCACGCAAGTTGGGTTAATGCGAACGCCGTCGCAATTGTTGACGCGTCAAAACTCCGTCGATTGCATCTCTTAGGGTTTGGGTTTCAGGAGATTAGCAAAGGGGAAATGATCCTCTCATCTTAGCCTTTCATTTGCCACTGGTTTGGGCTCAATTGATTGAGTATTGGGCTCAAATTTTGTGTTTTAAGGTATGGTTAGCTAAGTGTTTAATTTGGGCTTAAACCACTAATTCGGCCTTTTTACGAATTTTATTTGGGTTGGCCACCGAAGAAACTTTTACTCAATGTTTAATTCTCTATAAGATTCTAAATTTTCCCGATTTTTATAAATTGGTCGAACTTTGGTCTACGGTCGATATTCGATTATTTAATTTATAAATATTAATATATTAATATATTTTATGTTGATATAACTTGGCCATTTCCAATAATATTCAATTAACTAGGGAATTATTTAAGGTCACTAAATAGTAATTAATTGCTTTAATTATGATGTTAATTAATTAAACTTTTATATTTTATTATTTAACTGGGGTATTACATCCTCCCCCACTTTAAGGAATTTGGTCCCCAAATTCGTCGGGTATTACCAATTATTTGAATATTTGAACTAAGATGATCTTATCTATCAAAATAACATGTTAATCATACAACTAATGACGAAAGAATTTAGCTATAGTTAGGGGTAAAAGAGAACAATACCTTATATAATTCTTCATTAGATAGAAGTTGGTTCCGATTCTTTTTGTATTTTTGCTTGTAGAACTAACATAGGACAGTTAGCCATTTTATGATCCTGATTTCTGCAACGCAGACACGCTCCGCTCCTTCGCCAGCACTCCTTTACGAGATGACCAAGTTTATGATAGTACAAACATTTCATTTGCATAATATTGCTCTTCTTCTTATTATTACTTTGGGTTTCTTTATGACGGACTCGCCAGCCTCTAGCAGAACCGAATCTTAGCTTACCCATGGACCCACTCGCTTTCATTTTAAGAATGGCTTAAAGACCTGCAAAATAGTTATATGGTTAACTTTTTCATTACCCTTACGCGTATCACAATACAATCTTGTATATATTTTATTACTTAACCCAAGATACTGCCCAATCTCACAAGGTGACAAGGGATGACACGGGTCTTATGACTTAGGGTAACCTATACTCTTGAACAAAATGTTGAACATGTGTGCAACATGATTACTTTTATGGTTTTGATGATGTCTGCCTCTGTAGTCATTAATGAGCCATACCTGCACTTGATAATGTTAATATTCATACATTTCTGGTCATTATACCTCCAGTGCAGACGATCAAGATCAAGAGACATGGTTCAGCAAGTCTATACATACATCCAGCAAGTCTATACATCCAGCAAGTCTATACATCCAGCGAGTCTATACATTCTTCAAAGTCTATACATTCTCCATGCATCTTCATAGCAAGTCTATACACTCAGCTCTAGCAAGTCTGTACGTTGGCTGATTGCAAGTCTATACATTCAGCGAGTCTATACATTCTTCAAAGTCTATACATTCTCCATGCATCTTCATAGCAAGTCTATACAGTCGGCTCTAGCAAGTCTGTACGTTGGCTGATTGCAAGTCTATACATTCAGCGAGTCTGTACATTCTTCAAAGTCTATACATTCTCCATGCATCTTCATAGCAAGTCTATACACTCGGCTCTAGCAAGTCTGTACGTTGGCTGGTTGCACAAACACAAAGTCTGTACGTTGGCTGATTGCACAAATATAAAGTCTGTACGTTGGCTGGTTGCACAAACATAAAGTCTATACGTTGGCTGCTAGCACAAACTCAAAGTCTATACGTTGGCTGCTAGCACAAACTCAAAGTCTGTACGTTGGCTGCTAGCACAAACACGAAGTCTGTACGTTGGCAGCTAGCACAAACTCAAAGTCTGTACGTTGGCTGCTAGCACAAACTCAAAGTCTGTACGTCGGCTGCTGTGGACATCAAAAAATGGTGATCATACGGCACGTACGTCTCGGCACTCGAGAGCAAGTTGAAGACGGAAGGGCTGAATAAACTCCATACTTCCTCCAAGGAGGACGGGCATGTATCTGACGCTCCGCTACCCAACAAAGAAGCCCCTCGGGCAGAAGAGACAGCCCCGGCATCCTAGTTGCCGGTGCTGAAGGCCGAATCAAAAGAAACTCAGGCATTCAAACACATGTTCGGCATGCGCCAGAAATCACTTAAAGTCCGGAACCGGGACTCGGAGGCTCACAACTAAAGCAACACGGGAGGGCAGGCGTCCATCTGAATCACCGCTAAGCCGGGAAGAAATCTAATGATCTTAAACTGGCGCGACTATACTATACAGCCTTAAACTGGTGCGCCCCCATGGGCCACTTAAACCGGCGTGCCCCCATGGGCCACTAAAGTCGGCGTGCCCTTCCAATAGTACAAAAACCAGCGTGCCCCTCCTCCTGGTGCTAATCCGGTGCGCTCACCCCCCCATGCCATTTTAACCAAGGTGGCCATCCAATCGCAAGTCCGGTCCCCTGTTTTCGGGTGCAAACAGAAGGAACTTACCTGAAATGGGTGAAAAGCCTGCACCTGACCAGCGTGCAACCACCTGATCTCTTCCTGCTCCCTGGAATGGCAATCTTTGAGCTCCGCACCGGCCTCCCATGTCCACCGGTCACTATCAGCCAATCCCTGAAGAGCAGCTTCCCTACTCTACCGCCCTACACATCTGTAGGTCACCTGATTGCCTTCGAATGGGGAGAAAGAGAATACACATGTCGACGGCTTCAGAGGTTTTCTTCCTCCTAGCTCCACTGATATATATGCAATGAACACTCTCGGCCGAGCAGAGAGGAAGAGGGAGACGACAAGAGGAGAAGGGAGAGTCTGGTTCAGCTGGGAGCTCCCTCAGAAGAAAAGAAGAAGCTTCGTCCCCGTGCCGTAGAGGTGAGGTGAAGAGAGGAGAGTGAGGGTGAGAGGTGACCCCGGGGGGGAGAGCTTATGCTCTGTCCGCCCTTCTACTAGTGTATCTGCTTTCCCTTTTCCTGTTATTTCTTTGGTTATGGGGTAGATCCCCTTGCTGTACTCTGTTTCCCCTTTTCTTCTCAAGGATGAATAAAAAGAAAGCTTTTGCAACACATATTGTTGTGCTTCATCAATTTCTTCCCTCTCCCCACCTCTACATCACCCGAGGTCCTCAGAAGCTTGCCATTCTGTGGCATGACCTTTGAGGGAACCCGTTTGAAGGGTGAACACTCATAGCCTCTTTTGGCATACACCCGTCCCGCTTACGAGATCATCACCCTGAGCTGCTGGAGCTCCTGTAGGCTAGTCCTCGAGCCTCCACAAGCACTCACGGGTTAACGGAGGCCTCACTCCGAGTTTCGAGGTTCACCAAGGAGCAATCCGTTTGGTGTTCCTCCTTTTTTCTCTGGCAAGACCTTAGTCCGGGGGAGATGCTGCCCAAATTTTGCCAGATGAAGAACACGTAAGAACAGACGAACAAGCTCAGCTCTCTGGGAGTAAGAACAACACATGATGGAATCCATTGAAACAGACTGAACTTCCAAGCTCCTGCACAACAAACCTTTCTAATAAAACATCCAAACCCTCATGCTAATTCAACTTAACAAACGATTAAAATACTTGAAATTTCTCTCCACAAGCTTAATCCATCAATAGGATGAATAAATCAATCATCAAAGTAATCCACGGGTGAAAGGAATAAGAAGCAGAATGAAATAGAACCCACAGGGCTTAACCCAGCGCGGGCTAATCCGGCGAGCTACCCCCCCGCGCCAGATTAGCTTCACACTCAAATCCACCTTGGAATTCTTGGAATGAATAGTGCCTTGGCCCCTCCTATTCCGACGCACCCCTTTGGCATCTTCTTATCCGGCACGCCCCTTGGTCTCCTTAAACTGGCGCGCACCCACTTTCCATTTAACCGGCGCGCCCCCTTGTAGTGTCCTTATCCGGCGCGCCCCCTTGAACTCCCTTAACCGGCGCGCCCCTTTGGCATCCTCACACCGGCGCACCCCTCTTCTCTCTTGGCACCTCCCTTTGCTGGTGTGCTTAGAAAAGAAAGAATAATTAATCAAAATAAAAGTCTTTAAGCTAATGGATAAAACCAATGAAAGGAATATGAAGCCAATAATCAAGACATTGCCCCTGTCATAATTAAAATTTTCTTCCGGGGGCGCTGCCCCCTTGACCCACGCGACCTGACCGGGCAGGTCGAACCCCGCGACCTGACCGCGCAGGTCGATCCGCGTGCGAGGGCACACATTGGTGAGTTCGGGCTTCACACTTAACAATTTGCTTCCCCGGACTGTGCGTGGAGAAAAAAGCAATGATGCCCCATGGCATCGGACGTGGACCTCGGGGACCCCGATATGGCCATAGTCCGTAACCATCTTGGGCCAATAGATCATTAATCTGACCCACTTCTATCGGGATTCAATCCCGCACCCACATTAGACTCGCCATACTTACGGCAGACATTCGTACGGTTTTATCGTCATCTTCGATGCTTCGAATGCGGACTCTCGTCCGAACAATGAATGGTCCGTTGGTGACCGACATGTATATACCGGGATTCAATCCCGCACTTGCATTAAACTTGCCATACTCACGGCAAATATTTGTACGTTTTGTCACCATCTCTTATGCTACAGACACGGACCTCTGTCCGAACATAAAGTGGTCCTTGAGTGACCGACAAAAAATCTGAATCGAACGCGAAAACTCTCATCTTCCCCGAACCCCACATGTGGGAATATCAATAGGGCTTCCATGGGCCATTCTCAGACCTCGGGTCTGCCCCGATCATGGTCATTGCCTGACCCATATCCTCGGCCTAAAGCCCGCTCCCTTTGAACGCATATTGGTTCTCAGATCTGGTCCCGGGACGTCCTCCCGTTGCCCCCTTGGCACCGGAAATATTAATGATGCCCGTGCGAGCCTGACTTCGACCGCGGGGGGCCCACCGCAATATGGTCGCAGCTTGGTCTTGCACTGGGCCGACAAACTTATTGGTTTCCGACCGTTCTAACCAGGATTCAACTGAACGTTTTCCGTTCCTATGAACAATAAAGTTGTCGTATCTCGACATACATATGTTCCGATTTTCCCGTGATGATTCCACTAATCTTAAGCCGGACACTCGTCCGAACATTAAATGGTCAGCACATGACCGACACGAGCTCAAATACTTTCCTTACGCCCTCGTATAAGGACTTCAGTGTTTCTGAATAGATTTTTATGCAATTAAATTTCTGGCCATGAGGCCCTGAATCCCAGTGATTAATCAAGGGTGTTCTCCCGTATGGGGGATGTAATTAACGCCGTGACCTTTATGGCACGGCAGGTTTTGGTCCCGACACGAACTACACAATCATCTGATTAGTCAGATCGAGCGCACCATGGGCTTCATCGAAGCCCGAATAAATCGTCACCTTGGTGACTGGCATGCCCACACACTTAATAAACCCAATGAACAAATAAACGACGATTTAAATAAAAAGTGCATCCACAATTTTGGCACGCCCGGTGGGACCAAAACCACCCTTCATCTCTTCGCCGGGATTAAGGGCCTTATGGCCCCTTCTTAAAGTACTAATTATTTGATCTTTAATTACAGGGTTGCATTCCTGAGATCATGATGGCCATCTCCTGTGGACCGCTTGCTGTTGCCAGCCATGTCACCCGTGGCTACTTGGTCGTGCCGATGCAATTCGGTAGCTTTCCACCCACCGTCGGCTTCCCCAACTTCTTGGGGGTCGCATTCATGGAACTCTTGGAGACCTAAGAGGTGGGATGCGTTGCCACTGCAACGACGACATCAGACAAGACCAAGGTGATGGAGTGCTACGTTCACCAAGCTGCTCCTTGTACCTCCGTCGATCGGAAGCGCTCACCGGCTGCTAGGCGGGTAGCCAAGAAGAATGCGGGAACGCTGCAAGGCCAGTTATCTACTTCCGGCAAGTCCGTCCTTATTGGAGGAGTCCGACTGTTCTTGAATGGCCGCCAGGCCAAAATCACACCAAAAAAGGTGGTCGTGACAGTGCCGGTGCGTAACTCTTTTGAAGCATTGGCCCACACAGGACGGGCTGTGCCGAGTCCAAGACAAGGGGTCGGTTGCTCCCAAAGCCAACCAAGCTTAAGCAGATCTGGGTGCCCAAGAGAGCCCATGCTGTCCCCGCCATCCGGGGAGAACTTATGAGGGTCCGCCAAGTAAGACCAAAGGAAGACTCACAGGCTGAGGTGGCAGCCTCAATTCATCCCTCGCCAGCGTTGGCTACCCAGGCCGAACCGGGGAAGATGTCCCACCACATCAAGCTGGGGGCAAGGATTCCTATCTTCGAGAAACCAGCTACTTTCCGAAGACCATCCACTAGAAAAGCAAAGAAGAATGGAAGCCTCCAGGCTTGCACCTATGACACAGCCGAAACGGCCGACCACTGTGGGGTTTTGTCCTTGGATTATGAGGAAGCTGCCAAGCCTATCGAAGGGTCGAGGCCCACTGCAAGCAGACAAGAGGCGATGGCTGGCATGGCCCAAGCCCGCATCGAAGATCTCGGTGTAGACCTGATCACAATGACTGTGAATGTAATCACCGCTGAAAGTGATGGTGAGGAACCACCACCCACTTCAGATACCCCACCGAAAGGGCAAGGTCATGCTTCTAGCTCCTCCATGCCTGATCAGGCCACCATGATCCTCATGATGCAAAGATACCAGCAAGAAATTGAGATGCTGAGGAAACAACTCAGCGGCGTGAATCTACACGCTCCGACTTTAAGGCAGGTCGAGCTCCCTCTCGAAGCCTCACAGGGAGGTGCTAATGAATGTGGAGCTGCCCTTCCAACCATGGCTTCTCAGCCGTCTCTTGATCATGCTGGGGGTACAGCCCTGACTCTACAGCCCACTCTCCCATTGCAGGGGATGGCTGCTACACCTCAACCAACGGTGCTGATGCCACCAATGACCCAACAAGCTCTATGCTACCCGGGCTCGGCTGACCCAACAGGGATAAATGAAACAATGATAGAGCAAATAATAGAAAAGAAGCTGGCAGATCGAGGTGGTGATGATTATACCTCGTTCGATGCATACAAGGTGCCATACCTGGTTAACCATGCTGCTAAAAAGCTACCTCTTGGCGTCAGTAAGCCGCCGAAATTTAATAAATTCAATGGACAAGGATCGCCAAAGGAGCACATAGCCTATTACATCAACATGATGGGCGATTTGGCGACCGATGAGTCCTACTTATTGAAGTACTTTGGGTCCTCACTGACGGGACTTGCTTTCGAATGGTATTCCAACCTGCTAGCTAGAGCAATCAATGATTGGCCGGATATGCAGTGCCAATTCCGGGAGTGGTTCCATATAGCTGAAAGAGAAATAACCATGGCTGAGCTCTATACCTCCAAGCAGAGACATGATGAGACCGCCTTGGATTGCATCAAGAGATGGCGAAATCTTAGCATGAAATGCAAGCGCCTGCTACACCAAGAGGATGCAGTTCAAATCTGCAAACAGAACATGAGACCGGATATCCTTGAGAGGATGATCGGGAGTGATATTAAGACTTTCGACCGGCTAAACAATGTGGCAGCCGAGATCGAGGCTTTCCTCTCCAGCTATCCTCACATTCCCACTCCTGCAAGCCAGAGGACCCGATTTGTCAATAAGTAGCCGGAGCCGAAGGAAGCTTGCACGATTGATTTCAAGGGGTTTGAACCCCAAAAGAACAGAGGCAAAGGGCTTGTTAGCCCTCCCCTTGCTGAACCACAAGAGGGCCCGTCCTTGCGGACTAAAATGAAGAAACTATATTCCTTTCCTAAGGAGAGGACCCGGGCCTTGTTTGAATGGGCCACCCAATACAACAAAGTCACCCTCCTGGAGCCGAAGAGGCCGACAGATGCTAGTAGAAAGGATGATCCCCGCTTTTGCCCGTATCATCGGATGATCGGTCACTCTATTGAAGATTGCTATCCATTCAAAGATGCCATTGAACGGCTGATCCGGAGGGGGGAGCTCCAGATGGGCGACCACAAGGTTGACCCTCCACTTTCTCATGAGTTGTCCGATCTTAAAAGGGCGGTCAATATGGCATCTTTGCACTCGCTACCACCAGAAGGGCCGAAGCTTGCCGCAAAGAAGAATGAAAGGAGTAAGCTGAAGGTCAAAGGGAAGGTGGCTGCCCTCTCCTGCAATACATTATCTACCATGCCCGGCCTGAGTCGAGCCTCTAAGGAAAGAAATGAAGAACCATGCTGTCCACCGCCCGTCAGAGAGGCACGCTACCATACCCCCTCTCCACGTGAGAACATGGGGGCAAGAACGCCAACTTTTGAAGCATGGGATGCTCCCGGCAATGATAATGAGATGCTACTGGCCTTGCCCAGAATCCATACGGAAGGTAGCACTTCCAGCTCCCCTCAACCTAACCCTGCCATGGTAGCAGAACTATATCAAAAGCTTCAGGAGACTGAAGTGATAAGAAGGAAATTAAGCGAAATGGGTCTGTACCTAGCTATACCCGGACAGGCCGGGTCACCTTCTGAAGTTTCGCAAAGCGGCGCTAAGCCCCGAATGACACGTGATTACATAGGGGGCACTCCCTCTCGGCATCTTCATCACTCCCCTCCCGTGCATCTCCCGGCTCCCCGAATGTGTCAGGGGGTGGCTAGCACATCTCGCGCCATGTCATCCGTGGCCCCGCTTCTACAACCGACTGGCTCGAACTGTGACTTTTCGACTCTGCCAATAATGAGTGAGCCGAGAATGGAGAGTGCTGCTAAACTAAAGCTAGTCAAAGAAGAGATCACCCAGGCAATGCTGCATACGACCAAGCAGAGGAATGATGAATCTGCCTCAGATTACATTCGGCGGTGGAGAGACCTCAATGCAAGGTGCAGACACTCGCCCAACTACCAGGTCGCTCTCCAAATATGCCAGTACAACATGAAGACGCACCGCCTGCTAAGTGCGATCGGCGTCGAAATTAAATCCTTCGGGCAACTAGATGATCTTGCGACAGATGTTGAAGACCTCTTGGCAAAACATTGCCCGTCTACTGTTGTCCAGAATTGTGAACATAGGCCGACTGATGAGTCACCGGCACAAATGGAGACAAATCCTGCTGACCTTGAGGCCTTTGAGCAACAACAGAAGGAATTGAAAGAGGCGGCTGGCCCTCCCTCCACTAAGCCCTTTGAGCGACGCTTTTCACTGAGGGACAAAATGATGAAGTCCTATTCCTTTTCAAAGGACAAGACTCGGGTTCTTTTTGAGTGGGCCCAAGAATATGGTAAATTAGTGCTCCCAGAGCCCAAGAGAACGAATGAGGTAGAAAGAAACGATGACCCTCAGTTTTGCCTATACCATCGAGGGCTGGGGCATTCTATTGAGGACTGCTACACATTCAAAGACATCATAGAAGGCCTAATTAATTCGGGTGAATTGCTAATGGGCAAGTATAAGGTGGAACCATTGTGCCCTCATCAGATGCCTATCTTTAAGGCGGCGGCTAACAAGGCCCATCTATGCCGGTCGGAGCAACACAAGCACTAAACGGTGCCTCGGGCCCCATATGCCCCCGCTATCATCTTTTTACATGACTTTTCATGAAGAGAACAAGCCACCCTGGGTAGGGATTTGCTTTGATCAGCATCTTCACTTATTCACCCCCATCCTGGGGGCACCTTAAGCTGTAATGTCATTTGGGCATCTACAGGCCCCGTTGAACCTGTAAGGGCACTTGAGCAACTTAACAGCCCGCTGTGGACGTCAAAAAAAATGATGATGATCATATAGCATGCACATCTTAGCACTCAAGAGTGAGTCAAAGACGGGAAGGATGAATAAACCCTATGCTTCCTCCAAGAAGGATGAATACCTGCCCAGTGCTCTGCCACCCAACAAAGAAGCCCCTCGTGCTGAAGAGATGGCCCCTGCTCTCCAGTCGGCATTCCCAAAGGCCGAATCAAAAGAAACTCAAGAATTCGAGAACATGTCTGGCATGCGTCGGAGATCACTCAAAGCTCAGAATCGGGATTCAGAGGCCCCGAACTAAACACCCCGGAGGTGGTGCATTACAGCTAAAGCAGCACGGGAGGACAAGCATCCGTCTGAATAGCCGCGAAGTCAAGATAAATTCTAAACCGGCGTAGCCTGCACTTAAACCGGCGTGCCCTTGCTTGGCCTTAAACCGGTGCGCCCCCTTGCTTATGCTTATTCCGGCGCGCCCCTTGCTGATGCTAGGCCGGCATGCCCCTTTCTATGTTGTTAATCCGACGCGCTCAACACCATGCCGGTTTAACTCAAATAACATCCCATCCGCCAGCCGATACCCTGTTTTCGCATTAGCCTGGTGACTAGAGGGCATTCAATGCTCTGAAGCTCTGTCTCCATGGGCATTCAATGCTCTGAAGCCGTGTTTCCACATCCGTTTGACAGCACAGTGGCGAAGGCATGCATCGACGGTGGCAGCAGTAGCAGCAGATCGCCCGACAAATCTATGAATATCCCATCCTCGGATGAACGACAGCGTACGGCACAAACCGGCAGCGTCCAGCGTAGCACGTCGATTTCAGACCTCGACGCGGACGAGGTGAAAGTGGCGGGAACACTCCTGAATGCCCATTCTATAAAATGGCAAGTCTGAAGAAGGAACAGGTTCGGTTGGTTCATTCGGCTGATGGCTGGCCATCGAAGAGAAGAAGAAGAAAATGCCACCCGAAGAGAAGAAGCCCCCCGTCCCTGCGCCCGTGAGGTGAAGAAGAAGAGAGTGAGGTTAAGAGCGAGAGGTGAGCTGGGGGGGGAAGAGCTTGTGCTCTGTTCCCCCCGTCCATGTATCTCTTCCCCCTTTTTCTCCCTCTGTAATGTATTTCTCCTCTGTGGAGATGAAATTTCTTGGGCTTGAGCCGTTTTTCCCCCCTTTCGTGGATGAATAAACAGAAGGCCCCTTATTGGCAAACACGATCTTTTGTCTTTCTTCTTCTTTCCCCTTCCTCCTCCTCCTCATCCAGGGCCCTTCGAAGCATGCTCCTCCGTAGCATGGCCTTTCGAAGGAGTTCGTCGACGGATGAATATCCATGGCCTCTTACGGCATACACCTGTCCCACCTACGAGATCATCACCCTGAGTTGCTGGAACTCTTGAAGGCTTGTCCTCGAGTCTCCACATGCACTTACGGGTTAACGGAGTTCTTACTCTGAGTTTTGAGGTTCACCCCGGAGCTTTGCTCCGTTTGGTGTTCCCCTATTTATCTCTGGCAAGCCTCAGTCCGGGGGAGGTGCTGCCCATTTTTCGCCAGGAACAAACGAATCAAGCTATTCTCTGAGGGCCAGAACATCACATGCTTGAAGCCTCTGATCACGACTGAACCTTCGAGTTCCGGCAACAAACTCTTCTAATAAAACATTCATATCTTCATGCTAATTCACCCTAACAAACAACTAAAACACTTAAACTTCCTCTCCACAAACTTAATCTATCAGTTCGATAAACAAACTAATCAACAAATCAACCCACAGGTGAAAGAAACAAGAAACAGAGCATAAAAGAATGAAAGAAACCTCATAGAAGCTTATCCCGGCGCGCCCTAATCCGGCGTGGGCTAACCCGGCGCGGTACCCCCCCGCGCCGGTTTAGCCTTACACTCAAAACCCCTTTCATTTTTCCTTGCCACTAACCGGCGCGCTACACTATTCCGCCCCCCTCATTGGGCCTATTCCGGCGCGCCCTCCTCCATTGGCCATTAGCCGGCGCGCCCAAACTTTGCACCACCTATTCCGGCGTGCCCTTTTGGGCATCCATTAACCGGCGTGCTCCCCTCTTTGCTTCCCTTAAACCGGCGTGCCTGAAAGGGAGAAAATGATTAATCAAATGAGAGAAGAGACTTAAAGCTAATGAATAAAACTAATAAAAAAGTTTCCCCTTTCCATAATCCAAATTTTGTTCCGGGGGTGCTGCCCCCGGAAACCCCCGCAAGGGGCGTTGTCCCCTTGACCCCCACGACCTGACCAGGCAGGTCGAACCCCGCGACCTGACCGCGCAGGTCGATCCGCGTGCGGGGGCGCACGTTGGTGAGTTCGGGCTTCGCACTTAACAATTCACACCCCCGGGCTGGGTGCAAAGAGAAAATCGATGATGCCTTGTGTTATCGGATGTGGACCTCGGAACCTCCGACATGGTCGTGATCCAAACATATCTCGGGCCAATAGTTCGTTAACTCGATCCGAGTCTCCCGGGATCTAATCCCGCAACCCCACATTAAACTTGTCGTGTCTACGGCAGACATTTGCATGGTTTTATCATCATCTTCGATGCTTCAAACGTGGACTCCCGTCCAAACAATGAATGGTCCGACCGTGACCGACACGCACGTATACCTTGGAACCTTCGTTTCCCAAGACTGTGCGTGAAGAGAAAAGTAATGACGCCTCGTGGCATCAGACGTGGTCCTCGGAAACCCCGACATGGCCATAGTCCGCAACCACCTCGGGCCCATAGATCATCAGCTTGACCCATCTTCATCGGGATCCGACCCCGCACCCACATTAAACTTGCCGCACCTACGGCAGACGTCCGTATGGTTTTATCGTTGTCCTTGACGCTATTAATACGGACTTCCGTCCGAATAATGAATGGTCAGTTAGTGACCGACATATATATACCGGGATCTAATCCCGCGCTCGCATTAAACTTGCCGTACTCACGGCAGACATTTGCACGGATTTGCTCCCGTCACTGTCTTATTTTCTACACGGACCTTCGTCCGAACACAAAATGGTCCATGAGTGACCGACAAAGCCCGAATGGAATGAGGCGGCTCTCGTCCTCCCCGAACCCTACGCATAGGGACATCAATAAGACCGTCGTGAGTCATGCTCGGACCTCGGGTTCGCCCCAACCATGGTCATCGCCTGACCCACATCCTAGGCCTATAGCCGGCTATCTCTGTACACATCTTTCTTTTGGAATATAGTCCCGGGACACTTTCCCGCTGCCCTTCGGCACCGGAAATATTAATGATGCCCACGCAAGCCTCGTTTGGACCGCGGGAGGCTCCTCCGGAATGGTCCTGACTCGATCTTGCACTGGGCCAATAAACTCACCAATTTCTGACTGCTCTAACCGAGATTTAACCGAATGCTTCCAGTTCCTGTGAACAATAAATTTGTCATACCCGGCATACATATGCTCCGGTTTTCCTATGATGATTACTCGTTTCTCAAACCGGACACTCATCCGAACATCAAATGGTCAACAAATGACCGACATAATCTCGAATGCTTTCTTCTCACCCTCGCACGGGGATTTCAATGCTTCCTAATAGACTTTTCACGTAACTAATTTTCTGGCCATGAGGCCCCTTTTCCCGGCGATTAATCAAGGGTGTTCCCCTCTTCGAGGGGATATAAATGACGCCGTGACCTTTATGGCTCGGCGGGTTCTAGTCCCGACACGAACTACACAATCGTCTGATTAGTCAGATCGAGCGCATAATAAATCGTCACTCTGTGACTGGCACGCCCACGCACTTAATAAACCCAATAAACGAACAAACAAACGATTTGTTAAATAAAAAGTGCGTCCACACCCGCTGAAGAAATGGAAATACCATGATCTACTTAAGGCCCACTGGGTCTATAAATGTGTGGGATGACAACCTGCTGCTAGTGCTGTCTGTCTGATAGCCGACTTGAATCCCTCATTCGCAGGGATCATTTGCCATGCTTTATGCCAAAAAAAAGAAAATGAAGAGAAGAAAAGAGAGCAAAAAAAAAAGAAAGGAAAGGAAGAGAAAGAGAAGAACGACAAGAAGAGAAGAAAAGAGCGCAAAAGAAGAGAGAAAAGATGAACAGAAGTACAAAAAGGGGAGGTGTCACCGGTGTTCAACAACCCCCCCTCAACAATCCTTTAGCTTTGCAGCCTACTCTCAAGGCCCGTTGGCATACACGGCCTGCTCTCTTGATGTCTTTTGGCTTCGATAGCCCGCTTTCCTTAATTTCAGCTCTTGCAGCCTGCTTCTCGACTTCGGCTCTGGTAGCCTGCTTCCCAAATTTTGGCTTTCGCAGCCCGCTTTCCTGATTTCGGTCTTCACGGCGTGCTTCCCAATCTTTGGCTTTATAGCCTGCTTCTCAAACTTTGGCCTTTGTCGCCTTCTTCCCAATTTCGGCATTCGCAGCCCGCTTTCCTGATTTCGGTCTTCACGACATGCTCCCTAATCTTCGGCTTTATAGCCTGCTTCTCAGACTTCGACTCTTTACAGCCCGCTTCTCAACTTCGGCTTTTATAGCTTGCTTCCCAACTTCAGCTCTTTACAGCCCGCTTCTCAACTTCAGCTTTTATAGCTTGCTTCCTAACTTCGGCTCTTTGCAGCCTGCTTCTCAACTTTGGCTTGTAGCACGCTTCCCGATTTTGGCTCTCATAGCCTGCTTCCCGATTTTGGCTCCCGTAGCCTGCTCCTCCGATTTTGGCTCCCGTAGCCTGCTTCCCGATTTTGGCTCCCGTAGCCTGCTTTCCCGATCTTTGGCTCTCGTAGCCTGCTTTCCTTAATTTCAGCTCATGCAGTCTGCTTCCCAACTTTGGCTCTTACAGCCTGCTTCCCTTCGGCCTTCGTGGCCTGTATCCCAATGTTGACTCTCGTAGCCTGCTCCCCCAACCTCTGGCCCTTATAGCCTTCTTCTAACATCCCCCGGCTTCTATGGCCCGCTTCCCTGATGTCCCTCGACTTTTTTGGCCTACTTCCCGACATCTTTTGGCCCTTATGACCCGCTCCTCTAATGTCCCTTGGCTTCTACAGCCCGCTTCCCTAATATCCTTTCGGCCCTTCTCGGTCTACTCCCCTAATACCTTTACTACCACTATGCTTATACGTAACAACAATATGTTCTTACGTAAAAATAATAATTATTATTATAAAAAAGAGACAAATAAAAGGAGACAAGAATTTTGCTTGCCTACTCTGCTTGCATGCTTGCTTATAATATAGAATAACACACTTCCTTGAAATTTTCTAGGACCATGTTTCCTTGGTAAATAATGTCACCCCGATTCCTGATGCACATGCGTCACGGTATACGCTCGAAGGGAACCCAATTATGGTTGGTGCACGCGTCGAGGGGAAGAGTCATGGCTAAATTGCTAAGCCCAACTCACAAAATAAACCTGAGGCAACACTCCCACACTTCACATTTAATGTGTTCAATGGTCTTTAACCATAGTGATTGCCCGACTGTCTTCTTAGCACTCTACGGATGCTTGAATTCCTACACTCGCGTGAAAGGTAATTGTGAGGAAAAAGCTGCCTACCCCCACTTAAAAAAAAGAGAGAAAAAAAATGAATGAATAATAAAAAAGGAGAGAGAAGCATGAATCTGAGTAGCCGGGAATCCCCATTGAGACACATGAGGAGACTCGCGCGAAATGGTAAAGCAAATTACAATAAGGATGAAGCCTACTAGCCGGGAATCCCCATTGAGACATATGAGGAAACTCGCGTCAAACGGTGGAATCTGCAATAGAATTATAACAAGGACGAATCCTAGTAGTCAGGAATCCCCACTGAAACAAATGAGGAGACTCACGCCGAACGGTGAAATCTGCCACCAAAATAAACAAATGGGGGTTGTGCGAAGCTACCGAAATCGAGAGCCTGAAACCCATGTGTAGGCGCTAGAGTAATCCTTGGGTGTTGCTTAGAAAACCTACGTATCCCTATGTTTAGGGCCTTTTGCTCACATGTTTGCTCCTCCATAGAGAGTTGTCTCAGGTGAAATGCGTGAATTTAAGCTATGCATGTAGGACATGCGATATCCTCTTGATGGGTGCACCACCCCTAGTCGTGCCATGTGGCCCGCACTGTGTCTGCAAATTATGGGCGTTGTCCCTATCCTATCCCCTATAGAGGGAGCTACCTTATGTGTATTCTTATGTTATGCTTGCTGATGAGTGCCTGCATGCTTGAATAAAGAAATAAACAAAAAAGGAAGAAAGGAAAAAATATAAATAAATAAATAAACTGAATTTCGACTTTTGCAGCCTGCCTTCCCAATTCCGGCTCTTGCAGCCCGCTTCCCAACCTTCCGCTCTCATAGCCTGCTTTCCAATTTCGGCTTTTATAGCCTGCTTCCCCAATTCCGGCTCTTGCAGCCTGCTTCCCAACCTTCGGCTCTCGTAGCCTGCTTTTCAATTTCAGCTTTTATAGCATGCTTCCCCAATTCCGGCTCTTGCAACCTGCTTCCCAACCTTCGGCTCTCGTAGCCCGCTTCCTCATTTTGGCTCTCATGGCCCGCTTACCAATTTCAGCTCTTGCAGCCTGCTTCCCAACCTTCAGCCCTCGCGGCCCGCTTCCCAATTCTGGCTTTTATAGCCCGCTTCCCCGATTTTGGCTCTGGTAGCCTACTTCCCAACTTCGGCTTTTATAGCACGCTTCCCAATTCTGGCTCTTGCATCCCGCTTCCCAACCTTCGGCTCTCGTGGCCTGCTTTCCAATTTTGGCTTTTATAGCCCGCTTCCCCAATTTTGACTCTTGTATACTGCTTCCTGACTTCGGCTCTTACAGCCCGCTTTCTAATTTCGGCACTCGTAGCCCGCTTCCTAATTCCCACTCTTGCGGCCCGCTTCCCAATTTGGGCTTTCACAGCCTCTTCCCCAATTTTGGCTTTTATAGCCAGCTTCCCAGTTGCGGCTCTCATAGCCGCTTCCCCAATTGCAGCCTTTACAGCCTACTTACGCAACACTGATCCCGATCTCCCGTCCAGGTCATTGGATGAACAAACTCTTCTCCCAGTCCCGCCGCGCTTCCAATACCTCCCGGCTCTAGTAGCCCGATCCCAACTTCGGCTCATAGCCTGCTGTCCAATTTTGGCCCACGTGGCCAGGTCTCTCAACCTCAATTTATGGACCCGTTCTCTATATAACGATAATGAATCTCTCAAACGGGCTGCACCCGCACGCCCCGCTCTCCTCATCCTTCGCTCGTGTCACCCGCGGGTGGGGGGCATTTGTGGACATCAAAAAATGGTGATCATACGGCACGTAGGTCTCGGCACTCGAGAGCAAGTCGAAGACAGAAGGGCTGAATAAACTCCATACTTTCTCCAAGCAGGACGAGCATGTATCTGACGCTCCGCTACCCAACAAAGAAGCCCCTCGGGCAGAAGAGACAGCCCCGGCATCCTAGTTGGCGGTGCTGAAGGCCGAATCAAAAGAAACTCAGGAATTCAAACACATGTTCGGCATGCGCCAGAAATCACTTAAAGTCCTGAACCGGGACTCGGAGGCTCACAACTAAAGCAACACGGGAGGGCAGGCGTCCATCTGAATCACCGCTAAGCCGGGAAGAAATCTAATGATCTTAAACTGGCGCGACTATACTATACAGCCTTAAACCGGCGCGCCCCCATGGGCCACTTAAACCGGCGCGCCCCCATGGGCCACTAAAGCCGGCGTGCCCTTCCAATAGTACTAAAATCGGCGCACCCCTCCTCCTGGTGCTAATCCGGCACGCTCACCCCCCACGCCGTTTTAACCAAGGTGGCCATCCAATCGCAAGTCCGATCCCCTGTTTCCGGGTGCAAACAGAAGGAACTTACCTGAAATGGGTGAAAAGCCTGCACTTGACCAGCGTGCAACCGCCTGAGCTCTTCCTGCTCCCTGGAATGGCAATCTTTGAGCTCCGCACCGGCCTCCCATCTCCACCGGTCGCTGTCAGCCAATCCCTAAAGAGCAGCTTGTTGCATCCCTACTGTTTTGATGATGTCTCACACTATAAATCAATCTGTTTTTATCTCTAGATCAATTCATGCTTGATCATTTAGGACAGTGCTGTTCATGCATATGTGCAAGTCTACACATTGCTTGTAGACTAAACAAAGTCTGCACATGGTTACTTTGTTGCTGCATCAAGTCTATACATTGTTGCATCATGTGCTTCATACTTTAACAAGTCCATACATTGTCGCCTGCTCATTCATCTCGTCTGAGTCTATACATTACCCCTATGTGTGTGCATCATTTAGCAAGTATGTACATCCGTCAGCCTTGCCTTTTGCTCGCAAAGTATATACACTCATTTCCAATGGCTAAGCATCGTCTGCATATTTCACACTAAGTCCATACATCACTGCAAAGTCTTTACATTGAAGTCTGCACATCCGACCGTCTCATTCAGCGTCTCACGCTTTGAAGTCTATACATTATTTGCTTAACTCCAGCCTTTGCATTAAAGTCTATACATCATCTTTCAAAGTCTTTACATTGAAGTCTGCACATCCGACCGTCTCATTCAGCGTCTCACGCATTGCAAGTCTATACACTGTCTGCATTGCACGAGCTGATGTCTAGACATTGCATGCTACAAAGTCTGCACATCCCGTTTGCACTAAGTCTGTACATCATCTGTGCATTCACTTGTCTGGTTGCATGAGACACTAAGTCTGTACATCGGCCTGGCGCTCGCAGAGTCTGTACATCGACTTGGCGCTGGCAAAGTCTATACATTCATAAGCCATGGTTGTACATCATCTGCTGCATGCCACTTCAAGTCTGTACATGGTCTTGGCATTTGCATTCATAAAGTCTACACATCTATCAGTTGATAGTTGGCCAAGTCTATACATTGTAAGACCAAGTCTATACAACCTTGTGCATGCATCGCCTCATGCATCATCTCTCTCAAAGTCTGTACAGCGTTAGCCTATAGTGCATCGTCTCTCAAAGTGTGTACAGCCAGCTCTGTCTCACTTAGCGTCTCATCAAGT
This sequence comes from Amorphophallus konjac, assembly GCA_022559845.1. NCBI lineage: Eukaryota > Viridiplantae > Streptophyta > Magnoliopsida > Alismatales > Araceae > Amorphophallus > Amorphophallus konjac. The sequence continues at coordinate 213,702,976 of CM040121.1, forward strand.
ATGTACATAGTTTGGCTGCATAACATAAGTCTATACATCCGCATGCTAGCAAGGCATTCATCAAGTCTATACACTCTTTAACTCAGTTCGCAGCTGAGTCTGAGGTCTGTACAGCCTTTGCATTACGCATACTTTGAAGTCTATACATTGGATATGGTTGTGCATCTCAAAGTCTATACATTGCTGTTGCATTCACGCTAAGTCCATACACTGCATTTGGGCATTGTTCTTCACAGCAAGTCTGTACACTGCTTTCTCATGCACGCAATCAGAGTGTGTATAGCCTATGTTCGCATCGGTTAAGTCTATACATTTGCTATGGCTTGTTCATGCATCATGTCTATACACGCTTGGTTAAAAGCCTGAACTAACTCGATACATTCCCTTCTGTTATGTTCATGCATCCCTCAAGTCTGTACATTGAGGTCGCATGAAGGCATACAAGTCTACACATTCTCACATTGTTCATACTTGCCTATATACTGCATCTAAAGTCTGTACACGCCTAGTTCAAAACCTGAACTAACTGGTTGCATCCCTTTCTTCTGTTCCTGCAGATGATTCAGGCTGATGATTGGGCACGTGATCCGAGGTTGCTGCCTGGCACGTGATCCGAGGCTTCTCTGGAAAAGGAGGGTACGAGCCCCACTCACGCCACACGCGTGAAGTCATGGAATTCAGGTCGAAAGCCATATAAAAGGATGTCCTCTGAGACTGAAAGAGTGAACTGGAGGAAAAAGCTGAGAAAGATTAGTGCCTGAGCAGAAGAAGAATAGAGAGAGCCTTCATGTTCCAGAGATAAGACAGAGAGAAGAATCTGAGAGAATATCTGAGAGAAAAGTATTTGAGAGAGAGAGAAGAGTTTGTGACCGTGAAGATCTGCTTCTTCGGAAGCTACATTGTTGTTGGTTTTTCAGAAACGATTGTCTTCATCGATTGTCTTGTTTTCTATTTTTCATTTCATCTTTTTTATTCCATCTTGTTACCCTCCAGTGTTCGGAGGAAGGGAGAGATTCTCCTGTTTCCCTCTGGGCTTCAGAGGAAGAGAGACTTGTGATCTCTGGTTTACCAGTGACGGGCTGTCACTAGCAGGTTCCCTCCGGTTTGGAGGAAGGGAGATTCGTCTCCGGTTCTGATCTTGTGGGTAGCAAGATCAGGTGTCAAACTTCTGTGGGTTGCAGAGCTTGGGTTGAGGGATTTGTTTCCCTTGGTTTGGCAAGCTATTCGGCAGCATATGTTCGCAGACTGAGTCTGCTGTTTCTAGCCGTGGCTAGTGGAATCCTCACTCTGGTTTGGAGTGAGGGGTGGATGTAGATTGTGGACTACAATCGAACCACCTTAAAAACTCTTGTCTCTTCTGTGGTTTGCCTATTATCGTTGTTTCTCTCCATCTGCTTGGCATTTTGTTTGACTGTGAACAGCTCTCTCGATCTCACTTCTTTCTTCGGTGTTGGTTATTGATTGTCTTAGCTATCCTTTGTGATGTTTCTGAAGGGTTGAGAAATGAAGTTGTGGTTTATTGCTGAGAATTTATTTTTATGGAGTGATCTATTCATCCCCCCCCCCTTCTATATCACTCTTCGTTGCGCATATCACAGCTTCCCTACTCTACCGCCCTACACATCTGCAGGTCACTTGATTGCCTTCGGTTGGGGAGAAAGAGAATACACATGTCGACGGCTTCAGAGGTTTTCTTCCTCCCAGCTCCACTGATATATATGCAACAAACACTCTCGGCCGAGCAGAGAGGAAGAGGGAGATGACAAGAGGAGAAGGGAGAGTCTGGTTCAGCTGGGAGCTCCCTCAGAAAAAAAGAAGAAGCTTCGTCCCCGTGCCGTAGAGGTGAGGTGAAGAGAGGAGAGTGAGGGTGAGAGGTGACCCCGGGGGGGAAGAGCTTATGCTCTGTCCACCCTTCTACTGGTGTATCTGCTTTCCCTTTTCCTATTATTTCTTTGGTTGTGGGGTAGATCCCCTTGCTGTACTCTGTTTCCCCTTTTCTTCTCATGGATGAATAAAAAGAAAGCTTTTGCAACACATATTGTTATGCTTCATCAATTTCTTCCCTCTCCCCACCTCCACATCACCCGGGGTCCTCGGAAGCTTGCCATTCTGTGGCATGACCTTTGAGGGAACCCGTTTGAAGGGTGAACACTCATAGCCTCTTTTGGCATACACCCGTCCCGCTTACGAGATCATCACCCTGAGCTGTTGGAGCTCTTGTAGGCTACTCCTCCAGCCTCCACAAGCACTCACGGGTTAACGGAGGCCTCACTCCGAGTTTCGAGGTTCACCAAGGAGCAATCCGTTTGGTGTTCCTCCTTTTTTCTCTGGCGAGACCTTAGTCCGGGGGAGATGCTGCCCAAATTTTGCCAGACGAAGAACACGTAAGAACAGACGAACAAGCTTAGCTCTCTGGGAGTAAGAATAACACATGTTGGAATCCATTGAAACAGACTGAAATTCCAAGCTCCTGCACAACAAACCTTTCTAATAAAACATCCAAACCCTCATGCTAATTCACCTTAACAAATGATTAAAATACTTGAAATTTCTCTCCACAAGCTTAATCCATCAATAGGATGAATAAATCAATCATCAAAGTAATCCACGGGTGAAAGGAAGAAGAAGCAGAATGAAATAGAACCCACAGGGCTTAACCCGGCGCGCCCTAATCCGGCGCGGGCTAATCCGGCGCGCTACCCCCCCCGCGCCAGATTAGCTTCACACTCAAATCCACCTTGGAATTCTTGGAATGAATAGTGCCTTGGCCCCTCCTATTCCGGCGCACCCCTTTGGCATCTCCTTATCCGGCGCGCCCCTTGGTCTCCTTAAACCGGCGCGCACCCACTTTCCATTTAACCGGCGAGCCCCCTTGTAGTGTCCTTATCTGGCGCGCCCCCTTGAACTCCCTTAACCGGCACACCCCTTTGGCATCCCCACACCGGCGCGCCCCTCTTCTCTCTTGGCACCTCCCTTTGCTGGTGTGCTTAGAAAAGAAAGAATAATTAATCAAAATAAAAGTCTTTAAGCTAATGGATAAAACCAATGAAAGGAATATGAAGCCAATAATCAAGACATTGCCCCTGTCATAATTAAAATTTTCTTCCGGGGGCGCTGCCCCCTTGACCCCCGCGACCTGACCGGGCAGGTCGAACCCCGCGACCTGACCGCGCAGGTCGATCCGCGTGCGAGGGCGCACGTTGGTGAGTTCGGGCTTCACACTTAACAATTCGCTTCCCCGGACTGTGCGTGAAGAGAAAAGCAATGATGCCCCATGGCATCGGACGTGGACCTCGGGGACCCCGATATGGCCATAGTCCGTAACCATCTTGGGCCAATAGATCATTAATCTGACCCGCTTCTATCGGGATTCAATCCCGCACCCACATTAAACTCGCCATACTTACGGCAGACATTCGTACGGTTTTATCGTCATCTTCGATGCTTCGAATACGGACTCTCGTCCGAACAATGAATGGTCCGTTGGTGACCGACATGTATATACCGGGATTCAATCCCGCACTTGCATTAAACTTGCCATACTCACGGCAAATATTTGTACGGTTTGTCACCATCTCTTACGCTACAGACACGAACCTCTGTCCGAACATAAAGTGGTCCATGAGTGACCGACAAAAAATCTGAATGGAACGTGAAAACTCTCGTCTTCCCCGAACCCCACGTGTGGGAATATCAATAGGGCTTCCATGGGCCATTCTCAGACCTCGGGTCTGCCCCGATCATGGTCATTGCCTGACCCATATCCTCGGCCTAAAGCCCGCTCCCTTTGAACGCATATTGGTTCTCAGATCTGGTCCCGGGTCGTCCTCCCATTGCCCCCTTGGCATCGGAAATATTAATGATGCCCGTGCGAGCCTGACTTCGACCGCGGGGGGCCCACCGCAATATGGCCGCGGCTTGGTCTTGCACCGGGCCGACAAACTTATTGGTTTCCGACCGTTCTAACCAGGATTCAACCGAACATTTTCCGTTCCTATGAACAATAAAGTTGTCGTATCTCGACATACATATGTTCCGATTTTCCCGTGACGATTACGCTAATCTTAAGCCGGACACTCTCCGAACATTAAATGGTCAGCACATGACCGACACGAGCTCAAATACTTTCTTTACGCCCTCGTATGAGGACTTCAGTGTTTCTTAATAGATTTTTATGCAATTAATTTTCTGGCCATGAGGCCCTGAATCCCGGTGATTGATCAAGGGTGTTCTCCCGTATGGGGGATGTAATTAACGCCATGACCTTTATGACACGGCGGGTTTTGGTCCCGACATGAACTACACAATCGTCTGATTAGTCAGATCGAGCGCACCATGGGCTTCATCGAAGCCCGAATAAATCGTTGTTGTGCCCCTTAGGCACAAGCATGTGCTATGTTGAATTGATGATAGCAATGCTGTTTTATTTTGATGATTGCAACACAGTGAGTGCATTATGATATTATGTTTTGTTTTGATGATGGCATGTTGATTTGAATGCTTGAGTGTGTTATATCTGATTTAGTCTGTGGAGATTGCATGAGTGTGCCATGTTTGATATCCTTGATGGGTCGACTCCCTCAGACTGTCCATCTTATTTAGTGTCTCATGCAGCGTCAACGCTGTGAGTGTGTACACAGCATTCTCAAGTCTGCAGCGCAGCATTCTCAATTCTGCAGCGTCATCTCTATAAGTCTATACAGTGGTTCAGCAAGTGTGTACATCGCTTAGTGTAAGCATGGCGAAGTCCTAAGTCTATACATTGCTGCTTTGCTTTGGACTTAAAGTCCATACATTGACAAGCCTGTACAATGGCTGCAGCATGCTCGCATAAGTCTATACAGTGCCTCAGGCTGAGCAAGTCCATACATTGATCGGTGGAAAGTCTGTACACTCAGAAGTCTGTACATCCACCGTCTTTCTCAGCGCCTCATGCCAAGTCTGTACATCACTGTAGCTGCATCGTCTTGGTCATCGTCTCACTCGAGTAAGTCTGTACATTGGCCTTGCATCGGCAAGTCTGTACATTGGCTTCATATGCTCCTAAGTCTATACATCGGTCCTCAAGCGTTACAAGTCTGTACATTGGTTCAAACTCTTCAAAGTCTGTACATTGGGCCTTCAAGCTTTTGAAGTCCATACACTGTCTCGCTCACATCTTCAAGTCTGATTGAGCATCGTGAAGTCTGATTGAGCACTGTGAAGTCTATTCAGTGGATGAGCATTGTAATGTCTATACATTGGTTAGGCTCGATCATGCAGCGTTCATTTCATGTCTATACACTGCATTTTACAGTATGAGTTATAAAGTCTATACACTCATTCACTGTTCATGCATTCACAGTGAAGTCTGTACATCCGTTTGGCTATGCATCACTATCCACCAAGTCTATACATTGGTAGAGTCTGTACATCAGACGCGCATGCTCGCCTGTCCCCCTGGGTGCTCTCCTGGGACCGAGTATGCTCTCCAGTGACTGCTAATGCTTCCCTAACTTTGAGGATGCTCCCCTGGAGCAGCGATTGCTCTCCAGAGACAGCATGTGCTCCACATGCTCCCCTGACGCTGGTGATGCCGTCCATAGGCCATAGATGCTCCCCCGAGACTTCATATGCTCCCGTGCGAGAACGCACTTTACATTACAAGTCTATACATCATGATCGTCTTTACAAGTCTATACAGAGCTCTTCACTTAACCTGATATTCTGATACTCTGTCTGACAGGTGCTCTGCTCGTGGAGGCTAATGAAAGGCACGTGATCCGAGGCTGGAAGGCCTGACCAGATGATGACACATGGACTGACAGCCTGCTGGATGCTGCCACGTGGTCTGAATACTTAGGGCTGGAAATGTGGAGGTCATACGCCGGGGCTGTTGCTGCTGCTGTTGCTATATATATGAGCCTTCTTCCACAGAAGAAGACTGATCGAGTTGGCAAGAGGTGAAGTCCATACAGAGAGCCACGATCCAGATAGAGAGTGAAAGAAGAAGAGAAAGAAGAGAAAGAGAGAAAGAAAGAGAGACAGTGAGATCGAGAGAAGAAGAGTGAAGTCTGAAGATTTATTTATTGGACCGTGGATCAAATCCAGGCCAGTCTGCTCTGTTGAGAGCTATATTGTGTATTTCATTTACAGCTTTCCGATTGCTGTCTTGTTCTATCTTTTGTTTTCCTTTATACATTTCTTCAAGCTGTTTGTCAGCGGAGCAAGCTGTGTTGCTCAGCGGGCAGTGGAGGATTCCACTGGACGGCCAAGTTGTATTGCCCAGCGGTTTGCAGAGGTGCTGCCTCTGGACGGGTAAGCTGTAATCCCCAACGGTTTGCAGTGGTGGATTCCACTGGACAGCAAGCTGTGTTGCTCAGCGGGCGAGGAGGATTCCTCGGACGGCAAGCTATGTTGCCCAGCGGATTGTATGGCAAGCTGTGATGCCCAGCGGTTCAAGCTGTGAGTCAGCAGTAAGCCACACTCGGGTTGAGTGTGGGGTGTATGTAGGTCTGGAGGACCGAACCACCTAAAAACCCCTTGTGCATTGTGGTTTGTTTTGTCTATTTGTGCTTCCGCTAGATGATTGCATAGGGGCGCTCTAAGTATTTGGTTTCTGGTTGAGCAGAAGAGTTGATCAGTTTTCTTAGAGTGTTTTAATCTGTTCTGTTTGAGCGAAATTTTAATTGGGCAAAAGGTCTTTAAAGGGCATATATTCATTCACCCCCCCTCTGAATACATAGCACCGAACCCAACAATTGGTATCAGAGCGGGTCTCTGATCTATCAGATCTAACAATCTGCAGAGGATCCTGCTAGTGTTTGGTGCATTTCAGAGTGTGCTTTCTGTGCTCGTTGTTTAGTATCACTGAGTTAGTGCTTTGCCTTGCTTATCTGGTTGTGGTGTTTTATTGTCGATTGTTTTGTGCTTTGAATCTGTTTGTTATCTGCTTTGATGGCCAATCCTCCGATATTCAGAGGTGATGACCTTGGCCCATGGCTGGAAAAGTTGCATCGGTATGTAAGCACAATCGATCCTGATTTGTGGAAGGTAATGACTCACGGTCCATACAAACTGTCGAAGGATAAATGCAAATGGACGAAGAAGGATAAGCTAAAAGACTCTATCAATAATAGAGCTGTAGTTTTATTAAAAGAATCAATTGACAGATCTCTAATCGAATGCATTTCTTCCTGCAGGTCTGCCAAAGACATTTTGGAAAAACTAAAGCTAATCAGGAATCACAGCAAATGCTTGATGGCTGATTCGGGAAATGCTAATGATGAAACTTCATCCGAGGTAAGTTCTGAATCAGATGGATACTCTTTCGATGAATTGATAGAGATGTATGAAAATTTGTTAGAAGTATCCAAGAAATTGAAATCTGAGAATAAAAGGTTGAAAAAGAAATGTGATAGAATAAATCTGAAAGATTCCTGTGAAAACTGTCCAAATTTGAAAAAGTCTTACAATGCATGCATGCTAGATGTTCAGAATCTTAAGAAACAAAATGATTCTCTAAAAATTGAAAAACAAGCATGCTTGGATAAAATGTCAGAAATAAAGAATCAGTTGAATGATAAGAAAAAGGAACATCTAAAAGGCATGCAGGAACTTACTGAAGTTAATACTGAAATGGACAAACTGAAACTGGAGAATGAAGAATTTCAAAAGAAAATTGAAAATCTCATGGGTAGAATAAATGAAATCAATGGGGAGACTTCACATTCTTCTTCTGCTGAATTAACCTGCCATATGTGCTCAGCTCTACGAGAACGAAATGAGGATCTTTATAGTGAGAATGAATGGCTGAACAAACAAATAGTCTCACTTAAAGAGGATCACAAAAACTTGGTTGCTGAGAAAATTAAAGTGGAAGAAAGAGAAGAGGAACTAATTGAGAAACTGGAATTGATATCCACTAATGAAAAATGTGATGCTGAAGTTAAGAAGCTGACCAAAGAAAACATTGAATTAAAAGCTAAAATTAAAAAATTGAAATGGTTAAATACTGGCTTGTCTGAAAAACTTCTCACCACAGAAAAGGGAAAAGCTATTTATAATGAAAAATCTGAAAAGTTAAGCAACTTGGAACAAGAAATTGAGAAGTATAAAACTACAAATAAAGTCTTAAGTGAATGTGTCAATTGCAGTGAACAGGAGATAGCCAGTTATGAGCTTCACATAACATCTTTGGAAAACAAGATTCAGGATCTAGAAAAATTAGCATCCAATTCTGCTAAGAATGAAAGAAAAGTAAAAACTATTGTGAAAATGAAGGACGACAATCCAAGAAAGGGGATAAGCTGTAATTCTGATGTCAAGAAAATCACTAGAAACAAGCTATACACTACCTTTGTGCATAGTTCTGATGTAGCTGGTACCTCAAGTCAATCCCCAAAATAAAATAAGAATGAGAAATCATCTTCAAAATCTGTCTTTCAGTTCAAAGCTCAGAAAATTGAAAAGCAAACAAAATCTGTTGAGAATAATCAGAAATTGAAAAGAAAGAGTCAAACAAAGAAGGCTAAGAATATTTCTGGTTGTACTCTGAAATTTGTTAGCTCTGCTGAATTTAATGGGTCAATGAAAAATGCTCATACTTCATGTACTCATTCACATGCATCCAGTCAATCTGTTAGTAATCATGTCATCAGGAAATCACAAGTGTCATGTCACTATTATGGCAAGATAGGACATGTAATGGATGACTGCAGATTGTTGATTGAAGATGAGCATGCTAGTGAAGCAATGCATTCTAGGAATTCATCCGACAGAAACCATGGCATTAAGAAATATGTTGCATATTGTTACTACTGTGGTAGGCGTAGTCATCTAATGAATGCATGCTTTAAAATGAAAGAAGACAATAATGTGAACTCTAGATTTTTCACACATGCTCATGGCCCATATAGATATGAATCTACTTCAGGCCAGCATATTATTTGTTTCACTTGCAAAAAGCCTGGGCATAAGGCAAATGAATGCTGGTCAGGATATCATTGGGGGAACAACAACTCGAGAAGTAAGCACCTGAGGTGCTATGAGTGTGAGAAGCATGGCCATACAGTCAAGAACTGTTGGCATGCTCAGGTAAGTCATGTTAATGACAAAGCCTTTAAATTCTCTGCAAAACGACCTGTGAATTTTTCATGCTTTAACTGTGGTAAAACAGGTCACAAATCTGCTGAATGTTGGGTGAAGAAGAATAAAAAACAGAATGTCCATGTAAACAACAGAACAACTCATGCTCAATCTCATAGGTCTCATGCTACTTTTGATAAGTATCATAGGACCAGAAAATCTGTTGGTTCATGTCATTATTGTGGAAATTTTGGACATTCTATGTCTGATTGTTGTCTAATGGAATTTGATGATAATGCTGCAAAAAGGGTGTTTAGAACACCTGTCCGGGTAAATGCAGGACCCAAGGCTGTTTGGGTCCCTGCAGGATAAAATTGATTGACATGCTGCAGGTGTGCCTTGGAAGCTGATGAATAAAGGGGTTTATGATCCAAGGCACTCAACAGAAAACCCCAGGATTCTACATTTCAGGTTAGTTCTGAACTTTGTTTAAAATTCTATTATCTGAAATTGTTGTTTTGCTTGTTTGATTTCTGATGACTTCTTCATGTCTAGCTGATCAGTCTGCATTCCAGACTCAGCTACTGAGTTTTAATTCTGCATATATGATGCTCTTCTCTCTTGCCATTTATTGCATATGTTCATAAGATGCTGAATGCACTGCACAATCATGTTTGCAGTCGATGCATACCTTGTACTGAGCTTGAATGATTCATCTAGTACATAGAGTCGATGCATGTGTCTTGTGTCAATGCATTGCATGATTGTTGTTAAATGCATAAATTGCACTGTTTTTAAACGGGTCATTCAGTACACACAGTCAATGCATGTGTCTTATGTCTGCATACATCATTTGCATGACTGTCAATGAAGTTGTTCAATGCATGTAGGACTGCTTTATGTTGCATTATCATGCATAACCCTGGTATGTCAAATGGTAAGTTACCAAAAGACAAGGAAATCTGCCCGGAGGTTCCTACTATGTGTGAGATGGTCTTTGAAACCAGATTCTCCGCCTAGTACCATGGGTCCAGTCTTCATGTAGAACAGTGCATTGCATCATATTTTGAAAAATCTGAAAAAGGATAAAAATGTTCATGACTTGGATGCATAAACCAGAATTGATTGCATACTTGCCTCATGTATCCTTGGTGCATAGTCTGCATGTAGAACAGTGTGTTGCATAGCATAATCCTTGCATCATGGTGTCAGGGGGAGCTGTGATTTTAGTTCAATTCTTGAATCCTATTTACTCCTCATTATCCCCATTCAATTGATTCATATCTTTTGACATCATATGCCATTGGACCATATTGCCAATTGCTATCTTTTCCCCATCAGTTTCACTTAACAACAGCAACTGTTTCTGGTTTAGTATATTGAGTTGTGATTATTTCAATTGTTCTTTTATAAGAATCACTCTTACACATTGAAAAGAACTAAAGGTTTAACCTTTATAAATTGGAGAGTTAAGTGTCTGCACTTCAGAATTTGAGATAAAAGAAAACTTTTATAGCTCTTAATCTTTGTCTCATGGCTAAAATAGAAAAAGTTTTTTTAATGCCTAAATGTGTTGAACTGGAAATATCTAGAACAGGTGAACAAGAGTGTGTAATGTTTTTCAAACAATTACTCTAAAAGAAATAAGGGCAGCAGTAAATAAGATCACAAATGTAAAGAACTGAACATTATGACAGAGCAATGGTTGATTGCACTGAGAAACTGTGAACTCCTCCAAAGAAGCAGTAAAATTCACATGTCATGAAGTGCTTTAGACTATCTCTGTTCATAGGGTCAAATCTATAGGGGGAGTCCTCACCAAGTAACTGGGGGTACTGGCCTCTGATCAAGGTGTGCCCTTAATATCAAAAGTGAAGACTATTCCTTGTAGGTCTTGATCTGAAATAGGTCTTGTAGTTTATGCCTAGTAACTAGGGGTACCTGCCTCTGATCAAGGTGTACACCTAATGTCAACAGCATAACTGCCACAGGTCTATTCACTTAGTTCAGTTTCTGAAAATTCAAAAGTGAAATACAAACTGCTGTAACCCTTTGAAAATCAAAAGTCAATGAGTGAAAATTATTTTTATTAATACATATTCAAGTTGCCTTCCTTGAATTTCCTTGTTTAATCACAAAAGGGTATTATTTCTGACTTATCTATTAATACCATGTGCCCTAGATTCATTGCTATAAATGGATTCTATAAACTCTTTTTCAGGGGTCAGGTGTTTTACTCTAGATTTATCACTGTTAAACCTGAATTTTTAAAAACTGTATGTTGTTGATTCTTATACTTTAACAGTTGTTTATAATCATGCTTTCTTTCTGAACCTATGATTCAGCTGTTGTCTAGTGACCCTCCTACCTTCTCTACCTTTGAATTATCTGCTCATATTCCTTCTCATAGGGGGAGCAATTATTTAGGGGGAGAAATAATTCAGGGGGAGTCATACCTTCAGGGGGAGTTTATTGTTCTAAGAGAAATTTACATGCATACTACCATGCTGCACTCATGTTCCTAGTGTTTTTTCTCTTTTTGATTATGTCAAAGGGGGAGAAAATTTTGTGTGTGACTCACTGTCACAGTGTGTTGCCATCATCAAAAAGGGGGAGAATGTTGTGCCCCTTAGGCACAAGCATGTGCTATGTTGAATTGATGATAGCAATGCTGTTTTGTTTTGATGATTGCAACACAGTGAGTGCATTATGATATTATGTTTTGTTTTGATGATGACATGTTGATTTGAATGCTTGAGTGTGTTATATCTGATTTAGTCTGTGGAGATTGCATGAGTGTGCCATGTTTGATATCCTTGATGGGTCGACTCCCTCAGACTGTCCATCTTATTTAGTGTCTCATGCAGCGTCAACACTGTGAGTGTGTACACAGCATTCTCAAGTCTGCAGTGCACCATTCTCAAGTCTGCAGCGTCATCTCTATAAGTCTATATAGTGGTTCAGCAAGTGTGTACATCGCTTAGTGTAAACATGGCGAAGTCCTAAGTCTATACATTGCTGCTTTGCTTTGGACTTAAAGTCCATACATTGACAAGCCTGTACAATGGCTGCAGCATGCTCGCATAAGTCTATACAGTGCCTCAGGCTGAGCAAGTCCATACATTGGTCGGTGGAAAGTCTGTACACTCAGAAGTCTGTACATCCACCGTCTTTCTCAGCGTCTCATGTCAAGTCTGTACATCACTGTAGCTGCATCGTCTTGGTCATCGTCTCACTCGAGTAAGTCTGTACATTGGCCTTGCATCGGCAAGTCTGTACATTGGCTTCATATGCTCCTAAGTCTATACATCGGTCCTCAAGCGTTACAAGTCCGTACATTGGTTCAGACTCTTCAAAGTCTGTACATTGGGCCTTCAAGCTTTTGAAGTCCATACACTGTCTCGCTCACATCTTCAAGTCTGATTGAGCATCGTGAAGTCTGATTGAGCATTGTGAAGTCTATTCAGTGGATGAGCATTGTAATGTCGATACATTGGTTAGGCTCGATCATGCAGCGTTCATTTCATGTCTATACACTGCATTTTACAGTATGAGTTATAAAGTCTATACACTCATTCACTGTTCATGCATTCACAGTGAAGTCTGTACATCCGTTTGGCTATGCATCACTATCCACCAAGTCTATACACTGGTAGAGTCTGTACATCAGACGCGCATGCTCGCCTGTCCCCCCAGATGCTCTCCTGGGACCGAGTATGCTCTCCAGTGACTGCTAATGCTTCCCTAACTTTGAGGATGCTCCCCTGGAGCAGCGATTGCTCTCCAGAGACAGCATGTGCTCCACATGCTCCCCTGACGCTGGTGATGCCGTCCAGAGGCCATAGATGCTCCCCTGAGACTTCATATGCTCCCGTGCGAGAACGCACTTTACATTACAAGTCTATACATCATGATCGTCTTTACAAGTCTATACAGAGCTCTTCACTTAACCTGATATTCCGATACTCTGTCTGACAGGTGCTCTGCTCGTGGAGGCTAATGAAGGGCACGTGATCTGAGCCTGGAAGGCCTGACCAGATGATGATACATGGATTGACAGCCTGCTGGATGCTGCCACGTGGTCCGAATACTTAGGGCTGAAAATGTGGAGGTCACACACCGGGGCTGCTGCTGCCGCTGCTGCTATATATATGAGCCTTCTTCCACAGAAGAAGACTGATCGAGTTGGCAAGAGGTGAAGTCCATACAGAGAGCCACGATCCAGATAGAGAGTGAAAGAAGAAGAGAAAGAGAGAAAGAAAGAGAGACAGTGAGATCGAGAGAAGAAGAGTGAAGTCTGAAGATTTGTTTACTGGACCGTGGATCAAATCCAGGCCAGTCTGCTCTGTTGAGAGCTATATTGTGTATTTCATTTACAGCTTTCCGATTGCTATCTTGTTCTATCTTTTGTTTTCCTTTATACATTTCTTCAAGCTGTTTGTCAGCGGAGCAAGCTATGTTGCTCAGCGGGCAGTAGAGGATTCCACTGGACGGCCAAGCTGTATTGCCCAGCGATTTGCAGAGGTGCTGCCTCTGGACGGGTAAGCTGTAATCCCCAGCGGTTTGCAGTGGTGGATTTCACTGGACAGCAAGCTGTTTTGCTCAGCGGGCGAGGAGGATTCCTCGAACGACAAGCTGTGTTGCCCAGCAGATTGTATGGCAAGCTGTGATGCCCAGCGGTTCAAGCTGTGAGTCAGCAGTAAGCCACACTCGGGTTGAGTGTGGGGTGGATGTAGGTCTGGAGGACCGAACCACCTAAAAACCCCTTGTGCATTGTGGTTTGTTTTGTCTATTTGTGCTTCCGCTAGATGATTGCATAGGGGCGCTCTAAGTATTTGGTTTCTGGTTGAGCAGAAGAGTTGATCAATTTTCTTAGAGTGTTTTAATCTGTTCTGTTTGAGCAAAATTTTAATTGGGCGAAAGGTCTTTAAAGGGCATATATTCATTCACCCCCCTCTGAATACATAGCACCGAACCCAACAATCGTCACCTTGGTGACTGGCACGCCCACGCACTTAATAAACCCAATAAACAAATAAACGACGATTTAAATAAAAAGTGCGTCCATAGCTGCTAGCATAAACACGAAGTCTGTACGTTGGCTGGTTGCTGCAACACGAAGTCTGTACGTTGGCTAGTTGCACAAACATAAAGTCTGTACGTTGGCTGGCTGCTGCAACACAAGTCTGTACAATGGCTGCAACATAAGTCTGTACATTGGCTGGTTGCTGCAACACAAAGTCTGTACATTGGCTGGCTGCTTCAAACGCAAAGTCTGTACATTGGCTGGCTGCTGCAACACAAGTCTGTACATTGGCTGGCTGCTTCAAACGCAAAGTCTATACATTGCTTTCTGTTGTGTTCGAGCATCAATTTACCAAGTCTGTACATTGTGTTCCATGCGCTCAGAGTTTATACATTCATGTGCATAGTCAGTGCATTCGATTGCTTCATGGCAAAGTGAAAGCCATATGATCACGTCCAAGCCTTGATGCAAATCTTTTCCACAAGCTTCATTCAAATAGCTAAGGTCATTGCACAAGATGAGAGTCCAAAGACAAAGATTCAGTTGGTACTTTCTAGACCAACAAGGATGAAGTTACAGACATGAACAGGCTGCTAATGGACACCAGCGACGGAGCTGAAGCGGCTAACGGACCGACCCAGGATGGACCGGGGTCTGCCCAGCTGGCGGTCGACCGCCAGCACAGGGGCGATCGACCGCCCCAGCCAGAGACTCCCCGTCTGCACAAGTTTCAGTGCAGGTCGACCGCCAGCCCAGTAGAGGTCGATCGGAAATCCCAGGGGCCATCCGTCTACAGCATTTCTCAATAGCGGTCGACCGCCAGAAGCTGCAGGTCGACCGCCAGCCCCGATGCAGCCATATTTGACTTCGAATTCCACCTCGTGGCCAGCCCCTTTCCATGGAATTCTTTAATCTAAAAGGCACCAAACCTGCCACAAATTGTGGATCTGGTCTGGGGGTGTCCAAGGACCATTCCAAGGGTTATAAAACCAACACAAGAGGGTTACAAACCCTAGTTGATCATTTGGAGCAAAGAGAGATGAAGAGAGGCTAGAGGAGCTCCAAGGAAGAAGAGGTACTGTAGTCGTGAACAGTACTCCGTGCAGAAGTTCTACATCCAATCCAAGGGATTCAAGCCTACATCTGAAGCCTTCAATCTCCAAGGAAGAAGAGAAGCAAGCAAGCTCACAAAGGTGATCAAATCTTCATCCAAACCTCTTCATCAACTCAAGGGAAGATCAAAGCTACATCTAATATTCTTCTTCATCAACTGAAGGAGATTCAAAGGAAAGATCAAGCTACATCCTATATCTGCTCCATCAACTCAAAAGGATCAAAGGAAGATCAAAGCAACAGATTCAAGATCCAACAATCTCAGACAAGATCTAGTTCATTCTAGCATATCTTCATATCTTGTTTGAGCATTTTCATCTTGTTCTATCTTCATTTCATTCAATCTATTGAAACTGAAGATCGTCCCTACCGGTGGTTAGTAGGAAGGTAATCGGGAGTTCTCCGATCTGCGGTGTAGCCGTCCCTGTCGGCTTTGTGTGTAGGAAGACAGAAAGAGGGTTTTCTCTGTTCTATGATTTGGGACGTGTCCCCGGTCAAGCTGTGAGTCAGCAGGAAAGCCTCACCGGGTTTTAGTGAGGGGTGGACGTAGGTTGCGGGGTTGCAACCGAACCACCTTAAAAATCCCTGTGTTGTGGGTTATTTATTGTGTATGATTGCTCTATATCTTCTACCCCCATTCACAGGTTCGTGTGGCTCCATACTTGGTAATCTTGCTTACACACTCAAACACTCAGATTTGCACCTTCGGTTTTATCTGCGGTTTAATTGAGCTTAGCACTTTGACTGCATCCCTTAGGCGGCCTGCTGCACCCTTGCACACAGGCGCCAAGGTGAAAGTATTGCTAAGTGTTTCCCTTGCTTAGACTCGCCTGCACCTTAGTTGATCACCACTGCATTCACACACATATGAACTTTGAGTGATCAACATAGCACACACACACATACGGTTGTTACAAGCTATTGCATGCACTGTGCCACTCTACTTAATTCTGTTGTGCATTGTGTCTAAGTGATTCATTCACTTTATACGAGTGGTTCATGCTTTCGATAGCTAAGAGTTTTAAATAGGCCAAAGCTTTTGATAGGATCTATTCAACCCCCCCTTCTAGATCCGTTTACACCTCGCGGGACCCAACAAGTGGTATCAGAGCGAGGCTCTGTCATTCCCAGATCCAACGATCTGTAGGGAAAGATCCCGGTGTTTGTTATTTAGATGGCTTCATATGCTACACATGCTTCGATGGCTTCTCCGCCCATTTATGATGGTTCAGATTTTTCTACATGGGTTGGAAGAATGTTCATCTATGTTAGCTCCATAGATCCACAATTGTGGACTCTTATATATAATGGTCCTCATGAGCTGCCATCAAATTCAATTGATTGGTTAGCCGAACATGAGACCAAACACAATGATAATCATCTTGCATATAACTTAATTACAGCTGCAGTTGATCTAAGACTAACTCATCTTGTGTCCTCTTGCAGCACAGCCAAGCAAGTATTGGACAAGTTGGTGAAAATCCATGAAGGGAAGGAACAAGAAGAAGAATGCTTCATGGCCGACCGTGCAGAGCAGTCCAGCAATACATCCTCATCACAGGTAAACTCTGACTCCGAGGAATTCACTTTTGAAGAGCTTATGGAAGCCTATGATGAATTGATCACACAATACAAAAAGGTAAAAATAGAAAACAAAAATTTGAAAAAGGATCTCAAGAAAATTAACCAAAATGAAAGCTCGATTTGTAAAAAGTGTTCTATTTTTAAAGAGCTTAACGACACTCTCTCAGTTGATCTAGATACGCATAAACAAAGTATTGCATGTCTAAGGGAAGAAAATGAAAATCTTCACGATGAAATAACTAGGTTGGAAGAAATTGTAATAAAACTTCAAAACCAACCTAAGTCAATCTCTAATGATCAAACTATGGCCGATGGGCTAATCTATCATGAGAAGTTGATTGAAGGAAACAAAAATTCTGTTTCATGCTCTGCTAATTTTGTATGTGAAAAATGTTCATTCTTGAGAAACATAAATGTTGGTCTCCATGATGATCTTGAATGGCAACAAAAACTGATTGATTCTCTGAAAGAAGAGAATAGAGAGTTGTTGGAAAAAAAAATTGAACATGAAAAAGCTGAAGAAGAATTACATGAAAAATTGGTTGCACATGAAAAAGGCAAATCTGTCATTGATGATCACTCTGAAACATTGCATGCTCTGCTCCCTTGCAAAGTAGACGCCAAGGCGGGGCAGCTGTAGACACGCCAAAATTGACGTTACTGTGAGCACATCTCATATTACCTGGTAATGCCCCAATTTGACCCTCAAATTACCTTTGTTTGAGTGATTTTTCTCACTTTTCTTGGATTTCTCCCTTTTTTCTCCCTTGTCTTATTTTTTCCTATTTTCCTGGATTTTTCTAGATTTTCTGGGCATTTTTCTCTATTTTTATGAATTTTTCAGAAATAATGACTTGAAGAGGGGCGTCATTTTATTTTAATAAAATTAAAAGAAAATAAAAGAAAATTGACGACACATGCATCAGGCGTCCTTTCTTTCAAATTCCCATTTTTCTGGATTTTTCTGAAGTTTTTTTCAGAATTTTTTGGAATTAACGACCTATCATAGGACGTTATCTTGATTATCAATAAAATTAAAAATTGAATTAACGACATATAGGACGGGCGTCACTTTCATTTAAATTTATTATTATTATTTTTAAACCCTCTTCCAGAGGTGATTTGGTGGCCTTCCGGGTGTCAGAAAAATACGCGAAAATAGTCATTGGAATCAGCACATTGAGATGCACCTCCACCTAAAAGATGGGTAAATAATATTGAGAAATGAAAAATAGCACTATTTTGAATATATTGAATTGACGCCCTTATCTAAGTCGTGTTTCACCTTATTTCCTGCTCGAACGCAGCTTCCCGTAAGAGTTCCCTGCCCTGTTTGATCAATTTGTTGATTAAGGGAACTTGAGTCCTTGCCGTAATGGACTATTTCCTATTCTTATCCTTCCAATTTAAGATTTGAATCCTTTAAATAGAGCTTCTGCTGCTCTGTTGAAGGGGCCCTTTTTTCCGATCTTCTTCTTCTTCGTTTTCTTCTTTTGAGTTTTTTTTTACGCAGGTACCGCTGCTGCTGCTGCCTGGCTAAGGAGGAAGGCTCCTGTGTGTTTAATGCTTCCACCTCTTAGAGTCTTTCTCACTGTCGAGTACTAAAGCCAAAAGGAGCCAAAGAGCAGATTTTTCTATCTCCTTTCTCTTTTGTTTTGTTTTATTGCTTAGTTCACATACGCATGCATCATTCCATCCTTCTACTGTTCATCCTATATTCTCAACTACGTTGAGATTCCTTCACAGTGCAACTCTTGCACTCTTCCTATTCTTTTTGCATCATTCACCATATCACTCCCATACCCTTTTGCATAGGGGTTTAAGGGCTAACACCCATAAGGTGTGTTCTAATCCATAGTTTTCATGTTTATATTTATATTGTGAGTTTGATACTACACCTTGGTTCTAATTCCACTTTATTGGTGTTGTCTTTGAATCTTTTGCAAGGGTAATCAAGCTATAAGAAGAACTCTCTTCATCGGTCGGCCGATTGGAAGAGAAGGAAGCACTCACATCACCCGCATTTTATGGTATTTTCGCGATCTCTCCTCCTTTACATTATTGTTTATATTCTTTGAGGCCCTCGCGTCTCTGGCGATCACGTTTCCTATTCGCACCTCGTGCTATTTCATGCTTACATATTCATTATTTTTATTTATTGTTTAAATGGATTTTCTTTAAATAGAATCTACAAATTGACGATCACGGTGGGACACCTTTCGTTTTTCATTTGATTACCCTTTCCCTTGGGCACCTCACGTGCCATCTCCCCTTTTGCACCCACGGTGTGCCTCCCTTTGTGCTCCACGTAGCATCCTCCCCACTAGTGATTGGCTAGTTTGTTAGATTTTTTTTTTAGAAATTCCATTTATCCTCTTAAAAATAAAAATTGATGAGCATGTTATCGTTTTATTGATTGCCATGTGATTGTGAGTGCATTGATGTTTGATATTTCTGGCCGCTGGAGGGGTTCTGGGACAGAAGAAATTAACGCCTCACACAGAGGCACGTTTTCATTTAACGCCTCAACCCAGAGGCGTTTCTTTCATTTGTAGCGCCTCACATCAAGGTGCGTTTTTACCCTGCCTGTGGGCCCCCCACAGTGATTCACGACCGTCACACGGTCGTCTCTTTTGTTGATAGCGACCTTCCTCAGGTCGTCTTCTTCCTGTGTTTTTACATAGCCACACTACTGTGCTTATCCGTGCTCCATTGATTATTATATCGATTGTTTGGTTTATCACTGTGATTTGCTCATATCTGCTGCATTCATTCATTTTTCATTGGTTTGGGAGACCTCCTCTCCTCACATTTCTAGGAGCCACACACCCTCTTGGTGAAGGAACGACCCTCCATTGAGCATTCCGTCTCTTTGGATTGGAAATTCCTAAACCAAGCCTCCGTAAGTCCCCGCACCCGTGGATTCCCTCACGGACGCCGGGCAGGTTGTACCCTTTGAAGTCCCGGGTTTAGTTGGCCTATACACGGTGAGAGAGGGTTCCTAGTTGGCATCTAAGTGAATCATATTGTAATTAGGATCCTCCCTTGTGTGAATCATTCCAAACTTTGTCGAAAGTCATTAATTCACCAAGAATCAAACAAAGAAATCAAAAGGTAACCATTCCAACTTGTGTGCTTTTTTGCATATTATTTTGAACATTGATTGCATAATGGCTTACCATGATAAGAGAACCAACATGTTTAATTCAATTCATGAGGATGCACAGCCGTGCACATCTTATAATCCTCAATTTCAACATGTTCATCAAAATTCTCGCCATATCTTTAAGGGACCACGTCCTCATTCTTATGGTGTTGCCCGACCCATGGACAATTTCCAATCTCAGGGTCCCCCGCCTCAATTTCGAGCCACTATTCCCACGGGACCGTCTCCGCCCAATGATGAGAAGGTCTCCCAGATCTTGCATGCATTAGATCATCTCACCCCTCAACAAATCCAAGCCCTTAAGGCCGTTGTTGAGGGTGCATCTCATTCATCGCATTCTTCTCATTCTCCTTCCAATCCTATGCGGGTGGCCCATCGCCCACCTCCCTCTTCTAGTCACATGCCTATTCGGGTGGCCCATCACCCATCTCCTTCTATTAACCCCTCTCCTCAGGTGGTCCGACACCCGCCTCCTTCTATTCATTCTCCATCACGGCCCCAAGGCCCATTTATTTCTTGCAATCCGGCCCATCCGGGTTTTTCTACGGGTCGGCCCATTAATCCCCCTCCACGGCCTTCTTATGCGGCCCCTCCTTCAAGGCCCTGCCAACCCTTGGTTGCTCAAGCCATACCCCTCCAACAAACTCTTCTTGACAAGGTCACTTCTTTGGAGGAACAATTAAAGAGGGTTACGAGCCCATGGCCCGCTCCTCCTACTCCAATCAATCCCCTTCATGCCGCTCTGAATGATATTACAAAAATGGAGAAAGATTGGAAAGATAGGATGGATGACTATGGTATCGGTAGTTCAAGCAAGCAAGAGCCGGCAGATTTCAACGCTCAAGTGGACACCGTCCGCCCTCCACCCGTTCGCACACTTCATTCATATGGCCTTCCACCTCCACATATGCAACATCATTACATTCCTCCATCCACATATACGCCTCCACTACGATGTCCACTTGAATTTGATGATGAAGAACCGGCAATTGGAGAATTCGAAGCACATGACGATGAAGCTCCGCAGGCACCCCTTCCGAGTTTCCTTCGCTTCCCTCTCCCTCCACTACCATTTGATGAGCCCCCTGCTCAGGACGAAGCTATCGTCCCTAATCCAACCCCCGTTTATGAGACTAATTGGTGTTACGATGATGGGTCGATATTCCAATCACCCGCGCCGACACCTCTTGAGTCCCCTTCCATTCCTAACACCGCTCGCCCCGTTCGGCGTTTTCCCCGCACCAAACCTCCACCAGTTATGTTAACCTTTACAACACCAGCCTCCCCCGAGCCTTCTACTAAACCTCCACCCATTAAGCCATTAGCCTCCACACCATCGGCTTCCATCGAGCCCTCCATTGAACCTTCCCCAATTAACCTACCATTATCACCACCTCAGCCCTCCATTATCCCTTTAACCCCTACTCCACTACCTAACCCTTCATCCTTGCCCGTGGCTAGTCCTGAGCAGGATCCACCCTTTTTTGCACTCGAGCCAACCCTAACTGCTTCCGAGCAAGAGGGGAAGTTTGACGTGTTTGAACCTCCACTTCCACTCATCCTTTCTCCAACACTTTCCATTACACCGTCACCATCCATGGAGCCTTCCGCCTCCGCTTCACACCTCTTTACCACTCGGAATGGGGGTACTTCTGCAAGTACTTGTGCCAAAGATGATCAAGAGCCGGGCAAGAAACATGTGGCCGTGGCTATGCGGTTCAAGATGCAAGAATTTATTTGCCGGATGCCAATCCGGGTTGTTGTGCCAAGCACGATGGAAGGGGCCAAGTCACCGTCATTACTCAGAAGAGAATGCCAAGTGTTGATGCCACCCAAGGGCCGGACAAGGCACCCCTTATTCCCATTTTCCAATCTTGAATCCATTCTTCCATACAAAGGGCGAATGCCTATTCTATTTAACACTCCTTATACGCCACAACCCCAAGGCAACACAATACTTCCTATCCCAACTGTTCAACTCCCTCACACTATCACTTTTCATTCTCCAGGGGAATTGTCATTTACCTTTGAAGTTTCATCGTGGGCTTATACTTTATCTATTGGGCCAATTGGCTATACACTTTTACTGCCATGGAAGGGCAGTTACCTTGGTGCTAAAGGGCTTTCCACTATTTTATCCACCTGCTATTCAACTCCATCCACATTCTTGTCTGTCACATTTTCTTCATGGGCCACTCCAAAGGTAAAGAGGAGGATCTCATCCTCTCGCCCTTCATGTTCTTCATATTCTTTACATCTCATGCATTCTGTTGCATCTATGCATTCATCGCATCCATTCTATTGCATCCACATGCATTTACACTTCTTCTTTCCCGGGTTTCAAAACCCGTATCTTCCCCGCCTTCCGGAATCTCTGGATCCCCCACGTTTCCTATATCTTCCGCCTCTATCTTTGGGATCTCCAGGTCCTCTTACACTCACCGGGCATTGTGTCCCCTCCAATCATCACTCAGGGCATCGCGCCCCTTTCCAACTATTGCATCCGCACTCCCCAGATTTCTCTCCCATCCTCCTTGGGCATCGCGTCCCTCGGTATTTGCTCCCTCCGGAACCTCCGGATCTTGCTCATTGGGCATCGCGCCCCTCTGCACCATCACGTCCGGATCCTCTGGGCATCTCATTGATTTTTCTTGGGCGTCGCGTCCCTCGGCATCTTCTTCCTCCAGAACCTCCGGACCATCCATCTTTCTTCCGATTCATCTTTCTGCTCTTCGAGGGCATCACATCCTTCATTTTCTTCCTCCTCTTCCATCATCTTTTTCCATATTTCTTCCCAGGGCACCGCGTCCCTCGATATCTTATCCCTTCAGAGCCTCCGGATTCCTCCTATCACGATTCTCCTCCTCTGCCGCCAGACCCTCCGGATCCGCCTCTTTCCATCTATCAATTTCTTCTTCCGATTCCCCCTAATCCTGGGTCTGACCCAACTTCTTCCACATCCACTGCCTTGGGCATCTGTCCATTCTCTCACTACTTCCGAGGCTTTAGTCCTCACTCCTCCTTCTAATTCTCCACTTCTTCTGTAGACCTTTCATGTGATCAGGGTCTCCACACCTTAGTGAGGGAGTTCTAGCCCTCGCCTCTCTTCCTTTTTTTCCTTGTTCGTCTGAGTCTGGTCTTGGCACCACTCCTTCTTGTTAAGCCACTTTCAAACCCTTTACTTCCAATCCTTTTGATTGCCAAAGAGGACTATCCCACGATGATCAACCTCGCCTGTGACAGCTGCTTCTACAAAGGTTGCAAGGTAACATATTCGCGTAAGTACTCATTTCATGATATCATTATCTCATTGCTTCACGCATGATTTTTAAAAATAAAATGCTTCTTAACAAGATTAAGAGTGGTGTTTTAGACCTTCATCTTAGGCTTTTGTTTAATTCAATTATTCCCAAAAAAGTCTTTAGGCTTACTTCTGCAGCACCTTTGGTTAATGAGAACCCCGCGCTGGGAGTATGATGTTCTCTCCCCGCTTGTTAAGAGCAACCCTTAGCTGGGCATTCCACACACTTCACGGCGTCCTTAGTCGGCTCCTTTGGTTAAACACCGTTGCTACTTTGGCCATGCCATGAGTATATCTGAAAGTCTTTTCTCTTCTTTACTCGGCCGAATGCAGGGACAAGAGGTTGACGGATGAGATGACCAACCTCGGTAATCCCCAATACGAGAGGAGTCTCAAATAGGGGCAGTCTTGACCCAAAATCAATATGAGTTTTCATAAGTTTTAATGATATATATCTCGCCAGAAAGGGCTATCATGAAAAAATCAAGTCAAAATTACAAAAGTATGAATTATGGCATGACAAGAGTGGCAAAGTCCCCGCAGGGAAAACCCTGGTTGTATGCATCTCAAGGGTCTAAAAATTAAAGGCATAAAGCCCCGGCGCAACAGACTACCTCTTTGAGGGGAAACACCTTGGAAGGAATTCAAGTCCCGACATCTCCCATCCTGCATAAAGCTTATCCCCAATTGTTCTTCTCTTCTCCCTCTAAGACCGAATGTTTCTCGGGTATGGCCTTGGTAGGGGCACCGTTAATCAAGGGTAGATGGTCATAGGGCGCCACCTTTAAATGCACGCCTGGCTTTGGGCAGTTTTTAGCGAAAAGGGAAGGAACAAAGACCCTTAGCTAGTGGTTTAAACACCGTTTGATGCTGCTTTAGCAATGTCTAAACCAAAATCTAAAAAAACATTTCTTATGAAAAATCTAAAAAAGGTTGAATATTTCCTGATCAAAATCTAACAAAAATTGAATATTTTCAAAAATCCATAAAAAAAATCAGATATATTCCAAAAAATCCACATAAAAATTCAAATATTTTCAAAACCCACAAAAACTTGCATATCCCAAAAATCCAAAAAAAAAATTGCATTATATTTCTCTGATGGTGCTTTTGCAGGGACAACAACTTCGCAAGGACCAAGAGCACGGGATGAGTCCTCTCCATTCACCGTTATCAATCTCTTGATTCTTCCCAATATCATCATGATTCGTCACTATGGGCATTCCTGATTATCACCTCTCCATTCACGTCATACTGGGCATTAATTAATCATTCATCTCCAGAACCATTTAATCAACTCCTGCTGATTTCGCTTGATCATTCTGCCATTGGGCATTGCTTGATTTTAATCTCAATCTCACATGTCAAGTTGTCATCCTCATGACTAACGACAAACAATGATGCTATGCTATCTATGCTTTAATGATGCTATCTATGTTATTCATGCCTTTCACGCTGTGCACACTTGAATGATATTCATGATATGATACATACATGCTATTGATGCTTTGATTCATGTTATGCTTAAATGCCTTATTCATTGCTTGTTATCTTTTATCTCTTGGCTAATGAAGTTTTGAGCGCAGGAAAGAAGCTCTTGGTCCCACCGACTGGGCATCATCATCCAAGCCCTATGGTGCTTGCACCTCATTTCTCAGTTCCCCCATGCTCATTGCTATCACCATCCCCCTGTATGCACTCTTACTATATGTTACATACGCTATTAGATTATATCAAGGACCTTGTGGCTTTGGTAAATCTGGGATTTGAGTTCCCCTTCATCAAAAACAATGATGATTCCAGAGGAGTCTTAGTCACACGGATAGGCCGTTGAGCCATCCAAGACTGGGGACGATGGTTCCCTTTTGTGAGTTGGTGCGCGGATAAACGGGCTTCGGCTTAGTATCGGCTCGCAGAATGGGTTTCTTGACCCAGTCTTGGCAGTTTAACAATATTATCCTTGATTATCTTATATTTTCATTTGTTTTAATTTTTCCTTTTAAACCCAGCATGCATTCATGTAGGAATTTGAATAAACAATTTTGAAAAATCATTCTGATAAGTTGATTTGGAGAGTCAAATTGATCTTAATCTTTCCAGATATGAGATATTCATTGCAGAATGGAATCCTCAGTTCGTTTTGTTGCTGTTTTGGGTCATTTTCTCGAAAGCTCCTTGTTTGGATTTCTATCATCTTATTTCAATCCTTTTCCCTTGATCCACCTTGGCTGCAGCACGTCCACATTGGCTGGTAACCGCTCCCCAATGGTGAAACCTACAGGTTTGTGACCTGGGGTACTTCCACCGCGTTGGAAGTTGATCATTCTCCTTCGTGCCCGCGTGCACACTCCCTCTTTTATCCGAACATCGTTGATTTCATTGAATTTCCCGAGATTGCTTCATCTCGAGCTTTTGATTTCATTCTCATCAAGTGATGTTGATTGCGTGTCTCATCACACCTTGGCATCTACTTTTCAGTTTGCTCTGCTCCCTTGCAAAGCAGACGCTAAGGCGGGGCAGCTGTAGACACGCCAAAATTGACGTTACTGTAAGCACATCTCATATTACCTTGTAATGCCCCAATTTGACCCTCAAATTACCTTTGTTTGAGTGGTTTTTCTCACTTTTCTTAGATTTCTCCCTTTTTTCTCCCTTTTCTTATTTTTTCCTATTTTCCTGGATTTTTTTGGATTTTCTGGGCATTTTTCTCTATTTTTATGAATTTTTCAGAAATAACAACTTGAAGAGGGACGTCATTTTATTTTAAGAAAATCAAAAGAAAATAGAAGAAAATTGACGACACATGCATCAGACGTCCTTTCTTTCAAATTCCCATTTTTCTGGATTTTTCTGAAGTTTTTTTCGGAATTTTTTAGAATTAACGACCTATCATAGGACGTTATCTTGATTATCAATAAAATTAAAAATTGAATTAACGACATATAGGAAGGGCGTCACTTTCATTTGAATTTATTATTATTATTTTTAAACCCTCTTCCAGAGGTGATTTGGTGGCCTTCCGGGTGTCAGAAAAATACGCAAAAATAGTCATTGGAATCAGCACATTGAGATGCACCTCCACCTAAAAGATGGGTAAATAATATTGAAAAATGAAAAATAGCCCTATTTTGAATATATTGAATTGACGCCCTTATCTAAGTCGTGTTTCACCTTGTTTCCTGCTCGAACGCAGCTTCCCGTAAGAGTTCCCTGCCCTGTTTGATCAATTTGTTGATTAAGGGAACTTGAGTCCTTACCGTAATGGACTATTTCCTATTCTTATCCTTCCAATTTAAGATTTAAATCCTTTAAATAGAGCTTCTGCTGCTCTGTTGAAGGGGCCCTTTTTTCCGATCTTCTTCTTCTTCGTTTTCTTCTTTTGAGTTTTTTTTTACGCAGGTACCGTTGCTGCTGCTGCCTGGCTAAGGAGGAAGGCTCCTGTGTGTTTAATGCTTCCACCTCTTAGAGTCTTTCTCACTATCGAGTACTAAAGCCAAAAGGAGCCAAAGAGCAGATTTTTCTATCTCCTTTCTCTTTTGTTTTGTTTTATTGCTTAGTTCACATACGCATGCATCATTCCATCCTTCTACTGTTCATCCTATATTCTCAACTACGTTGAGATTCCTTCACAGTGCAACTCTTGCACTCTTCCTATTCTTTTTGCATCATTCACCATATCACTCCCATACCCTTTTGCATAGGAGTTTAAGGGCTAACACCCATAAGGTGTGTTCTAATCCATAGTTTTCATGTTTATATTTATATTATGGGTTTGATACTACACCTTGGTTCTAATTCCACTTTATTGGTGTTGTCTTTGATTCTTTTGCAAGGGTAATCAAGCTATAAGAAGAACTCTCTTCATCGGCCGGCCGATTGGAAGAGAAGGAAGCACTCACATCACCCGCATTTTATGGTATTTTCGCGATCTCTCCTCCTTTACATTATTGTTTATATTCTTTGAGGCCCTCGCGTCTCTGGCGATCACGTTTCCTATTCGCACCTCGTGCTATTTCATGCTTACATATTCATTATTTTTATTTATTATTTAAGTGGATTTTCTTTAAATAGAATCTACAAATACTGGCAGAGGACCTACTCAGCAGATATCTACACAGAATTGCACGGGGAGTCAGAAGAGTCGACACTCCCATACAAGCAGGTCGACACTCTCCATGGCTTTAAACAAAAATCTTCCTCCTTGATGCTCTCATTGTAGTAAGTCTGGCCATACTGTCCAAGAGTGCTGGCACTTGAAGGGAAAGCATCACCTTCATGCCATGAAAGGTAAATCCCATGCTTATCCACAAAAACAAAATGCATATGCACACGCACATGAACATAAAAAGAATGCTCAATCTTTTGTGCGCTATTTTTACTGTGGGAAAAATGGTCATGGCATGTATGATTGTCATACAATGAGAAAGGATGATCAAATTTCCCTGAAACAGATGAGCTACATTGGTGAATATGATAAAGCTGCTAACCTACAAGGACCCAAGCAATCTTGGGTACCTAAAAATTCCAAATGAGAATTTTGGGTGGAAGATGCCTTGGAGCTGAACAAAGGATCATAAGGTAAATAAAAGCTCAAGGTACAGGTATGTACATAAACCTTTAAGTTCAGTCATCTTGCATGTTTAGTCTTGACATGTAGATAGTGCATCATACGTCTGCCCAATGTCATTAGATTCTGCAAACTGGATTACTCTTTGAAATGCAAAACCCCCAAGGTGTGAGATGAACTTTTGAGCTTGATAACTTGCTCACACCATGCTTGATTTCAGCTGTTTAATTTATGAAAAACTTGTTATGCTGATGAAGTTGATGTGATGATGAGTTGCTTAAGTGTTGCTATCAGCTACATGAAATGCTTGGATTTTGGTTTTGATAATGCATACCATGGCTGCATTTCCAAATCGTTATTCATGTTAGCATTGCTCAAAGGGGGAGTCAACATCAATGTAGTCTGAATCATTTCACATCATTTCACTCTTGCATGGCCATGGTATATTAAATGTTGATGTATGGAAAGGCAGGTTATGCTTGCCTAGAAGCACTCAATATGCGTGAGGTTTCACCTCCGCCACGTACCATGCGTCAATGTCGCATATAGGCCATATAGTAAGGGGGAGCTGTCTCTTTACAGCATTCATGCATATGTTTCATCTTCATTTTGTTGACATCATGGCATAGAATGCATCTTCTCAGGGGGAGCTTGTTCATCATGAAAATCCAGTCAAAATTCTGCCTTGCAGTTCAATAGGTCGACCTCACTCCTTTGACAGGTCGACCCTACATTCCTTTCTGCCTAAAAATTACTTTTGTCTGAGCTCAGTGCATAACCTCAGGGAGAATGTTCTTCATCTATTCTTGCCTACCAGTTATGCAACACTCTCTTCTTAAACCAAGCCATTGCATGATATTGCTTAATCCTTTTGTGGATCAACTTGGATTCAAAGTGCCTTGAACTTCTTGGAGGATTCCCAATCTATTATTGAGGTTGTTTATCAGAGTAAATCTTTAAGAAGAATTTTCTTTTATAGAGTCTTGTGATTGCCTTGAACATGAATGATTTTGGTTTGACATTAATGATTTCTTGAGTCTTGAAGTTTGATGGTCTTGAACATGTTTGTGATCGGGTTTAATAGACTTAAACTAGTTTCTCATGTTTTGACTTGTTATCCCGTCTTGAATCTAAAAAAATTTTGAGTACAAAGGCATCCTTGATCGAGAAACTTCAGCTAAGTACTATTTTTAAACATTTGTTGAATCTGTTTATTTCAAAAAGTGGCTATACTTAAAGTAAGCTCAAGGCAGAGCAATGGCACTATTGCTGAGAAATATATCTCCTCATCAAAGAAAATGAGGTTCGATATGTCATGAGGTGACTATGCTATCTCTGTTCTAAGTGAAGCAAAATCGTGAGCTACACTGAGTAACTGGGGGTGCTTGCGTGATGGGGGCATCAAAAGCTATACGGGTGGAACGTATTTGTGTGTTATGACTTGTATGGGATTGTATTTGTGTATTTGTTTCATTTCTTTCATTTGGGCTCCTTGTAAGGCTTATAACAAGCCAATGGGTCACTTGTAATGTAAAGTCCATGGCTAGGTTGCCATTAGTAGAGTCCATTAGAAGCCTAGTTCATATTGGACCTTAATAGCCACTTAAGGCCCAAGTGGGCTTTCTCCTCTCATGGACCACCAAGACTTGGAAGGCCCAAGTCTAGACATGGGTTATTGGACTTGAGTGGTTGGCCTTGGACCAGCCTAGGCCCATGAGAAGCCCATGAAGGGGGGCGCCCCATTCTTTGGCCTTATTAGGCTTGGTTGGTGAAAATTAGGTAAGTTTGAATGGAAATGGTCCAAGTTTGATTAGATTAATGGTTAAAGTTTTGACCACATGGGAGAAATATTTAGGAACTCCTTAATATGCCCTTCCAAACCTTAGATCTATGGGCATTTAGTGTCTTTTTACATTTATTATATATAGCTTGTATTTTCCAATTGATTGAATTAATGAAAGTGAAAAAGTATTGTGCAAGAGCCCCCCTTGTGGGAATTTCGACCTCCCCTCTCTCTCCCCCTGGTTTTCTTCATCCCCAACCCCCAATTCTAGAGTGGAACCCTTCTATCTCCTCCCCCTCAATCTCTGAGTTCATCTCCGGTGCCGCCGCCACCGTTCGTGCCGCCTTCGAGCCGCCGCGAAGTCGACTTCGGTGTTCTGTCCATCCTGGACAGAAGCTTCTTCTCGGAATTCCTTCTATCAACTCCGACATCCTCTTGATCTGAATTTTTCATAGGTTGTTCCTATCTTGTATTCCCATATCCACAAAAAACTTCAGGTCCAAAATCTCTCGTTTAGTATTTTTCCATTTTCGTGCATCTTTCATTCCCAGATCTGTTTTGTCTCTGTCTACAATGATAGTAGCCCTGTGTTTCTCACCTCCGACCCTCTTTTTGATTTTTACAAACCCTCCCAATTTGAATGGGAGTTCTTTCCATCATCCCCTACATCCACCATGTTTCTTGATTTTTGATTCGCCCTCTATCCATTTTTTTAAAATTCGTGTTCTATCTTTGCTATAGTGTTTTCAGCCAAGTTCCAGATCCGACCACCCTCCACTTCAAAAATCAGAACAAATCACCACCACTTCCAAATCCTTCATAAAAAATAGTTCCAGTTTCCTAGCTTGGTTTCCTACAACTTTGCTGAGGACCATCACTTCAGATTCGGACGTTCACATATCGGTCAAAGGAAGTTCTCAGAGAATAGTCCTACAGATCTGAGTCTTCGGCTACTGTACAACAGGAAGTTGTAAATTCATTAAAGCCTAGATCCGTGCAGATCCAGGCCAGATCTTCAAACCTAGATTAAAGTATTTGAAGTTAGCTTTCCAACGGCGCCAGTTTCGTGTCGATCCGACATCGGGGCTGATCGCAGCGTCCGTTCTCGCCGCGACGCGCGCTGAAAACCAGAAGTTGCAGATCCGTGGCCGGTTATTCCGACCGGTGCCGATTGGAGCCGCCCGGCCTCCGGCCGGTGAACCAGCGCGCCTCCACTCCAGGGAGCACTCATCCAGGCATCCACCATCACAGCGGTGCCACCGGGTCCCACACGGCCCCTCCGGACTGCACGTGGGCCCCACCGTCACTAGTTCGAGTGTTGCCGAATCAACGCGAGAAGCCGCCCGTCAACCCGAATTCGGTCCTCCCGGGCCCAGTTGTGTAGCCCTTTACCTCCCTGCGTGGAGTGGGCGATATTTCATTACTGTCATCATTGTGTAATATTTATCCCGAGAGTACGAGTTTCGGCCGGGTCCGCCTTCCCCACGCCGAGTGCGTGGAGGTATCGCATTCGCTCCCTTACTTGGCATTTTGCTTACTTCATATATATTTGTTTATGCCGTTGCTAGAGAGCATGTGTAGGGATATCTAGCTCGCTTTATCTATTCATTACCGCTGCTGCGAGAGAGTGCGAGACCGTCCCATGACCCGATCCGGGCACACGAGAGAGCCGATCACCCTAGCTCATTGCCGATTTCTCAACCGCGCACGTCCGACGCTTCCCTCGTTAAGGGACAACCGTGAGCTTGTCGTGTCCATGGTCCCATCCCGCATCAATTTGGTATCAGAGCGAGTTGAGTTTAGGGTGTCAAAAAAAAAAGAGTGTCATGTAGTCATTAGTCATTGTCTAAGTCGTGTTTAGGGTCATCATTGTTTTAAAACAAAAAAAGTGTCCTTTTGCATTTACATCCCTTTACTCGGTATATCAAAAGGTGTTGTCTGAACGTTAGGCTACGCCTATCGGGAAGGTCGCACACTTGCGCGAGTGGTCTTCGGATCGGTTATCTCCGCCGCGTACCGAGTTTTGGTTATGTCTAGGTGCATTAGTTAGCATCACATTTTACTTTTAAACTTAAAAAAAAAATGTTCTTGCATCTCCATTCGTAGGGGGCCCAACCCCATCTTTGCAACCATGGCCGCATCCCGAGCTTATAGTCCCGATGAAGTGGGCGCAATGTTCCAAGCCATGATGGGACAAGTGCAAAGGTTTAGTACAAGCCTTGATCGGTTTAGTACTAGCCTAGATCGGTCTATCGGGGTAGATTGGTTGTTCCCAGAGCCACCCCAAGGACCCCTTCACCATGAGAAGGACATTCTTTCCTCACCCATGAGAGCTCCAATGTCTTCACTCTCTATTTCCGAACTTGATTCGGAACCATCTCATTTGGAGCCACCAAGGCCCAAGCCGCTCGTATTTCTAACGGGTACACTATACATCGCCGAGCCACTTTTTAGTTGGCTCAAGGATGGCTTGGTCCCACCTCCCTTTCCATCCATGGATCCCATCCTACCTATAGTGCCGGTCAACTCATTCCATACCACATTTCGATCTCGTCACCATGTTGATACGTTGGACGATCTTATCATGGGATTAGATTCACAATGGGAGTTGACGCATCTTCTGGCCCGAGGCTTTGACCAACCCGCTAGTCTTAGCTTCACCCATCTGGCCTTTGGGTCCATTACCTCCGAGTGCACCATGGGGTGTGTCACCACGGAGATTCTTCTATTCCTCCAGATGCCGGTCGAGTCCGACTTCGTTCCCTTTTGCCCAAGGGAGGAATCCTATTTTCTACACATGTCCGTCGTCCCACCGATCATAATGTATGACGGTGACTATGAATTCCAAACTTGGGACCATGTCATGTTGGAATCCACTTCATGGGGTCACACCTTCTTCGACCCTTTTGACCCCTTCACTAGTGAACCTCCCAAGTTTTCATACTCACTACCCTTCTTCCGCGGAGTTCACTATCATGCCTTTTCCACTCGGGCCAAGCAACCACTACATAGCCAAAGGTCCGAACCATCATTTGGGGGTAACGGAGATTTTGGTTTCTTCGACCCACCTAAACCCATCTCCGGTACACCCACATCCGGCCCTTCCACACCCGGCTTCCCTAGCCCTCTCAAGTCTCCCAAATCCAAAGGGGCGTCCATGCATGACTGGGTCATACTTGGCCATTTAGGTGTTCTCCATGCCACCCATCTCCGGTTACATAACATGCATGCATGGCACACGTTCGGGTGTCCTGATCCGCCGTCACCCATGTACGGGTCGGACTAACATTAGGTATGTCTAGGGTCATATATGAGTCGGTATTGTCTCTTCTTTGTGTGGTTTGTTTGTGTGATTTGTTTTGTGTGTAGTTTGAGGGTCTGCATGTGTCTTGTGCAAGCTCGTTGTCGTTCTCTTATGAGTAAGAGGCGATTGGACTCACTCGATGAGTATGGGGTCGGTTCTACATCTATACCCGGATAGGTCACCTACAGGGACTCAGCGGTGATTCCTCGTGAGTCTTCGAGCCGCCACCTCCCTTTTTGAGAGTGCCCCATTCGGAGTGTCCACCTCTGGCCCATAGCAGCTTGTGCATATCAAGTATATATGGAATGAGCAGGTGACGGTCACTTGGAGTGGAGCATACCCACGTTACTTGGCACGGTGACAGATCCGCCGGAGTACTCGAGCATCCATACCCCTACTCGACGGGGTCGAGTTCCTCCCACCCGGGGAGAATTGATGGGGGCATCAAAAGCTATACGGGTGGAACGTATTTGTGTGTTATGACTTGTATGGGATTGTACTTGTGTATTTGTTTCATTTCTTTCATTTGGGCTCCTTGTAAGGCTTATAACAAGCCAATGGGCCACTTGTAATGTAAAGTTCATGGCTAGGTTGCCATTAGTAGAGTCCATTAGAAGCCTAGTTCATATTGGACCTTAATAGCCACTTAAGGCCCAAGTGGGCTTTCTCCTCTCATGGACCACCAAGACTTGGAAGGCCCAAGTCTAGACATGGGTTATTGGACTTGAGTGGTTGGCCTTGGACCAGCCTAGGCCCATGAGAAGCCCATGAAGGGGGGCGCCCCATTCTTTGGCCTTATTAGGCTTGGTTGGTGAAAATTAGGTAAGTTTGAATGGAAATGGTCCAAGTTTGATTAGATTAATGGTTAAAGTTTTGACCACATGGGAGAAATATTTAGGAACTCCCTAATATGCCCTTCCAAACCTTAGATCTATGGGCATTTAGTGTCTTTTTACATTTATTATATATAGCTTGTATTTTCCAATTGATTGAATTAATGAAAGTGAAAAAAGCATTGTGCAAGAGCCCCCCTTGTGGGAATTTCGACCTCCCCTCTCTCTCCCCCTGGTTTTCTTCATCCCCAACCCCCAATTCTAGAGTGGAACCCTTCTATCTCCTCCCCCTCAATCTCTGAGTTCATCTCCGGTGCCGCCGCCGCCGTTCGTGCCGCCTTCGAGCCGCTTCGAAGTCGACTTCGGTGTTCTGTCCATCCTGGACAGAAGCTTCTTCTCGGAATTCCTTCTATCAACTCCGACATCCTCTTGATCTGAATTTTTCATAGGTTGTTCCTATCTTGTATTCCCATATCCACAAAAAACTTCAGGTCCAAAATCTCTCGTTTAGTATTTTTCCATTTTCGTGCATCTTTCATTCCCAGATCTGTTTTATCTCTGTCTACAATGACAGCAGCCCTGTGTTTCTCACCTCCGACCCTCTTTTTGATTTTTACAAACCCTCCCAATTTGACTGGGAGTTCTTTCCATCATCCCCTACATCCACCATGTTTCTTGATTTTTGATTCGCCCTCTATCCATTTTTTCAAAATTCGTGTTCTATCTCTGCTACAGTGTTTTCAGCCAAGTTCCAGATCCGACCACCCTCCACTTCAAAAATCAGAACAAATCACCACCACCTCCAAATCCTTCATAAAAAATAGTTCCAGTTTCCTAGCTTGAGTTTATACAACTGTGCTGAAGACCATCACTTCAGATTCGGACGTTCACATATCGGTCAAAGGAAGTTCTCAGAGAATAGTCCTGCAGATCTGAGTGTTCAACTACTGTACAATAGGAAGTTGTAAATTCATTAAAGCCCAGATCCGTGCAGATCCAGGCCAGATCTTCAAGCCTAGATTGAAGTATTTGAAGTTAGCTTTCCAACGGCGCCAGTTTCGTGTCGATCCCACATCGGGGCTGATCGCAGCATCCGTTCTCGCCGGGACGCGCGCTGAAAACCAGAAGTTGCAGATCCGTGGCCGGTTATTCCGACCGGTGCCGATCGGAGCCGCCCGGCCTCCGGCCGGCGAACCAGCGCGCCTCCACTCCAAGGAGCGCTCATCCAGGCATCCACCACCACAGCAGTGCCACCAGGTCCCACACGGCCCCTCCGGACTGCACGTGGGCCCCACCGTCACTAGTTCGGGTGTTGCCGAATCAACGCGAGAAGCCGCCCGTCAACCCGAATTCGGTCCTCCCGGGCCCAGTTGTGTAGCCCTTTACCTCCCTGCGTGGAGTGGGTGATATTTCATTGCTGTCATCATTGTGTAATATTTATCCCGGGAGTACGAGTTTCGAACGGGTCCGCCTTCCCCACGCCGAGCGCGTGGAGGTATCGCATTCGCTCCCTTACTTGGCATTTTACTTACTTCATATATATTTGTTTATGCCGCTGCTGGAGAGCATGTGTAGGGATATCTAGCTCGCTTTATCTATTCATTACCGCTGCTGCGAGAGAGTGCGAGACCGTCCCGTGACCTGATCCGGGCACACGAGAGATCCGATCACCCTAGCTCATTACCGGTTTCTCAACCGCGCACGTCTGACGCTTCCCTCGTTAAGGGACAACCGCGAGCTTGTCATGTCCGTGGTCCCGTCCCACATCATTGCGTCTGGTAAACGTGCATACTCACGTCAAAAGGTGGTTGCTACACTTGACTGCTCGTAAAATGATAGCAATCATCTTTCAAATGATTTCAAAAGAAAAATCTGAATGTGTAGCTCTCATGAATCAAATCTAAGTCATGTTTAGCCTCAATACTTATTGTGGTCACTCTCAAGGGAACCAATGAAACTGAATGAGTAAGATAAGAGAAGGTTAATCTTGTTTTGACATGAATTTCTGGTTCACTACTATTAAACTTGCATGCAAATGTCTTCATGTGATTCTACTAAGTAGGCCAGAATTCATTAGCATTAAACCAATCTGAATGTAAGAGCTGGTTCATTTGGGTTCTATAACTGAAAATTCTGAAAAATCCATAACTCTGATTTATGAACTTGGTTTCAGATTAAAGAACCTCCATTCTTTCTTGAGAAGTCATATCTTGATACTCCTTTCAAGTCGAATCCAAAATCATTGGTGTCTTCTGTCAAGTGATATCCCTTTGCTTCTCATTCATTGGCATGTGGCATAAGTCCTCGCATCATTAGCATCATGCTTTCATGCAATAGGGTGGCATGCACGTCTTCACCTCCTACAATTGTAGCTTGCATTTATCATTTCCATGCATTGCATAGAAAATCCAAAAAATCTGAAAACTAGAAAACCACTAAAAATCTTGCAAAATCTGACATCACAAAAATGCTCCTTGGCTGCTCTATCCATCTCATATTTGTGAAATTGAATCATGCTGCTGTGGCTCCATTTCTCACACTTACAATGTCTTTGGCAAGCCACGGGACACCACCATGTTCGATACATCAATATCATTCATTGGTATTAGTCCTATAACTGGCTTTCCACAATTGGTTGTTCTCTTTGGTTATCTTGTCAGCTTTAATAAGTGTACAACCATTGGCATGTATTTCCACATCATTTTCTGGATTGTTGCCTGCAATGCCATGTTTCTCCATATTATGGTTGCTTGTAATGATGTCACATAGGCGATGCTAGAGCGTCATGTAAGTCTCTTTGTGTAAGTCTCTCTTTCTCTTTTCTGGATCTTTTGATGTTGTCAAAGGGGGAGAAGTTTATGTGAGTCATTAATCACAGCATGTGGTAAGTTTCTGTGAGTCATTAATCAAAGAATCCACTCTATGTGTCAAAGGGGGTGAGAACCATGTGAGTCATTGTCAAAAGGGGATAGGGAGAGAATCCTCTTCTTCTTCTTCTTAAGAATGTTTTTGACTCATAGTTTCCATGTGACTTACTAATGCATGTGAATCTCTAATGACTCATAGTTCAGAATGACTCATAGTTGCCATCATCAAAAAGGGGGAGAATGTTGAACATGTGTGCAACATGATTACTTTTATGGTTTTGATGATGTCTACCTCTGTAGTCATTAATGAGCTATACCTGCACTTGATAATGTTAATATTCATACATTTCAGGTCATTATACCTCCAGTACAGACGATCAAGATCAAGAGACATGGTTCAACAAGTCTATACATACATCCAGCAAGTCTATACATCCAGAAAGTCTATACATTAGCAAGTCTATACATCCAGCGAGTCTATACATTCTTCAAAGTCTATACATTCTCCATGCATCTTCATAGCAAGTCTATACACTCGGCTCTAGCAAGTCTGTACGTTGGCTGATTGCAAGTCTATACATTCAGCGAGTCTATACATTCTTCAAAGTCTATACATTCTCCATGTATCTTCATAGCAAGTCTATACGCTCGGCTCTAGCAAGTCTGTACGTTGGCTGATTGCAAGTCTATACATTCAGCGAGTCTATACATTCTTCAAAGTCTATACATTCTTCATGCATCTTCATAGCAAGTCTATACGCTCGGCTCTAGCAAGTCTGTACGTTGGCTGATTGCAAGTCTATACATTCAGTGAGTCTATACATTCTTTAAAGTCTATACATTCTCCATGCATCTTCATAGCAAGTCTAAACACTCTGCTCTAGCAAGTCTGTACGTTGGCTAGTTGCACAAACACAAAGTTTGTACGTTGGCTGATTGCACAAACATAAAGTCTGTACGTTGGCTGGTTGCATAAACATAAAGTCTGTACGTTGGCTGCTAGCACAAACTCAAAGTCTGTACGTTGGCTGCTAGCACAAACTCAAAGTCTGTACGTTGGCTGCTAGCACAAACTCAAAGTCTGTACGTCGGCTGCTAGCACAAACACGAAGTCTGTACGTTGGCTGGTTGCTGCAACACGAAGTCTGTACGTTGGCTAGTTGCACAAACATAAAGTCTGTACGTTGGCTGGCTGCTGCAACACAAGTCTATACATTGGCTGGTTACTGCAACACAAAGTCTGTACATTGGCTGGCTGCTTCAAACGCAAAGTCTGTACATTGGCTGGCTGCTGCAACACAAGTCTGTACATTGGCTGGCTGCTTCAAACGCAAAGTCTATACATTACTTTCTATTGTGTTCATGCATCAATTTACCAAGTCTGTACATTGTGTTCCATGCACTCAGAGTTTATACATTCATGTGCATAGTCAGTGCATTCGGTTGCTTCATGGCAAAGTGAAAGCCATATGATCGCGTCCAAGTCTTGATGCAAATCTCTTCCACAAGCTTCATTCAAATAGCCAAGGTCACTGCACAAGATGAGAGTCCAAAGACAAAGATTCAGTTGGTACTTTCTAGACCAACAAGGATGAAGTTACAGACATGAACAGGCTGCTAATGGACACAAGCGACGGAGCTGAAGCGGCTAACGGACCGACCCGGGATGGACCGGGTCTGCCCAGCTGGCGGTCGACCGCCAGCACAGGGGTGGGCGGTCGACCGCCCCAGCCAGAGACTCCCAGTCTACACAAGTTTCAGTGCAGGTTGACCGCCAGCCCAGTAGAGGTCGATCGGAAATCCCAGGGGCCATCCGTCTACAGCATTTCTCAGTAGTGGTCGACCACCAGAAGCTGCAGGTCGACCGCCAGCCCCGATGCAGCCATATTTGACTTCGAATTCCACCTCGTGGCCAGCCCCTTTCCATGGAATTCTTTAATCTAAAAGGCACCAAACCTGCCACAAATTGTGGATCTGGTCTGGGGGTGTCCAAGGACCATTCCAAGGGATATAAAACCAACACAAGAGGGTTACAAACCCTAGTTGATCATTTGGAGCAAAGAGAGATGAAGAGAGGCTAGAGGAGCTCCAAGGAAGAAGAGGTATTGTAGCCGTGAACAGTACTCCGTGCAGAAGTTCTACATCCAATCCCAGGGATTCAAGCCTACATCTGAAGCCTTCAATCTCCAAGGAAGAAGAGAAGCAAGCAAGCTCACAAAGGTGATCAAATCTTCATCCAAACCTCTTCATCAACTCAAGGGAAGATCAAAGCTACATCCAATATTCTTCTTCATCAACCCAAGGAGATTCAAAGGAAAGATCAAGCTACATCCTATATCTACTCCATCAACTCAAAAGGATCAAAGGAAGATCAAAGCAACAGATTCAAGATCCAACAATCTCAGACAAGATCTAGTTCATTCTAGCATATCTTCATATCTTGTTTAAGCATTTTCATCTTGTTCTATCTTCATTTCATTCAATCTATTGAAACTGAAGATCGTCCCTATCGGTGGTTAGTATGAAGGCAATCGGGAGTTCTCCGATCTGTGGTGTAGCCGTCCCTGTCGACTTTGTGTGTAGGAAGACAGAAAGAGGGTTTTCTCTGTTCTGTCGTTTGGGGCGTGTCCCCGGTCAAGCTGTGAGTCAGCAGGAAAGCCTCACCGGGTTTTGGTGAGGGGTGGACGTAGGTTGCGGGGTTGCAACCGAACCACCTTAAAAATCCCTGTGTTGTGGGTTGTTTATTGTGTGTGATTGCTCTATATCTTCTACCCCCATTCACAGGTTCGTGTGGTTCCATACTTGGTAATCTTGTTTACACACTCAAGCACTCAGATTTGCATCTTCGGTTTTATCTACGGTTTAATTGAGCTTAGCACTTTGACTGCATCCCTTGGGCGGCCTGCTGCACCCTTGCACACAGGCGTCAAGGTGAAAGTATTGCTAAGTGTTTCCCTTGCTTAGACTCGCATGCACCTTAGTTGATCACCACTGCATTCACACACATATGAACTTTGAGTGATCAACATAGCACACACACACGTACGGTTGTTACAAGCTACTGCATGCTCTGTGCCACTCTACTTAATTCCGATGTGCATTGTGTCTAAGTGATTCATTCACTTTATAGGAGTGGTTCATACTTCGGATAGGTAAGAGTTTTAAATAGGCCAAAGCTTTTGATAGGATCTATTCAACCCCCCCTTCTAGATTCGTTTACACCTCGCGGGACCCAACACAAAAATCCTAGGACTCAGACAACGGAGGCTCTGATACCACCTCTTTCAAGCCCCGAACCAATAGCAGCGGGAAGCGATGCTCGGAACGTTGCAGTTAACAGTCATGATAGCAAGAGTGAAAATAAATAATCACAATTAAACACATGGAGGCCACACACACATTGAAAATACGAGCTCTTATTAATATTTAAAATTTAAAATATAATTTGACTCACTTTTACAATATTAGACTCAAATTAAAGGAGGAAATAACAAGGAAAGGAAAAAAAATTAACCAGAGTCACGACACTCGCTAGACTCAAGAAGATAAAAAGACAGACTCCGATCTCTAGGTTCCAGGTTCACTCGATCACACTGATTCGATCCCCATTTGCAACGTTCTGTTTACCGCGTTACTTGAAAAGGATTGGAAGTAGGGGTGAGCAAGAAACTCAGTAGGAATTACACTCTATCGTCAGGCATAGTTTAAGTGATTAACCAATTAATGAATATGAATGATTAATGCGAGAAAATAAGTAGAACTTAATAATCATCAAGATAGAAAGAGTAACTATAATTAAATGGAAGAAATAATTGTATGTCGAGACATCAAGCAAGATTAACAAGATTTTTTAGTGAATGGCCATTTACAAGTCAATTCGAGTCATGTCAAGCAAGCACTTCATGCTTTAAGCATGAATAACAAGTTTCACGAGAATGTGGAACGCCCTAGACTTAACAAGCTAGTCATGCACCAGTGACAATGCCAAACCTAGTCATTCACCTCCCCAGGGATCAAGTACTCTTCGGGTGCTCCTCCCAGGACCAGACTGGGCCCTTCATTTGTTTGTCTTGGCATTGATTTGTTTGGATCACAGATCCCACGAATCTAGACATCCACAATATTTAATGGCCAAGAGTTCCAAGGTCAAGTTCATGTAGTCAAGGTAAAGGACGTAAGAATAATGATTCTTAAGAGTCCAAACAAAAAGCTCCTTAATCGAGAGGAATAATTATCCCAAAAGACTATAATTGACGATCAATAGACCTAACAATAGGTCATATCACGAAATACCATAGCCTAGATAGGCTAGAGTAGCGCACAAACCAACTGTCAGCATCATGACCTTCCATCTAGGCCGATGCATAAACCAACTGTCAGCATCATGACTCCTTCATCTAGGCTGGCGCATAAATGAACAAAAAGACTCCTTCTATCGTTAGCATCATGACCTTCTGTCTAGGCTGGCACATAAACCAACAAAAGACTCCCCCTATCATGAGCATCATGACCTTCCCTCTTGGCTGGCGCATAAACCTACAAAAATCTTTGGATATTGACTTACCGTCTAGGCCAAGTTTTCTGGCATCATGGCTTTTAGCTTAAGCCAGTAAATATTTTGTCTTGGCATCATGACCTACTGTCTAGGCCAAGTGGTCTGGCAACATGACAGTCCGTCTAGGCCGGTAAAAAATTCTCCCTTGGCATCATGACCTTCCGTCTAGGCCAAGTGGTCTGGCGTCATGGCTCTCTGCCTAAGCCGGTAAGTGTTCTCCCTTGGCGTCATGACCTTACGTCTAAGCCAAGTCATTCGGTGTCATGACCTTCGGTCTAAGCCAACAGTCCTCTTACCATTGGACCGAAATTGCCATCCGAACCAATAAACAAAAAGACCTCTTGGCATCACGACCATACGTCTGAGCTAAGTTATTCCACGCTACGACCTTCAGTCGAAGCCGACCATCATCTAACCATTGGCTCGGAACTACAGTTCGAACAAATAAACAAAAAGACCCCCCTTTTCATTTTACACTAGCCATTCATCCCTCCAGGGATTCACCACAACATATAACACCTTCTCTACATCGCCGTGGCATCAGCCACCCACCTATAAAATAGTCGGCCTGTGAGTGTGCGTATTAAGTCCTATAACAAAAAAGAAAAAAGGAGAAAATAAAAAAACAAAAACAAAAAATAAGAAAGAGAAAACAAAAAAAGAAGAAAGAGAAAACAAAAAAAGAAGGAAGAGAAAACAAAAAAGAAAGGAAAAAAAGAGAGAAAACAAAAAAGGAAAATGAAAAAATGGTGAACAAAACTTGGTCCGCATGATTGCTTGCCTCGAGTGCATGTTTGCCTGAAGTATAGTATTAATGCATTTTCTTCAAATTTCTAAGACCGCATACTCCCTTGCTAAATAACGCTGCCAAGATTCTAGGTTTGTGTGCGTCACGGCACACATTAAGGAATGAAAAGCCAATTCTCGTTGAGTGCATACGGCTAGGGGAAGAGTCGTAGCTATGTTGCTAGCACAACTCACAGGATACACCCTACACGAAACTCCCACATCTTGCACGCAATATGAGCAAGGGTCCTTAGCCATAGGGATGTCATAAATTCTTCCTAACACTTCATGGATGCTCAAATCTCTACACTCATGTGTAAGGTAACCGTGAGGAAAAAGCTGCCTGCCCTCTTCTAAAAAAAGAAAAAAAATAATGATGATGATAAGTGAAATGTGAATCCAAGTAGCCGAGAATCCCTATTGAGACACATGAGTAGACTCGCGTGAAAACGGTGCTGCAAACTTCACAATTAAAATAAGGATGAATCTTAGCAGTCGGGAATCTCCATTGAGATATATGAGGAGACTCACGTCAAACGTGAAATCCATCATAAAATCATAATACGGGATGAATCTAAG
This sequence comes from Amorphophallus konjac, assembly GCA_022559845.1. NCBI lineage: Eukaryota > Viridiplantae > Streptophyta > Magnoliopsida > Alismatales > Araceae > Amorphophallus > Amorphophallus konjac. Next base: position 213,745,506 of record CM040121.1, read on the forward strand.
TAGTTGGGAATCCCCATTAAGATACATGAGGAAACTCGCGTCGAATAGTGAAGTCCAAAATTAATAATAAATAAGGGGGTTGTGCGAAGCTACCAAAAGCTGAGAACCCTGAATGTATGTGTAGGCGATAAAGCAATCATTTAGTGTTATTTAGAACGTCTTCATGTCCCTATGTCCAGAGTTCACTACCCATATAATTGCACTTTCACACTATAGAGGAATAGTCCTGGGTGTAGATTATGGTTTATGCTATGTATATGTTCTATGTGGTGTCCTCTTTGCCTATGCACATCTCCCTTAGTTGTGCTTCGTGAGCCTCACTCCGTCTGTTAATCATGGGCGCTACCTTATCCTATCCCTAATATAGCGGAACTATTCTACATATATCTATTCTATGCTTGCGGTGGATGAATGTCTGTGTGCTTGGGTGAGACTAAAAAAAATGAATGATGAAATAAAATAAAAAGATACAATGAAGTAAAATAAAAAAGAATGATAAATAAAAATAATAAATAATAAATAATAAAAAGACACATGCAATATTTTCAAATGGGCTATGGGCTACACCGGCAAGGCCCGCTCTTTCGTCCCTCGTTCGCGACACCCGCGGGTAGGGGGCATTTGTTGATGATGAAAATATTTTTAATAAGTGCATCTGCAGGTCTTAAGCTCCGACCGAGTGCTCTTATGGCCGGCAGAGAAGAAAATAAGGAAAAAGGTGATGAGAAAGAATGGCGGAAGCCGAACAAAAGACGAGACCGAAGACAAAGAAGAAAAGCAAAGAGGCTCGGCTAGAAGGGATAGCTATTGAACCAAGACCCCGGAGCTCAAAGAATATTAGGGACTTCTGAAGAAGGCTACATTAACTCGGCAATGCTACAACACAAGCTGAGATCAACAAGCTTAACAAACCGGCATCGACTTGTTCATGCCGAATATGCCCCATATCTCATCCGATCAGGGCGAAAATACACCCGGTGGTCCGCCACCCGTTAAGGAAGCTTCCCGAGGTGAAGAAATAGCTCTGGTCCCCCGAAACAAGGTGCCAAAAGCAATCTCAGTAGAAAACCCGAGTGACCCGATTCGGGTACACGTCATGCCCGAAAGGTCTATAAGTGGCCGAAAAGCTACCCAATCAGGATGAAAATATGTTGAGTGATAGTCTACTCAATGAAGATGCCCCCATATCCACGGAATGGGTCTGGTAGCACAAATCACAGTGTCGATGGCCAAATCATGACCAAACCCAAGTAAATCTGACACGAGTTTGACACGTGTTGGAAGTCACTCGGAACCACAAATCAGAGCCCCGAAGGTTCGAAATTAACATTATAGAGGCACAGCATCAAACCTGAGGCAGTGGGGGATGACAAGCTTCCATCTAAGTCAGTTCGGAGCTCATGAAAATAGCGAAGATGATGAATATTACCAAAACAACCCCAATGGCCAAAGTGAATCAGCGCCCTTGTAAATGGCTTGATGAACCGGCGCGCCCCTCTCTCTACCTCACTAAATCGGCACACACACCATGAACCGGCACACCCCTTTCTTCTGCCCATTGAACTGACGCAAGCTTGGTGAACCGGCGCGCTCCCTGGGCAAGATAACGGGCCGATTAATAGGCGCTATACCCTGCAGTCTCGTCCCTCATCCGATACTCTATTCCCCTCTATAAAACCTTCATTCGTGCACCGCAAGAAATAGGAAGGGGGACACAAGTGAAGAAGAAGAAGAAAAGAAGGGAGAGCGGTCGAAGAGAAAAAGAAGAGTGACAGGGGAGAGCCACGTGCATTGGGAGGGCCCTTGTTCCGTCTCTACTGTGCCTGGAGGAGAGCTCCCTTCGATCTCCTCTGATTTGTAGGTGGGTCTCCGCCGCAGCAAGGTCCCAAGGGGACGAAAGCTTCTTTTGTTCTTAGTTCCCCTCCCCACTCTCATCTGTATTTTTGTTGTTTTCCATTTCTCCACATTCCTGTAATAGAGAAGCCCCAACGTGTTGGGTTGCTCCAGAAATAAAAGAAACTCTGTTAAGCCCCTTGTTGCTCGTGTTTATGTTTCATAGATTAATAGATTACTATGTTGAATGTATGTGCTAGTTCGCTCGATCTTCAATTTGCTTTGTCTACGTTTCGGCAGACCATGATTTGATGCCAAGCATGTAGAGGCATATGTCCCGATCGCGAGGGGGCCTCGCTAAGGCTATATACACATCTATAATCCTATGATCGTTCAGGCAACTATAACCTCGTGCATCGAGTTTCGTAATGGTTCATGGCCACGTTTAGTCGGGCGACAATAATGTTCCCCCCTGTTGGTTATAATGTGTCCCTTCTTTTGCAAGATGGGCTATGATGCCAACTATGATGAAAGTATGAGCAAATGGTGGAATCAATCAATCCATGAACATGTGTAACATGAACCTAGGCAATCAATGTGAATACTAGCATGGGCATGCTATCTCAATCAGAACTAAGCTAAGCAAACAAAGAAAAACTCACACGGGGGCGTGGAATAAGGAGATAAAGAAAAACACACCGTATAGGTGGAACAAGTAAATAAAGAGAAAATATGAAGAAGGATAGAGCTAATGCCCAAACTAAAAAAGATGTGATCGCCACTAAGGTAAAAACAAGCCAAAGACCTGGTAAATACCTTAGAATAGGATGATGATGCACCCACCCACGGGAGAGAGAAAGCAACCAGGAAAACTATAGCTCTGTCAGATGTAACGGCTGAAGACTGATGCGTCACAGAACTGTGATGGCCTCACGATAAACCGCTACGGGAATATAACGCGTCTATGGTAGACCGTTAGAGCTTCTGCAGAATAAGATCTGGGAATCTTTGATCTCCAAGCTTTCCAGCCGGCCAGGAAGCTTGGGCCTCGTGCTAGGAGCTCTGTAAACCTGCAAAAGAGTGTAGATCACAAGAAAAATAACCCCAAATTAGCCCTTGGATAAAGTAGTATCAATAAATCAAAGAAACTTCAAAACATGCAAAAGGAGAGGGAAATACCGGGGAGGTTGGTTTTTTAACCCCTCTGGGGCATTTTAAAAGATGGGAAGGATGTTTTAATGGATGCAGAAGATGCAAGAACGTGGTAAAGGAAGAGCGACAATGCTATGATGCTTGGAATGGGGAAAAGACACTAGAGAAGAAAACTTTGACTGAATTAAACCCTTGGAATCAATACTCCCTGGACTTTGGAAGCAGATGGACGTGGAAAGCAGCTCTCCTTGGTTGGTTCTAGCTCCAGAATGCGGCAGCACTTCAACGCGAACTCCAGATGTCTCCTGATGGGGACATCTCCGACTACTCCACATTTTTTCGAGGATCCCGATGCTCGCCAGCTGTGCTTCATCTTGTTCGCCACTTTATTTCGAGTCATATGATGTATTTTTCATTTTCTTATCATGTAATTTTCCTTTTATTTAAGTCCAGTACCTAGGTTAATGAGTCATTTACCTAAGTCTTGAGTCATTGTGTTAGTTTGATAGGTTAATGGGCCCAATTCAATGGGCTAGGCCCATGGGCGCCCCCCTTCCCTTGGTTTCTTGTTATTAGTCCAAAAGTCAGGGACTTATGTTAAATTATGGGATTCCTATAAATAGGACCCCAATCCCCCATTTGAGAAGGAATGAAATATTGAAAGAAAATTTGAAATCCACTTGTTTGCTCCTAGAGTGAGAAACTCTCTCTCCCCTCTCTCTCTCTCTACCTCTCCAAGAAAGGGGCGCCCCCTTTCTCTCTCTTCCCCCACCCCAATTCGAAATTCCTCTCTCTCCTCCCTCATTCACTTCTCATTAATACCCCTTCCCCATACACTCATTCAATTCCCCTCCAACCCCAAGTAAGAATGCCCTTCTCCTAGGCACCTCTCCATTCTTTCGAGCAACCCTTCCTCTTCCCCAAGCAACCATTCATTTTCCCAAGCCACCCCTTCCACCTCCCCAAGTATGTAACACCCCGGTTAAATAATAAAATATAAAAGTAAAAATTTTGAAATATGTATTGGAATTAAAGCTATTTACTTGCTATTTAACGACTTCAATGATTTCTCTTTATTATTTATTTTGAAAGTGGCTAAATTATATCAATAAAAAAGAATAATTATTTTTCTACAATTACCATAAGAGAAATTTCATATTTCAAGAGATAATCTAATTTTTCATGATAATCTGAATTTTATATGTATATAGATTAAATTAATTGAATTTCAACCATAGGCCAAAGTTTGACTAATTTTTAAAAATATGGAAAAAATCACATCTTGTAGGGAACGAAAAGTTAAACAATAGTGTCAACTGGGCCGACTCCTAATAAAAATTTTATTAGGCTTAATTAAGGAATTTTTAGCCAAATCGTTGCTTTCCTTAGATCAACCTTAATTAACCAAATTCGATCCCGTTTCTCAACCATTTGAGCCCAAACCAGGCCCATTTGATAGATAAACCCTAGGACCTCGTTTCCCCTCTGAAACCCTAGCCTCTAGAAGCTCCCTTTCGATGGTGGCGGCGCGGATATGATCGAGTGCGAGTTTTTCGCCAATTTTTCCTCCTAGGACTCTCGAGTCCAATTCGATCCCTAGAACGACCTATAGGCTCTATTAATAGAGGGCTTTCGCAGCCCTAGACCTCCTTTGATTTTTCAACAGGTGGCGTGGGCGATCGTGGTCAAACCTAGGCAAATTTGGGCATTCTAGGAGCGGTACCCAGGGCTTCGGCGACCCCTCTTCTTCGTCCTTCTTTCCTTCAAGCAAAGGTAGGTGTCTCTCAGGCCAAACAGAAATCTAATAATACCATTTTGTGCGTCTCCATGAGCTCTTTCTTTTGATACCTAATTGCCCAATTTTCGTTCATCATGCTATTCGAATTTTACGTTTTACTTCAAGGTGTATCAAAAGGACAACTTTCATGATTATTAGTTAAAGATTGAATCTTGTTGTGTTAGATCTAAATCAAAGCATGCTATTTTATACGAAATTTTATGCTCTTTCGAATGGTAGTATTTTCCATAATTTTTATTCATTCTATCATGAGCAATCGAAGTTTTAGTGTAACATGTCGAACTTCATCGTTGGCGGGTTTCCAGGTCATGTGACGCATCTTTCAGAAGCCGTTACAGCCTGACGGCCGCTCGATAGACCGTCACCTGAGCCTGACGGCCCCACGACAGACCGTCACATGCCCCTGTGTTTTAAAATTTTGAAATTTTAATCTATTTATTTTCTAGTAAGTAACGCACCAACTATAGACCGTTACATGCTTGTAACGCCCCTTCTTTAGACCGTCACGTTCTCCTGACAGTGTTTTTAAACTTTTGTTTATGCGTTCTTAAAACTAGAAACTTGCTATGTTAGTAAGATATCTTGATCTATAAACAAGGTAGAACGTGATGTTAATATTGTATTATGATCATAAACATTAATTTTTCATTGTTCTACATGAAAGATGTTTAGAAAATCCTAAGTTAAATGATCATGAAGAATTTGATAAAAACCCTTAGTTAATACTTGTATAAATTTTGATTTATGTAAGATATATATTTGATCTTAGCATTATTGTTTGATAGTCATGCCACTCCGGTGGGATTGACTGACTGCACCGTCTTGATTTCCTTGTTTATTAGCCTCAATTCTTGTAATAGATGGGACTCTCCACCGGATATTCCTTCCGTCGGACTAGGACCACTATTATGAGACCTCCGTAAGACCCCGTGAGCCTGGGATTCCCACCAGGACGCCGGGCATGTTGTACCTCAAAGACCTGAACCCATGAACGTGGTTTGAATCGTGTTTTTGGACCAGCTCAAATTAAACTGGTCTGTGTCCTGTAACGGCCCAAGATTGGACCGTCACATCATCGTAACGGCCCTGTGTACGACCGTCACATTCCTGTAACGGCCCTGTTATAGACCGTTACAGATAAGATATTAATAAGGTTTTTTTCTTGTTTTATCATCATGAAGTAGTAGTCAAGGTTACCTTGAACTGTGGAATCGTGCGTGATCCTTGTTTACATCCTTGTTTACTCCTAGTCCTTCTACCTAATGTTCATTCCAACATTGTTAGAATTTCTCTTGATCTTAGAAGTAAGTTCGTGAGCTAAATCTTGGAACTCTTGGCCATTTGTACTCGTGGATGTCTAGATTCGTGGGATCTATGATCCAATCAAAATTAATGCCAAGGCAAACACATTAAAGGGCCCAGTCTGGTCCTAGGAGGCGCACCCGAAAAGTACTTGATCCCCGGGGAGGTGAATGACTAGGTGTGGCATTTGGCACCGGCACTATCTAGCATGTTGGGTCTACGACATTCCACATTCTCGTGAACTTGTTGTTCTTGCTTGGAAGCATGAAGTACTTGCGTGCATGATTCGACTTGACTTGACTTGATATATGGCCATTCACTTGAAGTTTTCATTACTTACTCTTGCTATCAAGACTTGCAATCTTTATCGTGCTAGTTATCTTGTTATCATGCTTAATTGTTTCCTCTTGTTATTTCCTGCATTCAAGAAATAGTTAATTACGTAAAATATGCCTGATGATAGAGAGTAATTCCTACTGAGCTTCTTGCTCACCCCTACTTTCCAACTCTTTTCAGGTAACGCGGTAGGTGGAACGCTTGCAATTGGGATCGGGACAGCATGATCGAGTGAACCTGGAGTTAGAGATTTGAGACCGGAGTCTGTCTTTTTATTTTCTTGAGTCTAGATAGTATAGTGGTCTTACTATTTTCCCTTCTTTATTTCTTTTATTGAGTCCGCATTGTATCCAAATTTCCAAATATCAATAAAATCATATTTTTCTATAATTAATGGCCTCCATGTGTATATTTGTGTTTATTTATTTTGCTCTATTTATCATGACTGTTTCGCTGCCACGTTCTGAGCATTACTTTTCGCTGCTATCGGTTCGGGACATGACAAAGCACCTCTCCACATCCCCAACACGCCCCTTGTCACGCCCCGAACCGATAGCAGCGGAACGTGTCGTTTGCTCGGAACGTGGCAGTTAAACAGTCATGTCAATCAGAGCATAGTCATTTCCACAAAACACAATTTGGACAAATAACAAATTTCATTTCAAATATAAGTTCTTTACATATTCGGGCCCATAATAAATGAAAAGACTCAATAAAGAAAAATTACAATGAGACTCTTGAATCGACTTAACATAAGACACAAGATAATCATGCTAGATGGTTCATCTAGGTTGTCGGGGTACTCTTCACTCTTACCCTTGCCCATCATGTTCGGTCTCGTCGTCACTAGGGTCGTTACCTGAAAAATATTGGAAAATGCAGGGTGAGCGAACGCTCAGTAGGACTTAATATCTCATGCTCCAAGCTAGCTTTAAGTCAATTACAGTTTAACATGCTCATGCAGGTCATGCAAGATATAGAAATCGAGAACTATAATAACACGAGATAAATTCAAGAACTATAGTAAACAAACGAGTAAGCAAGATGCTAGATACACTCATGAAGAGTAAGGACAATGATAATCAAGAGAGTATAGCGAGATCTCAACAAGTACTTTCTCAAGCTAACATTCACGAGGAAATATAACATTCATCTCTCTATGACGGACACTATCACAAGAGCCTCAAGGTATCCAGTATTATGAAGGATCTTCATGACAAGATAATGAGTACTATCAATGAGATAATTCAAGAACATTTATGATGATCGATATAGAACTAGAACAATTACTTCTACAAGCATTATATAGCATTTGCCACGACACTAAGGGAATATCACGACGATATGATAACCCCTCCAATATGGCAATTCAAGATATTTTCATGACGAGCAATAAGTTGTAGAAAGATGCACTATGATGGCAATTACTTCCGATCATCACTATCACGAGAGCGTTTGCACATCTAGCACTATGTAGGATTGGCCAATGCACTAAGGGGAAAATCACGACGATATGACCACCCCTCATGGAAATAGCACTAGTTAGTATTTGATCGCACACTTAGGAGTTCTCACGACTATATGATTGCCCCTAAATGCCAATAACCGAGTTGGTGAATGCCTGCACCCGATCATCGTATACCGGTAACGTTTGGACTTTGCCTCGCCCAATAGGGTCAGATCAGGACCCGTAGCATTTAAAATGTCATTTTAGTGGGACCCATAGCCCCTGACATTTAGTCTAGACTAATTCCATATTAATGGCCAAGAATTTCAAGGATCAAGCATGTAGGAACTTTAAGATAGATTTCATGAAACATAGAGTTCAAGGACATAACTTGTAATAAAGATGAGATATCAATAAACCAGATGAAAACCATGACATTCTTGAAATCTGGGTGATTAGGTACAACCAGCTCAGTCGGCCTTGAGGGAATCCAAGGCTGCGAGGAGACTTACGGAGGTCCCAATGACTAACTTGCCAGTCCGAAGGAACGGAATGTCCAACGGAGGGCTCGTATGTCACCGAGAGTTGAGTGTATAACGTGAACCAATCATGAAATAGGGACTCCATCTACGGACGTGAGATGAGAGTGCCAGAAGACCCGCGGTATGGGTCAAAATCAGAAAGAAAACGGTGAGGACATGAATACGTTAATCATAGAATTCGTGACCATCCTATTCTATAATTAACTATAATTAAATAAACTTATATTATTTGACATCCGGGAGTAGTGTCATTTATTAATTAGCGTCCACTTGGTGGGACATTAATTCTATGATTTTTAACTAAATTTATTTAACAAGAATTCAAATTTTTATCTATTTGATTGAATAAATTCAAAAACGTACATTAAAAGGCACTTATTTAAAATAATTTAAGAAAATAAAATATATGGTAATTAGGAGAAAAATACCAGGATTCTAAATATATATTTTCCATAATTTTATGTTACATATTTTTAATAACTATTGATTTTCAGAGATATATATACAAGATATATGTATATACCATATATATATTTGTATATATATAATACTTAAATCTGACGCCTAGCCATATTGGCGTCAAAATTTGAATGCACGACTGAACATGGGTCGTTATTTCAAAAAGGCCGATTTTTCAAACCTCCGGTTTCTATACTAAATGGTGTCGGAATCTATCTTATAATATACCAAAATGATCGGCTCGAAAAACTCTACCTAACCATATGTTCAAAATAATTTTTCGATAAGAGACGGGGGATCTTGCGATAGGGGCACGAAAAATGATGCAACCACTTTCAGTACCTCGGTCTCTATCCCAATAGTACGTCCATAAATTTTCATGGCGAAAAGATACTTCCACACCTATGAACAACTAAAACTCATAACTGTCATAAATTCAATTGACGTCTGTCGTTCATTATCTTTTTTAGAATTTAATTAAATAACGACTTTTCTGCTGTCACCTTATACTATTGTAACGCCTTTAACAATGGCGTCAATTTCAGAAAACACGACATATGCAAAGTCGTTATTTCCAAATGAGATTTGATGACCGTTTTGATGGGCGTCAAATAAACTAGCGCCCTAAAAAGGGGCGTTATTTACTGTAAAAATTCTAACGCTCGACATAGCACATCGATAATCATATATATGATATAAATGCATGATATAAGGTGATTTTATCTATCATGTTGGCCTTAAATCATGATTTAACTTTGTTTGGGCTATGAAACTTGAGAAAAACCACTTGTTCTAAATATCTAGCATGATGATTATATCATATTTTACTTGGGAGATTGCCTACCTCGGTGCGTTTTACGGTTGAAGATGTAAGACGGGGAATAAGAAATAACGGGAGATGAGCAACTGCAGTAGCCTTGCTCGTTCTTGATAGCGGAGGAAGAAGGGGAAGACGAACCACTGCCGCCCACGCTCGATCAACAAGGAGAAGACATTGTCTTCTCTTCTTTCACGTTGACACAGCAGCGGCACAACCAGCAGCAGCGACAACAGCAATATGCTCTTGTCATCGTGGGGGTTTTATTTATAGGTTTTAGAACCTTATTGGATTCCTACGCGAATTATGAGTCCTACGGTGTCAATTTAGTAGTCTAGTTGAATTAAAGGTTTCTAAGTTTAATCAAATCTTCCAGCTGTCTTCCTAATTAATTCCCTACCCTTCTTTCTCATGCAAAGTCACGTGAGAAGCTTAGATATAACCAAGCAATCCTTGTTACGATATTATTTAGGTATATATTTTTAAAAGCCAATTCATTATAAGCCCTTTCACGTCAAGGCCCATTATTCCTTTATTATATCCTCCAAGCTCTAAGGTTTGCATTATCTAAGAAGGCCCATTAGCTAATTAGAAACCCATTTATATACATTCTTAGCCCATTTAGTGCTTATTAATTTAAACCTATTGAGACAATAGTTAAGGTTTCCTGATTATATATCTTTATTAATCCGAGAGCGTAATTAATGTAGAACTATACAACTTTTATCGGTTTATCTACCCTTTTGCATCTCGGGTATCAGAGTCGGGTTCGATCTTATAAAAATCTTAATATATAAATATGTATGTATATAAATACATTTTTCTTGTAATGAGATTCCTCATAAATACTTGAATTATATATTTTTTTAATTTAAGCCATAAATAGATAAAGGGATATATTAAATATCTATTTCTTAACTATTTATTTATACCTTTATTTGTGCCCATTTATTAACATTTAGGCTAAATAATTATTTTAGCTAATTATCACTTTTCCTTTATCAAAATATTAATCTTCGTAATTTTCTATGATTAATAATTATAAATTTTTTTTATTCTCTATTTAAATTGCTGGGATGCTACACCCTCCCCCTCTTAAAAGAATTTGGTCCCCAAATTCACATGATTTCTTTCCAAAATTAGTGGGGTAAGATCACCATATCTAAAACATGTGTTCTAACTTGCTCTATTCTCGTAGTATGCTAAGTTCTTAAAGTTATATCCGATTCATGCAAGTTTTAGATGAGATAGGTTTATAGGGTTACCTTCCGTTACTTGCGGTGCTTCTTCCTTTAAGAGTGGACATCGAGCAATTTTGTGATCTCTGCTTCCACAACGGATGCATTTTCTAAGTTTATACCAACACTCGTCTGGATTGTGCCTTCCCTTCTTGCAATGCTCGCATTTCCCCTTGGCCGGAACAATTTGCCGATCTTTATTTCGGGGTTTCTTATTTTCATAGAATTTGTTGCCTTCATTAAATCTCTTCTTGTCGTTCATGTTTTCCTTGTTCTTGGGTCCATTTGGTAAGTCCTTCTTGGCGGCCTTTCCTTTGATTCTTTCCATCATATCCATAGCATCTTCCAAGAGTTGAGCTTTTCTAACCATCTCCGTATATGTTTGAATTTCTAGTGGAGCTAGTTGAGGTATAAGTTCCACCTTCAAGCCATTCATAAATCTCTTTGCTCTCATTTTCTCCGTGCTAACCAAGTGTGGTGCATATCGGGCCAATCTAGAAAACCTTGCTTCATACTCGGCGACTGACAGACTACGTTGCTTCAAAGCCGCAAATTCCATAGTTTTCTTCTCGCGAATTCTTTCCGAGAAATACTTTTCATTAAAATGTTCTAAGAATTCGTCCCATGTAACTTGCCCGTTAGGTAAGATTGCTTCCATAGATCCCCACCATACTCGGGCATCCTTCTCTAATTGATATGTTCCTAATAGTACCTTCTCTTCATCGGTGCATTGCATCACCTTAAAGGTCCTCCCTATTTCTTGCACCCAATTCTCCGCTTCATCCGGGTCAGTCGACCCACTAAACTTAGGGGGATTTATCTTTTGGAACTTCCGATGCAAATCCCCGGCTCCATGACGTGCTCCACCTTGTGCAACTTGTTGCAAAGCTTGCGTTAAACCCTGGACAGTGCGTTGCATCTCTCTCCACTGAGCTCTCTCAGCAGCCATTCTAGCCTACAAGAATAAGGTTTGGATTAATGATATTCATATCTCGGCAGGTATCTAACGCGAATGTAACATATTTTATCATTTAACCCCAAAGCTCTACCCAACTCTCACAGGGTTCCTATAGGATAACTGACAAGGATGACTCAATCTAGGACTTGAACCTGATGACCTAGGGATTTAGAAAGCCTAGGCTCTGATACCACCTTCTGTCACGCCCCGAACCGATAGCAGCGGAACGTGTCGTTTGCTCGGAACGTGGCAGTTAAACAGTCATGTCAATCAGAGCATAGTCATTTCCACAAAACACAATTTGGACAAATAACAAATTTCATTTCAAATATAAGTTCTTTACATATTCGGGCCCATAATAAATGAAAAGACTCAATAAAGAAAAATTACAATGAGACTCTTGAATCGACTTAACATAAGACACAAGATAACCACGCTAGATGGTTCATCTAGGTTGTCGGGGTACTCTTCACTCTTGCCCTTGCCCATCATGTTCGGTCTCGTCATCACTAGGGTCGTTACCTGAAAAATATTGGAAAATGCAGGGTGAGCGAACGCTCAGTAGGACTTAATATCTCATGCTCCAAGCTAGCTTTAAGTCAATTACAGTTTAACATGCTCATGCAGGTCATGCAAGATATAGAAATCGAGAACTATAATAACACGAGATAAATTCAAGAACTATAGTAAACAAACGAGTAAGCAAGATGCTAGATACACTCATGAAGAGTAAGGACAATGATAATCAAGAGAGTATAGCGAGATCTCAACAAGTACTTTCTCAAGCTAGCATTCACGAGGAAATATAACATTCATCTCTCTATGACGGACACTATCACGAGAGCCTCAAGGTATCCAGTATTATGAAGGATCTTCATGACAAGATAACGAGTACTATCAATGAGATAATTCAAGAACATTTATGATGATCGATATAGAAGTAGAACAATTACTTCTACAAGCATTATATAGCATTTGCCATGACACTAAGGGAATATCACGACGATATGATAACCCCTCCAATATGGCAATTCAAGATATTTTCATGACGAGCAATAAGTTGTAGAAAGATGCACTATGATGGCAATTACTTCCGATCATCACTATCACGAGAGCGTTTGCACATCTAGCACTATGTAGGATTGGCCAATGCACTAAGGGGAAAATCACGACGATATGACCACCCCTCATGGAAATAGCACTAGTTAGTATTTGGTCGCACACTTAGGAGTTCTCACGACTATATGATTGCCCCTAAATGCCAATAACCGAGTTGGTGAATGCCTGCACCCGATCATCATATACCGGTAACGTTTGGAATTTGCCTCACCCAATAGGGTCAGATCAGGACCCGTAGCATTTAAAATGTCATTTTAGTGGGACCCATAGCCCCTGACATTTAGTCTAGACTAATTCCATATTAATGGCCAAGAATTTCAAGGATCAAGCATGTAGGAACTTTAAGATATATTTCATGAAACATAGAGTTCAAGGATATAACTTGTAATAAAGATGAGATATCAATAAACCAGATGAAAACCATGACATTCTTGAAATCTGGGTGATTAGGTACAACCAGCTCAGTCGGCCTTGAGGGAATCCAAGGCTGCGAGGAGACTTACGGAGGTCCCAATGACTAACTTGCCAGTCCGAAGGAACGGAATGTCCAACAGAGGGCTCGTATGTCACCGAGAGTTGAGTGTATAACGTGAACCAATCATGAAATAGGGACTCCATCTACGGACGTGAGATGAGAGTGCCAGAAGACCCGCGGTATGGGTCAAAATCAGAAAGAAAACGGTGAGGACATGAATACGTTAATCATAGAATTCGTGACCATCCTATTCTATAATTAACTATAATTAAATAAACTTATATTATTTGACATCCGGGAGTAGTGTCATTTATTAATTAGCGTCCACTTGGTGGGACGTTAATTCTATGATTTTTAACTTAATTTATTTAACAAGAATTCAAATTTTTATCTATTTAATTGAATAAATTCAAAAATGTACATTAAAAGGCACATTGATTTATTTAAAATAATTTAAGAAAATAAAATATATGGTAATTAGGAGAAAAATATCAGGATTCTAAATATATATTTTCCATAATTTTATGTTACATATTTTTAATAACTATTGATTTTCAGAGATATATATACAAGATATATGTATATACCATATATATATTTGTATATATATAACACTTAAATCTGACGCCTAGCCATATTGGCGTCAAAATTTGAATGCACGACTGAACATGGGTCGTTATTTCAAAAAGGCCGATTTTTCAAACCTCCGGTTTCTATACTAAATGGTGTCGGAATCTATCTTATAATATACCAAAATGATCGGCTCGAAAAACTCTACCTAACCATATGTTCAAAATAATTTTTCGATAAGAGACGGGGGATCTTGCGATAGGGGCACGAAAAATGATGCAACCACTTTCAGTACCTCGGTCTCTATCCCAATAGTACGTCCATAAATTTTCATGGCGAAAAGATACTTCCACACCTATGAACAACTAAAACTCATAACTGTCATAAATTCAATTGACGTCTGTCGTTCATTATCTTTTTTAGAATTTAATTAAATAACGACTTTTCTGCTGTCACCTTATACTATTGTAACGCCTTTAACAATGGCGTCAATTTCAGAAAACACGACATATGCAAAGTCGTTATTTCCAAATGAGATTTGATGACCGTTTTGATGGGCGTCAAATAAACTAGCGCCCTAAAAAGGGGCGTTATTTACTGTAAAAATTCTAACGCTCGACATAACACATCGATAATCATATATATGATATAAATGCATGATATAAGGTGATTTTATCTATCATGTTGGCCTTAAATCATGATTTAACTTTGTTTGGGCTATGAAACTTGAGAAAAACCACTTGTTCTAAATATCTAGCATGATGATTATATCATATTTTACTTGGGAGATTGCCTACCTCGGTGCATTTTACGGTTGAAGATGTGAGACGGGGAATAAGAAATAACGGGAGATGAGCAACTGCAGTAGCCTTGCTCGTTCTTGCTAGCGGAGGAAGAAGGGGAAGACGAACCACTGCCGCCCACGCTCGATCAACAAGGAGAAGACATTGTCTTCTCTTCTTTCACGTTGACACAGCAGCGGCACAACCAGCAGCAGCGACAACAGCAATATGCTCTTGTCATCGTGGGGGTTTTATTTATAGGTTTTAGAACCTTATTGGATTCCTATGCGAATTATGAGTCCTACGGTGTCAATTTAGTAGTCTAGTTGAATTAAAGGTTTCTAAGTTTAATCAAATCTTCCAGCTGTCTTCCTAATTAATTCCCTACCCTTCTTTCTCATGCAAAGTCACGTGAGAAGCTTAGATATAACCAAGCAATCCTTGTTACGATATTATTTAGGTATATATTTTTAAAAGCCAATTCATTATAAGCCCTTTCACGTCAAGGCCCATTATTCCTTTATTATATCCTCCAAGCTCTAAGGTTTGCATTATCTAAGAAGGCCCATTAGCTAATTAGAAACCCATTTATATACATTCTTAGCCCATTTAGTGCTTATTAATTTAAACCTATTGAGACAATAGTTAAGGTTTCCTGATTATATATCTTTATTAATCCGAGAGCGTATTTAATGTAGAACTATACAACTTTTATCGGTTTATCTACCCTTTTGCATCTCGGGTATCAGAGTCGGGTTCGATCTTATAAAAATCTTAATATATAAATATGTATGTATATAAATACATTTTTCTTGTAATGAGATTCCTCATAAATACTTGAATTATATATTTTTTTAATTTAAGCCATAAATAGATAAAGTGATATATTAAATATCTATTTCTTAACTATTTATTTATACCTTTATTTGTGCCCATTTATTAACATTTAGGCTAAATAACTATTTTAGCTAATTATCACTTTTCCTTTATCAAAATATTAATCTTCATAATTTTCTATGATTAATAATTATAATTTTTTTTATTCTCTATTTAAATTGCTGGGATGCTACACCCCTTCCCCTTCCCAAGACCACATTAACCAACCCACATTAAACCAAATTCAAATTCCCCTTTCCCTCCAAGCCAACCTGCGCCCTCTCTCTCTCCCTCTCTTCCCCCACCTCTAGCTGCAACCCTTTCTCCCTCTCCCCTAGTTGCGACCCCAGCATCCCCCACCCCATTCCAAAACCCCTAGATCCCTCCATTCCCTTTCCCACAACCTCCATTGGCCACCCCTTGAAAGTTTCTTCCCATTTCCCACCCATACATACACCCTTCTTCTTCATTCTGTTTTCAGGTCACCAGAAGCTGAAGATCTGTGGGTTCCAGTGCCTACCCCGTCTTCCTCTCCAAGTTCCTGAAGACACACCCTTTATTGCTAGAAAGATCCTCCAGTCAGCTTCGCAGGCGAGGCGGTCTCTCCTCGATCTGAGTTCAGAGCCGTCCAGGAGGTTCATTCTCGTCCGACTGCGCAGCTGGCGTCCGAGCAGAGACCAGAGCCCCAGTGCAGAAGCTCCTGCCCCCACATCCTTGCTCCCCTTGGTGCGCTGTTTGACCGGGACAAGCTACTACCAGTCCCCTGTCCAGCGCAGCAAACGGAGTCTCGTTTGGAGTTCGGGACCCTCCGTTCCAATTATTCTCCCTCGGGTGCGCAGGTCAGTCCAGTAAGAGCCAGTTCCGACACCCCCCACTCTTCGGGCTCTTTCTCTCGACACCGACCTCCCCTGGGGCCTTTCTTGGTTGTTGATCGAAGAATACTCGGCCACGCTCGCAACCATTTTGATCTTGCATCATTCAGATCTCGAGAATGTTCGTAGCAACTTCATCTTCCAGCTGTAGTGTTCTGGATTCAGTCCGAGCTAGAACGAAGCGGCCCATTCCCAGAGCCTGCCCCGGCCTTTGATGACGTCTAGAAATTCCACCAAAATTCAGGAGTCCTCTCGGGCCAGTCAGCGAGGATTTTGCACAGGTTTCGACAACTTCTGAGTCCGGTAGAGCCCGTGGCGATGTCAACATCAGCTCCCTATCAAGCGGTTCCAGAAGTGGACAGAACCGGCGGAGCCTTCATTCAGCGCCCTCTCTAGATATCCTCCCTATCCCGCCTGGCCGGCTTAGCGCCCCTCCCTACGTGGAGGTAGTTTTGGGTGTAATTTAGTTTCCCTACCCCACGATCACCCTCCTGCATGAGGTGTAGTGCATGTACTAGCAGGTATTCGGCCGAAGCGTCATCGGCGCAGCGTGTGGGTAGCCCACGCTTCCCCGCTTGCCCTCGTCTCCGGCCGGGATCGGCGTCCTCACGCCGATCAGGTGAGCTTCTGGTCACTTCCTCTGCTGGTTTTACTTTTGCTTGTCTTAGTATCGTTTCTAGTGGCCTGTCGGCGGTGAGGCAAGTGCTCGGTCCCGGAACCTCATCAAATTGTGCGACCACCGCGGAGTGAGTTGAGAGAGCGACCTTACTACCCATGCCTTCAGCATGCCGACCACCCGTGAATTGGGCAACCCTGGCCCATTGGGGTCCTCCCCTGGCTAGTCATACCCTTGGAGCAGCAAGGTCCCACCTCGGACCCTCATCCCAATCGCTGGTCTGCCTTACGGACCCGAGTGTGCACGACGCGGGTGAACCCGCTTAAGTGAGTCCGCCGTTCGGTTCGGTTGCTTGCAAATCTAGGTCCGAGGGGTCGTGTCACATCAATTTGGTATCAGAGCAAGTTCACAACTTGTCTCTCTACAAGTGGGTCCTAGGGTGCATTCACATTTAGAGTCATCATCGGGCCACCCAGTGCATCATCATGTATACCCCTCTTTGGTTAACTCCCAACAACTCGGCCCTCCACAAGGGTTCGATTGACCCCCTCCTCTTGGAAATCATTGTAGATGGGGACGTTAGTTTTGACGGATCTAGTCCTAATGCCTACCTAAAGTGGGAGGCTACCATGGATAAAAACTTTGATAGGACTATGGTCTATGGACACGCTAGAGTCTGCAAGGCCAAGGGGCGGCTTCGGGGACAAGCCAAGAAGGAGTGGGAACGCATAGTGGGCTTAAGAAGGGTTTGGAGGCAAGAACCCATAGGCTCATGGGAAGAGATGAAGATTGAGTTTAGGAAGATCTACGCTCCCCGACCTTTTCACTCCTACCTTGAGAACCATAACCCGAGGAGCACTCCCACTCCTCCTTTCTCTCCCAGTCAACCCAAGACCTCCCTTAGGGCCCAAACTCCACCACCCCAAATAATTCCAACCCCGATCACCACCACCAACTCTCCCCAAATCCAAGGGTGACCCACTTCCATCCCTCCACAATCGGCCGATCCTAAAGGAAAAAGACCCCTAACCGACCCGGTTCCCCCCATGAGGGCCACCAAACCCCAACCCAAAGTCACTCACCCAACCCTCACCATTCAAACCCGAGTGGACCCCGAGTCCACCCATCCACCTAGGTCCATGATGGCTACCACATCCCAACCTAAACCCCCTTCTCCAAACCACACTACTCAAGCCCCTTTGGTCCCCGCCTCCACCCCGCCATCTTCCCCCATAAGGGACACACCTCCCAAGACCAACCAACCCAATCCTCCTCAACCCACCCATCTTCCACTACCAACCCCAATCCTACCCCAACTTAGGCCTCCACTACTTCCTCTCCCAAATCCAACCCACGTCCGACCTTGCTCACCTCCACGGGTGCGCCATGCTCCGGCTATCACCAAACCACCCACCATAGATCACCCTATCCCAGTAGCAGAAGTGGCCAACACACTCGGCCACGTGGGGACAAGCGCCCCTTTGGACCTTATCCCCACCATTGAGACCACCCATGTCCAAGATGAAAGAGAAGCCTCGCACAGTGGGCTTCACCCTACACCACCCTCCCTAGTTGGGGTCGAGTTTATCTTAGGAGAACCACTGGTTGTTTGGTTAAGGGAGATCCCGATGAGAGAGATCACGGCCCATGTTTACCCTCACATGGAGCTACACCTCCCCATAATACCCTTCTCCTCCTATCGCACCACCATCCAATCATCCTACCAAGTGGAAACATTAGGGGATCTTCTTAAGGGCTTAGCTTGGCAAATGAAGTTAACTGGCATGTTAACCACATCGGCCAACCAACCTAGGAGCCTTGACCTCCTACACCTATGTGTCGGGTCCATCTCCTCGATTTGCACCGTTGGTTGCTACACTAGCAACCTCCTATTATTCCTCCCCACACCTGATGAGCCCGACCTTATCCTCGAATTAGAGTTCCTCATATCGGGTAAAAAGTCAAGCCATCCCCTCATGGTCGATCCACTCACCAAGAACTTCGGCCCAATTATTTCATTAGGGGAGAATGACGCACCACTATGTGAGGACCATGAGAACCTAGAGTTTCTCTCCCTAGATGATCCTTACCATGACACCTTCGATCCCTTCCTAAACCCACCCGTCAAAAACTTTGGCCCAATCATTTTACTAGAGGAGGATGATCCCCCACCATATTGTGAGGACCTTGAGGATGTTGAGATAAACTTAGAGCTCCTTTCCCCCGGGCACACTTATGTTGATCCTTTTGACCCCTCCCAATGGGAACCCGGGAACCCATGTGGTCCACCCTCATCATTTATCACCCACTCCTTCCTACCCTCACCCACCATGTTGGACCAAACCCACCTCTCCCAAGTCTCGGGCGACACAAGGGTAGCCATAACCAAGGAAGATCTACACCTAAGGAACAAGGAAGTGCCTCTCCCCATGATGTCCACCTTCCTTGACCCCTTCGACGCTTGTGAATGGAAACTCCAATGCCAAACCATACCCTAACACATCAAAGTCATTTTCGGGTTAGGAAAACATATGTCTTGGCACCTCGAACCACTTGGCATGATTCAAAAGTCAGGTACATTCATTCATATCACCCACATGTCAAGTAGGAAACATGAGTGGTCCATATTCGGATGTAATGGTCCACCTTCATTCATCATGAGTCTTAAGCATGTTAGGAGCATTCACGGATGTCCGGGATCCCCGACACTTGCTATACCCATGCACAATAGATTCCCCTACGGCTGCCCTGGCCCTCCAACCATTGTTATGAAGTCCATGCATGATAGGCCCACTTGTGGCTGCCCCGGTCCACCTAAGTTCATCAAGGTCCACATGGCATCAAAGCATGATAGGTCAATTTATGGTTGCCCCGGTCCACCTTTGCACACTATCCACCTTCACACCCACCCACCGCATCATACTACATGGTATGAGCATACAGGTAAGCAAATCATAACGAGCGGTGAGGTTCACAAAGAGCGGGAAAAAGCTTGCGACCGTCACTTGGAATTCAAAGTAGACAACCTATCGATGGTGACATTGGAGTGGCTCTACCCTGGGGTCACCGCCAACTTGAGGGCACGAAGACTTGGACCTTGCCAAGTTCCGAGTGGCTTTGGCAACCCGGCTTATGGGTTGGATTTACTAATGGGTTTTGGGATTCACCCCATTTCCCACGTGGCGGATTCGGCACCCTACATGGGCACCGCAGTGGATCCTAGTGAGTGCCTTGAGCCTATCCCTTCCTTTGAGAGGAACACCCGAAGAGCCACCAAAAATCAGCCTGAGAGCCCGACATGTTCATACGGAGGCAATACTAGGCAAGCAGGCTACCATCACTGGCAAGAGGGTGTGTCCGTGTCACCTTGAAAAGCTAAAACGTCGTCCCCTGGTTAAGGACGCAGGGTTGAGTTTGGAGGCCGTGGCTCGCCCAGAGCTGCAATGGAGGACCTCTTCCCCGACGGACCCATACTCGACGGAGTCGAGTTCTTCGCACCCCGAGGGTATGATGGGGACATCAACGACTACTCCACATTTTTCTGAGGATCCCGATGCTCGCCAGCTAAGCTTCATCTTGTTCGCCACTTTATTTCGAGTCATATGATTCATTTTTCATTTTCTTATCATGTAATTTTTCTTTTATTTATGTCCAGTACCTAGGTTAATGAGTCATTTACCTAAGTCTTGAGTCATTATGTTAGTTTGATAGGTTAATGGGCCCAATTCAATGGGCTAGGCCCATGGGCGCCCCCCCTTCCCTTGGTTTCTTGTTATTAGTCCAAAAGTCAGGGACTTATGTTAAATTATGGGATTTCTATAAATAGGACCCCAATCCCCCATTTGAGAAGGAATGAAATATTGAAAGAAAATTTGAAATCCACTTGTTTGCTCCTAGAGTGAGAAACTCTCTCTCCCCACTCTCTCTCTCTCTCCCTCTACCTCTCCAAGAAAAGGGCACCCCTTTCTCTCTCTTTCCCCACCCCAATTCGAAATTCCTCTCTCTCCTCCCCCATTCAGTTCTCATTAATACCCCTTCCCCATCCCCATACACTCATTCAATTCCCCTCCAACCCCAAGGGAGAATCCCCTTCTCCTAGGCACCTCTCCATTCTCCCGAGCAACCCTTCCTCTTCCCCAAGCAACCGTTCATTTTCCCAAGCCACCCCTTCCACCTCCCCAAGCACCTCTCCACATCCCCAACACACCCCTTCCCCTTCCCAAGTCCACATTAACCAACCCCACATTAAACCAAATTCAAATTCCCCTCTCCCTCCAAGGCAACCTGCGCCCTCTCTCTCTCCCTCTCTTCCCCCACCTCTAGCTGCAACCCTCTCTCCCTCTCCCCTATCTGCGACCCCAGCATCCCCCACCCCATTCTATCACCCCTAGATCCCTCCATTCCCTTTCCCACAACCACCATTGGCCACCCCTTGCAAGTTTCTTCCCCTTTCTCACCCATACATACACCCTTCTTCTTCATTCTATTTTCAGGTCACCAGGAGATGAAGATCTGTGGGTTCCAGTGCCTGCCCCGTCTTCCTCTCCAAGTTCCGGATGACGCACCCTATATTGCTGGAAATATCCTTCAGTCAGCTTCGCAGGCGAGGCGGTCCCGCCTCCATCTGAGTTCAGAGCCGTCCAGGAGGTTCATTCTCGTCTGACCGTGCAGTTGGCATTCGAGCAGAGACCAGAGCCCCAGTACAGAAGCTCCTGCGCCCACATCCTTGCTCTCCTTGGTGCGCCGTTTGATCGGGACAAGTTACTACTAGTCCCCTATCCAGCGTAGCAAACGGAGCCTCGTTTGGAGTTCGGGACCCTCCGTTCCAATTATTATCCCTCGGGTGCACAGGTCAGTCCAGTCAGAGCCAGTCCCGACACCCCCCACCCCATTCCATCACCCCTAGATCCCTCCATTCCCTTTCCCACAACCACCATTGGCCACCCCTTGCAAGTTTCTTCCCCTTTCCCACCCATACATACACCCTTCCTCTTCATTCTATTTTCAGGTCACGAGGAGATGAAGATTCGTGGGTTCCAGTGCCTGCCCCATCTTCCTCGCCAAGTTCCGGATGACGCACCCTATATTGCTGGAAATATCCTTCAGTCAGCTTCGTAGGCGAGGCAGTCCCGCCTCGATCTGAGTTCAGAGCCGTCCAGGAGGTTCATTCTCGTCTGACCGCACAGTTGGCATCCGAGCAGAGACCAGAGCCCCAGTACAGAAGCTCCTGCACCCACATCCTTGCTCTCCTTGGTGCGCCGTTTGACCGGGAAAAGTTACTACTAGTCCCCTATCCAGCGCAGCAAACGGAGCCTCGTTTGGAGTTCGGGACCCTCCGTTCCAATTATTCTCCCTCGGGTGCACAGGTCAGTCCAGTCAGAGCCAATCCCGACACCCCCTACTCTTTGGGCTCTTTCTCTCGACTCCGACCTCTCCTGGGGCCCTTCTTGGTTGCTGATCGAAGAAGACTCGGCCACGCTCATAACCGTTTTGATCCTGCATCATTCAGATCTCGGGAGTGTTCGTAGCAACTTCATCTTCCAGCTGTAGTGTTTTGGATTCAATCTGAGCCAGAACGAAGCGGCCCAGTCCCAGAGCCTGCCCCGGCCTTCGACGATGTCCAGAAATTCCACCAAAATTCAGGAGTCCTCTCGGGCTAGTCAGCGAGGATTCGGCATAGGTTTCAACAACTTTCGAGTCCGGTATAGCTCGCGGTGGCGTCAACATCAGCTCCCTATCAAGCGGTTCAAGAAGTGGACAGAACCGACAGAGCCTTCATTCAGCGCCCTCTCTAGCTATCCTCCCTATCCCGCATGGCCGGCTTAGCACCCCTCCCTGCGTGGAGGTAGTTTTGGGTGTAATTTAGTTTCCCTACCCCACGATCACCCTCCTGCATGAGGTGTAGTGCATGTACTAGTAGGTATTCGGCCGAAGCGTCATCGGCACGGCATGTGGGTAGCCCACGCTTCCCCGCTCACCCTCGTCTCCGGCCGGGATCGGCGTCCTCACGCCGATCAGGTGAGCTTCTGGCCACTTCCTCTGCTGGTTTTACTTTTGCTTGTCTTAGTATCATTTCTAGTGGCCCGTCGGCGGTGAGGCAAGTGCTCGGTCCCGGAACCTCATCAAATTGTGCGACCACCGCGGAGTGAGTTGAGAGAGTGACCTTACTACTGTGGACGCACTTTTTATTTAAGATCATTGTTTATTTATTTGTTGGTGTTTATTAAGTGCGTGGGCGTGCCAGTCATGAATGTGACGATTTATTGTGCGCTCGATCTGACTAATCAGACGATTGTGTGGTTCGTGTCAGGACCAGAACCCGCCGTGCCGTAAAGGTCACGGCGTCATTTACATCCCCTCGGAGAGGGGAACACCCTTGATTAATCGCCGGGAATCAGGGCCTCATGGCCAGGAAATTATATCGAGAGAAACTAGCCGATAGCGGTCTCGAATCAATCGGAAAGCCCGATGTCTAGGGAAGCAAGCATTCGAAATACGTCGGTCACTCAAGGGACCATTTCGATATTCGAACGAGCGTCCGGCTTCAGAAAATCATGATTGTCACGGGGAAAACCGGAGCATATGTATGCCGGGGTACGGCAAATTTATTGTTCAAAGGGGCGGGAAATGTTCAGTTAAATCCCGATTAGAGTGGTCAAAAATCAGCGAGTTTATTGGCCCGGTGCGAGATCGAGTCAGGACCATTCCGGGGGCGCCTCCCGCGGTCCAAACGAGGCTTGCGTGGGCTTCGTTAATATTTCCGGTTCCGAAAGGTAGCGGGAAAGTGTCCCGGGACTAGATTCCAAAACAAAGATGTGTACAGAGATAGCTGGCTATAGGCCTAGGATGTGGGTCAGGCGATGACCATGGTTGGGGCGAACCCGAGGTCCGAGCGTGACTCACGACGGTCTTATTTGTTAAACAGGAGGACGGTGAGCTAGAAGGGGAGGGGATGAATAGATCACCGTTTAAAAAATATTTGACTGAGTCGAGGAGATCTTAGAAGATGAAATTTGCTATGAAGACTGACAATATGTAAAACGATCAGGACCCTTAACCAATATAACGTAATTCACGAGCGCAGAACATAAATCACTCAAAATGTCATCAGCACATATGCACAACCACCTAGCGAGCAGTCAGACCAAGGTTTCGATCATCAACATTCACATTTACTTAATGAAGCCAGACAGAAGCATAAGGAAAATAGATGCGCACAACCATACCACGGAGAGCAAGAGATTTAGATGGTTCAGTCTGCAACCTGCAGACTTACGTCCATCCCTCAATCAAGGCAGATTGAGGCTTCCCTTTCACACGAAAGAACTGTAGACTCAGTCTGCCAACAACACGCTGATCCACAGCTTGGGGATCGAAATCCCTACAGACGCTGAACTTACAGCTTGCACCCAGGTCTCACACCACAAGACCTGACCCGGAGATAACTCTCCCTTCCTCTTAGACAAGAGGGAACCCAGCAGTGACCCACGCTCACTGCAATTCAGAGACGTTGTCTCTCTTCCTCCACAGTCGGAGGGAAGAACCCAGGTAGCCTCCTCACTACCTGAACACAGAACCCTGGAGAAACACCTCCCTTCCTCTGATCTAAATCAGAGGGAACCCACAATGCGACCCAGAGGATTCACCTCTCTTCCTCTACACCTAGAGGGAACGAAAACAAAGTATCGGAAGTTAAGAACAAACAAATGAAGACATAACGAAATATTGAAAGACAATCGAACGGAGAAACAATGTAGCTTCTTAGAGAAGCATAGGCAAAACGTAGCAGAAACCCATCCTCTCCTTCATCACTCTCTCTTTTCCATTTACGCTCAATGACTGGATCAGGATGGCTCCTCCTCTCCTTTCTCTCGCCCTGGCCTTACCCTTTTTCTTTTTGGCTTCGGCTGCTTTCCAGGAGCAGAAACCTTCATATATATATCCAACCTCACGAGAGAGTGAGGGTTTGGGAGACACACGCGAAGTAATGCTTCCAAATGAACCGAGCCACGTGTTAGACGATTATTCCCTCGGATCACGTGCTCACATGATTGGAATAAAGTTCCAATTTGTCCTTAAGTCCCTGTAAGGTTTCAGAGAACATTCAGTCAGTCTCAGGAATATACAAGTCATACGTTTGTTCATACTGAATGCGTGAAGTAAAAACATGGACTGATATATATATATAAGCAATGAACAGAAGAATGCGTCAACGCAGTAGAGCCAAGGCGTCAACGCAATGTATTTATAATGGAGTTATAATGGAGGGCAGGTCCCTTGACAAAGCACCCCAATGCGTCAACGCATCAGTTGACAGCGTCGACGCTTCTGCTTAGTGGTTGATCAAAAGAACCTTTGGTCATAAACTCAAGGCATCGACGCTTCCATCGTGTAGCGTCGCCTCAGCTCCTTGGGCGAGACGCACAATCTCTTGGTAACAAGCCAATGCGTCAACGCTTCAGGTGACAGCGTCGACTCAGCTTCATAGGCGAGACGCTCAAGCCCTTGGCACCAAGCCAATGCGTCAACACTTCCATCGTGCAGCGTCGACGTAGTGAACAAGACAGCAAGTGACAGATGCACAATTGCGTCTACGCGGCCAGTGAAGTGCGTCAACGCACTCAGAGCATGGAACCCATATATAAATGAAGACAGATACGACCAGATGGGTGAACAAGTTAGAGAAGCAGATATTATCCAGACAATGTAGGATCTTTAATAGTTATTCAGAAGCAACAAATACTTTGATTCATAGTGTTAGTCATCATCAAAACTATAGAGATTCAACAATCTCCCCCTTTTTGATGATGGCAACACCATGAGTCAAATTTAGTGAAAGAAGAAACACCATCTTAAAGCAGTCTCAATAAAACAGCAAGGGTGACCTCTCAAAACCTGATTTCACAGCACTCATTATTTTTACCCAGACCCCACATCTCAACACAAAACACCTTTCCTACTCTCCCTTTCTTCAGACTTAATTTTTTCAGAAACTCCCAAAAACTCCCTTTCACTAGCCACTAGTTCAACCTTCTCACTAACAACCTCTTCACTCCCCCTTTCACCCCTCTCCCCCTTTGACATCATCAAAACAGAAGAGAAAAAGAGATGTTGACGCTAGACTGATGAGAAAAGATGGAAAATGTTCCAAGAGTAGACACTCAGTGTCAAAACTTAGATGCTTAAGTGGGGCTCTAAAATTCAGTGAAGAATCATGGAGTTCTGGTAAGAGTAAGAGATTCAGACAAAAACATGAAGTTTATCAACTTACGATGATTATGAAGGAAGATCAAGTATCAACAAGTATGACTTTGGGATAGCTGATATGGCTAGTCAAAAGGACCAGAAGAATTTGAACCACTAAAAATAGCCTGAAGGCATTGAGGACAAACAGTCCAAGGAGAAAAAGCACTATTATAGAGTGTATTTGGCCAGTTACACCTTTGACATTAAGTATGCACCTTGGTCAGAGGCCAGCATCCTCAGTTACTTAGTGTAAGAGCCTCATACCTTCTCAGTTAGAGAATAGAGATAGTGACTATTGGTTTTTATATGAGGAGACACCTTGATCAGAGGCCAGAATCCCAAGATACTCACAACATTGTCACCATTGCTCTGCCAAACATAAATTGAATTTAAATTTCTTTCTTTTGATTTTGTTTATGAGAACGGATACCTCATGACATAGAAAGTTCCCATTTCATTGATGGGATTCCTAGTTTCTCCGTATACAGTTTTAAGTACTGATTGGTTTAACTAGCTCTTCAAGAAGGTTGTTTGAAGACAAAGCCTGGGCAATTTCTAGAGGTCTCATCAAGAAGTCCAATGAAAAGCATATAAACAAAACCCATGTCATATGAGTTTAGCTTGTTCATCAGTCAAAAGACAAAGTAAGAGGATATACTTGTGAAGATTAATCTTAGCCTCTTGAGACTTACTAGAAAAAGGATTCTAGCTGGACTTTAGATGCACAAACTTAAGAATGTAGGAGATGAACGATGTTCTACTAAAAGGAATATTCAAGATCAATTCTGACATTTAATCCAGCATCAACAACCATTTTTCAAACGTTTTTAATTAGTCAAGCTCCCCCTTTCTAGAAGCTTTATCTCCCATTCTACCCAGATAACAGCACAGTAACAGAACCGACCTCATTCAAAAATTCACACCCGCTCCCCCTCACATAGTGACCCCACCAGAAAAAGGATGACAGACAATCACTAGAGACATAGAAATACATGAACCTGAATCATTTCCACAGATCAGTCAGAGTTTGTAAATGCCAAGTTCTCTTCTTAATGAAGTGAATTTTTCATTATCTAAAGGTTTTGTCAAAACATCAGCAATTTGATTTACAGTCCCAACATGGATTAGTTCAAAAGTTTTATTTGCAATTTCATTTCTAATAAAATGGTGCCTGATTTCAATGTGTTTTGTTCGAGAGTGTAAAACAGGATTCTTTGCAATGTTTATGGCACTAGTGTTATCACAAAAGATGGGAGTGCAACCTGTCTCTACTTGGTAATCCTGAAGCTGATGCTTAATCCAGATAACCTGAGTGCCATAGCTGCTTGCAGCCACATATTCAGCCTCAGTAGTGGAAAGGGCTACTGAGTGTTGTTTCTTTGAACTCCAAGAAACTAGGCATCCTCTTAAGAATTGGCAGTGGCCACTGGTGCTCTTCCATTCTAATTTGCATCCAGCAAAGTCTACATCAGTGTATGCAACTAAATCTAATGTGCGTGAAGCAGGATACCATAAACCTAATGTGTGTGTGGCAGACAGATATCTAAAGATCCTTTTTACAGTAGATAAATGAAGTTCAGTAGGCCTAGACTGATATGTTGCACATAAACCAACACTGAATTGTATGTCTGGCCTAGAGGCTGTTAAGTACAAGAGGGATCCAATCATACCTCTGTAGAGTTTTTCATCCACTTGTTTACCTGACTCATCTGCATTAAGGGTCATGCTTGTGCTCATTGGGGTGGATATTTGCTTCAGGTTAGTCATCCCAAACCTTTTTAGGATATCCAGCGTGTACTTGGTTTGGTGGAAGAAGCAGTTGTCTGACATTTGATTTATCTGTAAGCCAAGAAAATAAGTCAGTTCTCCAACTAAGCTCATCTCAAATTCAGCTGACATAAGTTGTGAAAATTCATTACACAGTTCAGGATTTGTTGATCCAAAGATTATGTCATCTACGTATACCTGAACTATGATGAGATCCTATCTTGAATTCTCAGTGAACAAGGTTTGGTCAACTTTACCTCTGTTATATCCTTTATTCAGTAAGAAATTGGTTAGCCTTTCATACCAGGCCCGAGGAGCCTGCTTTAGTCCATAAAGAGCTTTGTTTAACCTGAAAACTTGATCAGGTTTAGTCGAAAACTGAAATCCAAGAGGTTGTTCAACATAAACTTCTTCTTTTAGAATTCCATTCAAGAAAGCACTCTTAACATCCATTTGTTGAAGTTTTATGTTGTTTGAACAAGCAAATGCTAATAGAATTCTGATAGCCTCCATTCTAGCTACTGGAGCAAAGGATTCATCAAAATCTACTCCATACTCCTGACAGTAGCCTTTAGCTACAAGTCTAGCTTTATTCCTAGAGACGACACCTTCTTCATTCAGTTTGTTCTTAAAAACCCATTTTGTTCCTATTACATTGAAATTTTCAGGTCTAGGTACAAGTTCCGAGACATTGTTTCTATCAAATTGCCCTAGTTCTTCACACATGGCAGTTACCCAATTCTCATCACTTAAGGCTTCTTCAATGGTCTTAGGCTCAATTTGAGAAACTAAAGCAATTAAGTCCTGATTCTGAACATTTCTGAAATGGGATCTTGTCCTAGGGGGGTCATGAAGACTACCAATTATATTGGTCACAGGGTGGTCTTTTAAAATTCTGACATTTGTTGAGGACTCACCTTGTTCGGCTGTACTTACTGGGTTCAGATTGGTGGGTTCTTCAGCCGGTTGTATTTCCTCCTCTTGCATTTGATTCAGGAACTCTCCATCATGTCTTGTAGACCTGTTATCATCATTTAGACTGTTAGAGATTTTTGTTTCATCAAAAATGACATGAGGGGTTTCCTCTACAGTTCTATCAGTTTTGTTAAAGACCCTGTAGGCCCTAGATGTTTCAGAGTATCCTAAGAATATTCCCGGAACACTTCTGGCATCAAATTTATCTAAGTCTCTCTTGTTGTTATTATGAATAAAGCATTTTGAACCAAAAATTTTGAAATATGAGACATTAGGCCTCTTACCTTTCAGGAGTTCATATGGTGTTTTCTTATGTATGGGTCTTACCAAAGCTCTATTAAGTATATAGCAGGCTGTGTTTGCTGCTTCTGCCCAGAAACTCTTCGGTAGCTAACTCTCCATTAGTAATGTTCTTGCCATTTCCACTATTGTTCGATTCCTTCTCTCCACAATTCCATTCTGCTCTGGGGTCCTGGGAGAAGAAAATTTGTGAGTCAGTCCCTCCTTGTCACAAAAACTAGAAAATGAAGAGTTCTCAAACTCTCCTCCATGATCTGATTGGATAACAGTGATCTTGTGACCTACATGTTTTTGCTTATTGAAAAAATGTTCAAATTTTTGAAAAGCATCACCCTTATTTGCCAAGAAAAACAACCATGCATATCTAGAGTAGTCATCGACAATGACAAAACCAAATCTCTTACCATTTAGGCTCTGGGTTCTGGTAGGACTAAAGAGATCCATGTGCAAGTGTTCCATAAGCTTGTTTGACAAGCACTCTGACCTAATTTTAAAAGATGTTCGGGTTTGCTTGCCTAGAGCACAGGCATCGCAAGGCTTAGAGAATGATTTGAACTTCAAGCTGGGCATGCCTCTAACTAAGTCAAATTTAGCTAATTTATGCAGGGTGTTAAAGCTAGCATGACCTAGTCGCCTATGCCAGTCAAACATGTTATTCTCTGAATCAGCAGTGAGACACAGATTAGACTCAGACTCAACATCAAGATCTACAATATAGACATTATTGATTCTATTTGCAATGAACTTTATTTTATCAGAGTTTGGTTCTAAAATCCTGCAAGCATGCTCATCAAAAAGAACCTTGTGACCCTTGTCACATAATTGACTAATACTCAATAAATTGTGCTGTAGTCCTTCGACCAACAGTACCTTTTCAACAGAGTTGGAGGTTTTCTTACCAATGGTTCCGGTTCCAATGATTTGACCTTTGTTTTTACCTCCAAATTTGACTGACCCTCCTGCTTTCAATTCAAGCTTGCTGAACTTTCTTTGATCCCCGGTCATGTGCCTCGAGCAGCCACTGTTGAGATACCACTTGTTGTTCTCGGCTGCTAGGCTCACCTGCACAATAACAATTTAAGTAGTGTGCTTTGGAACCCAAGGTAAGTTGGGTCCAAAAATACCGTTCAATTCATTAAGCACAGTCTTGGGAATCTAGATCTGTTTCAACCCTTTTTTCTTTCTGTGCTGAGAATTGATAGTTTTGCTATTGTTGTGCATTTCAGTTGTTTCCTTTTGTTTCTCAACGTGTGTCCAGTTTTTGTTGACAAAAGTTTGGGTCCCAGCCAGGCCATAATTTCTAAACTGTCTAGATGAAGGCATTTTATTGACAGTATTATGTGTGTAGTTAGACCTTCCCATGTCTCTTTTGAAATAGCCCATTCTTTTATTAGAGTCATAGTTGTTGAATTGATAGACACCTATATTCTGGTGCGTGGGCTTGTTGAATTTCTTGAAGACAGTTTTACCAAAATCGGGCTGTTGTTTATGGGTGTTCTTTTGTTGTTCAGTACTTTTGGAACTGGATGGGATGTCCAGTTTCTCTTTTCCTTTCTCAGTGCAAAATGTGGTGGTTTTTATCCCAAATGCTTGCTTTTTATTTGGGTTGAAGCCCAACCCTTCTTTGTTAAAGTTTACTTTGGTGCCTAACAAGGCATTCAAATTACTTTCTCCCAAAACAAACCTCTCAAGAGTTTTCTTCTTATCTTCCAACTCCTTCCGCAGAGATATGTTGTTTTCCAGCAATTCATCATTGACCTTTTTAACAGCTTCATACCCTTCCTTGAGTAAGTCATTTTGTCTCAGGTTTTCTTCAGTATGTTGATTATTTTCATCAAGCTGTTTCCTAAGTTTTTCGAGCTCATTCTTAACAAGATTATTCTCATTTCTTACATTTTTCATCTGAGCTAATTCAGCTATCAGTTTGGAATTTTCTATCTTGATGAGTTCTTGTTCTTCATTAACCACATTTTTTTTTGATAAAAATCCCTGCCTAGTAGTGAGTCAGAATGTGGTTCCAGTTCAGAACCCACAGTCTGATTCACAACCAGGGGGTGTATTATTGCTCATAAAAGAATGGACCTTTACATCACTCTCATGCTAGGCAAGCCTAGCTTGTCTAGTCTAGCAGCACCCTTTGTTAATTTTGGAAGACTATGCTACGAATTAAAGAAAGAATTACAATGGGATTGACAAGCAAAATTAGCTAAAGAGTCAGCGGTAGAGTTCCCTTCTCTAAATATGTGGGAGATGAGCTTTGGTGGAGGAGAACAGCTCCAAATTTCTTTGACAAGAGGTAAGATCTCCCAAGGACAAGCAGTTTCTTTGTTTAGCACTTTGACAAGGATAAGAGAATCACTCTCGACCATAGCTGGTTGGAGGGAAATAGCCTGCAGATATTTAATGCCATCGGCCATGGCCCGGGCTTCAGCCACAAGGCTAGAATAGCTCTCATAATAGTGGGAGAAAGCCAATAAAACATTGCCTTGGAAATCCCTGATGATTCCGCCTCCACCAGAATGTCCAGATTGTTTGTGAGCTCCGTCTGTGTTGAGTTTGAGGAATGGCCAAGGTGGGCAAGACCACTTGATAATTTTTACTAAAGGAGATGGCCGAGAAGTCACAGTGATGCCAAAATTTTCAAGTATAATGCGACTGGTATTTTTACTTTCCCATATATTAGCCAAGCTGATAACCTGCTTAACCTGAAAAAGAACTTTGTGAAATAAGCTATCTGCAGAGGTGGTTTTACTGTCATGCCGAGCAACATTCCTAGCATGCCAAATCTCCCATAGCCCAAAGCCAAGGACTGCTAATTTGAATAAGCCAAATAAGGAGTGTGCATGGGATTCTCGGATGGAATTTAGAATCAAAGAATGAACAGTCTGGCCTCTGAATTGACATCCCTTCTTTTGGAAACAGGACCAAAGGTTGAGTGCCCACTCACTCTTTATAAAGAGGTGATTGGATTCCTCCACTTGGTGGTGCTTGCAGCAGTGGCATTTTGAAGGAATAGGGATGCCAATAGATTTTACTCTTGAGTCAGTGGGAAGGCAGTTATGAAGAGCTCTTCACATATGAAGTGAAAGTTTAGTGGGGATCCATTTGGACCACAGCCGCTCATATGGGAAGAGGTTCAGATCAGAATCTTGACTGCAGGTGACTTTATAAATGGAAGAAATCATACAGTTGCCTGAGGAGGTTAGGCTCCAAGCCTCCTTGTCTCGGAAGTGATTAAAATTTATATGCCGAATAGCTGTTTTGATGCCAGAAGGAAGAAATCTGTCGATGAGATCAGAGTCTTCAGGAGTAGGATGCAATAAAACATCCCTCACAGTTGCCTTAGGATTATGAGGCGGAGTGTTTGTTATGTAAGACATCAAAGGCTTTTCACCGAACTAAGAGTCTAGCCAAAAATTTGTAGTGCAGCCATCCCCAACTATGGCTTTTTTGTATAGTAAAATCATTTCCTTAGCCTTATTCCAGCACCTCTTCGAATGGCCCCTCATTTCCTTGAAATCAACCTGTGAGATGTGCCTGTCCCTTATGTATTTAGCCCTGAAATATTCTGCCCATATAGAATTTGAGTGCATGGCTTTCCAGAGCATTTTGACCCTAAATGCCAATTCCATCTGCCGCAAGGATAGAATGCCAATACCACCCTTACTTGTAGGTTTACATATGTTTAGCCAGGATTTCCAGTGCCTTTTGTGACCTTGATTTGTGGAACCCCAAAAGAAATTTGCAAATGAGCGGTCTAGAAGCTGATGAGTGCCTGTGTGCAGAGGGGCCGAGGCTAAAGAATAAATTGGGATGGAAGTAAGAATGTGTTTCAATAGAATCAATCTAGCTCCCTGAGATAAAAAATGTGCATTCCATCCCTCTATTCTCTTCTGAATGGATGAAATGATGCCAGCAAAATGAACTTTTTTGGATCCGCCAGAGACCAGTGGGAAGCCCAGATATTTGTGGGGGAATGAATGATGGGCGAAGCCAGTGATTGTCTGAATCCTCTGGATCATAGAAGTCATGGCATTCGGGTGAGTGAAGAAACCACTCTTGCTCACATTTACTAACTGACCTGAAGCTCTTTCATATGCTTTAATAATGCCCATCAGTTGTCTAATGGAAGCAGCAGTGGCCTTGCTAAAAACTAATGTATCATCAGCAAATAACAAATGTGAGATGTATGGGTAGCGTTGGGGACCAGCATACCATTCCACTTTGCCTGCCAATTGAGCTGTCCGGATAGCTCTGCTAAGAGCATCCTCTGCCAGGATGAATAGTGCTGGGGCCAGGGGATATCCTTGGCGAACACCCCTGGAAGATTGAAAGAAACCTGTAGGGTCACCATTAAGAAGCACAGAGAACCAAGAATTCCCTATCATGGCTTTAATCAGGGATGTAAAGTCAGAACTAAAACCAAATTTTGCTAGAACTGAATAAATAAAGTCCCATTCAATGCGGTCATACGCCTTGGCCATATCTAGTTTAAATGCAACATTGCCTCCTCTAGTCTTTCTTCCCAGCTCATGTAGCATTTCTTGGGCAAGTGCAATGTTTTCCACAATATTTCTCCCTTTTACAAATGCATACTGCTCAATAGATATAAGTTTGGGAAGAATAGTTGAGAGTCTGTTGCTCATAATTTTTGATATGATTTTGTACACAAAATTACATAGACTTATCGGCCGATAGTCAGAAATATCAGTGGCATTTCTGACTTTGGGAATGAGTGCTATGAGTGTAGCAGTCAAGAACCTGGGCAGTATTTGCTTGGATTTGAAGAATTCCTGAATAGCCTTGGTGACCACCCCAGCAGTTATTTTCCAAGATTTTTGGAAGAAAGCCCCTGAAAAAACATCAGGACCAGGAGAGCTATCTGGGGACATTTGAAAAACAGTGTCTTGAATTTCAGATTCAGTAGGCACACCACATAACCAGTCATTGTCAGCAGAGGAGACCACCTGGGGAATGTTGCTAAGGAAAGCCTCATCAATAATGTGGTATTGAGAAGCGAAGGCTTTTTAAAAATGTGCCACTGCAATTTCCTTCATCTCTTCATGGTCTGAAGTCAAGGTCCCAGCTGAAGTCCGCATGTGAGGGATCAGGTTTCTCTTTCTGTTGGCAACTGTTTGCATATAGAAAAATTTTGTGTTTTTGTCCCCCTCTGCTAGCCATTTTATCCTAGACTTCTGTCTCCAGTAACTTTCTTGCTGCAGCAGTTTAGAAGCCAAATCAGTTTTAACAGTCTCCAGGTTATCATAATTTGCCTGAGTCGGATGGGTGTCATAATGGTGTTCAGCCTTCAAGACTGAGTCTTCAGTAGCCAAAACATTAGTGTGAATATTGCCAAAGATCTGTTTATTCCAACCCTGTAGCATTTTCCTCATTGATTTAAGCTTCAAGTAAAGAGTAGACATAGCTGATGAAGCCAAAGGACTATTGCGCCATTCAGTTTCTATATCCCTTAAAAAGAATTCATGAGTAGTCCACATTTGCTGGAAGCAAAATCTGGACCTGTACTTATACAAGGAAGTGAGCTTCACTAGGAGGGGGGCATGGTCTGAAGCTTCTCTGGATAAATGCTCAATAGTGATAGGCAGAGATACTTGCCATGAACCATTAATAAGAATTCTGTCTAATCTTGCCCAAATAGCTCCATTACCCTTTTGGTTATTATGCCATGTGTATTTCGAGCCCATGAAACCAGCATCAGTAAGAGCATAATCATTAAGACAATCCTTAAAATCAGACATGGATATAATGGATGGAGGAAGCCCACCTAATTTCTCATCCGGGTCAAAAACGCAGTTGAAATCCCCTGCCACCATCCATGCACCAGATATTTGCAAATGGATATTCCTGAGAGAGGCCCATAGTCCGTGTCTTTCTTCCACATAACATTTAGCATACACAACAGAAATATGAAACTCTGGGATGCCAATAGCATTCTGCTTTAGTGTTATTTGTTGATTATCTTGGCAGGTAATAGATAAATCCAGAGGGTCTTTCCACAATACCCAGATATGTGCATGTTCATCACCATTAGCAACAGCTTTGTCCATACCCAGCCTTTTGCAAACCGTTTCAAGCATGTTTACTTGGATTTTTGGCTCCAGGATAGCAAGACATTTAATATTGTTACTCTTGATGAGAAGCTTTAAATGAGCCACAGTCAGAGCATTCCCAACTCCCCTAGCATTCCAGATGATAAATGTCATTGTAAAAGGGATGGAGAATTGAGCTTACCCAATGAGGTAGCTCTGCTCATCGATCTAGTCAAAACTCCTGCTTGCTCTTGGCGTAAGATCCGAGTGTTGGTAATTCCAGCAGAAATAGAGATTTGTTGACACTTGGTTTGGAGTTCGTCATTAGACAGCATGTCAATACTTGTTGATTCCCTGTGCTTGTCAATAATGGCAATTTCAGGAACAATTGAAATCACCCTTGTTGTTCCCATATATTGGGGTGAAGAGATCACTGGATGGCCAGGGATAGCAAAATCCGTTTCTTCGGCAGGGGTTAAAGTGGAAGCAACCCGGGGATGTAGTGATGCTGAAGCTTGGTTGTCATAGCTAAGGTTGTTTTCCTTTGGGATATCAGTGCTCCTCTTAGCCAATGATGGAAACTCCCTAGCGGCTGCCGAAGGGGCAGTGGAATGAGATGGGTGGTCCGAAGAAGGGATGACAATGATGGCACTTTGAGAAGTTTCACCAGCTTCCATGCCAGATGAAGAGGAGCGAGCTGCTTTAAGTTTCCATCGAGGTTGCAAAGTGCTAGCATCAGCTGTGATTTTAATAGCTTTTCCAGAAGTTTTACCATTCAAACAGTTGTTGGCTTCCTCTGATAGCACCTGTGTTGTGACATTCATAGGGGGTTTAATTTGGGCTGAAGCACTTGATCGCAAATAGTTTG
This sequence comes from Amorphophallus konjac, assembly GCA_022559845.1. Taxonomy (NCBI): domain Eukaryota; kingdom Viridiplantae; phylum Streptophyta; class Magnoliopsida; order Alismatales; family Araceae; genus Amorphophallus; species Amorphophallus konjac. The sequence goes on from CM040121.1 coordinate 213,781,904, forward strand.
TTGCTTCATGGCCAAGCTTCCTACAGTCTGAACAGAAGAATGGCACAAATAACAGGACGAAAGGTTGTCTCATGCCTTCTTCACCAACCCCTAGCCATATCTCAGAAGGGATAGGCTTGGAGACATCTGTTTCCACACAAATTCGAGCTCCTTCCAGCCGCTGTAAAGACTTTGTAGCGGGGCCAATCTTCAGAAGACGCCCAACTGAGGAGGCAATAGATGAGAGGGAGCCAATGCTATAGAAACAAGGGGGAAGCAGAGGAAGGTGAAACCAGACTGGCACAACAGGGGATTCCAGTCCCGGCCGGAACCAAGGAGACCATCGGAATATTTTCACCGTCTGGCCTAGCAGCGCCCAGCTTTCTCTCGTCCAGACATGGAGAAAATCATCGTAGCATAAGAACCGTATGAAAACGTGGCGGCGATCAAATCTGGATGTAGAACAACCCCCCTTGACATGCCATTTTTCATGAAGAGCTTTTGTAATCTCATTTAGCGGAGGATGATCCCTGTAGAACTTGAAGACAAGACATAGTTTGAAAGGTTCAGAGATAGCCGAGAGTTCCTCTACCGAGAAGAAAACTACCGGGATCTCTGTGTTGGTGGAAGAGCAGATATGCGAGCTCACAGGCCTGAACGGGATATCTCGTTGAAGGTCCACGAAAGAATCCTTAGGCGAGGAAGCCGCGGCTGCATAGGATTTGGGAGGCGGAGACGAGAAATCCTTAGCGAGGTTTAGGGGAGGAGGTGACCCTGAACGTCCCGGCCCCCCCGACGGGGAGGCCATGATAGGTCGGCGAAAAACCCAGGCTCAAAACCCTAGGCAGAGCAGCGCCATGCAGAGCTTGCTATAATTCTCATTAACCACATTGAGTTTTCGTTTGATGGCTCTGTGTTCTTTAGCTAAGGCATTGTACATATCTAGCAGTTCACCATATTTATCTTCCCAGTCATCAATAGAGTAAGTTACAAAGGGATTGGTTACCTCATTTTCTTCGTCGGCCATCAGACATACTCCTTCAGTCTCCTCTCCTGAGGAATTAGTCTCTGAGTCTTCCTCTTCATCGCTCCAAGTGCATACCATGGCTTTTGGCTTTTTCTTGTACACTTTGGAGCCTTTCTTGTGGTAATCCGGTGTCTTCTTCTGAAGCTCAGAACAATCTTGCTTCATGTGCCCAAAGTTCCTGCAATGATAACACATCACACCTTTAGCATTTCTATCCTTGTCATTGCCATTGTTCGGATATTTACCTGATGAGTAGTTTCTTCTTCTCCTATATGATTTTCCCTTCATTTTCAGGAATTTCCTGAACTGTCGTGTGAGCATTGCTTTTTCACTTCTGTCAAGGTCTGGAATTCCATCAGACTCTCCGCTGCTGCTTCTGCTGCTGCTGCTGCTATGTCGTTCAACTTTAAGAGCAACATTCTTGCCCTTTCTGTCACTTCCTTCTCCTGTTTTCTTGAGATTTATCTCATAGGTCATAAGAGACCCTATGAGTTCAGTGACGGTCATGGTGGTTAAATCTTTCGATTCCTCTATCACAGTGGCTTTTGTGTGCCATGCTGGAGTCAATGATCTTAAGATCTTCCTGACTATATCCCCTTCAGATATTTCCTTTCCAAATCCCTTGAGGCTATTTGTGATCAGTGACAGCCTAGCGTACATATCAGTCACGCTCTCCTCTGACTTCATCTTGAATAATTCATACTCAGAGGTTAGGTAGTTTACCTTGGTAGCTCTGACCTGAGAGGTACCCTCGTAAATCAGCGCTAGTTCATCCCACATCTTCTTAGCTGTCTTGCACGCCAAAATTCGGGCATATTCTTCAGGGTGAACAGCGCACTGGATGATGTTGAGCGCAGACCAGTTCAGTCCGGATAATTTGACTTGTTCTTCAGACCATATCTCCTCATTCGGAGGTAAGTCATAAGGTCCAGTTGTAATGACTCTCCACAGCTTGTGGCTCTGAGATCGGATGAAAACTTTCATCCTGTTTTTCCAAAAGAAATAATTAGAACCATCAAAATATGGGGGACGAGAGATTGACTGTCCTTCAGCTATGTAGCTGCGAGGACCACTGGTTCCAGGATTACCCTGGTCGTTGGACCACATCTCGGGTAAACCTGCTCTGATACCAACTGTTAAACAGGAGGACGGTGAGCTAGAAGGGGAGGGGATGTGATAGGTCCAGAGGGGGGTGAATGGACCTTTACCCGTTAAAACTCAGGATTAAAAATTAAGTTTAGATCTCAAACAGGAGTTTCCGAATTAGAGCACAATGGTCAAACACTAACCGCAGAACGAACTGCTTGGAGGATAGGGAAGGATCGGCCTAAACAAGCATCTATCGAATATCCAAGCCCAGAAGAGAAAAATAAGCACACGGCACGGGGATTTTTAGGTGGTTCGGTCCTCCAGACCTACATCCACCCCACACTCAAACTGAGTGTGGCTTCACTAACAGCTGGGCAACACAGCTTGCCAACAAACGCTGATACACAACTTACCCAGGGGAACAACCTCCCCTCTTCCTCCTACTCGGAGGGAACCACTAGCAACCCACGGTCACTAGAAACCAGAGACTCACGTCTCTCTTCCTCTATACCAAGAGGGAACCCCACTGGTAGCAGTCCCACTACCAGTGAACCAGCCAGTAGTAACCTACTGTCGGTAACCCACCAGAGGCCTAGCCTCTCTTCCTCCAGACCAGGAGGGAACCCACCAGTGACTCCCCGTCACTAGCAAACCAGAGGTCTAAGACCTCTCTACCTCCAGACCAGGAGGGACACCCGGACTTGCAACCACAAGCCCAGAACCGGAGGACTAGCCTCCCTTCCTCTAACCAGAGGGAAAACACAAGTGACAACCTGTCACTTGCAACCCGGAGATCAGATCTCCCTTCTTCTGAACCAACAGGAGGAACCCGATCCCCAACAGGGCAATCGGAAGAACAAGACTAAACAAGGTAGCAAAAGGAAAAATAAGAAAACATGAAAATGACAGCGACAGAAGGTGGAAATAAAACGTAAGATATATAGCTCTCAATGAGCATAGTCGTTCTGGATTTGATCCACGAACAGACTGATCAGATCCTCAGTTAAGCTCTCTCTCCTCTTCTTTTCTTCTTCTTCTTTCTCCTTCAGTTTCTGCTCTCTCTTTTTCTTCTCTTCTTTCTCTCGTTTTTCTGGATCGAAGGACTCTCTGCTTTTCTGCTCTTTCTTCTATATCTTTCCCTTTTTCGATCCTCCTCCATCTGAAGATGAAGGTTTCTATTTATATCAGCAGCAGCAGCAGATCCGGTTCAGAATGCGTGTGCCTCCCACGCTTGATCCAGAACCTTCTTGCCACGTGTCCTTATCAGATTGGTTCCTCTAGCATTGGATCACGTGCTGCCCAGACACTGAGGAGTAATCTTCCTCGTATCCCTGCAAGCAGATTAATTACATTAATGCTCAGGGTTCTCCATATGTAGCTGAGATAAGTTGGTTGGCCATAACAGCAAAGAACTGCACGAGATATATGATAACAAAACGAGGTGCACTATACTGTGACTGACACGAGGTACGTTAGATGAGTTTAGCACGAGATAACACGAGAACGACACGAAGTACACGAGAACACAGCTAACACAACAACGAAGATGACACGAAATCAGATGAAAACAGGATGAGGTGAGAAGAAGATAACACAGAGTGAAGCAATAGAAAGACATGCGATCAGAAGAGACCAGGACGAAAATAGAAGGAAGCAACACGGAGATACAAATACAAAAGAAACACGAAGACATGAATACAAAGACAATACAAAGACACGAATTCAAAGACAACACGAAGACACGAATACAAAAGACAACATGAAGACACGTAGTGAAACAACACTTGAAAACACAAGAAAAATAACTCGAGCACACAATAGCTCGAATGAACGACTCGAAGACGAGGTGACACGAGTTGAAAACAACACGAAGACGAGAACAGAAACCGACACGAGGTAAGGTCACAAAGTGACAAAGACACGAGGTCTAGGAAACATGACACGAAGACATGAGATAGACACGTCTTCAACAACACGTGATAAAACGGTGGAAGGAGAAGAACAACTCGAGGAACTACAGTAATTGACACGAAGACACAAGAGCAAACATAGACTGAAACCAACTCGAAGATGAAAACAGAAACTGACACGAAGTGTGGTCACAAAAACAAGAAGGACACGAGGTAAAGGAAGAGCAACACGAAGACAGAGATAACAAAGAAACGACTCGAACTAAGGACGACATGGAGACAACACAGTCAGACTCGACTTGAGATGAAGTGAAGTCTGTACAGACATGAATGTTCACAGTGTATAGAATTTGAAGCAAGTGACCAAGGAGATGTGTAGACTTTACCCAATGTACAGACTTGGTGGTCTTGAACGTAGGCAAGGCAAAGCAATGTATAGACTTGCTCAAACGAGTGAACAGGTCGATGTACAGACTTGGCCAATGCATGAAGCACAGTCCACTGTATAGACTTGATGCCTTGAAGGCAATGTACAGACTTTGAATGAGACACACATAAGGACGATCCAGTGTATAGACTTTGAAGAAATAGGCGTGACACGGATAGAGCGACACGAGGTGGAACAGAAAACAGCACGAAGTCAATCAGCACACAACTTAACACAACACGAGGTATGAAAGGACGACACGGCGTGTTGAAAACACAAACAGTACTAAAACTAAAACGACACGAAGGCAAACAGTACAACACGAGGTGTTATACACAAACATGATGAAGTTCCAACCAACACGAAGACAGTCCCTGAAAATACCTGAAGTGAAATGAAGGTTTATTCTTCACAGAAAAATATTCTTGGTTCACTTTCACAAAAAAACTATTTTTGTTAATTTTTCACAGAGAAATATTTTTGAACACCACTAAGACTTATAGTGTTGTCATCATCAAAACATGTAAAGATTCAACAAGACTCAACAATCTCCCCCATTTTGATGGATGGCAACACTATGAGTCTTGAGTCTTTGCAGAAATAAAAATTCAGCCTTTCCAAGGCTAAACAAACATTAGCACCATTATTAAACATTTTTAAAGTGTCAAAAATGTTTAACAATGAATATCAAACATCCTCAACGAGCTAGCAAAGGCCTGATTTCTCCCCCTTTGGCATCATCAAAAAGAAGGAAACAATAAGGATGCAACAATGCAAATGATATGAAATATAATTAATAAGTCCAAGAGTGTGAGAGAGAAAGTCTCAAAATGGGCAACAAGATACAGAGCATTGTCTTTTCAAGAAAAAAATCTGGCATGTCTGCTAGAAGGGCCACGCGGCCTGCCATGTGGTGGTCTCCCCCTTGGGCAGAGGTATATTCTTGAGGTGGAGTTCTGCTAGAAGAAGCTTGACCAGGTGCTGAATCCAAGGTAGACTGAAATTCCTTTAGGTCATTTGACAGTTCAGCTAGCCAATACACCACAGCGCTTCTGACATGTGCCACTTCAGAAATGATGTCATCTTGGCGAACATTAACAGTTTCATATCTGTCAGTCAGAATTGTCATTTCTGTTAAGAAGGCGACCAATTTATCATAGATCTGCTGAACACCTGGACCTAGGGCACTGGATGACTTCTTCAAAACTTCTAAAGATGTTCTGATCTCAAAGCAGTGATCTATAATGTTGGTAGATAATTTGAAGGAGGAAATTTGAACATCTTGTAACTCACGCAGTGCTTTTGCTATCTTTGAACAAACCTCCTGCAAACCTTGCATCAAGGATCTGTTGGCATCATCTGAAGCCTTTTTGTTGAGTAGGAACCTTTTCCATTCAGTGAGGAGAGATATCTCAAGCTTCAGTAGCCTGGAATGTACTTGATTGATGTTGAGAGTGACATATTTGAGCAGATCATCTAATTTCTTATCTTGTTTCTGCATCTGCTGAGTCAAGTTTATGAGGAGTTCTTCAATGTTGGGTGCCCGAGCAGATTCAATGTTGGGCGCCTGTGCAGATAGAAGTCTAGGTGGACCTAGAGGTGTACCAAAAAATTCTTGCACTGGTGGTTGGTTGTCTACTGCTGGAGCCTGATCTTCAACTTCAGCTTGTGTGTCTTTGACAGGAACTACAATTTTAGGTTCCTCTTCCTCATTTGAAGATTCTGTATCTAATTCTATGACAGGAACTTTTTCTTGACTGTTATCCCCTCTATCGTCCATGAGATCATGATCTGCAGGGCTGTCAACAGATGCCTGTTCAAGACTTTCAAATGAAACCATGTTGGTAGCCTCTTCCAAGCTTTTCTCTACAGTCTCTCTTAGAATCACATTAACAAAATCAGCAAGTTCTTGATCAGTACTTTCTTGCTCTTTAGCTGGCTGTTCCACGGGCAATATCATCTCTTCAGATGTCTTCCCAAAAGAATCAAACAGACCATCAATATTTACATCTAGATCAGTCTGAATACTTTCTTCAGACAACCTGATTTCTTCAGATGCAACCTCAACTAGCCTCTGAAAGGAAAAAGATACTTCAGTGAGTGCAGCAGACGTAATAGACTGTGGTTGTTCAGCTGGTGTATCCTGTACAGCAATCTCAGAAACTAATTGCACACCAGTTTGAGCTAAGTCTTGAGATTGTTCCAGATGCTCCCCCTGAGTTTGAGCTAAGTCTTGAGATTGTTCCAGATGCTCCCCCTGAGTTTGTGATTCCTTGACTTTCTGGGCCTTAACTTGCCCCACCATTGAAGAGCCCTCCAAGCCCAAAAACACTGAAACAAAATTCATATTAAATATGTTTCGGGCCTTAACTTCAGATGTAGCCTCTCCATCCAAGCAAATCTCTGAATACTTGAAGATGTCTGTCAGATGGGCGGCATAGGGAAGGTGTCTCTTGGATCCAATACATCCCTTCATGATAGTAAAAATGATTTCTGGCAAACATATCTTTACATTCTGAATCAGACAAAACAGTAGAAACCTCTGTGTGTCTGTGATTCTACCCCTAGCTCCAGTCTGTGGTGTGACTATAGAAGCAATTATGTTTTGAAGGAGCTTGTGAAGAGGAGGAAATGACGAGGTTTGGAAAGCTTTCAGCTTCACTTGCCCCTTGTCAAGAATGTTACTGGGTTTACCAGTAATAACCGAAAACGCCTCATGCAGACTGTATCTGTACCCTCTCTCCACCTCTCCCTTTTCTGGAATACTTAGAGCTTCATGGAGAGAGTTGCATGTCACTGTTATCTCAACCCCTTTAACAGTCGAAATCAATGCAGACTTATCTCGGCTCAACAACAAGTTGTTGTAAAATTCCATCACCAGGCTAGGGTAGAATACCCTGTGATCTTCCAAAAATTTCCTCCATTCCTGAAACTCGAAGATCTTCAAGAGTTCTGGGAACTTCAGGACCATGGATTCATCACCGAAATCAACTATCCTCGGAGGAATGATTTTACCACTCTCTAAAAATACGGTAGACTGGGAAGGCCTGGTACCTTGCTCTGAAGACATTCCCGCAGCAGCTTCTGATTCTAGACAACGTTGCTGCTTGGACGGAGGCTCCTCAGCAGTTTCCTTTCCTTTCCTCTTCCTTTCAACCTGAGCGGCGGATGCTTGCTGATCCATTTGCCAAGACTCCTAGAGTATCAACTCTCTCTTGCCGGTTGCTACTGGAAGTGAAGCTAGACCCAAGAGGGGAAGAGATCTCTGTGGGGAAAGGAAGTGAGCGGGAAAAGATAGAGATGGGTTTGAAGGAACACTCAAGGTGGAGCGGCACGAAGATGAATAGGAAGCGGCAAGGGGAAACGAGGGTTTGTGGATGAAGGCATGTGAAACAAGAAGGGTTTTGTCGGGTTACTTTTCACTCTTATCAAACTTTTTCTGGAAATACCCAAACTACCCTCAGTCATGATGTAACACCGCCATTGCCTGTTAAAGTTTGCCCTTCAATATATGGACTAGTTATATTCTTCCAAATTCCATGGTCAGTTACCTCAAGATATTAAATCAACATGATCACAAAATTAGCTGTTAAAGTTGCTTAACCTAGAGAGAGTCACGATTAAATTACTCCTTATGTTTGTCAAGTAAAGAAATAACACATCGATGTCAAGCAGATTTCATTTCTTCATTTAATGGACAAGAGAAGGCATACAGGGTCAACCAATTTGTTGAGCACAAGGTAGAATAGTCCCTTTTTACACAAGGAGACATGTTTATCAGACACCAGAAACCCTGGTTACTCAGGACGGACTACCTTTATGCCAATCAAAGCCAATGAAATTTTTCTTTGTTGACTTTTCCCTTTTTTTTATTATTTTAACATTTCTATACAGAGATAGCTAGTTGTATCATGACAGAAACTCTGGACTTCTCTGATCTAGAGTGTCTGTTTCTCCACAAAAGCCATTGCTCTGCCACAAAGAATGGCGTATTCCCTGGTGGCACTTCTCATGATTTTAGACAAAGGACAGATATCTTACTTAACACAATTTTTATCTCACAGCTCTCTTCACATAAGTTTCAGTTAAATCGAGATCCTCAACAAGTTTTTCTCATTTAACAGGAAGTTTTATAATATGTTGACCAACACTTGAGAGGATAACTTAGAAGGATCAAGGACCAAATATAACCCCCATACATTGAAGTTCTTTATTAACAGGTGTAAGTTGTTACACTAGATATTGGGTGGTTTAAGGTATACAGATCACATCTGATAAGAGCAAGAAGACTGTAAGAAAAAAATTTCTTTGAGAGAATTTCTGAACCAAAAGTGATAGGAGAGAGATAAGAAGGTGGCAGACCGAATGGAGAGAGATGAGATGAGCAGCACTCCTATCAGCAAGCCAACAAGTGAGAGATCACTCAAGACATTAAGCACCAAGGACGCTTACAAATATAATATTCTTGAAGAAGTTCTGTCTCACATCCAGAGAAGCTCTTGGGCAATAAACTGCAACCTCATGAGATGACAGATCCTAACACCACATTAACTGCATCGGCTGACAAAATTCTTCAGAAACCAAATGGCCTGTCAAACTCCTTTTCAGCCCACTCAAGGACATCTCACACATGACTCTTGGAAGTATTAATTATTTATTGAATGCAGTGTTTGCCATGAAAATTAAGCATGTGAGTTTGTGAATCATGCACATACAGGCTCCCCTGATCAGCAGAATGACCCATGTTACTAGGCGGAGCACTTGGTCTAAAAGACCACCTCACACATAGTAAGCACCTCAGGACAGATTTCCCTGCCTTTTGATAGCTTACTATTTGATATATCATAGTGGTCAAACATGATAATCAACGGGCATGGCAGACTAGAGAGGTTGTTCTAATCATGATAATTCTGTCTAGTCCAAAATAGGCAGTTTATATGAACAACAACAAACATCATTCTGATGGATTGGAGATTGAATTCAGATTAGGAGGGAAGCAGTAAATTTACCTGGAGCATTCATACATGGGGTCCTTTTATGTGCCCTGGTTTATTACCCCTTTATTCCATCCAAGACACACCTGCAAAGCAAAGTTATTTTGCACAAACAGGTACCCAAGAAGTCTTGGGTCCTGACATGACAGTATTACTTCTAGCAAGTTTCCTCAGCACATTTTTAACTTGATAGCAAGGAGCAGCAGCTTTCAGTACTGATTTATGTATATCCTTGTTAGCATGAATCCTATGTGTATAAACATGAGACTCCTTGTTAACAGAATAAACATTCTGTTTGCCAAAACCAGTTTGGTTTTGATATCCTGCCAGCCAACAGGTTGCAATCCTGTGACCTAGCTTCCCACATTTGAAGCACTCATTGTGCTTGCCTCTAAAGACATTTCTACCAAATGCTTTTTTATTCGCAGGGAGATTAACAATTTTAGAATTGAGTTTTCTACCCTGAGCATGCCAGCAGTCCTTGACTGCATGGCCATGCTTCCCACAATGGGAACAGAAAGGAGGCTCTCTCCTATAAGATCTTGCCCAACATTCAGTGACCTTATGCCCAAGCTTGTTACAATTAAAACATCTGACATGCTGGTTCGGAGAAGCAGTTTTGTTGATATTAAGAGCATGTTGGTTAGCATAAGATTTAGCATGATGTGGGAGTGGTTTTTTCTTTCCATTAGCAAACCAACATTGAGCAAGGGTGTGACCTAATATACCACAATGCGAACATTCCCTTTTCTTTGAATGAACATCAGGATTTCTATCACGATATTTCCTAGCATCCATATCATCCTTTTCCATCAATCTACATTCATGCATCAAATGGCCAATTCTATGGCAGTAGTAACATGACATTTTCTTTTTCTGAACCTCATGATTTCTGTCATGAGTTTTCCTAACATGTATTTTACTAGTATTCATGTCATCTTTTCCTTTCAGTTTGCATTCATGCATTTGATGACCAGCTTTATGACAATTAAGGCATGACATAGGTTTCTTGTTAGCATGGGATTTAAAGTCAGGATGCATGTATGTAGTAGAATCCACTTTGTTCTTCCCTTTTTGTTCTACAGTTGTCTTCAGACTTCTTTGAGCAGTGAATTGAAATACAGAAGGACTGGCTAGGCTAGCAGATGCAAAATCTGAGACGACAGAAGTTTGAATCTTATTTTCAAAACTCTTTTTCTTTGTTGAGTTATAGCCCAACCCTTCTTCTTGAAAATTGACTTTAACACCTAACAAACTGTCCAGATTTTCTTGTCCTTCCACAAATTTTGACAAGGATTTCTTCAAGTCTTCTATTTCATTTTCCAGAGAAACAATGTGTATTTCATAACTGGCAATCTCTTATTCATTGCAGTTTACACATTCACTTAGCACCTTGTTTGTGATTTTATAGTCCTCAATTTCATTTTCCAGATTGCTCAGTTTATCAGAATCTTCAATGCAAACAGTTTTTCCTTTTTCTAAGGTTAGAAGTCTCTCAGACATACTACTGTTCAACATTTTCAATTTTTCAATTTCTCCCTTGAGCTTGTCATTCTGGACCAATTCATTTATTAAAATCTGATCTTCACACGGTGGTTCAAATTGTTGATTAGATTCAGATTTTTCAGTTAGCAGTTTGTTTTCTTGTTCAAGGTTTTTAATTTTCTGAATGTTTTCTTCAATGATTTTCCTGAGAGAGTCATTTTCAGATTTAAATTCATTCAGTTCTGAATTAACAAATTCTTGATTCTTTTTCTTTAACAATTTAATTTGACTCTCAAGCTTACGAATCTCAGCTATGGAAGCATCATTTGTTTGTTCCAATTTTAAACAGTTTTGACATGAAGAGGAATTTGCACTGGTTAACCTAGTACCCTTTCTCAGTTTCTTATGTTCTCTTTTTAAATTTTCATATAGCCCCAACAAGTCAGCATAGCTATTTTCCCAATCATCCATAGTATAATGTTGAAAAGGGTTTACCTGATCATCATTGTCCTCTTCATTACTTTGATTGTTGCTGTGATCAGTCCCATTGGCCATCATGCAGGCGTCCTTCTTTGACTCGAAGGCTATTTTCAGTTGGTCCAAAATTTCAGTGGCTGACCTGCAATGATAAAAACATGAATGTAAAGCTTTGTCAGTGGCAGCCTTCAGAATTTCCATAGCCTTCTCGTTTTGATCACACATGTATCTATCATTGTCAGTCCATTTGGACATTTTCTTTGACAGTTTGTGTGGACCATGTGAAATCAACTTCCACATATCCGGATCACGTTGTTTAACATAGGTACGCAGACTTCTAAGCCACAACTTAAATCCAGAACCACTAAAGATCGGTGGGTGCTTCATTGAAATCAGTTCAGGAGTAAAACCAAGCAGTAAGACCAAAACAGAAATGCACCTATCAGACCAGTAGGATCCCCTACAGATCGTTGAATCTAGAGATAGAGGGAACCGCTCTGATACCAATTGATAGGTCCAGAGGGGGGTGAATGGACCTTTACCCGTTAAAACTCAGGATTAAAAATTAAGTTTAGATCTCAAACAGGAGTTTCCGAATTAGAGCACAATGGTCAAACACTAACCGCAGAACGAACTGCTTGGAGGATAGGGAAGGATCGGCCTAAATAAGCATCTACCGAATATCCAAGCCCAGAAGAGAAAAACAAGCACACGGCACGGAGATTTTTAGGTGGTTCGGTCCTCCAGACCTACATCCACCCCACACTCAAACTGAGTGTGGCTTCACTAACAGCTGGGTAACACAGCTTGCCAACAAACGCTGATACACAGCTTACCCAGGGGAACAACCTCCCCTCTTCCTCCTACTCGGAGGGAACCACTAGCAACCCACGGTCACTAGAAACCAGAGACTCACGTCTCTCTTCCTCTATACCAAGAGGGAACCCCACTGGTAGCAGTCCCACTACCAGTGAACCAGCCAGTAGCAACCTACTGCCGACAACCCACCAGAGGCCTAGCCTCTCTTCCTCCAGACCAGGAGGGAACCCACCAGTGACTCCCCGTCACTAGCAAACCAAAGGTCTAAGACCTCTCTACCTCCAGACCAGGAGGGACACCCGGACTTGCAACCACAAGCCCAGAACCGGAGGACTAGCCTCCCTTCCTCTAACCAGAGGGAAAACACAAGTGACAACCTGTCACTTGTAACCCGGAGATCAGATCTCCCTTCTCCTGAACCAACAGGAGGAACCCGATCCCCAACAGGGCAATCGGAAGAACAAGACTAAACAAGGTAGCAAAAGGAAAAATAAGAAAACATGAAAATGACAGCGACAGAAGCTGGAAATAAAACGCAAGATATATAGCTCTCAATGAGCATAGTCGTTCTGGATTTGATCCACGAACAGACTGATCAGATCCTCAGTTAAGCTCTCTCTCCTCTTCTTTTCTTCTTCTTCTTTCTTCTTCAATTTCTGCTCTCTCTTTTTCTTCTCTTCTTTCTCTCATTTTTCTGGATCGAAGGACTCTCTGCTTTTCTGCTCTTTCTTCTATATCTTTCCCTTTTTCGATCCTCCTCCATCTGAAGACGAAGGTATCTATTTATATCAGCAGCAGCAGCAGATCCGGTTCAGAATGCGTGTGCCTCCCACGCTTGATCTAGAACCTTCTTGCCACGTGTCCTTATCGGATTGGTTCCTCTAGCATTGGATCACGTGCTGCTTAGACACTGAGGAGTAATCTTCCTCGTATCCCTGCAAGCAGATTAATTACATTAATGCTCAGGGTTCTCCATATGTAGCTGAGATAAGTTGGTTGGCCATAACAGCAAAGAACTGTACGAGATATATGATAACAAAACAAGGTGCACTATACTGTGACTAACACGAGGTACGTTAGATGAGTTTAGCACGAGATAACACGAGAACGACACGAAGTACACGAGAACACAGCTAACACAACAATGAAGACGACACGAAGTCAGATGAAAACAAGATGAGGTGAGAAGAAGATAACACAGAGTGAAGCAATAGAAAGACACGCGATCAGAAGAGACCAGGACGAAAATAGAAGGAAGCAACACGGAGATACAAATACAAAAGAAACACGAAGACACGAATACAAAGACAATACGAAGACACGAATTCAAAGACAACACGAAGACACGAATACAAAAGACAACACGAAGACACGTAGTGAAACAACACTTGAAAACACAAGAAAAATAACTCGAGCACACAATAGCTCGAATGAACGACTCGAAGACGAGGCGACACGAGTTGAAAACAACACGAAGACGAGAACAGAAACCGACACGAGGTAAGGTCACAAAGCGACAAAGACACGAGGTCTAGGAAACACGACACGAAGACATGAGATAGACACGTCTTCAACAACACGTGATAAAACGGTGGAAGGAGAAGAACAACTCGAGGAACTACAGTAATTGACACGAAGACACAAGAGCAAACATAGACTGAAACCAACTCGAAGATGAAAATAGAAACTGACACGAAGTGTGGTCACAAAAACAAGAAGGACACGAGGTAAAGGAAGAGCAACACGAAGACAGAGATAACAAAGAAACGACTCGAACTAAGGACGACATGGAGACAACACAGTCAGACTCGACTTGAGAAGAAGTGAAGTCTGTACAGACATGAATGTTCACAGTGTATAGAATTTGAAGCAAGTGACCAAGGCGATGTGTAGACTTTACCCAATGTACAGACTTGGTGGTCTTGAACGTAGGCAAGGCAAAGCAATGTATAGACTTGCTCAAACGAGTGAACAGGTCGATGTATAGACTTGGCCAATGCATGAAGCACAGTCCACTGTATAGACTTGATGCCTTGAAGGCAATGTACAGACTTTGAATGAGACACACATAAGGATGATCCAGTGTATAGACTTTGAAGAAATAGGGGTGAGACGGATAGAGCGACACGAGGTGGAACAGAAAACAGCATGAAGTCAATCAGCACACAACTTAACACAACACGAGGTATGAAAGGACGACACGGCGTGTTGAAAATACAAACAGTACTAAAACTAAAACGACACGAAGGCAAACAGTACAACACGAGGTGTTATACACAAACATGATAAAGTTCCAACCAACACGAAGACAGTCCCTAAAAATACCTAAAGTGAAATGAAGGTTTATTCTTCACAGAAAAATATTCTTTGTTCACTTTCACAAAAAAAATATTTTTGTTAATTTTTCACAGAGAAATATTTTTGAACACCACTAAGACTTATAGTGTTGTCATCATCAAAACATGTAAAGATTCAACAAGACTCAACAGGATGAATAGATCACCGTTTAAAAAATATTTGACTGAGTCGAGGAGATCTTAGAAGATGAAATTTGCTATGAAGACTGACAATATGTAAAACGATCAGGACCCTTAACCAATATAACGTAATTCACGAGCGCAGAACATAAATCACTCAAAATTTCATCAGCACATATGCACAACCACCTAGCGAGCAGTCAGACCAAGGTTTCGATCATCAACATTCACATTTACTTAATGAAGCCAGACAGAAGCATAAGGAAAATAGATGCGCACAACCATACCACGGAGAGCAAGAGATTTAGATGGTTCAGTCTGCAACCTGTAGACTTACGTCCATCCCTCAATCAAGGCAGATTGAGGCTTCCCTTTCACACGAAAGAACTGCAGACTCAGTCTGCCAACAACACGCTGATCCACAGCTTGGTGATCGAAATCCCTACAGACGATGAACTTACAGCTTGCACCCATGTCTCACACCACAAGACCTGACCCGGAGATAACTCTCCCTTCCTCTTAGACAAGAGGGAACCCAGCAGTGACCCACGCTCACTGCAATTCAGAGACGTTGTCTCTCTTCCTCCACAGTCGGAGGGAAGAACCCAGGTAGCCTCCTCACTACCTGAACACAGAACCCTGGAGAAACACCTCCCTTCCTCTGATCTAAATCAGAGGGAACCCACAATGTGACCCAGAGGATTCACCTCTCTTCCTCTACACCTAGAGGGAACGAAAACCGAGTATCAGAATTTAAGAACAAACAAATGAAGTCATAATGAAATATTAAAAGACAATCGAACGGAGAAACAATGTAGCTTCTTAGAGAAGCATAGGCAAAACGTAGCAGAAACCCATCCTCTCCTTCATCACTCTCTCTTTTCCAGATACGCTTAATGACTGGATCAGGATGGCTCCTCCTCTCCTTTCTCTCGCTCTGGCCTTACCCTTTTTCTTTTTGGCTTCGGCTGCTTTCCAGGAGCAGAAACCTTCATATATATATCCAACCTCACGAGAGAGTGAGGGTTTGGGAGACACGCGTGAAGTAATGCTTCCAGATGAACCGAGCCACGTGTTAGACGATTATTCCCTCGGATCATGTGCTCACATGATTGGAATAAAGTTCCAATTTGTCCTTAAGTCCCTGTAAGGTTTCAGAGAACATTCAGTCAGTCTCAGGAATATACAAGTCATACGTTTGTTCATACTGAATGCGTGAAGTAAAAACATGGACTGATATATATATATAAGCAATGAACAGAAGAATGCGTCAACGCAGTAGAGCCAAGGCGTCAACGCAATGTATTTATAATGGAGTTATAATGGAGGGCAGGTCCCTTGACAAAGCACCCCAATGCGTCAACGCATCAGTTGACAGCGTCGACGCTTCTGCTTGGTGGTTGATCAAAAGAACCTTTGGTCATAAACTCAAGGCGTCGACGCTTCCATCGTGTAGCGTCGCCTCAGCTCCTTGGGCGAGACGCACAATCTCTTGGTAACAAGCCAATGCGTAAACGCTTCAGGTGACAGCATCGACTCAGCTTCATAGGTGAGACGCTCAAGCCCTTGGCACCAAGCCAATGCGTCAACGCTTCCATCATGCAGCGTCGACGTAGTGAACAAGACAGCAAGTGACAAATGCACAATTGCGTCTACGCGGCCAGCGAAGTGCGTCAACGCACTCAGAGCACGGAACCCATATATAAATGAAGACAGATACGACCAGATGGGTGAACAAGTTAGAGAACCAGATATTATCCAGACAATGTAGGATCTTTAACAGTTATTCAGAAGCAACAAATACTTTGATTCATAGTGTTAGTCATCATCAAAACTATAGAGATTCAACATTATCGATGTTCCCATGCGTAGGGTTCGGGGAGGACGAGAGCCGCCTCATTCCATTCGGATTTTGTCGGTCATACACAGACCATTTTATGTTCGGACAAAGGTCCGTATAGAAAGCAAGATGGTGACGGGAGCAAATCCGTGCAAATGTCTGCCGTGAGTACAGCAAGTTTAATGCAAGCGCGGGATTAGATCCCGGTATATATGTCGGTCGCTAACGGACCATTCATTATTCGGACGGAAGTCCGTATTAGTAGCATCGAGGACGACGATAAAACCGTGCGGATGTCTGCCGTAGGTGCGGCAAGTTTAATGTGGGTGCAGGATCGGATCCCGATGAAGACGGGTCGAGCTAACGAACTATCGGCCCGGGATAAGTTCGGATCATGGTCACGTCTGGGCGGGGGCTCCCGAGATCCAAGTCCGATCTAGTGGGGCATCATTACTTTTCTCTTCACCAAACCGTACGAATTTCTGCCGCAGATACGGTAAGGTTAATGTGGATGCGGGATTGGATCCCGGTATATATATGTCGGTCACTGACGGACCACTTCTTATTCGGACAGAAGTCCGTGTTTGTAACATAAAAGACGGTGACAAAATCGTACGAATGTCTACCGCAGATACGGCAAGGTTAATGTGGATGCGGGATTGGATCCCGATAAAGACGGGTCAAGCTAACGAACTATCGGCCCCGGATAAGTTTAGATCATGGTCACGTCCGGGCGAGGGCTCCCGAGATCCAAGTCCGATCTAGTGGGGCGTCATTACTTTTCTCTTAAAACACAGTCCGGGGAAGCAAATTGTTAAGTGTGAAGCCTGAACTCGTCAACGTGCGCCCTCGCACGCGGATCGACCTGTGCGGTCAGGTCGCGGGGGTCAAGGGGGCAGCGCCCCTTGCGGGGGTTTCCGGGGGCGGAGCCCCCGGAACAAAAATTTTAGTTATAGCAAGGGCAACTTTTGATTATTGGTTTCCTATCCCTTTTATTCGTTTGGTTAATTAGGTTTCTTTTTATGGAAGGCACGCCGGATTAAGGAAGCAAAGAGGCGCGCCGGAATAAGAGGTGAAAGAGGGGGGGCGTGCCGGTTTAATGGGATCCAAGGGGAAGAAGGGCGCGCCGGTTAAAGGGGATGCCAAGGAGAGAATAAGGGGCGCGCCGGTTTAAGGAAGGCCAAGGGGCGCGCCGGATCAAGGAAGGCCAAGGGGCGCGCCAGTTTAAGGAAGGCCAAGGGGTGCGCCGGATTAAGGCTCAAAGGGGGCACTATTCATTCCAAGAATTTGAAAGTCATTTTGAGTGTGAAGCTAATCCGGCGCGGGGGGGTAGCGCGCCAGATTAACCTGCACCGGATTAGGGCGCGCCGGATTAATCTCTGTGGGTTTGATTTCATTCTGTTTGATTCTCTTCGCTTCTATTCTTGTTTCTTCAACATGTAGATTGACGTTTTGATTGGTTTATTCATTTAATTGATGGATTAAGTTGATAGAGAAGGAGGTTAAAGCCTTTCAATCATTTATCAAGATGAACGAGCATGAAGATTGAATGTTTTATTAGGAGGGTTTATGCAGGCACTCAGAGGTTCAGGTTGATTCAATGGTTTCAGACACATGATGTTCTTTTCCCCACAAAGCTCAGTCTGTTCGTTTGTTCTTATGGCTTCTTTGCCTGGCAAAATCTGGGCAGCATCTCCCCCGGACTAAGGTTTTGCCAGAGAAAATAGAGAGACACCAAACGGATAACTCCGGGGTGAACCTCAAATCCAGACTTTACGGCGGTCCGATAACCCAGATGTGAGTGTAGAAAAGCTCGAGGACTAGCCTTCAAGAGCTCTCACAACTCACGGGTGACGATTTCGTGGAACGAGACAAATATGTGCCATAGGTGGCCATGAATGTCCACCCTTCTGATGGTTCCTTCGAAGACCATGCTTTGGAAGAGCAGGCTTCAAAGCACCATGGGTGAGTAGTAAACGGAGAGAAAAGAAGAGAGGAGACTGAAGGCTAACACAAGCATGTATTCTTTCAACGATTCGCTATTTATTCATCCACCGAAGGGGGAAAGGTTTAAGTATAAGGAGGTTCATCCCGAAGGATGTACATTGAAGGGAGAAAAAGAAAAGCTATACCGGTGGGAAGAGGGAACGGAGCACAAGCTCCTCCCCCCCCCCAAAGGATGTACATTGAAGGGAGAAAAGGAAAAGCTATACCGGTGGGAAGAGGGAACGGAGCACAAGCTCCTCCCCCCTCCGAACTCACCAGACCTCTCTCACCCTCCCTCTCTCTTTCTTCACCTTGCAGGCGCGGGTGGACAGAGACTCATCTTCTCTTCGGATGCCAGAGACCTTAGCCGAACGAACCAGCCCTCTTTTTTCCTCCCCTCCAGCTTCACAATGCTGCCCCTTTTATAGAACGGGTATCCTAGGAGCGTCCCTGCCACTTCCACCTCATCCGCAACGAAGTTGGGAGTTGACTCGATGCGCTGGACGATGCTGGTTCGTGCTGTACGCTGCCGTTCATCCGAGGACGGGATGTTCGCAGGTCTGTCGGGGGTTGCTTCGCCGTTGCTGCTTCTATGCTGTCGAACGGAGGTAGAGACAGAGCGTCGGGCATTCAATGTTATCTGCATGCCATAATGATGCAAAACAGAGCATCGGAGTGTAGATGGGATGGCAGTTTGGTTGAAACGGCGCGGGGGGTGAGCGCACCGGTTTAGGACC
The DNA here is from genome assembly GCA_022559845.1 of Amorphophallus konjac. Classification (NCBI taxonomy): domain Eukaryota; kingdom Viridiplantae; phylum Streptophyta; class Magnoliopsida; order Alismatales; family Araceae; genus Amorphophallus; species Amorphophallus konjac. Next base: position 213,801,151 of record CM040121.1, read on the forward strand.
AAAAGACGAGCGCGCCAGTTTAACAAGGGAAGGAGGGGCAGATGGGAAAATGGGGCGCGCCGATTTTGGGGGCACCGGATTAAGATGTTGAAGGGGCACGCCAGTTTAGAGCGCGCCGATTTAAGGCCCTTCCGCGCTGTTTTAAGTCTCAAATGGATTCTTTTCGTAGTCGCAGCCATTTATTTGAGTGTTGGCACTCCTGGAATGTTCTAGTTGCAATGCATGGCCTCTATAATATTCCATTTGTAGCATTTGGGGCTTGGTCCCAGACTTTGCGTGACTTTCGGTGCATGCCGAGGCTGTGCCGGAGTTCCTGACTTTTCTTTGATTCTGCTCTCGGTATGGCCGGTCGGAGAGTTGTAGCCGTATCTTTTGCCCGAGGGCCTCCTTAACAGATGGCGGACCACCAAGTGAGTTCTCATCCTGGTTGGACGAGGTATGGGTTTGTTCGGCCCTCTTGTCTTCGACTTGCGCTTGAACGCGTAGACACGAGTGTCGTATGATCATCATTGTCATCATCATTTTTTGACGTCCACAAATGCCCCCCACTCGCGGGTGGTGCAAGCGAGGGACCAGCGCGCGGGGCTCGCGAGTGTAGAGTTCTTTGACAAGATGCCTGTTCTTCCGGGCTAGTGGCATGCTGGTCCGGTGTGAATTCACGGGAAAGCGCTCACTCCTTCAGCGAAGGGATGAGGGGATCGCTTCACCGCATATGCACGCGGACTGAGATTGTCAGAGTGGGGGTTTAGTCATGGGCATGGGGTGAATAACGAAGTGAGAACGAAGGGTCTATGCGTCATTTCGGGCAAAAGGCCCAAAACAACTTAGACGAGGCCAATCCCAAGGGGGAGTTGTTGACTCATGCTGGGTTTAGGAAAGTTGTTCATTCACCGACTCGGACGGAGGGTCCGAGCCAAGCAAGGGGATGCACTTTTTTTGTTCATGGACTAGGATGGATGGTTCGAGCCAAGCAAGGGAGGTTTTTTTTATTCATCGACTTGGACGGAAGGTCCGAGCCAAGCAAGGAGGTTTTTTTTTGTTCATCAACTTGGACGGAAGGTCCGAGCCAAGCAAAGGCGCTCTTTTTGTTCATCAACTTGGACGGAAGGTCCAAGCCAAGCAACGAGGTTCTTTTTGTTCATTGACTTGGACGGAAAGTCCAAGCCAAGCAAGGAGGTTCTCTTTGTTCATCGACTTGGACGGAAGGTCCGAGCCAAGCAAGGAGGTCCTTTTTTGTTCATCGACTTGGACGGAAGGTCCGAGTCAAGCAAAGGCGTTCTTTTGGTTTGTCTCTTCTTTTCTTCATCAGTGCCGACGGGGTGTCGGGAACTAACATGGTTTGTTGATTTCTTCTTCTCTTCATCAGTGCCGACGGGGTGCCGGGAGCTGACATGGTTTGTTTGTCTCTTCTTTTCTTCATCAGTGCCGACGGGGTGCCGGGAGCTGACATGGTTTGTTGGTCTTTTCTTCTCTTCGTCAGTGCCAACAGGGTGCCGAGAACTGACGTGGTTTGTTGATTCTTCTTCTCTTCATCAGTGCCGACGGGGTTCCGGGAGCTGACATGGTTTGTTTGTCTCTTCTTTTCTTCTTCGGTGCCGACGGGGTGTCGGGGACTGACATGGTTTGTTGATCTATTCTTCTCTTCATCAGTGCCGACGGAGTGCCGGGAGCTAACATGGTTTGTTTGTCTCTTCTTTTCTTCATCAGTGCCGACGGGGTGCCGGGAGCTGACATGGTTTGTTGGTCTTTTCTTCTCTTCGTCAGTGCCGAAAGGGTGCCGAGAACTGACGTGGTTTATTGATCTCTTCTTCTCTTCGTCAGTGCCGAAAGGGTGTCGGGAGCTGACAGGGTTTGTTTGTCTCTTCTTCTCTTTGTCAGTGCCGATAGGGCGTCGGGGGCTGACGTGGTTTGTTTGTCTCTTCTTCTCTTTGTCAGCACCGACAGGGCGTCGAGAGTTGATGTGGTATGTTGGTCTCTTCTTCTCTTCATCAGTGCCGACAGGGTGTCGGGAGTGTTAGGGTCCTAGGCCCGGATACAGAGGGGGGTGAATGTATCCTTCTACGAATAATGCCCAAATAAAAACTCAGATGCTAGACGCAATCACAGAATAAAACTAATTCAATTAAACTTATGAGCAAGCACATGGAGCGCGCCTATCCAAGCATCTAGCGGAAGCAAACACACAAAGCAAACCACTGCTCAATAGATTTTTAGGTGGTTCGGTCCTCCAGACCTACATCCACCCCTCACTCCCACCGAGTGAGACTTCACTAGCAAATGCTAGAACCAAGCAGACTCAGTCTGCGAACAAGGTGCTGCCACACAGCTTGACCAGGGGAACAACCTCCCCTCTTCCTCCCAACCGGAGGGACACCCCAAGTGACTCCCAGCCACTTGGAAACCAGAGACCGAAGTCTCTCTTCCTCCAGTCCAGGAGGGAACCCGCCAGTGACGCCCCGTCACCAGCAACCAGAGGTCGAAGACCTCTCTTCCTCCAACCGGAGGGACCCCTGGACTTGCAACCCACAAGCCCAGAACCGGAGACAAGTCTCCCTTCTCCTGAGTCCACAGGAGGAACCCGACCTCAGACCAGAGGATCGGAAGAACAAGGATAACCAGATGAAAAGGAAAAAATAAGGAATGGAAAATACACAGCGATCGGAAGGCTGTAAATGAAGAACAAGAATGTAGCTCTCAAAGGAGCAGATCTGGCTTAGATTTAATCCAAACGCCAGATGACAGATCTTCAAAAGCTTCTTCCTTCTTTTCCACGAACTCTCTCTCTCTCTATCTCTCTTTCTTTCTCCTCTGCTCTCCTTTTCTCTCACGATGTTCTCTCCTTCTTCTCTGCAACTCTTTTTCTTCTGCCGGCTCACTCTTCTTCTATTTCTTCTTCTTCTGCTCTCTGCTTCTCTTCTGCTGGATCGAACTCTCAGCACTTCTGCTTTTCTGCTATTGCTCTCAAGGCTTCGATCAACCTTCAATTGAGGACGAAGGTTTCAATATATAGCAGCAGCAGGTGGATAAGGGCGCGTGTGACTTCCACAGTTCCCGCCCTAAAATTTCGGACCACGTGGCAGCATCCAGTAGGCTGTCAGTACACGTGTCCTCATCTGGACACTGTTCTTATCCTCGGATCACGTGCCTTAACGTGCTCAGCAACTGAAATTAGATGGCGTCAACCCTCTTGCTCCAAGGAGTTGACGCAGCCTTCTGATATCTTCTTCCTACGAAACTCAAGTCTAATGCGTTGACTCCATCAGCCAGCTGCGTTAACACATCGGCAATCCAGTGATCAAAGTCTTTGGCAGATAACCGTGCTGCGTTGACGCTGCTGTAGCATGGAGTTGACGCAGCCAGGTGAAGCTCTGAAATCCTCTTCAACTGAAGCGTGGACGCATTGAACTCTCAGCGTCGACCCTGTTCTTCATTGTTGTCATCATCTGAAGACAGTGTATAGACTTTAGAACTGATGCACGATGTACATACTTCATGAGACTCGTCCAATGTATATACTTAGCTGAACAAGACACACAATGTATAAACTTGCAGCCATGAACAAATGCAATGTATAGACTCTTCAATCGACAGGCAGACAATGTATATACTTGCTCAGTGTATGGACTTTATTAAAAGAACATGTAATGTATATACTTGCTCAGCCTGAAGCAATGTCTAGACTTCAGCTCAAAGCCAGTGTATAGACTTCAATGCCCTTCGTCAAAAGCGATGTGCAGACTTGTGAAGGCGAATGCAGTGTACAGACTTTGCCAAGCAATGTACACACTTGCAGAGTTGACGCTACATGAAACACTGAGTTGACGCTGTATGAAACATGGACAATGTACAGACTTTAGCCACTGTATGGACTTCGTGCAATGCAAACGAATGTGTAGACTTCACTATGTAAATGGCTGTACAGACTTAAATGAGTGAAGCCGATGTACAGACTTCGAAGTTCCACTGTGGATGTACAGACTTGAAGATCCACTGTGGATGTATAGACTTTAGGGACATGAAGCGAGTCAGTGTACAGACTTGATGAAGCGAAGCCAATGTACAGACTTAGAGTGTAGCTGAAGCCTTGATCGTAGGAATAGGCTGGAATGTATAGACTTCAGGCTTCAGAAACGGATGTACAGACTTCACTTATGAAACGTAGGGAAAGACCCCAATGTATAGACTTTGCCTTGAACGAAAGTCAGTGAAAATGTATAGACTTTCACGATGTGTAGACTTTGGATACGTGAAAGCTACAGTGAAGGAGTGTACACACTTGACCAATTCAAAGGCGAATCGAGTGTACAGACTATGAGTCCAAACCCAATGGCTGTACAGACTTAGAATGTGAAGACTGGTGTACAGACTTCATTAATCAAAGCATGAATGAGACGTTGTACACACTTAGCCTAGGACAATGTATAGACTCAATCAATTGAAGAGTTTCCAGTGTATGGACTTGAGTTCTTAAGCATGACTACTGAAGGAGTCGACCCATCAGAGGATGTGTCGACCCATGACATATGAGAAATGTAAACAGCAGTGAATGGAATGTGGATGGAATGCAAAGAACACGCAGAGGCAGTATAGACTTTAAAGAAATGAGGCGATGTGCATACTTGCTGAGTTGACGCTGCAGCCCAATGAGTTGACGCTGCAACGTATATACTTTACGTTCAACTGAGGATGTATAGACTTGCTGAGTTGACGCTGCAGCCCAATGAGTTGACGCTGTATAGACTTTGTCTTCCAGCGTATAGACTTGATGAATGCATGAAGACATTGAATAAGACCCAGCAATGTGTAGACTCTACAGTGAATGCATGACCCAATGTATACACTTGATGCAATGCATGCCGGTGTACATACTTCAGTTGAAGTCAACCGAAGAGTGTATGTACTTTATGAATCCATATCCCAAGACCAGTGTACAAACTTGATCGAATGTCTAGACTTTGCATGAACAGTCGATGTGAAGACTTCACATGAAGATAGTTTGTACGTGTGTGCTGGCAGTGTATAGACTTGGAGAGCGACCAAATAGGATGTGTAGACTTGCACAAACAGACAGCATAACTGAACATGCTTTATGCAGCAGATAAAATGACTAACATAAAACATGCAATGCTTTAAATCTGTTAAACTAACTGAACAGCAATACAATGCTTTGATAATCAGACTGAACATCAGAATATGCAATGCTTGACTGAACATTTGAAAAAGACTGCATTATGAACAAAAAATAACTGAATAACAGCATGATGACTCACACAGCAAGATGACTCACAGTGATTAACTCACATCAAAAAATCAATCATTAAAACCATCATCAAAACCACAGGGGCACAACAATCTCCCCCTTTTTGATGATGGCAACACTTTCAACACATTGAGTCATTCTGATGATGTGAGGCATTCTGATGACTCAAATTATTCTCCCCCTTTGACTTCATCAAAAAGAAAATAGTTTGAAAAATTAAAGCATGTATAAAAATTCAGTCTATTTCTCCCCCTTGGCAAACAATCTCCCCCTTTGGTATAATCAGGATGAACCATGGGAAGGGGTGAATGCAGATGCCGATACCAGAATGCAAGATCTTCCCCTTTAAGAGTTTCTATGCAGCATGATGGATATGACATGGAAGCTCCCCCTCAATAAGTGGAATCTTATGAGATAGATGAGAAGGAGACCACAGGGGCAAACAAGGAGAAGTTCAGGTCAATGAACCAAGGACATGAGCAGAAGAGTTTTAATTAACAGATTTTTCAAGGATGCTCCAAACACAAGAAATTCAGCCATATTTTCAAAGAGATATCAATCTCATAAATCCAAAACATAAGTTTTCAAAGTCTTCCATTATAAGGGCTTATGAATGAGCTTTATTGAACAGCATGGTTTAAACATGATGTATGCAGAGTTTATCAATAAAATTCTGTATTGATATCTAAAACCATGTTTTAATAAAAATGAACCAAGCCCTCATATTTATCTTGATTATCCTCCCTTTGTCTTACACAATCAAAATTTATTGACTTCTTTCAGAATTGCATGCACTAGTATTGAGATTAAGCAATTATGAAGCCATATGATTTTGTCTAGGGTTGTAGCAATTTGATTTTAGCATCAATATTCAGATATTGAGATATGTTCAACAATTTTTCATGCTACAAAGTTTTACTAGCACTCTAGTTCAGTGCACACATTGTAACTAGAGGATATACCTTGATTAGAGGCCAATATCTCTAAGCCCTTAGTGTGACTAACTGTCATACTTTATGTGAACAGAGTTAGCATTTACACATCATGACACACTAAAAATCATTTTTTTTAATGAGTGAGTTGTATTTCTCAGTGTGCATGCCATTGCTCTGCCTGATTTTCAATGAATTTTATGCAGAGTTAACTAAAGCACCTCATGACACAGTCCTTTGGACATGTGTTTCTCAGTGACCAATGTCATTGCTCTGACAGATATTACCCTTTAGACATTTCAGAAAAATTCATTTGCTTCAAATCAATAATAGTTTCATGTACTTAATCAGTTGAAGTCATATATTCAAAAGTGCAGATTGCAGAAGATTTTACAAGATACAGCATGAAATAGATGGTTAAGATTTATTAAAACATGCTTCAGATATTTTAAAGAGATTTTAAAGTCAAACTCCATGAATACATTAAACTTAAACCACATGAGTTATTTCAGACATTCATAAAAACATATAATAGAAGATTTCTAGTTCAAGAGTTTTCAGATTTATGATCGAGATAACCCATTGAAATCTTCATGAGAGACTGATAGAATTTTGAACCCAAATGATACCAATTGATAGGAGAAATACCAATTGTTAAGAGAGATTGTGAAGCTCAAAGTTTTCAGAATATGATCAAGGTTTGTCAACAAAATCAATAAGAAAGGATATGCAATGAATTCTGACAAATGTATGCATTTGACAACCTATATGCAATGCATTGACTCCCCCTCACAATATGCATTCAAACTCTCTTTTTGGCATTTTCAAATATAAGGAGATGCAATGCACTATATGTATGCAAAAACATGCAATTAACTCCCCCTGAAAACATGTAATGTTTGCACTGAAAACTGAACATATGATTCCAAATGATATTGTGACTTGTGCACAATCAGACTGTCCTATCAGCAAAGTGACCCATGGTACTAGGCGGAGCACTTGGTCTAAAAGACCACCTCACACATAGTAAGAACCTCCAGACAGATTTTCCTGCCTTTTGGTAGCTTACCATTTATATACCATTGAGGTCAATCATGATAATTCAATATGCAGTCCTATATGCAATTCAGATTTTCAATGAACTATGCAACAGATAGATTTCAACAACATTCATATGCAAGATTTAAACAGACAAAACAGTATGAGCATTGAGAGATGTGAATACTCATAGTGTCCAAAGCATAAATTTCAGTTGAGGAGAGTTCAGATGCTTCAATTTAGACAATGCAGATGAAGAGTGAATATGCTATGCAGAAAAAAGAATAGCAATTATGCATGGACACATCAACCAAGATATGTAATGAGTTTCAAAACAGGAAATGCAGAGAATTTACCTGAACAGTGTGAGAATGGGGTTTATCAACTTGGGTGCCTTGGTTTATTAACGCCTTTTATTCTTCAGCTTCCAAGGCACACCTACAGGTTAGCAAACTATTTTGCACAAATAGGCACCCAAGAAGTCTTGGGTCCTGACATGACAGTATTACTAGCAGGTTTTCTCAGCACATTTCTAGCAGCATGGTCATCATATTTCATCAAGTAGCAATTATTCATTGAATGACCAATTTGACCATAGTAATGACATGAATTAGCATATTTCAAATTCTTCTTATGCACATTACTGTTGTCATGAAGTTTATTGGCAGAGAGAGAGTTCTGTTTACTATAATGATAGTAAGATGCACCAGATTTCAGATTTAATCTATGCACATTCTTGTTAGCATGAAATCCATGTGCATATGCATGAAAGTTTTTGTTGTTGACAGAATTGAAATTCTGTTTACTAAAATCGGCCAGCCAACATTCAGCAGCTCTATGGCCTGTGTCACGCCCCGACGCGGAATATCGAGGCACGACAGGGGAGAAAACCCCTTACTCAATCAAGACTAGAAATTCTAATTACATCACTTGATATAAAAATCTCCACTATAAAATTTTAATTTTTACAACTCTTCCAAAATTTCAAGGACAACACTAACTCTCAAGCAAATTACAAGAATAAAATAACTCTCAATTCTATACTGAGAAACATGGTCTACTGTGTCATCTTGGTACACTCCAACACTCTTGCCCATGCTTGCTAGCTATCCTCGAGACAACCTGAAAAATATTAATTGACACTGAATGAGCATAAAGCTCAGTAGGAATTACATCTCAAGATTTAACAGGCTTTAAGTGGTTTACAAGTTCAATTAATGTCAGTAAAACTATGCATGTAGATGAGTAGATATCAAGGATTGTAAAAATCGACAAGAGCAGTGAAGGAATAACAAGTGAGAGTATAAGGATTCTAACTTCAATGCAGTAATAGAAAGAGATTCAAGCAAGTAATAACTGGAATTAACGAAATCTTTCCAAGAGAGTAAGAACTCATGTCAAGCAAGTAATAGAAAGTAATATAAATTCAAGCATGTAAAACTGGAATTGGCTATTTATCAATTTCATTCAAGCGAAACTTTACCCTTCTGCGGGTCTCAAGTCAAATCAATCAAGTAATATCATGAGAATGAGTGGAAAGTCTAGCAAGCAAGTACTCCGATGCAATGCCAAACACCGTGGTCAATAAACTCCCATGGGCACAAGTACCTTCGGGTGCTCCACCCAGGACCAGACCGGGCCCTATATGCACAGCATTTATCATGTTTGTTGACATCCACTCTCATTTATAGCCAATATGGAATTTCAAGGTTTGACCAGTATGATATATAAGGTGGAATTATGGAATGGAATCCAAGGGCGCATTGATGTGTAGAGATGAACTAGGAGTGGAAACCAGTAACGTTTGATACACGGAAAAACTAGATAAGAGCGGTGCCTTACGGGCCACCTGACAATTTTAGAAACGGCACCCTCACTGTGGGATGCCCTTCCTAGGAACTATACAGGGTTTAGAGGACCCTGTCAGGAGTTAAATATCACTTCTCAGGCTGCCATCTATCAGTGGAGATGGCAAAAGAGAAGGCCTAACGATCAGGTTAACGTAATGAGCCAGCTGTGTCGACTTAGTAGTTCATCGCGTCAACCCTGCAGTTCATCGCGTCAACCCTGCGAACAGGCTGGGTCGACTCATCAGTTCACAGGGTCGACTCATCAGTTCACAGGGTCGACTCATCAGTTCATTTCCAGTTCACAGGGTCGACTCATCAGTTCATCGCGTCAACGCGATGAACTGGCAGGGTCGACTCATCAGTTCATTTCCAGTTCACAGGGCCGACTCATCAGTTCATCGCGTCAACGCGATGAACTGGCAGGGTCGACTCATCAGTTCATTTCTAGTTCACAAGGTCGACTCATCAGTTCATCACGTCAACGCGATGAACTGGCAGGGTCAACTCATCAGTTCATTTCCAGTTCACAGGGTCAACTCATCAGTTCATCGCGTCAACGCGATGAACTGGCAGGGTCAACTCATCAATTCATTTCCAGTTCACAGGGTCGACTCATCAGTTCATCGCGTCAACGCATTGAACTGGCAGGGTCGACTCATCAGTTCATTTTCAGTTAACAGGGTCGACTCATCAGTTCATCGCATCAACGCGATGAACTGGCAGGGTCAACTCATTAGTTCATTTCCAGTTCACAGGGTCGACTCATCAGTTCATCGCGTCAACTAGATCAACTTAGGGCAAACAAAGGACAACATGTTTTTAATAGAGATTCAAAGCACGATTGCCACTAGATGTCCCACCGTGATCGCCAAAAAATTCTATTGGTTATAATGTGTCCCTTCTTTTGCAAGATGGGCTATGATGCCAACTATGATGAAAGTATAAGCAAATGGTGGAATCAATCAACCCATGAACATGTGCAACATGAACCTAGGCAATCAATATGAATACTAACATGGGCATGCTATCTCAATCAGAACCAAGCTAAGCAAACAAAGAAAAACACACGTCGGGGCGTGCAATAAGGAGATAAAGAAAAACACACCGTATAGGTGGAACAAGCAAATAAAGAGAAAATATGAAGAAGGAGAGAGCTAATGCCCAAACTAAAAAAGATGTGATCACCACTAAGGTAAAAACAAGCCAAAGACCTGGTAAATACCTTAGAATAGGAGGATGATGCACCCACCCACGGGAGAGAGAAAGCAACCAGGAAAACTGCAGCTTTGTCAGATGTAACGGCTGAAGACTGATGCGTCACAGAACTGTGACGGCCTCACGATAAATCGCTACGGGAATATAACGCGTCTATGGTAGACCGTTAGAGCTTCTGTAGAATAAGATATGGGAATCTTTGATCTCCAAGCTTTCCAACCGGCCAGGAAGCTTGGGCCTCGTGGTAGGAGCTCTGTAAACTTGCAAAAGAGTGTAGATCACAAGAAAAACAACCCCAAATTAGCCCTTGGACAAAGTAGTATCAATAAATCAAAGAAACTTAAAAACATGCAAAAGGAGAGAGAAATACCGGGGAGGTTGGTTTTTTAACCCCTCTGGGGCGTTTTAAAAGATGGGAAGGATGTTCTAATGGATGCAGAAGATGCAAGAACGTGGTAGAGGAAGAGGGACAATGCTATGATGCTTGGAAGAGGGAAAAGACACTAGAGAAGAAAACTTTGACTAAACTAAACCCTTGGAATCAATACTCCCTGGACTTTGGAAGCAAATGGACATGGGAAGCAGCTCTCCTTGGTTGGTTCTAGCTCCAGGATGCGGCAGCACTTCGACGTGAACTCCAGATGTTTCCCCTTCAAGCCATGAAGTCAAGGGTTCTATTTATAGACCCTCCAACTCTCTGGTCGAGTAGAGGATAATCCAGCTAGAAAGTAGGACGTTTCTTAGTAAACTATTAAAGATAATACTCCCAAGAGTCCATAGAAACAAACAGAAGGTTCTAAGGATCAGATTTGAGAGAGAAATCCTCAGATGAAACTCTTAATTCGGCCACGGAGTAGCAGAGAAAGAGCAGTTCTGCTAGAACTCTCTATTTAACGTAACAGTTGCACGATAGACCGCCACAGAGATGTAACGCCCCAGGAAGAGATCGTCACACAACCCTATCCATTAACAGATAAGGCCAACGGGTGAAGTCTTTGAACACAGGACTCTAGATGAATGTAACGGTCAAGGATAGACACGTCACAATGAATGTAACGGGCGCACGATAAGCTGTCACACCTAACGGATAGGATATGAGATAAGCTTTGAAAGAAGCCTTCGACTTAAGGACTCTGGCACGATGTAACAGACCAAGGTAGATGCGTTAGAGGATTGTAACGCGCCATCAAAGGACCGTTAGAGACAATGGAGTGTAAATGAAATGAAAGTTTGCTAAGCTTCGTCCAGCGGAAAGAGATAGGGAACCAGACCCAACCAAGGAGACATGACCCATGAAATAGACCTCAAATTGACCAAAATATCCCCATAAGGGTGAACAACTCGGAGCATCATTTAAAATGAATAAGGAGATGACCCAACTTATTGGTCATAAAACGGGTGTCAACACCCCCGTGTGTTTCTAATGGACCCTGTTGTATTGTGTCATCGTTTACTTCTCTACTGTGATGACCCAAGATCCGGATACTGGGAAGAACCCGATACCATTCGAATCTTGGCCCGTCGCCCACGAACCAGGAGGGCTCGGAAGGGCTAAAAGGAGTGTGGTGATACAAAGAAATAGGAAATAAAGTAAGATAATTCAATAATTAACAGAAATAAATAAACAACTACTATAACAAAGTCCAGTCCAATAGAAAGTATAGTCTAAAGCAGTAAAGCGTACCACATGCCAAGTGAACACTGGGCCCGGCGAGCTAACAACTGAGAACCTCCGTGACACTGCACCCTCAAACCTCGAGGAAGAACCATCGCACCTGAAAAGTAGGGATGACTCTCCAAATAGAGACTCGGCAGGGGTCCCACGGAACCCCAACCGGAAACAACGGTGGTAGCGGAGAGGAAAGCTACAACTACAGCAGGAACAGTGAACCGGTGACCGGTCAAAACTCGGCACTACAGCTACTCCTACTATACCAGAAAAACACACCCCGATCTCACGGTCGGGACTACCGAACCACACTAGTACCACTTACCGAAGTAAAAACCCACGGCAACCCCGCCGTAGAGGCCTGTCTCCCAGAACACGGCCAACCTAGACACGTTGTCTAAGGTGCAACCCCGACCACCCGGTCGCGGACACCGCACCAACAAGACACAACCTCAGAAAAGCTACTAGCACCCTGGCCATTAACTCGGAAACACCAGATGGTCTAGAAAACCATGTCTCGCAGATGGGAAACGGAACCCGGAAACAGGAGAGTCACGTCTCACGTGACAAGAGTACCTACCCACCAGAAGCAAGGCTGGATGCGTCCACTGACGACTTAGACAACGCCTCAGGTGTCCCCCTCGACCCTTGGTGGAACAGGGACACTGTACTAGTAACCATAATACAAGTGACTAGCTAGGGTCGCGCTTGTCAGCGCTGTTCCTATTGCCCCCAACCACGTGTGCACACACAGACCACACGTCATAGGTCTGGCCCTCAGACTGGTTTTCCCCTCAGTCAGACTCTAGCGTCAAACGTGGGCCCAACGGAAACTAGTCTAAAAACCATCTCTCAGGGTAGCCTCGCCACCACTCCCTAGTGGGACCAATCACGTGTCGAAAGGCTACAATTAGTGGGGAGTCACCGATGTGACCACTCTCCAAGGAGAATGATGGGGACATCACCTCCCATGCCCACGTTCACAGCTCGTCTCCTCGCCCCGGTTGCATCCGGCATGGTCTAGTCATTTAATTTTGAGTCCTATGTAATTTTTATTTGCGTCATTTGATGTATTTTCTCTTTTATTTGAATCATGTTCCTAGGTCTTGTGCTTATTTCCCTAAGTTTGAGAGTCATTATGTTGTTTAGTTAGTTATTGGGCCCAATTCATTGGGTTTGGCCCAAGTGCACCCCCCTACCCCCTCGGTTATTTGTCATTGAGTCTTTTGTCAGGGACTTATTGTAAAATGTGAGTTGCCTATATATAGGACCCCATTCCCCCCATTTGAACTTAATGAATCAATGAATGAAAAAACTTGCCATTTTGAGAGTTTACACTTCTTATCTAGTGGAGAGATTCCATTTTTTGGGTGAGAAACCCTAGGGGAGAGATTCCCCACCCTTCCCTCTCTTAATCTCTCTTTTTCACTCCACTTTCTTTCTCCTCAACACCCAAATTCGAATTTTCTTCTCTCTCCTCCCTTCCCAACCACCTCCACTCCCCACCTACCCCATTTAAGCCTCTTCCCATTCCCCACAACCCTCATCAATACTCCACCCCTTCCCAAGACCCCCTCCACCAATCCTCTCCTCACCATCCAACCCCCAACTACCCCTCCCACTTTCCCAAGCACCCTTCCCACTACCCCAAGCACCCCTTCCCTTCCCCAACACAACCCCCCCATTCCCAAGACAAAAAATTAACCCCACCCTTAAACCTATTTTTGAATATCCTTTCCCTCTCTCCATTCCAACCAAATTCGCAGCCCCCACTACCACCATCTATTGGACCCTCCTCCAGACCTTATTCTCCACCTCCCACACCTTAGAACACCCCCTCCAAGACCCCCTTACAACCAGGGGTCACTCCCACACTCATCTACCCCCTTTCCCTTCTTCTTTCTTGGTCATTGGAAGCTACTTCAAAGTTACAATTTGCTGTCCAGAGGTTGCAGATGAACCAGCAACTTGCAGCGGCCACCACGACTTCCTCCGGACGAGTTTGAAGACCCAAGAGCCATCGTCGGAAGTGTCTACCAGTCTCCTTCGCAACAGAAGTGGTTTCATCTCCTTCCGATCTCCGAGCCATCCAGGAGGTCCATTCTCCCACAACTGCACAGTTCTGCCTTGGCTGAGGACCTGAGCCAGATTAGAAGCTCTGCCACGACGAACCCCGAAGGAATCAGTCCACGAGTTCTTCTTCAAAATCTGCTACTCATAGTCTACACCAACCAGTCGCCATTGTTCTACACCCCTAGTCTTCTCCGACATCGGTTGGCTTCCCCGTCGGTTTTGCTGCGAAGAGGACTCGTCCACGATTCCAACGACTCTGACGGCGCTTGATTCCGAGGTAGGGAGCTACCGGGGCATTCTCTGCAATCTGCTGTTAGAAGTCTGTAGCTGCCGGTCCGAGAATCTGAGGCTCTGTTCAAACCTCCATCCTATCCAGAAGCGACTCCAGAAGAAATTAAAGAAATTCTGAGGCATTCCCTTCTCAGCTACGAAGATTTCCCCACTGTTCTCGCCACCAGAAAAATTCCTGAGCGGGTTCTACAGCAGCAACACTGACTATCTGTCCTTGTTCACAGACAGCAGGCAGATTCGGTGCCGTCACTTAGTCATCCCTCTTTACTCTAATTTCCCCGCCTCGCTTGGCCGGATGAAGGCCCCTCCCTGCGTGGAGGTAGTATTGTTTGTAATCTCATTAACCTCCACCCCAAGATCCCCCTCCTGCGAGAGGTGTAGTGTTGTAATAGCTTAAACAGGTCAAGCTACCCCGGCGCGGCGTGTGGGGAACCCACGCTTCCCCGCTCGCCCTCGTCTCCGAGCGGGACCGGTTTCTTCAAACCGGTCGAGTGAGTGCTCCAAAACTTTGCTCTAATTCATGCTTGTTCTTTCAATATTAGTTCATAAACTCCGCTGGCCGTGACGAGAGCCCGATCCTTAAGCTCATTTGCTATAAGTGATCATCGTGGGAAGAGAGTGGAACCCGTGCCCTTTGGCACTTCGTCGGACCCTTGATTTGGGCAGCCATACCCTTTGGGAATCAAACCTTGGCCTTGCTGGCCCTCTACCTGCAAGGGCCTAGCCTACACAACCTCCCCTTGGCATTGCCAAGTTACCCCGGGTCTTAGTGAGCATCGGGTGAGCGGTTGCTATTATCGGTCCGTTTTTGAATGCTTAATTGTGCTTGCTTGTTGAGTCCTAGGTTGTGTCACATCAATTGGTATCAGAGCAAGTTATTGACTTGTCTCTATCAAGTCAAGTCCTAGGGCATGCTTGCATTGGTGTCATCATCAATCCGACCCTTGCATTGATCCCCCCGTTCATCATGACCACCTACTTAGCTTACTCACCACCCATAGACTTCATCCTAGATAGGGATATTACCTTTGACGGATCACATTCTAGTGACTATCTTAGGTGGGAGGCTACGATAGAAAAGTACTTCGAAAAGACTTGGGTATATGGACCGGCGAGAGTCCGAAAGGCCAAGGGACGACTACGGGGTCAAGCCAAAAGTAAGTGGGAACACATAGAGGGCTTAAGGAGGGTTAGAAGATAAGAACCTATTCACTCATGGGAAGAGATGAAGGTAGAACTTAGAAAGATCTACATCCCCAAATATTCCCACCCCTCCTACTCAAGCACCCCTAACCCGAGGAGCACTACTACTCCTCCATCCCCACCCGGCCAACTTGAGACCAACCTTTGGTCTCCACCCCCACCACCCCCAACAATTCATCTCTCAACCATCATAACAACACTTCGCGACCAAGTCCTCTCTCTTAAGACCCAAATAAACCAAACAACCACCTCTCCACCAAATCCCATGAGGATCCCCACACTCCAACCAAAACCTCCTTCCGCAAACCTATCTATCCAAACTCAATTGGCCCCCACTACCATCCCTCCACAACCAGCCGATCCCAAGGGGAAGAGACCCCTAACCGACCCGGTTTCCCTAAAAAGGACCACCACTCACCCTATTCTCACCATTCAAACCCAAGTAGACCCCGTGTCCATCCCTCCACCTAGAACCATGACGGCCACCACCACCCAACCCAAATCCTGTCACCCGACCCACCTTCCACTTCCAAACCCAATCCTACCCCAACCTAGACCTCCACTACTTCCACTCCCAAACCACATCCTACCAATCCTAACCCAAGTTCGACCTCACTCACCACCCCGGGTACACCATGCCCCAACCATCATCACCCCATCTCCAAAAGACCCTCCCATTCCCTTAAGAAAAGAGGCCACACCCACTCACATAGGAATAGTTGTTAGCCCAGACCCTCTCCCCACCCATGAGAAAACCCAAGTTCACACCAATGGTGAGGAAGAGCTTCAACCCTTTACCACTTCAAATTGTCCGAGTCTTCAAAGGCCACAAACCTTCACAAATGGCACCATAATCATAGATGGGCCCCTAGCTAGATGGCTAAAGAAGAAACCAATTCACCCCATCACGTCCTATGTCTACCCTCTCATGGAGCTAAACCTCCCATAGTACCCTTCTCCACCTATCACACCACCATCCAGTCATCCTACCAAGTGGAAACTCTAGGGGATCTTCTTAAGGGCCTAGCATGGCAAATTGAGTTCACTAGTATGTTGACCCCTATAGTCGAACAACCTAGGAGCCTTGGCCTCCTACACCTATACATCAGGTCTATCACCTCGATTTGCACCATTGGTTGCTACACTAGCGACCTCCTTCTATTCCTCCCCACACCCGAGGAGCCCGACCTTCTCCTCCAATTGGAGCTTTTTATATCGGGTAGAGAGCCAAGCCCTCCCCTCATGGCCAACCCACTCACCAAGAACATTGACCCAATTATCATTGAGAGGGATGACTTAGCACCTTTTGAGGACCTTGAGGACATGGAGCTCCTTCCCCTTAGTAACCCATTTTATGATCCCTATGATCCATTACAATGGGAGTCAAGGAACCCGGGTGACCCAACTACCTTATCCACCACCCACCTTTCCCTAACCCAACCCACCATGTTTGACCCAATCCACCCCATCCTAGACCCGGGTTACACCTTGGGAGCCATGACCTTGGGCCACATATCCCTAGGTAATAAGGTTGTGCCCCACCCCATGATGACCACCTTCTTAGATCCATTCGATCCTTTCCAATGGGAGTTCAAAGGTTGTCCCACACCTATACACATGGAAGTCACCTTTGGAAAAAGCTTGCATGTGTCTAGGCTTACCATACCCCTTGGCATGAACACTATGTTGGGTCCATTTATTCATATCACCCACATGTCAAGTAGAAAGTATGAGTGGTCCATATTCGGATGTCATGGTCCACCTTCATTCATCATGGGTCTTAAGCATGTCAAAGGCATCTACGGATGTCCGGGTCCCCCGATATTTATCACCAATTTGCATGATAGGGCCACCTACGGGTGTCCCGGCCCACCTAGGCTAACCAAAGTCTACACTGCATCATTACACGATAGGTCTACTTTTGGTTGCCCCGGTCCACCCATCACCCCTAGAATGTCTGCATTCACAACATTGCATAAAGAGATCTGCAAGCACATTAGCAAGAAGAATGTGACTTATAAAAGGCGAGCCGACTCTCATCGACGTCACCAAGAATTCCATGAGGGTGACTTTGTGATGGTAAGGACAGAGAGGCTCTCCCCGAGAGCCATCTCCAAATTGAGGCCATGTGGGGCTGGTCCCTTCCAGGTCCTGAGACGCATTGGTGCAAATGCCTATGAGTTAGATCTCCCCGAGGAATATGGGGTAAGTCCCACATTCAATGTCACCGACCTAGTGCCATACAAGGGACCCACGGTGATACCTAGTGAGGATATTGAGCCTATTCCCTCCGTTGAGAGAGCACCCACCCGTGAGGAGAGTCCACCAGCCAAGAGAGCCTAGCGTGAGCACATTGAACGAATATTGGATGAACATGTCACTACCACCAAGAGCAAGGTATACGAGCGCTATCTCGGCAGGTGGATGGATCGGTCTCATTCGGAAGACTTGAGGGCAGTACCACTTCTACACCCTCCAAGGAGGGAAGGACACTTACTCGACGGAGTCGAGTTCTCCGCACCCCGGGAGTATGATGGGGACATCACCTCCCATGCCCACGTTCACAGCTCGTCTCCTCGCCCCGGTTGCATCCGGCATGGTCTAGTCATTTAATTTTGAGTCCTATGTAATTTTTATTTGAGTCATTTGATGTATTTTCCCTTTTATTTGAATCATGTTCCTAGGTCTTGTGCTTATTTCCCTAAGTTTGAGAGTCATTATGTTGTTTAGTTAGTTATTGGGCCCAATTCATTGGGTTTGGCCCAAGTGCACCCCCCTACCCCCTCGGTTATTTGTCATTGAGTCTTTTGTCAGGGACTTATTGTAAAATGTGAGTTGCCTATATATAGGACCCCATTCCCCCCATTTGAACTTAATGAATCAATGAATGAAAAAACTTGCCATTTTGAGAGTTTACACTTCTTATCTAGTGGAGATATTCCATTTTTTGGGTGAGAAACCCTAGGGGAGAGATTCCCCACCCTTCCCTCTCTTAATCTCTCTTTTTCACTCCACTTTCTCTCTCCTCAACACCCAAATTCAAATTTTCTTCTCTCTCCTCCCTTCCCAACCACCTCCACTCCCCACCTACCCCATTTAAGCCTCTTCCCATTCCCCACAACCCTCATCAATACTCCACCCCTTCCCAAGACCCCCTCCACCAATCCTCTCCTCACCATCCAACCCCCAACTACCCCTCCCACTTTCCCAAGCACCCTTCCCACTACCCCAAGCACCCCTTCCCTTCCCCAACACAACCCCCCCATTCCCAAGACAAAAAATTAACCCCACCCTTAAACCTATTTTTGAATATCCTTTCCCTCTCTCCATTCCAACCAAATTCGCAGCCCCCACTACCACCATCTATTGGACCCTCCTCCAGACCTTATTCTCCACCTCCCACACCTTAGAACACCCCCTCCAAGACCCCCTTACAACCAGGGGTCACTCCCACACTCATCTACCCCCTTCCCCTTCTTCTTTCTTGGTCATTGGAAGCTACTTCGAAGTTACAGTTTGCTGTCCAGAGGTTGCAGATGAACCAGCAACTTGCAGCGGCCACCACGACTTCCTCCGGACGAGTTTGAAGACCCAAGAGCCATCGTCGGAAGCGTCTACCAGTCTCCTTTGCAACAGAAGTGGTTTCATCTTCTTCCGATCTCTGAGCCGTCTAGGAGGTCCATTCTCCCACAACTGCGCAGTTCTTCCTTGGCTGAGGACCTGAGCCAGATTAGAAGCTCTGCCACGACGAACCCCGAAGGAATCAGTCCACGAGTTCTTCTTCAAAATCTGCTACTCATAGTCTGCACCAACCAGTCGCCATTGTTCTGCATCCCCTAGTCTTCTCCGACATCGGTTGGCTTCCCCGTCAGTTTTGCTGCGAAGAGGACTCGTCCACGATTCCAACGACTCTGACGGCGCTTGATTTCGAGGTAGGGAGCTGCCGGGGCATTCTCTGCAATCTGCTGTTAGAAGTCTGTAGCTGCCGGTCCGAGAATCTGAGGCTCTGTTCAAACCTCCATCCCAGCCAGCAGCGACTCCAGAAGAAATTAAAGAAATTCTTAGGCATTCCCTTCTCAGCTACGAATATTTCCCCACTATTCTCGCCACCAGCAAAATTCCTGAGCGGGTTCTACAGTAGCAACACCGACTATCTATCCCTGTTCACAGACAGCAGGCAGATTCGGTGCCGTCACTTAGTCATCCCTCTTTACTCTAATTTCCCCGCCTCGCTTGGCCAGATGAAGGCCCCTCCCTGCGTGGAGGTAGTATTGTTTGTAATCTCATTAACCTCCACCCTAAGATCCCCCTCCTACAAGAGGTGTAGTGTTATAATAGCTTAAACAAGTCAAGCTACCCCGGCGCGGCGTGTGGGGAACCCACGCTTCCCCGCTCGCCCTCGTCTCCGAGCGGGACCGGTTTCTTCAAACCGATCGAGTGAGTGCTCCAAAACTTTGCTCTAATTCATGCTTGTTATTTCAATATTAGTTCATAAACTCCGCTGGCCGTGACGAGAGCCCGATCCTTAAGCTCATTTGCTATAAGTGATCATCGTGGGAAGAGAGTGGAACCCGTGCCCTTTGGCACTTCGTCGGACCCTTGATTTGGGCAGCCGTACCCTTGGGGAATCAAACCTTGGCCTTGCTGGCCCTCTACCAGCAAGGGCCTAGCCCACACAACCTCCCCTTGGCATTGCCAAGTTACCCCGGGTCTTAGTGAGCATCGGGTGAGCGGTTGCTATTATCAGTCCGTTTTTGAATGCTTAATTGTGCTTGCTTGTTGAGTCCTAGGTTGTGTCACATCAGAGAAACTCCGAGAAACATGCACGCACCATGCGCGAAAGTCGAGAAAGACCAAGTGGCGATGAGCCACTTGACTCTGGACGGTCCTCTAGACTCACTAAATCCAACGGTCCTTGAGTCACAAGACTCGGGGTCAAGACCGTCGTACGCAACAGCACAAGGCCGTCAATCTAGCCTAATCCCTAGGTCTAAAACCACGGTAGCACAAATATCGAGGTAGCTCACGAGCCGTCAAGACCATTCCCTCGGGAAGGGAACTGAGAAGCCTTCCAGCCCCAGGCTGGACAGTTGGACTCACAGTCCGAGGCCACACACACGGCCCATGCGGAAAGCACTGAAGCATGATTCCCAAGGTAGCTCACAAGCCGCCACGCTGATTCCCCATCTCAAGGAAAAGTGGGAAACCTCCAGCCCTAGGTTGGGAACTGGACTCGTAGTCCAAAGCCAAACACTTGGCCCACTCGGGAACCATCTTCCGTAGAAACCCACGACATGGGGGGGAACCCCACCGCACTCACATCGATACGCGGTGACTTGATTGAGCGTAACACAAAGCCCAAAACACACACACAGAGTCACCGGACCCCTGAACACATGGGGCACGCTAATTGAGGTAAACAAAACCCTCGGACACCCAATGATAGGGTCACGGAACTCCACGGGGTGTCCGAGACCCACACAGTCAAGGGAGGCACGATCAGTTATAGAGTACCCACCCTGGGGCTGCCCGAATGGTCATCCTCAAGATCACGCTACCCTCATTTAGCGCGTTAATTCAAAACGCGCTATATCCCTGTAGCGCGACAAAACAGAATGCGCCATAAATATATAGCGCGACAGACCAGAACGCGCTATACGTGTATAGCGCGATCAGACAGGACGCGCTACTAGGCTATAGCGCGACAAGAACAGACGCGCCCTGCACCTATAGTGCGACGAGAACCGCCTTACTATTCATCTTCTCCGATGAACGCGCCCTATCGGGGCGGCGCGACCTCCAAGAACGCGCCCACCTTGGCTAGCGCGTTCTCAGTCCGCGCCCGAAAATGGCAAAAATCACGAAGGAAACCATTCCATGCCCCAATCACCCCCGGGTGATGGGGAAACAAAATGGGAAACCTTCCCCAAGCCCCTAGGCATGCATCTAAACCCCTAGATCGACCAAAAACGCTGTAAAATGGGAGATCCGGCTCACACCCCAAAAACATGCATTTAGCCCAAAATGTGAAAATAAACCCACTCGGCTCACCGTGGCCTATAAAACTCGCGGGAAAGGGAGTGCACGAGTTGAGGGTCCATCTCCCTACCTCCACCGAAGATTCGACGCGCCGTGGACGCCGATCCACGAAGAACACGCCACGAAACCCTCGCCGGTTCGCGATCCCACGAACCACCTCCACCATCGCGATCCTCGTTCTGTGCCCGTCGCTCCATGCCCCACGAGACACGCCGCCCCGCCCTCGTCTACCTCCGTCGACTGCCTGGAGAAGAGAGGGGGAGAGGAGAGAGTGTGAGAGAAGAGAGAGAGAGAGTGAGGGAGAGAAAATGAGAAATGGGGAGAGAGAGAAAAAGGAGGTTATATATATAGAAAAGCCAGAAATTACCAAAAATATGAAAAATAGGGAAAAATCACCTCCCTGATCCTCGGAAGAAGCACAACGCAGTGGTAATGTCTCGGAGTCGGAGAATGTAACGGTCCACCCTACACGGGGTTCCGAAGGTCCGACAGACGAAAACACGTGTAAAACTCACAACGCAACCCGCGACCCACACAGGCGCTCCGAAAAATCCAAAAAAATACCGGCGTGCTCCTCATAACACCACAGACCCAAGGAAACTCATGGGCACACCACCAACGGGTCCGACAATCCAATATAAAAGTCCGAAGCTCACTCGGACATAATCCGCAATCCGCAGAAAGATGATCCGAAACCCACGGATCCAGATCCGAAAAACCTGGGGCATTACATCTGCTGTGCAGTTTTGTTCATTGTCGTAACATGGGTTTCCTCCTGAATTGTTGGTGTATGGCCTAATGACAACGGAGATAGATGCATGCCCCTTTCCCTCACCTTCATGAGTTGTAAGGGTATGGCTATTCTTCATAGATTTGTCAAGATTTGACATACCTTCCCCTCCCTATGGGCGTGTTCTCCTCCCTGCTGTAGTCACCCTGACCCCCGGGAGTCAGTCACACACTTGCACATCTCATGTTCACCTAATTGATTCCTCAAACATAACATGCCCTCCAGGACCTGCGGTCTATTGCCATATCTGGCACATACTACAGTCTTTAGCTCCGGGGTGATAACATAAGCAACCTATTTCTTTCGATCTACACCAAATGGCATAGGTCCATTATAATAAAAAGAGGGGAAACATTCCTTTTCTCTTCATATTTACTGTTCCACTGTTTATTATACTCTCGTAGCATCGATCCCCAGGGGATTAACTCCCGTAGATCACCTCGAGTTCTCTAAGGGCCTATTTCTTCATGATATGGTTCTTGAGAGCTCTACTTTGTAGGTGAATATTGACAGCCACATAGTGGCCACACCGCAGACCAAAGGTCACGAATTTCAAATAAGATTTGACCATGGATTGTTGTGGTCCCTTGTAGGCTAGTGCTCGGGTCCTTCACATCCAAACCTGGTCACTGGATCACCGTATAATCGGCTTCCTGGCAGTTTATGAGGTCGTCCCGGATTCTTCCGTGGGTAAATCTCCATTTCATCCCCTACGATTCTCAGGATAAGGGGAGATGCTGCCAAAATTTATTCGTAGCTTTGTCAATTCTCTTCGTTTGTTTCAATACAAATTGAAATCCATAATAGCAATGAACTGGCATTAATAATAAATACAATGTGTGAGTAAATTATCGCCAGAGTTCACCTCGGGATCGCGAATGCCTATTCTTGAGTATGAACATCGCACAGAGAATAAACAATAAAACCTGAGCTGACGAGAACCTCGATGCCCCAGATTTTATAAGTCAAAGGGAGTAGTTGGCTTTCTCTCCCCTTAATAATTTGAATTATTCTTAATACACAAGATTGTGGAATAGCCTAGACTTCTGAACAGTGCTGAGCCTACCTGCGTCGACCCCGTGTCCTCCTGGGTCGACCTCATGGCTGCTTAGGTCAACTCCTTGAGCCTCTAAATAGACCCTTCACCTTGGTTTGTCTATCCCTGCGTCGACCCCATAGCCAATGGGGTCGACCATCTTCAAAGCCCCCTTAATCGACGCCACCAAGTGAATCAGCGCATGGGAAGCCCCCTTGTGCGTCGATTCACTCCTCCCTCCTCACTCTCTCTATTCTCTTTGGCGCCAACTCACAGCCCGCCCATCTTCTTCTATGCCGGTTCAATGCTTTTCCTACCTCCTTACGTCGATTCACTCCACCTTGTTGAACCCATGCCCTTTCTATTGTGCCGATTCAACCGCTAGTGCCTGATTACCTCCCGCCTCTGCGTGCTATGCGTTTCCTTGGCCGCATTACCCCAGTCGTCGTCGCTCGAGATATTTGTCACCCCTACTGGATTCTTTTTCACCCTTAAGGGCCTAGTTGTCACCTTTAGGCGATATTTGTCACTCTTAAATGGTATTTCTCACCGCTGTCAAAACCTCCAACTTGTCTTGCTAGGATGCCATAGAGTCAACTCCAAATGACCTCGGAGTCGACTCCTCTTCCTCCAAATCCTCTTTTATTCCACTTGTCAGCCCCCCCGAGCTATTTTTCACCACTATCAACCCATTTGTCACCCGTGTGAGCCATTTCTCGCCCTTAGGGCTTATTTTTCATCCCTATGCTCCATCCTGTGCTGGTTCATCACCATACCTCCTGGGTCAACCTCTATGAGCCTAAGTCGGTCTCTGCCCCTGCCAACCCATTGACCGTCCCTCTTCTTGCCTGGCCCATGATCATCTTATGAATAAATAATAAGAATAATGATGAAATCAACGATGAACTCATCTGAGGTTTGTTCCCTTCATGCATACATGTATGCATATATACATACATATATATATATGTATATATATATGCACGGTTATTTCTATTGTGTGCTTGTCTCTCCCGATCTCTCGGTATATTAAATGGTAATATGCGAAAGGTCAGATTAAGTCTGGCTGGAAACTCTTACTAAGCGTGAGGCGATCTTCGGATCTAGGTTCTCTACCTCGTATCGAGAGTCGATCCACTTAAATAAACCCCCGTTGCTTGCTTGACTGCATGCTATATTCGGTTTCACTTGTTTAGCCCCATGGCCCTTCTATTTGGGCGATCAATAAGGGGTTTTCCTTCTCTCGGAAGGATGTAATTAACATCGTAGCCTTTATGGTACGACAGGTTTTGGGTCTAGACACGACCACCCACCTTCGTCTGATCAGTCAGATGATGCACACAATAAACTTGTCACTATGTGACTGGCACGCCTACGTAAAAAATAAATAAATCAAATAAATCTAACCAATCCTAATAAATAAATATAAATAAAATAAAAGTCATTCCCACACTTTAACAAGCCTACTCCGAAGGATTGCTATCCGCTCCGGGGCATCGATCAATTGGTCGATTAGACTTCAGATAATGAGCTACTCAGCTTCCTCGATGCCTACTCCAGATACCACAACATCAGGATGCATCCTGAGGACACGGAGAAGACAACCTTTACCTACAACTTCAGCGTGTACTGCTATACCCAAATGCCTTTCAAGTTAAAGAACACCAGTGCCATGTATCAAAGGCTGGTGAATCAAATATTTGAAGGCCAAGTAAGTTGGAACGTGGAGGTATACATCGACGACATGTTGGTCAAGTAACCAAAAGCCGAATACCACTTTACCGATCTGGTAGAGACCTTTGAAGCACTCCAAAAATACAACATGAGGCATAACCCTGCTAAATGAGCCTTCGGAGTTAGGTTCGGGAAATTTCTGGGCTTCTTGGTAACCCATTGGGGAATCGAAGCGAATCCTGAGAAGATCCAAGACATCTTGGATATGCAGCGGCCACAAAGTGTCAAGGACATCTAACACCTAACTGGAAGGATCGTCATGCTCAATCGCATCATGTCTTGAGCTACGGAGCACTGCCTACCTTTCTTCAAGCTGCTAGCGGCTGCCCCGACCTTCACCTAGGATGATGAGTGCGAGAAAGCCTTTATCGAGCTAAAGTAGTTCCTGATAACTCCGCCTATACTCTCGAAGCCCATTCCTGGAGAAACTCTATATCTCTATCTCTCGGCAACGCCCTCCATCATGAGTTTAGTGTTGGTTCGAGAGGATAAGGGAGTTCAGAGGCCAGTGTACTATGTCAGCAAGGTGCTCTTGGATGCCGAAAAGAGGTACCCTGCAACTGATAAACTCATGCTAGCATTGGTGACCTTAGTCAAACGACTTCGGCCCTATTTCCAAAGGCACAATATCGTAGTACTAACCGGTGAGCCCCTAAAGAAGATCCTAGCTCATCCCGAGGCTTCCGGTCGCCCCGTAAAATGGGTGGTCATGCTTAGGGCGTACAACATTTCTTATCTCCCCCACACCACCATTAAGGGCCAGGCACTCGCAGACTTTGTTGGGTATGTATGGAACATGCTTGATTCTAGTGTTTTGATGATGTCTGACTATGACTCATTGATGAGTCTTATTTGCATTCGATGATGTCAACATTCATGCAGTTCAAGTCAAATGAAGATTGAGTAGTATATGACCTCATGAAGATGAGTAGTGTAAAGATATCATGCAATGGCGTCATGTGATTTGATGCATTGACAAAGGGTATGAACAAGGCCAGCCAATTGCAGTGCAATAGAAGCTCCAGATCTAAGAGTACCTTAAGTGTTGAAATTCAGTTGCAAGTTTAAGAGAAAGCAAGCAAGTCAATTTGAGAATTGAGAAGGGACATTGGTAGAAGAAACATCATAGATTATACTCCAACATGCAACAAAGGGCTTTCCCTATATTGATATGAAGCTAAAAATGATTGGGAAAACCTTCAAGGACAAGGAGCTATGCATATGATGGAATTTAGTTGCAAAGGTTGAGCAGAATTCAAATAAGAACTGTAACCTCAAAAAGACTACGTCGACCCCAAATCAGGAGGCGTCAACGCATTGATCTCAAAAAGAAGAAAAGTTCTAATGGGCTTAAAGGACATGTCGACTTCATATCCGAACTGCTTCGACCTCATGAACGCATGGGAATTGTAAGTGTCGACCCCAGGAGTCGACCCTTTGCCACGAAGGTTCTGTTGGTCTAAGCTGCGTCGACCCCATCTCAATGCTGCGTCGACCTCAGGCCTTCTCAAATGGAAGGAAAGCACAAATGGGCTTCGGCCGCGTCGACCTCATGGGAGCTATTGCGTCAACCTCTCTCTTTCTCAACTGAAGAAATACTTAAGCAGGCCAACAACTGCGTCGACCTCACTTCATCAGGAGGTCGACCTTAGTGTCTTCCAGAACCTATTATACAGTCAGTTTTTTCAAGACAAGTCAACCTCATTCAAACTCTTGTCAACAGGAGGTCGACCTCATGCTGTTTTCTAGAAGATCTTCTGCCTATTTCTGTCAGACACACCAGTTCATCCAGTAGCCAAAAATAGCAACCGAAAACCTCCAAAAACATGATTTTTGAGGGATGGAAAAGGTTCCTAGGATAGTGGACTGTCCTCTCCATCATGAGGCTACAGTACAACCTTTTGGGAGAAATCTTTTTGGCAGCCACCAGATTAAGGAAAGATCAATTCTTTCTGTACTATACTTTTTGGTCTCAACCAATGGGATTACAGTCCAAGGAAATCACCAAGGACAGAGGACTGCCCTCCTTCTGTCATGGCCAACGAGGAAGCAGATCTAGTAGAAGCTCTCAATCCCAGACCATCATTTCTTCTCAAACAATACAGATCTTGGAGGGAAAATTGGCTTGACTCTGCTATACTGCCATGTGACCAATCCAATTACAGAACCAAGAAAAGACTGTGAAAAAGAAATATTTTCTACTACCCATGGGCCAATCAAATTGAAGTATAGGAAGATTATTTTACTCCTGCTCTCCCATGTTCGTTGGACCAATCAGAAGAAGAGGTTCTTTTCAAAGAACCATTGTTCACTCCATCCATTCAAACCTTAGATTTTCTTGGAGGGAAATCTTCTACCTAGTCTTGGAAGAAAACTACAGGTCTGGATATATACATGTTGGACCAATCAGAGAAGTAGCTTATTCCAAGGAGTATCATGGCTACTCCACCCAATCAAGTTCAGATATGAATGAGATTGGAGAAAAAGAAAATCTTCATTTTCTTTCTGGGCCAATCAGATTCAAGTCCAGATTCATTTTGTGATCCTGCTATCAGATTTGGTGGACCAATCAAAAGAGAAGGTCAGCGCTCAAAAGAAGTTTTTGAATTCCAACCAATTGCAATGCAAGAACTTGGAGAGAAATTCCTCTGCCAGCTCTTCTATATATACTTGAAGCTTCTAATGAAGAAGATGTTGCCTTGAAGAGAAAAGCCCACGTCTCCCTTGAGCCTTCAATAGAAACTCGTGAGAAAAAAGAGAAAGGAGTGTGGAGAGTAGCCCAACCTTGGTTCGAGCCAAAACCAGTGGTGCGAAAGGAAGAAGAAGCTGAAAGGAGTGCAGCCCCTCCTTGCAGCCGGCCTAAGCTTGATAGAGCTTCAAGAGTTCTATCTGAAGCCACCGTGCCATCTCATTGTGTTGATTTTTTTGATTTTATTGTGTCTTTGCAATCTGTAAACCGTGTGTGTTTGGTGCTCTTGTGAGAGACCGGAAGTGTGTTTACTGCAGTTGTAGTTTGTTGTTTTCTTTTGTGTGTGTGTGTGTCTGGTGGATCTCATCCTCGTGTGTATGTTGAGGACTTCGTCCTCGTGTGGATAAAGCCTCACCAGGTTTGGTGAGGGGTGGACGTTGGTCTGCGGGTTTGCAGACTGAACCACCTTAAAAATCCCTATGCAGTGTGCTGTCACTTGTATTATTGTTCCATGTCTTCTTTCCCCATTCACAGGTTCGTGTGCCAGCTTTAAAGTATTCAAATCTGATTGTTTTCTTCATCGCATACTTTAACATTCGGTTCTACACACCGTATGTCTCCCTCATAGCACCTGCATTTCCTTAGTTGCTTGCTGCACCCTTGCACACAAGCACTAGGGAGTCCACCCAGGCCTAGGGTAGGTTATTCCGTTCACACACACCCTAGGGGTCGAATGAGCAGCTAATCTGACTAACAACCAAACTCATAGAGAGGCTACATTGTCCTCACTACTCTACTACGTCGACCTCAGCCTTCTCCCATTCAGCAACTTGTTGGCTTCTTGTGCTTTGTGTAATTGTCTTGGATTGCCTTAGTTAGATCCGCTCGCACTGCTCTTGAGCGAGGAAGATGATGACCACGTACCCTTGAAGTGTGAACTGCAAGAAGGGAAACGAGTCCGAGGTGCCCAGGGATAGATCCCCGGGGAAGACCCTCTGATGCTTAAGTCAGCAAAGTAGTAGAGCTCTGGTGCGAAGGGAATAGTTAGGAGGAAGGTGGGAGTGCGGGATCCCTCTCCACCAAAAGGTGAAGTGGTTCCTGCTCAGGGTTTTGGCTCTTGCCTTTGCTTACCTCTTGTAGTAGGGCTTTTCCAGTTTAAATAGTGGCCCGTTATGCGACTGATCCCTGTAAGCGGAGGAGTCTCAGGGGGGGTTACGTCTTTCATGCGGGCTCCTTATAGCACGCGGGCTCTTGGTCTCCCCTATCCCCTTAAGCTTCTTGCGATTAAGGGACTCGCAACGGCCGTACTAATAAGCTTCCATCAGTGAGCCCGAGCGATAGGCACTTGCCCAGGAGTGGTCTCCTGAGCAATGAGTGCATGGTCGGGATAGGGAATAGGGGGCTCCGGGGGAGCTTTCTTGATCGAACTGATGCTCGGGCTTCCCAACCCGAAGGCCCCCTAGGAAGCGCTTGTACCGAGTGAGTTTTTGAGCTTTATACTAAGTCAGCCCGGGGGCTGCCACCTCGAGGAGTTGGGCCTCGTTTGGTCAGATTTAGACCTCGTTTGGTGTCTCCATACGGGTGATGAGATTTTCCCTCTCCACTTGTCCCCCTCCTACTCTCGAGCCAAAATTAGGCTCGAACGAGTAGCATTTGGGCTGGACTTTTTGTGGCTCTGGTTGGGTAGAGATCTCTCTCTGGTAGGGGCCACATGATGCGGCTTGCCTTGGGCCAGTTATGATGAATAAGAGAAGGCCCCTCCACAGGAGATTGGATCGCCGCGCCGCCTCTGGTTTAAGCATTGTGCATTTTTGCGTCCCTTTATCTCAGGGGTTTAGGGTTTTGCCTCTCTTCGCATTTATATTTGAGGGGCGCTCCTATGCTATGAGAGTAGTTCGGAAGAGCGGAGAATCGTTGCGGCCATCGGAGCTAGGGGAGCATCCTGAGGCGGTGATTCGTCAGTCTTCGTAGTCCTCTGATTCAGAGCTTTCCCCTTCCTTCTTCCAGTTATTCTCTTTGCTCCATGGCGGACCATCGTCATGAGGCCGAGGGGCGGCAGAGAGATCAGGCCCCAAGGGCTTTCTTGGTATCATCGGAGCCTCTCCGCAGCGAGCTGGGGGAGGTTGATGTGAAGCGGCTGGAGAACCAGTATGGGTTGCCGTAGTGGTTCCAGTTCATGGTGCCTCAGCCTCATGAGTCTAGCCTGGCCACTCATTCCGGCTTCTTTTGTTCCTTCCTCTTGGCCTGGAAGTGTTGTGTAGTGGACAGCGGATCTAGAGGGGAGGGGTGAATAGATCTGTCCCTCTTTTCGCAATGTAACCCTCTATATAGCTAGGTAATGATAATAGCAGCGGAATATAACTAGCTAAACGAAAAACATAGTGATTTGCTTAACAAGATGATTATGCAATATAGATATTGAACCTAAACATGCATCTAACACAAAGCAATCGCACAAGCAAACCACAACACATGAGATTTTAAAGTGGTTCGGACTGAATCTCCAGTCCTACGTCCACCCCTCACCAAATCCGGTGAGGTTTCACTAGTGCCACGCACTGAACCGCAAATAGGAAAGACTACCGATTACCTTTCTACTAACCACCAGTAGGGACGATCTTCAGTTCCAAATGTTTGAATGAAATGGAAAAGAACAAGATATGAAAACATTCAAACAAGATATGAAATATGTTCAAAGAGAAAAGATCTTGTCTGAGTTTACTGGAGCTTGAATCTGATGATTCACTTGGCTTGGAGTTGATCTCCTCTTGAAGTAGCTTGAATCACTTGGAGATATGATGACGAGCTTCTTCCCGGAGTACTGTTCACAGCTACAGTAACTCGAACTCCTTTCCCTTGAACACACCCTTGCAGCTTCTATGGATCACCTTGAGATGAGGAAGAGGAAGATGATTACAGCTTTTTCTTCACTTGGCTTGAAGTTGATTTCCTCTTGAAGTTGCTTCAATCACTTGAAGATTTGATGAAGAACTTCTTCCCGGAGTAGCTTGATTTCCTTCTTGAAACACCCTCCTTGTGGCTTCCTTTGATCACCCTTCTTATCCTTGAGTGCTTCTAGCTTTGGTGGAGATTGCTTGCTTCAGATCTTACCTTGAAACACCTTAGATGGATGAAGAACTCCAGCCCAAAGTACTGTTCACGGAGGTGCTACAGTACCTCGAAAATGGCCTCCCTTGATCTCTCTTGAAGCCTTGAAGCATTGGGGGTTTCCAACCCTCTTGTATTGGTTTTATAGACCTTGAATGGTCTATAGACAAGCCTCAGACGAGATCCACAATTTGTGGGTGATTAGGTGACTTTTGGATTAAAGAAATCCATGTTGAATGGCCCTTTTCGAAGTTGGAAACAAAGTCAACATTGAAGGCTCGGGGCTGGCGGTCGACCGCTACTGTAAAACTTGCATTCGGGTGATCCCTAGGAATTTCGGTAGACTGGCGGATGCTGGCTGGGGCGGTCGACCGCCCCTGTGCTGGCGGTCGACCGCCAGCTGGGCAGAACCCGGCTTATCCTGGGTTGGTCCAATTTCAGTTCTAGCTCCGTCGTTCAACTCCATTAGCAGCCTGTGCATGTCGGTGGCATCTCCCTTGATAGTCTAAAAGATATCAACGGAGTTTATGGCCTTGGATTCTCTTGGCTATGCTTCTTTGTGCATTGACCTTATATGGATGACGAGCCAAATATCGCGTGTCGACTTGTGCTTGTTTTCGCAACCTTGCTTGGGCGCGATCCACGAGCTTTCACTTTGCCGACTCCACTGTCTTTCTTGTCCATGTAATGGTGTACCTGTCATGATCGAACCATCACGTATGTCAGTCACATGAGAGTGGGAAATATCAATGACTAATAGTGTTTAGCCATTATCAAAACCAAGAATACCACAGAATGCATATGACCATAGAATGATGTCGAATTACCCAAGTGACCACAGAATGACTCAAATGACCATAGGGGCACAACATTCTCCCCCTTTTTGATGATGGCAACACTGCGAGTCATTATATGGCAGAAATATCTAATATGGCAAATATGGTAAAGATTATGACATATGCAACCTGTGTGCAGCTCAAGATCCATGATAGTAATAGCATGTGAATGCAATTATGAATGCAGATATGGATGCTATGTAATTATGCAAACCCCATCATATACACATATGAGATACAAAAATGAGCAATGGATTCTCCCCCTTTGACTCTCCCCGTACACCATTCACACAACCCCCAAAGACAACGCGATAACGCATAGCTAACGTGACAAAGGACTCACACAAAGAATTCTCCCCCTTTGCCAACAGCAAAAAGGAGTAATAAAGTGAAATATCTGGGAGACCAGAGCTGAAAGGAGTGAAGAGCAAGCCATTATATGCAAACCTGAAACAGACCGTGAACAACATATATGGTTCAAATCTAATGAAATCCGAATTCATCAACAGAGTTCGAAAAGTAGCTACATCCAATATTTAATAGAAATGGACAAAATGTGCATATCATGGCAGTGTTTAACCTTCCCTTGTCTTATATATCCATATTCAATAACGACAAAGGTAATAACACAAAAGCATGTATTGAGGCTAAACAATCATGACTAAAGCATAGAATTTTAGGAATTCAACAAGTTTGATTATCAATATCATGTGCATTTGAAGGCACAAGACTCATATTTTACGAGCAATCAAGTCTAGTACATGCCTCCAAGCCGTAAGAATACATGTTGTTTAGACGTCAGTATTCCTAGGAATTTGGTAAGACTGACTGTCATGCTTCAAGATGAACAGAGATAGCAAAGTCACGTCATGACATATCCAATCTCATTTCTTTGATGAGAGGATATATTTCTCAGCAATTATGCCAGTGCTCTGCCTAGAGTCTAAAGAGAATGACGACAGAGATAACAGAGGCACATCATGACATATCATTTGTCACTTGATTTTGATGACATGACATGTTTCTCCGTGCAACAATATCATTGCTCTGTCAAAATGATTTTCAGGAATTCCAGCTCATCAATATGTTTAGAAGCAATACTAAGCCTGAGTGTATCACCAAAGTTGTCAAGACGTTTGGATTTTCAGATATCAGGATAGTCATGCAAAACACAATATGCAGTCTCTAGTTAAGGTCTATTAAAGCTTCAGAACATAGATGATTTCAAACAAGATATATCAGAACTACAAGGAAATCATTAAATCTGAACCATTTTCATTGAATGGATAATCATTAGGGCATATAATAGAAAGCTCTTACACCATATGTCCATCTGTCTCGTGAACTCAAACCAGACTGTAAGCCACTGAAGTGCAGTTTGCAAGAGGTTATGAGAATCAACAAAACTCCCCCTAAGGATATGCAATGGATACGCGAAGAGTTATGTGTGCAAGCAAGTGTAATGATAAGTGTCAAGAGGAGAAGGACCTGAAACGTGCAGGGGTGGACATGAATTTGGTAGACATGAAATGTATGACCCAACATATGGTTGTACACTTATTAAATGCAACAGAATGGATATGAAACTCATGTATAAATGCTGCAAAATGATAACTCCCCCTTACTATATGGCCTATATGCGACAATGACGCATGGTACTTGGCAGAGGTGAAACCTCACGCATATTGAGTGCGTCTAGACAAGCATAACCAGCCTTTCCATACATCAACATTTGATATACCGTGGCCATGCAGAAAGGATGCTACACAGACCATGCAATGCATTATGAATCATGAACTCATTTCATTATTATGCATCTACATGCAATGCGACACATATACAAAATGACATATTGACATATAAACAATGCATGAATGCCAACGTGCAAGACACACAACTAATTGAGCATGATCATCATTTCAAATTCATATTGGCCTGAGGTTGACAAAGACCAAGCTCCCTTCTGAGTGTTAAAAACCTATCATTACACAAGGGCTTGGTGAAAATATCAGCAATTTGATTTAGAGTATCAACAAAATGTAGTTCAAAATTTTTCTTACCGACCTCATCTCTAATGAAGTGATGCCTAATCTCAATATGCTTAGTCCTAGAATGCTGGACTGGATTTTTTGCAAGGTTGATAGCACTAGTGTTATCACATAGAATCGGGACACAACCAAGATCCACCAAGTAGTCTTGGAGTTGGTGTTTAATCCACAACACTTGGGTGCCACAGCTCCCCGCAGCAACATATTCTGCCTCCGCGGTTGAGAGGGCAACCGAGTGTTGTTTCTTGGAGGCTCAAGAAACTAAACACCCGCCTAGAAACTGGCAATAGCCACTACTACTCTTACGATCCAGCTTGCATCCAGCGTAATCCGCATCAGAAAAAGATATAAGAGATAAATCACATGATGATGGATACCACAATCCCAAATCTTGAGTGCCGGCAAGATATCGAAGGATACGTTTGACGGCAGTCAAATGAGATTCTCTAGGAATGACTTGAAATCTAGCACAAAGACATACACTAAACTGGATATCTGGTCGGGATGCAGTCAAATAAAGCAAAGAGCCAATCATACCTCTATAGACCTTTGCATACACCAATTTACTATTTTCATCCGAATCCAGTGAAGTTGAGGTGCTCATCGGAGTTGCAATGATTTTGCTGTTTGCCATGTCAAATCTTTTTAGCAGCTCCTTGATGTATTTGGCTTGGCTTATGAAGCAACCATCTTCTCCTTGGTTGACCTGTAAACCGAGAAAGAATTGAAGTTCACCCATTAAGCTCATCTCAAATTCGCTAGTCATGAGGTTAGAAAATTCCTCACACATTTCAGATTTTGTAGAACCAAACACAATGTCATCAACATAAATTTAAACAATCAAGATGTTCTTACCTTGCTTCTTGGTGAAAAGTGTTTGATCTACTTTACCTCGTGTGTACCCTTTTTCAATGAGGAACGAGCTTAGTCTCTCATACCAAGCTCTTGGTGCTTGCTTAAGTCCATAAAGCACCCTGTCTAGCTTGTATACAAAATCTGCATTGTTAGAATTCTCAAAGCCAGGGGGCTGCTCAACATAGACTTCTTCTTTGATCAAGCCATTCAAGAAAGCACTTTTGACATCCATTTGATACAACTTTATTCTAAGGGAGCATGCAAAGGCAAGTAAAATTCTGATGGCTTCGAGTCTAGCAACAGGGGCATAATATTCATCAAAGTCTACCCCAAACTCTTGATTATACCCTTGAGCCACCAATCTAGCCTTGTTTCTTATTATCTTGCCATCCTCACTTAGTTTGTTCCTAAAAACCCATTTAGTGCCTATGACAGATTGTAATGAAGGTCTAGGAACAAGATGCCAAACTTTATTTCTTTCAAACTGGTTTAACTCTTCTTGCATGGAATTTATCCAGTTTTCATCTTTTAAAGCATCATCAATATTTTTGGGTTCATGCTGCGAGACAAGAGCAAGTTGATCTAATTCTTCCATAATTTTAAAATGTGACCTAGTTCTAGGTGGGTCATTCAAGCTACCAATGGCATTCTCCAAGGGATGATCCTTAAGAATTCTAATGTTTGTAGAATCGTTACCTTCTCCTGGAACTTGATTCCTTGCATTGCTTGATTCAGCTATGTCACCATCTTCTTTTATTTCTTCTTGTGGAGGATCACTCTTGTCCTTTATGCCTAGGAATTCCCCATCTTCATCGTTTTTCCTGCAAGAGTTATCATTGTTAGAATCATGATATTCATCAAAGGAAACATGGGGTGATTCTTCCACAGTTTGATTTTTGATATTGTAAATTCTATAAGCCCTAGATCTATCAGAATATCCAAGGAATATACCTTCATCGCTCTTGGGCTCGAATTTATCTAAGTCTCTTTTGTCATTGTTGTGAATGAAGCATTTCGACCCAAACACTTTCATATGTGAGAGAGAATGCTTTTTACCTTTTAGCAACTCATAAGAAGTCTTTTTGGTGTGTGGCCTTACCATAGAGCTGTTGATAATGTAACATGCCGAGTTTACCGCTTCAGCCCAAAACCTCCTTGGAAGTTGCCGTTCTGCAAGCATAGTTCTTGCCATCTCTACAAGTGTCCGGTTTCTCCTTTCAACTACACCATGTTACTCCGGCGTTCTTGGTGAAGAGAATCGGTGTGAAATACCTTCAGCCCTGCAGAGATTATAGAAATCAGCATTTTCAAATTCACCACCATGATCAGATTGAATCTTGGAAATTTTAAACTCACCATCCTGCTTTATCTTCATGTAGAGTGCCTGAAACTCGTCAAAAGCATCATTCTTATGTGTGAGAAAGAAAACTCATGTGAACCTAGAAAAGTCATCCACCAAGACATATCCATATTTTCTACCACTTAAACTAGCAGTTCTGGTTGGACCAAACAGGTCCATATGAATTAGCTCGAGTGGTTTGGATGATGTATTTTCAGATCTTCCCTTGAATGATTTTCTAGTTTGTTTACCTAGGGCACATGCATCACACAATTTATTTTCTTGTTTAAAGGATAGTTTAGGCAAACCTTGCACCATTGAATGCTTCAAGAGTTTATGCAAGACATTGTAGCTAGCATGTCCTAGTCTACGATGCCATAACCATGCAATTTCAGATTTGGGTGCAGCAAGACAAAGGTTTGAATAAGCAGGATCATCTAAGTCAATCATGTAAACATTGTTGACTCTCTTACCAGAAAATTTTACCTTGTCAGATTTTGGTTCAAAGATTTTACATTCATGAGAATCAAACAACACTTTGTGACCTTTATCACACAATTGACTTATGCTGAGTAGGTTATATTTCAAACCTTCAACTAGCAACACATTTCCAATGGTGTTGGAGAGGTTCTTACCTACATTACCTGTTCCAATGATTTTTCCTTTGTTGTTCCCTCCAAATGTGACATGTCCTCCTTCCTTTTCCTCCAAGAGATAAAATTTTGATTTATCTCTGGTCATGTGTCTTGAACAGCCGCTATCAAGGTACCACCTGTTATGTATGACTGCAAGACACTCCTGCACAAGTAATTAAGCAAATGTGTTTGGAACCCAACCAAATTTGGGTCCCATCATACTCTTCAAATTTTCAAAGCATGAAACCATTTCTTTTGGAATCCAGACTTTTCCAACATTCATGTTTTGTTTGCTTAGAGCAGGGGTTTGGTTTTTCTTTTCAACTTTGACATTCATTTTCTGTTTGGAGGTTCTTGGTTGGAATTTGTGAAAGTTTGATGAGATTTGCTTCTTAAACCATTGAGACCGTTGGTTGGTTTTGGGTTGAAAGTGATTGTTTTGCCACCTATGGGATTGATGAACACATGAATCATAATTTCTCCAAAAGTATGGTGGTGTTGGCCTATATGAATGTGCAATCCAGTTTTGGTGATATCTGGAAGATTGAGCATGCAATGGCCAAGAATGTGTTGACCTATGCTGCGGGGAAGGTCGACCTTTCTTAGGTCTTTGGACAGGCTTTTTGGGAATGTTGGTGACTCCCCCTTCAATCTTTTCTTTTCCTTTCTTCTTTTATTTTTGCTGGTTTTGTGTGGGAGTTATGTTTGAGGTAGAGGCTTCGGAAGATGAGACAAATGTGACTATTTTTAGCCCAATTGGCCTTTTGTTTGTTGGTTCAAAACCCAACCCTTGTTGAAATTCATCCTAGTACCTAGCAAAGCATCTAGGTTTTCTTTTCCATCCACAAAATTTTCCAAGGATTGTTGTTTATCCTTCAATTCTTTTTGTAAGTTTTCAATGTTTTGCAAGAGTTGAGTGTTGACATGTTTGACGGCTTCATATTTTTCAATACTCAATTTGCTGTTCTTTTCATAGGTTTGCATTTTTAGCTTAATGCTATCAATCTCATTTCTCAAATTTTCATTTTCAGTTTCTAAGTCAGCCATTTCTTTTCTTCCTTCTTCCAAATCCTCAATCATTTTCTTAAGATCTTCAATTTCAGTTTCAAGTAGAGCATTCTTATCATCCTTGTCATGATCATGCACAAAAGAATTAATTTTCTTTTTCAATGATTTATTTTTCTTTTTGTACATTTCATATTTTTTCATGAGTTGTATATATGCATCCTCCCAATCATCAATTGTATAATCTTCAAATGGAGAATTTACCTCAATTTCTTCGTCACCTTTGGCCATGAGGCAGAAATCTTCTTTTTCTTTGTCCGAGGAGCTAGTTCCATCATTACTTTCTTCTTCATCGCTCCATGTGGACACCATGGCCTTGTTATTCTTCTTGCCCTTCCATTTGTCAGCTTTTTTGAATCTGTCGGGACAGTCATTCTTGAAATGCCCTTCCTTTCTCAGGAATTTCTTGAACTTACGTGTGAGCATGGCTACGTCATCCTCATCTCGCTCACTTCCCGAATCCTCACCTTCATCAGAAGTATCTTGATGGCTGGGTCCAGCTTTAAGAGCTAGGGACTTCTTCTTGGGTGCCTCAGCCTCTTTGTTCTTGAGGTTGATCTCATAGGTCATTAATGACCCAATGAGTTCATCTACCTTGGTGGTTGCGAGATCTCTTGATTCTTCAACGACGGTTGCCTTCGTGTGCCATGCTGGAGTTAATAATCTGAGAATTTTTCTTACAAGTTCTTGCTCTGTATATTTCTTTCCCAAATCAGTTAAACTATTAGTAAGCACAGTTAAGCGAGCATACATATCTTGAATTGACTCATCAGGCTTCATGCGGAACATTTCATATTCAGAAACTAAAATATTGGCTTTTGTTTCTCGTACCTGAGAGGTTCCTTCGTAGATTACCTCTAGCTTATCCCACATCAATTTCGCAGTTGCGCAGGTGGCTACTCTTGAGAATTCAACTGGATGGAGTGAGCATTGCATGATATGTTTAGCACTCCAGTTGACGGTGGATTACCGTATTTGTTCTTTGGTCCACAAGTCCTCATTATCCGTAACCTCATACGAACCTTTGCTGATCACACGCCAAAGTTCGTAGTCTTGGGCGCGAATGAATAACACCTGCATGCGATGTTTTCAATAAGGATAGTTAGATCCAGTGAAATAAGGAGGTCTATTCACAGAGTGTCCTTCAGGTAAATAACCCTTAGATGCTGATCCACCATTTCCCTCAAGGTCGTTGGACCCCATAATGAGAGATTAGGCTCTGATACCACTTGTTGTGTAGTGGACAGCGGATCTAGAGGGGAGGGGTGAATAGATCTGCCCCTCTTTTCGCAATGTAACCCTCTATATAGCTAGGTAATGATAATAGCAACGGAATATAACTAGCTAAACGAAGAACATAGTGATTTGCTTAACAAGATGATTATACAATATAGATATTGAACCTAAGTATGCATCTAACACAAAGCAATCGCACAAGCAAACCACAACACACGAGATTTTAAGGTGGTTCGGACTGAATCTCCGGTCCTACGTCCACCCCTCACCAAATCCGGTGAGGTTTCACTAGTGCCACGCACTGAACCGTAAATCGGAAAGACCACCGATTGCCTTCCTACTAACCGCTGGTAGGGACGTCAACACCGCAGATCGGACAGCTTCCCATTGCCTTCCTACTAACCACCGGTAGGGACGATCTTCAGTTCCAAATGTTTGAATGAAATGGAAAAGAACAAGATATGAAAACACTCAAACAAGATATGAAATATGTTCAAAGAGAAAAGATCTTGTCTGAGTTTGCTGGAGCTTGAATCTGATGATTCACTTGGCTTGGAGTTGATCTCCTCTTGAAGTAGCTTGAATCACTTGGAGATATGATGAAGAGCTTCTTCCCGGAGTACTGTTCACAGCTACAGTAACTCGAACTCCTTTCCCTTGAACACACCCTTGCAGCTTCTATGGATCACCTTGAGATGAAGAAGAGGAAGATGATTACAGCTTTTTCTTCACTTGGCTTGAAGTTGATTTCCTCTTGAAGTTGCTTCAATCACTTGAAGATTTGATGAAGAACTTCTTCCCAGAGTAGCTTGATTTCCTTCTTGAAACACCCTCCATGTGGCTTCCTTTGATCACCATTCTTATCCTTGAGTGCTTCTAGCTTTGGTGGAGGTTGCTTACTTCAGATCTCACCTTGAAACACCTTGGATGGATGAAGAACTCCAGCCCGAAGTACTGTTCACGGAGGTGCTACAGTACCTCGAAAATGGCCTCCCTTGATCTCTCTTGAAGCCTTGAAGCATTGGGGGTTTCCAACCCTCTTGTATTGATTTTATAGACCTTGAATGGTCTATAGACAAGCCTTAGACCAGATCCACAATTTGTGGGTGATTAGGTGACTTTTGGATTAAAGAAATCCATGTTGAATGGCCCTTTTCGAAGTTGGAAACAAAGTCAACATTGAAGGCTCGGGGCTGGCGGTCGACCGCTACTGTAAAACTTGCATTCGGGTGATCCCTGGGAATTTCGGTCGACCGCCACTGGCTGGCGGTCGACCGCCAGCTGAAAGATTGCAGACTGGCGGATGCTGGCTGGGGCGGTCGACCGCCCCTGTGTTGGCGGTCGACCGCCAGCTGGGCAGAACCCGGCTTATCCCGGGTCGGTCCAATTTCCGTTCTAGCTCCGTCGTTCAACTCCATTAGCAGCC
The DNA here is from genome assembly GCA_022559845.1 of Amorphophallus konjac. Classification (NCBI taxonomy): domain Eukaryota; kingdom Viridiplantae; phylum Streptophyta; class Magnoliopsida; order Alismatales; family Araceae; genus Amorphophallus; species Amorphophallus konjac. Next base: position 213,841,518 of record CM040121.1, read on the forward strand.
CGTGCATGTTGGTGGCATCTCCCTTGATAGTCTAAAAGATATCAACGGAGTTTATGGCCTTGGATTCTCTTGGCTATGCTTTTTTGTGCATTGACCTTATATGGATGACGAGCCGAATATCGCGTGTCGACTTGTGCTTGTTTTCGCATCCTTGCTTGGGCGCGATCCACGAGCTTTCACTTTGCCGACTCCACTGTCTTTCTTGTCCATGTAATGGTGTACCTGTCATGATCGAACCATCACGTATGTCAGTCACATGAGAGTGGGAAATATCAATGACTAATAGTGTTTAGCCATTATCAAAACCAAGAATACCACAGAATGCATATGACCATAGAATGATGTCGAATTACCCAAGTGACCACAGAATGACTCAAATGACCATAGGGTCACAACAGGAAGTGCGGATTTTGTCTGCCCCTCCATCCCTTTGTTGCCGAGTTGCTTCGGTTCTACCGGCTGGCTCCTATCCAGCTGGTCTCCAACTCTTATACCTTCATCTTCTCCTTCATTTTCCTTTGTGGCCAGTGTGGGGTGCTCGCCTCGCTGGACCTCTTTCATTATTTCTTTGAGTTGAAGGAGAATCCTTTTGCGGGGAAGGGCTTCTTCTTCATTCAGGCGAAGCGGGGGAGGAGTTGTGTGTCCCTTTCTGTGAAAGATTCTTCTCACAAGGGGTGGAAGACCCAATATTTCTGGGTGGGTGCATCGGCGGTCGGTGTGGTCTGGAATTTCCCGACGACGCCCAATTTTCACCCGAACATTCCTCCGAAGCAAACAGAGGTCCCCCCAAAGGTGGAGAGGGATGCTGCTATCCTTCTGCAGAATTGCCGGCCGACTGCTGAGTTGGTTACCTCATCCAACATCGAGGAGTATCTTTCTCGAGCACTGCTGCCGACAGGTGAGGATCTCAGGGACTTGTCCTTTTTCTTGTAGGGTAAATGCCTTCCTTCATTCAATTTGCTCTTCTTTGTTCAGACCAGAGGCGAGCGGTTGAGGATGAGGTGCTACCAGCCGAGTTGGAGATCATCAACGTGGATGATACGCTGGCTCCGAGCTATCTCCAAGCTTCGGAGGGTTCTTCCCGTGCCTGAGATAAGGGCAAGCGGGTCGCCCGGGATGATGCTTCAAAACACCGAGGGGTCACACGTAAGGATCCCGTGGTGAAGCTGCTGGGGGCTTCATTGCAGGCTCAGTCTATCGAGAAGAAGCGGGCGAGGAAAGCAGAGGTCGCCCGCCTGTCCGAAGATGATTCCCTGTCGGCTCTCCCCTCTTCTGAGCAAGAGGGGGGCGGCGATGAAGGGGTCACGGCCGATGTTGAGGCGCCGAGCGAAGCAAAGGGGCCACCAGACGAGGGGGCCCAGTCCGAGCCAGTCGAGGCTGGGGGGTCGCAGGAAGAAGTGACTCAATCCCAGTCGACCGAGGCTGGGGAGGTATGCGGCTGGGCGGCTCATTTCGAGCCAACCAGTGAGGCCCCAGGGATGGGGTTGCCCGAGGGAGGTGCCCCAATCCCGACTGCTCCGGTGAGAGTTTCCCCTCCCTCGACTAGCGCCTTCAGCGTTCGGGCTTCTCTGTACCGGGCGTGCCATTCCCTAGCTTCACGAGACTTGCGAGAGAAAGTCTGGAAGGGTCCCCCCTCCTCGCTTTTCGAGCAACTTATGGAGGGTGGGATGGTCTAGGCCCAGTTGGGAGCTGAAGCAATGGATGCGTACGCTCGGGTGGAGTCGGAGCGAGAGACCCTTTCGTGGGCCCGCGGTGCACTCGATCGGAAGGTCGAGCGTCTGAACCTCGATCTTGGGGACCTTCGACGTGAGATGGCCCCGCTCTGGGTGTTGGCGCAGTCGAGCCAAGTGGAGGCTCGGTCGTTGGTGGAGCAGCTGGACCAGGCCCATCACATGGTCGATCGGAAGAATGAGCTTCTGGAGGCAGAGCGCAAAACCCAGGTCGAGGGTGACGATCAATGGAAGGTCGAGCGGAAGGAGTTCGAGGATCGAGTCCGGGCGGCCGAGGTGGCGAGGTCCGAGGCCGAGAGAAGGCTGTCCGAGTCTGAGTAGCGGATAACTGAGCTCAAGAGGAAGGCGGAGCTGGCTGGGATAGAAGCTCTCGAGCAACATAGGTGCTCAGAGGCTTATTAGGCAGCTCTTCAACAGGCGGCCTTTCCTTACTACGAGTCAGGCTACCATCTGGGGCTTCGGAAGGGCTTCTCCCAGGGCTTCGATCGGGCCGTCATAGAGGCAGAGGCCCAAGCATCTGCTCATTTTTCCTTCTGGGTAGCGCTATGACTCGGACTGGGGTTCGACCGACTCTTCCCATTATACATTGAGTGAAGAGGAGGGTCGGGAGTCCTCGAGCTCGTTCGATCGACCGCCAACTCCAGCAGCCTCGGGAGGGCACACGACCAAGACAGTTCCCACACAGGTGGGGTCAGTGCCTGGGTCGGCCGTCGCCGAGAGTACCGGGGGTAGATCATCTGGTGTTGAGGGGGCCTTGTCCACCGAGCCTAGAGATGGGCCTGAGGCCTGATGTAATAGCTCTCTCTTTCTTTTTTCTTTCCCTTATGTAGCCGGGTAAGGCTTTTTTTGGAAAATATAATAGTGGCAGTATTGAATGCTGAATTGACTATTTCTTACCGCTTTTGGTGTGATTTGACTATTGGATCCGTAGTCGTTGGAGAAGGCACCAATTTTCTCTGCAGATATCGCGCGTGCCGATCTGTCAAATAACTGACATGGCACAGGCACCTTTCCATTTTTCCATACCGCCCTTAATGACTTGCCGCTTCGCGCGTCCCGCTGGCAAGATGTTTGGGAAACGAGGTAACCATCTCAGGGAAAGCCCTTTTAGCATGTTTTGTAAGGGGAGAGTCATTTAAGGTGATCAGCTCCCCCCTCGGCCTATAAAAGGTCCGAGGGGCGTCTCCTTTTTCTTTCATCGCTTAAGGCCATCCCTGGCGGTTTCTCCTTCTTTCTCTTCCGTGAGGCGTTGTGCTGTCGATCTTGGCGGGGTATGGAAGGCGCTTCAGAAGATGATGATGCAGATGGCGGTAGGAGGGAAGCTCCTACTGTTTCAATCTGGAAGAGGGTTCATCAGTCGGGGGTCACTCTGGGAGAGGGTTTGTCATGTCGGAGCATGTCACCCTCTTGTCCCTGACCCGTCGACGTTATTCTGAGGGGTGGGGGGAGCTAATTAAGCTCCCTCCTTCCCCTGCCTCCTCGTCCATCTCTGCCGTTTTCTTTTTCTCCCTCCTCCTTCACTCTTTGGAGGATGCCTACTCTCTCTGCCTTCCAAAAAGTTGGCAGAGAGGAGGCCTTCACTTGTATTCCTTCCTCTTCTCTCCTCTCTTTTTGTTGTTTCCCCTCTTTTCTTCTTTCCTCCGAGCTTTTCTCAAACCAACGAGGCCGACAATCCTTTGTCCGAGCCAGTTTCCGCACGAGGCAGAGTCAGTGGCTGGACGTAGGAGCGCTTATCGGGTTGGCCGAGTGTTCTGCTCGCGTTATAGTGCCAGAGGGTGTAATTTTTGTACATGTATACTGTATTGGCTGCGGCCTACTTGTTGTACATCAAAGTTTAATAAGAAGGGAAGAATGGCATTTATTCTACTTTGCTTACATGTGCATGCTTGCCAAATGATCAAAAGTAGAACTTGTGAAGATTTGTCGTGTTCCATGTTCGAGGGATGAGTGTTCCTTCCATGGTGGACAGTCGGTATGCTCCTTTCCCGAGCGTCTCGACCACTCAGTAGGGGTCTTCCCAGGTAGGGGCCAGCTTCCCCGCCGCCTCTAGTGGTCGAGATGCTTCGGCCTTTCTTAGGATGAAGTCTCCCGGCTGGAAGTGTCTGTCTCAGACTCTAGAGTTATAGTATCGAGTGATGCGCCGTTGGTATTCCGTTGCTCGGATACTTGTAATCTCTCGAATCTCATCCGCTAAGTCGAGATTCTCGCGCAATTTCTGCTGGTTTACCTCGGGTTTGAAGTGGATGACTCGGAGAGAGGGATTGCAGACCTCCAACAGAATTATGACTTTCGTGCCATATACCAGCTAAAAAGGTGTTTCACCAGGGGTCGTTCTTGCAGTAGTTCGGTGCGACCATAGTACGCTCGGTAATTCCTTGAGCCAGCTTCCCTTGGCCTTGCCGAGCCTAGTTTTGATGACTTTTAAGATAGTCTTATTGGCATTCTCAACCAGTCCGTTAGCCTGAGGGTGGGCTACCGAAGTGAAGTGATTACGAATGTTAAGGTCGGCACATCTGTCTCTGAAGTAATGAGAATTAAACTTCCGACCGTTATCGCTCACGATCACTCGGGGGACACCGTAGCGACAAATGATCGACTTCCAAACAAACTCCATACGACTGATTTGGTGATCCTGGTGGTGGCTTTGGCCTCGATCCACTTGGTGAAATAGTCAATGGTGACGATGATGAACTTCTTCTGAGCTTGAGCCGTGGGGAATGGCCCCAAGATGTCGATTCCCCACCGAGCGAAAGGGTATGGCTCGGCAAGGGTGATGAGCTCCACGGCGGGCTGATGGATCAGGTGGTCGAAGAGATAACATCGGTCACACTTCTGTACGTAGGTCGTGCAGTCACGCTGGAGAGTGGGCCACCAGTAACCCTACCGACGCAAGATCCCGGCGAGCGATCTTCGTCCTTGGTGCACGCCGCAGATGCCTTCGTGTACTTCTTGAATAGTTGGACTGGCTTCGTTGGTGCTGATGTAGTTGAGGAGGGGGCCGGAGAAAGATCTGTGGTACAAGGCCTCATCTAGCATGACAAAATGCTGAGCTTGATACTTGAGCTTCCGAGCCTCCCGAGGGTCGGTGCGCTTTTGAGAATCCCAGAGCCAGGATATGTAGGGAGTCCGCCAGTCGCTCGGGGGTGCCGGGTCAACAATCATAAGCTCGGACTCGATGCTCGGTCGCTCGAACTCTTCGAGAAAGACTGATCGTGTACCTGCGGGGTAGAGCGAGGAGGCCATTCGAGAGAGGGAGTCCGCTCGGGAGTTTTCCTCCCGAGCTATTCGGACTACCTCAAAGCTCTCGAAGAGTTGGGCCATCCTCTTGACCGCCTGGAGGTACTTGACCATTTGTCCTTCCCGAGCTTCGTAATCACCGTTGACCTGGCTAGCGACCAATTGGGAGTCAGTGTGAATCCTGACTCGCTCGGCCCCTGGTAGTCGAGCCATCCTGGCCCCTGAGATAAGGGCTTCGTATTCGGAGGTATTGTTGGACGCCTAGAAGTTAAACTTCAGGGCGTACCGCAGCTACGCTCCTTCGGGGGATTTGAGAAGGACACCGGCGCCGCATCCGGTCGAGTTGGAGGACCCGTCGACGAACAGATCCCAAGTGGACCCGGGCGCATATGGAAGTACTTCTTCAATAAGGACTATGCTTTCGGCGATGAAGTCTGCGAGAGCCTGTCCTTTGATGGCCAAGCAGGGGTGATACAAGATGTCGTAGGCCCCAAGCATGATGGCCCATTTGACGAGGCGTCCCGAGGCTTCAGGGTGAAAGAGAATCTTTTTTAGGGGTTTACCGATCAATATGATGATGGAGTGCCCTTGAAAGTAGGGTCGGAGGCGCTTGGCCGAGGTAACCAACACTAGCACGAGTTTCTCGGTTGCGGGGTACCTTCTTTCAGCTTCATTAAGCACCTTGCTGGTATAGTAAACCGGTCTCTCGATCCCTGCGTCATTCCTGACTAGGACCGAGCTCACTGTGGAAGGGGTCGCCGAGCGGTAAAGGCACAGATCTTCGCCTTGGACAGGCTTGGACAGTACCGGGGGTGAGGCCAAGAATTCCTTGAGTTCGGTGAATGCCTTCTAACATTCCTCATCCCAGGCGAACGTAGCAGATGCCATTTTGGGTCCCCTCAACAATTTGAAGAAGGGTAAGCATCGTTCGGCCGCCCGAGAAAGGAAACGGTTGAGCGCAACAATGCGCCCCGTAAGGCGTTGGACGTCCTTGATTGTCACGCCCCGAGCGCGGAAGATACCCGGAGATGCGTGACGAGTTTATATCAATCATGTCAATCAGAGTAGTAGTGTATTCGACACAAAGATAGAGTGCGCAAATATAAAGATAACCCAATCCTTTTATTTCTTCATAAACATAGGTCTATTACAAACCCTTGAATTACTAAACTAAAATAAAAGAAAGGTACATAGTTGACTCAAGAAATAAAGAAAAGACAAGATGACACGGGAGAATCTCTATCTCTTTCACTCTTGACTTTCCCCATCAGATTGAGTTCCCTCATCGTCGGACTTACCTGAAAAGTAGGGAAACACTGAGTGAGCGAACGCTCAGTAGGAATTTATATCTCAAGAACTAGCAAGGGGTTTAAGTAATTACATCTTTCATGAATGCACTGTAGCTATGTATGCTCGCATAAAACGACAAGATAGAAAGAGGATATAACAATAAGATAGCAAGAAGAACTAGTCATGAACTTTCAAGAACTTATATCAAAAGATATCAAGATATCCAAGCAAGTATAGTTGTCATATCAAGTCATGTTGGAATTTGGCTATTTCATTCAAGCACGCAAGTAATTACCTTTTTTCGGGCCACGCAAGTCATGTAATATCAAGTCAAGTACAAGATTTGTGGAATGTTCAATCAAGCTAGTCATGCACTTTGGTATAATGCCAATACCATTATCATTACAACTCCCATGGGCACTAGTACTTTCGGGTGCTCCTCCCAGGACTAGATCGGGCCCTATATGCACAGGCATTAATCATGTATTTTAACATCCACTTTTGTATATAGCCAATATGGAATTTCAAGGATAAAGCTCGTAGAAATGTAGGAAAGACTTTGATAGAATAGAATCCAAAAATACGACACTTGACATGGATAGGCGATAATAACAGTACAATCACGATTATCGATAAAACTAGGTGGAATTGGTTCCCTAACTTGGGTACCATGACAAGTAAGTGCCCACAAGTAGATGGTCACTCCTTTTAATATAGAATTGAGGTCCACAAGAACATCATGTTTAATATAGAATTGGGGTTTACAAGAACAGCATATCAATGTTGATATAGAATTGGGGTTTACAAGAACAGCATAACAATGCTGATATAGAATTGGGGTTTACAAGAACAGCATAACAACGGCATGTTCTTCCCCGTTCATTAAGATAATTCTCATATCATACCCATGGCATGACATGAGGGCCGGTATACCATGTTTCTATAGAGTGACATGGCAAAGATCGTGTAATGGGTTTTTATGGTACAACCAGCTCAGTCGGACTTGAGGGAATCCAAGGCTGCGAGGAGACTTACGGATGTCTCTATGACTAACTTGCCAGTCCAAAGGAACGGAATGTCCAATGGAGAGCTTGTATGTCAATGAGAATTAGTGGGTAAACGATAAATCACCATGAAACGTGGGACTATATTCACGGAACGGAATATAGTGCCGATACATATATATCTACATATATATCAAACCCTCGGTTAACAGAAACCAGGAAAAACCGTAATGCAGAAAATAGCGACTTGACCAAAGTCGTGAATCACGTAATTAACGCCTTACAGAGGGCGTTTATTTACAAATTTAACGACTTTACGGTAGTCGTCCCTTCAATATTTCTATTCTACAGAAAATCAATATTCTGGAATTTTAACAAAAACGCGCCCTGGACAGGGGCGTTACTTTTCAATTAGCGCCCTGGTCTAGGGCGTCAGTTCAATAAGAGACGACTTTGTGCAGGTCGTTAATTCAATAATTTTCTATGTTTCAGATATTAAATTTTCAGGAAACAGGTACATGGTTATGACCATAAAAATAGCAGGATTCAATCAGGATGAACATGCATTAGATTAGGTTCACGGTTTCATAGATATAGAATTTTAAACATGGGTAATTATCAATTTAAATGAAATTGACGACTCCTGGGTAGGGCGTCAAAACAATAACTAGCGCCCTTGTCAGGGTCGCTTCTTTCAAAATTTTGCAGAAAATATTTAAAACCCTAATGAAACTATATGCATGGATAACATATGATCTTATGAAGGATCTTCAATTAATTTGGGCTACGTTTCTTGAGAAAACCTACCTGAAGGTGATCTGGGAGAGGAAACGTGAAGGTTTTGGTAAGAAACCGATGCTCTGTTCTAACCCGGCCTCTAGAAGATGATGTTTGATGAAGAACCCCACGTTCTTCAGCACGTCAGGAAACGCAAGGTAGGCAACCTATAGCGAAAGAGGAAGAAGATTATCAATAAGTTCTTCTTTTAACACGAACAGATGTAGATGCTTGCCGTTTGAAGAACCCACTTCTTCGGTTGATTCAACAGAGTTACTGCAGGCTTCCTAAAAATAAAAGAAGATGAAGAATAATTAACACTCTTCATGAAATCGAAAAGTAGAGATTCAAGAAGAACCTATTGTTCTTCACATACCTCAGAAGAACCGAACGCCAAAATAGCGAACAGATCGAATAGGTGGGTATTTATAGGATTTTTAGAATCCTAATAGGGTTAGAGTTATATTGGAAGTAATACTTCCATGATAAAGTCCTTACTATTTTCCATCTTCGATGTAGTTTATCCAGAACTTGCTCTGGATAGACCCCTGGTCGAACGAAACTCGAACTGAATTAACGTCCTAAGTGAGGGCGTTAATTTAAATTGACGCCTTGTCAAGCGTCGTTTCTTGTATAAAACGCGCCCAGGTGGAGGGCGTCACTTCTACTTTCCTTTTTATTTATTTTGACCGTTTAAGAATTGACGACCTCACATGTTGGCGTCCTTTCATAAATTAGCGCCTTGATAAAAGGCGTTATTTTCCTCTTGATTAATGATTTACTCATTTAGGCTCTTTGTCATCTATTTACTTTTTATTTTAATTTGATTTATTTAAAAATCTTATTTTTATCAGGGTTGCTACACCCTCTCCCACTTAAAAGAATTTGGTCCCCAAATTCAATAGTATATATAAGTGGAGAGTGTAGAGTATATACCTTAAAATAATTCTGGAAATCGCTTCCTCATGGATTCATCGGTCTCCCATGTAGCTTCATGTTCGGAGTTCTTATTCCATTGTACCTTAAGCATGGGAATAACCTTATTCCTTAGGGTACGCACCTCACGATCTAGTATCTTTATGGGCTTCTGTTCTAATGTGAGATCCTTCTAGATAACTAAGTCTCCATGTTCAATAATATGTGATGGATCGTGCACATACTTCTTCAACATAGATACGTGGAACACATTATGAACATCGGACAATTGAGGAGACAATGCGATGCGATAAGCAACCTCGCCAACTCGTTCCAGTATCTCGAAGGGTCCGATGAATCTTGGTGTAAGCTTGCCCTTAACACCAAATCTCCGTATGCCACGTCCAGGCGATATCTTGAGAAATACATGATCTCCAATTTGGAATTCAAGATCTATCCTTCTTGTATCGGCATAAGCCTTTTGCCTAGACTGAGCAACTTGCAGTCTTTCTCTAATCGATTGTATCTTCTCAGTGGTATCCCTTACCATGTCTGGTCCTAATAGTTGTTTCTCTCCAACTTCATCCCAGCATAAGGGTGATCGGAAACTCCTTCCGTATAAAGCTTCGAAAGGTGCCATTTGTATACTTGCCTGATAACTATTATTGTATGCAAATTCAACCAGAGGCAAGTGGTCATGCCAGCTTCCACCAAAATCAATGATGCAAGCCCTGAGCATATCTTCAACTACTTGATTGGTTCTCTCGGTCTGACCATCCGTCTGAGGATGAAAAGCTGTACTAAAGTTAAGCCTTGTTCCCAACGAATGTTGTAGTCCTTTCCAAAAATGAGAAGTAAAACGGGGATCTCTGTCCGACACGATTGAAATAGGAATACCATGTAATCTGACTATTTCCTTGTTGTATAATGCAGCCAAAACATCAACTGACCATCGGCTCTTTATTGGCAAGAAATGCGCCGATTTAGTCAATCGGTCAATAATAACCCATATTCCATCATGTCCTCCTTTTGATTTAGATAAACCCATGATGAAATCCATACTAATATTCTCCCACTTCCATTTGAGAATATCTAGAGGATGTAATTTTCCAGCAGGCTTTTGGTGTTCCGCCTTGACCTGTTGGCAAGTGAGACAGCGTGATACATAGTCTGCTATTTTCCTTTTCATGTTGGGCCACCAAAAATTCCCCTTCACATCTTGGTACATTTTGGTTGATCCTAGATGAATCGTGTACATGGATCTATGAGCTTCATCTAAGATCTTTTTCTTTAACTCGGGACAATCCGGGATGCAAGTTCTATTCCTGAACATTAATCTTCCTTCACAAGTTATTTGGAAATCAGATTGTCCTTCCAGTTTGCCTTTGATCTCCACTAATATTGGGTCATTATCTTGAAGCGCTCATATTTCAGATAATAGGTCTGGATGAATGCTTATATGAGACAATGTGACACATTGAAAGTCTGTGTCCATGCTTATATTGAGTTCAGAGAATTGCTCCAGCAATTTCCATTCTTGAATCATACAATTGGCTAACAGTGCTCTCGGCTTTCGACTAAGGGCATCTGCTACATGGTTACCCTTTCCGGGATGATATTGTATATTGAAGTCGAAGTCCTTGAGGTATTCTAGCCAACATCTTTGCCTCATATTTAGTTCCTTCTGTGAAAAGAGATACTTGAGACTCTTGTGATCAGAGTATACAGTAAACTGTACTCCATAAAGATAATGTCTCCATATTTTGAGTGTGAATACCACCGCGGCCAATTCTAAGTCATGGACGGGGTAGTTCTCTTCATGCTTCTTCAATTGACGAGAAGAGTATGCTATAACTTTTCCTTGTTGCATTAAAACACATCCGAGGCCAATGCCAGATGCATCGGTGTATACCTCGAATTTCTCTCCTTCAACTGGTAGAGCTAAGACTGGGGCTGTAGTCAGATGATCCTTGAGAGTTTGGAAGCTTCTTTCACATTCCTCACTCCATTCATAACGGATCTCTTTGCCAGTTAGCCTAGTGAGGGGTACGGCGATTTTGGAGAAGTCCTTGATGAATCGCCGATAGTAGCCCGTAAGACCTAAGAAACTACAGATCTCGCTAGCATTGGTCGGTCTTTCCCAATTTCTTACAGCTTCAACTTTTGATGGATCTACTGATAAGCCATCCTTTGATATAACATGTCCGAGAAAAGTCACTTCCTCAAGCCAGAATTCACACTTGCTGAGTTTTGTATATAATTGGTTTGCCCTCAATATTTGTAATGCAATCCATAAATGCTCCTCATGCTCTTCCTTGGTCTTGGAATATATTAATATATCATCAATAAAGACCACCACGAATTGATCTAAATAAGGCCTGAATATACTATTCATTAACTGCATAAAGGCAGCAGGGGCATTTGTTAGTCCGAAAGGCATAACAACAAACTCATAATGGCCATACCTGCTTCTGAATGCGGTTTTATGAATGTCCTCTTCCTTGATCCTTAGTTGGTGATAACCTGACCTGAGATCAATCTTTGAAAAATACTTGGATCCAGATATTTGATCAAATAACTCATCGATCCTTGGCAGTGGATATTTGTTCTTGATAGTGAGATGATTCAACTGTCGATAGTCGATACATAACCTCATGGATCCATCCTTCTTCTTCACAAATAGTACAGGCGCTCCCCACGGGGAAGTACTCGGTCTAATGAATCCTTTCTTAAGAAGTTCCATCAATTGCTCCTTCAACTCCTTGAGTTTAGCAGGGGACATTCTATAAGGTGCCTTAGAAACTGGACCAGCACCAGGGACTAAGTCGATGGTGAAGGCCACTTCTCTTTGTGGGGGTAAACCAGGCAAATCCTCCGGAAACACGTCCGAAAATTCTTGCACAACTGGGATATCTTCTATCTTAGTTTCCTTATTCTCCTTAAGGGTGACAAATGCAAGGAAAGATACACATCCTTTCCTGATTAGCTTGCTAGCTCGGAGAGCTGAAATAAGTGGCGATTTGCTTCGACTCTTAGGGCTAGAATAGACTAGGTCTGGAAAGTCCTTGAAAGTAACTTTGCTGTTGCGGCAATCCACAGTTGCCTGGTATTTGGATAATCAATCCGCTCCTAATATGACATCATACTCCTTTAGATCTAAACATATAAGATCAATAGGGAGATTCCTACCCTGAACCAATACTTCACAGTTTTGGTAATCAGTTTCGTTTCCTAGAGGAGTAGACAAGACTAATTTTATCCATTCCGGTTCTAAGGGTAACGGATCAGCAAACCTTTTGGAAATAATTGAATGTGAAGCACCCGTATCAAATAAGACATGTGCAGACTTGGAACAAACTTTTAATGTACCTTCTACCAGTCCGCCTTCTTCTTCCCCGATTTCCTTAATGGCGTGAAGACGAGCGTTCTTGGTTACCGGGCGCTTTCCGTCACCGGCTTGATCATTAAGTAATGGGCAATCGGGAATCCGATGCTCACGGCTCCCGCAACGGAGACATGCTCCTAGTTTCCTCCAGCATTCTTCGGCTTTATGACCAGCCTTGTCACAATGCTTGCATATTATATTCAAAGGTGTAGTAGTGATAGAGAAGGGCTTGGTCTTCTTAAATTTTTGGTCTTGAGAAGAAGTACCTCCAGCGCTAGGCCTCTTCTTGAAGTTGGGTTTAAAGGAACCCGAACTTGTGACTTGTTCTTTCTTGTCCTTCCCACGGATTCTATCAGATAGTTCCGTGGCGTCTTCTAATAACTGAGCTCGGCGCACCATTTCCGAGTAGACCTGGATATCCATTGGCGCCAGCTGTGTGATATATTGGGGCCTAAGCCCATTTAGGAACCTCCTAGCTTTCATCTTCTCGGTGCTAACTAAGTGCTTAGCATATCGAGACAGCCTAGAGAGCTGCGCTTCATATTCAGCCACCGACAAAGATCGTTGCTTAAGTGCGGCGAATTCAGCGGCTTTCTTCTCTTGAACTCGATCTGAGAAATATTTATTGTTGAAATGTTCAACAAACTCCTCCCAAGTAACTTGTCCTTGATCTAATGTGGCTTCTACCGACTGCCACCAGCATCGGGCGTATCTTTCTAATTGAAATGTGGCTAACAGGACCTTCTCTTGGTCCGAACATTGCATGACTCTAAAAACACGTTCCGTCTCTCGGATCTAGTGTTCGGCATCATCTGGATCGGTGGATCCCATGAACTTAGGAGGGTTCATGTTCTTGAAGCTTTGGTGGAGACTCCCGGCTCGTTGTGCACCTCCCTGTGCTACATGTTGCAGCACCTGAGTCATTCCTTGGAGTGTACGCTGCATGTTGCGCCATTGAGCACGTTCGGCAGTCATTGCCCTACAATTACAATAGCTATTAGTAGGTGATTGCGTTAAAAGGCTTTTACTTCTATGTTGACTTTAACCCTTGGTTCTACCCAAGCTCACGGGTTAGAAGTTCAAACTTATCCTTGGACTTGGGTTTCCTAGGAATTGAATACCCTAGGCTCTGATACCACAAAAACTGTCACGCCCCGAGCGCGGAAGATACCTGGAGATGCGTGACGAGTTTATATCAATCATGTCAATCAGAGTAGTAGTGTATTCGACACAAAGACAGAGTGCGTAAATATAAAGATAACCCAATCCTTTTATTTCTTCATAAACATAGGTCTATTACAAACCCTTGAATTACTAAACTAAAATAAAAGAAAGGTACATAGTTGACTCAAGAAATAAAGAAAAGACAAGATGACACGGGAGAATCTCTATCTCTTTCACTCTTGACTTTTCCCATCAGATTGAGTTCCCTCATCGTCGGACTTACCTGAAAAGTAGGGAAACACTGAGTGAGCGAACGCTCAGTAGGAATTTATATCTCAAGAACTAGCAAGGGATTTAAGTAATTACATCTTTCATGAATGCACTATAGCTATGCATGCTCGCATAAAACGACAAGATAGAAAGAGGATATAACAATAAGATAGCAAGAAGAACTAGTCATGAACTTTCAAGAACTTATATCAAAAGATATCAAGATATCCAAGCAAGTATAGTCGTCATATCAAGTCATGTTGGAATTTGGCTATTTCATTCAAGCACGCAAGTAATTACCCTTTTTCGGGCCACGCAAGTCATGTAATGTCAAGTCAAGTACAAGATTTGTGGAATGTTCAATCAAGCTAGTCATGCACTTTGGTATAATGCCAATACCATTATCATTACAACTCCCATGGGCACTAGTACTTTCGGGTGCTCCTCCCAGGACCAGATCGGGCCCTATATGCACAGGCATTAATCATGTATTTTAACATCCACTTTTGTATATAGCCAATATGGAATTTCAAGGATAAAGCTCGTAGAAATGTAGGAAAGACTTTGATAGAATAGAATCCAAAAATATGACATTTGACATGGATAGGCGATAATAACAGTACAATCACGATTATCGATAAAACTAGGTGGAATTGGTTCCCTAACTTGGGTACCGTGACAAGTAAGTGCCCACAAGTAGATGGTCACTCTTTTTAATATAGAATTGAGGTCCACAAGAACATCATGTTTAATATAGAATTGGGGTTTACAAGAACAGCATATCAATGTTGATATAGAATTGGGGTTTACAAGAACAGCATATCAATGTTGATATAGAATTGGGGTTTACAAGAACAGCATAACAATGTTGATATAGAATTGGGGTTTACAAGAACAGCATAACAATGGCATGTTCTTCCCCGTTCATTAAGATAATTCTCATATCATACCCATGGCATGACATGAGGGCCGGTATACCATGTTTCTATAGAGTGACATGGCAAAGATCGTGTAATGGGTTTTTATGGTACAACCAGCTCAGTCGGCCTTGAGGGAATCCAAGGCTGCGAGGAGACTTACGGAGGTCTCTATGACTAACTTGCTAGTCCAAAGGAACGGAATATCCAATGGAGAGCTTGTATGTCAATGAGAATTAGTGGGTAAACGATAAATCACCATGAAACGTGAGACTATATTCACGGAACGGAATATAGTGCCGATACATATATATCTACATATATATCAAACCCTCGGTTAACAGAAACCAGGAAAAACCATAATGTAGAAAATAGCGACTTGACCAAAGTCGTGAATCACGTAATTAACGCCTTACAGAGGGCGTTTATTTACAAATTTGATGACTTATACGGTAGTCGTCCCTTCAATATTTCTATTCTACAGAAAATCAATATTCTGGAATTTTAACAAAAACGCACCCTGGATAGGGCGTTACTTTTCAATTAGCGCCCTGGTCTAGGGCGTCAGTTCAATAAGAGACGACTTTGTGCAGGTCGTTAATTCAATAATTTTCCAAGTTTCAGATATTAAATTTTCAGGAAACAGGTACATGGTTATGACCAGAAAAATAGCTGGATTCAATCAGGATGAACATGCATTAGATTAGGTTCACGGTTTCATAGATATAGAATTTTAAACATGGGTAATTATCAATTTAAATTAAATTGACGACTCCTGGGTAGGGCGTCAAAACAAGAACTAGCGCCCTTGTCAGGGTCGCTTCTTTCAAAATTTTACAGAAAACATTTAAAACCCTAATGAAACTATATGCATGGATAACATAAGATCTTATGAAGGATCTTCAATTAATTTGGGCTACGTTTCTTGAGAAAACCTACCTGAAGGTGATCTGGGAGAGGAAACGTGAAGGTTTTGGTAAGAAACCGATGCTCTGTTCTAACCCGACCTCTAGAAGATGATGTTTGATGAAGAACCCCACGTTCTTTAGCACGTCAGGAAACGCAAGGTAGGCAACCTATAGCGAAAGAGGAAGAAGATTATCAATAAGTTCTTCTTTTAACACGAACAGATGTAGATGCTTGCCGTTTGAAGAACCCACTTCTTCAGTTGATTCAACAGAGTTACTGCAGGCTTCCTAAAAATAAAAGAAGATGAAGAATAATTAACACTCTTCATGAAATCGAAAAGTAGAGATTCAAGAAGAACCTGTTGTTCTTCACATACCTCAGAAGAACCGAACGCCAAAATAGCGAACAGATCGAATAGGTGAGTATTTATAGGATTTTTAGAATCCTAATAGGGTTATAGTTATATTGGAAGTAATACTTCCATGATAAAGTCCTTACTATTTTCCATCTTCGATGTAGTTTATCCAGAACTTGCTCTGGATAGACCCCTGGTCGAACGAAACTCGAACTGAATTAACGTCCTAAGTGAGGGCGTTAATTTAAATTGACGCCTTGTCAAGCGTTGTTTCTTGTATAAAACGCGCCCAGGTGGAGGGCGTCACTTCTACTTTCCTTTTTATTTATTTTGAACGTTTAAGAATTGACGACCTCACATGTTGGCGTCCTTTCATAAATTAGCGCCTTGATAAAAGGCGTTATTTTCCTCTTGATTAATGATTTACTCATTTAGGCTCTTTGTCATCTATTTACTTTTTATTTTAATTTGATTTATTTAAAAATCTTATTTTTATCAGGGTTGCTACATTGATGCAGGTGGGCGGCCGCATGTCCAGGATGGCCTGGACCTTGTCGGGGTTGGCCTCAATCCCACGCTGAGTTACCAGGAAGCCTAGGAACTTCTCGGATCTGACTCCGAAGGCACATTTAGCAGGGTTGAGCTTCATGTTGCACCTCAGGAGGGTGTCGAAGGTCACGGCTAAGTTGGCGAGGTGGTCTTCAGCCTTTGGAGTTCTGACGAGCATGTCATCAATGTAGGCCTCGACGTTCCGACCGAGCTGTCCTTCGAAAATGTGGTTGATCAGTCTCTGATATGTCGCTCTGGCATTCTTTAGTCCGAACGGCATTCGGGTGTAGCAGTGTACGTCGAAGTCGGTGATGAAGGTGGTTTTCTTGATGTCCTCCGGGTCCATCCTGATCTGATGGTAGCTGGAGTAGGCGTCCAGGAAGCTGAGTAGCTCGTTGCCAGAGTTTGAGTCGACCAGTTGATCGATGCTCGACAGTAGGTAGCAATCCTTTGGGGTAGCCTGGTTGAGGTCGGTGAAGTCCATGCACATTCGCCATTTCCCAGAGCCTTCGGTACTAGAATGACGTTGGTGAGCCACGTAGGGTACAGGACCGGACGAAAAAGGCCAGTCTTCTGCCCCTTGATGACTTGCTCTTTGATGACCGCTTGCTTCTCCGGGGCGTGCTTTCTCGTACGTTGCTGGATAGGCTTCACCGTTGGGTCGAGGTTGAGCTTGTGCATCACCACGTCTCCCGGGATCCCGGGAAGGTACTCATCAAACCATGCAAAGACTTGGATGTACTGGGCAAGGAAATCCTTATGTTTTCCCTGTTCCTCAAGTGGTAGATCGGCTCCGATCTTTACTCCTAGAGTCGGGTCACCGTTAAGGAAGACCATTAGCAACTCGCCACCAGGCTCAGATGTTATGGGTCCCTCTTCGGCTCCCTTTACTCCTTTATTTTTTCCTTCCAGCCTAGTGGCTTCGACCGAGATTATATAGCACCGTCTAGCCAATGCCTGGTTACCTCGGACTTCCCCCACGCCATACTTGGTTGGGAACTTTATTTTTAGGTGAAAGGTAGAGGGCACCGCTCTTATTCGGCTGCGGATACCTCGTCCGAAGATGGTGTTATATGCCATCATCCCTTTAATCACGATGAAGTCTACCGTAACCGTAACGGTTTTGGGCGGGGTGCCTATAGTAACTGGTAGGCTCAGGGCTCCCTCGGGATAAGTTGCCTGGCCATTGAACCTACATAGGGGGGTTCGGATCGGGTGGAGTTTAGATCCATCTTGAGGAAACATTCATAGGATAATACATCAGGGGCACTACCATTGTCAACTAAAATCATGTCTATGTTACAATGGTTTATTGTAGCCGATACAACAAGAGCGTCGTCGTACGGGGTGGTTAACCCTTCCAAGTCCTGGTCGGAGAATTCTAGGGCCTGTGGTTCGCTCGCCTACGGGGCCTTAGGGTGCTCAGCAGAGGCCCGACTCGCCCGCTCGGCGTGACGCTTTCTTCCTCGGCTGCTATCTCCACCTGATGCCATGCCACCCACGATGACGTTGATGTGGACTCCACGGGGGGCATTGTCGATCTCTTCAGGGGCACCTCGATCTTCCTTCTGCCCGGACACATATCGGGATAGGTGTCCCTGGCGGATGAGGTGCTCGATCTCATCTTGAAGTTGATGACAATCGCTAGTGTGATGCACGTGATCGCTGTGGAATAGGCAATGCTTGCGGCGATTGTGGTGCTTGGCCTTCATAGGCTCGAGTTGGTTGAGGAGGCCCGAGCCTTTGATGTCTTCATAAATCTCGTAGACAGGGGCGGTAAGGGGGGTATACTGCTCGTACTTCCAGGACGGCTCTTTATGGTCTCCGTCCTGGTTCCGCCTCTTTTCTTGACCCGTCCTTTACTCGGATGGTCACTTCTTCTCCCCCTCCCAACCCGAGCCTGTCGTGCCTCGGTAGGCGTTGAGGACTTCCTCGCATTCTGCATGGCGCAGGGCCAGGGTTACTAGCTCAGCAAGGGAGGTGGGAGGATGAAGCACTAGCTAGCGCCATAGGTTCTCGTCGCGGGTACCCCCGGTCAATGCGGTGATGGCAGAGGCTGTTGTGACCCCTCTATGTTGATGATGTTGACACTTGCATTATTTCATTGGCAACACCATTGTTTTGATTGATTGGCAACTGCTTTTGATTTGATGAAAATGCTCTATCAGATTGACTATGTGTTCTTTGCATTTAATACACTGTTGTCTGCATTTCTCACTGTCATGGGTCGACACATCAGAGGATGGGTCGACTCCTCCAGCAGACTTGTTTAGACTGAGTCTATACACTGGAAACTCTCATATCAATTGAGTCTATACATCGTCCATTTTAGATAAAGTCCACACACTACATTTCATTTGAATTGGTTAAGTATGTACAGCATCAACGCATCTCACTGGCTCATGTTACAGCGTCAACGCACTTCATTGGAAGTGTGTACAGCGTCAACTCGCTAAGTGTGTACAGCGTCAACGCATGAAGTCTGTACATCAGTCTTAATATTCTAAGTCTGTACAGCCGTTGGCTTTGAACCTCAAAGTCTATACATTGGCTTCGCTTCATCAAGTCTGTACATTGAATCGCCAACTTCTTTGAAGCCCATACATTGCTCAAAGTCTGTACAGAGTCCAGCGTCTTAGTTAGCATCTCATGCAATTGAGCAAAGTCTGTACATCGGTCTTTCAGCAAGTCTGAACATCGTCCGTCTTTGTTAGCATCTCAGGCATTGGGCTAAGTCTGTACAGCATTCAATGTCTAGAGTTTCATGAAGTCTGTACATCAGACTGTTACAGCAAGTCTGTACATTGTCCGTCTTCCTTAGCGTCTTGATATTTGAAGTCTATACATCCATCGTGGAGCTTCAAGTCTACACATCGCTTGATTTCCTAAAGTCTGTACATCCACAGTGTTACTTGAAGTCTGGACATTGGTCTTCAAACTCAAAGTCTGCACATGGTATTCAAATCCAAAGTCTGCACATTGGTCTTCGAATCCAAAGTCTCTACAATGGTCTTCACACTTGAAGTCTATACATTCGATGTGCAGAGTTGATGTCTATACTGTGTCTTATGCTGATCGAGTCTACACACTGGTCGGTGGCAAGCCTGTACACTGGCCTCAGCTTCTCAAGTCCATACATTGGCTTCAAGACTTTCAAGTCTATACACTGACGGCTGAACTGAGAACTCTATACATCGTATGTCTGCACTAGAGTCTCATGGAGTCTATGCATTGCACTCGTCTTCTAAAGTCTATACACTGAAGTCTTCACATTCGTCTGCATTACATGAAGTCCATACAGTGGGTAAAGTCTGTACACTGTCCAGTGCCTCATGCAGCGTTAACTCCTCAAGTATATACATTGCTTTCCTTCGCATGAAGCCTTTACATGCATTAACTCTATACACTGGTTCAAAGTCTACACAACGCCTTTTTGATTCTAAGTCTTTACATTCGCTTTAAGGCAAAGTCTGTACATTGCCTTTGTGCTTCAAAGCCTGTCGATTGAAGAGTCTACACACTGGTTGTTCACAGGTCCCTGTAGTCTGAAGTCTCTACATTGCATATAAGCATGAAAGTTTGTACAGCAGGCAAGTGTGTACATACATCAGTGAACACATCAAGTCTATACACCGTATGTGTTCATCTGATCTTCATGAAGTCTATACACCGCGTGTGTTCAGCTGTGTTTCATGAAGTCTATACATCGCTTGCCTTCATCCGATCATCATGAAGTCTTCACAGCGCCTGCCTTCATCTGAGGCTTATGAAGCCTTTGTATTCATTAAGTCTAAACACTGCATTGTGCATACTTTACACTGCTTTCGCCTTCACAGCTAAGTCTATACAATGCTTTGCATTCTTCAGAGTCTGTACAGGGTTTTAGACTTAAACTGATGACTTCGTTTCATCTGTCTGACAGGGATTGAAGAGACAAATGAAGGGCACGTGATCCGAGGTACCTGGCTCATGATCCGAGAAGGACAAGGTATCCAGATGAGGACACGTGTACTGACACTCCAGTGGATGCTGCCACGTGGTTCAAATTGCTGGGCGGGAAACGTGGAGAGCACACGCCTGTTGTTGTTGCTGCTATATAAACAAGCCTTCTTCCACAGAAGAAGACATCGAAGGAGAAGAAGAGAAAGTCTATACACTCAGCAGCAGTGAGCCTTCGATCCACAGAGAGAAAAGAGAGAAGAAGAAGATGCAGAGAAGAAGAAGAAGAAGAAGAAAAGAAATAGAGAAGAAGAAAACGAGAGAAGAAGAGATCGAGAGAGATGAGATGAGAGAGAGCTGATTGAGAGTGAGATTGAGAGTGAGATTGAGAGTGAGCTTGTATCTCAGTCTCGTGGTTCAAAACCAGAGCTGAGCATTGCTCTTAGAGCTATATTGATTTTGAGTTTTTCTGTTTTCGTTTTGATTCTATCTTTCATTTCCGAATACTGTTTCTTCAAGCTGTGTGTCAGCGGTCTTGCAGTGGTAGTCTCCACTGGACGGGTTAAGCTGTATTTCCCCAGCGGTTGCAGAGGATCAGATCCTCTGGTCGGCAAGCTGTAGTGCTCAGCGAAGCTGTGTATCAGCGGATTGTTTGGCCAAGCTGTAAAGCCCAGCAGACGCAAGCTGTGCTGCGCAGCAGGAAGCCATACTCGGTTGAGTGTGGGGTGGACGTAGGTCGTTGACCGAACCACCTAAAAATCGTGTGTGCATTGTGTTTGTGTGATTGCTTGTGAACTGTGGGTGCTGGTATCCTTTGCTTAGCTTCATTGATTATATCGCTCATACTTATGCCTAGCTTTCGATATATAGATATGGTGAATGGCTTTCATGGGTCTACCCTTTGCTCAGCATTCTTCCTTTAGCTTAACTGATATTTGCCTAAATTTCGCTTTAGAACTTACAGTAGTTTTAAATTAGGCAAGTTGATCTATTCACCCCCCTCTAGATCCACACTTAGTGGAGATAGACTGCGTCCATCTAACCCAACACTTGGTATCAGAGCCTAACTCTTCTGCAGGGACTCATCGCCCGAAGAGAATGGGCAGAGATGGATGCTCGAGGGATGACTGCCAAAGGGCACTCAACAACGAAGCCCCCATTCTTTGATGGATCAAACTACGCATATTGGAAGAACCGTATGCAAGTGTTCCTCAGGGCTAAGGATTATGAGATTTGGAAGATTGTCAGCAAGGGATCTTATGAGCTGTCCCCGAATGAAGATGTATGGACCAAGGAGGAGATCAGAAGGTCCACGCTGAATTGGAGTGCTATTAATGCTATCCAGTGCGCTCTGCATCCTACAGAATTCTCCCGTGTGTCTGCTTGCAAATCAGCTAAGGAGATGTGGGATGCGCTGGAAGTAATTCATGAAGGTACATCTCAAGTAAGAGAGCAGAAGACCAATCTTCTTGTATCTAAGTATGAAGCCTTCAAGATGAAGCAGAACGAGTCCATCAGCGAAATGTACGCTCGGCTGACTGTCATAACCAATGGCCTCAGAGGTTTTGGGAAACCTCAGACAGAGTATGATGTAGTGAGGAAAATTCTGCGCTCCCTGACTCCCATTTGGCACACCAAAGCAACAGTGATGGAGGAGTCAAGGGACTTGCGTAATACTAAAGCTGATGAGCTGATTGGCTTACTAATGGCATATGAGATAAACATGCCAAGGACAGATGAAGCCGAGAGGAAGAAGAAGCCGATAGCACTGAAGGCTAGTTCCAGCAAATCAACAAAATCTAGCTCCAGCAGCTCTTCATCATCAGAGGAGAGCCTAAATGAAGAAGAAGATGTGACTAGATGTGAGATAGCCATGATGACTAGAGAGTTCAGGCGACTTCTCAGAAAGGGAGCAGGACGGTTCGGCCAGAAGAAATACAGTGGTGGCCGAAAGGATAAAAGGTATAAATCTAAACCTGCAAAGAAAAATGAAGCTAATGTCTGTTATCAATGCAGGGAACCAGGGCATCTGAAAATTGACTGTCCAGACAATCAGAAACATAAGGACAGGTCAAAGAAGAAAACCAAGAAGGGAAGAGCTATGATCACCACATGGAGTGATGAAGATGAAGGCTCGTTCAGCAGCAGCTTAGATAGTGAAGCCGAATCTGAACATCCCATTTGCCTTATGGCAACAAGCTTCGAAGATAGAGAGGAGGACAAAGATGAGGTAATCACTAGATTTGAAAACTTCACAATTGCTGATTGGGTAGATGCTTATCATGACATAGCTGATAGAGCTGATGATATTAGAAAAGAGAATAGGCATCTTAGAAGAAAAATTAATTCCATGCAAAATGATAAAACACTAACTGATAAAATTGCATGTTTGGAATCTGAGATTGATGAATTGAAACTCACATGCTCTGAAGAAGATGAAATCAAAAATGAGTTAAAAGCTTCTAAGGAAGAGAATCTAAGGCTTGAAAATGAAATTGATGAATGGAAGCTGAAGATTCAGAAATGTGAAAGTGAAGTCAAAATTATCTCTGAAAAATATGAAGTTGTTCTCAATGTCAACAATGAACTAAAAAAATCTATTGATGAACTTCAGAAAGACAATGAGGATAAAATAAAAACCATTGAGAAAATGACCCAAAGAACAGATAACTTAAATGCTTTGTTAGGGTCAAAGGTTAATTTCAGAAAAGAGGGCCTAGGATTTAATTCTAGTGCAACAAAAATATTCGGGATGAAAACAATTTCATTTATTGCTCAAAAGGAAAAGGGACCTCTGATTAGCATGAACTCAACAAATTTAATGAACAAAACTGCTAATCTGAAAAAGCCCAGTGCTGAGGAGAAGGGCAAACAAAAGGTTAATGAGCCTAGTAGAGCCAGCACATCCAACCAGAATCCTAGGGCTCAGACTCAGGTTAGGGGTCAACCTACACAGTCCAGTAAACCCCAGGTCAAGGTAACCCAGTCTCCACCAACACCTCCACCTCTTAAGAAGACCCAATATAAACCTGTGTATAGGTCAGCAGGGTCCAAAGTACAAGGGAGACAGAGTGCTGCTAGGAGTCAACCCAATTATTTTTATCAACCCAGAGCTCAAACCCACTACAATGCACAGCCAACCTACTTCAATAGGTCAGATTGGTCTAGAACTCAGAGTAGGTTTACAGGTCTTGCACACCAGGGTGCTCAATATCAAAGACCTTACAGTAGAAATTGGGTCAATGGGTATGGTTACTGGACATCTAGAAACCACTATTTCCATAGCCAGCCCAGGAACTACTATGGCCAAAATTTTGTGAACACACCCTGGCCAAGGCACTGGCACAGAAATAACAATACTGTCAATAATCATGCTGCTGCTAACAAGAAAAAGAACAATAAAAAGAAAAGGAACAACAACAGAAGAAAATCTGTAGGATCCACTGAACAAAGTTCATTTAAACAAATGTGGATTCTGAAACATTTGCTTTCCTGCTTTGCTTCTAGTTCATTTACATTGGAGCCCAATCAGTCTTGGGTTCCAAACTTCTCTACCTAATTGGGTATGCAAGTATGCCTGGCAGCCAAGAACAACTTGTGGTACATGGATAGCGGCTGCTCCAGGCATATGACAGGAGATAAGGCCAAATTTTGCATATTGACTGAGAAAGTAGAAGGCTTTGTCACCTTTGGAAGCAACACAAAGGGTAGGATTATCGGATCAGGTAAGGTAGGTAAGTGTACTACCTGCTGCATTGATGATGTTATGCTGGTTGAAGGGTTAGCCTATAATCTACTTAGCATCAGCCAGTTATGTGATAAAGGTTACAATGTTTTATTTAATTCTCAATGCTGCAAGGTTTTTGAACCTGATTCTGATATTGTCAAATTTTATGGAAAAAGAATAAATAATACTTACATGATAAATTTAGATGAAATTCAACACACTAACCTTTGCCTTACTGCCAGTAGAGAAGACATAGCATTTTTATGGCATCGTAGGTTAGGTCATGCTAGCTACACTGTTTTGCACAAATTAAATAAGCATGGCATAGTTAGAGGACTTCCTGAAGTCTCATTCAAGAAAGAAAACAAAATCTGTGATGCATGCACTCAATCAAAGATAACTAGAAAGTCATTTAAGTCTAGAACTGAAAATCTATCTTCCAAACCCTATGAGCTGATACATATGGACCTTTTTGGGCCAACTAGATCTGTCAGCCTATCAGGGAGGAGGTATGGGTTTGTCATGGTAGATGATTTTTCTAGGTATACTTGGGTTTATTTCTTATCTAATAAGAGTGATGCGTTCTCTGAATTTCAAGAGTTTTATGATAATACAAATCAGAAAATTGAAAATATTTTGTCTGATCATGGAGGTGAGTTTGAAAACTCACAATTTGATGAATTCTGCAGGTCAAATGGAATCAACCACAGGTATTCCTCACCAAGGACACCTGAGCAGAATGGAGTTGTGGAGAGAAGGAACAGAACCCTAGTGGAGATGGGTCGTACACTCCTGGTCGAAGGTGGTCTACCAAGGAAATTTTGGGCTGAAGCAGTGAACACTGCCTGTTATGTAATTAACAGAGCCATGGTAAGACCTTCTACCCAGCAAACACCATATGAGATATTAAAAGGTAAGAAACCTTCTATTGCTCACTTCAAGATTTTTGGTTGTAAATGTTTCATTCACATAAATGATAAAAAGGACCTTGATAAATTTGAACCTAAAGGAGAACCAGGAATTTTTCTTGGCTATTTTGAAAACACCCGAGCATACAGAGTGTACAATCTGAACTCTAAGACTGTTGAAGAATCTCCACACATAGTTTTTGATGAATCCTTGGTAAATTCTAATGTTGGTCAATGCAGGAATGAAAACAATGGTGAAATTCTGAAGGAAGGAGATCCTGCAGACAAATCCGAGGATGAAGAAGGACATAAAGAGCTTAATGAAGAGGAGCCTACAGTTCAGGGGGAGGTAAATCAAGTTCATGATAGTCCAATTGTAAATATTAGATATCTCAAGGATCATCCTATAGATAATGTTATTGGAAATCTGCATGACCCTCCTAGGACTAGATGCCACTTAAGAATTCAACATGAACTGAATGCTTATGCTTTTGTATCAAACACAGAACCTAAGTCCATTGACTGTGCTCTCCAAGATGTGCATTGGATTAATGCCATGCATGAGGAGCTCAATTAATTTGATAGGAATAAGGTGTGGTTTTTGGTTCCACCTCCTGATCATGAAACAGTCATAGGGACTAAATGGGTATTTAGAAACAAAACTGATGAAGCAGGGAATGTTACTAAAAATAAAGCCAGACTTGTAGCTCAAGGGTACAATCAGGAATTTGGAATAGACTTTGAAGAGTCTTTTGCCCCTGTAGCTAGGTTAGAAGCTATAAGAATTTTATTGGCTTATGCATGTTCCCTAGGAATAAATCTTCAGCAGATGGATGTGAAATCTACTTTTCAAAATGGGGAAATTAATGAGGATGTATATGTGAGACAGCCTCCTGGGTTTGAATGTTTAGATTTCCCTAATCATGTTTACAAGCTCAATAAAGCTCTCTATGGTTTAAAGCAAGCTCCTAGAGCTTGGTATGACAGGTTGAGCAAATTTCTCACCGACAAGAACTTCATGTAGACACGCCAAAATTGACGTTACTGTGAGTGCATCTCATATTATCTTGTAATGCCCCAATTTGACCCTCAAATTAACTTTGTTTGAGTGGTTTTTCTCACTTTTCTTAGATTTCTCCCTTTTTTTCTCCCTTTTCTTATTTTTTTCTATTTTTCTGGATTTTTCTGGATTTTCTCGATATTTTTCTCTATTTTTATGAATTTTCTCGAATTAACGACTTGGAGAGGGGCGTCATTTCATTTTAGGAAATTTAAAGAAAATAAAATAAAAGTGACGTCACGTGCATCAGGCGTTAATTGCATCTCAATTCCCATTTTCCTGGATTTTCTGAGAATTTTTTCGGATTTTTTTGGAATTAACGACTTTGCATGGGACGTTATTCTTATTTTAAAAAAAAATAAAAATAAAAAAAGTGAATTAACGACACATGTGAGGGCGTCACTTTTCAAATTGATTTTTTTAATATTATTTTCAACCCCCTTTGAGAGGTGATTTGGTGGCCTTCCTGGTGTCAGAAAAATACGCAAAAATAGTCATTGGAATCAGCACATTGAGATGCACCTCCACCTAAAAAATGGGAAAATAATATTGAGAAATAAAAAATGGCCCTATTTTGAATATTTTTGAATTAACGACGCTAAATCGGACGTCAATTTAATTGACGCCCGAACACATGGTCGTCCATTCTTTTTGACTGTTTATCATCTGGATTAACGCCCCTGTCCCCGTCGTCAATTTATGAATTGACGCCCCTTTCCAGGTCGTGTTTCAACTTTCGTGTTCTAATCGAACGCAGCCCTTTCCCAAAGAGTCCTTGCTTTGTTTGGTCACATTGCTCGATTGGAAACTTAATCCTTCCCATATTAGACTCTTGCCCATTCTTATCTTTCTATCATATGTGAGTCTACCCTATTAATAGAGACCTGCGGCTCTGTTAAAAGGATTCCTCCCTTTTTTTTCTTTCTTCTGCTTCTTCGATTCCTCTGTCTTCTTTTTTTTACGCAGGGTTGCTGCTGTTGCTTCTGACTGAAGGAGGGGCTCCTGCGCATCAACCTTCATCCTTTGAGGCTTCCTCCCCATTGAGCATCCAAAGGCTAAAGAAACACAGGCTCCTGTCTTTTATTCTTCTTTTCTTTTTATTATCATTAGTTCATGTGTGCATGCACGTTCATCTCTTCTCATAATTTTTGTTACTCAACCACGTTGAGTATTTTCTTTGGTGCAACACTTGCACTCTTCTCCTTATTCTTATTCATCATCTTTTTTTTATTCATCATACATTCATCATATTCCACCCTTTTGCATAGGGGTTTAAGGGCCAACACCCACAAGGTGTGTTCTAATCTATGTTTTCGTGCTCATATTTTTGTAAATTTGATGCTACACACCTTGGTTTCTAATCCATATTCTTTTATTGGTGTTTGTTAATCTTGCAAGGGTAATCAATCAAGAAGAACTCTCTTCATCGGCCGGCCGATTGGAAGAGAAGGAAAAGCACCTACAATCACCCGTACTTTAAGGTATTTTTCGCGATCCCTCCTCCATTTTATTATTGTTATATCCTTTGAGGCCCTCGCGTCTCTGGCGATCACTCTCCTTGTTGGCACCTCGTGCGTTCTTATTTCTTTTATCTTTAATTGTCCGCAAGTGGATTTTCTTAGAATCTACAAATTGGCGATCACGGTGGGACTCCTTTTGTTGTTCTTTTGATTACCCTTTCCCCTTAGGCACCCACATGTGCCATCTCCCCTTTTGCACCCACGGTGCGTCTCCCTTTTGTGCTCCACGTAGCACCCCTCCCCCTAAGTGATTGGTTAGTTTGATAGATTTTTAGAAATTCCATTTATTCATCTATTTAAAAATAAAAAAATGATGATGAGCATGCTATATTCCTTTTGGTGGTTGATTGCCATGATTTTATTGTGATTGTGAGTGTCTTTGTCTCCTTTCATATTGGTATTTAACTCTGTTTCTGGGGACAGAAGAATTGGCGCCCCTTTCAGAGGCGTGTTTCTAGTGAGTAACGCCTTCACTCAGGGCGTGTTTTCCTATTTAACGTCTACTGCCAAGGGCGTCCCGTGCAGAATTGACGCCCAAAATTCTGGGCACCTCGATCTTGTTTATTAAGCGCCCCTGGCAGAGGCACCTTTTACAGAATTGACGCCGCACTCCGGGGCGTCTCTTTCCTGTGTGTCACAGTGACTGATCGGTTGTCTTCTGCTTACATTCATCTGTTTATTACATCCATCTGCTGCATATATGATTCTGCATTCATCATTTGCTTTTGGTTGATAGACCTTCTCACATTGTTAGGATCCGCACCCCCTCTTGGTGAAGGAAGGACCCTCCATTGAGCATTCCGTCTCTTTGGACCGGAAATTCCTAAACCAAGCCTCCGTAAGTCCCCGCACCCGTGGATTCCCTCACGGACGCCGGGCAGGTTGTACCCTTTGAAGTACCGGGTTTAGTTGGCCTATACGTGGTGAGAGAGTGTTCCTAGTTGGCACCGGAGTTAAACCACATTTGAAACTAGGTTCACCCCTTGAGTGATTATATCAATTTGCATTAAAATCTTTAATTCACCAAGGATCAAACAAAAGAAATCAAGGGTAACCATTCCAATTTGTGTCCTTCTTTGCAAATTATTTTGCTTAAATTTTGATTGTATAATGGCTTACCTTGATAGACAAAGTAACATGTTTAATCTTAAATGCATTAATGAGGATGCACAACCTAGCACATCTTGCAATCCTCAGTCTCAACATGTTCAACATCATTATCACCATATTTTCAAAGGACCACGTCCTCATTGTTATGGTTTTGCTCGACCCATGGGCAATATCCAATCTCATGGTCCCTCGCCTCAATCGCGAGCCACTACTCCTACGGGACCGTCCCCTCCCAACGATGAGAAGGTCTCCCAGATCTTGCATGCATTAGATCATCTCACCCCTCAACAAATCCAAGCTCTTAAGGCCGTTGTTGAGGGTGCATCTCATTCCTCTCATCCTCCTTCCAATCCTATGCGGGTGGCTCATCACCCACTTCCCTCTTCTATTCACATTCCTACTCGGGCAGCCCATCACCCATCTCCTTCTCCTCGGGTGGTCCAATGCCCGCCTCCTTCTATTCCTCCTCCATCACGGCCCCAAGGCCCATTTATTCCTTGCAACCCGGCCCGTCTGGGTTCTTCTATGGGTCATCCCATTAATCCCCCTCCACGGCCTTTTTATGCGGCCCCTCCTTCAAGGCCCTGCCGACCCTCTGTTGCTCAAGTCACACCCCTCCAACAAACTCTTCTCGACAAAGTCACTTTGTTGGAGGAACAATTAAAAAGGGTTACGAGCCCACGGCCCGTTCCTCCTACTCCAGTCAATCCCCTTTATGCGGCTCTAAATGACATTACAAAGATGGAGAAAGATTGGAAGGATAGGAGAGACGACTACGGCATCGACAGTTCAAGCAAGCAAGAGCCGACAGATTTCAACGTTCAAGTGGACGCTGTCCATCCTCCACCCATTCACCCCGTTCATTCATATGGCCCTCCGCC
The DNA here is from genome assembly GCA_022559845.1 of Amorphophallus konjac. Lineage (NCBI taxonomy): Eukaryota > Viridiplantae > Streptophyta > Magnoliopsida > Alismatales > Araceae > Amorphophallus > Amorphophallus konjac. The sequence continues at coordinate 213,871,165 of CM040121.1, forward strand.
TACGCATTCACACTTGCATTCACCACATCATCTGCAATACCATTACATTCCACCACCTACTAATACATCTCCACCATGGCATCCACTTGAACTCGATAATGAAGAACCGGCAATTGAAGAATTTGAGGCGGCATATGACGAAGCTCCTCAAGAAGCACCCCTTCCGAGTTTCCTTCGCTTCCCTCTCCCTCCATTACCACTTGATGAACCCCTTACTCAGGACGAAGCCACAGTCCCCGATCTAACCCCCATTTATGAGACCTCTTGGTGTTACGATGATGGGTCGACATTCCAATCACCCACACCGCCACACCATGAGTCACCTTCTATCCCTAACACCGCTCGCCCCATCCGGCATTCTCAATGCACTAAACCTTCTTCGCTCACCCCTCCCGTAACCACACCAATAGTCTCCATCCCATCGGCCTCCACCGAGCCTCCATCACCCTCCACTACGCCGGCTTCCGCCAAGCCTTCCATTACACCTCCTCTTTGTCCACCACCTCAGCCGTCCACTATGCCAATAACCCCTATTCCACTACTTTACCCTTCACCCTTACCCGTGGCTAGTCCTAAGCAAGATCCACCCTTTTTTGCACTCGAGCCAACCCCGACTGCTTCCGAGCAAAGGGAGAAGCTCGACGTGTTTGAACCTTCGTTTCCACTCACCCTTCCTCCAACACCTTCCATTACACCTCCACCATCCATGGAACCTTCCGCCTCCACTTCACACCTCTCTACCACTCAGAATGGGGGGCTTTCATCAAGTATTTGTGCCGAAGATGATCAAGAGCCGGGCAAGAACGATTTGGCCATGACCACGTTATTCAAGATGCAAGAGTTTGTATGCTGGATGCCGATCCGGGTTGTTGTGCCAAGCATGGTCGAAGAGGCCAAGTTCCCATCACTGCTCACTTTGATGCCGTGTAAGTTTGTGCCCAAGGGCCGGGCAGGGCACCCCTTGTTCCAACTTTCAAATCTTGAACCCATTCTTTCATACAAGGGGCGAATGACCATTTTGTTCAACATTCTCTATACGCCACAACACCTGGGCAACATGATGCTTCCTATCCCAACTTTCCAACTCTCTCACCCTATTGTTTTCACTCTCCAAGGGAGTGGTCATTCATTGTTGAAGCTTCATCATGGGCTCTTGCTTTATCCATTGGGCCGATTGGCTATACACTTTCACTACCATGGAGGGGCGGTTATCTTGGTGCTAAGGGGCCTTCCACTATTCCATCCACCTTCTATTCAACGCCATCCACATTCTTGTCTATCGCATTTTCTTCATGGGCCACTCCAGGGGTAAGGAGGAGGATCTCATCCTCTCTCCCTTCATGTTCTTCATATTCTTTGCATCTCATGCATTCTGTTGCATCCATGCATTCATCGCATCTGTTGCATTGCATTCACATACACTTGCACTTCTTCTTTCCCGGATTTCCGGACCCGTATCTTCCCCGCCTTCTAGAACCTCCAGATCCTTCATCCTCTTCTAATCCACTCTCCCCGGGGCATCGCGTCCCCTTTCCTGCTATTTCCCTGGAACCTCCAGGTATTTTATCCCTCCTTTTAGGGCATGACGCCCTTTCTGATTTCACTCCTCCGGAACCTCCGGATCCTTCACCTCTCTCTTTATCCCTTGGGCATCGCGCCCCTTTCCGTCTTCTTCCTCCAGAACCTCCGGATCTTTCTCTTCTCCCGAGGCATCACGTCCCATGGTATCTTCCTCCTCTGGAACCCCCGGATTCTCCATCTTATTCTCTCTATCTTCCTTCAGGGCATCGCGCCCCTTTCTATCTTCTCCTTCCGGAACCTCCGGACCCTCCATCTTTCTTCTGATTCATCTTTCTGCTCCTCCGGGACATCACATCCTTCATTTTCTTCCTCCTTTTCCATCATCTTTTTCCCTATTTCTTCCCAGGGCATCGCGTCCCTCGATATTTTATTCCTCCAGAGCCTCTGGATTCCTCCTGTCATGATTCTCCTCCTCTGCCTCCGGACCCTCCGGATCCACCTCTTTCCATCTACCAATTTCTTCTTCTGATTCCTCCTGATCTCGGGTCCGACCCAACTTCTTCCACATCCACTGCTTTGGGCATCTGTCCTTTCTCCCACTGCTTCCGAGGCTTTAGTCCTCACCTCTCTTCTTGATATTTCACTTCTTCTGTAGACTGTTCTATGTAATCAGGGTCTCTGCACCTTAGTGAGGGAGTTCCGGCCCTTATCTCTCTTCCTTTTCTCCTTATTCGTCTGAGTCTGGTCTGAGCACCACTCCTTCTTTTTAAGCCACTTTAAATCCTTTAAGAGGACAAATCCCACGATGATCAACATCGCACCTGGCAACTATTTAAAGAAAGGTCGCAAGGTAATATGTTGGCATAAGTACGCATTTTATGATATCATTACCTCATTGCTTCACGCCTGATTTTCAAAATGAAGTGCTTCTTAACAAGATTAAGAGTGGTAGTTAAGACCTTTATCCTAGGTCGTATCTTTATCTTTACTAAATCATTGTCAAAAGAGTCTTTAGGCTTGTTTTTGCAGCACCATTGGTTAATAAGAACCCCGCGCTGGGAATTCAACATTCTCTCCCCGCTTGTTAAGAGTAACCCTTAGCTGGGCATTCCACACACTTCACGGCGTCCTTAGCCGGCTCCTTGGATAAAACACCGTTGCTACTTTGGCCATGCCATGAGAATTCCTGAAAGTTTTTTCTCTTCTTTACTCGGCCGCGTGCAGGGGCAAGAGGTTGACGGATGAGATGACCAACCCAGGGTAATCCCCAATACGAGAGGAGTCTCAAATAGGGGCAGTCTTGACCCAAAATCAATATGAGTTTTCATATGAGTTTTCATGATATACATCTCGTCAAAAGGGCTATTATGAAAATCAAGTCAAAATTTCGATAAAAGCAAAATTGTGAATTATGGCATGTCAAGAGTGGCAAAGTCCCCGCAGGGAAAAATCTGGTCGTATGCATGTCAATGGTCTAAAAATCAAAGGCACAAAGCCCCGGCACAACAGACTACCTCTTTGAGGGGAAACACCTTGGAAGGAATTCAAGTCCCGACATCTCCCATCCTGCATAAAGCTTATCCTCAATTATTCTTCTCTTCTCCCTCTAAGACCGAATGTTTCTCGGGTATGGCCTTGGTAGGGGCACCGTTAATCAAGGGCAGTCAGTTATAGGACGCCACCCTTCAATGCACGCGCGGCTTTGGGTAATTTTAGCGAAAGGGGAAGGAACGAGGACCCCTAGCCAGTGGTTCAAAAACACCCTTTGATGCTGCATTAACAAAGTCTAAATCAAAATCAAAAAAAATTTGAATATTTCCTAAGTCAAAATCAAAAAAAAATTGAATATGTTCTAAGCCAAAATCCAAAAAAAATTGAATATTTCTTGATCAAAATCCAACAAAAATTGAATATTTTCAAAATTTATAATAAAAATTCAAATATTTTTCAAAATCCACAAAAAAATTCAAATATTTTCAAAACTCATAAAAATTTGCATATTTCAAAATCTAAAAAAATTGCATTGTATTTTTTCTGATGGTGCTTTTGCAGGAACAACAACTTTGCAAGGACCAAGAGCACGGGATGAGTCCTCTCCATTCATTGCCATCTACCTTTTGATTCTTCCCATGTTCACAATTGATCACATCTTCATAATTTGCTACGCATTACTCCGATTATTCATCTCCAAATCTTTTTTATCAAATCTTACTGATCACTCCGCCGATGGGCATTATCAGATCTTGATCATTCAACTCCAAATCTTGATTAGCCAAGTTGTCATCCTCATGACAAACGACAAACAATGATGCTGTGCTATCTATGCTTTAATGATGCTATCTATGTTATTCATGCCTTTCACGCTGTGCACACTTGAATGCTATTCATGATATGATACATACATGCTATTGATGCTTTGACTCATGCTATGCTTGCTATGCTTAAATGCTTATTCATTGCTTATTATCTTTTATATCTTGGCTAATGATTTTTGAGCGCAGGATAAGGAGCTCTTGGTCCCGTCGACTGGGCATCATCATCCAAGCCCCACGGTGCTTGCACCTCATTTCTCAGTTCCCCCATGCTCATTGCTATTACCATCTTCCTGTATGCATTTTACTATATGTTACATACGCTACTAGATTATATCAAGGACCTTGTGACTTTGGTAAATCTGGGATTTGAGTTCCCCTTCATCAAAAATAATGATGATTCTAGAGGAGTCTTAGTCACACGGATAGGCCGTTGAGCTGTCCAAGATTGGGGACGATGGTTCCCTTTTGCGAGTTGATGCGTGGATAAACGGGCTTCGGCTTAGTATCGGCTCGCAGAATGGGTTTCTTGACCAAATCTGGGCAGCTTAACAATATTATCCTTGATTATCTTATATTTTCGTTTGTTTTAATTTTTCCTTTTAAACCCAGCATGCATTCATATAGGAGTTTGAAACAATTTTTGGAAAATCATTTTGATAAGCTGATTTGGAGAGTCAAATTGATCTTAATCTTTCCAGATATGAGATATTCATTGCTGAATGGAACCCTCAGTTCGTTTTGTCGTTGTTTTGGGTCATTTTCTCGAAAGCTCCTTGTTTGGATTTCTATCATCTTATCTCAATCCTTTTACTTTGATCCACCTTGGCTGCAGCACGTCCACATTGGCTGGTAACCGCTCCCCAATGGTGAAACCTACAGGTTTGTGACCTGGGGTACTTCCACCGCACTGGAAGTTGATCATTCTCCTTTGTGCCCGCGTACACACTCCTCCTCTTATCCAAACATCGTTGATTTCATTGAATTTCTCGGGATTGCTTCATCTCGAGTTTTTGATTTCATTCTCATCAAGTGATGTTGATTGCGTGTCTCATCACACCTTGGCATCTACTTTTCAGTTTGCTCTGCTCCCTTGCAAAGCAGACGCCAAGGCAGGGCAGCTGTAGACACGCCAAAATTGACGTTACTGTGAGTGCATCTCATATTACCTTGTAATGCCCCAATTTGACCCTCAAATTAACTTTGTTTGAGTGATTTTTCTCACTTTTCTTGGATTTCTCCCTTTTTTTTCTCCTTTTTCTTATTTTTTTCTATTTTTTTGGATTTTTCTGGATTTTCTGGATATGTTTCTCTATTTTTATGAATTTTCTCGAATTAACGACTTGAAGAGGGGCGTCATTTCATTTTAGGAAATTTAAAGAAAATAAAATAAAAGTGACGTCACGTGCATCAGGCGTCAATTGCATCTCAATTCCCATTTTCCTGGATTTTCTGAGAATTTTTTCGGATTTTTTTAAAAATAACGACTTTGCATGGGACGTTATTCTTATTTTAAATAAAAATAAAAATAAAAAAAAGTGAATTAACGACACATGTGAGGGCGTCACTTTTCAAATTGATTTTTTTAATATTATTTTCATCCCCCTTTGAGAGGTGATTTGGTGGCCTTCCTGGTGTCAGAAAAATACGCAAAAATAGTCATTGGAATCAGCACATTGAGATGCACCTCCACCTAAAAAATGGGAAAATAATATTGAGAAATGAAAAATGACCCTGTTTTGAATATTTTTGAATTAACGATGCTAAATCGGACGTCAATTTAATTGACGCCCGAACACATGGTCGTCCATTCTTTTTGGCTATTTATCATCTGGATTAACGCCCCTGTCCCCATCGTCAATTTATGAATTGACGCCCCTTTTCAGGTCGTGTTTCAACTTTCATGTTCTAATCGAACGCAGCCCTTTCCCAAAGAGTCCTTGCTTTGTTTGGTCACATTGCTCGATTGGGAACTTAATCCTTCCCATATTGGACTCTTGCCCATTCTTATCTTTCTATCATATGTGAGTCTACCCTATTAATAGAGACCTGCGGCTCTGTTAAAAGGATTCCTCCCTTTTTTTTCTTTCTTCTGCTTCTTCGATTCCTCTGTCTTCTTTTTTTTACGCAGGGTTGCTGCTGTTGCTTCTGACTGAAGGAGGGGCTCCTGCGCATCAACCTTCATCCTTTGAGGCTACCTCCCCATTGAGCATCCAAAGGCTAAAGAAACACAGGCTCCTGTCTTTTATTCTTCTTTTCTTTTTATTATCATTAGTTCATGTGTGCATGCACGTTCATCTCTTCTCATAATTTTTGTTACTCAACCACGTTGAGTATTTTCTTTGGTGCAACACTTGCACTCTTCTCCTTATTCTTATTCATCATCTTTTTTTTATTCATCATACATTCATCATATTCCACCCTTTTGCATAGGGGTTTAAGGGCCAACACCCACAAGGTGTGTTCTAATCTATGTTTTCGTGCTCATATTTTTGTGAATTTGATGCTACACACCTTGGTTTCTAATCCATATTCTTTTATTGGTGTTTGTTAATCTTGCAAGGGTAATCAATCAAGAAGAACTCTCTTCATCGGCCGGCCGATTGGAAGAGAAGGAAAAGCACCTACAATCACCCGTACTTTAAGGTATTTTTTGCGATCCCTCCTCCATTTTATTATTGTTATATCCTTTGAGGCCCTCGCGTCTCTGGCGATCACTCTCCTTGTTGGCACCTCGTGCGTTCTTATTTCTTTTATCTTTAATTGTCCGCAAGTGGATTTTCTTAGAATCTACACTTCACAAGATGTATAGTTGATCAAACATTGTTTACCAAGGTAAGCCATCCAGATATTCTTATCATTCAGATTTATGTGGATGACATTGTGTTTGGGTCAACTAACCCCAAATTGTGTGAGGAATTCTCTCAAATAATGACTGATGAATTTGAAATGAGCTCAATGGGTGAGCTCAAACTATTTCTTGGACTGCAGGTTACACAAACAGAAGATGGCACCTTCATCTCTCAGTCCAAGTATGTAAAGAACTTATTGAAGAAGTATAAAATGGACAACCTCAAGGAAATAGCTACTCCAATGGGTATCTCAACCAGTTTGGATGAAGATTCTAAAGGTAAACTTGTGGACCAAAGGCTATACAGAGGTATGATCGGATCTCTTCTCTATCTTACAGCATCTAGGCCTGATATACAATTTGCTGTGTGTTTATGCTCTAGATTTCAGGCAAGTCCTAAAGAAACTCACTTTAAAGCTGTGAAAAGGATTTTTAGGTATTTACTAGGCACCCAAGAACTAGGTCTCTGGTATCCTGCTAAGTGTGAGTTAGAGCTTCTAGCCTACACTGATGCAGACTATGCTGGGTGTCGAGTAGATAGAAAAAGTACCAGTGGCTACTGTCAATTCCTTGGTGGCTGTCTAGTGTCTTGGGCATCTAAGAAGTAACACACTGTAGCATTATCCACAGCTGAAGCTGAGTATGTTGCAGCATGTAATTGTGCAGCCCAAGTACTTTGGATTAAGCATCAACTGGCTGATTATCAGATAAATCTGGGATGCATTCCACTTTTATGTGATAATACTAGTGCTATATGCCTTGCTAAAAATCATGTTCACCATTCTAGGACTAAGCATATAGAGATAAAACATCATTTTCTTAGAGATGCTGTAAATAAAGAGGAGATTGAAATGAATTTCATAGAAACTGAAAAACAAATTGTTGATATTTTTACTAAGCCTCTTGGGAATGAAAATTTTAAGTTTCTTATAAGAGAACTTGGCTTATGTAAATTTCAGCATGATGAATGATTGTTTAATTGCTGTGAATAAAATCTCTGATGTGGACTTATTTTTGATTGCTTGGATAAATCATGTGGATGTAGAACTGTCATGCATTGCATATATTCAGGGGGAGCTTGTCGAGTATTTGCATGTCTTTGCATATCATTCATTCATGACCTATGCATAAGCTCTCTCTCATTTAATTCTTACCTTTCATTAGCAAATTGCATGCATATAGACAGGGGGAGTATTGCTAGAAATTCAGAGTGTTTCTTGAAGTCATTCAACCTTTAAATCTGAATACTTGTCTCTGACATTATGGCAATCTGTTGGTCAGTTCTGATTTCTAAGCAGTAGAAAATGGACTTCTTCATTTATAAGAATTTGAATGGTTCAAAGAATGATGTGATGGTTTAAATCTTATAATGGTTGGAGTTTAAAGATTGCAATCAGTATATAAGTAAGCTGAAAATTGATAAAACTCTCAACCTCTTTCTTATTTCATGTCAGACAAAGCTAATCATATCTGAAATCTGAAAACTCATCTGAAATCATGATTAGAGAGGATAAGTATATGTATTGTTCTTAAACAAGTCATTCTGAAACATAATAAAGGACAGCTAAGAAAGATATTGAAAAATATTGAAAATCATTGAAAATTAATATTGGCAGAGCAATGACTGGTAAATCACTGAGAAACTGAGTGATCCATCAAAGAAGTGGACAACACTCATGTCATGAAGTGTATCAGCTATCTCTGTTTAAAATGATTCAAAACAGCATGCTGGTTTCACTGAGTACCTGGGGGTAACTGACGTCTGATAAACGTGTACCCTCATACAAAAAGGTATAACTCAGTTCTGTTGAATTTGATCATAGGCAGAATGGTCCATCTTGTTGAGTATCTAGGGGTATTGGCGTCTTATAAACGTATACCCTTACGCAAAAAGACTTATGGTACCTGAATGCTCAAAATGATCTAATATTGATAATGCTGCTCCTTCAAAAGAAAAGTTCATGAGTGTCAATTTGTTTAGTTTCAATACATGACTTGGGTTCTCTCAATATTTTTTTTGAGACTATGAAAGTAAGATATTATGAAACTGAATCTTTCATGCAAATGTGATTCTGGTTTACTGTTTTATCATGCACAGTGAACTTATCTATTGCTTGTAGTGCATGAACTCCAAATTTTATCATTCTTAAACCAGAAATCTTTCTGATAGCAGTTTATAAATTCATATGACTGAAGACTCTATGCTTTAGAATGCTTATTCATGAACTACATGTTCAGAATGCCAGTCAGTTCTTCTCTTGATTCCTCCATTGTATTTAATTTTTCCCTCCTCTTTGTTGATGGCAAAGGGGGAGAATATTATCTAGGGGATGTCTAGGGGGAGAATGTCTAGGGGGAGAATACATATCTGTCTGAATTCTGAATTCATTCCAAGGGAGAGTTTGAGGCAGTGAGTTGCATGCATTCATAGCATCTGCATGTCAATCTTCATAACACATCATGTCTTTCATCAAACATATATCTATATGACAGGATGTTGCTATTCTACTGCATATGGGATTGCCATCATCAAAAAGGAGGAGATTGTTGTGACCCCTCTATGTTGATGATGTTGACACTTGCATTATTTCATTGGCAACACCATTGTTTTGATTGATTGGCAACTACTTTTGATTTGATGAAAATGCTCTATCAGATTGACTATGTGTTCTTTGCATTTAATACACTACTGTCTGCATTTCTCACTGTCATGGGTCGACACATCAGAGGATGGGTCGACTCCTCCAGCAGACTTGTTTAGACTGAGTCTATACACTGGAAACTCTCATATCAATTGAGTCTATACATCGTCCATTTCAGATAAAGTCCACACACTGCATTTCATTTGAATTGGTTAAGTATGTACAGCGTCAACGCATCTCACTGGCTCATGTTACAGCGTCAACGCACTTCATTGGAAGTGTGTACAGCGTCAACTCGCTAAGTGTGTACAGCGTCAACGCATGAAGTCTGTACATCAGTCTTAATATTCTAAGTCTGTACAGCCGTTGGCTTTGAACCTCAAAGTCTGTACATTAGCTTCACTTCATCAAGTCTGTACATTGAATCGCCAACTTCTTTGAAGCCCATACATCGCTCAAAGTCTATACAGAGTCCAGCGTCTTAGTTAGTGTCTCATGCAATTGAGCAAAGTCTGTACATCGGTCTTTCAGCAAGTCTAAACATCGTCCATCTTTGTTAGCGTCTCAGGCATTGGGCTAAGTCTGTACAGCATTCAATGTCTAGAGTTTCATGAAGTCTGTACATCAGACTGTTACAGCAAGTCTGTACATTGTCCGTCTTCCTTAGCGTTTTGATATTTGAAGTCTATACATCCATCGTGGAGCTTCAAGTCTACACATCGCTTGATTTCCTAAAGTCTGTACATCCACAGTGTTACTTGAAGTCTGGACATTGGTCTTCAAACTCAAAGTCTGCACATGGTATTCAAATCTAAAGTCTGCACATTGGTCTTCGAATCCAAAGTCTCTACAATAGTCTTCACACTTGAAGTCTATACATTCGATGTGTAGAGTTGATGTCTATACTGTGTCTTATGCTGATCGAGTCTACACACTGGTCGGTGGCAAGCCTGTACACTGGCCTCAGCTTCTCAAGTCCATACATTGGCTTCAAGACTTTCAAGTCTATACACTGACGACTGAACTGAGAACTCTATACATTGTCTGTCTGCACTAGAGTCTCATGGAGTCTATGCATTGCACTCGTCTTCTAAAGTCTATACACTGAAGTCTTCACATTCGTCTGCATTACATGAAGTCCATACAGTGGGTAAAGTCTGTACACTGTCGATTGAAGAGTGTCGATTGAAGGCAAAGTCTGTACATTGCCTTTGTGCTTCAAAGCCTGTCGATTGAAGAGTCTACACACTGGTTGTTCACACGTCCCTGTAGTCTGAAGTCTCTACATTGCATATAAGCATGAAAGTTTGTACAGCAGGCAAGTGTGTACATACATCAGTGAACACATCAAGTCTATACACCGTATGTGTTCATCTGATCTTCATGAAGTCTATACACCGCGTGTGTTCAGCTGTGTTTCATGAAGTCTATACATCGCTTGCCTTCATCCGATCATCATGAAGTCTTCACAGCGCCTGCCTTCATCTGAGGCTTATGAAGCCTTTGTATTCATTAAGTCTAAACACTGCGTTGTGCATACTTTACACTACTTTCGCCTTCACAGCTAAGTCTATACAATGCTTTGCATTCTTCAGAGTCTGTACAGGGTTTTAGACTTAAACTGATGACTTCGTTTCATCTGTCTGACAGGGACTGAAGAGACAAATGAAGGGCACGTGATCTGAGGTACCTGGCTCATGATCCGAGAAGGACAAGGTATCCAGATGAGGACACGTGTACTGACACTCCATTGGATGCTGCCACGTGGTTCAAATTGCTGGGTGGGAAACGTGGAGAGAACACGCCTGTTGTTGTTGCTGCTATATAAATAAGCCTTCTTCCACAGAAGAAGACATCGAAGGAGAAGAAGAGAAAGTCTATGCACTCAGCAGCAGTGAGCCTTCGATCCACAGAGAGAAAAGAGAGAAGAAGAAGATACAGAGAAGAAGAAGAAGAAAAGAAATAGAGAAGAAGAAAACGAGAGAAGAAGAGATCGAGAGAGATGAGCTGAGAGAGAGCTGATTGAGATTGAGATTAAGAGTGAGAGTGAGCTTGTATCTCTGTCCCGTGGTTCAAAACCAGAGCTGAGCATTGCTCTTAGAGCTATATTGATTTTGAGTTTTTCTGTTTTCGTTTTGATTCTATCTTTCATTTCCGAATACTGTTTCTTCAAGCTGTGTGTCAGCGGTCTTGCACTGGTAGTCTCCACTGGACGGGTTAAGCTGTATTTCCCCAGCGGTTGCAGAGGATCAGATCCTCTGGTCGGCAAGCTGTAGTGCCCAGCGAAGCTGTGTATCAGCGGATTGTTTGGCCAAGCTGTAAAGCCCAGCGGACGCAAGCTGTGCTGCGCAGCAGGAAGCCATACTCGGTTGAGTGTGGGGTGGACGTAGGTCATTGATCGAACCACCTAAAAATCGTGTGTGCATTGTGTTTGTGTGATTGCTTCTGAACTGTGTGTGCTGGTATCCTTTGCTTAGCTTCATTGATTATATCGCTCATACTTATGCCTAGCTTTCGATATATAGATATGGTGAATGGCTTTCATGGGTCTACCCTTTGCTCAGCATTCTTCCTTTAGCTTAACTGATATTTGCCTAAATTTCGCTTTAGAACTTACAGTAGTTTTAAATTAGGCAAGTTGATCTATTCACCCCCCTCTAGATCCACACTTAGTGGAGATAGACTGCGTCCATCTAACCCAACAGAGGCCACATCCAGGTGGGGGATGCGCAGGGCTTCTGATTTGAATCTGTTGATATAAGCCCACAATTTCTCCCCATGTTCTTGCTTGAGGGCCAATAATCCTGCCACTGACTGGGGTGGACCGCTGCCGGCGACGCCTTCCTTGAACACTCGCCCGAATTGCTTGAAGTTATGGATGCTACCGGGGGAGAGGGCCCTGAACCATGCTTGAGCACCCTGAACCAGAGTGGTCACGAACGCTTGGCACTTGATTACGTCGGACGCCCCATGTAAGGTCATTAGGGCGTCGAAGCTGTTGTAGTGGTCGGCCGAGTCTCCCTGGCCATCATACGACTTGAAGATCGGGAGTGAGATCCTGGGCGATATCTCTGCCTTCAAAATATAGTCGGAGAACGGGGATCGCTCCTCATCCTCCAAAGGAGAGGTCTTATGCAAGGCGCGGAGGGCGCGCTCTTGCTCTGCGAAACGCCTCTTAAAGTCTCACAGCCGGAGAGACAGCTCTGATTGTCGTTGGCCCGAGGGGTTGGTGGGTGCACTTGCATGCTGTCCCGACGCTCCTCCGGGGCCTAGGCTTCTAGAAATGGTCGGCGTACTCTAGTCTTCTCCCTCCTTGGGGTTTAGGAGGCTTCTTGCTCCGAGGGAGGGGCCTGCGATGGTCCTCCTGACAGGTTGCGGATGAGCCGCTGCCCCCGGAGGGTAAAACGGCCTCCAGTGATTTGCTGGGAGGCATCTCCACATGGGGGGCACTTCCGAGGGAGCTGCGACTTCTCCTCCATGGCCGCCTAGGCCCTCATGAGATCCACGAGGGCATCCAGTTTTGTGTTGAGGATTTGGAGGGCGTCGGTGCTCCCGTCAGGAAGCTGTTCCCCCTCCACCGATGGAGGTACTTCATTGGCGGGGTTGCTCGGCGGGGAGTTCTCCGTGGCGAGAGAAGGTGCACCTTCTTTCGCCGCCGGGGCCTTTCCCTTATCGCCGGCAATCCTCCTGCCAGAATTCCTTCGCACCATGATGGCTCTTTGTGCGTTTCCCACATACGGCGCCAGTTCATCCAGGGGCGATCTCGCACTGCTCCTGAGCGGGGAAGAGGATGACCACGTACCCTTGAAGTGTGAACTGCAAGAAGGGAAATGAGTCAGAGGTGCCCATGGATAGATCCCCGGGGAAGACCCTCCGATGCTTAAGTCAGCAAAGTAGTAGAGCTCTGGTGCAAAGGGAATAGTTAGGAGGAAGGTGGGAGCGCGAGATCCCTCTCCACCAAAAGGTGAAGTGGTACCTGCTCAGGGTTTTGGCTCTTACCTTTGCTTACCTCTTGTAGTAGGGCTTTTCCAGTTTAAATAGTGACCTGTTGTGCGACTGATCCCTGTAAGCGGAGGAGTCTCAGGGGGGTTACGTCTTTCATGCGGGCTCCTTATAGCACGCGGGCTCTTGGTCTCCCCTATCCCCTTGAGCTTCCTGCCATTAAGGGACTTGCAATGGCCGTACTAATAAGCTTCCATCAGTGAGCCCGAGCGATAGGCACTTGCCCCGGAGTGTTCTCCCGAGCAATGAGTGCATGGTCGGGACAAGGAATAGGGGGCTCCGGGGGAGCTTTCCCAATCGAACTGATGCTCAGACTTCCCAACCCGAAGGCCGCCTAGGAAGCGCTTGTACCGAGTGAGTTTTGGGGCTTTATACTAAATGGGCCTGGGGGCTGCCACCTCGAGGAGTTGGGCCTCATTCGGTCAGATTTAGACCTCGTTTGGCCTCTCCGTACGGGCGATGAGATTTCACCTCTCCATACATTATGTTTCAAGGGCTCTTCTTGCATTATAGCAGTAGCTTGTGTTCTTATCAGTTAAGTTTTTAATTGGGCAAAGTTTTTGAAAGGATCTATTCAACCCCCCCTTGTAGATCCGTTGCACCCTTGGGACCTAACAATTGGTATCAAAGTGGGCTCTGACATTATTAGATTTAACAATCTGTAGAGAAACGATCCCGGTGCGGTTGTCGTTGTTTAATTCCATGAACCATGTTTGTAGATTGCTTGCCGATGTTTGATGGCTCCAACTTCTCCACCTGGTTAGGTAGGATGAGCAAGTTTGTGGTTACTGTTGATCCAAACCTATGGACCTTAATTTCTCATGGGCCACATAAATTGCCTAAGGAGAAATCGAAATGGACTGAGGATCATAAATTTAAAAAAAAAATAATATCAAGGCTCTACAAATGATGAAACCTGTCGTGAATATTACTATCCTTCCTTCCTTATCTTCATGCAGCTCTGCCAAAGAAATCTTGGATGATCTAACTACCATCTATCAAGAAGAGAATCACAAATGCATGATGGCCAAAGGGAGTGATCAAACAAGCGATGGAGAATTTGAAGAGGTAAGCTCTATCTTTGAGAACTTCTCCATGGAAGATTGGCAAAATGCTTATGCTGAATTGCTTGACATGTATGAGAAATCAAGAAAACAGAATAAATCCTTGAGAAAGAAGTTAAATAATTCAGCTCATTGATTCTGACAATGAAAGCTTGAAAGCCTTTAAGTCTGAAAATAAAAAACTTGGGGAGGAAACAATTTAATTCTTGAAAAATTGGAAGCTGTTGAGGTAGTAAATGCAGAACTTCAGGAAAATCTTGAAAAATCTGAAACTTAAAATCGAAAACTAAGAAAAGAAGTTGAAAACACATGTTCTGATAATTCTGCTTGCATTGAGTGTTCTTTTGTATAGGAATTGAATGAAGATATCCACTCAGATCTTAAATGGTAAAAAGATCTAATTGCTTCTTTAAGAGAAGAAAATAAAGACTTGCTGGATAAGAAATTAGAACTTGAACAAGTGGAGGAGGAGCTAAAAGAAAAATTAAGTTCAACGCCCAATGTTGAAAAATATGTCGAGGAAATTGAAAATCTGAAAGAACAAAACAAGAAGCTCAATGAATTGAACACAGCCATGTCTAATAGATTGCTTTTTCTTGAAAAAGAAAAATCTATCCTGGATAAACCAGACTCTGAAAAACTAGAAAGTAAGATGGAAAGTTTGAAAACTATCAATAAAATGTTGAATGAGAAGGCTGCCTCTCATGAAGAAGAAATAGCCAGCTATGAGCTTCACATTTCAAACCTTGAGTCTAAAATTTTTGAATTAAACAACTCTCTAGCTAAATTTGTAAGTGGAAGGGATAACTTAGATAAACTTCTTGGAAGTAAGGTGAACTTCCAAAGAGAGCGGCTGGGTTACAACCCAGTGAACAAAAAGAGTTTTGAAAATAAACTCTACACATCCTTTGTGTGTGGTTCTTAATCAACCAGTAATTCCAATCCACCCTTGTTTCAGTTCACTGCCTAGATGGATCAGAAGCAACCTGCTAAGAAAAATCAGAACCAAACTGAAAAATTGAAGAAGAGTAATAATTTACAGAACAAGCCCAAGAATTTTTCTGCTACCACTGTGCATGCTATACACAAATCTCCTGGACATTCACATGCACACACCATGAGAATTTCCTGTCATTATTGTGGTAAAATTGGGCACATAATGCATGACTGTCTTGCTTTGAAAAATGATGAATTAAGAGCAGGCAAGAACAGGAGAAATAATGCAGGAAGCACTAGCAAGGGAAAGGTCTACGCCGGGAGGAAGCATGCTCAGCACACTCCTGTTCAGAAGCCAAGAGATGGTCTGATGCATCGACACACCCCTCAGGATAGGTCGACGCATCCTAAGCCCACCAGAAGAAATATTCCTCCTTGCTGCTTTCACTATGGAAAGATTGGCCACACAGTCAAGGATTGTTGTCATCTGAAAGGAAGAACCCACTCTCATGCCAAAAAGGGTAACTTCCATGCTCATTCCCAAAAGCTCAATGCCCATGCACACAAGAGAAATGGGAATTATTTTGTGTGCTACTTTTATTGCGGTGAGTATGGTCACATCCTTGATAACTGTCATTTGATAAGAAGTGATGAACTGACTGCTGAAAAGAAAAGAAATTTGCATGCTAGGCATATTGCTAACCATCAAGGATCTAAGAAAATTTGGGTACCTAAGAATTCAAAATGAGAACTTTGGGTGCAGGGTGCCTTGGAGCTGAACAAAAGACCAGCTGAAAATGGAAGCTCAAGGTACAGGTTTGTAAATAAGTCCTTCCTTGAATTCGTGTCTATATCTGCAAGATAGTTTCTCTTCTAGTTACGACAATTAAGTATTCTTCTTGCCTTCAGTAAAATCATGCAAGTCTGAAAACCTCTCTTCTGAACATCTGAAATTCCTCCATGACCAAAATTGAAAATCTTGCTGTTAGAATGACTGAGTTTCTGGTATATCAAAAGGTGTATGTTGGAATGATGGGTTAAGCCTATCAGAAAGACAGCAATTTGTATGAGGTGATCTTCTGATCTAAAGTTTTCTGCCTCATACCAGAAATCAAAAACCTCTGATGCTTGATTCATGAAAAATATGTTATTCTGAATGAAGCAATCTCATGTTGAAATTGCTGATAGTGGAATTGATATGATCATGAGTTGCTGTTAAAAACTTGCATGTTTGTGGTTTAGCTTGTTACTACTCCCAACTTGGCGGACATATGATTTTCTTGTCTATCATTGTTAACCATTGGTTTTGATGATGTCTGTCATGACTGCATTTAATCCAACTCATCATTCATGTGGACATATGTAACCTGTTATTGAGTGTCCTAACTTCCGGAAGCATGGGACTAAGGGGGAGTCTAAGAATTTGCATCTCGATTTAGAATGCATTGCAAATGTCTTGTATCTGCATGTGTTGTGGACCTTAAGCACCGTATTGTGGTCTCATGCATTCCAATGCATATCACGTTAAGGGACCTAACAGTCAAATGTTCATGAAAGTCATAGATTGCATACCCTCTTGTTGTTTCTCGTAAAGGCATTCTGTGACCCATGTACAAGTTTAGGGGGAGTCAACGTAAAAGTCCAGCCTACTCTCTTGCATATCTTGTTGACATATGGATTGATTGCACATTCTCAGGGGGAGCTTGATTCTCTGTTTGACAAGTTTTTCATACTAGCTATGGTGTGCCTCCTGTCTAATGAACTTTTAAATAAAAAAGGAGAAATATTGGGTTTCAAGCAAATGGAAAACTATGTTTGAATGCATATGTTTGACATGTGGTTTTCAACTGATTTGCATGTAGAATTTAAAAAAAAATGTGTGTGCTTGCTAAAAAGGTTGATCTAGCCATGTGCTCTCTATTCTTTCTACATACTGTCTGATCAGTGTGTCGACCAACAACTCCTAGTGAGTCGACTCCACAATTGAAATCTCTGTAACCTCCGTTCTGTCTGAGCTAAGTGTGTTAACGTCGTGAGGTACCTACGTCAATGCACCAAGTCTCTTGCTAGCCTTCTTTGCCTCTTCCAATCTGAACCCACTATACATCCTGAGGGGGAGAATTCACTGTCCTTTTTCACCCTCCTCTCAACTGCATTCTCTGTTTAAACCAGCTCTTTGCATCATGTTGATGTGGTCTTCCTTGGAGCTGAAATATTGAAATCTGAATCTCCTTGATATTTTTGAAAAGTTGTCATCTGCGTCTTCATGCTTGGCTGCTTATCTCCAAAATTCCTTGAATGCGTTGAACTCCTTGGATAACTTTCTATATGTTGTTGAGTACATTTATCAGAGTAAATCCTCAAGAGGAATCTTCTCTTATAGAGTTCTATGATTGCCCAGGATATAAAATTGTTGGTTTAAGTTTAATGGGTTCATGAGTTTTGAACTGAACTTTCATGAAAGTGGTTGTATTCAATCTTAATAGACCTACACCAGCATTTCATGTAATATCTTGCTATGCCTTCTGAAATCTGAAAGTTTATCTTAAGCACAAAGGCATCTTTGATTGAGGAACTGAAATGTAATATTATTTTTAAACATCAATCAATATGTGTTTCAAAAAGGGGCTACACTTAATGAAAGCAATGAAATTCAGTCATGCTGAGTAACTGGGGATATTGGTGTCTAATAAATGTATATCCTTATGTAAAAAGGTGTGTCCTGAGTTCAGTGCTCTAAGGTAGAGCAATGGCAATTGTTTCACTGAGAAACCGAGTCCCTTCATCAATGAAGTGGAGTGGACAAAGTCATGAAGTGTCTTGCTACCTCTATTCTAATTGAAGCAGAATGGTGAGCTATACTGAGTAACTGGGGGTGCTGGCGTCTGATCAACGTGCACTCTCATGTCAAAAGGTGCATGCTACACCTGAATGCTCTTGAAAAAATGAAAAGCAATAACAGTTGGTATCAAATAGTGGTTTCAAAAGAAAAATCTGAACTTGTAGTGCCCATGGATAAAATCAGAAACTTCAAGTGTTTAACCTCAATATTTATTATAGTTTCCTTCAAGGGACTTTTGGAATTGATTGAGTAGGATGAAAGGAGGTTAACTTGATCTCTATATGCAATATTGGTTCATTTCTTTTAATTTTGAATGCAATTTTTTTCAAATGCTTATTATTGAGAAACTCAAAATTCATCAGTTTTAAACCAATCTGATTATAAGGGCTTTGTCATTGAAATTCTATAACCGAAGATTCTAAAAAATCTCTGACTCTGCTTTTATGAATTTGGCTTTAGGATTGAAGTACTCCCATCCTAAGATTTTTTGAATCTGGTTCCTCTATAATTCCAAGTGTCGACTCTAAGGGTCGACCCCTTGTGTCCATACTTCATGTCTGGCTGTCTTGGCATATGACCTTAAGACAAATCAGCTTCTTGTTGATATATGCTCCCGGTTGCTACTTCAGGACCTAACAATTGGTCCTTCTGTGATAAACTCTCCTGGCTGCTATGAAAGCATCGCCTCTCTAAACATTTGGTAATCATGTTTCATTGTGTAATTGGTTGGTTTGCATTTCCTTCATCCATGCATTGCATAGAAAATATTTAAAAAATCTAAAAAATAGAAAACCAAAAATTTGAAAAACTCTGAAAACTAAATCAGTTCTTTGATTGTCGATCTAATCTCAGATTGCATCTCTTGCATGTCCAACTATCTTGCATGTACCTGCCTCATCTAATCTTGGACATTTCTGCACATACCACTCATGATTCAGTCTATGGTGCTTTTCTGTAACTTCTTGGCAATCAATGCTAATTTGTGTGGCCTGTTTATGCCAAGCCAAGAGACATTACAATTACAAGGGACCCATCAATCTGCTCACTTGCTTGAGTTTTGCATTTAAATCTTTATCACACTATGTGCTCCAGAACTCATTGCATGTAACATCATAATGACTTATAGTTGCATATTCTGACTTTGTAATTGGCTTTAATCTAAGCCCTCTTTGCTAATGGCAAAGGGGGAGAAGTTGTGATAAGTCATTGTCTATTTCATGACTATATTTCTTTAAGAAATGACTCATAATGAACTCTTAATGACTTATAGTTGCCATCATCAAAAAGGGGGAGAATGTTGGGCATGTATGGAACATGCTAGATTCTTTTGTTTTGATGATGCCTGACTATGACTCATTGATGAGTCTTATTTACATTTGATGATGTCAACATTCATGCAGTTTTGGTCAAATGAAGATTGAGCAGTATATGACCTCATGAAGATGAGCAGTGTAAAGATATCATGCAATGGCGTCATGTGATTTGATGCATTGACCAAAGGGTATGAACAAGGCCAGCCAACTGCAGTGCAATAGAAGCTCCAGATCCAAGAGTACCTTAAGTGCTGAAATTCAGTTGCAAGTTTAAGAGAAAGCAAGCAAGTCAATTTGAGAATTGAGTAGGGACATTGGCAGAACAAACATCATAGATTATCCTCCGAGATGCAACAAAGGGCTCTCCCAATATTGATATGAAGCTGAAAATGATTGGGAAAAACTTCAAGGACAAGGAGATATGCATATGATGGAACTTAGTTGCAAAGGTTGAGCAGAATTCAGATAACAAGTGCAACCACAAGAAGACTATGTCGACCCTAGATCAGGCGGCGTCAACGCATTGATCTCAAAAGGAAGAAAAGTTCTAACAGGCTTAAAGGACAGGTTGACCTCATATCCGCACTGCGTCGACCTCATGAACGCATGGGAATTGCAAGTGTCGACCCCAGGAGTCGACCCTTTGCCACGAAGGTTCTGTCGGTCTAAGCTGCGTTGACCCCATCTCAACGCTGCGTCGACCTAAGGCCTTCTCAAATGGAAGAAAAGCCCAAATGGGCTTCGGCCGCGTCGACCTCATGGGAGCTATTGTGTCGACCTCACTCTTGCTCAACTGAAGAAAAACTTAAGCTGGCCAACAAAAGCGTCGACCTCACTTCATCAGGAAGTCGACCTCAGTGTCTTCCAGAACCTGTTATACGGGCAGTTTCTTTAAGACAGGTCGACCTCATTCCAACTCTTGTCAACAAGAGGTCGACCTCATGTTGTTTTCCATAAGCTCTTCTGCCTAATTCTGTCAGACATGCCAGTTCATCCAGTAGCCAAAAATAGCAACTAGAAACCTCCAAAAACATGGTTTTTGAGGGATGGAAAAGGTTCATAGGACAGTGGACTATCCTCTTCATCATGAGGCTACAGTACAACCTTTTGGGAAAAATCTTTTGGGCAGCCACCAGATTAAGGAAAGATCAGTTCTTCCTGTACTACACTTTTTGGTCTCAACCAATGGGATTACAGTCCAAGGAAATTACCAAGGATAGAGGACTGCCCTCCTTCTGTCATGGCCAATGAGGAGGCTGATCTTGTAGAAGCTCTCTATCCAAGACCATCATTTCTTCTCAAACAATACAGATCTTGGAGGGAAAATCGGCTTGACTCTGCTATACTGCCATGTGACCAATCCAATTACAGAACCAAGAAAAGATTGTGAAAAAGAAATATTTTCTACAACCCATGGGACAATCAAATTGAAGTCTGGGAAGATTATTTTACTCCTGCTCTCCCATGTTCGTTGGACCAATCAGAAGAAGAGGTTCTTTTCAAAGAACCATTGTTCACTCCAGCCAATCAAACCTTAGATTTTCTTGGAGGGAAATCTTCTACCTGGTCTTGGAAGAAAACTACAGGTCTGGATATATACATGCTGGACCAATCAGAGAAGTAGCTTATTCCAAGAAGCATCATGGCTACTCCACCCAATCAAGTTCAGATATGAATGAGACTGGAGAAAAAGAAAATCTCCATTTTCTTTCTGGGCCAATCAAATTCAAGTCCAGATTCATTTTGTGATCCTGCTATCAGATTTGGTGGACCAATCAAAAGAGAAGGTCAGTGGTCAAAAGAAGTTTTTGAATTCCAACCAATTGCAATGCAGGAACTTGGAGAGAAATTCCTCTGCCAGCTCTTCTATATATACTTGAAGCTTCTAATGAAGAAGTTGCTGTCTTGAAGAGAAAAGCCCACGTCTCCCATGAGCCTTCAATAGAAACCTGTGAGAAAGAAAAGGAAGGGGTGTAGAGAGCAGCCCAGCCCTGGTTCAAGCCAAAACCAATGGTGTGAATGGAAAAAGAAGCTGAAAGGAGTGCAACCCATCCTTGCAGCCGGCCTAAGCTTGATAGAGCTTCAAGAGTTCGATCTGAAGCCACCGTGCCTTCTCATTGTGTTGATTTTTATGATTTTATTGTGTCTTTGCAATCTGTAAACCATGTGTGTCCGGTGCACTTGTGTGAGACCAGAAGTGTGTTTGCTGCACTTACAGTTTGTTATTTTCTTTTTTGTGTGTGTGGCGCTCGTCCCTGTGTGTGTGCATGTCTAGTGGATCTCATCTATGCCCCTTCTCCTTGAAGAAAAGTGGGCTATGTCATGAGATACCTTTTTTAACTCTGCAGAAAATTGGAGTAACATTCAAGGCAGAGCAATGGCAAGCTTGCTGAGAAATATGTCCCCTCATCAATGAAATGAGGTCTGATATGTCATGAGGTGACAATGCTATCTCTGTTCAAATTTAAGGCATGATAGTCAGTCATACCAAGTACCTAGGGATACTAGCGTCTAAACAACGTGTATCCTCGAGATACAAGACATGCACTGGACTTAATTGCTCGTAAAAATCTTCTTGTGCTTAAAGAAAATTATGTGCCTGATAGCTAAAGATAAAAGGAAAATTTTTGAAACTCTGGAAATCCATAAGAACTTCATGCTTGTTTAACCTCAATACTGGTTTGTGTGACACTCGAAGGCGTCATTAAAATTGAGTGAGTATGACTAAGAAAGGTTAAACATGGTTTTGACATGCAATTCTTGTTCATTTCTATTAAAACAAGAATGTAGATGTCTTTCAAGCAAATTCCATTGACAAACTCAGATATCAGTAGATTTGAACCATGCAAATTGAATAAGGATCATGTCATTGGATGCACATAATGGGCGACTCTGAACATACTTCTTCTCAGTGTTATGAAATTAGTATCATATTGTGAATCTCCTTGTATCATCAATCCTCAACTCATCTGATAGGTTGTATTTCTCCAAAATTCCTCCTCATGCATCTCTGTTCCTCCTTTTTGCTAATGTCAAAGGGGGAGAGTTGTTTCGTGAGTCATTCATAGTGGTGAGTCATTCAAACAGAGAGCGTAATTGAGTCATTTAAGGGAGCCGAGTCATTTGAAGGAGAGAGCATGTGTATTTCTTTATGCATATGTATTAAAATTGCTTTAATTGTGTCATATTAACATATAATGACTCACAGTGTTGCCATCATTCTGCGGTTTTGATGCTGTCTAACATCATGAGTCATTGATACTCTGCGGTTTTAATGCTGTCTAACACCATGAGTCAATGACTTTCTAATGATACTTTGATATTCTCGTTGCAGATCAAGTAAAAGGCTCAAATGAATCTAAGACTCACAATATGTGCCAGCAAAGATTGAAAGAAATCAAGTGCATAGAAATCGAGGCAATTGGTTGCATAAAAATCAAGGCAGATGATGAAAAATAGGTGGCCAGGCTGAAAACATGAAAAGTGAAGAAGAAGTGTCGACCTCATGGAGCCACTACATCAACCTCACAGCTTAACTGTCATACTGGCAGTTTTCTTAAGACAAGTCGACACTACAGTTACAGCAGGTCGACACCATGGTGCTTCCAGAAAGCGTTGAAGACAGGATTTTATAAAGCAGCGTCGACACTACAGTTATAGCAGGTCGACACCATGGTGCTTCCAAAAAGTGTTGAATATAGGATTTTATAAAGCAGTGTCGACACCACAGTTACAGCAGGTCGATCTCATGGTTCTCCCAGAAGCACTTTAAGTTGTTTTCTGTCAAACACGTCAGGTCATCCAGGGAATAAAAATATGAACTGTAAACCTCCAAAAATATGGATTTCGAGGTCTAGAGGAAGCTTCAAGGTCAGACATGTGTCTCAGCCATCATCACCATACTTGAACAACTTTTTGGAGGCAGCTGCGTCAGAGTCCAAATCTGGGAAATGTCTCTTGTCATGACACACCACTTTCTGCAGGCAACCAATGGGATATTGTCACGCCCCGACGTGGAATATCAGAACCGGTAGTAGAAAAATTAATAATAATATATTGATTTCCAGACATGCTACGACCTACGCTAGAGAATCTATAACATTCACCACAGTACCAAGGATAGATAATGATTCTACCAATCTAATAATTATTTAATGAACCATAAAACAAGTTTACATCATTTCCAACCAGGAACATAAGAAAAACCTTCAAAAACACTTATCAGCTTGACACTATTACAATCATTGACTCTATTACAACATTCACTTGACAACATTCTAAACCACAATTAGACTCGAGACATCCATGAATGACTCCACATAGTCTTTTAACTGGCTCGCTCCAGGTCTTCACTCTTGCCCATCCCCCTCAGTTTGCGAGTCCTCACCTAAGCTACCTGAAAAGGGGAAAACAACTGGGTGAGCGAACGCTCAGTAGGTACTAGCAGGCAAGTTTAAGTAATTAACCAATTTGCATTTATGTTGTACGAGAAAGAAAAATGAGATGACGATATAAATAACAGAATAAGGACAGTAAGAGAACATGAGCAAAGTATAACTGAAAATGGCCAATCAAGCATGAAATAACCAAGTCATGTAAATACGTGAAGGAATCGTGTAAAGGAATATGTCGTAGACATCATGCTAGTCATGCACTCGGTGCAATGCCTCACCATGTCATTACAACTCCCCGAGGCACTAGTACTTTTCGGGCGCTCCTCCCAGGACCAGACCGGGCCCTTATGATGCATTGGCACTGATTTAATGGATCCAAGATCCCAAGTTATGTCTAGACATTAATCCAGCAAAATGGCCAAAATTCAAGATATAGAACTTACCTCGAAAAATTCCAAGGGTAAGTTGAAGTAGACATCATGTCTAGAAAGTTCAAGTTATCAAGAACCAACAGGTCCTTGTATTCCAACACCAAGAATCACGGAAATCATTTCTGGAAGATACACGGTCCATATTGGGCCGCTCAGAGGATGAACGGTCTCTAACCGGATAGCTCTAGAAGGATTAGGCTGAAGAGCAGCCTAATAGAAGCCAAGGATGAACGGTCCATTATGGGCCGCTCCAATTACAGAATGGTCAAAAATGTGCCTTTTAACAGATCTGGATGGTCCACTTTGGGCCGTTCACGACAGGAAAGATTTGAAGCCCAAGATGAAAGTAAGCGGGCCGGATTGGGCCGCTCAGGAATTGAACGGTCCAAGAGTATCCGTTCAACAAACTGGACGGAGCTGTCCAGTCCGTTCAATAATGGGCCTTACAAGACATGAGGAATCCACCCAAATGGGCTCCTGGGCTGCCATAGGCGGGGTGTCACTGAACCAGGGTCCAGCTCACTGTCCGTTGGTCAGCCTAGAGGCTTTTTGGGTCGACTATAACATGACTAGGTCGAAGAAGAACAAGGGCAATCGACCAACAAGAAATGGCATCCTGCCAGAGTTTCATGATTCATATTGGGCCATCCCGAGCATTACACGGTCCAGTTCTGGCCGTGCAATAACTCGGACAGTCCAATGTGACCCGTGACATAAACTAGGGTCTTTCATGCGGTTCAATCGAGTCAAACTGGTGCAGGACTTGAGGTACAACATGCCCGACGTCTTAGTGAGAATCCTAGGCTCGCGGGGACTTACGGAGGTCTCATAATGGAGGTTCTAGTCCGACAGAAGGAGTATCCGGCGGAGAGTCCCAATCATTACAAGAAATGAAGGCTAGAAAAACATCAGAAAACAAGTATATAGCGGTCAGTCAATTCTACCGGAGTGGAATGATTGTCAAAACAACCTTGTAGACACCCATTTTTGATCGATAAGTTGAGCAATTTCTTTGTTCTCCTAGTTAATACCCCAATTGATCCCTAATTGGTTGATTTTCTGGGATTTCTCCCTATTCTTGGCCCCACAATTCAATTTCCATACCTTGGATCTTATCTCGAATTCGACATTCTCGCGCTATTCACTCACATCACTTTATGGACCTGATTGAATGATCGTTTGAACAGTCGTTATTTCTTGACATTCATAGCATCCACTATGGATGTTACTCTTACTTAATATTTGATTGAACGACTACCCAATAGGTATTTATTCTTTTTCTGATCATTTGGGGAGCCAATCATTGTCGCGCTATATCATCATAGCGCGATAATGAAGAACGCGCTATACTCTTGTAGCGCGTTCTCAGTCAAAAACCCAGTCCGACCCGGACTCCCCTTTTTCGACTTGGGTCCTTACTTTGGTAAGTTTCCAATCATAATTTGGTCAAAAGGAAGGTTCCTAACTCTAATAGGAGTCTTTCCCCCTCATTAATCGGCAAGATTGCCTTGATTTGAGCCACCAAGTTATTAGTTTGGGATCGAACTCCGACCTAGGGTTCCTTCTTGATCCTTTGCCTATAAATTGGACCCTTGGCCGTCATTTTGAAGGGGATGCAACTCGAGATCTCGACAAGGAGGAGGCTGCTCTTCGTTCCAAATCAATAACTCCTCGCTCCTCACACATCCAAGGGAGTATTTAGGGGCATATTGTGTTCTTCCTCGTTCTTAGTTTTCTCCCCAATTCGTTTATCTCAATCTTTGCATAGCATTGCATATTGATCTCAAAAATACTTCTTTTTACAAAATACACGCATTCACACACACACCAAACCTATTTTTGGCCCTTCCATAGGGGTTTAAAAACCACCAAACCCCCAGGTAATCGAGCCCTTCTTTTATATGCTTTTGACTAAGAATAGGGGCAGATTCTACTAAAATCTCGATCTAATGGGCCTTCTGTTTGTTGTTTATGATTGTTTGTAGGCACTAGAAGATTGATACGTGGAGCCCTTGCACCTTGGCCGGCCTTGGAGAAAGGAAGAAACGAATCCAGTCCATCCCACTTCCTATCTGATATCGCGCTATAGGAACCTAGCGCGATCTTGAGAAGGCGCTAGGACGATATAGCGCGTTCATCCCCAGGCCAACTCTTGGCCCTCTTGAATTTCTGAGGTATGTAACATGCCCTTATCTTGATCTTCATATTATTTGGCATGCTGTTGGCCTCAGTGGCGATCACGGATTTTAATTATTACATGTGACCCCCCCTTCTTTATCATCGATTTTAGTTCTATATCTTGATAAATCATCTTTTATTAAATCATCAATTGGGGGTGGTCTAATTCCATAATCCACAAATTGGCGATCACGGTGGGACCCTTTGTGCCACCACGTTCGTTCTTTTGGTTGCCTGCTTGTTAATCCATCAAAGTGTGTGTGATTATTTATCTTTTGGGGTTCCCCCACCCTCTGTCATTGGTCGCGCTATACATCCATAGCGCGTTCTATCAGATCGCGCTATGGACATATAGCGCGTTAAGCACCAGAGGGTATTTCACCCACACCTTCTGTCGGGGTTCTGATTGTCATCTTCTCTGGTTGCATCTTGTACATTTCCTGTTGTGTATTCATTTTTTAATATATTTTTCATTTTATTTGCTAGTTCTAGTTTAGATATTCTTGCATAACATAGCATTTATCTTTGCATTCAGTTTGGGAGACCCCCTCTCCCCACACTTTTAGGAGATCTTACACCCCCTTGGTGAAGGAAGGACCCTACATTGAGCATTCCGTCTCATTGGACCGGAAATTCCTAAGCCAAGCCTCCGTAAGTCTTCGCACCCGTGGATTCCCTCACGGACGCTGGGCAGGTTGTACCTTTGAAGTCCTGGGTTTAGTTGGCCTATGCATGGTGAGAGAGTGTTCCTAGTTGGCACCGGAGTTAAACCACATTTGAAACTAGGTTCCTCCCTTGAGTGATCACATCAATTTGCATAAAGTCATTAATTCACCAAGGTTCAAATAAATAAAAAAAGATCAACAGTAACCATTCCAACTTGTGTGCTTCTTTGCAAATTGTTTTGCTTGAACTTTGATTGCATAATGGCTTACCTTGATAGAGAAGATAACATGTTTAATCTTAATTATGTTCATGAGGATGCACAACCTAGCACATCCTATACTCCTCAATTTCAACATGTTCATCATAATCCTCACCATATTTTCAAGGGACCACGTCCTCATTCCTATGGTATTGCCCAACCCATGGGCAATGTCTAATCCCATGGTCCCTCGCCTCAATCACGCGCCACTATTCCTTCGGGATCGTCTCCTCCCAACGACGAGAAGTTCTCTCAAATCATTCGTGCATTAGATCATTTCACCCCTCAAGAAATCCAAGCCCTTCATGCTATTGTCGAGGGTACATCTCATTCTTCTCATCCTCCTTCTATTCCTCCACGGATGGCCCATCACCCGTCTCCTTCATCCACACATACTCCTATTCGGGTGGCCCATCACCCGCCTCCTTCTATTTCTCATCCTTCACGGCCCCAAGGTCCATTTATTCCTTGTAATCCGGCCCGTCCGGGTCCTTTAGCGGGTCGGCCTATTAACCCTCCTCCGCGGCCGTCATATCAAGACACCCCTCCAAGGCAATCTTGCCAACCTTCTGTTGCTCATGTTACACCCTTCCAGCAAAGCCTCTTTGATAGACTTGCTTCCATGGAAGAACAACTTAAGAAGCTCACCAGCCCGCAGCCCGCTCCTCCTCCATCTCAAGTCAATCCTCTTCATGATTTCATGAATAACATCGCTAAGTCGGAAAAAGATTGGAAGGAGATAAGAGAGAATGGCATCAACGATATATGTGAACGAGAAGATGTTACAAGTTCTGTGGACGCCGTCCGCCCTCCACTCATCCCCACTACACATTTACATGGCTCTCCGCCTCCATATACATATTCACCTCCTCAAAATCCCCCACAACACCATACTCCACCACTTATCATTTCGCCTCCACCACGGCGTCCGTTGGATTTATTTAATGATGAAGATTTGGAGATGGTACAAGAATTTGAAGCTCCTCGAGATGCACCCCTTCCGAGTTTCCTTCGCCGTCCTCTTCCTCCACTGCCAGAAGACCCCTATGCTCAGGACTATGCCACAGTCACCGATCCAACCCCCATTTATGAGACCTCTTGGTGTTACGATGATGGGTCGATACTCCAATCACCCATACTGCCACACCATGAGTCTCATCCTATCCCTAACACCTCTCGCCCCATCCAGCATTTTCAACGCACTAAACCTTCACCTCCCGTAACCACACCAGTAGCCTCCATTCCATCGGCCTCCGCCGAGCCTCCATCACCCTCCACTATGCCGGTCTTCGCCAAGCCTTCTATTATTCCTCCTCTTTGTCCGCCACCTCAGCCGTCCACTATGCCTATAACCCCTACTCCACTACTTGACCCTTCACCCTTACCCGTGGCTAATCCTGAGCAGGATCCATCCCTTTTTGCACTCGAGCCAACCCCGACTGCTTCCAAGCAAAGGGGGAAGCTCGACGTGTTTGAACCTCCACTTCCACCCATCCTTTCTCCAACACTTTCCATTACACCATCACCATCTATGGAGCCTTCCGCCTCCGCTTCACCCCCCTTTACTACTCGGAATGGGAGTGCTTCTGCAAGTATTTGTACCGAAGATGACCAAGAGACGGGCAAGAAGGATTTGGCTACGGCCGAGCTATTCAAGATGCAAGAGTTTATATGCCGGATGCCAATCCGTGTTGTCGTGTCGAGCATGGTTGAAGAGGCCAAGTCCCCGCCACTGCTCACTAAGAGAGAATGTCAAACATTGATGCCATGTAAGTTTGTGCCCAAGTGCCGGGCAGGGCACCCCTTGTTCCAACTTTCAAATCTCGAACCTTTTCTTCCACACAAGGGGCGAATGACCATTTTGTTCAACACTCCCTATACGCCACAACCCCTGGGCAACACAATGCTTCCTATCCCAACTTTCCAACTCTCTCACACTATTGCTTTTCACTCTCCAAGGGAGTTGTCATTCACTATTGAAGCTTCATCATGGGCTCTTACTTTATCTATTGGGCCAATTGGCTCTACACTTTCACTGCCATGGAGGGGTGGTTATCTTGGTGCTAAGGGGCCTTTCACTATTCTATCCACCTTCTATTCAACGCCACCCATATTTCCGTTTATCACCGATTCTTCATGGGCCACTCTAGGGGTAAGGAGGAGGATCTCATCCCCTCGCCCTTCATGTTCTTCATATTCTTTGCATCTCATGCATTCTGTTGCATCCATGTCTTCATCGCATCCATTTTGTTGCATTCGCATGCATTTACATTCCTTTTCTCCGGGGTTTCTAGACCCATATTTTCCCCATCTTTCGGAACCTCCGGATCTTCCGCATTCCCCATCTTGTTCATCTTCATCCTTGGGATCTTCGGGTCTCCTTACACTTCCTAGGAATTGCACACCCTCCGATCTTCCCTCAGGGCATCGCGCCCTTTTTCGACTATTGCATCCGCACTCCCCGAATTTCTCTCTTGTCCTCTTGGGGCATCACGCCCCATGGTGTCTCATTCCTCCGGAACCTACGGATCCTTCATCCTCTTCTAATCCACTCCCCTCAGGGCATCGCGTCCTTCCAAGTTTTTCCTCCCTAATTCTCCCAGGGCATCGCACCCTTTTCTATCTTCTTCCCCCGGAACCTCCGGATCTTTCTCTTCTCCTTGGGCATCGCGTCCCTCGGTATTTGCTTCCTCCGGAACCTCCGAATCTTGCTCTTTGGGCATCGCGCCCCTACACACCCTCACGTCTGGATTTTCTGGGCTTCTTACTGATTCTCCCTGGGCATCGCATCCCTCAGTATCTTATCCCTCTGGAACCTCCAGACCTCCCTTTTAGGGCATCGCACCCCTCCACACCTCCATATCCGGATCCTCCAGATTCCTCTCCCGTCCTCCCTGGGCATCACGCCCCATGGTGTCTTCCTCCCCCGGATCCTCTGGATTTCTTATCCCCTCTCCTAGAGTATCACATCCCTTCTTTCGCCATCCCTCCGGAACCTCCGATCCCTCCTGACCCTTTTCATCCACTCTTCCCGGGGCACCGTGTACCTCGGCATTTTCTTCCTCCAGAACCTCCGGACCCTCCATTTTTCTTCTGATTCATCTTTCTGCTCCTCCGGGACATCACATCCTTCATTTTCTTCCTCCTCTTCCATCATCTTTTTCCCTATTTCTTCCCAGGGCACCGCGTCCCTCGAGATTATCCTCCTCCGGAGCCTCCGGATTCTTCTTCCCTTCATGATTCTCCTCCTCTGCCTCCAGACCCTCCGGATCCGCCTCTTTCCATCTATCAATTTCTTCTTCTAATTCCTCCTAATCACGGGACCGACCCAACTTCTTCCACATCCACTGCCTTGGGCATCTGCCCTTTCTCCCACTGCTTCCGAGGCTTTAGTCCTCACTCCTCCTGCTAATTTTCCGCTTCTTCTGTAGACTGTTCCATGTAATCAGGGTCTCCGCGCCTTAGCAAGGGAGTTCTAGCCCTCGCCTCCCTTCCTTTTCTCCTTATTCGTCTGAGTCTGGTCTGAGCAACCACTCCTTCTTGTTAAGCCACTCCCAAATCCTTTGCTTCCAATCCTTTTATCCCCCACTTGAGGACAAATCCCATGATGATCAAAATCGCCTCTCGCGGCAGCTGTTCTAACAAAGATCGTAAGGTAACATATTGGCATAAGTACGTATTTTTATGATATCATTATCTCACTGCTTCACGCATGATTTTCAAAATAAAGTGCTTCTTAACAAAATTAAAAGTGGTGTTTTAGCCCTTTGTCCTAGGACGTATCTTTATCTTTACTAAATCTCTTAAAAAGAGTATTTAGGCTTGCTTTTGCAGCACCTTTGGTTAAAAGAACCCCGCGCTGGGAATTCGACATTCTCTCCCCGCTTGTTAAGAGCAACCCTTAGCTGGACATTCCACACACTTCACGGCGTCCTTACCCGGCTCCTTTGATAAAACACCGTTGCTACATTGGCCATGCCATGAGTATACATAAAAGTCTTTTCTCTTCTCTACTCAGCCGAATGCAGGGGCAAGAGGTTGACAGATGAAATGACCAACCTAGGTAATCCCCAATACGAGAGAAGTCTCAAATAGGGGCAGTCTTGACCCAAACTAAAATCAAATTTCATGATACATCTCGCCGAAAAGGGCTATTATGAAAATCGAGTCAAGATTTTGATAAATTCAAAATTATGAATTATGGCATGACAAGAGTGGCAAAGTCCCCGCAGGGAAAACCCTGGTCGTATGCATGTCAAGGGTCTAAAAATTAAAGGCACAAAGCCCCGGCGCAATAGACTACCTCTTTGAGGGGTAATATCTCGGAAGGAATTTAAGTCTCGATATCTCCCATCCTGCATAAAGCTTATCTCCAATTATTCATCTCTTCTCCCTCTAAGACCGAATGTTTCTCGGATATGGCCTTGGTAGGAGCACCGTTAACCAAAGGTAGCTGGTCATGGGGCGCCACCTTTAAATGCACGCCCGGCTTTGGGCAGTTTTGAGCGAAAGGGGAAGGAACTAGGACCCTTAGTCAGTGGTTTAAACATCCGTTGATGCTGCATTAGCAATGTCTAAGCCAAATTTCAAAAAAAAATTGAATATAAGCCAAATTTCAAAAAATTTGAATATAAGCCAAATTCCAAAAAAATTTGAATATTGCCAAATTTCAAAAAAAATTGAATATAGCCAAATTCCAAAAAAAAATCAATATTGCCAAATTCCAAAAAAAATTATTGTTTTTGAGTATTTCCCAAATTTTCATATTTTTTCAAAAATCAACATAAAAATTCAAATATTCTTTTTGAAAAACTTATAAAAAATTTGCATGCTTTCGAAAAGTTCTAAAAAAATTGCATGGCATTATTACAGAGATATCTTTTGCAGGGGCACGTAAAATCAAGAACAATCACAAGAAGTGCAACAAGTACCAAAGACTGTCTCATTCCACTATATATGTCAAAAGAGTACAAAATGAGAGTGGGTACAAACAACCTCTCTAGCTCTCCTCTCGACCCTCCTGATCTCCCCCTCTACGCGAGCTCTCAGCCTCCTCCTGTCCTCCCCGGGAAGACCTAGGAGCAGCCATCGATCCCCGAGAAGCTGAACCCCTGTCACTGCGTGCTCCCCTCTCAGCATCTAATGCTCAGAAGAGTTAACTAAATAATCAGTGCTCGAATAGGCTCGGGAGTATCCCTCGCGCTGAGCCCGCTCACGCCCCCGCCGATAGCGATCCTCCGCATCCTTCGCCCGCTGCTCGGCGATTCCTAATCTGGTACGTAGCTCCACCCTCTCTAGCTCCCGCTCCACTCTCTCTCTCTCCCATCTCTCTCTCTCTGTCTCGATCCTCCCTCTCTCTCTGCCGCTCACTCCTCTCCACCCCGAGTAGGAGGCGTAGCTCTACCACATCTCGAGGAAGCTCCTTCGCATCGCGGTGCCTCAGCTCTGCTTCCGCTATCCGCAGCTCCTGCTCCTGCACCCGAAATCTTGGTCAATAACTGATGTTAATAAAAGTTTTCAAGACTAAGATTAAAAGAACAAATTGCTTACTCTTTCCTGTAGGGAGGCCTCAGCTACCTCCGCCCGAGCAACTGCACTAGCAAGCTGGCTCTCTAGATCGGTGTGGTCGCAGACGGACTGAGTAGAGGATGAAGCACCATGCGAGGATCAGACTGCCTCCAGCACCTCGCGCTGAAAAGAAAGCGTTACCATTAATTGAAATTCAAATCCAAATCATTCTAAATTACAAGTACTTACCAGCTCATCGACGGTATGCTGGAGGTCCTCACGCTTCCGGATCGTGGAGTCGAGGAGTCCCTGTACCATGGCCAGTCTCCGCTCCATGTCAAACTGCATTAAACGCATGCTGGTCACATATTGAATAATCAAGTTTTTATAAATGAAAATGCAATTGAATTTAAAGCATACCTGTCCACGTGCGCTTTAGTAGACACGGCTACCGTATGTCTGAGAGTATGCCTAGAGGTAGGCATCATCTGAGTCCGCTCCCGCAGGGACTGGTCGGCCACGCCTTTTCCAATCTGCATACTGCTCCCTGGCACGTTGCCGCCAATCATCTGTCCCCTGGAGGCCTCAAAAACGTTATCCAGGTCGTGGGTCCGTCGCCTGGGTCGAGAACTCTACTACCGCCTGGTGGAGCCCTAGTGTCCTCATGATTAGCCTATGGTATAGGGGCTCGACCAGGTTGAGGGCGTGCAACCAGATCTCTCTCCCGAAGTATGGGATGGCCGCCTCCACCCAGGGCATCACCCCAATATCCCTCTGATACGGAGTCCAGATCACCTGCAGAGTTCAATTTATCATCGCCATTGATCTCATTCATATAATATAATTCAATTTCAAAAATTAAATCTTACCTCTATATGGGGCATCATATCTAACATCTCCTGAATGTGGGTGACCTGGTCCTTCTGAGATCGGCTGTCTCGTGTTGGGGTCCAACGTCTGGCCAGGGGCAGTAGATCTCCTCGATCCTCCCAAGCACGCCTGAGGGTAGGAAGATACAAATAACTCCAAACCTGAAATGTAGCTCATGTGATCAAGATAAGAGGTAAGTGCATAATTTAATCCATGGAGTTTAAGGTTTAGAAAGATACCTGAAGTAGAGGGTAGAATCCCCCGAGTGAAGACTGGAGTGAAGAAATCCAAAACTGTCGAACAAATGGGCTAGGACCGCCGCACCCCAAGCATACCGTCCGACTCTGTTCAGATCCTCCAGTAGAGGTAGAAATCGGCAGCTCACTGCTTCACCTTGGGTCGCTAGAAGCAGCTTGCCAATCATCAGAATGAGAAACCTCCTCAGCTCCATGTCGGCCTGTACACCAGCCTCGGTCGCGTAGCTCTCTCTGGCCCCAGCCTCTAGTCTCCTCTCATGAGCCGTCAAGGTCTCCCCCACCTCCCTCTGTGTGTGGAACAAGCCGAGACTCTCCTGCAAAGCGATCCTCGACACTAGCGAGGTCCGGCCGGTCCCCTCCAGCTCCAAGCCCAGTAGCCTGCTCGCCATCTCCCGGTAGTCGGGGTAAGTGCAGCCTGTCACTGCCGATCCATGCACCCGCAGCCCAGTAATACGGGTGACGTCTTCTAGAGTTGGGATCATATGACCCCAGGGGAAGAGGAAGGCCTTTCACCCCGTGTCCCATCTGGCTTTCAGAGCCCTTATCAATCCCACATCGACTCTCAGCACCTCTATTTCCAAGAACTCTCCAAAGCCCATTTGGTGGAGGCGGGCCCGTTGAAACTCAGGTAGTGCAAAGTAGACGGCCCGAACCAATGTCCATGAAATCCAGGCGTGAACTGCACCCTCTACACCCTGCACATAACATAAAAGCAAGAGATATCAATTTATGTTCACCAAACAAAAGAAAAAATCAGAAAATAAAAAAATTGGCATTCTGTTCTTTAACGCGCTATATCGTCATAGCGCGTTCATCAAGAACGCGCTATGAAGACATAGCGCGTTCATGTTCCGAAGGTAGGGGGCGACCCCTCATTCCCCAAAACTTTTCCATGGGCATTCTGCCCTTTACATTGGTCTAAGGGGGCATCTACCCCTCCGTTTTCATCTTTTATGAAAGAAAAAACAAAGAAAATCCAAAAGAAAATAAGTTAGGGGCGGTTTCTTACCAATCGACGTTTTCGAACCGCCACGCCGCCAACGGGTTCCGCCGCTACTTCCTCGACTGCCGCGGCACCTTCAGCCCCCTCCGCCTCGTCGGAGGGGATCTCCATTTCATCTCCTTCAAGCCTAGCCGAGACGGTCGCCTCCGAATCGGGGTTTTCTTCCATGGGAGAGGGCGCTCGTTCCTCCTCCGTGCGAGATCGTTGACGACCGCGGGTGGCGCGCCGTTTGGAACATCGGGGAGGTCCTCCTTCCATTGGATTAGGGCAATAGAGTTTTGGGCTGATGAGAGGGCGAGAGAGGGAGTGGACAGAGGGAAAGAATGAGTTTGAATGAATGAAAGGGTGGGGGCGGTTTTTGAAGTATGCGCGTAATGAACTCGCTATATGTTCATAGCGCGACATTATCGCGCTATGTATATATAGCGCGATGATGAAAATAAAAGAAAAAAAATAGAGGGGGGGGAAGAAAAGAAAAGAAAATACAGGTTGTGGATGAATAAAACTTGTGTTCTTTCGCTTATGCATGCTTAAATTTGCTCTATTTTCGCTTAACATTATATTCCCAGGAAAAGAAAAGGAGAAGATAAAATGGCATGCCACCAGGTAAGTATTCCTTTATCCCTTCCTTTATTGCATTATGATACTTACATTATTATATTATCTCAAGGACCGGCCGGTTCTCTGTACGTTTCGGGATCTGAGTTCCCCTCTACCAAAAACAGTGATGATCTAGAAACATGCAGTTAATCGTCAGATAGGCCGTTAGATCAGACAAATTTGGGAACGATGGACTTCATCTCGCACGCCGTGGTTGCGGATAACTCTTGACCCAAGTTTGTTTGATTTAACAATATTATCCTTGAGTATATTGTATTTTATTCTTTCTTTGCATTTGTTTTAATGATTTCATTTATTTTTGGCCCTGCACGCATCATGCCCTTTTTGCATTCATAAATGTCCAGTTTTTCTTCCTAATTAAGGATCAATAATGCTTAATTCTTGAATAAAGAAATTCAATTCCATTCTGAATTTGAAAGATTGCTCTTGGTTGAGCGCTGGATTTCGTTGGTCGATGTGACCCTCGCCTGGAATTTATCTATCTCCTTTCAATCCAATTCAACTTATCTCTTTTGGTCCACTCATTAGCTGTGAACCGCACGATGGCGTCGATGGATCCATCGGGCTCGCGTCCATTCCACTAACTGAGTGAAATTCGTAGTTGCTACGCACTGCGGATGTCTCTTTTGTGCAAGAGGTTGATCAGCTTCCCTTTTTTGTTGTTCTGTGCCTATCGTTCTAGGCAGGAGTCACTGGTGCTAGCTTGACCTTGTGGTTAGCTTGGAGTTTTTTGGATTATTCCTATCACTTGTCGGCTGTGATGAGTGTCTTTTTTCCTCGATATCCACTTATCAGTCCGCTCCACTACGTTTCCACTTCATCTCTCCGTCACTACCACTCCGTGTCATCTCCGTTTTGTCTCCGTTTCACCTCCGTCTCGCTTCCCTACAAAGCGGATATCAAGGAGGGACATCTGTAGACACCCATTTTTGACCGATAAGTTGAGCAATTTCTTTGTTCTCCTAGTTAATGCCCCAATTGATCCCTAATTGGTTGATTTTCTGGGATTTCTCCCTATTCTTGGCCCCACAATTCAATTTCCATACCTTGGATCTTATCTCGAATTCGACATTCTCGCGCTATTCACTTACATCACTTTATGGACCTGATTGAATGATCGTTTGAACAGTCGTTATTTCTTGACATTCATAGCATCCACTATGGATGTTATTCTTATTTAATATTTGATTGAACGACTACCCAATGGGTATTTATTCTTTTTCTGATCATTTGGGGAGCCAATCATTGTCGCGCTATATCGTCATAGCGCGATAATAAAGAACGCGCTATACCCTTGTAGCGCGTTCTCAGTCAGAAACCCAGTCCGACCCGGACTCCCCTTTTTCGACTTGGGTCCTTACTTTGGTAAGTTTCCAATCATAATTTCGCAAAAGGAAGGTTCCTAACTCTAATAGGAGTCTTTCCCCCTCATTAATCGGCAAGATTGCCTTGATTTGAGCCACCAAGTTATTAGTTTGGGATCGAACTCCGACCTAGGATTCCTTCTTGATCCTTCGCCTATAAATTGGACCCTTGGCCGTCGTTTTGAAGGGGATGCAACTCGAGATCTCGACGAGGAGGAGGCTGCTCTTCGTTCCAAATCAATAACTCCTCGCTCCTCACACATCCAAGGGAGTATTTAGGGGCATATTGTGTTCTTCCTCGTTCTTAGTTTTCTCCCCAATTCGTTTATCTCAATCTTTGCATAGCATTGCATATTGATCTCAAAAATACTTCTTTTTACAAAATACACGCATTCACACACACACACCAAACCTATTTTTGGTCCTTCCATAGGGGTTTAAAAACCACCAAACCCCCAGGTAATCGAGCCCTTCTTTTACATGCTTTTGACTAAGAATAGGGGCAGATTCTACTAAAATCTCGATCTAATGGGCCTTCTGTTTGTTGTTTATGATTTTTTGCAGGCACTAGAAGATTGATACGTGGAGCCCTTTCACCTTGGCTGGCCTTGGAGCAAGGAAGAAACGAATCCTGTCCATCCCGCTTCCTGTCTGATATCGCGCTATAGGAACCTAGCACGATCTTGAGAAGGCGCTAGGACAATATAGCGCGTTCATCCCCAGGCCAACTCTTGGCCCTCTTGAATTTCTGAGGTATGTAACATGCCCTTATCTTGATCTTCATATTATTTGGCATGCTGTTGGCCTCAGTGGCGATCACGGATTTTAATTATTACATGTGACCCCCCCTTCTTTATCATCGATTTTAGTTCCATATCTTGATAAATAATCTTTTATTAAATCATCAATTGGGGGTGCTCTAATTCCATAATCCACAAACCTTAGTATCATTAGTTCATTTTCATTAAAACATGTTTGAGACTAAGCTCTTTTGAAATGATGAACAAGGTCATGATAAGCATAATCAAGCAAAAAAATTATTAAATCTAATCTCTCATATATTCCAATTTTCATGTAGATTGCCAGCCTATCATTAACATTAATCAACTACGATAATCATGCTAGAATCGGGGAAAAGGGTAACTCCGCGAGACGGAACGGTTCTGCCAGAACCGCCCAAGGGGCCTCCACGGTGGCGCTACAGTCCATTCAATCTCTACAGGCCAGGACCAGATAGGGTCTGAGCGGTCTATCGAGGGGCCGTGGGGTTCATTGCACGGTTTAGTTCTGGCCGTCCTGTTTGTAATATCCCGGACCTTTCGGATCCTTCTTCGTGGGTCCCGGATCTGGTTTTTCGGAGTGTCTTCGTGTTCGGATCGGCACGATCCGGACTTATTTTGGAGTTCTGCGTGTGTTTTCCGATTACCGGTGTGTGTTTCGATAATTCCTTCGGAACCTCGCTGCGGGTGAACCAGGTCGTTCACCTGGGCACGAGTGGTACCGTTGCGATCGGTGCGTTCCGAGGATCCTGGAAATGTAATTTTCTATTTTTTGGTATTTTCCAAAATTTCTGGATTTTCTATAAATATCTCACATTTCTCTCTCTTTCTCCTCACCCTCTTCTTCTTCTTCTTCCTTCTTTCTCCCCACCGTGACCACCGCCTCTCTCTCTCTCTCATTCGGTCGTGGTGACGTCCCCTTCCGGCTGCAGACGGTGCGGGGCGATGGCGTGACGACGTGGGCGACGGCGAGGTGATCGTGGCGGCGTAAAGCTTGTGGGGAACCGTGAAGGGACGAGGGTTTTCAAAGCGTTCTTCGTGATCTCGGTAACTATTCGGCGGAGCATTCGCTCCATTGAGGTAGGGTGACGTTCCCTAGCTCTCTGCCCGTTCATTTTCGGGATTTATAGGCCAAGGGGAGGCCGAGAGGGGCTTGATTAAGCGGGTTTGGGGTTTTCCATGATTTGGGGAGAGCTCGCCCGATCTATGGATTTAGCCCGCGATTTCACGTTTTGATGGCTTAGTATCATGCTAGGGGTCCCCAAGGGTCTTCTTCTTTGATTTCCCCCTCTCCGGTGGAGGCATGGGGGCGTGGTTGGGTTTTTTGGGCTTTCCCCGCCGTTTCGCCGTCAAGTGGGTGTGGCGGTCCTTCCAGTGACCGTCACATCGTGTGACGCACCTAGGCGGGTGCGTCACAGCCCTTGTTTAGCCAACTGGGGTCTGGGAGTGTGACGGTCCCACGATAGACCGCCACAGGCGTGTGACGCACCTGGGGTGGGCCGTCAGAGCGTCCCGACTGTTGGCATCCGACCGTTGGTTTGACCGTGGGGGTCAAGGCGTGTGACGCACCAGCACTGGCGCGTCACAGCCTTGTGAGGGCCCAACGTGGGTGCGTCAGAGGTTGTTTTACCCCCAGGCCATGTGAAGCTCCAGGGCTGGACCGTTACATGTGTGTAACGCTCCAGGAATGGACCGTCACATGTTGTGACGCACCGAGTGGCACGCGTCACGGCTTGCCCTTATTTTTCGCTGTGACGCAGTCTGTAACGCACCAGGGCAGGTGCGTTACACTCCGTGTTACGCTCAATTTTACACTGGGAATGTGACGGCCTGCGTTGGACCGTCAGGGTCCTGTGACGGTCCAGCCTAGACCATCAGGCATCTGTGACGGTCCCACCTATATCGTCAGAGTCCTGTGACGCGTCTAGGGTAGACCGTCAGGCACTGGGTTGCCCCGGGTGGTTTGCAACCCCGTTTCCGTTCCGACCGTGGTCGCCGTGTGACGGTGCCGGTACGTGGGGTGGTCCCCGTACATTGTCGGATGCGGACGTGGTTTTCCGTTGACTTGAGAGTCTACTCCTTCAGTGACCCTCCACTAGAGGTTGTTTTAATTCTACAATTATTTGTGATACTTGTGTAGTTTCCACACCATCCTTTTAACCCTTCCGAGTCTTCGGACTCGTGGGTGGCGGTGCGAGTCTCGGGTTATCGGGTCTTCCCGGTAATCAGATTCTCGGGTCGTTACAGCTGGTATCAGAGCGCGGTTGTGGAATTATACGATAATCATAAGTGATTGTAGTTGTCCACTAGTCCACAGCGATGATGTACGGTTGACGCTGGCATCGGGCATCGTGCATTTTTCGTGACCTTGCTGTTTCCGTGTTTTCTATCTTTTGCTTCAGGAGCGAGCATGGCGCCGAGGCGGGCGACTCGCTCTCAGCAGGGGCAGTCGGCCGGAGGTCAGGAGATCCAGCAGGAGGTTCAGCAGGAGTAGGAGGAGCAGAGTAGAGTGCCACCTGCGGCCACCGAGGTAGTGGATACTGCGAGATTTTCGGGGGCCAAGGATTTCTTTCGTGGCATGTACCAGCTTATGTCTCAGCAGTTTGGCGGAGAGGCTAGTGAGGGCTCGTCGACCAGGGGTGGGCCAGGCCGAGTAGTGAGGAATTTCATGCAGTTTCATCCACCTTACTACGGCGGTCAGCCAGACCCTGATTTGGCTCGGAGTTGGCTCGACGAAATGGAGCGGGTGTTCAGTTCCACGCGGAGTACTGCGGAGGATAGAGTGATGTTGGCCTCCAACCAGTTGCAGGGTACGGCTCAGGAGTGGTGGTCTTCCGAGTGGAAGACGTCTTTCCAGCTTCGTCCACTTGAGCAGATTGTGTGCGGCGACTTTGTCAGTGCTTTCGAGCGTACCTACTGTCCAGAGCTTATTGCTACGCAGCGGATGCGTCAGTTTTTGGAGCTGGTTCAGGGTGACATGTCCGTGTTGCAGTACAGGGCCCGGTTTGTCGAGCTGGGTCGGTATGCACCTCGTATCATGGAGAATAAGAGGGTGAAGACCGCACAGTTTGTTCAGGGCTTGAGGCAGGAGCTGAGGCACCATTTGATCACGAACGTTGCCACCGATTTGAAGACAGCATCTCGCGTTGCGGCTTCTTTGGAGATGGATATGCAGAGGACTCGAGGACCGATTAGCCAGGGACAGTCTTTGTCAGGTCGCAGCCAGCAGTCGGCTACCCAGCAGCAAGGTTCCTTCCAGCATGCGTCGGGTGGTCTAGGAGTGCCAACACCGGTAGCGTCAGTGACAGGATCTGTGTCTTTCGGCTCGAAGGTCAAGAAGTTTCTCAAGAATGGTTTCTCTAAGAAGAAGTCCAAGGGTCAGGGGCAGGTTTCATCGGGCAGTGTACAGCAGTCGATTCCGTTTCAGCGTCAGGGATCAGTGGGTGGATCGCGAGGGCCGTGTCCACGGTGTAGCGAGTTCCATCCGGGCAGGCAGTGCATGGCGTCGATTATCTGTTTTCAGTGTGACCATCCAGGGCATATGGCGCGTGACTGTCCTCAGAGGCAGCAGCAGTAGTTTCCTCAGCAGCAACAGGTTCCCTAACAGTAGAGGCCGCAGCAGCAGCAGTAGCAGGGACAGTATCCGCCGCTACCCCGGTCAGCTAGTGTGGGAGGCAAGTAGAGAGCTCGAGGCCAGATCACACACATGACCAGGGCAGAGGCAGTGGCATCGCAGCTCGTGGAAGGTACCGTTCAGATTTTGGGTTGTGCGGCTCGGGTTTTTTTTGATTCTGGCGCGTCTCATTCATTTATTTCGGAGGATTTCGTGCTGAGCATCGAGTAGCCGGTGACCCAGTTGTCCTACGATTTGGCAGTGGAGTTGCCTTCGGGTGATTTTATGATCACTCTGTATTGCTTCGATGAGATTTCCGTGTGGGTGGAAGGGCGGAGTTTGCCGGCTAGGCTCTATGCGTTGCCGCTTCAGGACTTTGATGTGATTTTGGGCATGGATTGGCTCGAGGCACATCATGCGTTGGTGGATTGTGGCTCGAAGAGAGTTTATTTTCGGCGACTTCGTGGACCCACCTTCTATTTCCAAGGTATCAGGTCTTCCTCTTCCCGCTTTCTTATCTCTGCAATTCGAGCTTGCCGTTTGCTTGATGCGGGTTGTCAGGATTTTCTCGCTTCTGTGGTCTTGGTAGACCAGCCGCGTCCAGATGTCGAGGACATTCCGATGGTGTGCGAGTTTCCTGATGTTTTCCCGGAGGACTTACCTGGATTGCCTCCCCAGCGGGAGATCGATTTTGTGATCGAGGTCGTGCCGGGTACGGGACCTTTGGCGAAGGCTCCCTACCGTATGGCTCCCGCTGAGTTGAGGGAGTTGCGGGCGCAGTTGCAAGAGTTGCTGGCCAAGGGGTACATTCATCCTAGCTTTTCCCCTTGGAGTGCGCCTGTGTTGTTTGTGAAGAAGAAGGACGGTAGCTTGCGGTTGTGCATTGACTACCGACAGCTGAATGAAGTGACCATTAAAAACAAGTATCCGTTGCCACGGATCGATGATTTGTTCGACCAACTTCAGTCTGCTCGAGTGTTCTCGCGGATTGATTTGCGGTCTACTTACTATCAGCTGAGAATTCGCGAGTCCGATGTGGAGAAGACTGCGTTTGGTACGAGGTACGGGTATTATGAGTTTCTGGTGATGCCGTTTGGGCTCACCAATGCCCCCGCAGCCTTCA
Source organism: Amorphophallus konjac (assembly GCA_022559845.1). NCBI lineage: Eukaryota > Viridiplantae > Streptophyta > Magnoliopsida > Alismatales > Araceae > Amorphophallus > Amorphophallus konjac. The sequence continues at coordinate 213,913,714 of CM040121.1, forward strand.
TTGACTTGATGCAGAGGGTGTTTCATCCGTATCTGGACCAGTTCATGGTCGTATTTGTAGACGACATCCTTGTCTATTCGCGGTCTGCCGAGGAGCACGCGTACCATTTAGGTGTGGTGCTGCAGACGTTGCGAGATCACCAGTTGTATGCGAAGCTCAGTAAGTGCGAGTTCTGGCTTCGTGAGGTGCACTTTTTGGGGCACGTGATTTCTGGTGATGACATTTCCGTGGACCCTGCCAAGGTCGAGGAGGTAATGCAGTGGCCGAGTCGAGGTCGGTGACGGAGATCCGGAGCTTCTTAGGGCTTGCGGGTTATTATCGTCGGTTTATCCATGATTTTTCTCGCATTGCGACCCCGATGACTAGACTCACACGGAAGGATGTGCCTTTCGTCTCGTCTGAGGAGTGTGAGCAGAGTTTCAGGGAGCTGAAGAGATTGCTCACCTCGGCTCCGGTGTTGGTTTTGCCTTCTGGGCCGGGAGGTTTTGTGGTGTGTACAGATGCTTCCAGGGTCGGACTGGGTGCTGTGTTGATGCAGCATGGTAGAGTGGTGGCTTATGCATCTCTGCAGCTGAAGCCCCACGAGGAGAACCACCCTACCCATGACCTTGAGTTGGCGGCTGTGATCTTCACGCTAAAGATCTAGAGGCATTATCTGTACAGTGAGAAGTTCGAGGTGTTCACTGACCATCAGAGTTTGAGGTATGTGTTCACGCAGAGGGACCTTAACCTCAGGCAGAGGCGTTGGATGGAGTATATGAAGGGTTATGACTTCACCCTGTCTTATCAGTCGGGCAGGATGAATGTCGTAGCCGATGCCTTGAGTCAGAAGGTCGCGGTCAGTGCCTTGATGTTGAGGAAGTGGAGGCTCTGGGAACAAGTGTCTGAAGTATCTTTCAGGCTCAAGATTTTCCAAGAGCCAGGGTTAGCTGTGCTTGCGAGTCTGACTGTCATGCCAGCTATCCGCCGTCAGGTGACAGAGGCTCAGCATGCGGACCCTTAGTTGGCCCGGATTTTGGCCTTAGCTGATGTGGAACTCGGCGAGGACGGTGTTGCGAGGTTTCGTGGCAGGCTGTACGTCCCAGCCGAGGAGCGGGTTCGGCGTGCGGTGTTGCGCGAGGCTCATGGGAGCAGGTACACCGTACACTCGGGTGCGACGAAGATGTATCAGAATTTGCGGAGGCAGTTCTGGTGGCCTGGCATGAAGAGAGATGTGGCCGAGTTCGTGGCCAGGTGCATGACCTGTCAGCAGGTGAAGGCGGAGCATCAGCGACCAGGAGGTACTCTTCAGCCCTTGGATGTTCTCGCGTGGAAGTGGGACCACGTGACCATGAATTTTGTGGTGGGTTTGCCGAGGACTCTAAATGGGCAGGATAGTATTTGGTTGCTGGTAGATCGGCTGACGAAGGTGACTCGGTTGTTACCGGTCAAGGTCAGCTAGAGTGTGCCCAAGTTAGCTCGTCTTTATGTGGAGCGGATCGTTCCGTTGCATAGGATTCCCATTTCCATTGTGTCAGATCGGGATCCACACTTCACGTCTGGATTTTGGAGGAGTTTCCAACGAGCTCTTGGCACGGAGTTGGCTTTTAGCTCGGCGTATCATCCTCAGTCAGATGGACAGTCTAAGAGGACCATCCAGACTTTGGAGGATATGCTGAGATCCTGCTGCCTGGAGTGGCAGGGGAGTTGGATTCACCACCTACCAAGTTACCGGTCAAGGTCAGCTAGAGTGTGCCCAAGTTAGCTCGTCTTTATGTGGAGCGGATCATTCCGTTGCATGGGATTCCCAGTTCCGTTGTGTCGGATCGGGATCCACGCTTCACGTCTGGATTCTGGAGGAGTTTCCAGCGAGCTCTTGGCACGGAGTTGGCTTTTAGCTCGGCGTATCATCCTCAGTCAGATGGACAGTCTAAGAGGACCATCCAGACTTTGGAGGATATGCTGAGATCCTGCTACCTGGAGTGGCAGGGGAGTTGGATTCACCACCTACCATTGGTGGAGTTTACCTACAACAACAGCTATCATTCGAGCATCGGCATGGCTCCTTATGACGCGTTGTATGGGCGTCCGTGTCGGACTCCACTTGACTGGTTTGAGGTTGGTGAGCGTGTTTTGACGAGACCGGAGTTGGTGCAGCAGTGTATGGATGTTGTGCACGTGGTTCGTCAAAACATGTTGGCAGCCCAGAGTCGGCAGAAGAGCTATGCTGACCGGAGGCGGCAACCCCTCGCGTTCGCCGTGGGCGATCAGGTATTCTTGAGAGTTTCTCCGATGAAGGGGGTGATGCACTTTGGACGGCATGGGAAGCTGAGTCCCCGCTATGTTGGTCCCTTTCTGATTATCGAGCGCATCGGTGAGGTAGCTTATCGGTTGCAGTTACCCCCTGAGTTGGCGTCGGTGCATGACGTGTTCCACGTTTCGATGTTACGGAAGTATATGCCCGATGACTCTCATGTGCTTGAGGATTCTGTGTGGCCCGAGGTGACTCCAGATCTTTCTCTTCCAGAGTTTCCTATCCGCGTTGAGGATAGGCGAGAGCAGCGCCTGCGGAACAAGATCATCCCCCTGGTAAAGGTGGGGTGGCAGCGGCACTCTGGTGGTGAGGCTTCTTGGGAACGTGAGGATGAGATGCATCAGCAGTTCCCTTACCTGTTCGAGTGAGTCTTCCTCTTCTTTCCCCTTGGGTTGTTCCCAATTTCGAGGATGAAATTCCTTTAAGGGGGGAGGGTTGTAATATCCCGGACCTTTTGGATCCTTCTTCGTGGGTCCCGGATATAGTTTCTCAAAGTGTCTGGCTCCGTTGTGTCCAAATTTTCATTTCGAACATCTTTCGTGTTCAGATCGACGCGATCCGGAGTTGTTTCAGAGGCCCGGAAGCGTTCTGCGGCTTTTTCCGCGTGTGTTTTCTGATTACCGGTGTGTGTTTCGGTAATTCCTTCGGAACCTCGCTGCCGATGAACCGGGTCGTTCACTTGGGTACGAGTGGTACCATTACGATCGGTGCGTTCCAAGGATCCCGGAAATGTAATTTTCAATTTTTTGGTATTTTTTAGAATTTCTAGATTTTCTATAAATATCTCACATTTCTCTCTCTTTCTCCTTACCCTCTTCTTCTTCTTCTTCCTTCTTTCTCCCCGCCGTGACCACCGCCTCTCTCTCCCACTCTCGTTCGGCCGCGGCGACGTCCCCTTCCGGCTGCAGACGGTGCGGGGCGATGCCGTGACGACGTGGGCTACGGCGAGGTGATCATGGCGGCGTAAAGCTTGTGGGGAACCGTGAAGGGACGAGGGTTTTCAAAGCGTTCTTCGTGATCTTGGTAACGATTCGGCGGAGCATTCGCTCCATTGAGGTAGGGTGACGTTCCCTAACTCCCTACCGTTCATTTCCGTGATTTATAGGTCGAGGGGAGGCCGAGAGGGGCTTGATTAAGCGGGTTTGGGGTTTTCTATGATTTGGGGAGAGCTCGCCCGATCTATAGATTTAGCCCCCGATTTCACATTTTGATGGCCTAGTATCATGCTAGGGGTCCCCAGGGGTCTTCCCCTTTGATTTCCCTCTCTCCGATGGAGGCATGGGGGCGTGGTTGGGTTTTTTGGGCTTTCGTGTGGCGGTCCTTCCAGTGACCGTCACACCGTGTGACACGCCTGGGCGGGTGCGTCACAGCCCTTGTTTAGCCAACTGGGGTCTGGGAGTGTGACGGTCCCACGATAGACCGCCACAGGCGTGTGACGCGCCTTGGGTGGGCCGTCAGAGCGTCCCGACCGTTGGCATCCGACCATTGGTTTGACCGTGGGGGTCAAGGCGTGTGACGCACCAGCACTGGCGCATCACAGCCTTGTGACGGCCCGGTGTGGGTACGTCAGAGGTTGTTTTACCCCCAGGCCATGTGACGCTCCAGGGCTGGACCGTTACATGCGTGTGACGCTCCAGGAATGGACCGTCACATGCTGTGACGCACCGAGTGGCACGCGTCACGGCTTGCCTTGTTTTTCACTGTGACGCACCTGCATAGGCGCGTCACAGTCTGTAACGCACCAGGGCAGGTGCGTTACACTCCGTGTTACACTCAGTTTTACACTGGAAATGTGACGGCCTGCGTTGGACCGTCAGGGTCCTGTGACGGTCCAGCCTAGACCTTCAGGCGTCTGTGACGGTCCCGCCTAGATCGTCAGAGTCCTGTGACGCATCTAGGGTAGACCGTCAGGCACTGGGTTGCCCCGGGTGGTTTGCAACCCCGTTTCCGTTCCGACAGTGGTCGCCGTGCGACGGTGCCGGTAAGTGGGGTGGTCCCCGTACGTCGTCGGATGCGGACGTGATTTTCCATTGACTTGAGAGTCTACTCCTTCAGTGACCCTCCACTAGTCGTAGCCCACCAGTACGCGGTGCTGGTCTCACCAGGGAGTGGTGTACGGGCCGACCCTTAGAGACAGTTTTAGACTAGTTTCCATCGGGCCCAACGTCTGTAGCCAGAGTCCGGCTAAGGGAAAACCAGTCAGAGGGCCAGACCAGGGATGCGATGTCTGTGTGTGCACACGTGGTTGGGGGCAGTTGGACACACGCTGACGAGCGTGACCCCAGCTAGTCACTTGTTTGTGGTACTTGTTCAGTGTCTGTGCCTCGGGTAGGCAATACCACGTCAGGCAGTTCATCTGCGGTGCGGTGTAAGTCCTCAGGGGACGCTACCGACTGTGCTTCTAGTGGGAGGTACTCCTGTCGAGTCGGGAGTGTCAGGCTGTCAGTCGTACGACTTCGACCTTCGGGTTTCGTCGTGTTAACCATTGCGTTTTGGTCTTCCTGCCGTGGTGCGTGTGTCGGCTTGCGTGCCGTGAGACCGGTGTTTTGTAGTGGCATGGTTTCCCTTTTTGAGGTACTCACTTACTGCTAGCATAGCGGTTTCTCCGTTTGCAAGGTAGGGTTCGAGTGATCCCTACTGAGTCTTGTTCCGAGACTCATTCCCTGCGTGTTTTCACCGTATTTCAGGCGAGGTGAGGCTTCAGGGGAGTTCATCTGAGGCTCAGGGCGGTTCAGGTGCCCAGCGTTAGGGCCAGAGGTCAGAGCTGGGGTATGTCCCGTGTAGCTGTACTTCCTTTTCTTGTCGATGTACAGTTGTGGACTACTGTTGTTATTTTATTGTTAGATTGTGGACCATGTAAAATATTAATTCATTTCCTGCTTATTTATATAACTGTTTAATTCTGTAATTATTTGTGATACTTGTGTTGTTTCCACACCATCCTTTTAACCCTTCCGAGTCTCCGGACTCGTGGGGGGCGGTGCGAGTCTCGGGTTATCGGGTCTTCCCGGTAATCAGATTCTCGGGTCGTCACACTGTTCATGGAGAATTTTAACGCAAAGGCATTTAAGCGGTCATAAATTGGCCGTCGATATCGACTACATGGTCTATCGAGGGGCTGTTCAGAACAGAGCGGTTCCTGTTGGACCGCGCTAAGGTCGCCCTGCCCGACTCCGGCGAGCTCGGCTAGGGTTAGCAAAAATGATCAAATACTCATCATGTAAAGCATTGGGCAAACACCCATCAATAGAACGAGAACAAGATGATGTACAAGATGGCATGATCAATTTAACATTTAAGCTTGCTAACCCCTACATTAATCAAAGTTAAACAGAGGAAACCCTAGATTGACATGCTCTTACTAATTCGATTAATACACACGGGATACGTAACCAAATTTAGGGCTTTATATACCACTGGAAAGAGGACTCAGAGACGATTTTAATAGTATAGGGCACTTAGGGTTTGGTCTGCTATCACCAACCTAACGAAGGAAGAAGTGGGAAGAAGATCGCCGAGCGCACCCGGAACACCTCTCCGATGATCGCCGGAATTCGCCCTCTTTCGCGCTCCTCGTCGGCTGCCACAGCATCCAATCTATTCTAGTTCAATTAAGGTTTTATTATATAAGGTCAATTGAATCTAGAAGCGTCGATTAGGGAGGATAGAGTCCTTCATCCGCGGGAGGGCGCGAATCGCACTTGACCGAGTCCGCGCCACCTTCTGCCTCCAAATACTTTTACTAAGGTTAGGGTTTCACTGGAGAATCAGAGGGGAAACAATTAGCTAATCTAGGCCATTCATTTTGGTCCGATTTGGGCTTAAATGATCAAGAATTGGGCTCCAATTTCGCGATTTAAGGCCCGATTATATTAAGTGTTGATTTGGGCCTAAATCTGCTAATTCGGCTCACTTAGGATTTTATTTTGGGCTGGCCGTAGAAGACAATTTATCTAAGTTTTCTATCCTCTATATGATTATAATTTTGCTAGATTTTTATAAATTGGTTGAACTTTGACCTATTGTATTTTTCAAGAATTTTCTTTATAATTTCCCTTTATTTTATTTAATAATACATCGGGGTGCTACATCCTCCCCCACTTTAAGGAATTTGGTCCTCCAAATTCATTGCACGTATCGGAATGGGGAGTAGAACAACTAACCTTAGAATAAATCAGGGTATTGCTTTCGAATAACGTCCTCAGATTCCCAAGTGGCTTCTTCCGTTCCACGCCGACTCCACTGAATCTTGACCATAGGTATAGATCGATTTCGGAGTTGCTACTGCTTATGGTCTAAAATCTTGATGGGTCTTTCTTCATAAGTCAAATCTTCCTTCAATTCTAAATCCACATGCTGAATGATATGAGTGGGGTCATACATATATTTCCGTAACATAGATACGTGGAAGACATTATGTACTCCTGATAACTGAGATGGTAAAGCTAAACGGTATGCAACTTCCCCAACTCTTTCCAGAATCTCGAATGGACCAACATATCTTGGACTTAACTTGCCACGAATACCAAACCTTTGGATTCCTCTTGTTGGTGAAACTTTCAAGAACACATACTCGCCGACTTGAAATTCTAAGGCTCTCCTCCTATTATCCGCATAACTCTTCTGTCTTGATTGTGCCACTTGCAAATGGTCTCTGATAATACGGATGTTCTTAGTTGATTCTGAAATGAGATTTGGTCCCAACCATTGCTTCTAGCCTACCTCATCCCAACACAAGGGTGATCTACAACTTCTCCCATAAAGAGCTTCAAACGGAGCCATCTGAATACTGGATTGGTAACTATTATTGTAGGTGAACTCAATCAAAGCCAAATGTTCATGCCAACAGCCTCCAAAATTAATCACACAAGCTCTTAGCATATCTTCCACAATCTGATTGGTTCTCTCAGTCTGTCCGTATATTTGTGGATGAAAGGCCGTGTTGAAATTTAAACGAGTACCCAGGGATTCTTGCAGTCCTCTCCAGAAGTGTGAAGTGAACCTGGGGTCTCTATCAGACACAATACTGACTGGTATTCCATGAAGTCTTACAATTTCCTTCACATATAGAGTAGCCAAGACATCAACTGTCCATTTGGACTTAATGGACAAGAAATGGGCAGACTTAGTCAATCTATCGACAATGACCCATATTGCATCAAATCCACTGCGAGTCCTAGGTAGACCCATGATAAAATCCATGCCAATGCTCTCCCACTTCCATTGAGGTATATCAAGTGGTTTTAACTTCCCTGCAAGTCTAAAGTGCTCAGCTTTAACTTGCTGACACACTAAGCATCTGCTTACAAATTCGGCAACTTCCTTTTTCATGTTCGGCCACCAAAAGGATCTTTTCAAATCTCGGTATATCTTAGTACCTCCAAGATGAATAGTATATTTGGACCTATGAGCTTCCTCTAAGATCTTGCTTTTTACTTCGTCAACATCAGGTACATAGGTCCTTCCTTGAAATAATAAGCTGTCGTCATTGGCTAACATAAAATCAGGTCTATTGCTCAGGCTTTCCTTGATCTCTACCAACATCGGATCATTCTCTTGTAAGGACTGGATTTCCATCAATAACTCTGGACGAAGCTGAATCTGTACAATCAAAACCCAATCATCGCCAACACTGAGATCTAAACTAGCCAATTGCTCTAGCAATCTCCATTCTTGTAACATGAGACTTGATAATTTTGCTATTGGCTTGCGGCTTAAAGCATCTGCCACCACATTGCCTTTTCCAGGATGGTACTCTATAGAAAAATCAAAGTCCTTCAAGTACTCAAGCCATCTCCTCTGCCTCATATTAAGTTCCTTTTGAGAAAACAGGTACTTCAAGCTCTTATGATCTGAAAACACCGTGAATGTTTCTCCGTACAAGTAGTGCCTCCAAATCTTCAAGGCAAAAACTACTGCTGCTAGCTCCAAATCATGGTCAGGATAATTCTCTTCGTGCTTCCTTAACTGCCTAGAAGAATAAGCTATCACCTTCCCGTGCTGCATAAGCACACAACTTAAGCCAATACCTGAAGCATCTGTGTACACTACAAATCCTCCCTCTCCAGAAGGTAAAGCTAAAACAGGGGCAGTAGTTAAACACTCCTTCAGAGTCTGGAAACTTCGCTCACAATCTTTCGACCAATCAAATTGGTTCTCCTTGCGGGTTAATCTTGTTAAAGGTACCGCGATTTTGGAGAAATCTTTAATAAACCTTCGGTAATAATCTGCCAGGCCTAGAAAACTTCTTACTTCAGTTACATTAGTAGGCCTATCCCAATTCTTTACTGCCTCTACTTTCGAAGGATCAACAAATATACTTTCCATAGTGATAATATGACCCAGAAAAGATATTTCTTGTAACCAAAATTCACACTTACTAAACTTGGCATATAACTGATGGTCTCTCAATAACTGCAACGCCATCCTCAAGTGTTCGACATGCTCCTCCTCACTCTTAGAGTATATCAAGATATCATCAATAAACATCACGACCCATTGATCAAGATAGGGCCGGAACACACTGTTCATCAACTGCATAAAAGCTGCAGGTGCATTTGTTAGTCCAAAAGGCATTACTACAAATTCGAAATGCCCATACCTGCTATGAAAGGCCGTTTTAAAGATATCCTCATCCTTGATTCGTAGCTGATGGTATCCCGATCGAAGGTCGATCTTAGAAAAATATTGGGCTCCCACTATCTGATCAAACAGCTCATCAATCCTCAATAATGGGTACTTGTTCTTGATAGTAAGCTGGCTCAATTGCCGATAATTGATGCACAATCTCGTCGAACCATCCTTCTTTCAGACGAACAACACTGGGGCTCCCCACGGGGATGTACTTAGACGAATGAACACATTCTCAAGCAACTCAATCAATTGTCGTTTCAATTCCCTCAACTCCACGGGAGACATACGATACGGAGCCTTTGAAACAGGAGACGGGCCAGAGGTTAAATCAATAGAAAAGATCACCTCTCTCTCAAGCGAAAGTCCTGGCAAATCCTCAGGGAAGACATCTGGAAAGTCTCGAACAACAGGAATGTCCTTTATCTCAATCTTCCTCTCAGGGGTCACAGAAACAAAGGCTAGAAAAGCCTGACATCCCTTCCTCAACAACTTCTCAGCTTGGAGAGCCGAAATAAGCGGTACAAACTTAGAGTGCCTAACCCCTACACAAGAAAGCGTAGGATGTCCAAAAAAAGACACCGAGCTAGTGCTGCAGTGAACATTGACCTCATACTTAGCCAACCAATCATCTCCCAGGATTACATCATAATCCTTCATATCCATACAAACTAAATCTACTGGCATATTTTGCTCATTAATCATAACCTTACTAGAAGGATAGAAATATTTGATTGTAGATCCGGAACCAATAGGGGTCAAAATTTCTAATGGAGAATTCATCAACATAGGTTTCACAGCTAATGTCTTAGCAAATTTTCGAGAAACGAAAGAATAAGTTGCTCCGGTATCAAATAGAACAAATGCCGACTTTTCATGTATAATAAGTGTACCTTCAACGAGTCCACCCTCCTCGGTGGTTCCCGCATCATCTTCCTATAGGGCTTGAAGCTTGCCTTGCTGCTTCCGATTTCCTTGCGGCTTAGTCGGTGTAGCTTGATCTGACAGGAGGGGACATTCCAGAATACGATGGTCCCTACTTCCACAGCGCAAACAGGCGCCCAACTTGCGCATGTATTCCTCCATCTTGTGACCTGGACGATCACAATACTTGCACAAGCCTTTGAATGGTACTATCGGCCCGAACTTCTTATCTTCATTCTTTGGCACCTTGCCCTTCCACGAACTAGACCCACCATTGGGTCTTTTCTTGCCATTGCCGGGTTTAGAGTTCCCGGAACCAGTAGTTTGTTCCTTCTTGGAATTCCTTCCACGAAACCTCTCGGTCATCTCTAAGGTATCCTCCAGAACTTGAGCCTTCCTCACCATCTCAGCGTAGGTCTGGATTTCCATTGGGGCCAACTTGTTGATATATAGCAGCTTCAACCCATTAAGAAAGCGCTTGGCCTTCATTTTCTCGGTGGATACTAGGTGGGTTGCATAACGAGATAATCGAGAAAACTGAGCCTCATACTCAGCAACAGAGAGGTTCCTCTGCTTCAAAGTAGCGAGCTCTGCCGCCTTCTTCTCTTGGACTCTATCAGAAAAGTACTTGTCATTGAAGAGTTCCTCAAACTCCTTCCATGTGACTTGCTTGTCTCTAAGAGTAGCCTTTACTACATCCCACCAAGTTCTCGCATCTCGTTCTAGTTGGAAGGTCGTCAGAAGGACACGTTCTTGATCACTACACTGCATGACTTCAAAGATTCACTCCATCTCCTTCAGCCAGTGTTCAGCTTCGTCCAGATCGGTCGAGCCGCCAAATCGTGGGGGATTCATCCCACAAAAATTTTGATGAAGATCTCTCGCTCCTTGATGCGCCGCTCCTCCTTGGGCCACTTGGTGCAATGCCCGAGTTAGTCCTTGCACTGTTCGCTGCATGTCCCTCCATTACGCACGTTCGGCTGCCATTTGAAATACCCTACGCGTCGAACATATTAATTTAGAATCTTTTAGAAGGAATCTTTCTGGAGTTAAATTATTAACTTAACCCAAGTCTCTACCCAAATCTCACTGGGTTGGATCCTTAGACTTGATACAGGGTTATAGGTCCTATGACACTACCTAGAATCCTAGAACTTAGAGAACCTAGGAACATAAGATAACCTAGTCTCTGATACCACCAAACTGTCATGTCTCGACGCGAAATATCGGGACCGGCAGTAGAAAAATTAATAAAAATATGTTGATTTCCAGACATGCTACGACCTACGCTAGAGAATCTATAACATTCACCACAGTACCAAGGATAGATAATGATTCTACCAATCTAATAATTATTAAATGAACCATAAAACAAGTTTACATCATTTCCAACCAGGAACATAAGAAAAACCTTCAAAAACACTTATCAGCTTGACACTATTACAATCATTGACTCTATTACAACATTCACTTGATAACATTCTAAACCACAATTAGACTCGAGACATCCATGAATGACTCCACACAGTCTTTTAACTGGCTCGCTCCGGGTCTTCACTCTTGCCCATCCCCCTCAGTTTGCGAGTCCTCACCTGAGCTACCTGAAAAGGGGGAAACAACTGGGTGAGCGAACGCTCAGTAGGTAGTAGCAGGCAAGTTTAAGTAATTAACCAATTTACATTTATGTTGTACGAGAAAGAAAAATGAGATGATGATATAAATAACAGAATAAGGATAGTAAGAGAACATGAGCAAAGTATAACTGAAAATGGCCAATCAAGCATGAAATAACCAAGTCATGTAAATACGTGAAGGAATAGTGTAAAGAAGTATGACGTAGACGTCACGCTAGTCATGCACTCGGTGCAATGCCTCACCATGTCATTACAACTCCCCAGGGCACTAGTACTTTTCGGGCGCTCCTCCCAGGACCAGACCGGGCCCTTATGATGCGTTGGCACTGATTTAATGGATCCAAGATCCCAAGTTATGTCTAGACATTAATTCAGCAAAATGGCCAAAATTCAAGATATAGAACTTACCTCAAAAAATTCCAAGGGTAAGTTGAAGTAGAGATCATGTCTAGAAAGTTCAAGTTATCAAGAACCAACATGTCCTTGTATTCCAACACCAAGAATCACGGAAATCATTTCTGGAAGATACACGGTCCATATTGGGCCGCTCAGAGGATGAACGGTCTCTAACTAGATCGCTCTAGAAGGATTGGGCTGAAGAGCAGCCTAACAGAAGCCAAGGATGAACGGTCCATTATGGACCGCTCCAATTACAGAACGGTCAAAAATGGGCCTTTTAACAGATCTGGACGGTCCACTTTGGGCCATTCACGACAGGAAAGATTTGAAGCCCAAGACGAAAGTAAGCGGGCCGGATTGGGCCGCTCAGGAACTGAACGGTCCAAGAGTATCCATTCAACAAACTGGACGGGGCTGTCCAGTCCGTTCAATAATGGGCCTTACAAGACACAAGGAATCCACCCAAATGGGCTCCTGGGCTGCCATAGGCGGGGTGTCACTGAACCAGGGTCTAGCTCACTGTCCGTTGGTCAGCCTAGAGGCTTTTTGGGTCGACTATAACATGACTAGGTCGAAGAAGAACAAGGGCAATCGACCAACAAGAAATGGCATCCTACCAGAGTTGCACGGTTCATATTGGGCCGTCCCGAGCGTTACACGGTCTAGTTCTGGCCGTGCAATAACTCCGACAGTCCAATGTGGCCCGTGACATAAACCAGGGTCTTTCATGCAGTTCAATCGAGTCAAACTGGTGCAGGACTTGAGGTACAACCTACCCGGCATCCTTGTGGGAATCCCAGGCTCGCAGGGACTTACGAAGGTCTCATAATGGAGGTTCTAGTCCGACGGAAGGAGTATCTGACGGAGAGTCCCAACCATTACAAGAAATGAAGGCTAGAAAAACATCAGAAAACAAGTATATAGCGGTCAGTCAATTCTACCGGAGTGGAATGACTGTCAAAACAACCTTAGTATCATTAGTTCATTTTCATTAAAACATGTTTGAGACTAAGCTCTATTGAAATGATGAACAAGGTCATGATAAGCATAATCAAGCAAATAAATTATTAAATCTAATTTCTCATATATTCCAATTTTCATGTAGGTTGCCAGCCTATCATTAACATTAATTAACTACGATAATCATGCTAGAATCGGGAAAAAGGGTAACTCCGTGAGACGGAACGGTTCTGCCAGAACCGCCCAAGGGGCCTCCGCGGTCGCTCTACAGTCCGTTCAATCTCTACAGGCCAGGGCCAGACAGGGTCTGAGCGGTCTATCGAGGGGCCGTGGGGTTCATTGCACGGTTTTATTCTGGCCGTCCTGTTAATGGAGAATTTTAACGCAAAGGCATTTAAACGGTCACAAACTGGCCGTCGATATCAACCACACGGTCTATCGAGGGGCTGTTCAGAACAGAGCGGTTCCTGTTGGACCGCGCTAAGGTCGCCATGCCCAACTCCGGCGAGCTCGGATAGGGTTAGCAAAAATGATCAAATACTCCTCATGTAAAGCATAAAAATTGGGCAAACACCCATCAATAGAACGAGAACAAGATGATGTACAAGATGGCATGATCAATTTAACATTTAAGCCTGCTAACCCCTACATTAATCAAGGTTAAACAGAGGAAACCCTAGATTGACATGCTCTTACTAATTCGATTAATACACACAGGATACGTAACCAAATTTAGGGCTTTATATACCACTGGAAAGAGGACTCAGAGACGATTTTAACAGTATAGGGCACTTAGGGTTTGGTCTGCTATCACCTACCTAACGAAGGAAGAAGTGGGTAGAAGATCGCCGATCGCGCCCGGAACACCTCTCCGATGATCGCCGGAATTCACCCTCGTCCGCGCTCCTCGTCGGCCGCCACAGCATCCAATCTATTCTAGGTCAATTAAGGTTTGATTATATAAGGTCAATTGAATCTAGAAGGGTCGATTAGGGAGGATAGAGTCCTTCCTCTGCGGGAGCGTGCGAATCGCGCTTGACCGAGTCCGCGCCACCTTCCGCCTCCAAATACTTTTACTAGGGTTAGGGGTCGCTGGAGAATCAGAGGGGAAACAATTAGCTAATCTAGGCCATTCATTTTGGTCCTATTTGGGCTTAAATGATCAAGAATTGGGCTCCAGTTTCGTGATTTAAGGTCCGGTTATATTAAGTGTTGATTTGGGCCTAAATCTGCTAATTCGGCTCACTTAGGATTTTATTTTGGGCTGGCCGTAGAAGACAATTTATCTAAGTTTTCTATCCTCTATATGATTATAATTTTTCTAGATTTTTATAAATTGGTTGAACTTTGACCTATTGTATTTTTCAAGAATTTTCTTTATAATTTTCTTTTTTTATTTAATAATACATCAGGGTGCTACATCCTCCCCCACTTTAAGGAATTTGGTCCTCCAATTTCATTGCACGTATCGGAATGGGGAGTAGAACAACTAACCTTAGAATAAATCAGGGTATTGCTTCTGAATAACGTCCTCAGATTCCCAAGTGGCTTCTTCCGTTCCACGCCGACTCCACTGAATCTTGACCATTGGTATAGATCGATTTCTGAGTTGCTACTGCTTATGGTCCAAAATCTTGATGGGTCTTTCTTCATAAGTCAAATATTCCTTCAATTCTAAATCCACATACTGAATGATATGAGTGGGGTCATACACATATTTCCGTAACATAGATACGTGGAAGACATTATGTACTCCTGATAGCTGAGATGGTAAAGCTAAACGGTATGCAACTTCCCCAACTCTTTCCAGAATCTCGAATGGACCAACATATCTGTTGTGTCTCTTAGGCACAAGCATATGCTATGTTGTTTTGATGATAGCAACACAGTGAGAGTATCACAGGTGCATTCATAACAGTGAGTCAGTATAGATGCATTGCATTCTGTCAGTTAGCTTCAGTTCAATATCTGCGTTATGCATACATTGCATCAGTGCACTTAGATGGGTCGACCCCCCCCAGATTCGCATGTCTATACATCGCGCATTCTGAAGTGTGTACAGTCAGTGCATCAAGACTACACAATGCACACACACACAGGTCTACACACTGCACACACACAAGTCTACACACTCAATGTCTATACATTATCTTGTGTTGTGTTTGTGCATCATTGAGAACATAAGTCTATACATCCTTTAACTGTGTAAGTTCATACATCACTTTTGGGGCAGACATGGCAAGTCTATACATTGGACTTGAACATTGGCAAGTCTGTACAGCCGGCCTGTTCATGCATTCATCGAACAAGTCTATACATTCATGCATTGTTCATAAAGTCTGTACATTGGACTGTTCATGCATTCATCGAACAAGTCTATACATTCATGCATTGTTCATAAAGTCTGTACATTGGACTGTTCATGCAGTGTCTTTCAAAGTCTATACATTCATGCTTGTTCATTCATCCAAGTCTGTATAGCCCTTTGCATTGCACTTAATGTCTATACATTGTGCATCGTCTTACTTACTGTCTCATGCTAAGCATATAGGAAGTCTGTACATCGTCTGCTTTCCATGCATCGAAGTCTATACATCATCCATCGTCTCAACTTGCATTTCATGCCAAGTCTGTATAGCCTGCATCGTCTCATGCAGCATCTCAAGCCAAGTCTATACATCGTTCGTCTGCATTTAGAAGTCTATACAGTCTTGGCTGTTTAGCGTCTCATGCATCGTCTTGGTGGAAAGTGTGTACAGCCATCCGTCTCAGGTAGCGTCTCTCTTTGTGTCCCACTGTTGAAGTCTGTACATCGTTTTACTGTTAAAGTCTATACAGACTTCACCGTCTCATTCACCGTCTCATGCAAGTCTGTACATTTGGTATATTTCACCTACGTTGCAACCAGCAAGTCTGTACAGCGAGTTGAAGGCTGGCTAAGTCTATACATCGCACAGCATTCAACTCTGTACATTGTGCATCAATTGAGTTGAAGTCCATACATCATTCAGGTGTCTGTCCAAGTCTCTACATTACGTAAGTCTATACATTGGCTGCTGAACGTTCTTCAAAGTCTTCACATTGCATCATGTGCTTCATCATTCAAGTCTGTACAGGGTCTGCTTGGAATGCATTGGTCATCAAGTCTACACACTCTGTGTGTCTGCATCGCATTCATCAAGTCTATACACTCTTGTGTCTGCACTGCATTCACGCTAAGTCCATACACTGCATTTGGGCATTGTTCTTCACAGCAAGTATGTACATTGTTCAGAACGCCAAGTCCATACAGCCATTGTGCATACTTCACCTTGTGCATCATTGCACACACTGCAAAGTCTATACATTGTCTTCGCATTATCAAGTCTATACATTACTTGATGCATCGAACGAAGTCTATACAATGTGTCGACACTGAACTGATAATTCTCTGTCTGACAGGCTCTGTTCATTGGGCACGTGATCCGAGGCTGGAAGGGCTGACAGGATGACACGTGGCCAAAACACTTGGGCGGGAAATGTGGAAGACACGCGCCCAGTGCTGCCCTCCTGCTGGCTGCTGCTATAAAAGGAAGTCTTCTTCCTCAGGAGAAGACTGATCGAAAGTGTGAGATCGAATGCAGAAGCCTTGAAGAAAGAGCATAGAGCATAGAGCCCTTCGATCCAGCAGAAGAGAAAAGAAAGAGAGAAGAAAGAGAGAAGAGAAAAGAGAGAAAAGAAAGAGAGTTGAGAGAGTGAAGTGTTGAGAGTTTTATTCCTCATACCTTTGGTTCAAAACCAGATCTGAGGTTTGCTCACTTGTTTGAGCGATATTCCCTACAGGGATACATTTCTTTTATATTTCGTTTGTCTTTTGTTTTGCTTTTCGAAACTATTGTGTTCAAGCTGTGTGGCAGCACTTGCAGTGGTGGATTCCACTGGATGGCTAAGCTGTATTGCCCAGCGGGTTTTGTAGAGGAGGATTCCTCTGGATAGCAAGCTGTGAGGCTCAGCAGGCGAGGAGGATTCCTCGGACAGCAAGCTGTGAGGCTCAGCGGATTGTAGGCAAGCTGTGAGGCCCAGCGGTTGAAGCTGTGAGTCAGCAGTAAGCCACACTCGGGTTGAGTGTGGGGTGGATGTAGGTCTGGAGGACCGAACCACCTAAAAACCTTTGTCTTCTGTGTGATTGTTTGGTGGTTTGACTTACTTCTATATTCCTATCTTCACGCAGTAGATGTATGCTTCGGACGGTTCTTCATCTGTTCTGGGTGGTTTTCACTTTGTGCCCACTATCTGTTCAGTAGAAGTTTTCATTCTGCATTTGATTCTGCTGCAGTAATTTTTATAGGGTGTTTGATCTATTCACCCCCCTCTAGATCACCCTTTAGCGTCCCAACAATTGGTATCAGAGCCTAACTCTTTGTGCAGGACTAACATCCTAAAGAGGATCGGCCATGGATGCTAGAGGGCTAACAGCAGAGGGTCAGTCCACTACGAAGCCACCATTCTTCGATGGTTCCAACTTCCCATATTGGAAGAACCGGATGCAGGTCTTCCTCAGAGCCAAAGATTACGAGGTATGGAAAATTGTGAGCAAAGGTCCTTATGAGCTACATGAGAATGAGGAATTATGGACCAGAGAAGAAGTCCAAAAATCTACTCTGAATTGGAGCGCTATCAACGCCATTCAGTGTGCACTCCATCCCACTGAATTTGACAGAGTGTCATACTGCAAGACAGCGAAGGAGATGTGGGATACCCTCGAAGTTATCTATGAGGGAACATCTGAAGTGAGAGAGACGAGGGCAAATATGCTAGTGTCAAAGTATGAAGCATTTCGGATGAAGCCTGGTGAGACAGTGACCGAAATGTATGCTCGTCTGACCATCATCACAAATGGTCTAAGAAATCTGGGAAAGAGTTATACTGATCATGAAGTTGTAAGGAAGATCCTTCGATCGTTGACTCCTATATGGCATACCAAAGCAACTGTGGTTGAGGAGTCAAAAGATCTACAAAAGATGAAACCCAATGAGCTGATAGGTTCCTTGATGGCGTACGAGATGAATTTACTACAAGCTGAAGAGCTCGAAAATATGAAGCCTATTGCTCTGAAGGCCAAGCATAGCTGCTCAAAATAGTCCAGCAGCATTGGATCATCCAGTGATCGGAGTTCATCTAGATCAGATCTTGAAAAGGATGAAATAGCTATGATCACAAAAGAGTTCAGTAGATTTCTTAGAAGTGAAGGGAAGAATCTCTACAGAAAATACCACAGCAGGAAGCAAAATAGGTATAAATTTAACAATGCTGAAAAATCTGATGTTAATGCTTGTTATCATTGTAGGAAGACAGATCATATGAAGGTTGATTGTCCATAGTTACAGAAAATGAAAGGAAGACCATGGAAGAAAGCGCCAAAGGGAAAGGCCATGGTCAGTACATGGAGTGATGAGAAAGAAGGCACGCTGAGCACTTCCTCAGATAGTGGAAAATCAGAAAAAGACATCTGCTTGATGGCCAGGAATGGAGAAGAAGAAGAAGAGTCTGATCAGGTATCATCCCTTTTCGAACATTACACTATTTCTGATTGGGCAGATGCTTATGGAGATCTGTTAGATAAAGCTAATGATATTAGGAAGGAAAACAGACTCTTGAAGAAGAAAATGAACTCTCTGGTTAATGATAAAACTCTTTCTGATAAGGTTGCATGCTTACAATCAGAGAATGACAAATTGAAAAATGCATGTTCTGAGTTTGATGAATTAAAGCATGTTGTGATTGATTGTAGGAAAGAAAAAGAATTGCTAAAAAATGTTGTTGATGAATTAAAATTGAAAATTCAGAAGTCTGAAAAAGAAATTAAGATTTCAAATGAAAAATATGAAGCTATCTTGTCAGTGAATGTTGAATTGAAGAAAACTATTGAAAATCTGGAAAATGAAAATTCTGACAAAATGAAAATCATTAAAAGCATGACCCAAGGAACAGAAAATCTAAATGTCTTGCTAGGGTCAAAAGTTAATTTCAGAAAGGAGGGTCTCGGTTTTAATCCCTCAGCTAAAAAGAGCTTTGAATTGAAAACTATTTCATTTATGGGAGAAAAGAATAGAGGACCACTCATAAAAATGGTCAATGAAAAATCTGCTTTCAAAAATGTAAAATCAAAAGTGTCCAGTGCTAAGGACAAGGGAAAGTAGAAAGTTGTTGAGCCTAGAGCTACATGCTCTTCTCCCAAGGATAAGTCCAAGGCTAGGGGTCAGTCAGCTAGCACATCAAAACCCCAGCCCAAGGCTGCTAAGTCTCCATCACCATCAACTGCTCAGAAAAAGACCCAATATAAGTCAGTTCAGAAACCTAGAGGGTCAAAGGTGGCATGGAGACCAAGTGCAGCTAGGAACCCATTTGCTCATCCCTATTTCACTAGAGCCCAAGTCTATCATAACATTTATCCTCAACCACTTAATAGGTTTGGGTGGAACCCTGCATACATGAGGTCTAGGTATCAGAATTTCCCCACTTGGTATTAGCCCTATAGACCTCAGCCAGCTAGGAGATGGGATAGTCATTTTAGGACATGGAGTCCTAGTCACCAAGGGTTTTTGGTCAGCCTAGGACCAATTTGGGCCACAACTTCCAGTACATTCATTGGCCAAGGCACTGGCAGAAAAATAAAAATGTTTTTAATAAAATGAATGCCAGGACTACACAACAACCATCAAAGCACCAGAAAAAGAAAACTAAACATGTTGGTGCTGAGAAAAAGAAAAATAACAAAAAGAACTCTCAAGCTGTAGAATCCACCAAACCTTCCACCTTTACACAAATGTGGATCCCTAAACAGCTGTTGTCATGTTTTTACTCTCAAATGTCTGGTTCTGTCTTGGGGCCCAAAATATCTTGGGTTCCAAAACCTGCTCCCTAAGTGTGTTTGCAGGTATGTCTGGTAGCCGGGAACAAACTGATGAAACAGAAAAAACTACTTCATGCATATGACAAGAGGCAGGGCCAAAATCCTAAGAGCTGAAAGAAATTGGAGGCCTTGTCAAAAATCTGATGCAACACCAAGGGTAAAAATAAATCAATCTGGTAAAGCAGGTAAGTGATTTACCTTCAGAACTGAATTGAGAAAGTCATGTTGATTTGATTGTTTGATGTCTGATATTCTATTCTTGTCTAGCTGATCAGCCTGTATTCCAGACTAAGCTATTGAATTTAATTCTGCTCAAATTCAATGATATTCTCTTGCCAGTTATTGCATGTGTACATAAGATGCTAGATGCACTACACAACCATGTTCATAGTCAATGCATGTGTCTAATGTTTACATATATCATTTGCATGACTATCATTTGCTTATTGTTGTAGTCTGCATGTCGTGTAATGCATATCATCATATGTTGAAAAATCTGAAAAGGGTAAAAATGTTCATGACTTGGGTGCATAAACTTGAAATGATTGCATATCATCATTGTCAGGTTTGGATTTTTTGAACTCTCCTCATACATGATTTGCATATAGATGATTGTTTGAAATTGCATATGCATACATGTTGATTTGTTGGTGCTAAACTGAAGCTTCTGAAATATGAATTGAACAATCATGCTAATGGTAATTCTCTTCTGTCTAATTTGCATGAATCATATCTGAATGTAAATTTTGATATCATGTGATGTGATTTCAATACATTTCATGCATATAGATAGGGGGAGCTTGTATGCTGTCGCTTGGTCATCATTATCAGATTTGTTGCATAGTCTGCATGTAGAACAGTGTATTGCATATCATATCTTTTGCATCTTGGTGTCAGGAGAAGCTGAGAGTTCTGTTCAATTCTTTGAATCTTTTCACTTCTCATTGTCCCCATTCAATTCATTCACATTCCTTAACATCAAATGCCATTGGACCTTATTGCCTATTACTATCACTGTTTATCAATTGCCATCATTTTCCTAACCTTCACTGAACAACAGTATTGCTTCAGTTTATACATTGAGTTGTGGTTATTACAATTGTTCACTTATAAGAATCACACGTACAAATTGAAAGGAACTGAAGGTTTAACTTTTATAAATTGAAGAGTTTATTGTCTGCACTTCAGAAATTGAGATAAAAGAAAACTTTTATAGCTCTTAATCTTTGTCTCGTGGTTAAAATAGAATAAGTTTTTTTTTAATGTCTGAAAGTGTTAGACTGGAAATGACTAGAAAAGGTAAATGAGAGTGTGTACTTATTTTTTAAACAATCACTCTAAAAGAAATAAGGGCAGCAGTAAATAAGATCATCAATGCAAAGAGCTGAACATAGTGATAGAGCAATGGCTGAATTGCACTGTGAAACTGTGATCTCCTCCAATAAAGCAGGAGAATTCATAAGTCATGAAGTGCTTCAGATTACCTCTGTTCATAGGGTCAAATCTATAGGGGGAGTTTTCACCAAGTAACTGGGGGTACTGGCCTCTGATCAAGGTGTGCCCTTAATGTCAAAGGTGAAAATTGTTCCTTGTAGGTCTTGATCTGAAATAGATCTAGTAGTTTATGCCTAGTAACTGGGGGTACCTGCCTCTGATCAAGGTGTACTCCTAATGTCAAAAGCATAAATGCCACAGGTCTATTCACTTAGCTCAGTTTTTGAAAATTAAAAAAGTGAAAAACAAACTGCTGTAACCCTTTGAAATCAAAAGTCATTGAGTGAAATTTGTTTTTCTCAATACATATTCAAGTTGCCTTTCTTGAACTTCCATGTTTAATCACAAAGGGTATTATTTCTGACTTCTCTATTAAAAACATGTACCTTAGATTCATTGCTATAAATGGAGTCTAAAACTCTTTTTCAGTGGTCAGCTGCTTTACTCTATTTTTATCACTGTTAAACCTGAATTCTTTCAAGACTGTATATTGCTGAATCTTATACTTTAACAGTCGTTTATAATCATACTCATTTTTCTGAACCACTGCTTCAGCTGTTGTGTAATGACCCCTTATTCTCTTCATGTTCCTTCCCTACCTTTGATCATTTGTTTCATCGGTCCATATTCCTTCTCAAAGGGGGAGCCATAATTCAGGGGGAGTCAGTACTTTAGGGGGAGTTTGAGCATGTATTCTGCATGTTGCACTCATGTGTTTCTTTCTTTTTGATCATGTCAAAGGGGGAGAATATTTGACTCACTGTCACTTTGTTGCCATCATCAAAAAGGGGGAGAATGTTGTGCCTCTTAGGCACAAGCATATGCTATGTTGTTTTGATGATAGCAACACAGTGAGAGTATCACAGGTGCATTCATAACAGTGAGTCAGTATAGATGCATTGCATTCTGTCAGTTAGCTTCAGTTCAATATCTGCTTTGTGCATACATTGCATCAGTGCACTTAGATGGGTCGACCCCCCCCAGATTCGCATGTCTATACATCGCGCATTCTGAAGTGTGTACAGTCAGTGCATCAAGACTACACAATGCACACACACACAGGTCTACACACTGCACACACACAAGTCTACACACTCAATGTCTATACATTATCTTGTGTTGTGTTTGTGCATCGTTTAGAACATAAGTCTATACATCCTTTAATTGTGTAAGTTCATACATCGCTTTTGGGGCAGACATGGCAAGTCTATACATTGGACTTGAACATTGGCAAGTCTGTACAGCCGGCCTGTTCATGCATTCATCGAACAAGTCTATACATTCATGCATTGTTCATAAAGTCTGTACATTGGACTGTTCATGCATTCATCGAACAAGTCTATACATTCATGCATTGTTCATAAAGTCTGTACATTGGATTGTTCATGCAGTGTCTTTCAAAGTCTATACATTCATGCTTGTTCATTCATCCAAGTCTGTACAGCCCTTTGCATTGCACTTAATGTCTATACATTATGCATCGTCTTACTTACTGTCTCATGCTAAGCATATAAGAAGTCTGTACATCGTCTGCTTTCCATGCATCGAAGTCTGTACATCATCCATCGTCTCAACTTGCATTTCATGCCAAGTCTGTACAGCCTGCATCGTCTCATGCAGCATCTCAAGCCAAGTCTATACATCGTTCGTCTGCATTTAGAAGTCTATACAGTCTTGGCTGTTTAGCGTCTCATGCATCGTCTTGATGGAAAGTGTGTACAGCCGTCCGTCTCAGGTAGCGTCTCTCTTTGTGTCCCACTGTTGAAGTCTGTACATCGTTTTACTGTTAAAGTCTATACAGACTTCACCGTCTCATTCACCGTCTCATGCAAGTCTGTACATTTGGTATATTTCACCTACGTTGCAACCAACAAGTCTATACAGCGAGTTGAAGGCTGGCTAAGTCTATACATCGCACAGCATTCAAGTCTGTACATTGTGCATCAATCGAGTTGAAGTCCATACATCGTTCAGGTGTCTGTCCAAGTCTCTACATTGCGTAAGTCTATACATTAGCTGCTGAACGTTCTTCAAAGTCTTCACATTGCATCGTGTGCTTCATCATTCAAGTCTGTACATGGTCTGCTTGGAATGCATTGGTCATCAAGTCTACACACTCTGTGTGTCTGCATCGCATTCATCAAGTCTATACACTCTTGTGTCTGCATTGCATTCACGCTAAGTCCATACACTGCATTTGGGCATTGTTCTTCACAGCAAGTATGTACATTGTTCAGAACGCCAAGTCCATACAGCCATTGTGCATACTTCACCTTGTGCATCACTGCACACACTGCAAAGTCTATACATTGTCTTCGCATTATCAAGTCTATACATTGCTTGATGCATCGAACGAAGTCTATACAATGTGTCGACACTGAACTGATAATTCTCTGTCTGACAGGCTCTGTTCGTTGGGCACGTGATCCGAGGTTGGAAGGGCTGACAGGATGACACGTGGCCAAAACACTTAGGCGGGAAATGTGGAAGACACGCGCCCAGTGCTGCCCTCCTGCTGGCTGCTGCTATAAAAGGAAGTCTTCTTCCTCAGGAGAAGACTGATCAAAAGTGTGAGATCGAATGCAGAAGCCTTGAAGAAAGAGCAGAGAGCAGAGAGCCCTTCGATCCAGCAGAAGAGAAAAGAAAGAGAGAAGAAAGAGAGAAGAGAAAAGAGAGAAAAGAAAGAGAGTTGAGAGAGTGAAGTGTTGAGAGTTTTATTCCTCAGATCTTTGGTTCAAAACCAGATCTGAGGTTTGCTCACTTGTTTGAGCGATATTCCCTGCAGGGATACATTTCTTTTATATTTCGTTTGTCTTTTGTTTTGCTTTTCGAAACTATTGTGTTCAAGCTGTGTGGCAGCACTTGCAGTGGTGGATTCCACTGGACGGCTAAGCTATATTGCCCAACGGGTTTTGCAGAGGAGGATTCCTCTGGACAGCAAGCTGTGAGGCTCAGCAGGCGAGGAGGATTCCTCGGACAGCAAGCTGTGAGGCTCAGCGGATTGTAGGCAAGCTGTGAGGCTCAGCGGTTCAAGCTGTGAGTCAGCAGTAAGCCACACTCGGGTTGAGTGTGGGGTGGATGTAGGTCTGGAGGACCGAACCACCTAAAAACCTTTCTCTTCTGTGTGATTGTTTGGTGGTTTGACTTGCTTCTATATTCCTATCTTCACGCAGTAGATGTATGCTTAGGACGGTTCTTCATCTGTTCTGGGTGGTTTTCACTTTGTGCCCACTATCTGTTCAGTAGAAGTTTTCATTCCGCATTTGATTCTACTGTAGTAATTTTTATAGGGTGTTTGATCTATTCACCCCCCTCTAGATCACCCTTTAGCGTCCCAACAATATCTTGGACTTAACTTGCCACGAATACCAAACCTTTGGATTCCTCTTGTTGGTGAAACTTTCAAGAACACATACTCGCCGACTTGAAATTCTAAGGCTCTCCTGCTATTATCAGCATAACTCTTCTGTCTTGATTGTGCCACTTGCAAATGGTCTCTGATAATACGGATGTTCTTAGTTGATTCTGAAATGAGATCTGGTCCCAACCATTGCTTCTCGCCTACCTCATCCCAACACAAGGGTGATCTACAACTTCTCCCATAAAGAGCTTCAAACGGAGCCATCTGAATACTGGATTTGTAACTATTATTGTAGGTGAACTCAATCAAAGCCAAATGTTCATGCCAACAGCCTCCAAAATTACTCACACAAGCTCTTAGCATATCTTCCACAATTTGATTGGTTCTCTCAGTATGTCCGTATGTTTGTGGATGAAAGGCCGTGTTAAAATTTAAACGAGTACCCAGGGATTCTTGCAGTCCTCTCCAGAAGTGTGAAGTGAACCTGGGGCCTCTATCAGACACAATACTGACCGGTATTCCATGAAGTCTTACAATTTCCTTCACATATAGAGTAGCCAAGACATCAACTGTCCATTTGTACTTAATGGACAAGAAATGGGCAGACTTAGTCAATCTATCGACAATGACCCATATTGCATCAAATCCACTGCGAGTCCTAGGTAGACCCATGATAAAATCTATGCCAATGCTCTCCCACTTCCATTGAGGTATATCAAGTGGTTTTAACTTCCCTGTAAGTCTAAAGTGTTCAGCTTTAACTTGCTGACACACTAAGCATCTGCTTACAAATTCGGCAACTTCCTTTTTCATGTTCGGCCACCAAAAGGATCTTTTCAAATCTTGGTATATCTTAGTACCTCCAGGATGAATAGTATATTTGGACCTATGAGCTTCCTCTAAGATCTTGCTTTTTACTTCGGCTACATTAGGTACATAGGTCCTTCCTTGAAATAATAATCTGTCGTCATCGGCTAACATAAAATCAGGTCTATTGCTCAGGCTTTCCTTGATCTCTACCAACATCGGATCATTCTCTTGTAAGGACTGGATTTCCATCAATAACTCTGGACGAAGCTGAATCTGTACAATCAAAACCCGATCATCGCCAACACAGAGATCTAAACTAGCCAATTGCTCCAGCAATCTCCATTCTGGTAACATGAGACTTGATAATTTTGCTATTGGCTTGAGGCTTAAAGCATATGCCACCACATTGCCTTTTCCAGGATGGTACTCTATAGAAAAATCAAAGTCCTTCAAGTACTCAAGCCATCTCCTCTGCCTCATATTAAGTTCCTTTTGAGAAAACAGGTACTTCAAGCTCTTATGATCTAAAAATACCGTGAATGTTTCTCCGTACAAGTAGTGCCTCCAAATCTTCAAGGCAAAAACAACTGCTGCTAGCTCCAAATCATGGACAAGATAATTCTCTTCGTGCTTCCTTAACTGCCTAGAAGAATAAGCTATCACCTTCCCGTGCTGCATAAGCACACAACTTAAGCCAATACCTGAAGCATCTGTGTACACTACAAATCCTCCCTCTCCAGAAGGTAAAGCTAAAACAGGGGCAGTAGTTAAACACTCCTTCAGAGTCTCATAATCTTTCGACCAATCAAATTGGTTCTCCTTGCGGGTTAATCTTGTTAAAGGTACCGCGATTTTGGAGAAATCTTTAATAAACCTTCGGTACTAATCTGCCAGGCCTAGAAAACTTCTTACTTCAGTTACATTAGTAGGCCTATCCCAATTCTTTACTGCCTCTACTTTCGAAGGATCAATAAATATACTTTCCTTAGTGATAATATGACCCAGAAAAGATATTTCTTGTAACCAAAATTCACACTTACTAAACTTGGCATATAACTGATGGTCTCTCAATAACTGCAATGCCATCCTCAAGTGTTTGGCATGCTCCTCCTCACTCTTAGAGTATATCAAGATATCATCAATAAACACCACGACCCATTGATCAAGATAGGGTCGGAACACACTGTTCATCAACTGCATAAAAGCTGCAGGTGCATTTGTTAGTCCAAAAGGCATTACTACAAATTCGAAATGCCCATACCTGCTATGAAAGGCCGTTTTAAAGATATCCTCATCCTTGATTCGCAGCTGATGGTATCCCGATCGAAGGTCGATCTTAGAAAAATATTGGGCTCCCGCTATCTGATCAAACAGCTCGTCAATCCTCGGTAATGGGTACTTGTTCTTGATAGTAAGCTGGTTCAATTGCCGATAATTGATGCACAATCTCATCGAACCATCCTTCTTTCAGACGAACAACACTGGGGCTCCCCACGGGGATGTACTTGGATGAATGAACCCATTCTCAAGCAACTCCATCAAATGTCGTTTCAATTCCCTCAACTCCACGGGAGACATATGATACGGAGCCTTTGAAACAGGAGACGCGCCAGAGGTGAAATCAATAGAAAAGATCACCTCTCTCTCAAGCGGAAGTCCTGGCAAATCCTCAGGGAAGACATCTGGAAAGTCTCGAACAACAGGAATGTCCTTTATCTCAATCTTCCTCTCAAGGGTCACAGAAACAAAGGCTAGAAAAGCCTGACATCCCTTCCTCAACAACTTCTCAGCTCGGAGAGCCGAAATAAGTGGTACAAACTTAGAGTGCCTAACCCCTACACAAGAAAGCGTAGGATGTCCAAAAAAAGACACCGAGCTAGTGCTGCAGTGAACATTGGCCTCATACTTAGCCAACCAATCAGCTCCCAGGATTACATCATAATCCTTCATATCCATACGAACTAAATCTGCTGGCATATTTTGCTCATTAATCATAACCTTACTAGAAGGATAGAAATATTTGATTGCATATCCGGAACCAATAGGGGTCAAAATTTCTAATGGAGAATTCATCAACATAGGTTTCACAGCTAATGTCTCAGCAAATTTTTGAGAAACGAAAGAATGAGTTGCTCCGGTATCAAATAGAACAAATGCCGACTTTTCATGTATAATAAGTGTACCTTCAACGATTCCACCCTCCTCAGTGGTTCCCGCATCATCTTCCTATAGGGCTTGAAGCTTGCCCTGCTGCTTCCGATTTCCTTGCGGCTTAGTCGGTGTAGCTTGATCTGATAGGAGGGGACATTCCGGAATACGATGGTCCCTACTTTCACAGCGCAAACAGGCGCCCAACTTGCGCCTGTATTCCTCCATCTTGTGACCTGGACGATCACAATACTTGCACAAGCCTTTGAATGGTACTATCGGCCCGGACTTCTTATCTTCATTTTTTGGCACCTTGCCCTTCCACGAACTAGACCCACCATTGGGTCTTTTCTTGCCATTGCCGGGTTTAGAGTTCCCAGAACTAGTAGTTTGTTCCTTCTTGGAATTCCTTCCACGAATCCTCTTGGTCATCTCTAAGGTATCCTCCAGAACTTGAGCCTTCCTCACCATCTCAGCATAGGTCTGGATTTCCATTGGGGCCAACTTGTTGATATATAGCAGCTTCAACCCATTAAGAAAGTGCTTGGCCTTCATTTTCTCGGTGGATACTAGGTGGGTTGCATAACGAGATAATCGAGGAAACTGAGCCTCATACTCAGCAACAGAGAGGTTCCTCTGCTTCAAAGTAGCTAGCTCCGCCGCCTTCTTCTCTTGGACTCTATCAGAAAAGTACTTATCATTGAAGAGTTCCTCAAACTCCTTCCATGTGACTTGCTTGTCTCTAAGAGTAGCCTTTACTGCATCCCACCAAGTTCTCGCATCTCGTTTTAGTTGCAAGGCCGTCAGAAGGACACGTTCTTGATCACTACACTGCATGACTTCAAAGATTCGCTCCATCTCCTTCAGCCAGTGTTCGGCTTCGTCCGGATCTATCGAGCCGCCAAATCGTGGGGGATTCATCCCACAAAAATTCTGATGAAGATCTCCCGCTCCTTGATGCGCCGCTCCTCCTTGGGCCACTTGTTGCAATGCCCGAGTTAGTCCTTGAACTGTCTGCTGCATGTCCCTCCATTGCGCACGTTCGGCTGCCATTTGAAATACCCTACGCATAGAACATATTAATTTAGAATCTTTTAGAAGGAATCTTTCTGGAGTTAAATTATTAACTTAACCCAAGTCTCTACCCAAATCTCACTGGGTTGGATTCTTAGACTTGATACAGGGTTATAGGTCCTATGACACTACCTAGAACCCTAGAACTTAGATAACCTAGGAACATAAGAAAACTTAGTCTCTGATACCACCAAACTGTCATGTCTCGACGCGAAATATCGGGACCGGCAGTAGAAAAATTAATAATAATATGCTGATTTCCAGACATGCTACGACCTACGCTAGAGAATCTATAACATTCACCACAGTACCAAGGATAGATAATGATTCTACCAATCTAATAATTATTAAATGAACCATAAAACAAGTTTACATCATTTCCAACCAGGAACATAAGAAAAACCTTCAAAAACACTTATCAGCTTGACACTATTACAATCATTGACTCTATTACAACATTCACTTGACAACATTCTAAACCACAATTAGACTGGAGACGTCCATGAATGACTCTACACAGTCTTTTAACTGGCTCGCTCCGGGTCTTCACTCTTGCCCATCCCCCTCAGTTTGTGAGTCCTCACCTGGGCTACCTGAAAAGGGGGAAACAATTGGGTGAGCGAACGCTCAGTAGGTAGTAGCAGGCAAGTTTAAGTAATTAACCAATTTACATTTATGTTGTACGAGAAAGAAAAATGAGATGACGATATAAATAACAGAATAAGGACAGTAAGAGAACATGAGCAAAGTATAACTGAAAATGGCCAATCAAGCATGAAATAACCAAGTCACGTAAATACGTGAAGGAATCGCGTAAAGAAATATGTCGTAGACATCACGCTAGTCATGCACTCGGTGCAATACCTCACCATGTCATTACAACTCCCCAGGGCACTAGTACTTTTCGGGCGCTCCTCCCAGGACCAGACCGGGTCCTTATGATGCGTTGGCACTGATTTAATGGATCCAAGATCCCAAGTTATGTCTAGACATTAATTCAGCAAAATGGCCAAAATTCAAGATATATAACTTACCTCAAAAAATTCCAAGGGTAAGTTGAAGTAGACATCATGTCTAGAAAGTTCAAGTTATCAAGAACCAACAGGTCCTTGTATTCCAACACCAAGAATCACGGAAATCATTTCTGGAAGATACACGGTCCATATTGGGCGCTCAGAGGATGAACGGTCTCTAACTAGACCGCTCTAGAAGGATTGGGCTGAAGAGCAGCCTAACAGACGCCAAGGATGAACGGTCCATTATGGGCCGCTCCAATTACAGAACGGTCAAAAATGGGCCTTTTAACAGATCTGGACGGTCCACTTTGGGCCGTTCACGACAGGAAAGATTTGAAGCCCAAGATGAAAGTAAGCGGGCCGGATTGGGCCGCTCAGGAACTGAACGGTCCAAGAGTATCCGCTCAACAAACTGGACGAGGCTGTCCAGTCCGTTCAATAATGGGCCTTACAAGACACAAGGAATCCACCCAAATGGGCTCTTGGGCTGCCATAGGTGTCACTGAACCAGGGTCTAGCTCAATGTCCGTTGGTCAGCCTAGAGGCTTTTTGGGTCGACTATAACATGACTAGGTCGAAGAAGAACAAGGGCAATCGACCAACAAGAAATGGCATCCTACCAGAGTTGCACGGTTCATATTGGGCCGTCCCGAGCGTTACACGGTCTAGTTCTGGCCGTGCAATAACTTGGACTGTCCAATGTGGCCCGTGACATAAACCAGGGTTTTTCATGTGGTTCAATCGAGTCAAACTGGCGCAGGACTTGAGGTACAACCTGCCCGGCGTCCTAGTGGGAATCCCAGGCTCGCAGGGACTTACGAAGGTCTCACAATGGAGGTTCTAGTCCGACGGAAGGAGTATATGGCGGAGAGTCCCAACCATTACAAGAAATGAAGGCTAGAAAAACATCGGAAAACAAGTATATAGTGGTCAGTCAATTCTACCGGAGTGGAATGACTGTCAAAACAACCTTAGTATCATTAGTTCATTTTCATTAAAACATGTTTGAGACTAAGCTCTATTGAAATGATGAACAAGGTCATGATAAGCATAATCAAGCAAATAAATTATTAAATCTAATCTCTCATATATTCCAATTTTCATGTAGGTTGCCAGCCTATCATTAACATTAATTAACTACGATAATCATGCTAGAATCGGGAAAAAGGGCAACTCCGCGAGACGGAATGGTTCTGCCAGAACCGCCCAAGGGGCCTCCGCGATCGCTCTACACTCCGTTCAATCTCTACAGGACAGGGCCAGACAGGGTCTGAGCGGTCTATCGAGGGGCCGTGGGGTTCATTGCACGGTTTTATTCTGGCCGTCCTGTTCATGGAGAATTTTAACGCAAAGGCATTTAAGCGGTCACAAACTGGCCGTCGATATCAACCACACGATCTATCGAGGGGCTGTTCAGAACAGAGCGGTTCCTATTGGACCGCGCTAAGGTCGCCATGCCTGACTCCGGCGAGCTCGGCTAGGGTTAGCAAAAATGATCAAATACTCCTCATGTAAAGCATAAAAATTGGGCAAACACCCATCAATAGAACGAGAACAAGATGATGTACAAGATGGCATGATCAATTTAACATTTAAGCCTGCTAACCCCTACATTAATCAAGGTTAAACAGAGGAAACCCTAGATTGACATGCTCTTACTAATTCGATTAGTACACACAAGATACGTAACCAAATTTAGGGCTTTATATACCACTGGAAAGAGGACTCAGAGACGATTTTAACAGTATAGGGCACTTAGGGTTTGGTCTGCTATCACCTACCTAACGAAGGAAGAAGTGGGAAGAAGATCGCCGATCGCGCCCGGAACACCTCTCCGATGATCGCCGGAATTCACCCTCGTCCGCGCTCCTCGTCGGCCGCCACAGCATCCAATCTATTCTAGGTCAGTTAAGGTTTCATTATATAAGGTCAATTGAATCTAGAAGGGTCGATTAGGGAGGATAGAGTCCTTCCTCCGCGGGAGCGCGCGAATCGCGCTTGACCGAGTCCGCGCCACCTTCTGCCTCCAAATACTTTTACTAGGGTTCGGGTTTCGCTGGAGAATCAGAGGGGAAACAATTAGCTAATCTAGGCCAATCATTTTGGTCCGATTTGGGCTTAAATGATCAAGAATTGGGCTCCAACTTCGCGATTTAAGGTCCGGTTATATTAAGTGTTGATTTGGGCCTAAATCTGCTAATTCGGCTCACTTAGGATTTTATTTTGGGCTGGCCGTAGAAGATAATTTATCTAAGTTTTCTATCCTCTATATGATTATAATTTTTCTAGATTTTTATAAATTGGTTGAAATTTGACCTATTGTATTTTTCAAGAATTTTCTTTATAATTTCCTTTTATTTTATTTAATAATACATTGGGGTGCTACAGATATGGTCCTAGAAAGGTACACAAAGCAGAGAACTGACCTAAGCCAATGAGGAAGCAAACTGCAAGATCTCTTCCATGTGGATCATTAAATGCTCATATCTGAAGCTGAAGAGAAGTCTTATTCTATACCTCCTCTGTGCCAATCAAAAGAAGTCAAATCTGAAACCATATTTTTATACCTATGCGGGACCAATCAGTGGACAAATTTTTGGAGGGAAGTTTTCTCTCTTGGAAAACCAAAATGGGACACGTGCCTCCATGCTTGAAGAGTGCTGCAAGTGTGCCAACAAGAACCAGAGAGAGAATCGGCTAAAGGAGGAGAGGTGTGGCTGCTGTTGTTGTTCCCAGAAGGAGAAGGAGTTGCTGCTGGTACTGCTAGAGAAACCGATGCCTCTAGAAAAAGAAGAACTTGGCGCCATCTCTGTGAAGATCTGAAGAAAAGCCACAAGCTCTTCTTCCACCTATTCGTTGTCCTGTAAAGAGAAGCTACCATCACTGATGCAACGAATCTGAAAGCAGCAAACCAAGCCCTCCAGTTTCCAGACAAGGACATTTGCATTTGACATTGAGTGTCATTCTTCTTGTCTGAAGTTCTTCATTACCCTTTCTCTGTTTTGTTCTTGTTCTTCCTGAAACTTGAACCGTCCCTACCAGTGATAGTATGAAGACAGATCAAGCTAGTGTGCTTGGATCTGTGATCTAGCCTATATGCCATCAAGCTGTGTGACAGCGGTTCCTTGAGAGGGGATAACCTCTCTGCAAGCTGTAAGGCAGCGGGTGGTTAAGCTGTGTAATTAGCGGGTTGTGCAGTTGCACTAGGGAAGCCTCACTTGGTTTAAGTGAGGGGTGGACGTAAGACTTTGGAGAAAGTCTAAACCACCTTAAAACTCATTGTCTCTGTGGTTTGCATATGTGATTGCTCTTCGCTAGATGCTTGGCTCGTTATCTATCTACACTCTTGCATCGTTTGTGTGTACTCCCTGCATTCTCAAGTAGTTCTTTCTATTCCGTTTCGGTTGTTTTTATGTCTAGAAAAAGAGGGGCAGATCTATTCACCCCTCCCCTCTAGATCATCCATTCCCACACTACAGATCTTGTAATATAGAAGGATCTGACGTACGAGCAAAGACCACTCAGAATACTTGATCGAGAGATACGTCAGCTTCGGAACAAAACCATTCTCATGATAAAAATCCTGTGGAATATAAGTACAGACCAAGAAGCAACATGAAAGACAGAGGAATCTATGCGAAAGAGATTTCCGGAGCTATTTAATTGTAAGTAGATACACTCTCCATAAATCCCATACAATAAATTTGGGGGCCAAATTCTCTTTAAGTGGGGGAGGGTGTAGCACCACTAATTTTTTTGGAATTAACGGAATTATTAAAGCGTTTAAAAAGGGCTTAATGAGCAAGTTTAATGAATTATGGGTGAATAAACTTAATTTAAAGGCCCAATTACTAACCTGATCAATAAGCCCACTTAAAATAGACCCATAAGCCCAATCCTAAGACTTTTAGGCCTAAGCCCAGCCCTAGACACGTATTTAGGATAATTTCCCATTTTAATTAGATAATTAGGGGCTAATTATATGAGGAATTTGACCAAAATTTAAATTTTGGCACCCAGGCAAGTCGCGGTCTATCGCGCGACCGCGTCCTTATGGTAGCGGTCAAGGGGCGACCGTCACCTGGTTCAGTGAGCGGAATGAGATAAACCCTAGAAAGATCGGATTTTTATCCACCCAAATTGTCAGGGATCGATGTGATCTGGCAGAGGAACTTATCTAGGACTCTTAGGAGATCGAATTGATGCCTCATATGACTCCTATTTCGATCTAATCCTTCAGTCAGAGGCTATTCTCTATAAAAAGGCCTAGTTTCGACCTACACGAACTCTAGTTTTGGCTCGCGTAGTTTGAAGGTATAGTATGGTCATTTCAATGTCTTCCTTTAGAGTTTATTGCTCCCCTTAGTGTCTTCTAACGTTCTGCAAATTTTCGTATTAGGAGGTTAAGCATCTAAGGAGTTAGAACAACTTAAAGTCGCTGGTTCTACGTAGGACGCGCAGGAACTAGGATCCTCTTTCGGCGAGAAATTCGAGGCTTAGGAAGCATCCTAGAGGTAGGTTATCTCATGTTGGCTTAAACATCAAGCTAGGAACAAAAGCCCCTTAATATCTCATGATTTCATGCACCATACATGGAGTATTTAGCATTTTTATGACTGCACAATCATGTCTTTCACTGTATGCTATCCCTGCAACCCCAATTAAAAGATAAGAACTTTTGCTTTAACTCATGTCTTTTCCACGTCCTCACTTTACCCTAAACATGCTATCATGTATTACCTTCCTGTTTCCTATAGTTTCCCTATGTTTATTACCTATAATAAGCCCTGCGTGATAGTTTTAGCTTCTGTCTGATATAGATAGAAAGCGGTTTCACAGAGACCGCTATACTCCAGTAGCGGCCCCCGACAGACCGCCACCTTAAAGTAGTAGCTCTATATAGACCGCTACCTGATTTCTGTAACCAGCCTAACCCTTGTTTATTTTCTTATTAAATATAATGCTAAGTATGTCTTATTTTTGCCCTGAATCATGTCATGCCATCATAAGTAGTGTTAGCATGTGTTAAAAGGCTTAATTTCATGTATGTGAATTTCATGCCAAAACTTTATAGTTTTGTACTTAAAGGTATTTTCATGACTCAATTTCACTTTGATTCATGTTTTGGCTCGTTCCCTTCTCACCTTATTCTGTTTTATTAAGTCACATATAGTGCGTATTCCGGTACGTTGCTATTAGATCACTTGCACTTGATAGGAACCTTTCTTGGACTTGAGATCCTCTCCGTCGGATATTCCTTCTATCGGACTATGTGATCATGTTTCAATGCCTCCGTAAGTCTCCGCGAGCCTAGAATTTCCACTAGGACGTCGAGCTGGTTGTACCCTAAAAACCCAATGGTCTAGAAAGTACTTGAGTTTTTTACGTTTTCCTGCACTCGGACTTGATCGCAGCCCGTAGGCGATCGCTACCTTCAGATAGCGGCCGGTCCCTGACAGCGTTCTGTCATTTTGTTCATGGCGTCGACATGTTCCTTCTTCTGCGTCAACTCATCCTGATAGTGGTCTTGACTTGACTGCTATCTCAAGAAAATGGTCCAGGCGCGACCGCGTTCTGTCACCATTTAGCTCGACTCGTGGTTTGACCAAAAGGTTAATTCTACTATGTTCCTAGATGGTCTTCTGATTATCTGGAGCCTAACACCTTGATTAATAAGTTATTAATGAATTATGAAACTATGAAAATGTATCGTTATGCTGTCAGAATTCCTCCGTGGCATAATGTCCAATTAATTCATCCTTGATCTCATGATTTCGAGTGGTGCATTCTTACCTTGGTCACATTATCATGAACCTATTGTTGAACTTGACATGATTGGCCTACATTTATATTTCTCGTGGAAATAGTTTGATTTATAACTTGAAGATATAAGGGCGGGCACGGACGGTGTCCAAGGGCTCCATGCTAGCCCTCTCGACAGATGGCCGGAAACACACTATTAACCATGGGGTATGATGCTTACTGGCGTCGCATTGCGCTGGGAGTACTTTTTTTATAAACTGGTGAAATCCACGAAATCTCATACTTGATTATTACATGTTTGTTACATGACTTTCTAGTGCATAGCCTTTTTTTTTCAAGGTTATGAAAAGTACCTTCTCGTTACATGCTAGTACATTCTCGTTAATGAAAAGCCACGTTATAAACTTGCTTGATCTTGCTCTCACATTGTCTCATATCTCTACACATATCTTGATTTCTTGTTGTTACTTGGGTTTTAATAGCATGTTTTATCACATTTTACATTATTGCCTTTCATAGAGCTAAAATGTTAATTACTTATATTATGCCTTCATGTTGATACGAAGATACCTACTTGGCGAGTGCGCTCATTCTCTACTTTTTCAATCTTTTTCATGAGACTCTAGCGAGTCAGATTCAGACTATTCGAGTGATGGATCTGAGAGTAATTGATGAACGAGTGAAGCCTAGATGGTCAAGCGTCATATTGTAGATTAAGTTCCTTCACTGTAATAGGCAGTGAAGTTGATCATGTTATGTAATTTTCTTTTTATTGAGTCTAGTAAGTCATAAAGAGTCAAAGTCAAGTGTCATTTGTAAATCTTGATTATTATGATTTAATAAAGTTAAAATTTTGAGTTATATTATGCATTCATCTCTTTTATGTCTGAATGTTTAGCGCTCTGATTGTCATATTAGCTCGAGGCTTATTTGATGATTGTCCACGTTCTCGACTTAATTCCGCTATACACATATCTCAGGGCGTGACAGGTGGGGGTCCCCTACGAGTGCCAAAGGGGGAGAGGGGGGCAAAGGAGGGGTGGAGGGGGTGCTCGCCGAAGGGGGAGAGGGGGGCCGAGAAGGGGGGCTGCTCATTAGAGGGGGAGAGGGGGCTAGGAGGGGTAGGGGGAGCTACTCACTGGAGGGGGAAAGGGGGACCATGAGGGATAGGAATGGATGGGGGGTGGGGGGCTACTTGCCCGGGGTGGGTGCGGTCAGGAAGGGTGGGGTGGGGGGCATTGCTCACCATGTGTGTGAGAGGGGCTAGGAGTAGCGCATCTCTCTCTCTCTCTCTCTCTCTCTCTCTCTCTCTCTCTCTCTCTCTCTCTCTCTCTCTCTCTCTCTCTCTCTCTCTCTCTCTCTCTCTCTCTCTCTCTCTCTCTCTCTCTCTCTCTGGTGGGTGGGTGAGGATGTGGAAAGAGGGACACTCCTCTCTCTCTCCTTGCACACACATGCGTTTGTGCGTGTGTGCAAGCATGTGCACGTGTGTGTGTGTGTGTCGCTCTCTCACAGGGAGGGGTGTGTGTGTGTGTCAGTCTCTCTTAGGGTTGTCAATGGGCCGGGCCAACCCAACAGGCCCCCGAGCCTGGCTAGATTTCAGGTCAGGCCGCCAAGCCCCTTTCGGACCGCGGGCCCTTAGTCGAGCCTAAAAGGACCAGGCCCACAGGCAGGGCCTGGGCTTAGAGTTCAGCTCGCTGGCCTGCCCGGCCCATTCCCTTTTTTTCTCCCTTCATTTATTATTTTGTTTAATTAAAAAATTCAAAATATCTAATTTTGTTTAATTAGAATTTTAAAAACTCTATGTCCAAACAAATTAACATTTAAACCTCTAATAAATTTAGCAAAGTGGTAAATTTTATATTATTATAAGTATTTTTATTATTTTTTATTTAATTTGTCGGGTCTAGCTGGGCCGAATTTGGGCATTTGAAAAAGTTGAGAAAGCCAGGACCCGAGCCAAGATTGAGCTTTAGGGCTGTCAATGGGCCAAGCTGGCCCGACAAGCTCATGAGCCTACCCCGATTTCAGGCCGGGCCGCAAGGACCTTTTTGACCCACGGGCCCTTAATCGGGCCTAAAAGTTCAGCCCGACTAGGCCCACGGGCCAAGCTCGGGTTTTGAGTTCCACCCACAAGCTGACCCAGGCCGATCTCTTTTTTTTTTCTCCCTTCAAATTTTAAAAATTACTTAGTTAAAATTATGTTATTTTATTTAATTAAAAAATTAAAAACTCTTTTTTCAATCAAATTAAGTAATTAATACCAAAAACTCTAATTATTTTAGTGAGATATTAAGTTTATATTATTAAATATATTATTTTATTATTTTTTATATTTATTTAAATTTTCAGATTGGGCTGAACCTTAGTCGGATTTTACATTTTTGTAAAAATATTTGGCCCAACTTGACTCGACATAGCTCGAGCTCAGACTTTAATATTGATGAGTTAGACTCGGGCCGAGCCGACCTAAGTTCGACCTGATCTCAGCCAATTGTTAATCTTATTGAATTTTAACATTGATGAGTCGGGCTCGGGCCGACCTAAGCGCCTAACCCATTGATAGCCCTACTCTCTCTCTCTCTCTCTCTCTCTCTCTCTCTCTCTCTAGTCAGGGGTGCGTGTGTGGAGAGAGGGGCACTCTCTCTCTCTCTCCCAGCACACATGCGTGTATGTGTACAAAATCACTATTTGTAGGGATGTGTAAAAAATTCAATAATATATTCTCACTTACCCGATGTGTGTGTGGAGAGGGACGCTCCTCTCTCTCTCTCTCTTCGCACCCCGCACGTGTATGTGTACAAAATCACTATTTATAGGTGTGTAAAAAATCAATAATATATTCTCACTTGTGTATAGAGAGAGGCGCTCCTCTCTCTCTACATCTGTACAAAATCACTATTTATAAGGGTATACGTGTACAAAACCCAATAATATATTCTCACTTGCCCGATGTGGATGTGTGTGCGCGTGTGTGTGTGAGATATATATATATATATATATATAATAGGTCTAAATGAAGAATTTATTTCACAAAATCACTATTAATGGGGTATATATATATATAACCAAATAATATATGTGCGTGTTATATTGTTGATAATAGGTTTAAACGAAGAGTTTATTTGGAAAAATCATTGTTGTAAAGGTATATATGTAAAAAACCCAATAATATAGTCTCACTTGCCCGAAGGTCCCACCAGAGCTGCAGCATAGGTGATATGGGCGTCTCTCTCCACACCAGGTTGTTTGGAGCAAGTCTTGTGATCATTGCTTAGCCACCACCTCAATCTTTTGCAGAAAGAAGTTCAGTTCTCTATTTCTTGTACTTCTCTTCTATTTTTCTTTCTTCACAGATTGCATCTTTGAGTTCCAATAAAGATTTGGTAGATCCATGAGCCACACCATTTGAAATAACACCTGTGAGGCCTTGCAGCAATGGGATGCCAATTTCCACTGAACTGGCAGCAATAAATATCAAAAGCCATTCTTTACTTCACAGAGCCAACGTAAAAAGATTGGTAGGTTCAAAAAGAAATGTTCAATTCTCATTCAACAATAAGATATTTGAGCAAGCGGATAATCTAATTTTATTATCCCCAGTTGTTGCCCAAATATTTAGATTTTCAGTCATGGCACTGTTCAGCTCTGAGTGCCTTAATCAATACTCTGAACAAGATCAAAATGTGAGATCGGATGCTTTGGAGCATGCACCAGTAGCTAGCATGTACATGTTTACTAGCACCCTCCAAGTTGTAAGCTCTTGAGAATGTAGTGGCCTTCAAAATTGCAGCATCCTATGAAACAGAGAAACGGGCCTGAGCTCAATAGAGAACGTCCACCTTTCGTCAGCAAGGATATTTTAGGGTACAAATTTCCCACCACCTGGCACCATACTGACCTCCACGATGATTTGGCCCATCTGGAATCATCGACATAACTGCAGCCATCCAACACTGTTTTGAAATGCACCGGAGTGCAGTGTGCAACGTCAGAATGAAAATAGCAAAATGTCAGAAATAGCAGATTTCCCCTGCCCACATGGTTATCTTATAAACAATGCAATAAGGACAAATTGTCACCACAGGGTGTTACACTAACCTCCATGATGATTGTGTAGCTGGAATCAGCATCACTATGGAACTGCAGTGATCCAACAACATTTTGAATGCACCGGACTGAAGTAACAGCATGTAATGCTCGAACATACATAAAATGTCGAGTGAAAAGAAAAATGGAAGTGAGGACAGATTTTTCCTACCCACATTTACTTGCGATATAACAAATGCATGACAGTTTAGCGGGAGTTCCCATCACTGCATTTAGTTGAATACTTGTCACCTGGAACAAATATGAATAACTTGACTAAACTAATTTTGGAAAGAGCTCAACTTAGAAATAGAATGAGCAAAGCTCTGCTTGACAGGCAGGTTACTATGAATTCATTATTTCTGACACATGATTTCATTCTCATGGCAAAATGCAACTATTTGGGAAACTACAACAAATACAATGCAAGAAGCAGATGTTCAATGTATTAAATTGCAATAGGTTTAGTTGACTCAAATTAGACTTTTAGCTTAAAGCATTTCCCAAAAAGTGAAATCAAGTGAAACCATAGTAGCAGAATTTAAGGAGAGTAGCAGAATTAAGGACACGACTAAAGCATGTTTTAGAACTAATGTTCATAAACCTTCCTCTGTCAAATAACTTAAATCGAAGCCATGTCAGTATAATGCCAACAAGTTTGAAGTAATTTGTCTTGGCTCAGTCACAGATTTAAGACATGGGCAGACATTGAACTCAATTTTTTAGGTCTAATGCAAAATCAAATAGAGCCAAGTACAGGGTGTTGCCCATGGAGGATACAATCTGAAAAGAATGGAATATCTATGATTCACACGATAAACTGAATGCCTACCATTGACTTCTACATTTTCGCAAAAGAGACAGCTACATAAGTTGGGCCCACAGCCCCATTGCGACACATACCAGGTAAACATAGAGACCAGGGTCTTTGCTTCTTCCATGCAAGACCCTGATCTCTGGCACTGAAAACATGGTGATGTCCATTAATCTTCCCAACTACAACCCATCTTTGCTCTCAACCCTATCCATGTTAAGTTGGTTCTCATGAAGCAAGTTGGCCCCAACTAAAAAATAGATAAATTAAAAGACCTTGTTCAGCTTGGCCAAAAGCTGAAGC
Source organism: Amorphophallus konjac (assembly GCA_022559845.1). Lineage (NCBI taxonomy): Eukaryota > Viridiplantae > Streptophyta > Magnoliopsida > Alismatales > Araceae > Amorphophallus > Amorphophallus konjac. Next base: position 213,954,315 of record CM040121.1, read on the forward strand.
ATCACCTATCCTCAAGGAATGCAGTATTGGATCAGGCACCTGGATCGGGTATACCCGATTCCAATCCAGGTCAGATCGGATCCAAGTGAACCAATCCAATCCCAAAAAAAAATAAAGAAAGTATTTACATAATTAAAAAACTAAATAACTAAAAAGTATATTTATAAACAAAAAAGTATTTATGTAAATATAAATAACGTAAAGATGTTTTTATCTCTTTAAACAAACCCAAATAGGTTAGGATCAGCTGATACATAAAAGAATCGGCCAATTTTGGTCGAATTCAGACCCAGTCAATCATTTTTTTTAATTATTTTTCCATTTTCAGATCGGCCCCTGCCGATCTGGATAGGGATTGGCTGATTCTGCATTCCATGCATATCCTGCAACCAACTTCTACTTCCAACAGGGAATTTAACCTAACACAACATATCACAAGTAGCTGACTAGCTGCTTAAGGTTCTATGGGCTGGGAATTCATTTTGTTGGTGAAAACAAAAACAAATGCTCCCCTAAGTGAAAAAGTGCATGGAGTCTACCACACGGTAGTTCCACCAACTTAGTGAAAGGATTTCCACATCCAACTGTACCACCGGACAAGCACGAAAACATGAGCTTTTTCTGAATGGACACTTAAATTGTATCCTTATTCTATCACTGGTTTCAAATTAAAGACCCTAAAATTATAGATGAAATGCAATAAAATATAGCATTTCTTCATGCTCCAATTCTTCACAAACTAATCATAACAGGACTACTGCAGAGCAATACACAAAAACTCTGAGCCTACTGCAGAGGAGTCCCACTCACTTGCAAAATGGAGGACTTCCTTGTGGAATATTTCCATATCTTCCCAGCTAAACCAATTTTCAGTGAGCTGAAACATTGAAACAAAGGGACTATCATTCATGGCCAAAACCTCTTTAAAATACACAAGCACACGAGAGATGTATCATTCATGTAAAAGGAACAAAAATCATTTGAGGAAAAACCACAATTATGGAACAGAAAACATACAAAGTAAGGGTAACCATCTTGGTTGAAAGTTTCAGGAGCACTCTGTAAGAACAAGTGTATGAAATAAAGAACAAATATGCCACATTCCTCACCATCCCTTTGCTGCGGTACCTGTGGACAGGTCATGCTTGTATAAGAGGAACTTGTGAACAGATATTAGACATCAAAAGAGAATCAGTCACCTTAGGGACAAGAAGTGGAATATTTGAGATAGACGACTCCTCTTCACAACCTTCGGACTTATAAATATCCAACACAAATCTGAGTAGAAAGACAAATTTCAATTCCAAAATTCTCATGGTCAGAGGAATCCCCAACAGGAATATGTAAAATATACCTCCTTATATCTGGTTGTAATCGCATAGGCTCAATCTTTCCAAGAGAATCTAACAATAGCATGCAGGGTCTTTTGGCTTTTGACAGGAAGCTTTCTCCAAAATGACACAAGATTAGAAGGCTCCAGTGGCTCCTATCATGCATACATAAAATTTAATTACCCAAATGTTGCAATACCATATGACAAAAAATGTATACAGAAATAGTCTCACCAACATATGATAGGAACAAACACATATTTCCTGGAAAATATCTGCTTTTTCTTGATCCATGTAAGCACCTTGGTTTGTGACGGCCCTTTCTTATACAACGAAAACCATAAGCAATCCAGATATGCACAGGACTTTCTCTTTACAAATGAAAATTTGCTCCATAAATACCTATAGTGAATAGTACATAACATATTATGATGGTGGATATCTACCAGAAAAATGTTATGACAATACCCAACATTTGCACTCACTCCAAGTAAGACTCGAACACATTTGTATCAAGCTTCTTCTGTTCCTTGGCATTTGTGTATCTTTCCTTCGTCCCTCTCAATTTCTTAGCCCTCATGTACTGAGGAAGAGAAGAAACATAAAAGGATTGCATGGTATCTTTCTCTGAGCTCCTTAGCTTCTTTTGGACTTTGGAATTTCTACGTTTTCGTTTCCTGATGCCCAGCTCCCTAGATGGGAGGCACAGAGGAGAATCAAATACAATCTCAGTGTGAACATTTCCAGAAGTCCTTAGCTCCATCATTGCCCGCCTAGTCATTATCTTGTCAGTTCTCTTGTCGCGTGCTGAAAAAAAAAACAAAGAGATCAATTTTTTCACCTTGTTTGGCCATCAAGCACCAATCCATACCAACAGTTTGGAAATTTCCACTGATTTAAAAAGTGCAAATCAGAATTTACACTTCTCCTCATACCACACATTGATCCTATATTTGTATGCTGTCAAGGGAAAAAAAAAGCGATCATCCTATTTGCATTTTAAGTCCAATGAAGATTACAAACAAAAGTCTCAAAAGATGGACACGTCAGGGATTTCAGGAACTAGAAAACTAGGTTTAATCTCCAATTCAATCTGGACATTTCCAATTCTCCAGCTTTGCCGGAAGCTCTTCATTATAAAACCAGGTTTAGCACTCAGTTAAAAATGATGGAAATGGCACATTTGAGGAAGATCTAAAAATATAACTAGCATTTCCTCATTCACCATGGACGTGAAAATGTGGTATTTGTACTTCCAAAACAAAAAAATATATATATGGTATTTGCACCATGCCCATAAGTAGCTCAGATCTTGGTGCATCTTATAGCAGCCCTTTTCATTTGAGACAAAACTATGTGCCTGTCTCAACATTCCAGTAGAACAAGAGCTAACAATGATTTGTATTTCATCATTGCTGGCTTTCCTTTGTAGGCACTTTCTTGCCATGTCTCATATGCGAGTCCATCCTTTGGCGTTCAATTTTTTGAAATTGTGTAGTTGTTAATTTCTTAGGTGAGGAACCTCTCTTCACCTTGCCCTGACTGTACTACCTCTGTTTATCCACTTTCATTAGAAGAAAACGAAAACTTTTTGCCGATGGAGAAAATTCAGCTTATCTTATTTGGCTAACATAGGCAGGACTATTTTGGATACACTTTTAACCCTTTCGAGAATCATTAAAGCTTGATCTCCTTTCCAATACTACCAAACAACTTCAATAGCATGAAGCCTCTCTGATTGCATCAGAAAAGCAAGCCAGATGGTATGCTTTGAAGTGAACAGGATTAATGTTGTATGCTTCCTGTTTAGTTGAAGTGGATGCATGTACTCACCAACCATATTAAAAGATATTTTAATAAGCCACAAGAAACATTTGATTTACCCTAAGATGTTTATAGTGTAATCCTGACCTTGGCTACTTGCCACCATAGTAAGATTACTCTAGTCGAAGTCTGGAATCTGCAAGGACTCATAAACCTCAACATTTTTCTTCAATCTTGCAAAATCTTAAGTATCATCTGAGATTGCACACGCCAGTGAACTTGCTTGAAGCTTGAGCTGTTAAGAAGGAAACCAGGCTGTTTCCCAATCATTTAAACATTAAACAACACATTCTCCTCAAAGGGAAGGGAAAATATCATATGCTAAGGGCACTAGAAACCATAAGAGCATTCATCAGCAAACCAGTGTTCTTAAACCGAGACAAGAATGACCTAGATGTTATTGTCACAAATTCTCCCATTTGTTGGTCTAACATTTAATTAGATGTTGTTTTGGCAGTGAAAGAATGCATTCAGACAGGGTAAGGTTCTAAATTGTTCAATCAAACTCTGCTGCTTTTATTACCCAAAAAAAAAATCTGGTGCAATGGAGCTTAGGACTTTTGCCCCTTTAGTATCTTGAATGGCTCCTATAAAACAATTGCCAAAGTGCTGGCTTCCAGATTGGCTGCTTTTTTAGATGGCATTATCAGACAAAATCAGTGAGGGTTTATTAGGACAGACAAGTAAACGATGCTTTCTTGTAATCCGTAAACTTGAGTTTAATAAAGCTTATGACCAGGTGTCTTGGAGTTGCACTCGCCACCCTCTGGGACAACATGGATCTCCACCTGGGTGGATCAATTCAGCGAAAAACTGTATTGCCACAGCTACTTTCTCAGCGATCATCAATGGTAATGTTCATGATTTCTTCACTAGCAGTAGAGTTTTAAAGCAGGGTGATCCACTATCACCTTTGCTTCTCTTACTGTGGCCAACCTTCTTAGTAAGATGTGCCAGAAGCAAGTGAACTGGATTCATCATGTACAAATCATGAAACCTCTGTTAGGATTGTCTCATCCTCAACTTGCTGAAGGTACACTGATTTTCTTGGAGGGTCAGATGCAACCATTGACATTTCTTGCATTAGTTTTTCAGTCCTTTATGCATTTCTCTGACTTAAAAATAATTGTGACAAAAGTTGCATCATAGGCATTAGTTTGACTGAGGGCAGACCTTTTAGGAGCTGCTGCTATGGGCTTCTGTATAAGAAGTTCTCTTGTTCAGTGCCTGGGTCTTTGTTCAGAAAGGAGGGAAGAAAGAATCTGGGTCTCCCTCTGCATTATAAAACCATCAGGAATTCAGACTGGGATTCTTTCATCTTGTCCATGCAAAAGAAGCTGGCATCTTGGAAAGCTTGCAACCTGTCATTGGGGGTCAGATTACCCTCTTAAAGTCTGCTTTATCATCTATTCCTGTTCATTTCTTATCTATCTTCATTTTGCCACAGACCATTAAATTGAAGCTGGATACAATTTGTAGGAGGTTTCTTTGGGGTGGCATGAAGGAGAATTCCTTTGGTTAAATGGACTACTGTCTGCACTCTGCAGAGCTGTCAAAGAGGGCAGATTTTTTTTTTCAATAAAAGTCATAAAGGGTGGATTAGGAGGTAAAAATCTTGAAATTATGAATGTCTTTGATTGGAAAGTGGCTGTGGAAGGAATGCTCTAAAGACAAGGCTGTGGAAGTTAATTGTTTGGCATAAAATGCTATAAGGCATCTTCAAAATTTTTGCGGTGGTACGACTATCAGCTTACCCGTCTCCTATTTGGAGAGATATTTTGAAGCCTGCAGCTTGGGTGGAAAAAGACATGCAGACGAAAGTGGGGAATGGCCTGGATACTTACTTCTGGAAGGAAAAATGGGCAGGAGATTTTTACGTTAAAAACAGGTTTCCGAAGATTTTCACACTTAGCTCATGAGTGGCAATATGTTAGTGACTGAACCAGTTTACAGGAGAAGATTTCACTGGTTCATCATGTTATATAGGGACCTCAGGATGAAGAGTTTTGAGGAGTATTTACCTCTCCTTAATTCATTAGGCAGCACTCATATTCATCCAGAACAAAATGGTTGTGTGTTTTGGGGTGGAATGGTGGACATTTTACAGTAAAATGTTCATATCAGCTTATTGAAGGAAGCCATGTTAATTTCCCTCTTTTTCAGAGAATTTGGAAGGTTAAGGCTCCTCTGAAAGTTAAAGCCTTTATGTGGTTGCTATCTCAATAGCATATTGTCACTAAATTATCTCGATCAAGATGGTTTCCCAACTGTGATGACCAGCGTACTTTCTGCAACACTTCTTCAGAATCAGTTGATCATCTATTCCTTCAATGAGTTATTGATTAACAAATTTGGAGTATTTTTGACATGCTGCTTGGGATCTTTTACCTTCAGGACATTACAGGAGATGTGGTTTTTTTTCAAACACCTGAAGCTGAAAGTTGACACACAAGATATTTTCAAGATTTCATCTATGCTTCCCCATGTGGTCTGCTGGAGTATATGGGAGGCTCATAATGACACAATCTTTAGAGGGAAGTAGATTTTTTGTAGAAAATATTTACCTGCAAGATTTCTCCTTTCTTTATGATTGGTCTATTTATGTTGAATGTTGATGTGCAGTCTCGGAATACTGCATTTCAATCACTGCAATTTTTCGCCTTCTTTGGCATTAGAGGAACCTCTCCTCTTTGCCACTTGATTGTACTACCTCTACTTTATAAATAAATTTAGTGGTACAGTCTACTATTTTCTTAAAAAAACACCTAGAATCTCCATATATTGGCCATTTGCAGAAGTCACTTCAGCCAGCTTCAACATGTCAATTAGAGATGGTTTGCATCAAATCATCTGACCTGGATTTGGAGAATTCTTAATTAGGACACAGAAACAAGAACTTTGAACCAAATGAAGTATCAATAGAACCTGATCCACCCACAAGAGAGAGATTCATGTTTGTCAGTTAGCCTCTCATTTGTCCTGTCAACAACTGAGGTCAACTTTAATCTAATCCCAGAAGTATAGATAAAAGCAAGTCAACCTAATCAAATTTTTACTCCACATCCAGAAAACTTCACAATCTTCTCATTTTTACACAGCCAAACTTTTGAGTAAAAATTGGACAATTTAAGCTAATTAAACTAGCTAATATTGAAGTTCAATCCGCATATTGAGTGAGCAAACATCTCTAGTCCTTTAAACACAATCCAGATAACTTAGTTGTCATCACCTTCCCCATAGCACAATTTAACTAACCCCCACACAACTGTCAAACAATACAGAAACCTGCAATAGATGGACAGCATAGGGCTATTTTAGGACCATTCTTCCAATCCAAGGCACATCCAAACTAAGCACTAACTCACTAGCACTTGCAGCATCCAAGATATAAATTTAATACTTGGAATTCTGTAGGGGACACATGAAACAAATGATATTCATTTGGGATTCTGTATTAATGTAAATGGAGTTAGGCGGGATGTCCCATGCAATGTCTATTTTTATTTACTAAATTAATAAGGCCTCAAGGGGCTGTCTAGCTCCTAGAGAAGTTTGGGCCAAAAAAAAATTCACATTGATTCACTATATTTATCTAGATTACTGAGATTGAGCACTCCTTTGCAAACTACTAAGAATTAGGGGAGTCAAAAATCTGAGAAGGCATGATGGTGTAGTCAAACTGATTTGACCTATAGCAGAAATAAATAAACTTCCAATCCAACAGAAAACTAATATGGACAGTAAAGGAAAATCAGACATGAAGAAGAACATTGAGATGCCAACTTGAAATGAGATGGGATGAGAACATATGAACACTTCAGAAGGATTGTTAAAGAATTGATGGGATAAAGACACTTCTTCGCTTGAAAACTCAAACAAAAACATTTAACTTATAAAGTTGCATTGATCATTCAAACAATATCCAGTGTTTTTAGCGTTCATAGTATGGTTTGCAGCTCTTATTCTTTGTAGGGGGTGGAGAGGGAAGGATGGATTGTTAGCAGTAACCATTGCTCCAAACTTCAAATTGGTAGAGGTGATCGGATTGGATTACCTGTGCGAGGAAGAGAGTGGGAAGGAAAAGGTGGGTCTTGGCAGAAGGTCACCCTGATCAAGAGGACCATTAGGAATCTTAGAGAGGAGGAGAAACTTCAGAAGGGTTGCGAAGGCAAGGTGCAGTTGGTTCACCCAAACCAATGCTGAAGATGTTTGGAGGGTGGCAATCGTGCTTCAGCATGCAGAAATGCCGTTAGATGCTTATTTTGTAAAGGTCTTGGGCGTAGAAGGAAGCTGTGCCTGGAGCTCATTAGGGGAGGTGCAGCAGAGCCTTTTTCTTCTTCAGGTGGATCGCCAAGGAAGGTGCTGAAGACTGCAGTAGGGGAAGGAAACCAGATTGGCCAGCTCCTATTGACATTCCTTCGGTTCTGGAGGTGAATGAGGCTAAGCAAAGGTTGGAAAGTTGTGTGGTGACGAGATGGGGGAAGACTGTCAAAAGTAAAGAATTATTCTTGAACAGCTGTGGGCAGAAATGTTGGTGGTCCAAGGAGTTAGGTGAAGACTCATACCTGGTATGGATAAGGGACCCAGCACTCCAGAGAAAATGGGTTGCTGACTCCCTACTACACTTGAAGACAGGGAGAGTCTGGTTTTCATGTTGGACAGAGGACACAGTTACACGTCTTAGGGAGAAGGAGAAGGAAGTTTGGGTTAAGCTCCAAGGAATCCCACTGCACTACAGAAATGTGGTTGCCGTCCAGAGAATAGTCAGTAGCTTTGGTGAGGTGAGGAGGGTGGATATGGAATCAGTAGAGGAGAATAAGCTCCAGCCTGTGAGAGTTCTCATAGAGGTGCAGGATATCAATCAGATTCCTCATAAGGTGCCCATCAGGGTCAGAGGGAAGTGGTTTCTTATCCTTGTTTCAGCAGAGCTCCAGAAGGCTTGGGGTCAGTCTTTCATGGACATCGGTAGAGGTCGCAAAGGTGTACAAGCAATACCACACTGATTGCCGTGAAGCAAACAGCCTCAGCAGCTGGCTCTGGAGAAGCAGCCCACCGGATTGTCCTCGTCGGGGAACTGGTCGGGTCTGGAGAATAGTGGCATCTGCAATGATGGAACGGTGGTCCAGGGAGCTGGGATGCTCTTGGGAACTTCTGAAAATAAAGACCCTCTTGAGGATCCTCTGCTGGCGGAGAAGGTTCCTGCTCCGGAGCCACCTGTGCAGCGATCAGGAGTCCTGTTTGTGCTGCTTCCTGAGATAGGGAGAGTGGGGGATGGGGATTTCTTGAGATCCCAAAGAGACTTCTGGGGTGGAGAAGATCTATAGGACCAGGTTTCCGATCAACAGTCGTGGCCCTTGACCCGCGACTCAAGAGGATCTCTACCCTCTCTGCAAAGGGATCCAAAGTAGCTGATTATTTGGGTCTCCTATTGGGTAAGTTGGTCGGGTCACATGTTGCCAGGGGACCTTATCAACAAAGTCTTCTTCCCTACCCGCTTCTTCACCTTCCGGATCAGCTACAGTACAGCAGAACAGCATTAGCCCCAACCTTCAAGGAGCAAGGCGAAGGCTATGGCTCTGTTTACATGCGGAATTTTCGACATCCATTTCGATAGATAAATATGTGTATTGCTATTATTTTGGACACATTTATCAATTCTGCACTTTTAGATTTATCAGACAATTAGGGTTCGTGTACTGGACTTTTTCCCACCGGTCGGAGTTGGTGTTAATTTACATCGGACAAGTCCGAATACCCTTGATTAAACTGCTAAAGGTCCTTTCTTGCCCTTATAACCCACGCCCTTAAGTAAGGGAGAGATCTCTATAGTTTTCCCACAAGCGGGGGTTTACTCGTAATTTTTCGCTCTTGCGAGAGTTTAACCTCAACTTTTTATTTAGAAGAGGGTTTATTTATAGTTTATTGTGCCACTAGGGGCCACATATGGTCCTTGTGATCTTAGTGGATTTTTCCACATTTTTTTAGATTTTCTCACGGGTATATATGCAATTAGAAAAAGTCCAGGATAGAAATGTAATTCTTGAAACTTAGCTTTGAGGAGAGATTTTTACAAGTGGGGAAAGTTTTTCCCATGAACAAAAATACCCCTTTTAAACTAAATGCAGTGATATATTCTCTTTATTCATTGATTTTACAATCTCGTACAATGCATTTCAATAATATGGCAGCACAATGCCCTTTTATATACTCAAGGACATTTTTGTCAACACGTGCCCAAAGAGGGTCTTTTTTGTAAATTGTCTTAAACCCAACAAATATGGATGTTGGAGAAGGGGGGCGCCTTTTTTGCTTCACTTGGACTTGGGCTTGCCGCATGCTCTCCAAATATTCCTTCTTCTTCTTGTCTTCTCTTCCTTTTTTCTTCTTGGAGGCTCCTCCCTTTTATAGGCACAAGGAGGAGTGGTGGAGGGGGGGGGATCAACCCACTTGGAAGCTCCCTCCGGTGGAATTGCAGGGGTCAAGATAACCTTTTCCCTCCCCCTCTTCAATTTTTTTTCTGCAACTTTTTTTTCGGCCGCGCGCGGCTAGGGGGTTCCCTCCGGTCAACGAAGCACCGGAGGGGGTCCCCCTCTGGTACATGTTAGTCTGTATGGGCTAGGTGCACTGGTGCACATAAGGATTCAGAGGGGGGGTGAATGAATCCCCTTTAAAAAATTCTGCCCAATTTAAAGACGTAAACAGAAGACTTGAAACTTCTTGCGGAAATAATATTGTTTAAGTTCTGCTGAATCTGAAAACCAATGAGGCATTAACTGGAACACATGAACTGCAACAAGCAGATTCCCAAGTAAATCTATGCAGCTGAATAAACCCAAGCAACCATGTGTAAACAAATTCCTATCAGACACAACCGTAGATAGAAGCGAGTCTAGCATACATCTAACGGTTGATGATAGAGCAAACAAACCACAGACACAAAGGCAATCGCACAACACCAGGGATTTTTTAGGTGGTTCGGTCCACAGACCTACGTCCACCCCACACTCTAACCAGAGTGTGGCTTACTGCTGCCAAACAGCTTGAAACCGCTGGGCATCACAGCTTGCCTACAAATGTTGTCTAACAGCTTGACCCAGAGGAACACACTCCTCTCTTTCTCCACCCCGGAGGGCAACCACTAGTGACACACAGTCACTAGCAAACCAGAGAACAAATCTCCCTTCCTCTGAAACCCAGAGGGAACCACTAGTGACACACAGTCACTAGCAAACCGGAGAACAAATCTCCCTTCCTCTGAAACCTAGAAGGAACCACTAGTGACACACAGTCACTAGCAAACCGGAGAACAAATCTCCCTTCTCCTGAGACCACAGGAGAAACCCCGATCCCAAACCAGAGAATCGGAAAAACACAGTTAAACAGGAAAGCAACAAAAGAAAATAGAACAAACAGAAAATGAAACCGAATGTAACTCTCGCAGGAGCAGTTTAGTCTGGATCTGATCCAAAACCCGACAGATAGCTGGACACTGCCTGCTTCAATCTCTATCACTCTCTTTTCTCTTTCTCTTCTCTCGATCCTCTCTTCTTCTCTTTTCTTCTTCTCTTTCTCAGGCGGCACACACGCTTCAGCACTTCTCCACAGTCATTCTCTTAATTCTCTTCTTCTTTCTTCTATTCTCCTTATCTACTTTGATCGCAGGGATGCCTTCTTATATGGCTTCAGATCTGGGACCCACGGGCTCACACATTGAGCGCGTGGAGGGAGCATTCCCGCCAAGAGAATTCTGGAGTGCCTTAGCCACGTGTCAGCACCTGTGCGTTGTGTCTGACCACGTGGCAGATTCTTCCATTCGGTTCCTTGCCTCGGATCACGAACCCTATAACCTGATACTTTGATTTCCACGTGGAGTGTGCTCACAGGTTGTCCAGCACATGTTCGACCAAATGACTGGCCTGGGAAACAACTTAAAGTGTTAACTGTTCGTGTTAGCACAGACTTCATAGAATAGCGTACAGACCTTAGGTAGCATATAACAAAACATGCATGGGCCTTGGATAATATAGAGCACGACATGCACAGACGTTGGATATGCACCATAATATATATGCACTAACTTTTCATTACACGTGAGAGAAGTGTGCACGGACTTTGATAGTATATGGCCAAACATGCACGGAATCTAGATGTCATACCCAGACCTTATAACAATGCACAGGCCTTACCTGCGTGCAACAGCACACGTTGCACCGACCTTATACCAGTCAGAATAGTGAGCTGCACGGACTTGTTTAGCACAAAAACAAGAATTGCACCGACCAGGTTTGTTCATAGGGCGATAATGCACCGACCTTGTGTGTGTGTGCGGACACAGAAGGCACTAACTTGGTGCGTGCAGAACATAACTTGCACGGACTTTATGCGTGCGGCCAAGGTATGCACCGACTTGCATGCTTCGAGAATTGTGTGTAATGTAACATGCAGACATGAAACTTGCACCGAGTTGTGCTCGCAGCAAAAACTACACCGACTCAAGCTCACACCAAATATGCTAACAAAGCTAATACCAACTCTGTACCGACCTTCTATGAACAAGTATGCACGGACCAAACATTGCACCGACCGGAGATATAGGAAATAGCACGGACTTTGTATATACAAGGCGGAAGCTGCACTGACTTCTGTAAGCAGAATGTGGAATATGCACTGACCTAGTATTTGACGAAATGTCATACACATAGAACTGACATGCACACAAATGCACGGACCTTGTATGGACGTTGCACCGAGGCAGAAAGTTGCACAGATTCTAATCCACACAAGACGCAAAGTGAGACGCAAGATGTGCACTGAGTCTAAACCATATGAGACGCACAATAAGACGGACACAGAGATGCATTTAGACGCAGTTCATGCACTGACCTCTGAATGGCAAAGGCATAACGTGCACTGACCTTAACAAAGAACAAACTGAGACATGCACAGACCTCGTATGCAAACATGCACTGACTTACCACAGCGAAGAGCACAGACTTGGCCTGCTGAACCATGAGTATGCATCGACATAATGTGCTAAACGTAAGCGAATGCATTGACCTTGAAATGCACAATGATGAGGTCTCTGCACGGACCTTGATCCCTACAATGCTTATGAGCTAAAGTGCAGCCAACAAACTATACCGAGATGCATTTACACAGAACAATCAGTCACCTATTGCAATGAGAGATGTCTAATGACTTATAGTGTTTGCTATCATCAAAACCACAGGAGGATAACAATCTCCCCCTTTTTGATGATGGCAACACTATGACACATGTCAAACTATTCCCCCCCTTTGACTTCATCAAAAAGAAAAAAGTTTGAGAATAAAGATAAGTAAGCATGACATGATTGAAATGCAATCAAGAGTGGAAGAAGTGATAAGCATGTATCAAGAGAAGCACAGATGCAATCAAGAAAAAGTTCTGGTCATGATGAATTTCAACATAGGATGCAAAAAGATTTACTGTCCATTATACTCCCCCTGAATAGAGTCTCCCCTTGGAGTGAGTGGAAGTGGGGGTAGGGAGATGACAAACGACAGACTAATCTCCCCCTTAATACCAGAGAGATGGTGATGAGCCAATTGATGTGGAAAGAGACATCAACAAAAACACAGGATCAGTCATGAATAGATGAGCAGATAGTTGAGCACATTAATGACTGGATTACAACTAAGCACAGATCACATGAAATTGACCTAATTGTCAGTGAATAGATAAGATAGGGAGATTTTCAATAGGGTACCAAATTCATAAATCTTGACAAGCGAATTTCAGACTCTTCTATTATAAGATATTATGAATGAGTCTAAACATACCAGCATGATTTAAGAATGATGTATACAGAGTTTATCAAGAAAATTCTATACTCATATCTGAAACACCCTTTAATAGAAATGAACCAATTGAACATATGACATTCTTGTTTAACCTCCTTCTGTCATACTCATTCAAAATCAATGATTCCATTGGGAGTTACACAAGATAGTATTGAAATTAAACAATTATGAATGTATCTAAACATGTCTTTAATTTTTCAGAAATTTTTCTTTTGTTCAGCGACTTCATTTTTCTGAGCAAGTCTGGTTAAATCAACACCTTTTTACGTGAGGCACAACACGTCTTAGGTGAAGTGACCCAGTTACTCAGTGTGACAACCATATTACTTCTCAATAAGAGAACAGAGTTAGCAATTTGGAGTGTCTTTTTACATGAGGAGACACCTTGATCAGAGGCCAGAATCCCTAGTTACTCGACACTACCAAGCCATTGCTCTGCCAGATTTTCAATCATTTTTATAAGAGAGGTAACTATGGCACTTCATGACATGGGCTTACTCTATTTCTTTGATAGAGAACCCAGTTTCTCTGTGACCAAAGTCATTGCTCTGACTTTATTTTCTTTCAAAAGTTTTCAGATTTTTCAGACAATGCTCAGTACACTGAAATGTTTAAGAACAATATTTTCTACATGTATCTTAACCAAGGGAAGCCATATCTTTGAAGTTTCAGATTTCAGAAGGTTTTTGCATGAAGTTACATGAGACAATTGGTTAAAATTTATTAAACATAATGATCCAGATATTTTTGAAGACTTTTAAATCAAAACTAAATGAATACATTAGACTTAAATCAATTTGATTCATCAGAATTCTTAAACCACTATAATAGAAGATTCTTCTTTATGAAAATATTTCAGATTTATGATTAGGGTACACAGATTGAAATCTCCCTTCAAAATCAGTTGAATTAACATTGACCGTGCAGCCAATCAATGGAAGCAACAAGAAATTTTATTGAGAGAGCAGCAGAATTCAGCTTCAGAACAGTTGAGAGTTCAGCTGATTAAAATACAATCAATGATTTGAGTGACTAGACAAGAAGGGTTCAGATTGGAAAAGATTAATGAGTCTAAAATGCTCCCCCTGTCTAGATGCAATGTGTCATTTCTTTTTGAATTTTGCAAAATAGATGATATGAAATACAGTCAATGCATGTATGCATATGCAGTGGCTCTCTTAAGAGAATTTCCTGAACACGAACATGAGAGACATGACCATTATGCAGGGGCAGCCAAACTCCCCCTTACTAAATGCATTATATGCAGTAAAGGCTCTACATATGATTTTATGATTCATGCTTATGATTATTCAAACTGACTTGTATGCAACATGACAATGCAATGCTAATGTAGTCTGTATGCAGTGTCCAATTTCAAAGTATGCAAGACAACGCAATTGGATATGCATATGTGAAGATATAAGCAGATGAAAGTTTATGCATCAGAATCTATGTAAGATATGCATCATGACATTTACCGACACTTTAAAAATGCATTTGACATATGCAAGCATCAATCAGTTTAGATTTTTAGAGAATTTCAATTTGAGCAATGCAAGTATCATATGAAGATGCAATCATGTATTCTATCTGACAGGTTTATCAAGACATGCAACTATAATGACAGAAATAAAAAATTCACATAACTAACCTGAAAAGGTGCAAGAGTGGGGTTTATCATATTCAGATGCCTTGGTTTATTTACCCCCTTTTATTTCTCAGCTCCAAGGCACACCAGCAGACTGAACCTCATTTTCTATTTAGAGGTACCCAAGATTTCTTGGGTCCTGAAGAGTCAGTTGTACCTTTGGGAGGTACTTTCCTTATCCTTGCAACATTGAAATTGTCCGATTTCAAAATATAACAGTCATCCATAATATGTCCTACTTTTCCACAATAATGACAATAAGCAAAAGCATTCTAGTTTTTCTTTATATGAAAGGCATGAATTTTCTGTGGGTAAACAGGAGTTCTGTTATTTCTTCCATGGAGGTTATTGTTTCTTTTCAAATACCAACAGTTTGAGACTTGGTGGCCGATTTTCCCACATTCAAAACAGGGAGAGAAATTTCTTCTCTTGATCACTGACCAGCACTCACTAGCCAGATGGCCTGGCTTCCAACAGTTGAAACACTTAGAGACTTTTCCTTTGAAAGCAAATTTATCTTTACCAAAGGTATTCTGTTTTGCCGAGAATTTAAGGTGTTTATAATGATCTTTTCCCTGGGCATGCCAGCAACGGACAGCAATGTGGCCCATCTTGCCACAATGAAAACAAAAAATTGCCTTATTCTGAAATGCATGATTCCTTGCATGGACTCTACTAGCATTCAGATCATCCTTTTCCATCAATCTACACTCATGCATCAGATGACCAATCTTGTGACAGTAATGACAAATCATTTTCTGTTTAGATGCATGTGAGTGTGTGGGTAACTTGAGTTCAGTATGCACAACCGGAACATGGGAGTTTGTGGCCTTTTTCTTCAGATTATTCTTCTCTCTTGTTCCCTTAGTTTGATTATCAGATTTCTGAGCAGTAAACTAAAATACTTGAGGAGTGGAATTAGTGTTCGATTCAGTACTGCACACAAAAGAAGTATAAAGTTTGCTTTCAAATTTCTTTTTATTCATAGAGTTATAGCCCAACCCTTCTTTCTGAAAGTTCACCTTCATCCCTAGCAACTTATCCAAGTTATCTTGACCTTCAACAAATCTAGACAAAGAATTCTTTAGGTCCTTAATCTCATCTTCCAGGGATGCAATATGTAATTCATAACCCGCAATTTCTTGTTCACTGCAATTCATACACTCTTTTAGCACTTTGTTTGCCGTTTTATAGTTCTCAGCTTCTTGTTCGAGATTGTGCAATTTTTCAGATTCTTTTATGTAGATTGACTTTCCTTTTTCCATAGTTAAGAGTTTTTCAGACATAGCAGAGTTGAGATATTTAAGTCTCTCATTTTCTAATTTTAATTGTTTAATCTGTTCACTTTTGTTATCAGATTTGGAGTTCAACTCTTCACTCAGCCTTTCCTCTCTTTGTTCAGTTTTCAATTTTTCATCCAACAAATTTTTGTTCTCTTCCCCCAATGATGCAATTAAGTTTTGATGCCATACTAAATCACTGTGAAGGCTTTCATTCATTTCCTTTAGAAATTCACATTTATTACAAACTGATTTACCGAAACACTTTGATTCAACTTGGAATTTTTTTTTTTCAATATCATCAAGACTTTTCTGAAGTTCTGCATTTATACCTTTAACAGCTTGAGATTTTTCATGAATCAAGTCATTTTCCTTCACATAATTCTCAAGTTTCTTTTCTGCCTGTTCAATTTGATTTCTGAGATCATTATTTTAAGATTTCAATTGTTCTAGCTCTGAATTAACACATTCAAGATCTTTCAACAATTCTTCTTTCTGAACAAGATTATTGACATGTACCTGATCATCATTAGTCGAGCTAAGTTTTCCTTTAAGTTCAACAACTTCACATGCAAGTTCGTGATTTTCCCTTGTAAATAAACTAATTTGTTTCTTAAGCATTTGGACATCAGACAAACATGTATCATAGGACTGTTTCAGTTTTGAGCAATTTTCACATGAGGACTGAGAACAATTCAGATCAATTTTCTTTTTAACTTTTTATATTATTTTCTCAACATCTCATGTGACTCTAATAGCTCACCATATGCATCCTGCCAATCATCTAACGTATAATTCTCGAAGGGGTTTACCTGATCATCTTCCTCTTCTTCATTTTGGCTGCTATCTTGATCACTGCCATTTGCCTTCATGCATCGGTCATCATTTCCATGGCTGGCAGTCTTCAGCTTGTCCAGTATCTCCTTAGCTGACCTACAATTATAAAAGCAAGAGTGGAGTGCCTTGTCAGTCGCTACCTTCATCAGTTCCAAGGCTCTTTTATTTTCATCCCACATCAGTCTATGTCTGTCAGTCCATTTAGACTTGTTCTTTGGTAGACTGTGTGGACCATGTGAAATTAGTTTCCACAGATCTGGATCGACAATCTTAACAAACATATGCAAGTTTTTAAACCACATATTAAAATCCGTACCGTCGAAAATCGGTGGATGAGCCATGGAAGCAAATCAACAAGCAATTTCAAAACAGTATGCAGACGACAGACATGCACCGAAAGCTAGCAGGATCCTCTGCAGATCGCTGGATCTGGAAGTTCAGAGACCCGCTCTGATACCAATTGTTAGTCTGTATGGGCTTGGTGCACTGGTGCACACAAGGATTCAGAAATGGGTGAATGAATCCCCTTTAAAAAATTCTTCCCAATTTAAAGACTTGAACAGAAGACTTGAAACTTCTTGCGGAAATAAAATTGTTTAAGCTCTGCTGAATCTGAAAACAAATGAGGCATTAACTGGAACACATGAACTGCAACAAGCAGATTCCCAAGTAAATCTATGCAGCTGAATAAACCCAAGCAACCATGTGTAAACAAATTCCTATCATACACAACCGTAGATAGAAGCGAGTCTAGCATACATCTAACGGTTGATGATAGAGCAAACAAACCACAGACACAAAGGCAATCGCACAACACCAGAGATTTTTTAGGTGGTTCGATCCACAGACCTACGTCCACCCCACACTCTAACCAGAGTGTGGCTTACTGCTGCCAAACAGCTTGAAACCGCTGGGCATCACAGCTTGCCTACAAATGCTGTCTAACAGCTTGACCCAGAGGAACACACTCCTCTCTTCCTCCACCCCGGAGGGGAACCACTAGTGACACACAGTCACTAGCAAACCGGAGAACAAATCTCCCTTCTCCTGAGACCACAGGAGAAACCCCGATCCCAAACCAGAGAATCGGAAAAACACAGTTAAACAGGAAAGCAACAAAAGAAAATAGAACAAACAGAAAATGAAACCGAATGTAACTCTCGCAGGAGCAGTTTAGTCTGGATCTGATCCAAAACCCGACAGATAGCTGGACACTGCCTGCTTCAATCTCTATCACTCTCTTTTCTCTCTCTCTTCTCTCGATCCTCTCTTCTTCTCTTTTCTTCTTCTCTTTCTCAGGCGGCACACACGCTTCAGCACTTCTCCACAGTCATTCTCTTAATTCTCTTCTTCTTTCTTCTATTCTCCTTATCTACTTTGATCGCAGGGATGCCTTCTTATATGGCTTCAGATCTGGGACCCACGGGCTCACACATTGAGCGCGTGGAGGGAGCATTCCCGCCAAGAGAATTCTGGAGTGCCTTAGCCACGTGTCAGCACCTGTGCGTTGTGTCTGACCACGTGGCAGATTCTTCCATTCGGTTCCTTGCCTCGGATCACGAACCCTATAACCTGATACTTTGATTTCCACGTGGAGTGTGCTCACAGGTTGTCCAGCACATGTTCGACCAAATGACTGGCCTGGGAAACAACTTAAAGTGTTAACTGTTCGTGTTAGCACAGACTTCATAGAATAGCGTACAGACCTTAGGTAGCATATAACAAAACATGCATGGGCCTTGGATAATATAGAGCACGACATGCACAGACGTTGGATATGCACCATAATATATATGCACTAACTTTTCATTACACGTGAGAGAAGTGTGCACGGACTTTGATAGTATATGGCCAAACATGCACGGAATCTAGATGTCATACCCAGACCTTATAACAATGCACAGGCCTTACCTGCGTGCAACAGCACACGTTGCACCGACCTTATACCAGTCAGAATAGTGAGCTGCACGGACTTGTTTAGCACAAAAACAAGAATTGCACCGACCAGGTTTGTTCATAGGGCGATAATGCACCGACCTTGTGTGTGTGTGCGGACACAGAAGGCACTAACTTGGTGCGTGCAGAACATAACTTGCACGGACTTTATGCGTGCGGCCAAGGTATGCACCGACTTGCATGCTTCGAGAATTGTGTGTAATGTAACATGCAGACATGAAACTTGCACCGAGTTGTGCTCGCAGCAAAAACTACACCGACTCAAGCTCACACCAAATATGCTAACAAAGCTAATACCAACTCTGTACCGACCTTCTATGAACAAGTATGCACGGACCAAACATTGCACCGACCGGAGATATAGGAAATAGCACGGACTTTGTATATACAAGGCGGAAGCTGCACTGACTTCTGTAAGCAGAATGTGGAATATGCACTGACCTAGTGTTTGACGAAATGTCATACACATAGAACTGACATGCACACAAATGCACGGACCTTGTATGGACGTTGCACCGAGGCAGAAAGTTGCACAGATTCTAATCCACACAAGACGCAAAGTGAGACGCAAGATGTGCACTGAGTCTAAACCATATGAGACGCACAATAAGACGGACACAGAGATGCATTTAGACGCAGTTCATGCACTGACCTCTGAATGGCAAAGGCATAACGTGCACTGACCTTAACAAAGAACAAACTGAGACATGCACAGACCTCGTATGCAAACATGCACTGACTTACCACAGCGAAGAGCACAGACTTGGCCTGCTGAACCATGAGTATGCATCGACATAATGTGCTAAACGTAAGCGAATGCATTGACCTTGAAATGCACAATGATGAGGTCTCTGCACGGACCTTGATCCCTACAATGCTTATGAGCTAAAGTGCAGCCAACAAACTATACCGAGATGCATTTACACAGAACAATCAGTCACCTATTGCAATGAGAGATGTCTAATGACTTATAGTGTTTGCTATCATCAAAACCACAGGAGGATAACAATCTCCCCCTTTTTGATGATGGCAACACTATGACACATGTCAAACTATTCCCCCCCTTTGACTTCATCAAAAAGAAAAAAGTTTGAGAATAAAGATAAGTAAGCATGACATGATTGAAATGCAATCAAGAGTGGAAGAAGTGATAAGCATGTATCAAGAGAAGCACAGATGCAATCAAGAAAAAGTTCTGGTCATGATGAATTTCAACATAGGATGCAAAAAGATTTACTGTCCATTATACTCCCCCTGAATAGAGTCTCCCCTTGGAGTGAGTGGAAGTGGGGGTAGGGAGATGACAAACGACAGACTAATCTCCCCCTTAATACCAGAGAGATGGTGATGAGCCAATTGATGTGGAAAGAGACATCAACAAAAACACAGGATCAGTCATGAATAGATGAGCAGATAGTTGAGCACATTAATGACTGGATTACAACTAAGCACAGATCACATGAAATTGACCTAATTGTCAGTGAATAGATAAGATAGGGAGATTTTCAATAGGGTACCAAATTCATAAATCTTGACAAGCGAATTTCAGACTCTTCTATTATAAGATATTATGAATGAGTCTAAACATACCAGCATGATTTAAGAATGATGTATACAGAGTTTATCAAGAAAATTCTATACTCATATCTGAAACACCCTTTAATAGAAATGAACCAATTGAACATATGACATTCTTGTTTAACCTCCTTCTGTCATACTCATTCAAAATCAATGATTCCATTGGGAGTTACACAAGATAGTATTGAAATTAAACAATTATGAATGTATCTAAACATGTCTTTAATTTTTCAGAAATTTTTCTTTTGTTCAGCGACTTCATTTTTCTGAGCAAGTCTGGTTAAATCAACACCTTTTTACGTGAGGCACAACACGTCTTAGGTGAAGTGACCCAGTTACTCAGTGTGACAACCATATTACTTCTCAATAAGAGAACAGAGTTAGCAATTTGGAGTGTCTTTTTACATGAGGAGACACCTTGATCAGAGGCCAGAATCCCTAGTTACTCGACACTACCAAGCCATTGCTCTGCCAGATTTTCAATCATTTTTATAAGAGAGGTAACTATGGCACTTCATGACATGGGCTTACTCTATTTCTTTGATAGAGAACCCAGTTTCTCTGTGACCAAAGTCATTGCTCTGACTTTATTTTCTTTCAAAAGTTTTCAGATTTTTCAGACAATGCTCAGTACACTGAAATGTTTAAGAACAATATTTTCTACATGTATCTTAACCAAGGGAAGCCATATCTTTGAAGTTTCAGATTTCAGAAGATTTTTGCATGAAGTTACATGAGACAATTGGTTAAAATTTATTAAACATAATGATCCAGATATTTTTGAAGACTTTTAAATCAAAACTAAATGAATACATTAGACTTAAATCAATTTGATTCATCAGAATTCTTAAACCACTATAATAGAAGTATGCACGAACCAAACATTGCACCAACCGGAGCTATAGAAAATAGCACGGACTTTGTATATACAAGGCGGAAGCTGCACTGACTTCTGTAAGCAGAATGTGGAATATGCACTGACCTAGTGTTTGACGAAATGTCATACACATAGAACTGACATGCACACAAATGCACGGACCTTGTATGGACGTTGCACCGAGGCAGAAAGTTGCACAGATTCTAATCCACACAAGACGCAAAGTGAGACGCAAGATGTGCACTGAGTCTAAACCATATGAGACGCACAATAAGACGGACACAGAGATGCATTTAGACGCAGTTCATGCACTGACCTCTGAATGGCAAAGGCATAACGTGCACTGACCTTAACAAAGAACAAACTGAGACATGCACAAACCTCGTGTGCAAACATGCACTGACTTACCACAGCGAAGAGCACAGACTTGGCCTGCTGAACCATGAGTATGCATCGACATAATGTGCTGAACGTAAGCGAATGCATTGACCTTGAAATGCACAATGATGAGGTCTCTGCACGGACCTTGATCCCTACAATGCTTATGAGCTAATGTGCAGCCAACAAACTATACCGAGATGCATTTACACAGAACAATCAGTCACCTATTGCAATGAGAGATGTCTAATGACTCATAGTGTTTGCTATCATCAAAACCACAGGAGCACAACAGTACATAGGTACCGGAGGGGGCCCCCCCTCCGGTGTATAGGGGCCAGAGGGGGTCCCTCCGGTGAAAGCCCACCGGAGCGCGGGGGGGCTCCGGTGTGTGCACCAGAGGGCGCCCCCCTCCGGTCCAATGGACCCCCTCCAGTGCACCATTCTCCAAAGGGGGTTCCCCTCTGGGCTTCCCACCACGCGGAGAAGAAGAGGAAGGGGCGGAGGGGGGGTTTGGCCCCTGTTGGCTATAAAATGCTGTCTCGTGGATTAAAAAAAATGGATTTTTACTGTGGTGGCACCAAGTATAGTGCTGACCCTTGTGGCCTTTTGGCTTTTTTTGTTATTCGGGATTAGAAAACATTCCCGTTGACCACCGGGACATCCCGGAAAAAGAAAATATTTCTTTGTGGTGGATTCCTTGTGCGGGTGTGTAGATTTAGACCACCTTTTGATAAAGTTTTTGTGCATAGGAGCATGTGTGAAATTGTGAACGGTTACTATTTTTAATGGGACATTTATAGCTATTTACGGCGGCGGCGAACTTGTCGCTTCAAGACCGTTCATGATGCAACTCCTTCATTTTTTCTTACTTTTTGAAAAAAAATTTAAAATATCAGAAATCAATAATAACATTTTGAGGTCCAACAAATGTCCCCCACGGGAGATCCGTCAGAGCCTTAGGCGCATCAAAATTTTCTGCACTTCTGTTTAATATTTCCGTAGCTTGCAAATTTGATATGCTAACATTGAGCAATGTTTTCCCCTTTTTGGTCTTCTTTTTCCCCGCAGGTTGTTCATCATGCCTCGTGCTAGGAGGGGCCATACTCGCGGATCCCGGGGACAGGATGGACACTCCGCCCCGATTGCTTCTCAGAGACTGATGCCGCCGTTGGGGTTGCCAAGAATCACTGAAGAGACTTTATTTTCTCCTGATAGAGGGTTGAGTATCTATTGGCGATAATTTTTGCCTACTTACATGGACCTTTCTCCTCGACTCTCCTTGACTCAGGATGACAGAAAAAGAAAGAAAAGGCACGGAGAGGGGCCAAAAGGGGCGCCACGGGGTCATTTGACCCCGCTGGCCTGCGCGCGCCTGACCCCAGGGGTCGAGCCCACGGCGCTGGCACCCAGCGGGGTCAAACTAACCCCCGCGGGGTAGGTCCACCCCGCTGGCATCCCAGCGGGGTCGAACTGACACCCATTTTTACCTGAGTCACCCTTTCAAGTTTTCACCTTAGCCGAGTTATGACTTTTTTGCCCTCGAGTAACCAGTAAACCGGTTGCTCAAGTCGGTCGAGGCACCTATATTTTAAGCCTGATTTTTTTTCTTTTTTTTTTGAAGACCAGTAGCAATATTGGATTTAGGGGCCGATCCAAACAAAATTTGGAAGCGGAGAGCTTAGGATTTGGGGCAACCCAAAGAAGGTCTTAGGAGACATGAATTTAGGATTTGGGGCTAACCAAACAAAGCTGGGAAGCCGAGACTTAGGATTTGGGGCTGACCAAACGATATTAGGAAGCCAAAAAATTGAGATTTGGGACTGACCAAACTATGTTGGGAAGCCAAAAACTTGAGATTTGAGGCTGACCAAACGATATTGGGGAGCCAAAAACTTGAGATTTGGGGCTGACCAAAGATATTGGGAAGCTAAAAACTTAAAATTTGGGGCTGACCAACGATATTGGGAAGCCGAAAACTTAGAATTTGAGGCTGACCAACGATGTTAGAAGGCC
Organism: Amorphophallus konjac; assembly: GCA_022559845.1. NCBI lineage: Eukaryota > Viridiplantae > Streptophyta > Magnoliopsida > Alismatales > Araceae > Amorphophallus > Amorphophallus konjac. The sequence goes on from CM040121.1 coordinate 213,977,882, forward strand.
AAAAACTTGGGATTTGGGACTGACCAAATGATGTTGGGAAGCCAAAAACTTAGGATTTAGGGTTAACCAAACGGTATTGGGAAGCCGAAAAACTTGGGATTTGGGGCTGACCAAGGATGTTGAGAAGTCAAAAACTTAAGATTTGGGACTGACCAACGATATTAGGAGGCCAAAAACTTGGGATTTGGGTCTGACCAAACAATGTTAGAAAGCCGAAAACTTGAGATTTGGGGCTAACCAAACGACATTGGAAAGCCGAAAACTTGGGATTTGGGACTAACCAACGATGTTGGAAAGTCGAAAAGTTGAGATTTGAGATTTAGCACGGTAGAACGTGAACAAAAACTGTTCAAAACAACCGTGACTTTTGGGTTCTCTTGGGAGGTAATTCCCCTACCTTTCTTTCTCTGCGAAGGAGGGAGGGTCTTGTGTAGATTGTTGCTTAAACTCATGCTCAGGAGCATAGTATAGCTTTAAATGCTTCTTGTTCAGTGATGGGAATGGCATTTCTCCTTTGTGACCAACAACTGTATATGCGCCTCCTTCATAGGCCCTTGTGACGACATAGGACCCACGCCAATTGGGTTGTAGTTTGCCGCTGAATTTACCTGCCATAATTTCCCTCTCCTTAACCATAATAAGGTCACCCTTTTTAAACGCCCTTTGCTTTACTAGCTTGTCGTAAGCTCTTGTCATGCGGGCTTGATATACCTAAATGTGTTTATAAGCTTCCAATCTTTTTTGCCTTCCAGGTTAGAGAGCTCTTCAAGCCTTCTTTCTATTTCGTCTTGCCCTTGGGTCAGCAGGCCAGTGTGCACAGCTATCCGGTAAGAAGACATTATAATTTCACCGGTACTACGGCTTCGGCCCCATATACGAGGGAGAATGAGGAACAACCGATAGGAGTCTTGTAGACTGTTCGGTATGCCCAGAGAGCTTCGTGTATCTTTTCACCCCAGTCCCTTTTGCGACTGCCAACGATCTTGGCTAGGAGCTTGCAGAGGGTCTTGTTAAATGCTTCGGCCAATCCATTGGCTTAGGGATTGTAGACTGTTGAAATTCTCCAGTCAATATGAAACTTTGTTGCCAACTGATAAACAGTCTTGTTTTTGAAGGGAGCACCATTATCTGACATGATTTAGTGCCGAATCTACATATAATATAATGTTTGACAAATTGAGCGACTGCCTACGCCGTAACTTCCCGCAAAGGGATGACTTCAGCCCACCGAGAGAAGTAATCAGTTGCAGCTAGGATATACTTATAGCCTCTTGTGGACGGTGGGAAGGGTCCCACGATATCCATTCCCCATTCTGCGAAAGGCCATGTAGGAGTCGTAGGGTGTAGTGAGTTAGGAGATCTTCTCGGTACAGGGCCAAAAGGTTGGGATTGGTGACACGTGCGGGCGTAGCGATTACAGTCCACGTACATAGTGGGCCAATAAAATCCCTTGAGCTTTATATAAGTTTTCATTTTGTCCCCTGCTTGATGAGCGCCGCAGAGCCTCGAATGGACCTCGCGCATAATTACTTCGGCCTCTTTTGGTAAGAGACAACATAGAAGAACGGACTTGTCTTTTTCATGGATAAGCCTATAAAGTTGGTCTCCTATGAGTCGATATGACGCCGCCCGTCGCAACAGTTGAACCCTCTGAGCCCGATCTAGGGGAAGGCAACCGCTCTTTATTTTGATAATTGGCTGGTGTCAATCTTCTTCTTCTTCTTCGGCAGGGTTGCTTTCTTCAATTGCATTGACCTCCGGAGCTATGGGGTTGAGCTCTTCGTCCAAGACACTCGGCATAAGCTTCTTGTGCCCGACAGTTATGTCCAACTCCCCCTCAGGTGGAAGCTTTATGGCGGACGCCAACTTGGCCAAGGCGTCAACCTGAGAATTTCTACCTCTAGGGACATGACCTATTTCAAATAGGTAGAATTTTTCCTTGAGCCTCATCACAGTGGTATGGTAAGGGACTAATTCTTTCTTTCGGACATCATAGTCACCTAGGACTTGTCGTACGACGAGCTGTGAGTCCCCATAAACTTTGATGCATTTGACGTCCATTTCGAGGGCCAATTGGAGCCCGACAATTAGTGCTTCGTATTCCGTTTGATTGTTTGTTAAGGGCTGCATAAGTGCACAAGAATTATGTAGGATCCCACCTTGAGGAGCCACAAAGACGATACCCGCCCCTGACGTGAGGCTTGCAATACCATCGGATTTCTTGACTGTTCGGGAAGCGCCATCAAAGTAGAGCTCCCAACATGGGATGTCAATTGCGAGGGCATCTCCTTTCCGTGATAGGGGGCCCCTAACCTGGCCCTCTGGTTCTGATTGGGGCAGGAGTGTTTCTTCATCAAGCAATCCAACGTTAAGTGGAGAGTCTGCCAGGACTGGATGTGCCGCCAGAAATTCTGCCATTCCTTGTCCTTTGATCGCCTTCCGAGGGACGAAAGTTATGTCAAATTCCATAAAGAGTAGTGCTCATTTTCCAAGTCTCCCTGATATCACAGGCTGTTTAAGGAGGAACTTGAGTGGGTCATACTTTGACATTAACTCCACCCGATGGGATAGGAGATAATATCTTAACTTTTTGGCGGCAAACACCAGTGCCAGGCACACTTTCTCCATTGAGGAATAGCGGTGTTCGGGACCAATGAGCTTTCTACTAAGGTAGTATAGTGGTTGCTCTTTGCCCTCTTCATTTGTTTGTGCCAGCAAGACTCCCAGAGAAGCATCCATGGCAACAATGTAGAGTATTAATGGCTTCCCTTTGATTGGTGCTCCCAATACCGGGGGAGTGAGGAGGTATTGTTTAATTTGTTCAAATGTATCCTAGCACTCCTGGTCCCATATGAATGGTGCGCCCTTTTTCATCAATTTCCTAAAAGGTGCGCACCTCCCCGAGAGGTTGGATATGAAACGCCTGATGTAGACAAGCCTCCCCTGGAGGGATCTTAATTCTGTTATATTCCTGGGAGGTGACAACACTCGGATTGCCTTTGATCTTATCGGGGTCCATTTCAATTCCCCGATATCTGACAATGAAGCCGAGAAATCTGCCGCTTGAAACACCAAAAGCACACTTCATCGGGTTCATTTTTAGCTTAAACTGACGCAATCTTTCAAAAACCAGGCGCAAATCGGCCATGTGTTCTTCCCGCCTCCGAGTCTTGACGACGAGGTCATCCACATAACACTCGACCAAGTCGTGGAGCATTTCATCAAAAAAATTGGTCATGGCCCTTTGTTATGTGGCGCCAGCGTTCTTTAGACCGAAAGGCATTGCTTTGTAATTGAAGATCCCTTTGGGAGATCGGAAAGCCGTGCACTCCTTGTCCTTGACAGACATCCGGATTTGATTGTATCCCGACGATCCATCCATGAGGAATAAAGCTTCATGCCCGGTGATCATATCGACCATAGTTTCAATAATCGGGACAGGAAAATCGTCCTTCGGGCAGGCTTTATTTAGGTCCCTGTAGTCAATGCAGACACGGACTTGGCCGTTCTTTTTTACGGGAACTATATTGGCAAGCCAAGTTGGGTACATACAAGGCTCAATGAAGTTCACCTTTAAGAGCTTGCCAACTTCAGCATTTACTTTAAGCTCGAGCACATGACGCATGCGCCTTTGGACTTGTTTGACAAGTTTGGACATGGAGAGTATTACTAGCTCATGTTCCGCCACGGAAGATTCCAACCCGGGCATCTCATTGTAAGTCCAGGCAAAGCAATCTTTATATTCCACCAGGAGTTGTTTATATGCCCCCCTTTCTTCCTCATTTAAGAGGGCATTGACGAAAATTGGTCGGGGGTTATCAAAATCCACGAGGTTGAGCTCGACTAACTCGTCTACAGTGGCTTGTCCGCCATCTTCCAATTCTCGCGGAGCTGGCTGTAGGTCGATGAAATCTTCTTCGTCGTCGGGCATGATGGTGTGGGTGCCATAACACTCTAAGTTACTAAGGACGGATAGACGAAGTTGTCCGTCTGGGCCTTCAGGCATCTCTTCTTCTTACGAATCATTTGAAGAGTGGGTAGTCTCCTTGCCAGAGCATGACTCACTAGACAAGGGGGAGAGCCCTAGAGTGTTGACCGAATAGTGAATTTTAACATGTGCTTCTCGGCTGAGGGCGAGGCCCCTTGCTTCCCTTGCCACAAACTTAGGCAATGTAGACGTGGCTGCGGTGAGAATTTGCCTAGTCGAGGACTTCGATCGATCCTATAGATGAGGTTGCGGGTGAGACACCCGATGATTTTGAATTTGAATGATTCCTGACTGTATCAAGTTTTCGACCTCGTCTTTGAGGACATAACAGTCCTCCATAGCATGGCCAGACATTCGATGATATCGACAAAAAATGGAGTCCTTGACCTTGCTTTCTTTGGCTGGCCTTCGAGACTCTGGTAATGTTATAAGGTTCCATGCCATGCAGAATTCAAACAATAGCTCGATGTGTGCCTTGATGAATGAATACGGCGTCTCCATTCGCCTTGCTAATGTCATTATAGGGGCTTTTCCCTTAGTCACCTCAGGGGCGTTGTTTGGGCGAATCCTTCCCTGAGGGTGAACACCCATAAAGGGAGAGCCCATAACACTTGCTCTTTTCTTGACGATAGAATGGGCTTTATTAAATTCAAGCCCATTGACTGACGTTCCGGCCGTCGTCATTAGAGGACTATCATCCATCCAGACCCCAGGTTGGGCGTAAGGGTTTCGTGAAAACGCGAGATGTCTAAGTAGAACATCTCGCTCCCATAATAACTCTTGTACAAGAGACTTCAATGCCTGATTTTCCCGCCTTAAACCTTCCAACATGGTGACTTGTTTTTCTTGCTGATCGTTGACAGGGGTGTCAGTGATGGCCAACATGGAGTCCCCTAGCTCCCCAGAGTCGAGTCCAGCCAATTGGCCTAAAGCCGCTTTCCCAACCTCTTCCAACTGCCGACAGGCTGGTTGTAATGAGGTGAAATGCTCTTCGCTGGCAGGATTGGCGGGGTGAATGCCCAAACTGCCTATATCAGGCAGTTGCAGTTGGAGATTGTGACTTCCCGGTGCAAATTCCTCTTGATGTTCGGCTGTGCAGAGGTTATCCTTCTGAAGGGAGCTTGACTCGCCAACCGAGGATGACAACCCTATAGTATTGACGGCATAATAGACTTTGAAGTCTACCTTCGGGTCATAGCCCAGCCCTCTTCTATCATTTCTAGAGAAAGGTGGTTGTCCCCTGACCTGCGAGGGGTACCACAGCTGTTGAAAGTAATCGCGTCGAGAAGCTTCCTGCATTTGCGGGATATTCTGCTTACGACACATCTCTTTAATGTATTTGGGCATGTCGTCCATTTCTTGGACGAGCTCAGGGGCATTCTTAGGCCTCTCATTCCAGTCGAAGTCATCATCAAGAGGACTATGAGGGACCAAATCCCCTTTGTAAAAAATGATGGGCTTGAGAAGTTTGTCGTTCTTTTTCTTTCCTTTCCTTTGGTAGGTGACAATGAATGTCTTTAGTTGCTCGACCCCATATTCCTCCCTCTGAGAAAATAGTTGTATACATGTAGGGGGTAATGAGATACTTTCGTTTATTACCTAATTGATGAGGTTAGCCTTAAAATTGATTTCCCGCCTTTCTAACCGAGTAAGCTTACTACCGGCGTGACTGGCTTGCAAACTCAGCCGATGCAGTTTGGCGAGGTCCTCGTTTACAACGAAGAGTTCCTCGTCATCTTCCTCTTCTTCCACCACGACCTTTTGCTTCCCCTTGTCCTTGGTTTTAACGGGAGGCTCGGTGGCCAGTTCCCCAAAGTGTAGCTGGGCGTCTGTCATGTTGCATTCATTTGGGCGGAAAGGGGATCGGTCAGCAAAGACCGTATGCTATTCTCCACCTCTGACATACTTGATGCACTGATGGAGGGTAGAGGGGACGACCCAATTTTCGTGCAACCCAGGTCTTCCGAGGAGGGCTTTGTATGAGGTGTTAGCATTGATGATATAAAACGTGGCCTTAGTGACAAAATTGTCCATTGTCACCTCCACTTTACCCAGGGCGTCCTCTGAATCTTGATTGAACCCTGAGATCTTCACATCATAAACCCTCTATATAAAAGGCACGAGGAACAAAGACTTAAAAGTCTTAAGGGGCATTATATTGACGAACGCCCCAAGATCCACCAGGATTCTATTTAGCTCGTGCCCATTAATCTTCCCTTGCATATATAAAGGACGATTATGACAAGGCGAAGATAGCAGCATGTCTCTATCAGTAAAGGTGACAGTTGCTGCAAGGGCCTCGTATGCCTGGGCTTGAAGTTCGACTACATCGGCCTCATAGACTTCTGGTTCTTGGAGAACTTTCACAGCGGCTTCCCTTAGCTCTTTACTCCAGGCGATAGCCTCCCATATGGTGACATAGGTCGGCATCCGCATCATGTGCTGAATAATTTTACAATCGGCCCGAGCACGAGCCTGATCCAATGGAGGGATCATTTCCAATAGAGGCTTGGCTTGGTAGCTGGGCTTCTTACTTGGCTCTGCTTTTCCCTGCTCATTTGGTTCCTCTTGAAATAATGGAGCTAGAGATTCTTCTTCTGAAGGAGGTATGCGTCACTATCCTTACCACAGGGACCTGCCTGAGTTGACCCGGCGGGTTCTCCTTGCGAGATTGGCTCAGTGGGATCACGATCTTCGTCCGATGGATCAAACACAAAGGTATCATGAACTTGGACTTCGAGAGAGTCGACCGTCGCTTCTTGCATGGCCGACTTGATAAGCTTATCTTCCTCGTCTGATGAGTCAAAGATAAAGGTTTCAGTCCGAATTTGAACTTTGGGAGGCTCAGTGGGCTCCTCTCCCCGAAAAATGATGACCCTTCGAGGATTCGATGGGTTGGGACTCTCCCCTTTACAGGCTGTCGAGGACCCCCCCCCCCCCCCCGTCCACGACCGCTGCCGCGACCACAGTTCCGAAGTTCTGCATTCCGACGTCGGTATGTTGCCATGGTGATTCTTTTTACAGTTGCTGAAGTTGACATCTGTAGATTTTCTGACGAAGGTATTGATACCATATAGCATGAGAATTCCCTCAACATTTCTTCCAACTTCTCTATAGCAAGTTCCTCATCCTTATAGAAGATGGATAGTTCTTCAAGAATAGGGAGCTTTTCGCCCTTTTGTGCTTGCTGGTACATCAATTGAAGCCACTTTTTGAGTCGGGCCTTACGTTCCAGGTCCTCCCACGGAATATACTTGTCAAGTGGGACGGGACCGATTGACGCGGAAGGAACATACTCCTCCAATTCATCAATTAGCTTTGGAAGTTTCTGCAGAGGAGTTAACTCCCCATGTACCCCCATGGCGGCCGCCAGCTAGACTTGCCTCTTCAATCTTCTCTTCAAATTTTTCCTTTTGTTTTTCTCTTACTTTTTAGCTAGCACCAGATCACTCTGAGAAGGGATGGCCGCCTTTGGAGGGAACCAGGCGATGTGCCCGACACTAGAGCTACTAGGATGGGACTTTCCTTTGTAAGACTTATAGGGAGTGTGCTTTTTTTGAGGTCACATTGACCCAATCAGCCCCTGTTTCACGGGCCTGGAATGTAGCCTTAATTGCCTGCTCCACTATTTCTGGAGGCAATTCTTGAAATTCGGCCAGAGAAATGCTGGTGTCCCGAGATAATGCCACCTTTATTTGTTGCTGAATTAATGCGTGGTCTTGCTCGAGCAGCTCTAGTTTGGCTTTACTTTCTCGCTTTTGCGTGGAGATCACCTCAAACTTCTCCTGACGGGATGCCTCACCCCAGTTCAGCTCGGCACCCGACATACTCAGTACTTACTTTAACAGCCTTTTCGTGAGGAACGCTTGTCTGACCCTAGTCGGTCCTCAACTTGGCATTTTTTTTGGGAGTTTCTCAGTCCGCCTGATTTGCATGTACAGCGGACGGAGCTTGACCGGAACTTCCAATGTTGGGCTCGAAACAGTGCTTTGGAGAATCACGCACTAATACCTCCCTTTCCTCCAGAAGGATGTCGAGAAGTCTCCGGGTGTCCTCTTTCGAAAAAGGTAGAGACTTTAGATCCTCCCATGACTGCCAGTTAGAGCATTAAGGTGGAGCCTGAACTTGACTGGATGTGTCTTTCCCCTTATCCGGTTTACGGGATGTCTGGGAAGTAGATGCGTGAATCACATTTACTAAGAAAATTGCTTGGCCCGGCGGGGGAGATCTGGAGGGTCCCCGAAGGGAATCCTCTATGTTTATCACTCGACGGGCGATCAAATCCTCCGCGATGTCCTTGAAGGCAGAACAGTCATAGATGACATGGCTCATAGCGCGATGGTAGAGGCAATAGCCGTGCATCATGTTGGTACTTGGACCATCATCCGATGCAGGAAACTAGATCAACCCCTTTCTTCGGCAAATATGGAAGATTTCCAACATCTTATATCGAGGAAAAGAATATAACTTTTGCGAGATCTCATTGGCAGATGAGTCCGGTGAATCTACAGACAGCCAGCCTCCAAACCTTGGCCGCCTTCGAGGTTCTACAGTGGCTTCAGAGTTGCGGGTGGAGGCCGAGACCGACTCCCCCGTGGAAGGTGTTGGGGAGAGTACTGTCAATCGCTCGTCAATTTGCTTTACGAGCTGCAGTAACTTTTGCTGATTGCGCTGCAACTGTTTGACCTCTTTTCTGACTTTTCGAACAGCCTTCCAAATGGCCAGGCACTCGGACATCTGAAGGAGAGTGCCTCCTTGTAAAGCTTCTTGCCCAATAAGGGGAGTCGCCGCAGGCTGATCAGCAATTCCTCTTGCCTGCCTGATCGCAGAAATCCGATGAATAACATTCACCGAAAAATTTTCTTTCCTCCAATCGTGAGGTTGAGGAGGGTCAACCAAGTGTTCCCGCATTGAGATAATACCACTCTGAATTATTTCCTCTAACTTATTCTTGCAAGTATAGCAATCTTCGATGACATGGCCCAACATGCGGTGGTAATCACAATAATTGGGCTCACGTGCTTTGTTCACTTCCACAGGCCTTTTTGACTTTGGCAGGGATATAATCCCATTCTTTACGCAGAGCGTGAAAAGCTTCTTAGTATGTTCCCTTTTAAAAGAATAGGGAGTTTCCATACATGCTGCCAGCCCTGCAAGCGATTTGCTTTTGCCCGTTTGGGGGTTTTTGTTCGAGCCGCCTCTCTAATGCAGATGGCTATCCTAGCCAGAGTGTCCTGCAACGCTAAGTTTGCCTTCATGTGAGACCTTTGCGGGGCAATTTTGGTTCAGAATCTGCATGGTTGTTTCTCTGAGACTTTTCGTTATCATGTTGCCTCCTTGGAGATCGATCTCCCCCTTCTGAATGAGGATTTTAATACAGTCTTGGATCTCCTCACACTCCCCAGTAGGATGGGATATTACGGCATGATATTCGCAATATCTGGGGTGTGCTTGGTCCTCCTCCATATAAGTTGGTGACGGGCCATGATCTGACCCTCTTCAAGGAGGACATGAAATGTGCTCCTAGTATTTTCCTTTAAAAAAAACATTGGTGAGAAGGTCTCCAACCGGGATACCACAGAACGGGCTCGGTCTCGCTGGAGCCAACTTCTTCTACCCCCGGACCGAGGAGTGTAAAGGCCACCGCCTGACAGCTCTTAGTAGCTGGATGGTAATGATGGTAATGGTGGATGACATTGGCCGAACGGGTGGACCTTTTCCAAGTGTGGGGTTGAGGAGGGTCGACCAGAGATCCTCTCATGGGAATGAATTTATTTTGGATCATTTTTCTGACTCATTTTTAAAGACAGCAGTTCTCAACTGTGTCCCAACAAGCAGTGATACACGCAATAATTGGGGTCGTCTGCCTTATTGACTTCTTCTGGCTTCTTCAGCTCTGGCAAGGATATCAACTTGTTCTTCATACAGAGATCAAAGAGTCTCTTCGTGTGTTCCTTCTTGAAGGAATAAGGGGTCTTCATGCGTTCAACTAACCTTGCGGTCGATGCCTTCCCTTCAGGCTTCTTGCCTGAATCAACTGGCGGTGCTCCTTCGTCGGCTCCCGTCGTTGGGGAGAAATAGATGGCATTTGCCTCTTTCCCAGTAGCGGTACGCTCTTTGGGCGCCTTGGCCTTAGAGGGTGTAAATGTTAGGTTATCAGCGAAGAACATTTCAATCTCCACCACCATTGAATTCAGCTGGTCAAACCCCTTAATGTTTGCCCCCAAGAGTCTCTCACTGACTTCTGGGGCCAAGCCTCTACGGCATATTGTTATGGCATCCTCCTGTGCCGGGAGATTGTCGCATCGCATACTGAGATCCCTCCAGCGTTTGATAAAGTCTAATGCAGTTTCTCCCCTTTTTTTGTTTAAGAGAGCAAAGCTCAGCAAGAGACACTTTCCTTTCGGCAAGCTGGAACTGATCAATGAATTTCTTTTGTAGATCGGCCCAGTCGGCTACAGAGTTGGGCTTCAATCTTGAGTACCATTGAAAGGCACTACCGGTGAGAGAAGTCGCGAATATCGAAGGAGATAAGACTCCTCGAGGGCGAGGTCACCCATGGACGTTACATAGTAAGCCAAGTGCTCATGGGACGACCCCTGCCTATTAAACTTCTGTAGCTTTGGCGTCTTTGGGCAATCTGGCGGGAGCTTCTTGAACTGGTGATGGATGGGGTAAGACACACTGTATAAGTCGACAGTGGCAACGCCCTCGCCGCGTTGGGCGAACTTATCTTCGACAATTTTCTCTATCATGACCCAGGGTCCGAGAGGATTGAACATTGGTCGGGGCTCGAAGTGGCTCGACCCCTTCTTCGGCGTAGATACTATGAGGAAGAATAGCTTGTCGATTAGCGATGATGGGATTAGCCAACCGTTGCTCCCGTCGGAAATCTTGGTTGTGCATCGGCGTCTGAGGCCTTTGGGCACTTGCATCCAATTGTCGCTTCATTTCTAGCATGAGATTAGTCATCTCTATATGCCAACGTTGCATGGTTTCAAACTTGGCATCGTCGGACATAGCCTGGAAGGCAGCCTTCGTCGGTGGTTCAAACACCGGGTTTAAATATGCGACGCCGGGGTGAGCTGCCCCTTCCCCGTGGATGCTTACGACCTCATCGGAGTCTACCCCTTCCTGAGATGCATTCTCCCCCTGGTTGTGTAATTGCTCCTGAATGGGCCCTTGGTGTTGACCTTGGGAGGAAGTTCCCGCCTGGCCACTAAACTGGGCTTGGAAATTTCTTCTGGCGGCATTCCTGGTGTTGAAGTATACCGCATCCACGGCAAGATTTTGATCATTTGGCCCAACAGGTTCATTTAGGTTGGCAGGGTTATCCATTGATTCCATGGGCTCTCTGTCGGAGACGTAGCAAGTGTAAATCTTCATGTTGCCGCTTGCTTCCGTCATTTGTACTACCCTCCGCCTTTTTGGTGGCTGGACTCCGAGGCGAGCAGGTGCCCCCAATCTATCAAAGACCGTGCTGGTGCGGTCTCTGTCAGCGTATCGAAGACTGAGACTCACACTGGCGGCGCCTGGGCGCGATTGCTTTTCTTAACTCGGACAGCCTCCAAGATTTGAGGTGTGAAATTGGGTTTGCGATAAACCCTCTTCCTTTTTTGCCCCTGCGGACGCAGGGGTTTGACATCTGAAGATGCCATAGCTAGTTGGGCTTGTCTGCCTGGGCCTGTCGACCCTGACTTGCTTTATTACATGGGCCTCTTGTTTAGTGACCCAAATTTGCTTCATCTTACGGGGACACTGTTCAACTACCTTGCCCCCACTAACAGGCCTGGATCTCTTCTTCAAGTCCGGTCTGTCCTCCCGCACCTTACGGAGGAGCGAAAAGCAGTTCGAAGTTGGTATAACCGGGACATGACTGACCCGTGGCACGATTGGCTCGCCGCCGTTATGCCGGACGCGGAGGTCATCGATCATTATAATTTTGCCGGATCTGGAAGTTACCGTTACCGGCTTCCTGTTTTGGCGACAGCGGCGCTGCCCCCATTTGGCGGGGACGACGTCGATCAACACCACGTGGACCGAGAACACTTGGCCCTGGGCAGGGCAGGGCTTGATGCCCCTGGTTGCGACAGGCACTGCAGGTGTAGCAGGCGTAGCGAGCACCTCTTAGCTCGCGGAAACCACCCCCAGGAAAAATGGAGACACAACCACGGCAAGAAAATCACCAAATACGATTAGGGTAGCCAGATAACCAAATCTGGAGTGGTTGTTGATGACGAGAGGGCCGTAGGTAACTGTCGCCATCGAGATTGCTCGAAGAAGTAGAGCTCTGACTTTGAGATTTGTTGCTTTCGCTTCTTTCACTCCTCCTGTCCTGCACGAATGAAGAAAGGGCGTTAGGGCCTTTATAAGGACATTAACAACTTTAGCAGTAAAATGAAAGGCAGAAAAAGTCCCACCGGACGTGACAGTCTATTTACACGCGGAATTTTCGACATCCATTTCGATGGATAAATAGCCGTATTGCTATTATTTTGGGCACATTTATCAATTCTGCACTTTCAGATTTATCAAACAATTAGGGTTCATGTACTGGATTTTTTCCCACCGGTCAGAGTCGGTGTTAATTTATATCAGACAAGTCCGAATACCCTTGATTAAACTGCTAAAGGTCCTTTCTTACCCTTATAATCCATGCCCTTAAGTAAGGGAGAGATCTCTATAATTTTCCCTTGAGCGAGGGTTTACTCGCAATTTTTCGCTCTTGCAAGGGTTTAACCACGACTTCTTATTTAGAAGAGGGTTTATTTACAGTTTCTTGTGCCACTAGGGGCCACATATGGTCCTTGTGATCTTAGTGGATTTTTTCACATTTTCTGAGAATTTCTCACGGGTATATACGCAATTAGAAAAATTCTAGGGTAGAAATACAATTCCTGAAACTTAGCTTTAAGGAGAGATTTTTACTAGTGGGGAAAGTTTTTCCCATGAACAAAAATACCCCTTTTAAACTTTCACAAATTTCTGAATTTTTTTGTTGAAGCAAATATACTTTTATACAATTTTGGAGCAATACGGGGTAAAAACGCAATTTCAGGGTCATGCGAGGGCCGTTGTGTAATTTTGCAAAAAATACAGTGATATATTATCATTATTCTTTGATTTTACAATCTCGTATAATGCATTTCAATAATATGGCAGCACAATGCCCTTTTATATACTCAAGGGCATTTTTGTCAACACGTGCCCAAAGAGGGTCTTTTTTGTAAATTGTCTGAAACCCAACAAATATGGGTGTTGGAGAAGGGGGACGCACCCTTTTTTGCTTCACTTGGACTTGGGTCTGCTGCAAGCTCTCCAAGTCTTCCTTCTTCTTCTTGTCTTATCTTCCTTTTTTCTTCTCGGAGACTCCTCCCTTTTATAGGCACAAGGAGGAGTGGTGGAGGGGGGGATCAACTCACTTGGAAGCTCCCTCCGGTGGAATTGCAGGGGTCAAGGTAACCTTTCCCCTCCCCCTCTTTACTTTTTTTTTTCTGCAACTTTTTTTTTGGGCCGCGCGTGACTAGGGGGACCAAAGGGGGTTCCCTCCGGTCAACCAAGCACCGGAGGGGGGCCCCCCTCCACGGTGCATAGGGGCCAAAGGGGGTCCCTCCGATGAAAGCCCACCAGAGGGTTCCCCCTCTGGTTTCCTATGCACGCAGGGGGGCTCCAGTGCGTGGGTCACCGGAGGGGGTCCCCCTCCGGTCCAATGGTACCGGAGGGGGTCCCTTCCGATGCACAGGCCACCGGAGGGGGTCCCCCCTCCGGTCCATCCACCGGAGGGGGTCCCTCCGGTGCGCCATTCACCGGAGAGGGGTCCCCTCCGAGCTTCCCACCACGTGGAGAAGAAGAGGATGGGGCAGAGAAGGGTTTAGCCCTTGTTGGCTATAAAAGGCTGTCCTGTTGATTACAAAATGGATTTTTACTGTGGTGGCACCAAGTATAGTGCTGACCCTTGCTTTTGGCTTTTTTTGTTGTCCGGGATTGGGAAACATTCCCGTTGACCACCGGGACATCCCTGAAGAAGAAAATATTTCTTTGTGGTAGATTCCTTGCGAGGGTGCGCATATTTAGACCACCTTTTGATAAAGTTTTTGTGCATAGGAGCATGTGTGAAATTGTGAACGGTCCCTATTTTAACGGGACATTTATGGGAATTTACGGTGGCGGCGAACTTGTCGCTTTAAGGCTGTTCATGATGCAACTCCTTCATTTTTTCTTACTTTCTGAAAATTTTCTGAAAATATCAGAAATCGATAATAACATTTTGGGGTCCAACAGACTCAACCTCACAATGGTCGGCAAGCTTTGCCTCCGTCATCTCAGCTCACGGGTAAGTGCAAGGTCTTCAGAAATAGTGACTGCACAGGGAGGCTTCGTCTCCAACTGGTGCTGGGTTCCTGATCTGAGATGTTGAGGCCACCAGTGTAGGTGAATCTACACTGGTTGCATTGGTGACTTCTTCAGAAGGCATCACACTTCAGCAGAAGATTCCGCAGTTCATTCCAGCATCCTGCTACTCCATCAGATGATCGCCTTGTTCTCTTTTCTGCAGTTTATCCTTCCAATAATTTTAAGGATTCCGAACAGGCATCCTTGCAGGTGGTGCCTGTGAGGGACAAGGATGAGGCTCAATGGGATGATCAAGAGCCTCAACCTTGCTCACCATTAGCTGTCTGTGGACCGGACGGTCTTTAGGAATGGTCAGGTAAGTAGATTAAGGAAGCGGTACTAATGGTGGGCATCTCTTGTTCTGCTAAAGAAGAAATAGTCAGGAAATTTCTAAGGAATATAAGAGGATTGAATGGAGGAGATAAGATCAGGGAAGGGAGATCTGTATCGTACACAGGCTTAATATCAATGTCTTATGTATTCAAGAAACTAAGATGACAAGTTGACTCCAATTTCATTTGCACACTAGGGGGGTCAAGCAGCAATGGTGGGGATTCAAGCCAGTTGCCAGCAGGGTGGAATTATCTTGCTATGGGACACAGACTGGATTGTTCAGATGTACACAATAGAAATTTAAGCATAACATGCCTTGGACATTCACTAGGGTATATGGTCCTTAAGTGTCTCATCTTAAAAAGAAAAAAAGCTTGAAAGGATAATTTGCAGCTAGAAACCACCACTAAATGTAAGATATTGGATCTCTAGGCCAATCCCTACAACATCAGATTTTATATACACATCAAGTTGACAGAGATGAAGAAGGGTTGGATGGCTGCTTGCTGTATTGGAGGGGATTTTAATATGATAAGCAACTGCAAGAAAGATCAAATCAGGTCAGATGGACTGCAGAGATGGCTACTTTTGGGGACTGGATTAATGAGAGTGGATAGAAATTGAGCTTCCAAATCTGACTTATACTTGGTCCAACTCTAACGCAAAGTCCAGACTTGATAGAATTTTAGTAACCACTGAATGGCACATGTTATTTCCAAACTGCTCAGCCGGAGGTCTTCCTAGAGTGGTTTCAGATCATACTCCCATTCTTCCATCTACTGATAGGGATAAATCCAAGAAGAGAATTTTCAGGCATGAGCTCACTTGGATCAGACAGAAGGACCTCAGGGATCTGGTCAATGGCTGGTGGGTAGAAGCACCATATCATAGCCATGCTTGTTTCAACTTTGCCACAAAACTGAGAAGACTTAGGCAAAAATTGAAAGCATGGAGTCCTAAAACCTTTGGCAGTGCATCTCCAGTTAGACAAGTTGCTTAGAAGAATTAAAGCTTTTGATATTAAGAATGATCAACACGACATATCACAGTAGGAAACTTCATCAGTGAGAGGAAACTAAAAAAGAGTACTAAGAGTGGGGTCTAAGACAGGATATTAAATGGAAACAAAGTCCAAAGAGTTGTGGCTGAGGGAAGGGGATAAAAATACTTCATATTTCCATGCTATGGCTAGTCCAAAGAAAAGAAAAATTACAATTGACTCCATTAAAATTGGAAAGTCAATGGTACAGGAGGATGAGCTAAAGAGGTCAGTGGCAAAATATTACCAGTCCCTCTTCAAAAAAGATGAGTTCGTTCTAGAGCTACACTTATTAGTGACTCCTTCGGGAAGATATCCAGGGAGGAGGCTCTGCATCTTATTATGCTCTTTTCTGAGGAGGAAATTAAGCAGTCTGTTTTCAGCATGGAAGCTAATAAATCACCTGGTCCTGATGGATTTTCGTGGGTTTTCTATCGACAATTTCTGGGATGTCATAAAGGCAGACCTCATGACAGCAGTGACAGAATTTGAAGAGCATCCTTGGGTGATTAAGTGTTTTTCTGCAGTTCCTAAAAAGGAAAATGCAGAGCAGATAGGGAAGTACACCGATTTCTCTGCTGAATGAAAGTCATAAAATCATAATTAAAACCATCGCTCAGAGGTTGAAACAAGTTATTGGTAAGATAGTTGATCATACACAATCAGCTTTCATCCAGGGAAGATATATTCTAGATAATTTCTTGGCAGCTCATGAATGCATTTTTCATCAGAATGTTAAAAGAAGAGAGGCGATATTCTTCAAAATTGATTTTGAAAGAGCATGTGATAAAGTAAATTGGAAATGTTTGTACACAGTCATGCAGCTAATGGGATTTCATGACAAATGGATAGGATGGGTAAGGAATTATATTGAATCAGCCAGGTTTTCAGGATCAAGGGTACCCCTTGTGGCTTCTTTGGAAGTTCCTGGGGCATCAGACAAGGGGATCCTCTCTCACCCCTTCTCTGCCTTGATGGATCAACCTATCAGCATGATGTAGAAGAAGGCTTCAGCTGCTGGTTTGGTAGAAGGTATTAAGTTGGATGAACATGTGACACATCTGCAACATGCAGATGATACTCTTCTTTTTTCCACCTCAAGGAAGAAAAGGTGGTGAATTTCAGCCTGCTGCTTACATTATTAGAAGCTACAACTTGTACAGGGGATTTTTTATTTTTTGAGAGCTGAGAGCTTATACATGTACAACCCTTTTCTCCTTTCAATATATTAGTGTGACTACCCACTTTTCAAAAATTATCAGAAGCTACAACAGGTCTAAGGGTGAATTTTGCTAAGAGTAACTTAGTGGGAATGGCATGTGCCAAAGGACAAGAGAAGATTTATTGTTGAAGCAACGGGGTCAGAGCGGGCATCCTTTCCTATCAAATACTTGGGCTTGCCATTAAGTTTTGGTAATCTAAGAAAACCTGATTGGGAGGGGCTTGTGAACAAGTTTCAGCATAGATTGGATGGATGGAAAGGAAAGCCCTTGTCAGCAGGGAGCAGATGGGTTTTATCAATGGTTGTGCTGTCTACCTTGGCTAATTATTATTGATCTATCTTCAAAGTTAGAAGGACAGTAAGGCCTTGGAATCAGCTCGAGTAACTTTTTCTTCGAGAGGGAATAATTTTAGAGGAAGATGGATTCATCTGGCGAGTTAGAAATATCTTTGTAGAGCAGGGAGGAGGCAGGAGTGGGGGTGGTCCCTATTAACATTATTAATCAGGCTTCGTTAACAAAATGGCTAAGGATAGTTGATACAGAGGACCATATTTTATGGTCGAAGATTGTGAGGTGCAGATACTTTCAGCATAATACCTTCTGGCCTGATAATTTGAAGCCTTCACCGACTATGTCTCCAATTTGGAGACAAACTTGCTCATGTAGATGTTTTGTCGGATATTCAGATTGATAATGGTCAACTTACACTGTTCTGGGAGGACCCATGGTCAGAACACACACTGCTTAAGGAGAGATTCTCCGATTTATATGGGATTACAGGTTCTGCTTTCAAAAATATAAGCAATTTGTGTACACAGTCGGATCACCAAACACATTGGGACATAGCTTTCTTCAGAACTCAGCATGAGAATGAGGTTGCAGAGTTCTTGGTGTTAAGTTCCCTACTTCATGATGTCAGCATTCACCCAGATACTACAGACACTAGGAAATGGCAGTGGGAGTCTGGTGGTTTCTTCTCCATCAGGTCTGTGACAAGAGTGCTGTTACAGGGAGGGGTAAAAGTGAGGTGGTGGAAGGATGTATGGAACAAGAAGTTGCCAATTAAGATCAGAATCTTTCTGTAGAAAATAGCCTAGAGAAGACTTCCAACTGCTGACAGAGTGATAGCTCCGGAGTTTCAGATCAAAGGTAAATACGTCTTTCTGTTGGTACTACAATGAAGATGTGGACCATCTATTCCATAACTGTGGGATTATTGAGACAGTATGGAGAATTTTCTTTATAACAGTGGATGGGCAGTGGAGGGGACAGCCCAATATTCCAACACATTATCCAGTCAAACAAGACAAGTTTCGATGAAATCTATGTTTACGAGCCTTGCATTGGCCCATATGGAGAGAAAGGAATAAAAGGATCTTGAGGAAAGAATTTTCTAAACCGGCGGAAGTATCAGGATATGCATCTGTTTTACTAAAAAAATGGTTCTTCACCATCTCTAATGTTTGGACGAGGGACTCTGAACAGATTGTCATGGAAGAAAGCTATCTTGTAAGGTGTTATGGGGTTTTGGGTCTGTGGGAGGAGTTGTCTATCATCTTGGTAGAGACTTATCCTTCCTCATTTACTTCTTCTGTTTATATTCTCTTTCCTTCTACTTATCCTCCATTTGTAATCTTTCTTCTTCTTAATGAATCGTGGTCTTTTCGCCACCTTCCGGAAAAAAAAAACATGGTTTGCAGGATTGGCTGACCCTCTTCTGGATTAGCCAACTTGGGCAAGGATCAGTCAACAAAAGTCCAAGTTCACTGTTGGAAATCCAATATCCACTTTAGGTGTAAAGGGAAGGAAGAATTAAGAAAGATTCATTCGCCTTGAATCAGCTGGAATTGGTCTAAAATAGGCCAATCCCAGGCTTTCTGACATGATCCCAATCTGGATCGAATCGAGTTGAGCCAATCCCAAGATTTTCAATTCACAATCCTTGCATAATAGTTAAGATATTTATAAGAATACATGATTTTACATCATTATGTAGAAGAATCTAGATTTTGGCATCCGTATTGCCTACATTCAAACAAGTATAGCCCATGATCTCACATGGAAAAACAAAGGGACCTGTATGATCAGTTATCAACACACAGAATGGAAAAATGGATTGTGTTCCATTGGTATATTATATATTCAGGATTGATGAAGACCGAGGACCTCCTATCATAGTAAAGGACATTTCAATCATAAGTATCAGTATATCAATTAAAGTAAATTAAGAATGAACGAGAAGGCTGATGATGAAAAGGCAAATGCAACGCAAAAAACTGGCATCTCCAGAATCAGTTACCATCAGGCGTATGGGTGGAAATGCGGTTAAGCTTTCTCTGCTGTGATTCACTTAAATGTTTTCTTATTGTTTCTCTAACTTCCTCGGGCGCAGATGTGCAGGCCCCAGTTCCCCCCTTTTTGCCGATAAAATGCTTCTTAAAGAGAGTGATTCCCCCATGAACGACCCTGTGGCAATAATTACACTTCACATGATCTTTTCTTGTCCCAACCATTTCACCATACCGCCAGCCTACGTCTTGAGAACGGCGCGTTTCGGCCATCAATGATTCACCACTGCAAGCAAGAGACCGTCAAACGAGAATGGCAGCTCCCAAATCAACAAAACCACATGCCATGAAAAGTGAGTTGGTAAGTAACAGAAGGTGCGTACTACACTCGAGAGCATCTGAGGTGGTTATATAACATTTTTGACTGGGTATTGTAAACAGTAAGGAAGGATTCAACACCGTAGCTCGTGGGATCTGAAGAGATATATCTTGCCATTACCAGAAAAAGAGAGGGACGAACTGGGTTTTGTGGGGGGGTGAGGAGAAAGATGGAGTGAGAGAAGAGGAGTGGAGAGGGAGGAGAAGATGTTGGACTCACCCTGAAGGCCCTTGGAGGCGGAAGACGCCGGCGTGAGGTGGCGAGCGGGCGGAGGACAAACCCTTGGGAGGGAGGAGGTGGGCAATAGGAGGATTCGGGATCGAAACGGACCAGGGGTGTTGGAAAAAGCTATTCACTGGCATATATTTTCTGTTAGATCAGAGTACGGAGATTAAATGAAGCAATCGATTGAGAAATGCGAATTCACGCAACAATACGTATTCAATTTCTTTATAGTCATTGCGCCCTATTCTAGTGCAAAAAGATTTTACGATAAAATTTGTCTCAAGATACGATAATTTAAATTAATGATGACGTAAAAATACACTCCAACTCGTGTTATCGTAAACGAACATCAGTGTGACTATAGCCTCTTACAAGAAGAAGATTAGGAGAGAGGAGCTCAAGAGAGATAGCCATCAGATGAGAGAAAATCCTAAGTTGTGTCTCTCACATAAATCGACTCTCCTCAAATATATTTTTAGGAAGTGACTCTTGACCGAGTCACACCCATCCGCTCAAAGAGGAGAATTCGTAGAGACACGGAAAGAATCTAAGAGATGTTTGATCAAACAGTTAAAAAAATAAAATAAAAATGAAATAAATGTTGAGAATCACACGTACGCACGCCACAGTCACGGCCACATTAATTAGCGTGCATACGAGAAAGAGGATAAAGCTTAAAGAGCCTACTAGCTCAAATAGCCCGAACTCTATAATCTCCTCAAAGGAGTACACAACTAAAGACAAGAGTCCTAACTAAAAGTACATAGAAACATTTTTTATTTCTCCTAATATGCGACTAAGTAACACAAACATAATCAAACCTTTTAAAATTTAAAACATAGATTCCAACGAGGGGGAGGCGCTCACTAGTAACCCATGTGGTGAGAGCTGGCCTTCCACATGACCTATTGTAACGACTCAGAACCCAGATATCGGGGAGAACCTTATACCATTCGAATTCAATGTCATCACCCAAGAGCTGTGAAGTTCTAAAGGGTTGACAAGTTGGTGTGAGTTTGTATAAGAATCTAAAACTACACTAAACAATAATCTAATCAGAGAATTATGCTTATAGAAGCAGTAGTAAACGATTATATAACAATATCACAGTAGCACACAGTCCATAAGTCTACAAGTCCAAGTCTACATAGTAATATAAGTACCAGAAGTACACAGTCACGGGACATATCCCGCCTCAAACAACACTAGCTGTTAAGGTTGCTCACCAACTCCTCACTGCACCTCAGACGAGTGACGTGTCTCATCTAAAAAATAAAGGGGCGAGCCTCATCTCATTAGCTCAGTAAGGATCCCACGGAGGCCTACCTCATAATGAGAAATCACGATAACATTAAAGAAATCTACTAATACAACCACAATAGTAACAACCGCTATAAACATAAGAACAATAACCGGTGGAAGAGCAGTAAATGTCAACAGTAAGTAGTAAGCAATAATGGTAAGAACAGGAGCCGTGCAAGTGTACAAAACTAGGCAAATAACTGAGTAACACAGCTGCCAATGGTTGCCGTACAAACCCATCTCTAGGTCAAACCACGAGTGTAACCACAGGGTAACCATATAAGCCAGTAGGGAGGAATCACTACCTCTTCAATGATAGGAGAAAGGTCCACTAGAAGCAAGACGAGACGCGTCCATTAACGTCTTACATTGTACCTCAGGTGTCTCTCACTCGTCTCGAACGTGGAAATTGAGACACCATAATAACAACCAAAGAGTAAGGACTAGTCAGGATCATGCTTGTCAGTGTGCATCGATCCACTGCTCCTGACCACGTGTGCACATACATACTCATTACTCTAAGTCAGGTCCTCTAGTTGGTTTTCCCTCTAGTCAGACTCGGACTGCAAAGGCAAGGGGCCCTACATAAACTAGCCTAAAAATCGTCTCTCCGAGACTGTCACACCACCACTCCTGGGTGGGTCGACACTGCATATCTTATATAGGCTATGATTAGTGGGTAGTCACTCAGGAGAGAAAAGACTCACTCTCGCTGTAACCACGCAAGTCACCGGTATATCTTGTATGACACATAGCACATGTATCACACAATATGTGTCTCACAACGTACACATACCACAAAGCCCACATATTACAGTAGTTCAGTATCACCGAGTCATATTCTCACATTTAACGCATTACTGAGTAACACGGAATAGCCAAAACCCCAAGAGTAACCTGTGGACGCACTTTTGAGGATTCGTCTATTTATTTATTTATTTATTTATTTGGTGCATAGACGTGCTAGTCATGAAGTGATGATTTATTCAGACTTCGAAGAAGCCACTAGTGCGCACTGTCTGACTTGTCAGACGATGGTAAGTGTCGTGTCGGGACTAAAACCCGCCACGCCGTAAAGGTCGCGGCGTTAATTATATCTCCCCGGAGGGGAGAAAACCCTTGATTGATCGTCAGGAAAAGGAGCCTTACGGCCTGAGATTAGTATTAACGAGATGAGGTAACGAAATTCACGAACTGCGTTAAAATGTCCCCAGGTGGGGGTATAAATGTTCAAATCATGTTTGTCGCTTATTGACCATTTCATGTCCTGACGGAAGTCCGTATTGAAAGCGTGATAAAGACAGCGATAAAACCCGTGCGAATGTCTGGCGAGCGTACGACAAGTTTGGTAAGAGAGCAGGATTAGATCCCAATGGAAACGGGTTAGGTTTATTGAGCAATAGGCCCGGGACAATATCAAGTCATAGCCATACTAGGGTGGTCCCCGAGGTCCAAACCCGACTTACCGAGGCGTCATTGATATTTCCATCATATCGGGTCCAGAGGAGTGGGGGTTCCAGAACGATTATTATAATTTTTGTTGTTGGTTATTTTTATTTATTTTTATTATTTATTTAGGTGCATGAATGTATTGTTTTATTCATCTATTATTATTATTTCGTTTGTTTGATTATTTATAACTTTTAATGTTATTTTGTTTCATTTTGTTATTTAGTTAATTTAAAAAATATTTTTTATTTAAAGGCATACAAGCATTTTTGTTCACTTGTTATTCATTCATTATTTTTTTGTGTTGTTTGATATTGATTTTTTTTATCACCTTTTATTATTGTCGTTTCTTTTGTTGTTATGCTTTTGCTTTTTTTGTTCTATTTCTCTTTCATTTTCCCATTTTTGTTTTGGAAACAAGAGAGGGAGGGGGTGATCCGGCATGCACATTGCCGCCGGATCACCTCCCACTTCTCTTATCTTTTTTTAATATGAGGGTGAATCGACAGGAGGAGAGAGAGAGAGTGAACCAGCGGGACGAGAGAGATATGAGGGGGGTGACCCAGCGTGAGAAATGCCAACGCCGCCGAATCATCTCCCTCTTCTCATTTCTTTTTTTTTTTAACGAGGGGTTTCGGTCGACCGAACTAATGAGATCGGTCGACCGATCCTCCCAGGGACAAAAGCGCCTACTGGGTGGGTCAACGCAGCATCACGGTGCGTCGACCCATCCAGTGATCAGTCGACCAAAAGTTTGATTCGGTCGACTAAATTCTTCGGCTGCATTTTTTTGTTTGTTCACTTGGAGGGACCATATGGCAGGAGTGAGCTAAGTTAACGCATGAACCCTTCTCCAAGGGAGCTATGCTAGGTTGGGGGGGGAGGGTTTATTATGCATTTATGATACATGTGACTCAATGCCCAAGGGGATATATGATATGCTTCTTCTTTTTTGTTTGTGACGAACCCATGAAGTTCCCTCATTCTTTTTAACACTTGTTCATGAAGAGGTAGAGGGCTGGAGTTGCGTCGACCCCATCGACGCAGTGCATCTATGTAGGGGGTGTTGGATGAGCGTTGGACAGTGTCTGGCAAGGGGTGGGTCGACCCGTGGGGTCGACTCCCTCACATGCACAGAGCCTGGGCTTTTCTTTAGGAGTGCTATGCAATGGGGGGGGGTTGTTACGCACTTGTGATGCATGAGACTTAATACAAGAGAGGACATGTGATATGCTCATTTTTTTGTTTGTGATAGACACATGGGGCTCATCATTCATTCTAATGTTTGTTCATGAAGATGCAGCAGGAAATTCGTATGCAACTTGATATGTGCATGGGGTTTTATTTATGCTCATGCTGGAGGAGACACATGTATGAAGAGGGGATGCTCAAAATGAACCTAAGTTCAGAGAAGCAAAGGATCTTATACTTTTGATTCATGACATGCCAGCAGCCGAAATGTTTAGTAGACATATTTGGTTTCATGTTTGTTTTCAATGCATAACTCTGCTTGTGTTCATTCTTCACTCTGTCTTTTTTTCAGAGTTTAGCTTTGTCACCCCTCTTGATGTTTTGTTTATCATCAATCTCAGTGTTATTGTTATTGTGTTCTTATTACTTTTCCAGAGTTAGGCTTATTTCAATATCAGTTCCTTGGTTTATTGGTTACAGTTCTGGTGGTATTCCGGCAGCATCTTCCCCGGACCCCGGATATGTGGAGTGTAAAAATAGAGACTTGTCCACGGAAGGATCTGAGACGGCCTCACAAATCATCGGGTAAGCTGAGGACAGCTACCCCAAGGCCCGGATTGGGCATGGAAACCCCAAGGACTTGCCTACGAGGGGCTCCAATGATCCATGAGCAGTGATATCCGAAATTTGGGACATGGGTTTATTATGTTGCCCGCCATATGGCTGTTATTGTTCACTTCTTGAATGGGGTTCCCCACGGGCCATGCTATGAGGGAGCAAGCTCCTGGGGGCCCGGAGTGACCACCGTAAAAAAAAGGATAACAGCACCTTGACAGATGAAGGGGAGATATAGATTCTAACGGGTACGAGAGAGACGACGTTGTCCCCACAACTCATGGGTGAGAGTGAGAGGGCCAACGCTCGTCTCCAGAGGCATATTATATATCCATAAAGCACAGTAGCACACGTCTGCAGACACGGGAAGAACTGCTTGAGCTAGAAGAAGGGGATAATGTGGAGGCCATAATATTCATTACAACCAAAGCTTTTATTCGATGCAAGAGCTACAAATGCAAGAGAGGCACACATTGTGCACGGAAAGAAAATAGAGAAAAGAGAAAACAAGAAATATAGCGACGAGGGGGGGGGGAGACGGAGCAGTGGCTCCTCTCCCCCTAAACCTCACCTCTTCTTCACTATTCTCTCCCTCACTCTCTTTCTTTTCTTTACCCTGCAGGTGCAGGTGCGGAGATGGGCTCTCAACTCCTCTTTTTATTCTGCCTTCATGATCTCTATTCCAGCCGGTCTCTTCTCTCGTATCCAGCCTCTTCTTCAACGGAGCCTTGCATCGTTTTTATAGAGATGGACATAGAGAACTTTTCAACTCCCCACTCCTCCTTCTTCTTCTCTCTTCTCCTCCCCCTGCTCGAAGTTGTTGAAAGGCCTACGTGTAGGTGGCATCGAGAGTAGCGGAGATGTCTTCATGGGATTGGTCGAGGCCGTTTGATGGTGACGTTGATGCTGTTCGCGCCGTTCGTAGCTCCCTAGCGGTCTTCACACGTTTGCCGTTTATCGGAGTTTGAGGCGACGGGGAGGCTTTCTTGGCGGCCTGCCGGTGAGAAACCCGCTTTACCTATTGGTTGATGAGGGAGATGATCTTCTTTAGGCATGGGTCTTCTATTAACCACCAAGTTCATTTCATTTTTTTTGTTTGTGTTTGTTGATCCGGCGCGAGAAGGTGATCTGGCGCAAAATAGAGCTCCGTGTGGGATAAACAGTGCGAAGAAGTGACATTTCTCACCTTTTGTCGTCTTCTGCCGTCAGATCACTTGTTTACATTTCCCTCTTATTTTCTTCACCTGTCATCGGATCAATGGGTGGTTTGGGCCTTGGCCACCGATTTACCTCTCTCTCCCCTTTTGTTTCTTGTTCTGCCACCGATTCATGCTCAAAGGAGGGGAGCCGTGCCATATCACCTTCAAAAAAGGGGGCAGACTGATTCAGATGGATGGAGGGACCCCTGGCGGTTCATGTTCAAAGGAAGGGCTGGCCGATTCATGTTCACAGGCTGGCCGATTCACTTTCAAAGGAAGGGAGCCGCCGGATCAAGAGGGGGAGGGTGCCTTGGCCGCCGGTTCACCCTTTTCATTCTCTTCTTCTTATATTTTGTTCTTTTTCTTCTTTGCCCATTCCTGAAAAATAAAAAAAGGCAAAATGAGTTAGCATCGGGGAAAAGAGACGCATATTAACATGCGTCTCTTTAGAGCAGTACAAATTCTTTTTAGCGTTGATTTAAGCATGCCTAAAAGGGCGTGAATTCTTTTAAGTGGTAATCTCAACATTGGTTTTAGCATGCCTGGAGAGGCGAGAATTCTTTCAAGCGTTAATTTTGGCGTGTCAACATAACCCTGTTTCGATTTCTAGGGAAACAAACAAGAAAGTGGTCAGTCTGGAGACTGCCTTCAATCAGAGTGCGGTTCCTGATCATGCCGCGTTAAGCCATTCATGATCTAGTACCTAGACGAGGTGTCCAACTAGACCGCGTTTAGGCTTCGATGCGACTCTTTGCGAACTAGCATGAACTGCCTTAATCCACACCCCTGCTCGCTTCATACGAGGGGGAAAATAAGAGAAAACATGTCCTGAACCTCCTACGTAATGGGAGAACTCAATTAAACCACTAAAAGCTACTCACATAGGCACATCTATCTCATACCACACCATAAACTCAAACCAAGCCAAAATTACAATCAAAAATCCATTCTAACATGCGCATAACAATGCAAAACTGCAGAAAATCACTACACAAGTGGCCAGGGATCCGTCCCCCTACTTGAATCGAGGAAATCACGTCGGAAATCAACTCTAAAAACAAGGTGCAATCCCAACTAGCAACCACCGCCATATCACCTTCACGAACGTCCTTCAGTTGCACCGTTATCTTAGCTGAACCTCCTCACAGTGCACCATCTACAACCGAGCAAGGAGGAGAGGAACGGGGAGAACGAGAGAGGGAGGGGAGTGTCTAGAAGGAGAGAGAAAGGGGGCGCAGGTTTATGGGATAGGGTTTTTATCTTTTTCTCTCTTTTTTTCTTACTAACATTATAAAAGAAATTAGGATTTCTCAAGAACCTTAGAAGAACTGAAATCGTGTTTATGCTCGAATAATATTCTTATTTAACCCAAAAATATAAAATTGCACTTCAATTCTCCATAACGCTAAACACAACTATAAATTATAATTCCAAACACGATTACAAAATTGATTCCAAAACTTGAGTAAGGATCCGAATCTCACGGGCTTTACAGTCTCTCCCCCCTAATAAAAATTTCATCCTTGAAATTTCAAGGGAGGTTAGGAAAGAACTAAAGGAAAGTACTCACTCAAAAAGATACGGGAACTGCTGATGGATTTTATCCTTACATTCCCACATTGCTTTATCGTCTGAATGACGCTGTCAAACCACTTTAACCAAAGGAATAACCTTATTTCTTAACTATTGCTCTCGGCAATCTTCAATACGAATTAGATATTCCGGCATAGACAAATCTACTGCCACTTCAGCCACATTGAATCCTCCAAATTATGTGATTCATCTGGCACATACTTTCTCAACATCGAGATGTGGAATACATCATGAACTGCTTCCATATCCAATGGTAACTATAAGCGATATGCCACTTGGCCAACACGCTCAATAATAGGAAACAAACTAATATAATGGGGACTTAATTTCCCACATCTACCAAAATGCATCACACCTTTCATCGGAGATATTCTTATGAATACTTGGTCTCCAGGTTCAAACTAAAGGGGTCGTCTTCGCTAATCTGCGTAGCTCTTTTGTCGACTCTGTGCTGCTAATAATCTCTGTCTGATAAGCCAAACCACTTCTACGCAATGTTGTACCAATTCTTGTCCTGTCATAAGCCGTTCGCCAACTTCAAAACCAATCAAGTGGCGTATGAGATGGTCGTCCATATAAAGCTTCATATGGTGCCATACCAATACTATAGTGATAGCTATTGTTATATGCAAATTCCACTAACAGTAAGTGCTGAATCCACGAACCTTTTCAATCCAAGCAACACGATCTCAACATAGCCTCTAATGTCTAAATTATTCTTTCGGATTGACTATCAGATTGTGGGTGATATGCTAAGTTAAATGCTAATTATGTGCCCAATGCCTTTTTAAAACTTCACTAAAAGCCAGAAGTAAAACGTGGATCACGGTCAGACACAATACAAATCGGAACTCTATGCAACAGCATAATCCTCCCACAAACAATCTGGCTAACCTTTGTACACCCCAACTCACCTTGATGGACAACATTCTAGCTGTCTTTGTTAGTCTATCAATCATCAACCAAACACCATCATAACCACTAGACATTCTGGGCAAACCTACAACAAAATCAGTGGCTACATGATCCCATTTCTACACTGGAATTTCTAAAGGTTGTAGCATACCTCTCAGTCATTGATGTTCGGCCTTCACTTGCTGACAAGTCAAACACTTAGCCACAAAATCTGCTACATCTCTTTTCATATCGGGCCACCAAAATTGCCTCTTCAAGTTATTATACATTTTTGTTGTTCCAGGATGCACTGTATAACGGGATCCATATGCCTCACGCAATATGGCTTTCCTTAGTGACTCTTTAGCTGGAACATATAATCTGTCTTTAAATCTAATCACCTCATCATCACAAAATTCCACTCCAGCCATCGTCAAAGCATGAGATAACTCAGAATCCGCACGCTGTGCTTCTCTTATCTGCTGATAAATAGCTGGTGTCACTATCAAACTGGCAAGGACAGCTATCCTCGGATCTTATGAGACATTCAGCTTGAAGGTTTCACATGGAATCTGCTCCCATAATTTCTTATTCCTTTGACATCAAATGGCTGACCTGCACCTTTCTACTTAATGCATTGTTGTACCCAGACATTTTCCCAGTTAAAATAACAAGAAACAAAGGTTCGAGAATTTCTCCAAACATCTTCAAAGCCTCATCTACCCAGCCCCTTCTACAACACATTGAGCCCAACCAAGGGTCATAACCAGTTAGCCGTTACTCACGGCGACATCAACATGTGATTGGGGCCACTCCCGATCACCCAGTTTGCGGGTTTACCTGCCTTCAACTGAGTCACCCGGGCCAACACGGGGGCGCCCTGACCACAAGCCACCACACATGGCACCCAGCAACGAGGCCGAGGTTTTTTCCCAAAACACCTCCCTTCAGCATTCTAAAGTCAAAGGAAGATTTTACCCAGTCAACCACGGGGTTTGAGAGCCCTTCACACGCCCATATGGCCCACACTCGTGTATCGAGAATTTCCCCGAGCATCTTGTAGGCGCATATGTTCCAGCCATTCTATAGCAAGCCGGGGGCCAACGTGCGGCTTGAACACACTAGCCGTATCCCACGACAACCCTCCAGCAAGTTGGGGCCACCCCCGACCCCCAGACATGCGGCGATAAGCCGTCTACTTTAGCACCCGGGCCAACCCGGGGCTGCCCTGTCAATCCGCAATGCAACGCGGCTCAGCCCACCAAGGCCAGGCCCACATGCTCAAGATGCCATCCCGTAGTTCCTACAAGCTACCATCCTCGCCCAGGAGCCAAATCTAGGGCTCACAGGCTGGCTACCCGAGCCGTTCAACAAATCGAAATGTCTCAGGAATTTCCCTGAACACCTTGCGAGCGACAACAATGACACCAAATCATTGACCCCTGTGGGCTAATCCCAGCACCCTAGACGCCTAAAGTCCTGCAAAGGACAACACTAAACAACAGTGAAAGGCCCCCAGGATCACCCCCCGTGGCCACGGCTCACCCAGGGGGGAGTTCTCCCCGGGCGCGACCGCGCCCAGGTGGGGGTGAACTCCCCCAGGGTGAGACCCTCCACCTAGCCCGGCCAGTCTCAGTTCGAGTTCATCTTCATGCCAATTCCATGCAAGATTGGTCAATGTACCAGCTCAAAAGCGTTCGCGACGACGGAGTCTCAGGATTGCACGGGTCAATTTCCTTGATCCACGGGAGCACGCGACTAGCCAACCAGTCCAAGCCTCGCATCCTCAATCCTCGGTTGTGTCCCTACGATTTTGATGATGTCAACACTATGATTCATATGATTTTGATGATGTTTTGCTCTTGACGATACTATATACATGCATATCCATAAGCTATGTGAAGATAGGTTCGAAGCTATGTGAAGACAAGTTCGAGTTTGGACAAAGAAAAGGCTTAAAGGTTGAAAATGAAGAAGAGGAGTCGACTCCATGCTGAACCGGAGTCGATGTCGTCAATCGTTCACTCCTAAGATGACAGTGTTGACAAATGTCAGGATATGGGTGACAAATAGCAGATAACGGGGACAAATAAGTTTATACGGGAGACAAATGGCTAACAAAGCTGGAAGAAGACGTTGAGTAGTGAAGGCATGAAGCGAAGCTGACTCCAAATGAAACTGGAGTCGACGCCAGTCAAGGTCAAGCCATCTGCCAGTCGAAACTGCTAAGGGTGAAAAATAGGTCTTAAGGGTGACAAATAGACCTACACATGTGACAAATGCTTGATAAGGCTGAAAAATGGATGACAAGGTCAAAAGCTTGAAAATAGAAGAAGTGGAGTCGACTCCATGTTGAAATAGAGTCGACGCATCAAGGCCAAGCAGCAGAAGCCAGCATGGGAGACAAATGGTCAAACAAGGGTGAAAAAGACAAATGGTCAAACAAGGGTGAAAAAATACAAATGGTCAAACAAGGGTGGAAAACACCTCATGCGGGTGACAAATGTGTGATACCAGTAAGAAATGGCAGACAGGGCTGACAAATAGCTCTCAACGGTGACAAATGGCTTACCGGGCTGTCAAATGGCTTCTACATGTGACAAATGCCTAGTAGCGGTGTCAAATGGCTTCTACAGGTGACAAATGCCCAATAGCGGTGACAAATGGCTACTATAGGTGACAAATGCCTAGTAGCGGTGACAAATGGATTACAAAGCAGACAAATGGCCAACAGAGGAGACAAAAGAAGAACAAGGGAGACAAATACCTGCTAAGGGTGAAAAATAGCTCATATCGTTGAAAAATGATGAACAAGGCTGAAGAATGTTAAGCAAGGGTGACAAATGGCTTCTATCGGGTGACAAATATCCAACAGGGCTGACAAATGAGTCAGACGGGTGACAAATATCCAACATGGGTGACAAATGGCTCTCAGCAGTGACAAATGACTCACAACGGTAACAAATGAACACAGGCGATGGCTCAAGGCAAGAGGAAAAATAACAACGGCGACGGCTCTTGACCGATAAGGGTGAGAAATAGCCATCAGGGGTGACAAATGAAGGATAACTGTGACAAATGGCCATTATGGGTGAAAAATAGCTCACCAAAGCTGAAAAATAGCTAAACTCACGTGAGTCACTTATGTGATCATGTGTCTTCGAATGCAAATGATTGGCACGTCATCTTAGGCCATGTGACAACCTCTCAGAAGACTCCTTATGAAGAATATTCCCTGGTCTCAATAGACTAATCATTAAAAAACTCTTAGAAAGGGGTTCATCCGAAAATACACTTTGCCTCGGGGAAAAAGCCTCAAACCATTACGTCCTGCATGAAGAGGATTGGCAGGCCAATCAGAGGCCAACATACCTTATCTCCTTTGAGCCAATCAATGGCCACTCTTCATCGTATCTGGAGCTATTCCAACAAGATGGACGACCCAGAATTTCCTTATGCAAGATCAAGGGACCAGATTCAGATCTGGCGCTATACATACATCTTGAAGGCCTCTCTAGAGGGTTGATCAAGCAGAAGAAGCCAAGCGAATTTGGTTAGCTCGTTCCAGTAGGAAGAAGAGAAGAGAAGATAAGAAAAAGAGTGAGCTGAGAACTTCAAAGAAGATCTGTGAGAGAGCTTGTAAGAAGAAAAGAGAGAGAGCCAAGAGAGAGCATGAGCTACCACTGGAGAAGAAGAGAGCATGTTCGAAGATATGAGCTGAGCCACGTCCAAAAGTTGAAGTGAAAAAGAAAGGAGGAGGAGAAGAAAGAGAATAGCATGAAGCCACCTTCAGAGGATCTAAAGCAGAAGAGCAGCTGTTCATCCACAACCGTTCTTCCTCCTGCAAGAAGAAGAAGCTCCGTCTCAAGCTTTCTGTAGCAAGAAAGAAGCTACTCTGAAAGGAAGCTAC
This sequence comes from Amorphophallus konjac, assembly GCA_022559845.1. Lineage (NCBI taxonomy): Eukaryota > Viridiplantae > Streptophyta > Magnoliopsida > Alismatales > Araceae > Amorphophallus > Amorphophallus konjac. The sequence continues at coordinate 214,009,902 of CM040121.1, forward strand.
ACATCTGGAAGAAGCCAGGCTCGCTCTCCAGATTTTAGACAATGATCTTTTAGTTGTGTTTGAAGCTTATTATATCTTATCTGATTTTGTTTTCAATCATCTTTTTCTGTTTTTGTCATATATCAGTTGAAACCTTGATCCATCCCTACCGGTGATAGTAGGAAGACAGACTGAGCTTGTGCTTTGATCTGTGGTCTGGCCTTGTGTGCCATCAAGCTGTGTGGTAGCGATTTCTTGAGGGGGGATAATCTCTCTGCAAGTTGTAAGATAGCGGGTTCAAGCTATTTGACAGCGGTTCCTTGAGAGAGGATAATCTGTCTGCAAGTTGTTAGGCAGCGGGTTAAAGCTGTGTATCAGCGGTTTAGTGCATTTGCACTTGGTAAGCCTCACTCATTTGAGTGAGGAGTTGACGTAAGACTTTAGGTAGAGTCTGAACCACCTTAAATATCATTGTCTCTGTGGTTTGTTTGTGTGCCTGTTTTATGCTAGATGCTTGTGTAGGCTCGATTTCCATATTCTTTATTGCATCTGCCGTGCGAGGTTCTCTCATTGTGTGAAGGTCTATTTTATTCCGCTGCTTTCATCGAAAAAAGGGGGCAGATCTATTCACCCCTCCCTGTTGACACCCGTTTTATGACCAATAAGTTGGGTCATTTCCTTACTCATCTTTATGATGCTCCGAGTTGTTCACCCTTACTGGGCCTTCTTGGTCAGTTTTGAGGTCTATTTCTTGGGTCACCTCTCCTTGGTTGGGTCTCGCTCCTCATTCTTCATCTGCTAAATGAAGCTTAGCAAGCTTTCATGTTATTTACCACCCCATTGTCTCTGGCGGCCTATCCCTGGTGCGTTTGTTGACGTGTAGCGCTCCTGTCTTCGACCGCTTGATGATGCCAGAGTCCAAAAGCCAACAGCCGTTCTCAAGCTTTATCTTATCTTATCCGTTGAGCTTTAGCGGTCTATCGTGGGACCGTCATATGCTTCTGGCGCATGAACCATCGACCGCCACCTTATTGCAGAGTCCTTATTACGAAAACTTCGCCTGTTGGCCGTATCTATTGTTGGATAATGCAGGGTGGCGGTCTATTCTTGGGCCGTCAAATGTCTCTGGCGGTTTATCGTAAGGCCGTCAATTCAGGCAGAGAGTTCTAGCAGGACTGCTCTTTCTCTGCTACGCCGTGGCCGAATTAAGAGTTTGATCTGATGATTTCTCCCTCGATACTCATCCTTAGAAGCTCCCGTTTGTTTCTGTGGACTCTTGGGAGTATTATCTTCAAGGATTATATGGTTTTGGCCTAATTTCAAGTCATTATCCCTCCAACTCGAGCCTAGACTTTGAGGGTCTATAAATAGCACCCTTGACTTCATGGGCTGAAGAGGAGATTTTCTGGAGTTCGCGTCGAAGTGCTGCCGCATCCTGGAGCTAGAATCAATCAAGGAGAATTGCTTCCCACGTCCATCTGCCTCCTAAGTCCAGGGAGTATCAAGTTCCAAGAGTTTTTAGTGTTAATTTCTTCTTTAGTCCTTCCTTTCCCCCTCATAGCATTCAAGGCATCTTCCCTCTTCTCCTCTCACGTTCCTCCATCTTCTACATCCATTTTAAACCTCTTCCCATCTTTTAAAATGCCCCACAGGGGTTAAAAAAACCAACCTCCCAGGTATCCACCCTTCCAATTGCATGTTTTTAGTTTACTTTGCCTTATAGTTACTACACTTGTCTCCGGGCTAATTTGGGTTGTTTCTTTGTGTTCTCTACACGTTTTTGCAGGTTTCACAGGTCCATAGCACGAGGCCCAAGTCTTCTGGCCGATTGGAAGAAGTGGAGATCAAAAGTCCCAAAGTTCCTTTTCTGTAATTCTCTGGCGATTGTATAGTGGAGCGCTAAGGTTCTCTGGCGATTTATCGTGAGACCGCTACTTTCTCTGGTGCATTAGTCTTCGACCGTCATTGTTCACAGAAGTGCAATTTTCTCTCTCTCGTGGGTGGGTGTTGCATCCACCTATTTTCAAGGTATTTATCTTAGCTTTGGCTAGTTTAATACTTTGGTGGCGATCACATCTTTCTAGTTTGGGCAACAGTCTTCCCTCTCTCTTCATATCTCTTCTTTATTTGCCTTTACTTGCTTGTTCCACACCCACGGTGTGTGCTTTCTTTTATTCCCTTGCTCCACGCTCCGACGTGTGTTTTTCTTTTTCTTGCTTATTTATGATAGATATGGCATGCCCATGCTTAGATTCCATGTTGATTGCCTAGGTTCATGCGGCACATGTTCATAGGTTGATTGCATATTGCACTTTGCTTATTCATATTTCTATTGTTGACATCACATATTCATTTGCAAAGGAACCAATTAAAACCAACAGAATTTTTTGGCGATCACGGTGGGACATCTATTACCAATCGTGTTGGATCTCTGCTTTACCTGCTGTTCTTTATTTTACCCAAGTTGCCTGTGTTTTCCCCGGATTTGCCCTTTTCCCCCCCTGTTTCTGGTTCTCTGGGTCTCTTGGCGGTCGGATGTTCGGCCGTTAAAAGCCTAAGAGCGGTCTATTATTAGACCGTCTCATCCCTCTGGCGCTCTCATATCAGACCACCACTCCAGTGATAGGTATGCATCCCGAGGTGCAGTTTATTTTCATAGTTTCTGTAGTGATTTTTATGTTTGGGTGCTATCTGGTCTCCTCCTTAGTTGTTTGGCATATTCATATGATTGTGTGCATATTGGATTGCTAGTTTTTAGGCTAGAATTTGCATGCACTCCGGTGCACATAGGGTCATTCATCTATTCATACTTTAGATTACATTCTCCTACCTTGGTGCGTGAACCTCTCGTCTCCATATTCCTTGGGGCCGACTAGGAGATCACATCATGGACCTCCATAAGTCCCCGCGAGCCGTGGATTCTCACACGGACGCCGGGCCGGTTGTACCTTTCCCACACCGTGTCTAGGATTGCACAAGTGAGGGAGTGATTACATTTAGAGTTAACCAAGCCATATACCTCTTCCCTATTAAGAACATATTGTTGAGAGCACATGTTAATCAAGCTACAAAGGTTCTAAAGGGTAAGACAACTAAAAAACTTTGAGCATCATCTAAAACAACTTGGTTGGCTTTGATTGTTTTTATCTTCTTCTCACTTACATCTTTGTTAAAACCATCTAGTTTAAATCACTCATTGGGTGTTTGTTTTGTGTTGTTTGCATTGTTTTCAAGGTGTTGAATTTGCATGTGGAGTTGCTTTCGTTCACTAGAGTCATCTCTTAGGGGCAGTTCCTTTTCCAAATTCTACTCCAATCCTCTCTTTGAGTCCGCTATGTCTTCCTTTGATCTCCCCCGTTCCCAAGAGGAGTCTCTTCCTCAAGGGCTTCTAGAGGATTCTTCTAGGGTTATCTCCTTCCATTCTGGAGAGGGATCCATCTCTCCTCCGTCCTCCATCCCTATGGAGGGCGCTCAGTCCACTCAACCCCTTCCTCCTCCTTCTGCCAATTCTATTCTTCAAATGATGGCCCAGTTGGATCCGGCCCAACTTCAGGCTGTTTATCAGGCCATGTAGGGGCCCAACACCCCACCTCCCACGATTACGCAAGGCCTATCCAATACTTCCATTGCTCAGTCTAGGGTTGATGGGTCCGCCATCCATCCCAGCTCAATTAACCTTACTCCGGTCCAGCCCAGGACCATCAGATTTTCCACTTTGGAAGCAAGCCAGTCTTCTGGGTCGGCCCATCAATCTGTTGACAAGGGAAAGACCATTCTCCCTTCTTCAATCCAATTGGATTCTTATCGGGCTATTCCATCGGTGTCGCAAGTTCTGGTCGGCCCATCTGATTTCATACGCCCTCAGCAGGGGGCGGCCCAAGTCCATGCCAATATGGGCCACTCTTCGGCCCAATATCCTTCTTATGGGCCTCCTCCTCCTCCTCCTTCTGTTTATCCCTCTGCTCCTCAGATTCAATCTCCTTCCTTCACTATCCCTACTCCATCTAGGGAGCATGAGCTGTTAGATAAATGGGCCGCCATACAACAACAACTTGACTTCCTCCAGAAGCGGGTTGGCCCACAATCCTTGGCAGACGTCCCGGTTCCAAGCTTTCAAAATATTCGATTCCCCCCACAATCCGAGCTCCCCAATTACCGCAAGTATGACGGGAACGGCAATCCCTTCATCCACGTGAGGGACTTTTTATATGAATCGGCCCAGTTTCAGTATGATGATCGCCTTATGGCGTACATATTCCGCCGATCATTAGATGGGGTTGCACTTGAATGGTTTTACTCTTTGCCACTGGAAGATGCCGAGAGTTTCAAGATAGTGAAGGACAAGTTTGTTCAGAGGTTTCAAGACAGGGTCGGCCTGGAATACTCTTTCACAGACTTGGTAGCCAAAAAAATGAAACCAGACGAGGAGTTCGCTACTTATGCCAATAGATGGAAGCAGATGGCCGCCAGGGGGCCAGGCCATATTCCGGAAGAAGAGAAGGTCAAACTGTTGATTTCCAATGCTACTCCGACCTTCCGCAACATTCTGGCAATGAATGACATAGCAAATATGCACCAACTGTATAGCCAGGCGCGGTTCATTCAAACGTAATTCAAGAATTCCCCCATACACTCACTCTTTGAGGCCCCAAAGCCCAAATACCATAAGAAACCTCAAGGGCCTATCACTGAGGGGGTCCAAACAAATGAACAGGTGCAAGCCGTCACCTTCCCCTTCCAATCCGCACCATTCCACTTTCCACAAAACCCCCCCACTCCCCAGTTCTCCACCCCACAAAACACCCAACCCGCTTTCTCCGCTCCACCAAACCCTACCTTCGCCGCTCCACAAAATGTCTTCCCCGCTCCGCAACAACCTCCACAATACCACAATGTCCCTCCACCCAATGGCTACACCAACAACAACAATAAGCGCCCGGGTCTGAAGAGAGCCCAGTACCCTCCTTTGCCTAAGTCCCTCACAGACATATTCTCAACTCTCATGTTAGTTAGTGCCATTCAACTTCCTCCGGAACGGCCCGTCTGGAACCCGGCCATTGATCAAACTAAGTTTTGTATGTTCGACAGGCAGTCGGGGCATACCATTGAAGGATGTTTTCAGTTTAGAGATTTGGTCTATGACCTGAATGAAGGACACATGATTGATTGGGCCGAGATGCACAAAGCCATTACTGAAATAAAAGAAAAGAGAAGGCAAGCGCCAAGGCAGCAAGTGTAGCAACAACAGGCACCGCCGCCGCAGCAGCAGCCACTACAGCAACAACCGTAGCCGATTCAAGACTTGGGGATCCATCAGAACCCCATGCCGAATCATCCTCCCGCTCCGCAGCCTCAGCCGCCGGCACCGGCTCAAGTTAAGCTTGTTCAACCCCCGGCTCCCGATGCCGGGTGGTCTTATGATGATGACGGTTCAGTACAACAAGTCTCGGCCCTCCACCACAACTACCGCGCCTCTTTCACTCCCACCGTCCTTGTGCCCACACATCAAAACTCCCCTCCACCTCCTAGATCACTCGTCCTTCCATTCACTACCCCTTTTCCCTCCACTCCATCACCGACCTCTCGCCCATTGCTCGTCACCCCTGCTGCCATCACTACGACTAGCCCTCCGCCCACGCCTCCGCTTACTTTTACACCTCCACCTCCGCATGCGCCCATCATCACTGCGCCCACAACTAACCCTTCACCTATTATCCTCTCACCACAACCTGTTGTCTCCCCTCCCATTCCCATTATTTCTACCGCACCCTCTTCCACGCCACTCATCCATCCCATCGGGCCCATTATACCGTCATCAGGTGCCATGCCGGCACAGAACCTCGCCCTGCGGAGCGGGCGTTTGTTTCATCGTAATTATGCTTCTACTTCCAATCCCCAGCCTTCTCAACCGGCTGTCGATCAAGAAGAGACTGAGCCACTACCGGGTACCCAATATGATCTGTTACATCACTTGGACAGGGTGCCCGCCAAAATATCTATGCTGGAACTTATAAAAAGATCTACTCTTCACCAGGATGCATTGAGGAATTTTCTTCAGAAGGTGATGGTTAGTGAAGATGTGGCACTGACAGTTTACCTACAGCATTGGATACTATTTCCAAGGGGCCAGCAATCACATTCTCCGAGAATGAGCTAGCACCTCCGGAAGCTCGGCAGATGCCACTTTGCATTACTATTATTTTGAACAAAGTCAGTGTGGATGCAACATTAGTTGACACAGGGGCATCTATCAATGTTTGCCCGCTCAGCACTCTCAGGGCCTGTAATTTATTGGAAGAACTTCTATGGCCTACCCCGACTACTATAGCAACTTATGACAACTCACGGAGAGCGTGTCACGGGATTGTCACCATTCAGGCTGAGCTTGGGGCCCTTACTATGTCCATTGAATTTTATGTGCTAGACATCGACCCTATGTTCAAGGCTATCTTGGGTCATCCGTGGATTGATACTCTTAGCGCCGTGCCATCCACTGCTCATCAGTGCCTCAAATTCCCCTTTCAAGGGAGGGTTGTTAAGGTGAAAAGCTTATCCACAGTCTAGTCAGTAAAGGCTATATCGGAGAAAATTTTGCCTACTCTGTGGCCCAGCACTCGGCCAGTTATTTCTGTGTTGGATCTGGACTTTCCATGGGCTTATGCACCACGCAAGCCCGTCACTACACCCGTCAACATTAAAGTAAAGCCCCAGATCCGAGATTCCAAGGGCTGGGATATTATATTAAAATTAGGCTATTAACCGGGGAGAGGCCTCGGTGTATAATTACAAGGGCGGACCAAACCGGTCCCCAAAGGAAGGAAAATGAGTCGAAGAGGTCTCGGTTATCGAGAGTCCGCATTATCGATTTTGGGTGACTCAGGGCCACTTACCTGGGATTACCGCCAGCATTTCATAAGAGGGCCTCTCCAGCCAGGTACATTGAATCCACAGTCAGAACAGTCCGAAAAGAAAACCACAACTTGCACAGTTGCCAGTCCACCTCTACTGCCGAAGGGGCCGGTTGATGATATGATTGATTACAGCCAAGCCTTCGAAAGGCTATTTTATGAAGATGAACCTTGCCCGAAGAATCAAGAAGTATGGCTTGTGCAGTGGAAGCCGAAGAAGCCAGCTGACCGTCCGCGGGAAAAGGGGAGCTCACCCACTACCTTTACTTGGTCTCCCTCCCATTTTATGTCTCTCTTCCAGCAGTTGGAATCCATACCTCGTTCACCTCCGATCATGATTGATCCGTATTTCACGGAACTGCCAACCGAGGTGTTGATTATACCTTGTGCATGAAGGCAATGCTTACCCATTGATCTCTCCACTCCGTGGACCCCCTCATCCAATCTCTTAGAGATGTGGTTCTCCTCTTCCGATCCGTTTTTCGATGACTTGTTCCCATCTCTCTTCCCTCTCCAACTTCCTCCTCCTCCACCGTCCTCTTCATCTTGCTGCATGATCTCCACTGATCTCCAAAAAAAATGTCAAATTTGAAATGGAGATTTCGATGGAAGATTACGCTATCTTGTCTCCATCCTCCTCCCAGGGGCACGAGGCCCCTACTCCTTCCTTCCCACTAGATTTCCTTTCTCCTAGGTTAGACGTAGGGTCCGTCGAGTCTAGGAAAGTAGAGTCTATTAGGTCTAGAGAAGTTGGGTCTTGTTCTAGGTCGTCTAATCCTTCTGAGCCTGAGCTGCGCTCGCGTGCGCGTCATTCCAAATCCATTCCTGATAAGTTCTTGCAGGATCTTGCTCAGCGATGTCACGCTCTTTTGAAATGTCCGGAGTTCATAGCTACGGCGATCGTGATAGAAGATGATGAGGAATCAGAAGGGGTGTGGAGCCACGACGGACTAGGTGTATATGAAGTCCTAGATGAAAAGGACCCGGTCAATGATGAGGACAGCAACGTAGATGACATCGTCGACCTGTATGCGCAAGGATTAAAGAGATTCGACAAGCCATCATCGGCGGTGGATGAACCTACAAAGGAAATAAATCTTGGAACTGAAGAAGACCCAAGGCCCATTATCATTGGCGCTAATCTCCCTCCGCAGGTAGAAGAAGATCTAATCAAGGTTCTAAGGGAGTATGGCGATTCTTTTGCCTGGTCTTTTGAGGACATGTCGGGTCTTGACCCCTCTTTAGTGGAACACCGACTCGTACTTAAATCAGGGGTAACACCCGTGAAACAAAGGTCAAGAAGATTTCACCCCCACATGGCCTTAAGGATTAAAGAAGAGGTCGATAGTTTGTACAAGGTCAAGTTTATCAGAGTTGTCTTATATCCCTAGTGGGTGGCGAATATCGTCCCTGTCATCAAAAAGGATGGAAAAGTACGCATTTGTATTGATATCAGGGATCTCAACAAAGCATATCCCAAGGATGATTTCCCGCTGCCTCACATAGATGTCTTGGTGGACAACACTGTCGGATATGAAGCTTTATCATTCATGGATGGTTATTCAGGATATAACCAGATCCGTCTCGCTCCCGAGGATCAAGAGAAAACCTCCTTCACCACGCCCTGGGGCACATATTGCTATGTGGTCATGCCGTTTGGTCTGAAGAATGCGGGAGCCACTTATCAAAGGGCGATGATGGCTATATTCCACGACATGATGCACATCTATATGGAAGCTTATGTAGATGACATCTTGGTGAAGTCGAGAACCAAGGAAGAACACCCCTCTATTCTGGCTAAAGTGCTCCAGAGAGCTAGGGAGTATAAGTTAAAAATGAATCTGAAGAAGTGTGTTTTCAGAGTCTCTTCAGGGAAGTTGTTAGGCTTCATAGTTAGCAAACATGGGATTCAGATTGATCCTAATAAGGCAAAGGCCGTCATGGACATGCCTCCGCCTAAGAATATCACGGAACTTCGAGGATTAATTTGTAGATTACAATTCATCAGAAGATTCATATTCCAACATTCTCAGAGGTGCCGCCCATTTTATGAATGGCTAAAAGTGGGGGTCAAATTTGAATGGAATCAAGATTGTCAAAAGGCCTATCCGGACTTAAAGGAATATTTGGCTAATCCCTCGGTTCTGCAACCTCCTGTCCATGGGAAACCCCTAATCCTATACATCTCCGTCATTGAGGACTCCCTAGGGGCGGTTTTAGCACAAGTAGACGATGAAGGCAAAGAGCGGGCAGCTCATTACCTCTCCAGGTTGTTTAACCCGGCCGAGGCTAAATACATCGCTATGGAGAAGACTTGTGCCGCCTTAGTATGGGTAGCTCAGAAACTCAAACACCATTTTCTAGCCCACCCAGTTAGGTTGATCTCTATAATGGACCCGATCCGCTATCTCTTAGAAAAGCCTGTCCTTTCTAGTAGGTTAGCTCGCTGGCAGAGCTTCCTCTCTTAGTTTGATATCACATTCGTCGTTCAGAAGGCTATCAAAGGATATGCTATTGCTGAGCATCTTGCCCATCTTCCTATTCCCTGCACAGACTCTATTCAGGATGATTTCCCTGATGAGCATATCTCTGTCCTTACTCATCATCCCTTCTGGTCTCTGCACTTCGATGGTGCGCTTAATTCCCAAGGCCGAGGGATAGGTGCCGTCCTGCTCACTTCGGAAGGAGTAACGATTCCCTTTGCTTACCAGCTCCGATTTCCTGCTACCAACAATATCACCGAGTATGAGGCTCTCTTAGTCGGATTGAAGCATGCCTACCTTCTAGGCACGCGCTACTTAAACATCATAGGAGACTCTCAGCTCGTCTTGCAGCAGGTTCCGTCCACTTACCGCACTCGTGACCTGAAGCTCAAACCATATCAAGATTTGGTCACGCTCTTAGCTCGACAATTCCGCAAGTTCATCTACATCCATATTCCTCGATCTCAGAACATTCTCGCTGACGCGTTAGCGTCGCTTGCCTCCTCTTTATCTTTCCCTCTTGGTGCGAACACGAGAGCGAGCGAGAAGCACGAACCGGCGAGCCGTCGGTACCGTACGCGGAGCACCACTCGAGCTACATCAGCTTCTCTTTGGCTCGGAGATAGTCTGGAGTCTCCGCCATGAGTTTGGACACTTTTTTAGCATTTATTTGCATTGTATTTGGGCTTGTAATGTGTGTTTTTATTTGGGTTTTCATGTTGGGCTCTTTGTAAGGCTCTTAATAAGTCATTTGGATTAAGCCCTTTAGAGTCCATTAAGAAGTGTGGCCATATTGGACCACTAGACTTCATAATGGGTCTTTAAATGACTTAAGGCCCAATTGGGCTTCTCTCTTTCTCATGGGATTCCTAGATTGGAAGGCCCAATTGGCTGGTCTATGGCTCAACTTGGACCAAGCCTCTCTTGTTGACCAAGGGAGACAAAGTGGGAGAAAAGCCCACTTTCTCTCCTTAATAAGGGGGATGCCCCCCTCTTTTGGCCTCATTAGGCTAAACTTTTTTTATTTAGGCTTGACCACATGGGGGAAATAGTATTTGGCATCTCCTCTACGTAAACCAAGATCCATGGGTTTCATATAAAAGGGTTGTATTTCCTATTTTCAAGAATTAATGCGTAAAATTTGTGGGATTTTCTTGGAGCATAGCTTGGTGCGCCCCTCTCTCTCTCTCCTCTCTCCCCCTTCTGCAGTTGGGAAGGCTGTGAATCAGAGGTGTGAAGCCTCATCTATCAAGTGTGAAGATCGTCGCCGCCGCCGCCATCGCCATCGTGCCGCCATCGCACCGCCACCATCGTCTCCGAAGTTGTGTCCACCCAGGACAACCCCCTTTTCCCGGAATTTCTGCTCCAAGCCACGAGATCTTTTGGAGCCCAAACTTTCAGGGTGAGTTCCATATATCATCACCACGTCCCAGAAAAATTGAAAAAAATTCCAGCCATCGTTTTCCATTTTTCCATTTTCGTGCTTCCCAGTCCACCAGATCTGCCAGATCTCTGTCCTGTGTCACAGCAGCCCTGAGTTTCCACCTTTCGATCCCCTTCTCGATTTTTGTTTGAATCCCCAAATTTATTGGAGGTTTTGTCCACTACCCCCACCATCCACAAATTTTCGTGTGAATTTATAATATCGTTTATAATTTCTAAAAATTCACTTCAGATCCCAACTCAATTCTGTCTGCCACTGTCCAGATCTGACCACCCCATAGTATAAAATACCTTTCCCCATCTAAATCTCCACCAAATCAGTCATAAAAATTATTTCTCTACAACTTTCATGAAGAACTCAACATCTGAATCGGAAGTCTACATCGCGGTCAACGCCAACTCTCAGATAAGTTCATTCCTGTCCGGCCAGATCTGAGGGAGAGATCAGTCAGGTTCAAAAATCTGCCAACGAAATTACAGTCCCGTCGAAATTCCTAGATCTACAGAGGGTCGAAGGATTTCGAGTCAGCGTTCCTACGGCACTGGTTTCGCGCCGATCCGACGTTGGTGCTGTTCGCAACAACAGATCTCACCGGGTCGCGCGCCAGAAAATAGTGGTTGCAGATCCGTGGCCAGCACCTCCGACGGGTGGAGATCGGAGCCGTCCGGCCTCCGACCGGTGTTCCAACCCGGCCGTCGTCCAGGGGAGCCCGCCACCAGGTGTCAACATCACAACGGGACCCACCCCGTCAGATCTTGAGGTCTGAGCAACACGTGGGCCCCACGAACCCACAGATCGCGCCGTCCGGACAGCACTAAAATGCGGGTTTCGGCACCGTCGGAGCGACATCAAGATGCTGCCCGTCAACCCAATTCCCGCTACTCCCGGGCCCCACATGTGACCTGTTACCTCCCTGCGTGGAGTGGGTCGAAACATTTGTACCGCTGTAATATTTGTTAACCGGGAGTACGGATTTGGCCGGGGTCGCCTTCCCCACGCCGGGAGTGTGGAGGTAACGATCGTAACTTCTTGGAATTACTTTGCTTAGCTAGTATATGATCTTAGGCTGCTGCTCGAGAGTGTAGGTACCTAGCTCGTGAGTTCATGTCACCGCTGTGAGCGAGAGAGTGACCTGTCCCGTGGCTCGATCCGAGCACGGAAGTGAGTCGACCACCCTTGAGTTTGCCGGTTCCTCAACCGCGCAAGATCCACGTTTCCCACGCTTGGGACGACGAGTGAGCTTGTATTTCTATTAGGCATCGAACCCATAGGAGCTCTTTGTGTCGAGCCGAGGTGACTCTCATGGTCGGGTAATTGCTGGTCGAGTTGTCCATGATCGCGTCATCATCTAGAGTCCGAGGTTCGCATCACATAGAGTCGGTCCCTCTGTCCGTCCCGCATCACCTCTCAGTCGGAGTACTAAGACTATCGTCGTTCAAAGATTGGACGCACCCTCTCTTCAGGATCCTTGGTATCACAACCTTAGGAAGACTGTAGAGGATAGGGTTGAGAAGGAAGATTTGAAGGAAGTGTCTTTGACGGAATTAGAAGATCCTGGAAGAAGAAGAATTATCGTGGTATCATGAAATTGAGATGTATTGCAAAGATGGATCGTGTCACGCCCCGAGCGCGGAAGATTACCCGGAGGCGTGACGCGTCTATATAGATCGTGTCAATCATGTAAATATCAGAGTGCGCAAATCACTAAGATTTAACTTGAAATTAATACAAATAGTACGAGCTGACAATTGTCACAACTAATCAAAGGACAAATACATACGTTCCCAGAGTCCAACGACTAGGCTTCAAACCTTGAGCAGTTCTAATCAAGTGGACTAATACAAGTGACATAGATGAACTGATACAACTGACATAAGTGAACTAATACAATAACAGAAATGATATGACAATTTTGATAACTTCACTCTACACTCATCACTCAGTCTCATTCCCTTCCGAGTGTTGGTCGACATCCAAATTACCTGAAAATATTAGAAAACAACTAGATGAGCAAATCGCTCAGTAGGGTTTACATCTCAAGATTTAACCTGATTTAAGTGGTTTACAAGTTCAATTAATGTAGGTAAATCTATGCATGTAGACAAGTAGACGTCAAGGATTGTAAAATCGACAAGAGCAGTATAGGAAAAAAAAAGTGAGAGTATGTAGATTTCAGCTTCAATACAGTAATAGCAAGAGATATCAAGCAAGTAGGAACTAGAATTAACAACAATTTTCCAGGAAGGTAAGAACTCATGTCAAGCAAGCAATAGTAAGCAACATAATTTCAAGTGTGTATAACTGGAATTGGCTATTTATTCAATTTCATTCAAGCAAATACTTTTACCCTTATGCGGGCCTCAAGTCAATCAATCAAGTAATATCACGTGAATGAGTGGAATGTCTAAAGTCTAGCAAGCAAGTATTCCGGTGTAATGCCAAACACCGTGGTCAATAAACTCCCATGGGCACAAATACCTTCGGATGCTCCTCCCAGGACCAGACCGGGCCCTATATGCACGACATTAGTCATGTTTGTCGACATCCACTCTCATTATAGCCAATATGAGATTTCCAAGGATTGAACATGTAGGATTTATAAGGTGGATTTTATAGAATGAAATCCAAGGGCGTACTATTATGTAGGGACGAACTAGGAGTAAAACCAGCAACGTTTGATACACGAAAAAACTGGTGAGATTGGTACCTTATAGGCTTCCGGACATATTCAAAAATGACATCCTCACAGAGGAATGCCTCTTCTGTGAACTATACAGGTTTAGAGAACCCTGTCAGGGGTTAAGTGGCACCTCTCAGGGCTGCCATGTCAAGCTTTAGCTTCTCTGATAAAAAAATTAACATGGTCGTTTGTTTCATGCTTTAGTTTCCCTGATATAAATTTTTTAACATGGTGGTTCAAGTGTTTAACGGAACATGGTCATTTGTTTCATGCTTTAGTTTCCCTGATATAAAATTTTAACATGGTGGTTCAAGTGTTTAACTGAACATGGTCATTTGTTTCATGCTTTAATTTTCCCGATATAAATAAATAAATAAATAAATAAATAAATATATATATATATATATATATATATATATATATATATATTAAACATGGTGGTTCAAGCGTTTAACAAAACATGACATAATGACAGGTCATTTACTAAAGTATGATCTGTAGTAAATCTGGTGTAGTTATTCAGCGTAAAACAGGCCGGTAAAGTAAGTAACATGGAGGTTTAGCCTAACAGGTAATTAGATTAGGCTAACAGATTTACCAGTTATGCTAACAGATTATTTAACAGATTAGCTAATAGATTACATAAAAAATATATGATAAAGCTAATAAATTGATAAAGCTAATAAATTGATAAAGCTAATAGATTACGTAAAAAGCTAATACATCATGTGATTAGATTAGCTAATCTAATTGATTAGCTAACATATTCTAACAGATTAGCTAATCTTTACTTGATCTATGTGAAAGTATGATAGCAATTGCTGTAAACATGGTTTATCGCATGGAACATCGCATGGAGATGAGCTAATACTATTTTTTTTCTAGATTAGCTACCTTAGATTAGCTAGTATTTGGTTAAAAGCCTGAGAACACCTACCTTTCTGAGATGACCACTAGGTACAGGCAAAAGAAAAGGGCAGCTTTCTTCCCTCCTCTGCAACCTCTGTAACTTCAGAGAATGCTCCCCCTTCTCTGCAGCAAGCCTTCGGAAGAATGGAGGGAGCCTCAATATAGGGAATGATGAGGACATCTCCTACCACTCCTCATTCTTTCGAGGGTCCCGTTGCTTGCCAGCTATGCGTCATCATGTTCGCAGCATTTTTCTTAATCATGACTTGTAATTTTTATATTTTCTTGAGTCATAGATTATGTAATTTCCCTTTTATTGAGTCAAGTACCTAGGTTAAAAAGTCATCTACCTAGGTTAATTGTCATTAGAGTGGTTAATGAGTCAGTTGGGCCCAATTAAGTGGGCTAGGCCCATGGGCGCCCCCCTTCCCCCTTGGTTTATTGTCATTAGTCAAAAACTCAGGGTCTTTTGTTAAATTGTGGGTTTTCTATAAATAGGACCCCAATCCCCCCCATTTGGAGCTAATGAAGTATTGATAAAAGTTTGCCAAAGTATTTGTGCATCTCTCTCTCTCTATCTCTAGCTCTATCTCTCTCTCTTCTTCTCTCTCTCACTAAAAGGGGCGAACCCCTCTCTCTCTCCTCCCCTCTCTCTCTAAATTTTGAAATTCACTCTCTCTCCTCCCTATTCACCTCTAATTAAGACCCCTCCCCCTTCCCCATACCTCCCATTTAATCCCCCTCCAACCCCTAGGTGGAAGCCCCTTCTCCTAGGCACCTCTCCCTCCTCCCAAGCAACCTTTCCCCTTCCCCATACAACCCTTCATTTTCCCAAGAGAGAATCCCCTCTCCCAAGTAACCTTTCCCCTCTCCAAGGCAACTCCTCCCCTTCCCAAGGCCACATTAACCAACCCCACATTAAACTCAGTTCAAATTTCCCTCTCCCTCCAAGCCACTTGCGCCCCCCCTCTCTCTCTCACCCTCCACCCTTGGTCGCAACCCCCTCCCCCTCCACCTGCTAGCTGCGACCTAGTCCTCTTCTCCAGCCTCTCCACCACCTCTATCCACCTCCATCCAAGCCCCACAGACATTATCCCTCTCCCCATTGCAGCCCCTTCACCCCTCCCACCACTATCAACTTCATTCACCAACCTACTCTATCCAGTTCGCTGGCAGCAGAAGAAGCTCCACTTGCAGAGATTGCCCTGGTGCTGTCTGACATCATATGGAGGTACACCATACATCGCCGGAAAGGTCTTCCAGTCTTCTTCTCAGGCGAGGTGGAATCGTCTTGTTCCGACTTCCCTACAGATCGTGGTGCCCATTCTCGTCCGACTGCGCAACCGGGACCAGAACCTGGACTAGAGCTGCAGTGCAGAAGCTACTACGGCCACACCCCTCAACTTCTGAAGGCGCCACTTGGCCGAGAGCTGCTACTACAAGGCATCTACCATCACCCACAAGCGGCATCCCGTTCGGCATTATAAAGAGCAGTTTCCAATTTTTATCTCCCAGGTGCGCAGAACAGGCCATCAGGGTCTTGTCCTGACCCCCCCTCACTCAACAGACCTCTCCTCACCACCCCGACGTCGTCTGGTACCCATCTTGGTTTCTGCTCGTAGAAGACTCGTCCACGGTCGTCCTCGACTTGGTCCTGCCATGTTTGGACTTCGGGAGCTGCCGTGGTGACTTCATCCATCTGCTGCTACACCCAGGGAGCAGTCCGAATCTGATCGCAGGGACCCTGTTCCAGAGCCCGTCCCGGCCGGTGTCGACTTCGGAAGCGCCCACAAAAATTCACAGACGTACCTGGGTCTGTCAGTGACGTTTTGGCACCAGTCTCGTCGAATTCTGAGTTTGGAGAAGTGAACAGCAGTGACCACTCCGAACCCCTGTTCTGCTGTTCCAGACCGGGACAGAATCGGCAAGGTGCTCCATCGGCGCGATCCAAGCTAATCTCCCCTCCCGCCTGGCCGACTTAGCGCCCCTCCCTGCGTGGAGGTAGTGTTTACTTGTACCCTACTCTCCCCACCCCAAGTTCCCCCTCCTGCGTGAGGAGTAGTGCATGTATTAGCAGGTCATCGGCCGAAGCTTCATCGGCGCGGCGTGCGGGTAGCCCATGCTTCCCCGCTCGCCCTCGTCTCCGACCGGGATCGGCGTCTTCACGCCGATCAGGTGAGCTCCTGGTTGCACTCCTCTTGGTTAGCACTTCTTGCTTAACTAGTATTGCTTCTTAGTTCCGTCGGTGGCGAGGGAGTGCCCGATCCAAAATCAATCAAATCGAGTGTCCGCCGCGGAGCGAGTTGTGAGAGAGCCACTACATCCCACGCCCTTGGCGTGCTGGCCGCCCACGGATTTGGGCATCCCAGGCCCTTAGGGGTTCAGCCCATTCTAGTCAAATCCTTGGAAAGGTGAGGTCCATCCTCGGACCCTCACCACTATCGCCGGTCCACCTACGGACCCGGGTGTGTGCGACGCGGGTGAAGCCACTTGAGTGGGTCCGCCGTTCAGTTCGATTGCTTGCAAATCTAGGTCCGATGGGTCGTGTCACATCAAATTGGTATCAGAGCAAGTTCTAGACTTGTCTCTACTAAGTCTTGTCCTAGGACCATTGCATTCATCAGCTGTTCATCATGACCACTTCCTACTTAGCCTATTCGCCATCCTTAGACCCATTAGCGGCTTTTGTGTTTGATGGATCCGACCCTAGTATATATCTAGAATGGGAGAGTTTCATAGACCGACATTTTGCGAGGTTCACTCTATCAAGGCCGATACAAGTCAACTATGCCAAAAGTTTGCTCTGGCGCCAAGCTAGGAATGTATGGCAAAACATTGTAGGCTTAAGGGAAGTTGGAAGGCAAGAGCCCATCAACTCTTGGGTTGAGATGAGAAATGAGCTTAGGAAGATATATACCCATCTAGATCCTCTTATCACCATAGAGGAAGCCCAAGCTACCACCAATAAAGAAGAAGAGTCTCAATCTTCCCCCACCCCTCATGGTCTGGATCCTCAAAAGCCTTGCACCATCACCCATGGCACCCTCACCATAGATGAGTCCATACTCTAATGGCTCAAGCAAAGTCCCACCCTCCCTAGCTCATCACCATTGGGATATCAATCCCAAATTGTTCCCAACCGGCCTCCCCATGTCACTCTCCAAACCTTCTACTTCGTGGGAGACTTGGGAGACCTAGTGGATTGCCTATATTGGCAAGACCACTTGACCGGCTTGCTTGCCATGGGACCATCGGAGCCTAGCACCATCAACTTTGCCCACCCCACCATTGGCTCCATCACCTCCATTTGCACGAGTGGGCATTGCACCATTGAGATCCTCCTATTTCTCCCCTTGGAGGAAGAACCCACTCTGGTCTACTCCCCACCCTTTGAGATCCCAAATGCCTTAGACGGTCAACACACTAGAGATCTTGGACCAATTACTTTGGAGGAGGATGACTCACCATCATTTAAAGACCTTGAGGACATAGAATATCTCTTCCTTGGCAACCCATTCCATGACCCCTTTGATCCCTCCCAATGGAAGCCAATGAACCCATGGGACCTAGTCGCCTTACCCACCACCCTCCTTTTCCTACCCTCACCCACCATGTCGAACATAAACCGCCCATTCCAAAACTTAGCCCTCACTATGAGAGCCATGACCAAGGGTGACATCCACCTAGGAAATGAGGAGTTGACCCATCCCAAGATGTCCACTTTCTGGGACCCCTTCGACCCCCATAAGTGGAAACCCCCAAATCAACCCCCACCAAAAGATGGGACCATCTTGATAGGAATGCATGTGTCACAACATTTTGCTTCATCTGGTAGGGCTAGTAAGTCAAGTCAACTCATACATGTCACACACACTGTAGGCCCAATGCATGACTGGCTCACATTTGGATGTGCTGGTCCTCCCACATTCGTCATAGCTCTTAAGCATGAAAGAAGCATACATGGATGGCCGGGTCGCCCTGTAATTATCACAACCATGCACGATAGATCCACCTATGGTTGCCCCGGCCCCCCCTGAGTCCATGAAAGTCTTCATCACATCTATGCATGATAGGTCTATGTACGGTTGCCCCGGCCCACCTAAGTTCATCAAGGTCCATATGGCATCACAACATGATAGGTCAATTTACGGTTGCCCCGGTCCACCTTTACACACCAAGCTTTTCACACCCAGCCCGCATCATAGTGCATGGCATACGCACACACGCAAGCAATTCGCAATGAGCGGTGAGGTTCACAAAGAGCGGATAAAAGCTCGCGAGCGCCACTTGGAATTCCAAGTAGGCGATTTGGTGATGATGGCATCGGAGTGGCTCTACCTTAGGGTCACCTCCCATTCAAGGGCATGAGGACTTGGACCTTTTCCTGTTCCTAGTGACTTTGGCAACACAGCTTATAGATTGAATTTACCAATGGGTTATGGGATATTCCCCACTTCTCACGTGGCTGACCTGGCACCCTATATGGGCACCGCGGTGGATCCTAGTGAGTGCTTTGAGCCTATACCTTCCTTTGAGAGGGACACCCCGGAGAGCTCCCACAAAATAGCCTTGAGAGCCCGACGCGTGCACACGGGGGCAATATTAGGCAAGCAGGGTTCCATCGCCAGCAAGAGGGTGCGCCTGAGCCACCTTGAGAGGATGAAGGACCGTCCCCTGGTCGCAGACACAGGGTTGAGTCAGGAGGTCGTGGTTCGCCCAGAGCTACTTTGGAGGACCGCTACCCCGGTGGACCCATACTCGACGAAGTCGAGTTCTCCGCACCCCGGGGGTATGATGAGGACATCTCCTACCACTCCTCATTCTTTCGAGGGTCCCGTTGCTTGCCAGCTATGCGTCATCATGTTCGCGGCATTTTTCTTAATCATGACTTGTAATTTTTATATTTTCTTGAGTCATAGATTATGTAATTTCCCTTTTATTGAGTCAAGTACCTAGGTTAAAAAGTCATCTACCTAGGTTAATTGTCATTAGAGTGGTTAATGAGTCAGTTGGGCCCAATTAAGTGGGCTAGGCCCATGGGCGCCCCCCTTCCCCCTTGGTTTATTGTCATTAGTCAAAAACTCAGGGTCTTTTGTTAAATTGTGGGTTTCCTATAAATAGGACCCCAATCCCCCCCATTTGGAGCTAATGAAGTATTGATAAAAGTTTGCCAAAGTATTTGTGCATCTCTCTCTCTCTATCTCTAGCTCTCTCTCTCTCTTCTTCTCTCTCTCACTAAAAGGGGCGAACCCCTCTCTCTCTCCTCCCCTCTCTCTCTAAATTTCGAAATTCACTCTCTCTCCTCCCTATTCACCTCTAATTAAGACCCCTCCCCCTTCCCCATACCTCCCATTTAATCCCCCTCCAACCCCTAGGTGGAAGCCCCTTCTCCTAGGCACCTCTCCCTCCTCCCAAGCAACCTTTCCCCTTCCCCATACAACCCTTCATTTTCCCAAGAGAGAATCCCCTCTCCCAAGTAACCTTTCCCCTCTCCAAGGCAACTCCTCCCCTTCCCAAGGTCACATTAACCAACCCCACATTAAACTCAGTTCAAATTTCCCTCTCCCTCCAAGCCACTTGCACCCCCCCTCTCTCTCTCACCCTCCACCCTTGGTCGCAACCCCCTCCCCCTCCACCTGCTAGCTGCGACCCAGCCCTCTTCTCCAGCCTCTCCACCACCCCTATCCACCTCCATCCAAGCCCCACAGACATTATCCCTCTCCCCATTGCAGCCCCTTCACCCCTCCCACCACTATCAACTTCATTCACCAACCTACTCTATCCAGTTCGCTGGCAGCAGAAGAAGCTCCACTTGCAGAGAATTCCCTGGTGCTGTCCGACATCATCTGGAGGTACACCATACATCGCCGGAAAGGTCTTCCAGTTTTCTTCGCAGGCGAGGTGGAATCGTCTTGTTCTGACTTCCCTACATATTGTGGTGCCCATTCTTGTCCGACTGCGCAACCGGGACCAGAACCTGGACCAGAGCTGTAGTGCAGAAGCTACTACGGCAACACCCCTCAACTTCTGAAGGCGCCACTTGGCTGAGAGCTGCTACTACAAGGCATCTACCATCACCCACAAGCGGCATCCCGTTCGGCATCAGAAAGAGCAGTTTCCAATTTTTCTCTCCCAGGTGCGCAGAACAGGCCATCAGGGTCTTGTCCTGACCCCCCCTCACTCAACGGACCTCTCCTCGCCACCCCGACGTCGTCTGGTGCCCATCTTAGTTTCTGCTCGTAGAAGACTCATCCACGGTCATCCTCGACTTGGTCCTGCCATGTTTGGACTTCGGGAGCTGCCGTGGTGACTTCATCCATCTGCTGCTACACCCAGGGAGCAGTCTGAATCTGATCGCAGGGACCCTGTTCCAGAGCCCGTCCCGGCCGGTGTCGACTTCGGAAGCGCCCACAAAAATTCACAGACGTACCTGGGGTCTGTCAGTGACGTTTTGGCACCAGTCTCGTCGAATTCTGAGTTTGGAGGAGTGCACAGCAGTGACCACTCCAAACCCCTGTTCTGCTGTTCCAGACCGGGACAGAATCGGCAAGGTGCTCCATCGGCGCGATCCAAGCTAATCTCCCCTCCCGCCTGGCCGGCTTAGCGCCCCTCCCTGCGTGGAGGTAGTGTTTGCTTGTACCCTACTCTCCCCACCCCAAGTTCCCCCTCCTGCGTGAGGAGTAGTGCATGTATTAGCAGGTCATCGGCCGAAGCTTCATCGGCGCGGCGTGCGGGTAGCCCACGCTTCCCCTCTCGCCCTCGTCTCCGGCCGGGATCGGCGTCTTCACGCCGATCAGGTGAGCTCCTGGTTGCACTCCTCTTGGTTAGCACTTCTTGCTTAACTAGTATTGCTTCTTAGTTCCGTCGGTGGCGAGGGAGTGCCCGATCCAAAATCAATCAAATCGAGTGTCCGCCGCGGAGCGAGTTGTGAGAGAGCCACTACATCCCACGCCCTTGGCGTGCTGGCCGCCCACGGATTTGGGCATCCCAGGCCCTTAGGGGTTCAGCCCAATCTAGTCAAATCCTTGGAAAGATGAGGTCCATCCTCGGACCCTCACCACTATCACCGGTCCACCTACGGACCCGGGTGTGCACGACGCGGGTGAAGCCGCTTGAGTGGGTCCGCCATTCAGTTCGATTGCTTGCAAATCTAGGTCCGATGGGTCGTGTCACATCAGAGAATATTATAGTGTTTTGGGTAGACAGGAGGGGAAACAAGATCCTAGATAATCGCGTCATAGTGCGATGCTAGCTCAAACGTGCTATTCATGTCTGAAAAGGACAGAAGATAATGGAATGCCAACGAAGGTTTGTCTGGAAAAAGTCACAACCTGGAGGGGGTCGTGTAAGCTAAATTACGGGGCGCACCATCATATGTTAACATTGATTACAACGTTTAGAAATTTTATATCTAATGAACTATGTTAATAAAAATAGTAATTGCATCTTTTTATGATCCCTAGATTTTTCTAATATTTTTCATAAATTTATTTTATTAAAAATATGCTAGAATAAAATTCAACCCGAAAACTTCGCATCTAACTTCACGTTTAGAAATTTTATATCTAATGAACCATGTTAATAAAAATAGTAAATTACATATTTTTATGATCCCTAGATTTTTCTGATACTTATCAAAATTTTATTTTATTAAAATATGCCAGAATAAAATTCAACCCGAAACTCCGTATCTAACTTCAAAGATTTTTATCTTTAAAAAGTGATGGAATCAATTTATAAAATTTCATGGCTAGGATCCTTATATATTTCTCTTATTTTTCATAAAATTTATTTCTCAAAATTTCATTTAAATAAAACTGACACTATTCATGTACCTAGGGTTGGTGCAAAACCTGTTCAAGCCTAGGTATAGGTCTAATAAGGTTGGTGCAAGTTTCTGTCAAGGTTGCACTGACCTTATGTTGGACCTTGGATTACACTGACCTTATGTTGCTTGGACCTTGGATTGCACTGACCTTATGTTGCTTGGGACCTTGGATTGCACTGACCTTATGTTGCTTAGACCCAAAATGCTTAGACGTACAATAAGTTTTGCTCAAGCCTATAGATTTCTGTAAATCGGTGCAAGTTTCAACTTGGTGTATTGGTGCAAGTTTTGCTCAAAGCACTTTGCCTTGGTGCAAGTTTTGCACTTTCTGCCTCGGTGCAAGTTTTGCTAGCCTATATAGCCTTGGTGCAAGTTTTGCTAGCCTATATAGGAGGTCCTTGGTGCACTTTCTACCTCCAGCCTATATAGGAGGTCAAACTCAGTGCAAGTTTTGCTAGAGCATATAACGTATAATTATTTGGCACAAAAGGCAAATGGTGGATGCCAAGAATTGAACCCCGGTCACTAGGTTAAATGGCACATCACTTAACCAACTACACTAGAAAGTCACTTTGTTAGGTGAATAATCTTTATATATGATGACTCGGTGTTCCAACTTCTTACTTATCATTTCTATAGAGTTATCTAAAGTTTTTTTTGGGAAAAATATTATTAATTTTTTTATTAATTCTTTTTTATACGGGGTGCTACACCCTCCCCCACTTAAAAGAATTTGGTCCCCAAATTCAATTGCATATATGGAGACAAGGAGGGTGAGAATTACTTATGGACTAGAATAATTCTGGAAATCTCCTTCTCATGGACTCCTCGATTTCCCATGTAGCTTCTTGTTCTAAGCATCGATTCCATTGGATTTTAACCATAGGGATCGTCTTGTTCCTTAGGACTCAGATTTCTCGGTCGAGGATCTTTACTGGCCTTTGCTCATAGGTAAGGTCCTTCTGTATCACCAAGTCAGTGTGATCGATGACGTGGAGAGGATCATGCACATACTTCTTCAGCATAGAAATATGGAATACATTGTGCACCTCTGATAATTGTGGAGGCAAGGCAATACGGTAGGCTACCTCGCCCACTCTCTCCAACACCTCGAATGGACCAATAAACATCGGTGTAAGTTTGCCCTTAACACCAAATCTTCTAATACTTCGACCAGGAGATACCTTGAGAAAAACATGGTCTCCAACTTGGAATTCCAGATCTCTTCTTCTATTGTCAGCATATGACTTCTGTCTGGACTGTGCTATCTTTAGCCTTTCCCGAATGAGGTATATCTTCTCCGTTGAATCTCTTACCATTTCTGGGCCTAGGATTTGTTTTTCACCAACTTCATCCCAGCATATTGGAGATCGACAACTTCTACCATAGAGCGCCTCAAAAGGTGCCATCTGGATACTGGCTTGATAGCTATTATTATATGCGAACTCGGCTAGGGGTAAGTGGTCGTGCCAACTTCCGTCGAAGTCTATAATGCAGGCCCTTAACATGTCTTCAACAACCTGATTTGTCCTTTCTGTCTGTCCATCTGTCTGAGGATGGAAGGCAGTGCTGAAGTTGAGTTTCGTCTCCAAAGATTGTTGTAGACTCTTCCAGAAATGAGAGGTGAAGCGCGAGTCTCGGTTAGATACGATCGAGACGGGAACTCCATGCAATCTAACTATCTCTTTAATATATAGGGCAGTAAGGACATCAATCGACCATCGACTTTTGATAGGTAAGAAATGAGCCGATTTAGTTAGGCGGTCGATAATTACCCAGATTCCATCATGTCCACCTCTAGTCTTGGGCAAACCCATAATAAAATCCATGCCAATATCTTCCCACTTCCACTTGGGAATGTCTAGTGGATGTAACTTTCCGGTGGGTTTCTGATGTTTTGCCTTCACTTGTTGACATGTTAAGCAGCGAGATACGAAATCCGCTACCTCCCTTTTCATATTAGGCCACCAGAAAGTCCTTTTCAAGTCTTGGTACATCTTGGTAGCTCCAGAGTGGATCGTGTACCTCGATCTATGAGCTTCTTCGAGGACCTTTTTCCTTAGCTCGGGATAGTCGGGTACACATGTCCGTTCATGGAATAGCAATCTCCCATCGGGTGCCAGCTTAAAATCCGGTCTTTCACCGAGCTTGTCCCTTATCTCCACTAGTGTAGGATCTCCCTCTTGTAACTTCTGAATTTCTGACAGTAAATCCGGATGTAAACTCATATGGGCTAGAGTAATACACCCATCTTGTTCATCAGTGCTAATATCGAGTTGAGAGAATTCTTCTAATAACTTCTATTCTTGGATCATACAATTGGCTAATATTGCTCTCGACTTTTGACTAAGAGCATCAGCCACATAATTACCCTTACCGGGATGGTACTGTATAGTGAAGTCAAAATCCTTGAGATATTCGAGCCAATGCCTTTGCCGCATGTTCAGCTCCTTTTGAGAGAATAAATACTTGCGGCTTTTGTGATCGGAGTATACCGTGAATTGTTCTCCATAGAGATAGTGTCTCCAGATCTTCATGGCAAATACTACTGCGACCAGCTCTAAGTCATGCACCGGGTAGTTCTCTTCATGTTTCTTCAGTTGTCGGGAAGAATATGCAATGACTCTCCCATTCTGCATTAATACACACCCGAGACCAATACCAGAAGCATCGGTATATATCTCGTACTTCTCTCCTTCGACTGGCAATGATAGGATTGGATCAGTGGTCAAGAGATCCTTCAAAGCTTGGAAACTCTTCTCACAGTCTTCCTTCCACTCATAAGGTGTTTCCTTGCGAGTCAATCGGCTGAGAGGAACAGCAACTCTTGAAAAGTCCTTGATGAAACGCCGATAATAACCAGCTAGTCCCAAGAAACTACGAATCTCCGTTGCGTTGGTTGGTCATTCCCAATTCTTCACGGCTTTGACCTTTGATGGGTCAATGAAAATTCCATCCTTTGAAATTATATGGCCCAAGAAGGATACTTCCTCGAGCCAGAACTTGCATTTGCTGAATTTGGCACGTAGTTTGTTTTCCCTCAATATCTGTAATGCCTTCTTAAGATGTTCTTCATGGTCTTCTTCAGACTTTGAATAAATAAGAATATCATCGATAAAGACTACAATGCACTGATCTAAGTGAGGCATGAATATGCTATTCATTAGCTGCATGAAAGCTGCGAGGGCATTTGTTAGTCCGAAAGGCATAATAGTAAATTCGTAATGCCCATACCTGCTTCGGAATGCAGTTTTATGAATATCTTCTTCTTTGATCTTTAGTTGGTGATAACCTGAACGAAGATCGATCTTGGAGAAATATTTAGCTCCAGATATTTGATCGAACAATTCATCAATCCTCGGTAGTGGGTACTTGTTCTTGATTGTAAGGTGGTTTAACTGTCGATAGTCGATGTAGAGTCTCATCGATCCGTCCTTCTTCTTGACGAATAGCACAGGTGCTCCCCTTGGGGGAGTACTCGGCCGGATGAAACCCTTGTTCAATAGCTCCATCAGTTGTTCCTTCAGCTCCTTTAGCTCAGCAGGGGACATTCGGTAGGGTGCCTTGGAAACAGGTCCAGCACCAGGGACAAGGTCGATGGTAAATGACACCTCCCGTTCCGGGGGTAAGCCAGGTAATTCTTCTGAAAAAACGTCAGCAAAATCTTGAACTACGCGGATGTCTTCAAGCTTAGGCTCCTCGACGTCCGTGGTAGTTACAAGGGCAATGAAAGTCATACATCCCTTGCTTATAAGTTTATTAGCTCGGAGAGCTGATATAAGAGGTGATCTAGCCCGAGGGCTCATGTAAACCAATTCCGAGTAACCCATAAAAGTTACCTTGCCATTACGGCAATCAACAGTTGCTTGGTATGTGGATAACCAATCAGCACCTAGTATGACATCATACACTTCCATATCTAAGCAAATTAGGTTGGCAGGTAAATTGTTTCCTTTAACCATAACCTCACAGTTTGAGTATTGATGTGTGAGGTCAACCTTGTTCCCGATAGGTGTAGATATGACTAAGTCCAACAATTCAGGCTCCATAGAGAATATAGCAGCAAATTTCTTGGAAATAAATGAATGTGTTGCTCCCGTATCAATTAAAACTGTAGCATTCTTAGAGAAAATGGTTAGTGTACCTTCCACGATTCCTCCTTCTGTTAGTTCCCTCTCTTGGAGAGCTTGCAGACGGCCTTGCTTCTTTACCGTGAGCTTCTCCTCTTTAACGGCTTGCTCGTTCATCAGCGGACAGTTAAGGATCCGATGTTCTCGGCTTCCACATCGGAGACAGGCTCCTAGCTTCCTCCAGCATTCCTCGGTCTTATGGCCGGGTTTATCACAATAATTGCAAATTTCCTTTGTGGGTGTGGGGGTAGTGAAAGGCTTATCATTCTTCTGAAATTTCTTCCCTTTGGAAGACTCTCCTCTCATATAGGGCTGCTTCTTGTTGAATGTTGCTTTGAATTTTCCTAGGCTTGTGACAGGTTCCTTCTTGTTGAGTGTTGCCTTGAAATTTCCTCGGATCCTCTCAGATAACTCGGTGGCATCCTCGAGCAACTGCGCACGCCGAACCATTTTTGAGTAG
Source organism: Amorphophallus konjac (assembly GCA_022559845.1). NCBI lineage: Eukaryota > Viridiplantae > Streptophyta > Magnoliopsida > Alismatales > Araceae > Amorphophallus > Amorphophallus konjac. The sequence goes on from CM040121.1 coordinate 214,036,723, forward strand.
ACTTGAATGTCCATCGGTGTGAGTTGCGTAATGTAGTGGGGCCGAAGCCCGTTGAGGAACCTTCTTGCCTTCATCTTCTCTGTACACACCAAATGGGGTGCATACCTTGACAGTCTTGAAAATTGGGCTTCATACTCGGCCACTTTCAAGCCACGTTGTTTTAGTGCGGCAAATTTCGCGGCCTTCTTCTCCTTAATATGGTCGGAGAAGTACTTGTTGTTGAAATGCTAGGTGAATTCAACCCATGTGACATGGCCTTCTGGCAGTGTTGCTTCTATGGATTCCCACCAACATCGAGCGTCCCGCTCCAGTTAGAAAATAGCTAGTAGAACCTTTTCCTCGTTCGTGCATTGCATCACACAAAAAATTCGTTCCATCTCCTTTAGCCAATTTTCAGCATCCTCGGGGTCAGACGAACCCGTGAACCTAGGTGGGTTCATGTTACGGAAACCTCTGTGGAGATCACCGGCTCCACGGTTACCACCACCTTGCGCCACTTGTTGTAGAGCCTGCACAAGGCCTAGAACGGTGTGCTGCATCTCGTGCCATTGTGCTCGTTCAACAGCCATGATCCTACAAAAGAGTTTAAGTGTAATAAATATTAGGTTTTATTAAGAGGTCAGATGTCATAATAGAACTTAACCCGTGTCTCTACCCATCGCACCGGGTAAGGTACAAATCTATCCTTTAGACTTAGTTTTCCTAGATTTCGATCATGACTCCTAATTTTCTGACTTCTTATTCCCTAGGAAATTTAAATCCTAGGCTCTGATACCACGAAGACTGTCACGCCCCGAGCGCGGAAGATTACCCGGAGGCGTGACACGTCTATATAGATAGTGTCAATCATGTAAATATCAGAGTGTGCAAATCACTAAGATTTAACTTGAAATTAATACAAATAGTACGAGCTGACAATTGTCACAACTAATCAAAGAACAAATACATACGTTCCCAGAGTCCAACGACTGGGCTTCAAACCTTGAGCAGTTCTAATCAAGTGGACTAATACAAGTGACATAGATGAACTGATACAACTGACATAAGTGAACTAATACAATAACAGAAATGATATGACAATTTTGATAACTTCACTCTACACTCATCACTCAGTCTCATTCCCTTCCGAGTGTTGGTCGACATCCAAATTACCTGAAAATATTAGAAAACAACTAGATGAGCGAATCACTCAGTAGGGTTTACATCTCAAGATTTAACATGCTTTAAGTGGTTTACAAGTTCATATAATGTAGGTAAATCTATGCATGTAGACAAGTAGACGTCAAGGATTGTAAAATCGACAAGAGCAGTATAGGAAAAAAAAACAAGTGAGAGTATGTAGATTTCAGCTTCAATATAGCAATAGCAAGAGATATCAAGCAAGTAGGAACTGTAATTAACAACAATTTTCCAGGAAGGTAAGAACTCATGTCAAGCAAGCAATAGTAAGCAACGTAATTTCAAGTGTGTATAACTGGAATTGGCTATTTATTCAATTTCATTCAAGCAAATACTTTACCCTTCTACGGGCCTCAAGTCAATCAATCAAGTAATATCACGTGAATGAGTGGAATGTCTAAAGTCTAGCAAGCAAGTATTCCGGTGCAATGCCAAACACCGTGGTCAATAAACTCCCATGGGCACAAGTACCTTCGGATGCTCCTCCCAAGACCAGACCGGGCCCTATATGTACGGCATTAGTCATGTTTGTCGACATCCACTCTCATTATAGCCAATATGAGATTTCCATGGATTGAACATGTAGGATTTATAAGGTGGATTTTATAGAATGGAATCCAAGGGCGTACTATTATGTAGGGACGAACTAGGAGTAAAACCAGCAACGTTTGATACACGGAAAAACTGGTGAGATTGGTACCTTATAGGCTTCCGGACATATTCAAAAATGACATCCTCACAGAGGAATGCCTCTTCTGTGAACTATACAGGTTTAGAGAACCCTGTCAGGGGTTAAGAGGCACCTCTCAGGGCTGCCATGTCAAGCTTTAGCTTCTCTGATAAAAATTTTACCATGGTCGTTTGTTTCATGCTTTAGTTTCCTTGATATAAATTTTTTAACATGGTGGTTCAAGTGTTTAATGGAACATGGTCATTTGTTTCATGCTTTAGTTTCCCTGATATAAAATTTTAACATGGTGGTTCAAGTGTTTAACAGAACATGGTCATTTGTTTCATGCTTTAATTTTCCTGATATAAATATAAATATAAATATATATATATATATATATATATAGTGTTTAACAGAACATGGTCATTTGTTTCATGCTTTAATTTTCCTGATATAAATATAAATATAAATATAAATATAAATATATATATATATATATATATATATATATATATATATATAGTGTTTAACAGAACATGGTCATTTGTTTCATGCTTTAATTTTCCTGATATAAATATAAATATAAATATATATATATATATATATATATATATATATATATATATATATATATATATATATATATGCTTTAGCAAAATCTATAGGCTTTATCCCTAATGTTGGGCTAATGAAACATGGTAGCAAGGAGTCCCTTCCTCGATCACGAAGGAGGACCCTGAAGTCTGCAAATCACACACTCCACGGCATCCCTGGTCGGGTTCCCCAGTTATGTAAACATCGTTTTCTCCTTGGCCATGCCCGGGGAAAGTCAAAGTCCCTGTTCTTTTCTCTCCTCGGTCGAATCTAGGGGCAAGAGGTAAATAAGGGGGCGATGACTAATCTAGACACCATGATGAGAGGAGATCTCAAATAGGGGCAGTCCGTTATGACCTAATTCCATACAAAAGAGCATTTCAAAAGAAAAAAAAGTGGAGCAACAATCGCAATAAAGAAAACAAAGATTCATCGCTCAAGAGTACGCATCTCAAAGACCATAAGCTCCCAAAAAGATAGGACTAGGCATGGCAAGAGTGGCAGTACAGTTTTCCCACGGGACATTATGAGCCCGGTCGTACGCGTGCCTAGGATAGATAAAGGTTCGATGACGGACACTATGACGACCTCGGGATCCGAGTACAGGAAAGGAACCGGCGCGTCTCGAATCTCGGCCCGCCAACCCACGAGCCTGAAGACTCTGAAGGGTAGAAAGGGATGGTGTGGGAGTACAAGAGAAGCTGAAACAACCGCAGAGATAGCACGATAATCTAAAATAAAATGCGCAGAATAATATAAATAAATTAAACTGCTACAAGGTCCAGCGTATCTCATGTCTAAATGAAAGTACAGTCAACTGAAAGAAAGAAAAATACAACTACACGGGGCATCCCCCGGCTCTGGCAGACTGGCGGCTAACCCTGGCAAGAAGAACCACGCTGAAACTCGACCGCACCTCGTGAAGACCCCCCCTCACCTGAAAAGTAGGGGTGAGCCTTATTTCATTGGCCCAGTAGGGATCCCGCGAATCCCCACCTCACGCGGAAAATAAGGCAGGAAAGCAAGAAAGTAGAAAAGCAACCCTACCTAACAGGAGTACGGTAGAACCAACAAGCGAAAGTAAATAAACGGAAAAGCCGTCTACTCTAACAGTACCGTACTACGGAACCTCGGTCCGACGAAACTCGAGTCCACACCTGCTAGTGAACGGGAGCACTACCCACTAGAAGAACGATCGGAAGCGTCCCCTGACGTCTTACACCGCGTCACAAGTGTCTAGCTACAACGCCCCGGGCGTGAGACTCAGACACGCAACAAGTACCACAACAAGGACTAGCTGGGGTCATGCTCGTCAGCGCGTGTCCTAAGCCCCCAACTACGTGTGCACACACAGACCATCTGCTCTAGGTCGGGTCCTCTAGCTGGTTTTCCCCCCCACCGGACTCTGGTGGCAAAGGCAAGGGGCCCTACGGTAACCAGCCTAAAAATCGCCTCTCACCGGGTCTCTCTCTCCACCACTCCCAGGTGGGTCCGCACCCGCGTGCGCATGAAGCTACGACTAGTGGACATGTCACTGAAAGTAAGGACTAATTCACGGAAACCACCGTCAAAGAAACGGGACCGCACATACACGGTGCAGCACATAGCCTGACGGTCCAACGTTGGGCCGTCACAGGCTGTGACGCATCTACACTGGAGCATCACAAGGCTCTGACGGTCCAACCCTGGAGCGTCACAAGCCGAGGCGAAAACAGGCTCTGACGCACCCACCTAGGGGCGTCACAGGCTGTGACGCACCTACACTAGAGCGTCACAAGGCTCTGATGGTCCAACCCTGGAGCGTCATAAGCCGAGGTGAAAACGGGCTCTGACGCACCCACCTAGGGGCGTCACAGGTTGTGATGCACCTACACTGGAGCGTCATAAGGCTCTGACGGTCCAACCCTGAAGCGTCACAAGCCGAGGTGAAAACGGGCTTTGACGCACCCACCTTGGGGCGTCACAGCACTTGACGGACCACCCTGGTGTGTCAGGGGAGGTGGGTTCGCCTGCTCTGACGCACCCACACAAGGGCATTACAAGGCTGTGACGCGCCAGGCATGGTGCGTCACAGGCCTTGACCCCCAACGGTCAAAAGCCAACGGTCGGCAGCCAATGGTCGAACGCCCCTGACGATCCAACCTAGGTGCGTCACAGCACCGTGGCGGTCTATCGTGGGACCGCCACAGCCCACAGACCCCACTTGGTTGCACTCAGGGCTGTAACGCACCCATCTAGGCGCGTTACATAGTGTGACGGTCACTGTAAGGACCGTCACATCCGCACGAGGGCAAAACGGCGGGAAACGCCCAAAAATTCCAACCACTCCCCGATACCTCCATAGGAGAGGGGGGAATCAAAGGGGAAGACCCCTGGGGACCCCTAGCATGATTCTAGGCCATCAAAACGCCGAATCACGACTCAAATCCATAGATCGAGCGAACTCTCCCCAAAACATGATTTTGCCCTAAACCGCTCAAACACACCCCTCTCGGCTCCCATTCGGCCTTCAAATCGTGGGGGATGACGGGATGAGCATAGGGATTCGTCCCCCTACCTCAATGGAGCGAATGCTCCGTCGAATCACCGCCGAAGTCAAGGAAGAAGCTTTTGAATGCCACACGCCCCGCCTCCCGTTGCGAGAAGGCCACCACCGGAACCACCTTGCCACCGCCGTCGCCGCCACGCCGTTGCCGGAGTGAAGGAGGCCGCGTCTCAGTCATCCGAGGAAGAAGAACGGTCATGATGGGGAGGGCGCTCTCCAACGGTTGGAAGAAGGAGGAAGAAGAAGAAGAAAAAGGTGAAAAAGAAAAGAAAAAGGCTTGGTATTTATAGAAAATCTAGAAAATCAAAAAAATCCTGAAAAATAGAAAAATACACCTCCTCGATCCTCGCGACGCGCTGATCGCAACGGTACCACTCGCGGGTAGATGAACGGCCCGGTTCACCCGCTACAGGGTTCCGTAGGTGTTTCCGAGACACACACGTGGGAATCGATAAACATGCGGAAAAGCCGCGGAACACGTTCCGAGCCTTCGAACTGACCCGAATCGCACGGATCCAAACATGAAAGATGTCCAGAACATAATTCCGAACACAACGGAGCTAAATTCACCGAAAACGCAGATTTGGGACCTAAGAAGAAGAATCCAAAAGGGTCCGGGACATCACAGCCCTCCCCCCTTAAACAAATTTCATCCTCGAAATTTGAGAATAAGGCACAAGAACGGGGGAAAGACTCACACGAACAAATGAGGATATAGCTCCCGCATCTCATCCTTACGCTCCCAAGACGCCTCGCCACCAGAATGACGCTGCTAGAACACCTTAAGTAGAGGAATAACCTTGTTCCGCAGGCGCTGCTCTCGCCGATCCTCAATGCGAACAAGGAACTCCGGAAGGGATAAATCTAGGGTCACCTCAGGCCAAACGGCATCCTCGAGAACATGGGAATCATCAGGCATATACTTCCGAAGCATCGACACGTGGAACACTTCATGCACGGCGGAAAGCTCCGGAGGTAGCTGCAACCGATAAGCAACTTCCCCAACACGCTCGACGATGGGAAAGGGACCAATGTAGCTGGGACTCAACTTCCCGCGCCTACCGAAATGCATCACACCCTTCATGGGAGAAACTCTCGGGAAAACTCGGTCTCCCACAGCAAAGCGGAGAGGTCGCCTCCTCCGATCGGCATAACTCTTCTGCCGGCTCTGAGCTGTCAACATCTACTGCCGAACAAGATGCACCACCTCAACACACTGCTGCACCAAATCTGGTCCGGTCAGGGCATGCTCACCCACCTCGAACCAATCAAGCGGAGTCAGACAAGGTCGCCCATACAACGCCTCATAGGGAGCCATACCAATGCTTGAATGATAGCTGTTGTTATAGGCAAACTCCACTAATGGTAGATGGTGGGTCCAACTCCCCTGCCATTCTAAGCAACACGCTCGCAACATGTCCTCCAGAGTCTAGATGGTCCGCTCAGACTGACCGTCCGACTGAGGATGATAGGTCGAGCTGAATGCCAACTCGGTGCCTAGAGCCTTCTGTAAGCTTCTCCAGAATCCAGAAGTGAAGCGGGGATCACGATCGGACACAATGGAGATGGGAACTCCATGCAACGGAACAATTCGCTCCACGTACAAACGAGCCAAACGAGGCACGCTCCAACTGACCTTGACCGGCAGCAACCGCGTCATCTTCGTTAGTCTATCCACTAGCAACCAGATACTATCCTCCCCGCTGGACGTCCTCGGTAACCCAACCACGAAATCAGTGGTCACGTGGTCCCACTTCTATGCAGGAACATCCAAGGGCTGAAGTGTGCCCCCCGGTCGCTGGTGCTCAGCCTTCACCTGCTGACAGGTCAAACACCTGGCCACAAATTTTGCCACATCTCTCTTCATGCCAGGCCACCAAAACTGCCTCTTCAGGTTCTGGTACATCATAGCCGATCCGGGGTGCACGGCATACCGACTCCCATGAGCCTCGCGCAATACCATACGCCACACCTGCCCCTCGGTTGGCACGTACAACCTACCTCTGAACCTCACAGCTCCATCCTCACCAAACTTCACCTCGGCCATCGATAGAATACGAGGTAGCTCGGGGTCCGCTCGCTGAGCCTCAGTCACTTGTCGACGCACCACGGGCGTGACAGTCAAACTCGCAAGGACAGCCGAACCCTGGTCCTGAGGGACCTTGAGCCTAAAAGTCATGGCCGGAACCTGCTCCCAAAGCCTCCACTTCCTCAACAACATCCGACTGACCGTTACTCTCCTACTCAGAGCATCGGCCACGACGTTCATCCTGCCAGGCTGATAAGACAGAGTGAAATCATAATCCTTCATATACTCCATCCACCTCCTCTGACTGAGGTTAAGGTCCTTCTGCGTGAACACATACCTCAAACTCTGATGGTCAGTGAAAAGCTCAAACTTCTCACCGTACAAATAATGCCTCCAGATCTTCAGTGCGAAAATCACCGCCGCCAACTCAAGATCATGAACAGGGTAGTTCGCCTCATGTGGCTTCAACTGTCGAGACGCATACGCCACCACTCTCCCATGCTACATCAACACAGCACCGAGACCTACCCCGGAAGCATCCGTACACACCACGAAACCACCCGAGCCAGATGGCAACACCAAAATCAGAGCAGTGGTAAGCAATCTCTTCAGCTCCACGAAGCTCCGCTCACACTCCTCTGTCCAGACGAACGGCACCTCCTTCCGCGTAAGCCTGGTCATCGGGGCTGCAATATGAGAAAAAATATGAATAAACCGCCGATAATAGCCTGCGAGCCCCAAGAAACTCCGAATCTCCGTGATAGAACTCGGCCTCAGCCACTACACCACAGCCTCGACCTTGGCCGGGTCCACGGAAACACCATCACCAGAAATAACATGCCCTAGAAAGTGCACCTTCCGGAGCCAGAACTCGCACTTGCTGAACTTGGCATACAACTGGTGATCGCGCAGGATCTACAACACCGCCCTCAAATGTTGCACATGCTCCTCAACAGACTGGGAATACACAAGGATATCGTCCACAAACATGACCACGAACTGGTCTAGACACGGACAGAACACCCTATGCATCAAATCCATGAACACTGCGGGGGCATTGGTGAGCCCAAACGGCATCACCAAGAACTCATAATGCCCATACCTCGATCGAAACGCCGTCTTCTCCACGTCTGACTCTCGAATCCGCAGCTGGTAATAGCCCGATCTCAAATCGATCCTCGAAAACACCCGGGCCGACTGAAGCTGATCAAACAAGTCATCAATCCGAGGCAACAGATACTTGTTCTTAACAGTCACCTGGTTCAACTGGTGGTAGTCGATGCACAGCCTCAAACTACCATCCTTCTTCTTCACAAACAACACCGGCGCACCCCACGGGGAATAACTAGGACGAATATACCCCTTGGCCAGCAACTCCTGCAACTGCGCCTTCAGCTCTCGCAACTCTGTAGGCGCCATCCGATAAGGGGCCTTCGACATAGGCGCCGTACTCGGCACCACCTCAATCACGAAATCAATCTCTCGCTGGTGGCAACCCTGGTAGCTCCTCGGGAAAAACATCGGGAAACTCGCACACAACAGGAATGTCCTCTAACTCAGGACACTGCCGATCACTCAAAACCACAGATGCGAGAAAGCCCTGACAACCCGCATCAAGCAAGCGACGCGCACGGATAGCCGAAATAAGCAAGCGGGAAGAGGAAGACCGAATACCTTGGAAATAAAAGGTGAGTCCACGAAGCTGTCAGAAGTAGACCTTCTTCAAGCCGCAATCCACCAAGGCATGATGAGCCTCGAGCCAATCTATGCCCAAAATCACATCGAAGTCCTGAAGCGGTAACACGTAGAGTCTAACCGGCAAGTTTCGCCCTTCCACCCACATAGGTACCTTCTCAAAGCAGTACAGGGTGATCATGAAGTCACCGGTAGACAACTCTACCGCCAAGTCACAGGACACCTCGGTCACTGGGCCCTCCACACTCTGAGCAAAATCCTCCGAGATGAACGAATGAGAAGCACATGAATCAAACAAAACACGAGCCGCACAACCCAAAATCGAAAGAGTACCTTCCACCAAATGCGACGCCTCAGCCTCTGCCCTGGTCATGTGAGTCACTCTGCCTCGGGATCTCTGCTTCCCCACAGTAGCTGACCATGACAACTGAGGAAACTGTCCCTGCTGCTGGTACTGCTGCGGCTGTGATGACAACTGCTGGGGCTGAAACTGTTGCTGCGACTGAAACTTGTGCGGCTGGCTCGGTCTCTGCAGACAGTCACGTGCCATGTGCCTTGGCTGATCGCACCTAAAGCAAATCGAGGGCACTGAACATGGTCTACCCGGATGAGAACCACCGCACCTAGGACAACCGCCCCGCGAATCGATCGTCGAACCCTGACGCTGAAAAGCCACCGGCTGCTGAACACTGTCCATTGACTCCTGCTTCGACTCCTTACGATCTTGACGCCTCTTACCAAAACCAGCTTCCTTAAGCAACTTCTTAAGCTTCGATCTAAAGGATGATGACCCTGGCGCAGGAGCCACAGACTGCGTCGCCACTGATCCACCTGCTGAGAGCTGGACGGTACTCTGCTACTGCATTCCCGTCGACTGGCTAAAATCTACCTACACCTGACTGGCACTGCCCTGCCCTCGAACCTTCTGCAAGTCTCTCTCCAGCGCCGCTGCTGCCTTACATGCCGCATCCAAAGTGGTCAAACCTGACGCAAGAAGATGATGTCTCAACTCTAGCCTCAGACCACCCACAAACTGATCGATCTTCACCTCCTCATCTGCCACAATATGAGGAGCATAACAGCCCAACTCGATAAACCTGGCATGGTACTGCATCACCGTCATGTCACCCTGAGTCAGCTCCATAAACTCACGCAACCTCTACGACCTGACAAAGGACGGACAGAAAGCACGCTCGAAAGCCGTGACGAACTCCTGCCATGCAATCTGCCAAAGAGGACGGGACTGGAACACTGAACTCCACTCTGACGTCCACCAAGTACGGGCCGCCCCCTGAAGACGATGAGTAGCCAATGCTACCTGCTCCTCCTCGGGAGACTCCATCGCACTGAAAATCCGCCGCACATCATCCAGCCACTCTCTGGCCACCTCAGGATCTGGCTGCCTACTGAAGGAAGGAGGCTGAAATAGCAAGAACTCCTTCAGCACACGACCATGACCACCATGAGCTCGGTCCTCACCAGCATCGCCACCCTGCTGCTGACCTCCCAGCTACCGCTGAAGCACATACTCAAACATACCTCGGAAGAAAGCGTCCATCCCTGGAGCTCTCGCACCTCCAGCTACACCCTCGAAAACCGAAGCCCTGCTCTGCTCCTCTGGACCATCACTAGACTCTCCCTGCTGGGGACGAGCAGTCCTTCAAGGCGCCATAACACACCTGGCATCAAGGAAAACAACCACAAATCAATAAAACACACGACCCTAAGCCAGTCACCGACTGTACAGGACGTTCATGGACCTTCTGGACCACCGCAATTCGTTTCAAGTTTTGATATACCTCCACAACATACGCTCTGATACCAGTTGTGACGACCTCGGGATCCGAGTACCGGAAAGGAACCGGCGTGTCTCGAATCTCAGCCTGCCAACCCACGAGCCCGAAGACTTGGAAGGGTAGAAAGGGATGGTGTGGGAGTACAAGAGAAGTTGAAACAACCGCAGAGATAGCACGATAATCTAAAATAAAATGCACAGAATAATATAAATAAATTAAACTGCTACAAGGTCCAGTGTATCTCATGTCCAAATGAAAGTATAGTCAACTGAAAGAAAGAAAAGTACAACTACACGGGGCATCCCCCGGCTATGGCAGATTTCGGCTAACCCTGGCTAGAAGAACCACGTTGAAACTTGGCCGCACCGCACGAAGACCCCGCCTCACCTGAAAAGCAGGGGTGAGCCTCATTTTATTGGCCCAGTAGGGATCCCGCGAATCCCCACCTCACGCAGAAAACAAGGTAGGAAAGCAAGAAAGTAGAAAAGTAACCCTACCTAACAGGAGTACGATAGAACCAACAAGCTAAAGTAAATAAACGGAAAAGCCGTCTACTCTAACAGTACCGTACTACTGAACCTCGGTCCGACGAAACTCGAGTCCACACCTGCCAGTGAACGGGAGCACTACCCACTAGAAGAATGACCAGAAGCGTCCCCTGACGTCTTACACCACGTCACAAGTGTCTAGCTACAACGCCCCAGGCATGAGACTAAGACACGCAACAAGTACCATAATAAGGACTAGCTGGGGTCACGCTCGTCAGCACGTGTCCTAAGCCCCCAACTACGTGTGCACACACAGACCATCTACTCTAGGTCGGGTCCTCTAGCTGGTTTTCCTCCCCACCGGACTCTGGTGGCAAAGGCAAGGGGCCCTACGGTAACCAGCCTAAAAACCGCCTCTCACCGAGTCTCGCTCTCCACCACTCCCAGGTGGGTCCGCACCCGCGTGCGCAGGAAGCTACGACTAGTGGACAGGTCACTGAAAGTAAGGACTAATTCACGGAAACCACCGTCAAAGAAATGGGACCACACATACACGGTGCAGCACAGAGCCTGACGGTCCAACCTTGGGCCATCACAGGCTGTGACGCACCTACACTGGAGTGTCATAAGGCTCTGACGGTCCAACCCTGGAGCGTCACAAGACGAGGTGAAAACAGGCTCTGACGCACCCACCTAGGGGCGTCACAGGCTGTGACGCACCTACACTGGAGCGTCACAAGGCTCTGACGGTCCAACCCTGGAGCGTCACAAGCCGAGGTGAAAACGGGCTCTGACGCACCCACCTAGGGGCGTCACAGGCTGTGACGCACCTACACTGGAGCGTCATAAGGCTCTGACGGTCCAACCCTGGAGCGTCACAAGCCGAGGTGAAAACGGGCTCTGACGCACCTACCTAGGGGCGTCACAGCACCTGACAGGCCACCCTGGTGCGTCAGGGGAGGTGGGTTCGCCTGCTCTGACGCACCCATACAGGGGCCTTACAAGGCTGTGACGCGCCAGGCATGGTGCGTCACAGGCCTTGACCCCCAACGGTCAAAAGCCAACAATCAGCAGCCAACGGTCGAATGCCCCTGACGATCTAACCTAGGTGCGTCACAGCACCGTGGCGGTCTATCGTGGGACCGCCACAGCCCACAGACCCCACTTGGCTGCACTCAGGGCTGTAACATACCCATCTAGGCGCGTTACATAGTGTGACGGTCACTGGAAGGACCGTCACACCCGCCCGAGGGCGAAACGGCGGGAAACGCCTAAAAATTCCAACCACGCCCCCATACCTCTATAGGAGAAGGGGGAATCAAAGGGGAAGACCCCTGGGGACCCCTAGCATGATTCTAGGCTATCAACACGCCGAATCGCTGCTCAAATCCATATATCGGGCGAACTCTCCCCAAAACATGATTTTGCCCTAAACCGCTCAAACACACCCCTCTCGGCTCCCATTCGGCCTACAAATCGCGGGGGATGACGAGATGAGCATAGGGATTCATCCCCCTACCTCAATGGAGCGAATGCTCCGTCGAATCACCGCCGAAGTCAAGGAAGAAGCTTTTGAATGCCACACGCCCCGCCTCCCGCTGCGAGAAGGCCACCACCGGAACCGCCTCGCCACCGCCCCCGCCGCCACACCGTTGCCGGAGTGAAGGAGGCCGCATCTCGGTCGTCCGAGGAAGAAGAACGGTCGTGATGGGGAGGGCGCTCTCCAACGGTTGGAAGAAGGAGGAAGAAGAAGAAGAAAAAGGTGAAAAAGAAAAGAAAAAGGCTTGGTATTTATAGAAAATCTGGAAAATCAGAAAAATTCCAAAAAATAGAAAAATACACCTCCTCGATCCTTGCGACGTGCTGATCACAACGGTACCACTCGCGAGTAGATGAACGACCCGGTTCACCCGCTACAGGGTTCCGTAGGTGTTTTCGAGACACACGCGGGAATTGGAAAACACGCGGAAAAGCCGCGGAACACGTTCCGAGCCTCCGAACTGACCCGAATCGCACTGATCCAAACACGAAAGATGTCCAGAACATAATTCTGGACACAACGAAGCCAAATTCACCGAAAACGCAGATGTGGGACCTAAGAAGAAGGATCTAAAAGGGTCCGGGACATCACAGACACAAAGCCCCAGCTGAACAGACCAAGTCTCTAAAAGGGTCGTCATGAGAAGGACTCAAGCTCTAAAAACTTCTATACCTGGTCTAAGCTTACCCCTCGTTTCTAATTTCTTTTTAGGACTAGACAGTACCATGGGTATGGCCTTGGTAGAATCACCGTTATGCAAATTGGCCCCGGTCAGGGACTATCATCTTATAAGCATGCCAACCTCAGGAGATTCCGAGTGGGACACGTAGGGCCCTTGTTGTCGGGACGAAATTGGCTTTCAAAATCCAAAAAAAGCATATATTTCAAAAATCTAAAAAAATCATATATTTTAAAATCCAAAAAATCATATATTTCAAAAATCTAAAAAATCATATATTTTAAAATCATAAAAAATCATATATTTCAAAATCCAAAAAAAGCATATATTTCAAAACCCACAAAAATCATATATTTTTACAAAAAATCAAATATCTTCAATTTGTCCAAAATACCATCATCTTGCATTGCATGCATTGCACCTTTTCTCATTATATTTCCGCCTATTTAATAAGGCTCCACCCCTTGACCAAATATCAAGAACTGGTCACTCTTTAACTTGCTTCAGACAAGGGGTTGAGTCTAAGAACAGATCTGACTTATTTTTATCTAAGTGTGTGCAGAATGTAGGTTCAAGTGCTCAGGAGTCAAAGCTCACGATTTTGGCAGTTTCTGGTTCTCTAGCGGTCTAATATTAGACCACCAAATCCCTCTGGCGGCCCATGGTTCGACCGCCAATCTCTCCCGAAGGCGAAAAAACCCCAACTCTCAGTAAACTATCTCTAGCGCTCTTATCATGGACCGCTAAAAGGCTCTAGCGGCCCATGGTTCGATCGCTAATCTCTCTCGATAAACAGTGAACTCTTAGTTTCCCTGAGTCCCTTCTTCTGGCGGCTTATCGTGGAACCGCTAGACTGTTCTAGCGGCCCTATAATAGATCGCCATGTCAGTCAGAAAACCATGTTTTAGTTAAATCAAGCTCAATCAAGCAACTAATTCCATATCTTTCAGAATCAAAGCTTTTATTTCATTCAACTAAGCTTAATGAACATTCTTGGGTTGATAATTTTCAATACATCAAGAAAAAAGGCTCAAATTACATTCAATTTCTCATCCGCGTGATGCCGGATCTTGCGCAATTCTTTTACATAAGCTCGGTATCCCTCTTCATCTTTTGCCACATCTGCTTGCCAAGCGCGCACTCGGCTGATTTCCCACATGGTCAGAGCATTCCGAACTGCTCGCTCGTCCCCCTCGGTCCCTAACTTCCTAGCTTGAAGGGGAGGGAGATATAATAGTGCATGAACCATGGTTCGGGGTAGCCCGATTTGAAGATAGCACCGGTGCGGGTTGTAGATTGCTAGCGTAGTGTTCCCCACTAGCTGCAAGTCTAGGCCTGGTCGCAGAGGAACTCTAAGGATGGTGCTTCGAAGAACTCTTGGCCACATCACGAACTTGTCAATTGGCAATATGTTGAGGAAGAGGCGCCAATCATCTCTTGTTTTCTTGTCCGCAACCCAGCACTCAACCTGTGAACAGAATCCAAAAGTGCCTCCTATATAGAAGAGTGGGTGGCTCCCGAATATCTGGCTAGCTGAAGGTAAATCCTCTTTGGGTAGAAACTTGATTCTCACTCCCATCCAACATTCAAGGACGATCATGGAACCGAAGAGAGGTCCTCCTAGGCAAGCTGAGCTAAGCCCTTCATAGAGGTATGAAAGGACCGCTTGAGAAATAGACAAACCCCGCCACAACCCACTGATGATATTGAGATTTTGGATATCTAGAAGGTGGTCAGTGGTGGTAAAAAGGAAAACCCCACACAAGCAAACCGATGTAGCTTTGGCTATGGCTTCGAATCTTCCGCTCTTATTTTTACAATAGGCGGTAATCCATTGAGCCATGGGAATCAAATGAATGTGGCGTGGGCTGATCATTGTCCTAACATCCTTTGGGTTGTGTATGAAATCCCCTAGAATAAGAGAAGGGTCTATAGGTTCAATCGTGTGACACACTAAATCCTCATCCCCCACCTGACTCTTAGGGAGGGCTAGGAAGGTTTCTATCTCTTCTAATAGGACAATGGCTTCAAAGGATGGGAAGAGGAATGTGTGTGTTTGAGGATGCCATAATTCCACAAGGGCTGAAATGCTAGGCCAATCATATGGAAGTTTTTAGAATTTTTTGGCCAAGACTAATAAGGGTTGGAGGTGCCATGCCCTAAGGATTGAGAGGACTTCTAAAGGAAGCTCTTTTATCATGGGAGCCACCCACTTCAAGTTGGAGTAACACCTTGGGCCAGGAAGAAGCTAGAGGAAAAGGAAAAAGAAGAGGAAGAAGAGAGGAAGATCATGATAAAAATGAAAAGTGTAGAAATTAGTAAATCTTTGAATCAATTGTCACTTACCTCTCTTGAAGAACTTGAGCTTAGATGCTTGGGGATGGAGGTTAGCCTCTACAGCTCCCCATGTTCTTTTCTAGTTACTTTTGGTCCAGTGTTGACCCTCCCCTCCATGGCACTAGCTTCAAAACTCCTTTTCATGGTGTCTTGTGAGTGTTTTGATGGAATTTCTGAACTTGTAGTAGAGAATTGGTGAGAGCTGTGAATTTAGAGCTTGTTCCTATTCATAGGGGATTGATTTTAGTATTCGAGTGTTAGGATTTGGGTTGGGTAGCCTTATCCTAAGTTTAGAAGAGTTCTAGTGCAGATTAAGGCTCCTTTTCCTCGAGTTCAGACTCTCACGGGAGAGTCCTTCTCAGATTGTCTCAATTTTTGCACTAGCGGTCTATCGTAAGACCGCCAGAGCCTTCTGGCGCCCTAATGTTGGACCGTCATTTCCCTTCATCCACCGCCTTTTTTCTAGCATTCTAGCGGCCGAAGATATAGCCGCTAAATCACCCTGGCGGTTTTACATTAGACCGTTTCATGGTTTTCTGCAGGTTTTAGATAACTCTTTCTGCTATCCTTTTTGTCAAACCTGCCACGCTCTCTCTCCCTGTCTCTCACTCTGTCCTCCTGTCTGCATGCCATTCAAGCATTCACATCATCCACATTCATATTTTCACAAACAAAATAAAAAACACCAAAAAGATTTCATTCCATTATCAAAGGTCATGTACAAATGTGCATCCAAAGAGAAAGAGAGAGTAAAAATAGAATCACTCGGCCGGTCTGTCCCCCGGGCCATCAGTGTCGCCGGAGCCCTTATGCCGCTTCTCTGGTGGGCCCATGGATGTGCTACCCTCCTCCCGTCGCCGCCTCCTCTCTGCCTCCTCGTTCCTCTGATGGCCGGAGGAGCTGGTAAGAAAGTTTGCAACCGAGCCACTATGTGCACCACTCCTTGCTCCGCCCACTGCACCGCTCTGGGATGCGCTTCGCTCCAGCCCGCGGCCTACCATCCTCAAAGCTCTCTCCATCACTCGCAACTCGATCCTCAGATCGTAAGCCTGGTGTCGCGCCTTTCGTGCCTTGGTCCAGTAGCGCTCTAAGTCAGTCGCTCCAGTCCGAAGTCTCTCCGCCTCTGCTCGTGCCTTCTCCAGCCCTGCCCGGAGATGAGGGACCTCTACTGCCTCGGCCCGAGCATGCTCCGCCTCAGCCACCGCTACGGTCAGCTCTCTCGCCTGCATTTAGCACTCATCACATTTAGGCATTATGCATAATCATAAGCATTTAAGTCTAAGGGGACTCAGTTGGTTTTGCTTACCCTCTCCGTAAGAGTGGCCTCCGCCTCCTCAGCCCGAGCGACTGCCCAAGCACAATCAGCATCCCGCTCAGCCCTGCCTCCCGCAGGCTGTGACGAAGAGGATGGTGCATTCGGTCCCGCCCTCTGTGCTCCCTCAGCTCGCTGCATTTAGAGGTCAATGTCAGTCAAGTTGCATAAGTATAAGCATAAGCATAGGCATTAAAGTCCAAGGTTTAGGAAGTTTACCAGAAGCTGCAGCGCTACCTTGTACTCATCTCGCTGCTGGATGGTCGCGTGTAAGAGCCCCTGGAGCTCCGCAATGCGTCCCTGCGGGTCTAGCTGCATATAGAAAGTCTATGTCAGAGCATATAGGAATAATTTAATAGATAGAATTTGAGTTTAGAAATCATACCGGTCGTCGGACGCCGCAGAAGACATGGTCTTCATATCTGTGGGCGTAGGCCTTCAGGTAGGCCTCATCGCTGTCGGCACGGGTCCGCACCACCCGGCCCCTCTGAGTCCAGTCTCTAACCTGCTCGGCCACTCGAGCACTCCAATCGATGTCGCCACTAAGACCCTTTGAAGATCCCCCGGGGTGCTCATCGTCTCATCCGGGGAACTCCACCTCAGGCTGGTGTAGTCCCCTTGTCCTCAAGATGAGCCTGTAGTGCAGGGGCTCGACAATGTGGATGCAGTGCAACCAGATGTCCCATCCTCTGTACGTTAGGGAAGCCTCCACCCACGGCTGTCCCTCGTGGCCCTCGTCCCTGTATGGTGTCCAGTGCACCTGAAAAGGCGATCGAGTTTAAGTCAGCATGTAGAAGCATTTTAAGCATTTAAGAGTTTAGGATTTAGAAATTTATCGATGCATAGGGGAGCGAGATAATGTCGTCCTGGATAGCCCGGGTCAACCGCTTGATCGACCCCATGTCCCTGGCAACGACCCACCGTCTCGCGATGGGGATCCGCTCCTGGTGTAGCTCTGTGCCTCTCCCCAGGCCGGGGAGGTATAGGAAGCTCCATATCTGCATAAGCCATGTCACTTGTCAATATTTTAGTAAGTAGCAATCATGATCATAAGCATAATTAAAAGGATTTAGCATTTAGAAGTACTTACCTGTAAGAAAGGCGAGAAGCCACCCATCATCGTCTACCGGTCGGTCGTGCTGAGTTACTCGAACAGAAAGGCTAGCACAACTGCTCCCCAAGCATATCTCCCGACCCTGTCCAGATCTCTCAATAGTGGGAGGAGTCTGACGCTCACTCCGTCGGCTCTGGTGGCGAATAGCAACTTCCCAAATAGAAGGATCAGGAAGCGCCTTAGAATCCTATTTCCCTCTGGTCCTGCCTCGGCTGCCACTCTAGGGCGAATTTGCTCTATCACTCTATCAATATGCTGCTCGGGTAACTCTCCCATTGAAATGGCTACTCCTCTTAGCCCCAGGCTCTCCTGGAGCATCCCTCGTGCTAGCTGGGACGAGTGGTGTCCTGGCCTCATCAAGTCCAGCCCAAGCAACTCCTCTGCCATCGGTTGGTAGTCGTTGTATGTATAGCATGTCACTGCTGCTCCGTGCACCCGCAGCCCGTAATCGTCGCCATATCCTCTAGTGTCGGGATCATGTGCCCCCAGAGGAAGATGAATGCCCTGCTGATCAGGTCCCACCTCTCGTGAAGTGCATACAGCAAGGCTGTGTCGACTCGAGTGACCTCTATGCTCAACACCTCTCCGAAGCCCATAGCTATCAATCTCTCCCTCTGGTAATCGGGCAGTGCTTGGTACACCGTCCGAACCTGCAGCCATGAGATCCTCGTCCGTCTTTTCCCCTACACACATGTAGAACATAGGTTAGTCGTTGCATTTGTTTAATTTCATTACATTCAATAAGAATAAAACACCAAAAAAATTGAATAAACAAAATACAAAAATATATACATTCTATCTCTGGTTCCTCTGGCGGACCAAGGGTGGAGTGCCACATTCTGTAGCAGTCACTGGAACTACCGCTACGCTTCTCACGATTGGGCATTTTTCACTTAGTTTCTTCAAGTGCTGGAAATGGCCCCAAGGGCCTACAATCGTCTCTAATGAGTCCCCAGATTCATTTTTTACCCCATCCCACCACATGCAACCATTAAAATCGTAAAAAATGGGGTTTTAGGGCGGTGTCCTACCTCGGACGACCGGCCGCCCTTCTTCTTCTCCGATGTCTCCTCCATCGCCGTGGCTTCCTCCTCACCTCCAGCAGCCTCTTCAGGGTCCTCTGCAGCCTCTATGGAGTGGGGAACCTCCTCCCCCTCGGTTTGGGCCGCCGGCCGTTCTTCCATCGGTGGGTCCTCCGCCGCCGGGGGCGACGTTCTCTCCCTCGCTAACTACCATTGAAGGCGTTTTATGGCCTTCTTCTTATGCATCATTGCGGTGGTCGCCGGTGTACGGTGGTCACCGGAGTGGCTGGGGGAACCGCTTGGTGTGGTCTCGGTTTGGGGCATTTGGGTGTTTGGTACGAATGAGTGTTGAATGGGGGGAACCGAACGATCGGTTTATTTTTTTTTGAACGCCCAGGAACGTGAGACCGTTACATGCTTATGGCGCACCTCCCTTCAACCGTTTCTTATCTGAGCCTCCTTCCTCGAAGGATGTGAACCGATGTTCTATGGCGGTCCAAGATTTGATCGTCACTTCCTTCTGGCGCTCCTCTATAAGACCATTTCTGTCTTGAACTTGATTGATGATTATTTTTGCTTTGACCATTGAGCTTTCATGATATATTTATGCTGACAACGCTTCATTATATTATCTCATGGTGATGTTGATACTTCATGCCTATTCTTATGATCATGATTGATTGATTATGGCTAACCCTTTTTGAGCAACAATCATGAACGCCATCACACCATGTTATAGCTCACCGGACAGGTAAGTCAGGTAAGTATTTCGATCCCTGGTCCCTTATTGCATTACTATATGTTACCTTATGATATATTACCTCGGGAACTAGCTGGTCATTCATGTGTTCCAGGATTTGATGTTCCCCTTTAACAAAAACGATGATGATCTAAGTTCACATGTTTAATCGTTGGATAGGCCGTTAGGTTGGCCGAGTTGGAGGACGATGGTTCTATCTTGCATGCCGTGGTTGCAGATAGTTTCTTGACCCTGATTTGTCTGGTCTAGCAATACTATTCTCGAGTATCTTGTTATTTTATTCTTTCTTTACATTTATTTTGATGATTTCTTTATTTTAGCCAGCATGCATCATACACATTTTTTTAAGTATTCACGTGCCCTCATCTGTCTAGAACGTCTTCGTAATGGTGGATAACTATGTATCCATGATCTCGAGCAAGGAGAATTATTTCACTCTGACTTGGAAGGTTTCCTTCGGTCTGTTTGCTTGGTCTGGTTAGCTGAGGATTCCTGTCTAGAGTTTAGTTAATCGTCTCTTTACTTTTCCGTTGCTCTGGTCGCTGGCCGTGTTTTCCTTTCCTTAGTTGCTAGTTCCTCCAGGCATGTGTCGTTCAGTTTGCCGTTCCTTGTGATTTAGTTAGAAGTTTTCTGGAAAATTCCTATCGCTCGTTGGTTAAGAACGGGTGTCATTCACCTTAACGCCCGCTTTTCAGTCCACTCCGCTTAATTTTCTGTTTCATCTCCATGTTCCATGTCGTTTTCACTTCACCTCCCCTCATTCCCCTGCGAAGAGGACGTTAAGGAGGGGCATATGTTGACACCCGTTTTATGACCAATAAGTTGGGTCATTTCCTTGCTCATCTTTATGATGCTCCGAGTTGTTCACCCTTACTGGGCCTTCTTGGTCAGTTTTGAGGTCTATTTCTTGGGTCACCTCTCCTTGGTTGGGTCTCGCTCCTCATTCTTCATCTGTTAAATGAAGCTTAGCAAGCTTTCATGTTATTTACCACCCCATTGTCTCTAGAGGCCTATCCCTGGTGCGTTTGTTGACGTGTAGCGCTCCTGTCTTCGACCGCTTGATGATGCAAGAGTCCAAAAGCCAAGAGCCTTTCTCAAGCTTTATCTTATCTTATCCATTGAGCTTTATCGGTCTATCGTGGGACCGTCATATGCTTCTGGCGCATGAACCATCGACCGCCACCTTATTGTAGAGTCCTTATTACGAAAACTTCACCCGTTGTCCGTTTCTATTATTGGATAACATTGGGTGGCGGTCCATTCTTGGGCCGTCAAATGGCTCTGGCGGTTTATCGTAAGGTCGTCAATTCAGGCAGAGAGTTCTAGCAGGACTGCTCTTTCTCTGCTACGCCGTGGCCAAATTAAGAGTTTGATCTGATGATTTCTCCCTCGATACTCATCCTTAGAAGCTCTCGTTTGTTTCTATGGACTCTTGGGAGTATTATCTTCAAGGATTATATGGTTTTGGCCTAATTTCGAGTCATTATCCCTCCAACTCGAGCCTAGACTTTGAGGGTCTATAAATAGCACCCTTGACTTCATGGGTTGAAGAGGAGATTTTCTGGAGTTCGCGTCAAAGTGCTACCGCATCCTGGAGCTAGAACCAATCAAGGAGAATTGCTTCCCATGTCAATCTACCTCCTAAGTCCAGGGAGTATCAAGTTCCAAGAGGTTTTAGTGTTAATTTCTTCTTTAGTCCTCCCTTTCCCCCTCATAGCATTCAAGACATCTTCCCTCTTCTCCTCTCACGTTCCTCCATCTTCTGCATTCATTTTAAAGATCTTCCCATCTTTTAAAACGCCCCACAGGGGTTAAAAAAACCAACCTCCCAGGTATCCACCCTTTCAATTGCATGTTTTTAGTTTACTTTGCCTTATAGTTACTACACTTGTCTCCGGGCTAATTTGGGTTGTTTCTTTGTGTTCTCTACATGTTTTTACAGGTTTCACAGGTCCATAGCATGAGGCCCAAGTCTTCTGGCCGGCTGGAAGAAGTGGAGATCAAAAGTCCAAAAGTTCCTTTTCTACGATTCTATGGCGGTTGTATAGTGGAGCGCTAAGGTTCTCTGGCGGTTTATAATGAGACCGCTACTTTCTCTGGCGCACCAGTCTTCGACCGTCATTATTCACAGAAGTGCAGTTTTCTCTCTCCCGTGGGTGGGTGTTGCATCCACCTATTTCCAAGGTATTTATCTTAGCTTTGGCTAGTTTAATACTTTGGTGGCGTTAATACTTTGGTGGCGATCACTTCTTTCTAGTTTGGGCAGTAGTCTTCCCTCTCTCTTGATATCTCTTCTTTATTTGCTTTTACTTGCTTGTTCCACACCCACGGTGTGTGCTTTCTTTTATTCCCTTGATCCACGCTCCGGCGTGTGTTTTTCTTTTTCTTGCTTATTTCTGATAGAGATGGCATGCCCATGCTTAGATTCCATGTTGATTGCCTAGGTTCATGCTGCACATGTTCATAGGTTCATTGCATATTGCACTTTGCTTATTCATATTTCTATTGTTGACATCACATATTCATTTGCAAAGGAACCAATTAAAACCAACACTCCCATCTAGATCAGCCATTCTTACACAACATGTGGTATCATAGCCAATCTCTCATGATGTGGTCCAACAACCTTGAGGGATGGTGGAATGGTATCTAAGGGTCTCACGCCCGAAGGTCACTTTGTTAACAAACCACCCTTCTTTACTAGAACTAACTATCCATATTGGAAAAAATGCATGCAGGTGTTTATTCATGCCCAAGATCATGAAGTCTGGCACGTTGTAAGTAAGGGTCCTTACGAGCTGCCCGATGACGATGATACTTGGACCCGCGAGCAAATCAGGAGATCAACAGTAAACTGGAGTGCCAAGCACATAACGTAGTGCTTTGTCCACCCTGTGGAGTTTTCAAGGGTATCAACATGTACCACGGCCAAGGAGATGTGGGATCGTTTAGAGGTAATACACGAAGGCACCTCTGAGGTACGTGAAACCAAGGCCAACATGTTGATTTTAGAGTATGAAATGTTTAGAATGAGGCCGGATGAATCACTATCTGAAATGTATGATTGTTTAACTCTGCTTACTAACAGTCTAACTGGTTTAGGAAAGAGTTACACAGAGCAGGAAATTGTGAGAAAGATTCTTCGATCATTAACCCCGGCTTGGCATACGAAAGCTACTGTGGTTAAAGAATCCAGAAATCTGTCAACCACCAAGGTGGATGAAGTCATGGGGTCTCTCATGACCTATGAGTTAAATCTCAAGAGCAAAGGAGTGGAGGTAAGCAAGAAAAAGTCCTTAGCTCTAAAAGCTGGACCTAGTGTAACGTCTTGGATTTTTCGGATATTGTTCAAATCCGGATGCGCAGGTTTCGGATCGCTTTTGGTGGGTCCCGGATTGAGTTTCGTGGTTTACGCATATTTTTACCTGTCAAATCTTCGGAACCCTGTACAGGGTGAACCGATGCGTTGTCAGGCTCCGGGATGTTGCAAGCACGTTGTGCATTTTCTGAGGATCGTGGGGAGTATTTTTCCCTATTTTCATATTTTTTAAAATTTAAAAATCCCAGATTTTTCCTATTTAAACCCCCACCCCCTCTCTCTTCTCTCACGCTCTCTCTTTCTCCCCTCTCTTCTCCGGTGGTTGACGGAGCGAGGCGGGGGCGAGGTAGAGGCGACGCGGGCAAGGAGCGAGCGCGGATGGGTGAGGATCGAGGCGGTGGAGGCGCGGCGAAGCTCGGCCGCGAGTTCGGGGCGCCGTGGCGGTTCGTGCGGCGTTTTCTTAGCGGATCGGCATCCTCGGTGTGCAGAATCTTTGGTGGAAGTAAGGGGATGGATCCTTAGCCCTCGTACTTCTTTTCCCACATTTTATAGGCTGAGGTGAGGCCGAGAGTGAGTTTATTTCACTCCGGGGTCAAAATCGCATGTTTGGAGTGAGCGGCGATTTTTGGCCGATTCGAGACCCGATTATGGTTTTGATTTGGTTTTTTGATAGTAGGAATGTCCGGGGATGAATTCCCCTTGTTTCCCCCTTTGCAGAGAGGCGAATGGGGCGTGGAACCGAGCTCACGGCGGAGCTCGGTCCGTCTCTGTAAACGCAGGAGACGGCCACATAGGTGGCCTTTTGTGCCCTGGTCTGGGCGACCAAGACCCTGGCCGCCCAGGTCACTGGGCGGCCAAAAGTCTGGCCGCCCAGGGGTGTTAGGCGACTAGGACCCTGGCCTCCCTCACCTTGCAAGGCCAGGTCTGGGCGGGCAGGTCGATGCCGCCCAGCCCTCTGTGCAGCCAAGGTTGTGGCCGCCCAGGCTAAGGGGAGCCCTGGTGCTGGGTGGCCAAGTGTTTGGCAGCCCAGCCCAGTCAGCCCTCGGGGTGCCGTGTTTCGCGTTCCCTTGCCCTGAGGTGTCCATATGTGGTACGGTTTTGCATGAGAGGTGCCCGCACGACTCTTTGTGACCCGGGCTTCCTGTGTGGGTCATCATGGGCCATCCCTGTGGGAATTTGTGTCTGTAGAGGGTGTTTTCCCCGTCCCGAGTCATCGTGAGTTTTCTTAGGATTTGGACAATCGCGTGTGTTCTCGGGCTTCCGTGCATTCGTTGGATTGAGTGGTGTCCCCGCACGTCGTAGCTTCTTCAAAAATTGGTTTCCGTGTAGGCCATGCGTATGGCCTATGAAGTGTGAGTCTTATGACCCAGCATGTGGCTGGGGGCTTTCTTAGGTTTCCCTTCTAAGACAATCGAACTCGGCGGCCCTGAGCCGCCTTGTAAATTATTCTACCGTGGTTTCTGACCTAGGGGTAGGCCAGATTGACGACATGGAGTCATCTCGGTACAACGTTCTTGACCCGAGTCTCGTGACTCAAGGACCGTTTGATTTAGTAGGTCTAATGGACCATCCATAGTTTGGTGGCCCTGAGCCACCTGTTACTCCATGTTACTCGCGATGGGTGCATGCGTGACTTTCCGTGTTCATGTTAGTGACTCCCCACTAGTCGTAGCCTTCTTACAGCAGGTGTGTGCTGACCCACCAGGGAGTGGTGGAGCGGCTTACCCGAGAGAGATGGTTCTTAGGCTGGTTACCGTAGGGCCCCTTCGCGCAGTCAAAGTCCGGGCTTGGGGGAAGAACTAGCTAGAGGATCTGACCTGGGGCGCATGGTCTGTGTGTGCACACGTGGTTGGGGGCGTCGGACCCGCGCTGATGAGCGTGACCCCAGCTAGTCGTTGTTCTGTGTTCCTAGTTACTGTACGGTGTCTTAGTTTCCGCCTGGGACATCGCAGGGAGACACATGTGAAGTCCCGCGATCAATGACACCCAAGAGGGGGGTGAATTGGGTGATAACAAATTTTACGAAATTTTTTTACCCTTTTTACAAAATATGTGATAAACAATAATTAACTGATGATAACTAATTAACCAATTCTCTCAAACTTTCCGTTCATACACGACCATACAACGAAAACAATCAAACCACACAAATAACACACAATACACAGCGGTTTTTAAGGTGGTTCGGATGCAACGACGGTAATCCTACGTCCACCCCTCATCAAACCCGGTGAGGCTTCACTCGGGGATAAAACCCCACACGGAGATGACGCTCCAACCACACACGCAGGATGACGCCTGCCCACACACACGGGGACGTGCCCCAAAACATACACACACACGGAGACGAAGTCTCCAACACGATCCAACAAGCGGATCAACAAGACACACACACGCTGCGACAAGTGCAGCACTCCACACACACAAACACTAAGATCTGGATAAATCCACACACACGCGCAGATATGAGAAGACCTACGCACACACGAATCAAATACGACACACACACACACACACACTACCACAGATCCAACAATGATCCACACACACACACGAGTTTGTAGTTCATAAGAAACACAAATCTGAAACTATAAAGCACAAAACACCAATATGAATAAACCACAGTTTAGAAAGCTCCTGATTTAGGCTCCCCCTGAGTGTGTGCTCTGGATGTTCACGTTGATTCCTTCTTCACTTGAACAGCTTGAGACTCAGCTTGAATGGTCTTGTATTTGATGTAGATCTTCTTGCACGGAGTACTGTTCACGGCTACAGTACCCTTCCTTCTTCCTTGGACAAATCCTTGTATCTTCTTGATGCTTGTGAGCTTGTTCTCTTCCTTTGAGATTGCTGACCTCAAATGGAGCTAGAGTACCTTCAGATGATGCTTGAATGGCTCCTCTTCTTTGTAGCATCCTTCTTCTTCTTCCCTTGGATCACCTTAAGTTGATGAAGAGGTGTATGGATGTAGCTTTGAACCTTGATTGCTTCTACACTTTCTTGGAGGTAGATGGCTTCAGAAATACCTTGAATGGGTTGGAGATAGATGAAGAGCTTGCTGCACGAGGTACTGTTCACGGAGCTACAGTACATCTTCTTCCTCCTTGGACAGCCTCCCCTTTGGATATCTTTGATTATTAGGGTTATGACTCTAATAGGATGTTTTATAACCCTTGGAAGGTCAATGGACAAGCCTTAGACCAGATCTACAAATTCTAGAGGGTTTGGTGGCTTTGGGATTAAACAATAGCAAGAGGAGATGCTTCTTTCGAGATGGACAAAAGTCAATATTTGTGGCTTATCGGGCCTGGCGGTCGACCTTCGGGGGCTGGTGGTCGACCGCTACTGAGAAACCTGAAGACGGATGGTTCCTGGGAATCCCGGTCGACCGCTACTGGGCTGGCGGTCGACCGCCACTGAGAGACAGGTAGACTGGGGGTTGTTGGTAGGGGCGGTCGACCGCCCCTGTGCTGGCGGTCGACCGCCAGCTGGGCAGACCCCGAGTTTTCTCGAGTCGGTCCGTTAACCCCTTCAGCTCCATCGCTTAAGTCGTTTAGCAGCCCGTTCATGTCTGTGGCATCACCCTTGACAGTTTAGAAGGTGTCAACTGAGTCTTTGACCTTGGGCTCTCTTGGCTATGCTTCTTGGTGCATTGACCTTGGATATGTGACGAGCCGAATATGAAGTGTCGAATTTTGCTTGTAAAAGAGATTTGCATCCTTGCTTGGGCGCTATCAACAAGCTTTCACTTTTGCCATCTCCACTCCAATTCTCGGCATATCTGTCATGAAAGCACATCAAGTAGTTTAGTCATATAAGTGCATCAAGTAGTTTAGTCATATAAGAGTGGAAAAATATCAATGACTAATAGTGTTTAGTCATTAACAGGATGATGTCGAAAGACCCAAGTAACCACATGATGACTCCAATGACCACATGGGCACTACAATAAAGAGGTTATGAAACCTCTTGCCTCTTGTAAATATGAAACCTTTTCCATCTTGTAAAAACAACAAGATCACCCATGGAACAAGACCATATGACCATGCATTCAAACAATCATGTTGTAGCCTCAAAAGCCATTTGTCAACTCAATCATATTTAAACAACAACATGAATGTACATAGTCAACAAGAACATGTGCAATCAACCATAAATTTAGTTAACATCACGTAATCACATATTAAGTTTAGTTATCATCAAAACCATAACTTAACAATCGCAATAATCATCAAAACCATAACTCAACAATCTCCCCCTTTTTGATGATGACAAACTTATTGATGATGACAAACTTAATGATAAACTTATTAATGATGATACAACAGAGTAGATACAACAGAATGGCACATATATTCGTATCCCCCTGTCACATACAATCATCAATTTTTCTCCCCCTTTGACATAATCAAAAGGCGGGATAATGCAACTATTTCTCCCATAATAGTAGTATCAAGCGAGCTGGAATAAGCCAAATAAGGAAGAACAAGATTAACTCCCTTTGAAACATCAATAGCCCATCATATCAAATCAGAAGAAGCAAGGGTAAATCATAGACGAGCAAAGCAAGATGATGCTAATCAGAAGAAACCAATTTGTGATTATTCTCACAAATCAATATGATACCATCTAAAGTAAATACAGTCAAGCATGTATTGATACCAATTGAAGGTGGTAATTGGCCTCAAGGATATAAACCAGTGGAGGAAGATGTGCACAAGATGAGGTGTTCAGCAGAAAAGCATTCACAATCTAGATCCCATGGCAGATTTTCACAACAAGCAAGAGCAGGAGGGCATATCAAAAGGATTTTCTCTGATTTTCAAATTTTCTGATTTTTATATTTTGGTTTGAAATACATGAAATGCAACACATGCAAATGGTGACTCATGAAGTGCACACAATGCAACCAAACAGTTACATATAAATATACATGCAATCTCCCCCGTACATATGGAAGAGGGGAATGGGTATAAGAAAGATGCAAGAGAGTCATGCTAACCGGAATGCACATGTGTAGCACATGGGAGATTGTGAAATCATATAGGAGATTCATGCAATTGCTAAAGTAGTCAATCAACTTTCTGAATACATATTAAATCAAATTTCCAGATGTGTAAGTGAGTAACATGAAAAATGATAGTTGTAATATGGATATTCAGATTTTCAGATCAACACAAGGAGACATTTTACAGATTGCACTTTAAATTTTGAGAACAGCGTATTGGAGGCTACGCTCTACCACAATGAGTTTTCACCAACATTTTTCAACTCAACCAATATCACATGATAGTCAGAATTTTTCAAGAGTGATCAGGTTCAAATAATTCCTTTTTACACGAGTAGACGCATGGAGCTCATGCCAGAATCCCCGGTTACTCAGAATACTGAACCATTTCACCTCATTTTGAACAGAGACACTAGTCAACACTTTTCAGATATGAACCACATCACGTCTCAGGTGACATGTGCCCAGTTTACTCAGTGAGACCGAGCATTGCTCTATCTTTCATTTTCATCCTAAATTTTTAAACAGGATAGGTAGGCAGCTTTTTCCTCAACTGTCTCTTCAACATACATGCAGCAAGTTTAACATCTCGAGAGTGTTGAAAAGAAATTCATATATCCTTATATTTAACACTCATTTTCACATTTTGTGCATGAAGTGTGCGAATTTGATTCAGCATGTATACCGAAAATATCATGAACTCATAACAGGGCAGCTCCCCCTAAATAGATGCACTTATGAAATAAGAACTCCCCCAGAGTGTACGACATGAAACACTCCAATAATGACTCAAATATAACATTATTTATCAAGAAGACATAAGGCCATAGAAATGCCAAGGGATGGGGTGAATAGCATATAATATCAAGCAAGCACATAGAGGGAATGTATGCAGCATGCAATGCAAATGTGCTGTTGTGACTCCTCTGCGTTGATGATGTTGACAATAGCTTTATTTCATTGGCAACAGTTTGTTTTGATTGATTAGCAACTGTTTATGCTTTGATGAAACTATCTCTGTCAGATTGTGTATGTGTTCTATGCAGTAAGAGTCTATACATCGTCATGCACACACACACAGGTCTACACATTGCACACACACAAGTCTACACACTCAAAGTCCATACATTGCATTGTTATGTTTGTGCATCGTTTAGAACATAAGCCTATACATTCACATGGCCTGTCTGCACGCTCAAGTCTGTACAGAGTTCTTGTCTGTCTGACCATCAAGTCTGTACATCATATGGCAAGTCTATACATTGCATGGCAAAGCCCGAAGTCTATACATTGGACTGTCTTTCTTAGCGTCTATGTGCATAGTCCATGCATTGCCAAGTCTACACATCGTCAGCCTGCTCATGCATCGTCTTGGTGGTAAGTCTGTACAGTGGCCAAGTTTATACATCCACCGTCTCACTCAAGTCTATACACTGCAGCCTTTGCATTGCACATACATTGAAGTCTATACATGCATCGTCTCATGCATTGTCTTTCAAGTCTATACATTATGTGCCTTGAGCATTCAAGTCTGTACATTGGTTTTGTCATGCACATAAATGTCCAAGTCTGTACAATGCTGCTACGGCTGTGCATCATTTGCATACTGTATACATGACACATAGCAAGTCTGCACAGTACACACACAATCTGTTTTGCTGAATGCTACTCAAGTCTGCACATTCGATAGTTGCAAGTCAGTACATCCATGTGTAATGTTCATAGTCTTGCATACGTGAAGTCTGTACATGCTTCAGTGTTGCATTCACTAAGCCTGTACACACCTCAGTCTTGAATATATGAAATCTGCACATGCCATAGCACTGCATATATGAAGTCTATACATGCTCCAGCGGTTGCCTTCATATAGGAAGTATGTACATCGTATAGCATGCATGTGTTCAAGTCTATACATTGCTGCTGAACGCAAGTCCATACATTGCACAAAGTCTGCACATTGCATTACACTTCAGCAAGTCTATACAATGTCTGCATTGCATATTATGAAGTCTGTACAAAGTGTTGACATTAAACTGATAAGTTCCTTTCGACTGACTGACAGGGACTAAAGTGCAAAGATGAAGGATTGGCTCGTGATCCAAGGAAGGATGAGGTGCCCAGATTGTGACACGTGGAAGTAGCCCAGCAAGGATGCTGCCATGTGGTCGAAATTTCTTCAGATCTGGCGAATTCTCTAGGTGGGAAATATGGAAGCCACACGCCTTATCCAAATTGCTGCTGGTATATATATGAAACCTTTTCCACCAGAAGAAAGCTGATCGAGTGGTGAAGTCCGAACAGAGAAACTGAACATCTGTAGCAGCAGAGTGCCACCGAGATCCACAGAGAAGAAAAGTAGAGAGAAGAAAAAGAGAAAGAAGAGAAGATTGAGAGAGATGAGTTGAGAGAGTTTGAGAGCTTGTGAATCAGTCTCTTGGTTCAGATACCAGAGCTGATACTGCTCATTCTGAGCTACATTTCTTTTGGGTTTTCCCATTTTCGTTTGCTTCTATTTTTACTTTTCGAAATTGTTTCTTCAAGCTGTGAGTCAGCTGTTAGCAGAGGTGCTGCCTCTGGACGGGTAAGCTGTATTCCCCAGCGGGTTTATAGAGGTGCAGCCTCTGGACAAGTTAAGCTGTAACTCCTCAGCAGGCGAGACTTGGTCTCGGACAGCAAGCTGTGTTGCTCAGCGGTTGTATGCCAAGCAGTATTGCCCAGCGGACGCAAGCTGTGTTGCGCAGCAGTAAGCCACAATTAGTTGAGTGTGGGGTGGACGTAGGTCTCCTGACCGAACCACCTAAAAATCTTGGGTGTCTTGTGTTTGTGCGATTGTCTATGAACTGGTGTGTGATTGGATTTCCTGATTATCTTCACAGTTTGATTCGCTTCTGTTCAGATCTAGCATTCTAGTTAGAGATATTGTAGATCAGCTTAAATTCCGCATTAGAGCCTTATATGTGTTTTAAAATTAGACACTAGATCTATTCACCCCCCTCTAGATCCACTCTCAGTGGTAATAGACTGCGTCCATCTAACATAACAGTTGGTATCAGAGCCTAACTCTTCTACAGGGACTTACAGCCCGAAGAGGAAGGTACAGATGGATGCTCGAGGGATGATCGCTGAAGGACACTCAACCACCAAGCCCCCTTTCTTCGATGGATCTAACTATGCATACTGGAAGAACCATATGCAAGTATTTTTGAGGGCGAAGGATTATGAGATCTGGAAGGTAGTCAGCAAGGGACCTTATGAGCTGTCCCCTAATGAGGAAGTCTGGACCGAGGAGGTGATCAGAAGGTCTACTCTAAACTGGAGCGCCATAAACGCTATTCAATGCTCTCTGCACCCCACTGAATTTTCTCGAGTATTAGCTTGCAGCTCAGCTAAGGAGATGTGGGATCCACTGGAAGTTATTCATGAAGGGACTTCTCAGGTTAGAGAGACGAAGGCTAATTTCCTTGTGTCAGAATATGAAGCCTTCAAGATGAAGCCAAATGAGACCATCAAGGAGATGTACTCTCGATTAACTATCATCACAAATGGTCTTAGAGGTCTCGGGAAGGCTCAGATAGAATACGATATAGTGAGGAAGATATTGCGTTCCCTGACTCATGCTTGGCATACTAAAGCTACAGTAATGGAGGAGTCAAGGGATTTGCGAAATACAAGGGCAGATGAGCTAATTGGCTCGCAGATGGCATATGAGATTAATCTGCCAAAGATAGAGGAAGCTGAAAAGAAGAAGAAGCCAATCGCTCTGAAAGCTGGTGCCAGCAAATCCAGCAAGTCCAGCAGATCCAGCTCTAGTGGATCATTATCCGAGGAGAGCCTGAATGAATAAGATATAACTCGCACTGAGATGGCAATGATGACCAGAGAGTTCCGGCGGTTCCTCAGGAAAGAAGGAGGACGATTCAGCCAAAAGAAGTATAGTGGCGGCCGAAGGGATAAAAGGTATAAACATAACCCTGCAAAGAAAATTGAAACTAATACTTGTTATCAATGCAGGAGGACAGGCCATCTGAAAGCTGACTGTCCAGAGAATCAGAAATACAAGGACAAGTCAAAGAAGAGGAACACGAAAGGGAAAGCTATGGTGAGTACCTGGAGTGATGAAGATGAAGGCTCCTTGAGCAATACCTCTGACAGTGAAGCCGAATCTGAAAAGCCCATTTGCCTTATGCAACAAGCTCTGAAGACAGAGAGGAGGATTCAGATGAGGTAACTTCTCGATTCGATAATTTTACTATTGCTGATTGGGTAGATGCCTATCATGAAATAGCTGATAAAGCAGATGACATTAGAAGGGAAAACATGCATCTAAGAAGAAAGATTAACTCCATGCAAAATGATACAACTCTAACTGATAAAATTGCATGTCTTGAATCTGAGAATAATAAACTCAAACTCACATGTTCTGAATTAGAAGAAATCAAGAATGAGTCAAAAGTCTCTAAAGAAGATAATGAGAGGTTAGAAAAAGAAGCTGATGAATGGAAGTTGAAAATTCAGAAATATGAAAGTGAGATAAAAATTATGAATGAAAAATATCAAGCTATCCTAAGTGTGAATACAGAACTGAAAAAATCCATTGAAGACATTCAAAAGGATAATGAGGACAAGCTTAAAACCATTGAGAAAATGACCCAAGGTTCAGATAACCTAAATGCTTTGTTAGGGTCAAAAGTCAACTTCAGAAAAGAGGGCCTTGGATTTAATTCTAGTGCAACAAAAAGCTTTGGAATGAAAACTATTTCATTTGTCGCATAAAAAGAGAAAGGACCTCTAATCAACATGAAGTCAAACATTTCAGTGAACAAAGCTGTAAATCTGAAAAAGCCCAGTGCTGAGGAGAAGGGCAAACAAAAGTTGAGTGAGCCTAGTAGAGCTAGCACATCCAAGCAAAATCCCAAAGCTCAGTCTCAGGTTAGGGGTTAACCTACACAGTCTTATAAACCACATGTTAAGGTCACCAAGTCTCCACCATCACCACCACCTCTGAAGAAGACCCAATACACACCTATGAATAGGTCAGCAGGGTCCAAGGTGTAGGGGAGGCAGAATGTTTTTAGAGCTCAACCCAAACATTTCTACCAACCTAGAGCCCAGTCCCACTTCTTTGCACAGTCAACCTATCCAAATAGGTCAGGATGGACTAGGACTCAAGGACGGTTTACAGGTTATGGACATCAGGCTACACAGTCCTATAAACCTTACACTAGAAATTGGGTTAATGGGTATGGCTCTTGGACACCTAGGAACCAACATTTCCACAGCCAGCCCAATGATTACTATGGCCAAAATTTCATGAATACACCCTGGCCAAGGCACTGGCATAGAAATAATCAATCTGTAAATAATCATGCTAGTGTCAACAAGAAAAAGCATAACAAAAAGAAATCTGGAAAATCCACTGAACAGAACTGTTTCAAACAAATGTGGATTCCTAAAAGTCTGCTTTCTTGTTTTAATTATTTTTCATCTTCTCTGGAGCCCAATCAGTCTTGGGTTCCAAACTTCTCTACCTGATTGTGTGTGCAGGTATGCCTGGCAGCCAAGAATAATTTGTGGTACTTGGATAGTGGCTGCTCCAGGCATATGACAGGAGATAAGGCCAAGTTCTGCATGCTGACAGAGAAACAAGGAGACCTTGTCACCTTTGGTAGCAACACAAAGGGTAAGATTGTTGGGACAGGTAAGGTAGGTAAGTGTACTACCTGTTGCATTGAAGATGTCATGTTGGTTGAAGATTTAGCATATAATTTACTTAGCATCAGCCAACTATGTGATAAAGGATGCAAAGTTCTTTTTGACTCTCAATGCTGCAAAGTTTTTGAA
Source organism: Amorphophallus konjac (assembly GCA_022559845.1). Taxonomy (NCBI): domain Eukaryota; kingdom Viridiplantae; phylum Streptophyta; class Magnoliopsida; order Alismatales; family Araceae; genus Amorphophallus; species Amorphophallus konjac. Next base: position 214,070,651 of record CM040121.1, read on the forward strand.
CCTGATTCCGAAACTGTTAAATTTTCTGGTAAAAGGATAAATAACACTTACATGATAGACTTAGATGATATACAACATTCTAACCTATGCCTTACTGCTAGCAGAGAGGACTTAGCACTTTTATGGCATCGTAGGTTAGGCCATGCTAGTTACACTGTATTGCATAAACTGAATAAGCATAGCATGGTTAGAGGACTTCCTGAAGTTTCCTTTAAGAAAGAAAATAAAATCTGTGATGCATGCACTCAGTCAAAGTTAACTAGAAAGTCATTAAATCTAGAACAGAAAATCTATTTTCTAAACCCTATGAGCTGATACACATGGACCTTTTTGGGCCAACCAGGTCTGTCAGCTTATCAGGGAGGAAGTATGGGTTTGTCATGGTAGATGACTTCTCTAGGTATACTTGGGTATATTTCTTATCACATAAAAGTGATGCATTCTCAGAATTTCAGGAGTTCTGTCTTAAGAAAAACCAGAAAATTGAAAATATTTTAACTGATCATAGAGGTGAGTTTGAAAACTCACAGTTTGATGAATTCTGAAGGTCAAATGGAATTCATCACAAGTACTCCTCACTAAGGACACCCGAGCAGATTGGAGTTGTGGAGAGGAGGAACAGAACCTTGGTGGAGATGGGTCGTACACTCTTGGTTGAAGGTGGTCTGCCAAGGAAGTTCTGGGCTGAAGTAGCAAATACTGCCTGTTATGTAATTAACAGAGCCATGGTAAGACCCTCTACCCAGAAAACACCCTATGAGATTATAAAGGGTAAGAAACCTTCTATTGCTCATTTCAAGGTTTTTGGTTGTAAATGTTTTATTCATATAAATGATAAAAGAGACCTTGATAAATTTGAACCTAAAGGTGAACCAGGAATTTTTCTTGGTTACTCTGAAACACCCGAGCATATAGAGTGTATAATCTGAATTCCAAAACTGTTGAAGAATCTCCACATATTGTTTTTGATGAATCTTTGGTAAAGTCTAATATTGGTCAATGCAGGAATGAAGACAATGGTGATATTCTGAAAGAAGGGAATCCTGCAGACAAATCCGAAGATGAGGAAGGAAATGAAGAGCATAATGAAGAAGAGCCTACAGTTCAGGGGGAGGTAAATGAAAATCATGATAATGAAATTGTCAACATTAGATATCTAAAAGATCATCCTGTAGATAATGTGATTGGCAATTTGCATGACCCTCCTAGGACTAGAGGCCACTTAAGAATTCAAAATGAATTGAATGCATATGCCTTTGTATCAAATGTAGAACCCAAGTCCATTGACTGTGCTCTTAAGGATGTGCATTGGATTAATGCCATGCATGAAGAGCTCAATCAGTTTGACAGGAATAAGGTGTGGCACTTGGTTCCACCTCCTGATCATGAAACAGTCATAGGGACTAAATGGGTATTCAGAAATAAAACTGATGAATCAGGGAATGTCATTAAAAATAAGGCCAGACTTGTAGCTCAGGGGTATAACCAGGAATTTGGAATTGACTTTGAAGAGTCTTTTGCCCCTGTAGCTAGGTTAGAAGCTATCAGAATCTTATTGGCTTATGCATGTTCCCTAGGAATAAATCTTCAGCAGATGGATGTAAAATCTACTTTTCTGAATGGGAAAATCAGTGATGATGTCTATGTGAGGCAGCCTCCTGGCTTTGAATGTTTAGACTTCCCCAGTCATGTGTATAAACTTCGAAAAGCTCTCTATGGTCTTAAGCAAGCTCCTAGAGCTTGGTATGACAGGTTGAGCAAATTCCTCACTGATAAGAACTTCACAAGAGGTGTAGTTGATCAAACCCTGTTTACTAAGGTAAGTCATTCAGACATTCTTATCATTCAAATTTATGTGGATGACATTGTTTTTGGGTCAACTAACCCCAAATTGTGTGAGGAATTCTCTCAGATAATGACTAATGAGTTTGAAATGAGCTCGATGGGTGAGCTCAAATTATTTCTTGGACTGCAGGTGACACAGTCAAAAGATGGTACTTTCATCTCTCAGTCCAAGTACATAAGGGATTTACTGAAGAAATACAAGATGGATAACCTCAAAGAAATAGCTGCTCCAATGGGTACCTCAACCAATTTAGATGAAGATCCTCAAGGTAAACCAGTGGACCAAAGGCTATATAGAGGTATGATCGGATCCCTTCTATATCTTACAGCATCTAGGCCTGATATTCAATTTGTAGTGTGTTTATGCTCTAGATTTCAGGCTAGTCCTAAAGAATCACACCTTAAATCTGTGAAAAGGATTTTTAGGTATCTATTAGGCACTCAAGAGCTTGGTCTATGGTATCCTGCTAGGTGTGAGTTAGAACTTCAAGCCTACACTGATGCAGACTATGTTGGGTGTCGAGTAGATAGAAAAAGCACTAGTGGCTACTATCAATTCCTTGGTGGCTGTCTAGTATCTTGGGCATCCAAGAAGTAACACACAGTTACTTTGTCCACAGCTGAAGCTGAATATGTTGCAGCTGGTAACTGTGCAGCCCAAGTACTTTGGATCAAGCACCAACTGGTTGATTATCAGATAAAAATGGAATGTATTCCAATCTTGTATGATAATACTAGTGCTATATGCCTTGCTAAAAATCCTGTTCATCATTCTAGGACTAAGCATATAGAGATAAAACACCATTTTCTTAGAGATGCTGTCAATAAAAAGGAACTTGAACTGAATTTTATTGAAACAGAAAAATAAATTGCTGATATCTTTACTAAGCCTCTTGGGAATGAAAGGTTTAAATTTCTTAGAAGAGAACTTGGCTTGTGTAAATTTCAGCATAATTAATAAACTCTCTGATGGCTTGAATAAACCTTGTGAATGTTGAATGTTGCAACAGACTCATGATCATGCATGACATTCATATTTTTTTTGGCATCACACTCATGATCATCATTGCATATCATTTAGTCATGAATGTGTCTAAGCTCTCTCTCATCTAAAACCACATGCATATAGACAGGGGGAGTATTGTTAGAAATTCAAAGTGGTCATCAACTTTATTGAAATTTGAATTCTTTGACCCTGAATGAGTTGAGTCTGACAATATGACAATCTGTTAGTCAGTTCTGATTCCTAAGCAATAGAAAATAGACTTCTTCATTTATAAGAACTTTAATTGCTTGAAGACTGACTTAATGATTTAAATTTTATAAACTTTAAAGTTTAAAGATTGCAATCAGTAAATAAGAAAGCTGAAAATTGATAAAGCTCTCAACCCTTATCTTATTTCATGTCAGACAAAGCCAATTATATCTGAAATCTAAAAACTCATCTAAAATCCTGTTAGAGAAGGCTAAGTATGTGTATTGTCCTTAAACAAGTCATTCTGAAACAAATAAAGGACAGCTAAGAAAGATATTGAAAAATATTGAAAATTAATTTAAAAAAAAATAACATTGGCAGAGCAATGACTGGTAAAATACTGAGAAACTAAGTGATCCATCAAAGAAATGGATAATGCTTAAGTCATGAGGTGTATTAGTTATCTCTGTATAAAATGATCAAAACAGTAGGGTGGTTTCACTGAGTACCTGGGGATAACTGGCATCTGATAAACGTGTACCCTCACACAAAAAGGTGTAAATCAGTTTTATTGAGTTTGATCATAGGCAGAATGGTCCATCATGTTGAGTATCTAGGGGTATTGGCGTCTGATAAACGTATACCCTTACGTAAAAAGATAAATGGTACCTGAATGCCCTTAATGAAATAATATTGAAAATGCTGTTCCTTCAAAAGAAATTTCAGGGATGTCAATTTGTTTAATTTCAATACATGACCTGGTATCTCTTAACCATTTTTTTACTGAGTTTATGAAAGTAAGATATTTTGAAACTGAATCTCTCATGCAAATGTGATTCTGGTTTATTGTTTTATCATGCACAGAAAACTTATTCATTGATTGTAGTGCATGAACTCAAAATTTATAACCTTTAAACCAGAATTCTATCTCAAAGCAGTTTCTAAATTCATATGATTGAAGACTCTGTGCTTTAGAATGCTTATTCCTGAACTACTTGTTCAGAATGTCAGTCAGATGATTTCTCTTGTTCCTTCCCTTGTACTTTCTTTCCCTCCTCTTTGTTGATGGCAAAGGGGGATAATTTATTGTGTGTTTGGTGAATTCCAGGGGGAGTGTATGCATCATATTATGGCATAGGGGGAGATCTTGTTGGCAGGGAGCTGTTTTCATTTCTCAACATGCATCCATAGCATCTGCATGACAAATTTGACTAATAATTCATGTCTTTCATCAAAATTACATATGTATGACATGATGTTGCTATTCCATATGATAGGGTGTTGCCATCATCAAAAAGGGGGAGATTGTTGTGACTCCTCTGTGTTGATGATGTTGACAATAGCTTTATTTCATTGGCAACAGCTTGTTTTGATTGATTGGCAACTGTTTATGCTTTGATGAAACTATCTCTGTCAGATTGTGTATGTGTTCTATGCAGTAAGAGTCTATACATCGTCATGCACACACACACAGGTCTACACATTACACACACACAAGTCTACACACTCAAAGTCCATACATTGCATTGTTGTGTTTGTGCATCGTTTAGAACATAAGTCTATACATTCACATGGCCTGTCTGCACGCTCAAGTCTGTACAGAGTTCTTGTCTGTCTGACCATCAAGTCTGTACATCATATGGCAAGTCTATACATTGCATGGCAAAGCCTGAAGTCTATACATTGGACCGTCTTTCTTAGCGTCTATGTGCATAGTCCATGCATTGCCAAGTCTACACATCGTCAGCCTGCTCATGCATCGTCTTGGTGGTAAGTCTGTACAGTGGCCAAGTCTATACATCCACCGTCTCACTCAAGTCTATACACTGTAGCCTTTGCATTGCACATACATTGAAGTCTATACATGCATCGTCTCATGCATTGTCTTTCAAGTCTATACATTATGTGCCTTGAGCATTCAAGTCTGTACATTGGTTTTGTCATGCACATAAATGTCCAAGTCTGTACAATGCTGCTACGGTTGTGCATCGTTTGCATACTGCATACATGACACATAGCAAGTCTGCACAGTACACACACAATCTGTTTTGCTGAATGCTACTCAAGTCTGCACATTCGATAGTTGCAAGTCAGTACATCCATGTGTAATGTTCATAGTCTTGCATACGTAAAGTCTGTACATGCTTCAGTGTTGCATTCACTAAGCCTGTACACACCTCAGTCTTGAATATATGAAATCTGCACATGCCATAGCACTGCATATATGAAGTCTATACATGCTCCAGCGGTTGCCTTCATATAGGAAGTCTGTACATTGTATAGCATGCATGTGTTCAAGTCTATACATTGCTGCTGAACGTAAGTCCATACATTGCACAAAGTCTGCACATTGCATTACACTTCAGCAAGTCTATACAATGTCTGCATTGCATACTATGAAGTCTGTACAAAGTGTCGACATTAAACTGATAAGTTCCTTTCGACTGACTGATAGGGACTAAAGTGCAAAGATGAAGGATTGGCTCGTGATCTAAGGAAGGACGAGGTGCCCAGATTGTGACACGTGGAAGCAGCCCAGCCAGAATGCTGCCATGTGGTCGAAATTTCTTCAGATCTGGCGAATTCTCTGGGCGGGAAATGTGGAAGCCACACGCCTTATCCAAATTACTGCTGGTATATATATGAAACCTTTTCCACCAGAAGAAAGCTGATCGAGTGGTGAAGTCCGAACAGAGAAACTGAACATCTGTAGCAGCAGAGTGCCACCGAGATCCACAGAGAAGAAAAGCAGAGAGAAGAAAAAGAGAAAGAAGAGAAGATTGAGAGAGATGAGTTGAGAGAGTTTGAGAGATACCAGAGCTGATACTGCTCATTCTGAGCTACATTTCTTTTGGGTTTTCCCATTTTTGTTTGCTTCTGTTTTTCCTTTTCGAAATTATTTCTTCAAGCTATGAGTCAGCTGTTAGCAGAGGTGCTGCCTCTGGACGGGTAAGCTGTATTCCCCAGCGGGTTTGCAGAGGTGCAGCCTCTTGACAGGTTAAGCTGTAACTCCTCAGCAGGCGAGACTTGGTCTCGGACAGCAAGCTATGTTGCTCAGCGGTTGTAGGCCAAGCTGTATTGCCTAGCGGACGTAAGCTGTGTTGCGCAGCAGTAAGCCACACTTAGTTGAGTGTGGGGTGGACGTAGGTCTCCTGACCGAACCACCTAAAAATCTTGGGTGTCTTGTGTTTGTGCGATTGTCTATGAACTGGTGTTTGATTGGATTTCCTGATTATCTTCATAGTTTGATTCGCTTCTGTTCAGATCCAGCATTCTAGTTAGAGATATTGTAGATCGGCTTAAATTCCGCATTAGAGCCTTATATGTGTTTTAAAATTAGACATTAGATCTATTCACCCCCCTCTAGATCCACTCTCAGTGGTAATAGACTGCGTCCAACTAACATAACATGTGCAACTGATGCCAAACAAATGGATACCAATTGAATAAAGTGAATGCAGCTAATGCATGAGTACTGATGCAATGCAACTTGATCATATAGTAATGAAATGCAACATGCCAAGACAGAATGCAATGTGGTGCAAAACTTCTGATACCAAATGAATGAACTAACTTCAGCTAATGCATGAATTCATTCTAATGCATGCAACCTATGCCTAGATGAGCATGTGATGCAAGATGCAAATGTAGTATAGGAGGGCTTGATCTTCAAACCTTAAGGCAAATTTGACATTGGAGCATTCACATTATATTAATGTGTCAACAACATTTTTCATGACATGGCCTTTATGAATAAGGGTGCATAAATGATCAAAATTAAGCAATGCAACCTAATTTTCAGAATTGTTCAAAATCAGATATTCAAGAGCATTTCACAAGTTTTGAAATTAGAAATCATCCAGAAGCTACGTGTTTGAATCATTTGATCAGAAACTTATTTTTAATTTAAGGAACTCAGCTCAAGGATTCATTCATAACTCCACCAATCACAAGCCAGTCATGATTTTTAAAATCTGGTACGAGACGGAGATTTTAGTCTGAAGACCCAGCTCAACGCATAGGGAATGCTTCCAAGTGGACATAATCCACTCTTCCACAAACGCCATTTGATATACCAGATATGCAGTTAAATTCAGGTGTGGTTGTGTAATTCAAAATGAGAAATATTGAATACACACTTCTCAAGCCAGTTAGACAAGTTCATCACAGCAGACTAGTGAATGACAATTCAAGTTTTGAAATAATACCTGTCATCCTAAAGTGTCAACAAGTGACAAAAGACCATTGCATGAATTGACGAGGTTGAATTACCTTAGTTTAGATGACAAGATCGAAAGCCTTCATGTCACTAGAATCACCAACCTCACGAGGGTTGCTATTTCAGCTTTTGCTTTCTTACCTTTGTCTTGAGAATCCATTTTCTTCCAATGCCTTTCACCTGATTTGCCTTGGGTACTTACTTCAACACGTACAAGACTTTCACCACCTTATACTTGAGTTGATCCTGGAAGTTGTTCTGATGCGGGACAAATTGATGCGGGACGAGACACGGACACGACAAGCTCGCGGTTGTCCCTTAACGAGGGAAGCGTCGGACGTGCACGGTTGAGAAACCGGCAGTGAGCTAGGGTGGTCGGCTCTCACTTGTGCCCGGATCGGGTCACGGGACGGTCTCGCTCACTCTCTTGCAGCAGCGATGATATGAAATTATAGCGAGTTAGGTCCTAAAATATGCTCTCTAGCAGTGGCATAAACAAGCATATATGGAAATAAGCGAAATGGCAAGCAAGGAGCGAATACGATACCTCCACGCGCTCGGCGTGGGGACGACGGACCCGGCCGAAGTCGTACTCCCGGAACAGTTAATACATAAAGATTACAGCAATGAGTTACAGCCCACTCCACACAGGGAGGTAAAGGGCGACACAATGGGGTCCGGGAGGACCGATTTCTGGTTGACGGACGGCTTCTCGCGTAGCTTCGGCAGCACCCGAACTTGTTGCTGTGGGGCCCACGCGCTGTCCGGAGGGGCCGTGTGGGACCCGGTGGTACCGCTGTGGTGGTGGATGCCTGGATGAGCGCTCCCTAGAGTGGAGGCGCTCTGGTTCGCCGGCCGGAGGCCGGGCGGCTCCGATCGGCACCGGTCGGAACAACCGGCCACGGATCTACAACTTCTAGTTTTCAGCACGCGTCCCGGCGAGAACGGACGCTGCGATCAGCCCCGATGTCGGATCGACATGAAACTGGCGCCGTTGGAAAGCTAGCTTCAAATCCTTCAATTTAGGCCTAAAGATCTGGCCTGGATCTACACGGATCTGGGCTTTAATGAATTGTTGAGTTACTATTGTACAGTGATCGGGCTCTCAGATCTGCAGAGAACTTGTCTGAGAACTGCCTTTGACCGATATGTGAACGTCTGAATCTGAAGTGGTGGTCTTCAGAAACATTGTAGGAAATAAAGCTAGGAAAACGGAAAAATTGGTTTGGACAAGTTTGGATATGACTACGAATTGATAGGATGTTTGAACTGGAAGTGGGTCGGATCTGAAAATTGACTGAAAGCACTGTAGCAGAGATAGAACACGAATTTTGAAAAATGGATAGAGGGCGGATCAAAAATCAAAAATAATGGTGGATGTAGGGGATGATGGACAGAACTCCCAGTAAAATTGGGAGGGTTTGAAAAAATCAAAAAGAGGGTCAGAGGTGAGAAACACAGGGCTGCTGTCACTGTAGACAGAGACAAAACAGATCTGGGAATGAAAGATGCACGAAAATGGAAAAATACTAAACGAGGGATTTTGGACCTGAAGTTTTTTGTGGATGATGGGGTGGAAGATAGGAACACACCATAAAAATTGTAGACCACGAAGAGGCCGTGGCTGGTAGCAGAATTTTCGGGAAGACACCTTTATCCAGCAGGACAGAATACCGAAGACGGCTTCGCGGCGGCTCGAAGGCGGCACGAACGGGGGTGGCGGCGGCACAGATGATCACCGGAGATAGAGGGGAGGGGATAGAAGATAGAAATCACTCTAGAACTGGAGGTTTGAGGAGAGGAACCAGAGGAGAGAGGAAGGGGGCGCACCAAGCTTCAAGCAATTCACAAAATTTTTGATTTTTCACTAATTTTCACATGAAAATACAAGCTTATATATGATTCCAACCAAATCCAACCTCAACCTTTGGATCTAGGGGTGGGGATTGAAGGGCTGGAATGAGGTGTGAATAACACACAAAAACTAATAAAAAAATCAAGGGGAAGGGGGTGCACCATTGACCATGTGTAAGGTTGAATGGGGTAGGTGGCCAACCTATTAGAATGTTGACCCCTTTAACCCCATGTGTCCATATGACCAGCCCACCCTTCTAGATGTCCACCTAGGAAGGTTGACCAGGCCCACAAGGTGACATGGACCAATGGGAAAGGGCTGAGGGCCCCCTTGCTGGTCCTACTGCATAATTGCATAAAAACCCACACAATCCATGTGAATGACTCATTGGCTTATAAAGCCTTACATTTGCGTACATACTTTCCCAAAGATATAAACACAAACTAAAAGGACATAAATGCAAAAGAAAAAAGTACATGCTCGGTGTCGATTCCCATCAACTCTCCCCGGGTGGGAGGAACTCGACCCCGTCGAGTAGGGGTAGGGATGCTCGAGTACTCCGGCCGATCCGTCACCGTGCCACGTACGCAGGTACGCTCCACTCCAAGTGACCGTCACCTGCTCATTTCATATATACTCGATATGCACGAACTGCTATGGGCTAAAGGTGGACACTCCGAGTGGGGCACTCTCAAAAGGGAAGGAAGCGGCTCGAAGACTCACTAGGAATCACCGCTGAGTCCCTGTAGGTGACTGATCCGGGTTTAGATGTAGAACCGATCCCATACTCATCGAATGAATCCACTCGCCTCTTACTCATAAGAGAACGACAATGAGCTTACATAAGACACATGCAGACTCTCAAACTACACACAAACCATGCAAACAAACCACACAAGGAAAACACACCGACTCATATATGACCCTAGACATACCTAATGTTAGTCCGACCCGTACATGGGTGACGGCGGACCAGGACACCCGAATGTGTGCCATGCATGCATCTGACGTAACCGGTGGTCGACATCATGCGAAAATCCTAGACCTCCTAAGGTGGGCCATGCATGCATATGGGATGTGGATGTGGGAGGGCCAAGAGTATCTCCCCTAGATGATGGTGTATCTTGTAAGTGTACGGGCTTGGTGGGCATAGACGACCCGGCCCGTGGGGAAGGGGTGTGGTAGCGGACTCCCTCGAAGAAGTGAAGTGAATGTGGAGGGTCTAAGGATCCACTAGGGAGTGGGTCAAAGGGATCAAAGAAGGTATGACCCCTTATGGTGGGTTCCCACAAGTCACGGTCCCACGTGTAGAAGTTTTGAAGGTGTGGATAGTCACCTTCTTGAATTGTGACGGGTGGGACGGGGATTGTAGGCAAGAAGTATGATTCCTCCCTCGGACAAAAGGGTATAAATTCGGGCTCGTCCGGTAGCGGAAGAAGTAGGAGAACCTTCGTGGTGACACAACCCACGGTGCACTCGGAGGTAATGGACCCGAAGGCCGGATGGGTGAAGCTAAGACTAGCGGGTTGGTCAAAGCCTCGGGCCAAAAGATGCGTCAACTCCTATTGTGAATCTAATCCCATGACAAGATCGCCCAACGTATCAACATGGTGACGATATCGAAATGTGGTATGGAATGAGTTGACTGGCACTATAGGTAGGATGGGGTCCATGTATGGAAAGTGAGGTGGGACCAAGCCATCCTTGAGCCAACTAAAAAGTGGCTCGGCGATGTATAGCGTTCCCGTAAGAAACACGGGTGGCTCGGGGTGAGACGGCTCCAAGCATAATGGTTCCGAATGTGGAGTGGGCCGCTGGGGTTGAGTGACTGGACATACGAGGGTGATCTTACCGGGTAGGTAAGGTGGGTATAAGGTGCAAGTCCTCTTGCCCCAGTCAAGATTGGCTCTTCGTTCTCCTAACCATGTTTGCCCTAAAATGATGCATGAACCAGCAAGTGTGCCGATCCTGCACCATGCGCCATCGGTGTAGAGAACAGAGCCGATCCTCTTATAGAACTCAACACAAGCAAAATCACCATCGCGGACAATCTCGTCTGTCTTGGAGAGAGACTCCACGATGTCAAGAGAAACCCAATTATCCGACTCCCTATCGGTGAAATGGAGTTCCGTTGTGGACCCGTTGGGTAGAGCGACTTTCATAGTGAGAGGATTAAAACCAAGGGCTCGGTCCATGAGGACATTGACTTTGGCCATAAAGGTTGACCACTCGGATGTATGGTCTTGGGGAACGGCCATGGGTAGCGGACATGGACATGCATACACACGGTGACAAGACACTAGACCGACTATGCAAGTTTGGAATGCATGCACACTAAGGACCCTAGACGTAAACCAAGACTCGGTACGTGGCGGAGATAACCGATCCGGAGATCACTCGCGCAAGTGTGCAGCCTTCCCGATAGGCGTAGCCTAACGTTCGGACAACACCTTTTGATATACCGGGTTATTGGGATGCAATGCAAAGACACACTTTTTTTTGTTTTAAAACAATGATGACCCTAAACACGACTTAGACAATGACTAATGGCTAGACGTAAATGACACTCTTTTTTTTTCTTTTTGACACCCTAGACTCAACCTGTCTCTGATACCAAATTGATGCGGGACAAATTGATGCGGGCCGAGACACGGACACGACAAGCTCGCGGTTGTCCCTTAACGAGGGAAGCGTCGGACGTGCACGGTTGAGAAACCAGCAGTGAGCTAGGGTGGTCGGCTCTCACTTGTGCCCGGATCGGGTCACGGGACGGTCTCGCTCACTCTCTTGCAGCAGCGGTGATATGAAATTATAGCGATCTAGGTCCTAAAACATGCTCTCTAGCAGTGGCATAAATAAGCATTTATGGAAATAAACGAAATGCCACGCAAGGAGCGAATATGATACCTCCACGCGCTCGGCGTGGGGACGACGGCCTCGGCCGAAGTCGTACTCCCGGGACAGTTAATACATAAAGATTACAGCAATGAGTTACAGCCCACTCCACGCAGGGAGGTAAAGGGCGACACAATGGGGTCCGGGAGGACCGATTTCGGGTTGACGGGCGGCTTCTCGCGTAGCTTCGGCAGCACCCGAACTTGTGGCTATGGGGCCCACGCGCTGTCCGGAGGGGTCGTGTGGGACCCGGTGGCACCGCTGTGGTGGTGGATGCCTGGATGAGCGCTCCCTGGAGTGGAGGCGCGTTGGTTCGCTGGTCGGAGGCCGGGCGGCTTCGATCGGCACCGGTCGGAACAACTGGCCACGGATCTGCAACTTCTGGTTTTCAGCGCGCGTCCCAGCAAGAACGGACGCTGCGATCAGCCCCGATGTCGGATCGACACAAGACTGGTGCCGTTGGAAAGCTAACTTCAAATCCTTCAATCTAGGTTTAAAGATCTGGCCTGGATCTACACGGATCTGGGCTTTAATGAATTGTTGAGTTGCTATTGTACAGTGACCGGGCTCTCAGATCTGTAGAGAACTTGTCTGAGAACTACCTTTGACTGATATGTGAACGTCTGAATATGAAGTGGTGGTCTTCTGAAAAGTTGTAGGAAATCAAGCTAGTAAAATGTCAAAACTAGTTTGGACAAGTTTGGATGTAACTACGAATTGATAGGATTTTTGAACTGGAAGTGGGTCGGATCTGGAAATTGACTGAAAGCACTGTAGCAGAGATAGAACATGAATTTTGAAAAATGGATAGAGGGCGGATAAAAAATCAAAAAAAATGATGGATGTAGGGGATGATGGACAGAACTCCCAGTAAAATTGGGAAAGTTTGGAAAAATCAAAAAGAGGGTTGGAGGTGAGAAACACAGGGCTGCTGTCACTGTAGATAGAGACAAAACAGATCTGGGAATGAAAGATGGATGAAAATGGAAAAATACTAAATGAGGTATTTGGGACCTGAATATTTTTGTGGATGATGGGGTGGAAGATAGGAACACACCATAAAAATTTCAGACTACGAAGAGGCCGTGGCTGGTAGCTGAATTTTCGGGAAGACACCTCTGTCCAGCAGGACAGAATATCGAAGATGGCTTCGCGGCGGCTCGAAGGCGGCACGAACGGCGGCGGCGGCGGCACAGATGATCACCGGAGATAGAGGGGAGGGGATAGAAGATAGAAATCACTCTAGAACTAGAGGTTTGAGGAGAGGAATTAGAGGAGAGAGGAAGGGGGCGCACCAAGCTTCAAGCAATTCACAAAATTTCTGATTTTTCACTAATTTTCACATGAAAATACAAGCTTATATATGATTCCAATCAAATCCAACCTCAACCCTTGGATCTAGGGGTGGGGATTGAAGGGCTGGGATGAGGTGTGAATAACACACAAAAACTAATAAAAAAATCAAAGGGAAGGGGGCGCACCATTGACCATGTGTAAGGTTGAATGGGGTAGGTGGCCAACCTATTAGAATGTTGACCCCTTTAACCCCATGTGTCCATATGACCAGCCCACCCTTCTAGATGTCCACCTAGGAAGGTTGACCAGGCCCACAAGGTGACATGGACCAATGGAAAAGGGCTGAGGGCCCCCTTGCTGGTCCTACTGCATAATTGCATAAAAACCCACACAATCCATGGGAATGACTCATTGGCTTATAAAGCCTTACATTTGCGTACATACTTTCCCAAGGATATAAACACAAACTAAAAGGACATAAATGCAAAAGAAAAAAGTACATGCTCGGTGTCGATTCCCATCATGTTCTACATAAAGTAGTCCATCTTCTTGTAACAACTTGAGAGGGTTCTCATCATTTTTATCCTTGTAAGGTATTCTTCCAGTTGATTCAAGCTTAGCCCATCATCATTTGGATTTTAGGAGTATAATCTGCATCCAAAGACAGAAAGGTTTGATTTTTTAATTTCGATTCAAATTTATTAATAATGACATGATAAATAATTTTAACAACCAACACCCCTAGATAGTTCTAGATGCAATGCATACTCATGTGTGAACCTAAATGTTAAGCCCATATGACGAATCTGATGACTCCCCCTCAATGTGTGCATGACTGTGATATGCTCAGTAAAAATCTAATGCCATGTGCAGCCTATGACTGATTGACTCATAGTATCGGGTGGAGAACTTAGATCTGAAGATCACCTCACGCGTAGTGATAGCTTTCAGACAGGCGTAACATGCCCTTCCACATGTCACCACTTGATATACTATCTAGTCAAGGGTGGTGAAGGTAGGAGGATTGTTATGTATTATGACATGAATTCATAATATTCAATTTATGCATGACAGTACGTGAAGGTTTATGCAAACTCAGTATATGCAACGAGATTTATTGACGGTTTCAAAACTCCACTTCAACAAGATGCTATACGAGGATGATATGCACAAGGGTATGCAACTATCTATGGATGGAATGCATGTACAGACTCATGCATGATTACATAACTATACAGCACATGGTAAAACACGACATAACACTTTTAGTGGAGAGAGTGAGAGGGATATCACATGAGAAATCAAATTCAGTTTTTGATTTTTCTTCCAACCTTTCTTGAGTCACTTGACTCGTATGCCTTACCTTCTTGATGAAAATAGATGTCATACTTTCCATTTCCATGGCACTCCTGCAAAACAGATTTCTCAATTTACATTCTTAGGTACCCAAATCATCTTGGGTCCTTGTGGGTTAGCAGCATTCTTGGCACGTGGCTTCCACTCCTTAACAACATTCAAATCATCATCTTTCACAAGAAAATAATCATGCTTAACATTTCCAGATTTACCAAAGTGATGGTAGACGGCACGTGGCATCATCTTCTTTCTTCTCATGGGTTCTACTGATTTATGTGTGTGAGCATGATGTGTTGAGTAGGAGTTCTTTCTCTTCAACAATAACCAGCAGTGTGGAGTTGTATGACTCCTTTTACCACAGTGATTGCAATGCATGGAAGATTTTGGGGTGAATGCTCTCTTTGCATTTTTTAAAATAGCTTGGTTTCTACATGCTCTCAAATCATCATTCTTCATAATGAAACAATTATGCATAGCATGTCCATATTTTTCACAATAAAAACATGTGAGTTTCTTTCTAATTGGTTGTGTGTGTGTGGAAGAGGTATGTTCAACATGCATGGAGGTGCTAGCAGTATTTTTAGATTTTTGATACAAATTGATTTTCTTTATGGATGCATGTGTGTGTGCAACATGATTTTTCTTTTTCAGAATTTCATTTGATCTTTTTATTGTCTGTGAAGAAGATTGATTTGGGGACCCATTTGATGTACCGGCTATGTTTGAACTGTGCACAAAAGATGTATAAACTTTGTTTTCAAACTTCTTTTTGTTCACAGGATTAAAACCCAGCCCTTCCCTTTGAAAATTCACTTTCGTCCCCAACAATTTGTCCAAATTTTCTTGACCATTCACAAATCTAGACAATGAAGCATTCAGGTCAATAATCTCTTTCTCAAGAGATGCAATGTGCAATTCATAGGAAGGAAGTTTATTTTCACAGGAGTTGACTTGTTCATGTAAAGTAGTATTGATGGTTTTATGACTTTCAATTTCTTACAACAAAGCATGTACTTTTTCAGATTGATCAATATTCATAGATTTTCCTTTTTCAAAAGCAAGTAATCTTTCAGAAATAGTTCTATTCAATTCCTTTAGTTTCTCATTTTCTATTTCAAGATTTTTATCATGAGCAAACTCATTTTGACCATTGTTCATAAGACTTACTCTATCTCTCAGCTCTTTGTTTTCATTTTTCAAAGAAGAAATTTGATCTTTATGAATTTCAATGTCAAACACATGACCATCAATCAATTCCTTCAAGTGCGAGCATTCTTTACATGGAGAATCAAATTTATTTTATCCAACATTCTTTTTCAATTTTTTATTTTCAGACTTAACCTTCTCATATTTATCAGCAAGCTCATCATATGCAATCAATAACTCCTCATAGCTAAATTCATCTTCATTATCAGAATCAGAATTTACCTTTGAGCTTGAGTCAACTTGCTGATCACTCCCTTGATCACTCGTGCCTGCCACAAGACATTGATCTTCATGCCCTTCCCGACTTTGGTTAAGCCAACCAAGATATCCTTTGCGGATCTGCAATGGGAGACAAAAGGGAAACGATTAGAATCAACAGCAGCAATAAGCAATTTTAGAACCAAATAATTTTGATCATGTTTAAGCTTGGAATCTGCGGTCCAGATAGATTTATCTTTAGGCAACTCATAAGGACCATGTGAGATAAACTTCCATAGCTCAGGATCATATGAGTTGACTAGACTGCACATCCTTCCTAACCACAAATTAAAATTGCAACCATCAAACACCGGTGGAGAATTCAAAGTGTACATAATGGTAGTCATTGATCTGGATCACTCTAGATCGTTAGATCTATGTGATAGGATCGGTGCGATGGATACAGAGGGGGGGTGAATGTATCCCTCTTCGAAATTGCCCCAATTAAAATAATCAGAGTCAAAATATTGCGAAAATATAAAGACCCAAACGCTGTAGGCTGACAAACGAGTCAAGTGAGACAACCATCAAACATATAGCGCTCATGAAGCATCCTGCGAAGGGTGGTAGAAGATATGGAATAGAACGCCAAAGCAAACCATAGAACACCAAGATTTTTAGGTGGTTCGGTCCACAAACCTACGTCCACCCCTCACTCCAAGCCGGAGTGAGGCTTCCACTAGCACAAGCTAGAACTGCAGACTCAGTCTGCAAACAAGTGATGCCAAACAACTTGACCAGGGGAACAATCTCCCCTCTTCCTCCAAACCGGAGGGAACCACTAGTGACACACAGTCACTAGCAAACCAGAGACCGGGGTCTCTCTTCCTCCACCCAGGAGGGAACCCACAAGCGACACCCAGCCGCTTGCAACTGGAGGACCAATCCTCCCTTCCTTCAAACCGGAGGGAAACCACTAGTGACTCACAGTCACTAGCAAACCAGAGACAGAAGTCTCTCTTCCTTCAGATCAGGAGGGAACCCACAGGTAGCAACCACTACCTACAAACCCGGAGTCAGAGACTCCCTTCCTCTGAAACCCAGAGGGAACCACCAGTGACACCCAGTCACTGGCAACCAGAGACGCAAGTCTCTCTTCCTCCAAACCGGAGGGAACCCGACCTCAAACCAGAGGATCGGAAGAACAAAGCCAAGGAAGTGTAAAAGAAAAAAAAATAAACGAAAATACAGCGATCAGAAAGCTGGAAATGAAATCACAATGTGACTCTCGCAGGAGCTGACTGGCCTGGATTTGATCCACGGTCTAGTAGGAACTAATCTTCAGATGAAGCTTCTTTTCTCTTCTCGAGCTCTCTATCTTTCTCTTTCTCTCTTCCTCTTCGACTCTCTGCCTCTCTCTTCCTGCAAGCTCTCTTTTCTCTTTTTCTTCTTAAGCTTTCACACTCTGCCTCTCTGCTCGATCTCCTCTGCATGATCACTCCCTCCTTTTTCGATCAGTCTTCTTCTGATGGAGGAAGCTTCGTATTTATATCAGCAACATCTAGGGCGTGTGTAGGGCTTGTGCCCTCTTTGTCCTCGGATCACGTGCCAGGTGCCAACCTCGGATCACGTGCCCAGACATCTTTCTTCTCGGAGGATATACCTGTCAAACAGTCATAAGAGAATATTAGAGAGATGTACAGACTTCCTGGGTAACTCAAGACCGCCGTGTGCAGACTTAGTATTAAAGATGCATATGCAATAGAATGTATATACTTAGAGATAAAGAGTGTACATACTTTATCTTGAAGGAGATGCACAACAAACATAAATGATCAGGCATGCAAGGTATGTACAGACCTTTTATGCTCTCAACAAGATAGTGTATAGACTGTTATCATGATGCACAAACATATCAACAGAGTGTGTAGACATGGAACCAAAGTATGCACGACGTAAAACGATGTACAGACTATGTGAATGCATGAAGAACATGGGCTGTACATACTTATAGCCTGCAGCTGTGTACAGACTTGACCGATGCATAGACAGCAGAGAATGTGCAGACTTGAAGAGAATGCATGGACTATGCACAACGACTGTATAGACTTGCTCATGGACTGCACAGCGAATGTATAGACTTGCTCATGGACTATGCACAACGACTGTATAGACTTGCTCATGGACTGCACAGTGAATGTATAGACTTGCTCATGGACTATGCACAACGAATGTGTATACTTGCTGTAAGGAATGTGCAGACTTGGTGGAAGTCTAAAAACACTGAGCGTAGGTAAAGATGAGGAATGTATAGACTTGCTCAGTTCCGCTGCATGAAGCAAGGCAATGTATGGACTTGCCGATGTACAGACTTTACATATGCATGAGACGCAAGTGTATATACTATACTGACAATGTACAGACTTTACATCAAATGATGCACGATGTACAGACTTGACTGAGAGACATCATAAGACGCAGAATGATGTACTTGCTGGCAGACGTTGTATAGACTTAGCGTGAGACGCTAAGTAAGACGGTGCAGTGTATAGACTTAGCCAAGACATCGTGAACAATTGGACGATGTACAAACTTAGCATGAGACGCTAAGTGAGATGCAACATGAGACACAAGGCTGTACAGACTTTGAGTTAATGAGCCAGGCAATGTATGGACTTTAAGGTATGCACAGAGACGCTAAGTGAGACGATGATGCTGTACAGACTTAGAGCTTGTGTGTGCTAGATAATGTATAGACTTCAGCTCGTGCAATGTAGTGTACAGACTTGATGAACGATGCAAAAGACTCTGTACAGACTTAGTAGTACACTATGCAGAACTCTGTACAGACTTTGACGAACTATCCATAGATGCATGTATAGACTTTGAATATGCATGATGGTGAGTGTGTAGACTTCATCTAACAAGGTTCATTCATGCTGTCAACTCTGTACAGACTTGATAATGCAACCTAGGGCGATGTACAGACTTGCTGAACGAACGATGCCCAAATGCATTGACTATGGCTAATATATGTATAGACTGTGCAAACAGATGGATGTACAGACTTGGGCTGTATAGACTTCAACTGATGCATGCACTGTATGGACTTGCCACCAATGTATAGACTTCAATGCAAGCAACCTGACGATGTATAGACTATGTTAATGCATTGTGTAGACTTGGGTGTGCATGCTGCAATGAAATGTATAGACTTTCTATGCTGACGATGTTCAGACTAGGCTGCAATGTGTAGACTTGGCATATGCATGAAGATTACAGCAGAGAATGTATGGACTTGCGGTATGCATGAACTACCCTGTACAGTTCATATGCCCAAAGCAGAACAATCATTCAGACACAGATGTTCATGATATGCTATCATCAAAATCATAGAGTTCAAAATCATGTCACAGATGTTCAGATAACTCATAGTGTTTGCTATCATCAAAATCACAGGGGCACAACAATCTCCCCCTTTTTGATGATGGCAACACTATGAGTCACACTGATTCATGTCAAACTATTCTCCCCCTTTGACTTCATCAAAAAGAAAAATAGTTTGAGATGAGAAAAACAAGCAAACATGATATGAATAAATCATATACTCCCCCTTTGACTTAGTCATGTAGACATGAAAGACACAGAGGTAGTTAAATAATGAAGCACAAATCAAGAGAATGTTGCAGATGTATGCTCTCCTATACCAGCCAGATAAAATCATGCACAACATGTGAAGGATAGCCAAGAAGTGACAAGCAGGATAACCTCCCCCTTAAAGCCAGAAAAGAGTTGAGGTATGTCAAGAGGTGAAACATTTATCAGCAAGAACACATGGGCACTCAAGGATTACCACAATCTGTAAGCACAATGAATAAATGAGGAAGAAAGATTTTCATTAGCACACCAAATTCATAAATCTTTGTAAACGAATGGCAGATTCTTCAATTATAATAGATTATGAATGAGTTTAAACTTACCATCATGATTTAAGAGTGATGTATTCAAAGTTCATCAAGAAAATTCAATACTCATATCTGAAACACCTTTTAATAAAGATGAACCAACAACTCATTTGATATTCATGTTTAACCTCATTCCATCTTACTCATTTAAATTCAATGACTCCTATGGAAGTTACATAAGATAATATTGAGATTAAACAGAGATAAATGTGACTGAACTTGTGTGGACGCAATAAATTCACTTATTTAAGTGGTTCATCTATTAAGATGGTTGATTCGTCTATTAAGTGCGTGGGCGTGCCAGTCACTAAGTGACAATTTATTCGGGCTTCATGGAGCCCATGGTGCGCTCGATCTGACTCGGTCAGATGATTGTGTGGTTCGTGTCGGCACCAAAACCCGCCGTGCCATAAAGGTCACTACGTCATTTACATCCCCCATACGAGGGAACACCCTTGATTAATCACCGGGATTCAGGGCCTCATGGCCAAGAAATCAATTGCATAGAAGGTCTATTACGAGGTATTGAAATCCTCGCGTGAGGGCGAGAAGAAAACCATTCGCGGTCATGTCGGTTGTGTACTGACCATTTAATGTTCGGACGAATGTCCGGCTCGAGAAAAGCGCGATCGTCGTGGGAAAACCGGAGCATATGTATGCCAGGATATGGCAAACTTATTGTTCATAAGAACGGAAGACATTCGGCTAAGCCTCGGTTGGAGCGGTCAAGAACCAATAAATCTGTTGGCCCGGTGCAAGAGCAAGCTGCGACCATACTGCGGTGGGCCCCCCGCGGTCGAAACAAGACTTGCATGAGCGTCATTAATATTTTCGGTGCCAAGGGGCAACGAGGGAATATCCCTTGAATCGGCTGAAAAGCCCTGTGTCTAGGGAAGCGGACGTTCGAAACGTGTCGATTATTCGGGAGACCGTTTAATATTCGGACGGGTGTCCGGCTTGAGAATATCATAATCGTCGTAGGAGGACCTGGAACATATGTATGCCGTGATACGGCAAATACATTATTCTGAGACACTGAAAACATTCAGTTAAATCTTGGTTAGTATAGCAGGAAACTAGCGAATTTATTGGCCTGGTGCGAGATCGAGTCGGGACCATGCCGGAGGCGCCTCCCGCGGTCCAAACGGGGCTTGCGTGGGCATCATTAATGATTCTGGTGCAGGAGGGCAACGGGGAAGAGTCCCGGGACTAGATTCCAAAATTGAAAACGTGTTCGAAGGGAGTGAGCTATAGGCCGAGGATATAAGTCATACAATGACCATAATCGGGACAAGCCCGAGGTCTAAGCACGGCCCACGGGGGCCCTATTGACATCCCCATGCAAAGGGTCCAGGGAGGACAGGAGCCATCTCGTTCTATTCGAATTTTTGTCGGTCACTCGTGGACCACTTGATATTCGGACAAAGGTCCATATCGAAGGTACGACGTAGATAGAAACAATCCCGTACCAATATATGCCGAGTTCGAGGCAACTTCAATACAAGAGCGAGAACGAATCCCGTTAGAATGAATCCGATTTGAGGGACTATCGACCCAGAGCAATGTCGGGTTACGACCCTGTCGGGATGGGAGCCGTCGGCCATATCAGTCACTCATGGACCTTTTCATGTTCGGACACAGGTCCGTAATAGAAACGCGGCAGAAATCGAGGTGAACCCGTTCAAATGTCTGCCGAACGTGCGACAATTTTAGTAGTGACTCGGAAGGGATCCGGCCCGAGAAATGAGTCCGGTTTAATCGGAATATCGGCCCGAGGCGAGGTCAGGTCGTGGCTATTTCGGGATAATTCCCACGACTCAAACCCAACCTAGAAGGGCGGCATTGTTGTTCCTTCAGCACCGGGTCGCGGGAGAGACGGGGCTGCAGGGCGGATCATCATTTTATTATTATTTAGATTTTAATTATTTCTGTTATTTTATATATCTTTTGGTGAGTTAGTTATTATTATTATTATTCACTTTATTATTATTATTTATTTTTTATTATTTTCTTTATTATTATTATTATTTGTTATGATTCATTTATTCATTATTATCTTTCTCTTGAGTTTTTTTATTATTATTAGTATTTCGTTATGGTTTATTGATTTATTATTATTTTCTTTCAGTTTGTTATTATTATTATCCTTTGTTATGATTTATTTGTTCATTGTTATTTTCTATTGTTGTTATTATGTATCCGTTTATTTATTTTTTTATGTTGTTCATGGATTCCCTTTTTTATATCGCATGTGCGTTATGTCCCCTTTTTTATTTATTTATTCGTTTCGTTCTTTTTATTATTGTTCTTTTTATTATTATCATGATTTTCATTACTATGTGTTTTCTTTATCTTCCTTTCTTTCATTTATTCATATATATATATATATATATATATATATATATACATATACATGTATATATATAAGGCACGCCAGGAGTGCACCGGATAAGGGGCGTGAGGGCGTGCCAGGTAAGGGCGCCTGAGGGCGTGCCGGGCAAGGGAGGCCACGGAGTGTGCCGGTTAAACGGGCGGAAGGCTATGCCGGGCAAAGGAGGCCAAGGGCGTGCTGGATAGGTGCGCTGGGAGTGTGCCGGGCCAAGCGCGTTAGGGCGTGCCGGTGGAGTAGGTTGGGGCGTGCCGGGCAAGGGCAGGCCAAGGTGTGCCGGGCTGGGGCAGCTAGGGAGCGTGTCAGGCAAGGCAGTGGTTGGAGCGTGCCGAGTAAGGGCCGAAGGCCATACCGGGTAGGGAGGTCAAGGCCGTGCCGGGCGGAGCGCCCTGAGGGCGTGCCGGTGGCGGGCGAGGCTAAGGGTGTGCCGGGTGAGTGGCACTGGGACTGCACCGGGCGAGATGGCCAGGCTGTGTGCCGGGCAGGGAGGTCAAGGCCTGGGGTTTGGTGTACCGGGGAAAGCCTGGGGCTGGGTATGCCGGGTAGGACACTGTGGAGTGTATGATGGGCGAGGTCTGCCCAGGTTTATGCACATGTGAGATGTGTGAGGGGCCGGTTGGCCAAGGTTGACGCACATCGGGGATGTGTGGAAGGGTTTTCTTCTTATTTGTGAAATGCATGCATGGGTTCTTGATTTGGCTTTCTTTTATTCACGTAAGTCATGTTTGGGGTTGTGTTCATCGGTCCGTCATAAGGATGTATTGTGTTCAGTTATTCGGGCTCTCCGTGGTTCTCTTGTTTCAGTTGAAGTGTTTTATTATTTTTACTTCATTTGTTTGTTGCTTACTTTTATCTTTTAATGTGATCTTATTTCTGACGAAAATTCGGCAGCATCTCCCCTTGACCCGGATGGGAAGGGAAATAAAGGGAAAGCACCCACATGGAGTGGCGGAACCCGTCAATTTGAGGTGTGTGCCACGGGCAACAACACCTTTAATGAAACTTCGGAAAGCCCGGGAAAATCAACGAATGGGGACCACGCCTAAGGCAGGCTGGGGTGCACCGGGTAAGAGGAGGTAGCAAGTGTACCGGGATAAAGGGGTCGAGGACTGCACCGGCCAGGGAGGCTGTGCCGGGCTGAGGGTGGCCAGGGTGTGTCGGGCTGAGAAGCACAAAGTGTGCCGGGCAAATAAGGCATGGGTGTGCCGGGGAAGAGAGGGTTGAGGGTGCACCGGCGAGGTAGGCTGGCAAGGAGTGTGCCGAGCCAGGCGGGTAGGGCCTGTACCGGGCTGGGTTTAAGCGGGGGCTGTGCCGGGGAACGGGGAGCCAAGGTGTGCCGCTGGGGGTTCATCGTGTGTCGGGTTGGTGGAACCACAGTGCACCGGGCAAGGTGGAAGGCTGGGCATGCCGGCCAGAAGGGCTAAGGGTGGACCTGGGATGCTGGTTGGCTAGGCCGAAGGAAATCTTAGTAGGAGGGAGAGAGACTCAAGGGGCCTCAGGATAGAAGCGTTGGGCCTGGGTGTCCAAGGAGTAACGGAAGGGCATCTCCCTTTAGGAAAATGAGCAGAAGTAGCAGCGGGGAGGGGAAGGGCAGCAGGCCCTCTCCCCCCTTTCTTCTTCTCTTCTTTCTCTTCTTTTTCTTCTTCTCTTCAGGCAGTGGCGGTGGGTGGAGCAGCAGCACTCTCCCCTCTCTTCCTTTCTTCTCTCTTCGCACAGACGGCGGCGGTGGGTGGAGCGGCGAGCCCTCTCCCCTCTCTTCTTCTCTTCTCTCTTCGCACAGACGGTGGTGGTGGGTGGAGCGGCGAGCCCTCTCCCCTCTCTTCCTCTCTTCCCTCTTCGCAGAGATGGCGGCGGTGGGTGGAGCGGCGAGCCCTCTCCCCTCTCTTCCTCTCTTCCCTCTTCTTATCTTCTCCTTCTTCTTCTTCTCTTCTCCTCTTCACTGTCTGCGTGTATGTCCCCCTCTTCCTCTGTCTCTCTTTTTCATTGGAGCGAGGGGTTCTTATACCCCTGGTCAAGCTGACGACTGCCGAGGACGGGAGTAGGTGGGGCGAGGACTGCCCAGCAAGGTCCAGGCATGGGCCTGTCATGCTTTCACTGCGCACCGAGGGTTACGAGCGTTGACCGGCATGGATGGGTCGAACGCTGTGCCGCTGGGGGCTAAGAAAGGCGTGCCGCTGGAGAGCCTCGCAGGTGTGCCGCTGAAGGCCTTCGCAAGTGTACCGCTGAAGAACCCTGAAGGTGTGCCGCTGAAGGCCCTTGCAGGGGTGTGCCGCTGAAGGCTCAAAATAGTGCGCCACTGAAGGCTCAAAATAGTGTGCCATGGAAGGCTAAAGGGGGTGTGCCGCTGGGGCACTTGAGGGTGTTTGGACTGCACCGGCTAAGGTGGCAGAAGGTGCACCGGGTAAGGCCCGTTCGGGCGTGCCAGGTGAGGCTTGAACGAGTGTGGCGCTGGGCACCTGCAGGGGCGTGCCGCTGGGGCTTCAAGGCGTGCCGTTGAAGGCCCAAAGGGGCGTGCCGTTGAATGGGCAAGAGGCTTGAGAGCGTGCCGTTGAAGGCCATTGGGGGCGTGCCGCTGAAGGGCTAAATGGACAGTTCTGAGCCCGTTGTGAGCGTGAGTTGTGGCCCATTTGATTTTCTTCGAGGCCCACGGATTGTGGGGCGCTTGGTGGTTGATTTCTCTTCACTGTCGTGACTCCGGAGACGGCTTCACGACAGTGTGCATATTTGGGGAGTCTGGGTGACTAGTCTCTCCGGGGTTTCTTCACTCGGTGCCGTTGTTGATGCTGGGCCGAGCAGGATATCTGTGCGTGCAATTTTTGGTGTCCACAAATGCCCCCCACCCACGGGTAGCGCAGGCGAAGGATGAGCCGGGCGGTGCCCGCAGGTGTACTGGTCTTTTTTTCTCTTCGTCAGTGCCGGCGGGATGTCGGGAGCTGACATGGTTTGCTTGTCTCTTCTTCTCTTCATCATTGCCGACAAGGTGTCGGGAGCTGACACGGTTTGTTTGTCTCTTCTTCTCTTCGTCAGTGCTGACAGGGTGCCGGACGCCGACATGGTATGATGATCTTTTCGTCTCTTTGTCAGTGCCGACGGGGTGTCGGGGACTGACATGGCATGTTGGTCTCTTTTTCTCTTCGTCAGTGTCGATGGGGTGTCAGGAACTGACATGCTTTGTTAGTCTCTTTGTCTCTTCGTCAGTGCCGACAGGGTGCCGGGAGCTGACATGGTTTGGTGGTCTCTTCGTCTCTTCGTTAGTGCCGACGGGGTGTCGGGAACTGACATGCTTTATTGGTCTCTTTGTCTCTTCGTCAGTGCCGACGGGGTGTCGGGAACTGACATGCTTTGTTAGTCTCTTTGTCTCTTC
The DNA here is from genome assembly GCA_022559845.1 of Amorphophallus konjac. Lineage (NCBI taxonomy): Eukaryota > Viridiplantae > Streptophyta > Magnoliopsida > Alismatales > Araceae > Amorphophallus > Amorphophallus konjac. Next base: position 214,096,434 of record CM040121.1, read on the forward strand.
GTCAGTGCCGACGGGGTGTCGGGAACTGACATGCTTTGTTGGTCTCTTTGTCTCTTCGTCAGTGCCGACAGGGTGTCAGGAGCTGACGTGGCATGCTTGTCTCTTCTTCTCTTCATCATTGCCGACAAGGTGTCGGGAGTTGACACGGTTTGTTTGTCTCTTCTTCTCTTCGTCAGTGCCGACAGGGTGTCGGGAGCTGACAGGGTTTGTTGATCTCTTTGTCTCTTAGTCAGTACCGACAGGGTGCCGGGCGCTGACATGGTATGTTGGTCTCTTGGTCTCTTTTTTTATTTTCTTCTCTCTTTTCTCTTCTTCTCTTCTTCTCTTTTTTTTTTCTTCTCTTTTTTGTTATCTCTTTTTTTTTCTTCTCTCCTTTTTTGTTGTTGTTTTTTCTTATCTCTTTCCCTCTTCTTCTCTTCTTCCCCTTTTTTTTTTGAGGAACTCCGGGTGGCTGCTGGCGTGGATGCCAATGATATAAGAGCTGTCTGCACAACAGCCGATAATTGGAAACTATTGACATGGGAGCCAATAATTGAAAAGCTATCGACCCGAAGGCCGATGATTGAAAGCTGTCAGCTCAGGGGCCGATAATTGAAAGCTGTTGGCATGGGAGCCAATAATTGAAAAGCTATCGACCCGAAGGCCGATGATTAAAAAGCTGTCGGCTCAGGGGCCGATAATTGAAAGCTGTTGGCATGGGAGCCAATAATTGAAAAGCTGTCGACCCGAAGGCCGATGATTAAAAAGCTGTCGGCTCAGGGGCCGATAATTGAAAACTGTTGGCATGGGAGCCAATAATTAAAAAGTTGTCGACCCGAAGGCCGATGATTAAAAAGCTATCGGCTCAGGGGTCGATAATTGAAAAGCTGTCAGCTCAGGGGTCGATGATTGAAAAACTGTCGACCCGAAGGCCGATGATTAGAAAGTTGTCGGCTCAGGGGCCGATGATTGAAAAGCTGTCGGCTCAGGAGCCGATAAGGGAGGTCAAAACAACCAAGGCTGGGAGCAGGCTTGAAGAGCCGAAGTTGGGGATTAACGAGCCGTGAGGGCAAGAGGTAGGCCATGGGGGCCAAGATTGGGCTCTACGAGCCGGAGCTAGGAAAGTAGGCTTCGATGGTCGAAATTGAGTTTATTGCATACGCACATTCATGTTATTTTATTATTATTATTTTTATGTTGTTTTTTTATATCATTTTTTCCTTCTCTCCTTTTTTTTAAGCATGCAAACATTCATTAGCAGGCATAACATAAATATAAGTAAGGCAGCTCCCTCTAAAGAGGATAGGATAGGGACGTCGCCCGTGATTCGTAGATGCGGTTCGGGCCGCGAGGCACAATTGAGGGGTGGTGCACCCGTCAAGAGGATATCGCATGTCTTGCATGCATAGCCCAAATTCACGCATTTCACCCGAAACAATTCTTTGTGGCGTGGCAGTGCAAATGTGTGAGCAAAGAGCCCTAACCATAGGGATATGCAGGTTTTCCTAGTGACACTCGAGGATCGCTCTAGCGCCTACACATAGGTTTCAGGCTTTCGATTTTGGTAGCTTCGCACAGCCCTCATCTGTTTATTTTGGTAGCGGATTTCACCGTTCGGCGCGAGTCTCCTCATGTGTCTCAATGGGGATTCCCGGCTACTAGGATTCATCCTTATTGTAATTCTATTACGGATTCCACCGTTCGACGCGAGTCTCCTCATAGGTCTCAATGGGGATTCCCTGCTACTAGGATTCACCCTTATTGTAATTCTATTGCGGATTCCACCATTCGACGCGAGTCTCCTCATATGTCTCAATGGGGATTCTCGACTACTAGGATTCATCCTTATTGTAATTCTCTTCACCATTTCACGCGAGTCTCCTCATTTGTTTCAGTGGGGATTCTCGACTACTTGGATCCGTGTTTCTCTCTCTCTTCTTTTTTCTCTTCTCTCTTTCTTTCTTTTTTTTTCTTTTTTTTCTTTTTTCTTTTACAGTGGGGGTAGGCAGTTTTTTCCTCACGATTACCTTTCACGCGAGTGTAGGAATTCAAGTCTCCGTAGAGTGCTAAGAAGAAATTTGGGCAATCCCTATAGTCGAAGGCTATTGAACACATTAAGTGCTAAGTGTGGGAGTGTTGCCTCAGGTTTATTTTGTGAGTTGGGCTTAGCGATTCAGCCATGACTCTTCCCCTTGACGTGTGCACCTGCCATAGTTGGGTTCCCTTCGAGCGTACGCCGTGATGCGCGTGCATCCGGAATCGGGGCGATATTATCATTTAGCAAGGAAACACGGTCCTAGAAAATTTCAAGGAGGTGTATTATTCTATATTAAGCAACCATGCAAGCGGGGCAATCGTGCATTCTCTTTTTTATTTTTTTTTGTTTTGTTGTTTTTTCTTGTTATTGTTGTTGTTTTTGTTTTGTTGTTTTTGTTTTGTTTTTTGCATAGGAAAATATTGTTGTTACATATAAGTGTAGTGGTAGTAAAGGTATCAGGGAGGCAGACCGCAAAAGGGCTGAAAGGATATTAGGGAAGCGGGCTATAGAACCCGAGGGACATCACGGGAGTGAGCCATAAGGGCTAAAAGATGCTGGGGAGCGGGCTACGGGAGCCAGAATTGGGAAGCGCGGTGGGACGGTTGGATTAATCCTGACAGTGGGCCCCGGCCGAAATGGCCTTGCGGAGGGGCGTTGGGTGGCGGGATGTGAGAGTCGGAGAGACGGGTCTCTTTTATTCTCTGGCCAGGGAAGGATCTGGACCAAAATGGAAGGTTTATTCTTTTGTTCTCTGGCCGGGGAGGGATCCGAACCAACGCGAGAGGTCTATTTTTTAACTGGGAAGCTGTCGGCTGGGGTGCCAATGATGAGATAGCTGTCAGCTAGGAGCCGATGATGAGGTAGCTGTCGGCTAGGAGTCGATGATTATATAGCTGTCGACCCGAAGGCCGATGAAGGGGTATCTGTCGACCCAAAGGCCGATAACTAAATAGCTGTCGACCCGAAGGCCGATGCAGGGGTATCTGTCGACCCAAAGGCCGATAACTAAATAGCTGTGGACCCGAAGGCCGATGAAGGGGTAGTTGTCAGCTTGAAGCCCCGATGGCTGAAAGTTGGTCGGTTTAGCGTCCCGTCGGCGGAAGGTCTAGTCGGTTTAACGCCCCGTCGGCAGAAGGTTTAGTCGGTTTAACGCCCCGTCAGCAGAAGGTTTAGTCAGTTTAACGCCCCGTCGGCGGAAGGCTTAGTCGGTTTAACGTCCCGTCGGTGGAGGGTTTAGTCGGTTTAACGCCCCATCGGCAGAAGGTTTAGTTGGTTTAACGCCCCGTTGGCGGAAGGTCTAGTCAGTTTAACGCCCCATCGGCGGAAGGTCTAGTCGGTTTAACGCCCCGTCGGCGGAGGGTCTAGTAGGTTTAACGCCCCGTCGGTAGAAGGTCTAGTCGGTTTAACGCCCCGTCAGCGGAAGATCTTGTCGGCTCGAAGCCCCGATGGCTGAATATCTGTCGGCTTGAAGCCCCGATGGCTGGATATCTGTCGGCTTGAAGCCCCGCTGGCTGAATATCTGTCGGCTTGAAGCCCCGATGGCTGAATATCTATCGGCTTGAAGCCCCGACGGCTGGATATCTATCGGCTTGAAGCCCCGATGGCTGGATATCTATCGGCTTGAAGCCCCGATGGCTGAATATCTATCGGCTTGAAGCCCCGATGGCTGAATATTTTCCGGTTTAACGCCCCGTCGGTGGAATGCTGATTGGTTTCTATTTGTTGGGTGGCTGGAGGGCGGAGGTAAAAGTTTACCTCATAAAGATTTTTTGAAGAGGCAGGTACAAAGACCATGTTTGCCTCGTTGCTATTCTTTCTCTTCTTCTCTTCTTTTGTGTGGAGAGGCGGGTGCAAAGACCGTGTTCGCCTCATAATTGCTCTTTTTTCTTCTTCTATTCTTCTTTTATGGAGAGGCAGGTGCAGGGACCATGTTCGCCTCATGCCTCTTTTTTTCTCTTCTATTCTTCTTTTGTAGAGAGGCAGGTGCAGAGACCATGTTTGCCTCATGATTGCTCTTTCTCTTCTTCTCTTCTTCTTTTATGGAGAGGCAGGTGCAAGGACCATGTTTGCCTCGTGATCATTTCTTTCTTTTCTTCTCTTCTTCTTTTGTGTAGAGAGGCGGGTGCAAAGACCATGTTCGCCTCATGTCTCTTTTTCTTCTTCTCTTCTTCTTTTATGGAGAGGCAGGTGCAAGGACCATGTTCGCCTCATGTGCATTCTTTCTTTCCTTCTCTTCTTTTGTGTGATGAGGCGGGCTCGAAGACCACGTCTGCCTCGTGACTCTTTTTTTTTCTTTTCTTCTCTTCTTTTATGGGATGAGGCGGGCTCGAAGACCACGTCTACCTCATGTGCCCCCTTTTTTTCTTTCTTTTCTGCTCTTCTTTTCTCATTAACGCTTCCGTGCTGGAGTGTATTTCTCTTAATGTACCCCCAGGTTGGGGTGTAGCTTCATTTGGTGTGCATCCCCCCCTGAGGGGTGTGTTTTGCCTCTTTGCTTCTGTGCCCCCAGGCGGGGTGTATTTTTTTGGCTTCTATGTCCCCAGACCAGGGTGTGTTTTTTTTAATGCCCCCGAGGCGGGGTGTAGCTCTCTTCAAATGCCCCCATGGTGGGGTATACTCTTCACGGCTTCTATGCCCCCAGGTGGGGTATGTTTCTTCTTCAAATACCCCTAAGCCAGGGTGGACTTCTCTTCATATGCCCCCGAGCCGGGGCGTGTTCTTTATAGCTTCTAGGCCCTCGAGGCGAGGTATGTTTTTTCTTCATATGCCCCTGGTATGGGGTGTATCTCTCTTCAAATGCCCCCCCAAGTTGGGGTATACTCTTCACGGCTTCTATGCCCCCAGGCGGGGTATGTTTCTTCTTCATATGCCCCTGGTACGGGGCGTGTCTTTTGTTTCTTATACCCCCCCATGGCGGGGGCGAATTCTGCTCTCTTTCTACCCCTGAAGGCGGAGGAGTGCTTCTCTTCATATGTCCCCGGCACGAGGGTGTATCTCTTGCTTCTTATGCCCCCCTGAGGCCGGGGTGCATCTCTTTACGGCTTCTGTGCCCCCGAAGTAGGGTATGTTGTTTCTTCAAATGCCGCTTGGGCGGAGTATATCTTTCTTCTTATGCTCCTAGATCGGAATGTATGTCTCTTCGTTTCTGTGCCCCGGGTCGGGGTAGATGTTTCCGCTTCTTATGCGCCAAGGGCGGAGTGTATTTTTTTTTGCCCCCAGGCTGGGGTAGGTGCTTCTGCTTCTTATGCGCCAAGGGCGGAGTATGTCTCTTCCTGTGCCCCCAGGCTGGGGTACATTCTTCATGTTTCTTATACCCTTTTCGCAGGGCGTATTCTCTTGCTTCTTATGTCCTTGGATCGGGGCGTATGTTTCTTCTTCTAACGCCCCTAGGTCGGGGTATATTCTTTCTTCATGTGCTCCCAGGTCGGGATGTATGTCTCTTTGCTTCTTTACGCCCTCGGATCGGGGTAAATGCTTCTGCTTCTTATGCGCCAAGGGCGGAGTGTACCTCTTTGTGCCCCCTGAGCGGGGTGGATGCTCTGCATGTGTCCCCGGGTCGGGGTGTAGCTTTGTCTCCCATGGAGGGGGTGTGTTGTTTCTTCAAAAGCCCCCAGACCAGGGTGTATTCTTCTCTTTCTTATACTCCCGAGGCGGGATGGGTTCTCTTCATGTGCCCCCGTGGCAGGATGTGCTTCTTTCTTCAAGTGTCCCCAGGCCGGGGTGAATTCTTTTCTTCTTCCCAGACACACCGGGGGGAATGTTTGCTTCTTGTGCTCCCAAGGTTGGGTGTATTGCTACTTTTGATGCCCCCAAGGTGGGGCGTATTGCTGCTTCTGATGCCCCAGAGCGAGGTATCTTTTTTTTTTATATGCCCCCGGCACGGGGTGAATTCCGCTTCTAGTGCCCCCAGAGTGGAGTGTATTGCCGCTTTTGATGCGGGGTGTAGTTCTTGCTTTTTATGAACCCGAGGCGGGGTGAATTCTTTTTCTTTGTTCATGTGCCCCCATATCGGGGTGTATTCCTCTCTTCATATGCTTCCCTAAGTCGGGGGATGTTGTTTGTTCTGCTTCAGATGTCCCCCCCGAGGGGTGCATGTTGCTTCATGGACTCCGAGCCTGGGGTATGCTCCTTCAAAGGTCCCTAAGCCGGGGTGGATTCTCTTTTCTTCTCATGCTCCCAAGGCGGGATGTAGCTTCTTCAAGTAACCCTAAATCGGAGCGTATTCTTTATGGCTTCTATGTCCCCTGGCGGGGTATGTTTCTTCTTCAAATACCCCTAGGCCGGGGTGGACTTCTCTTCATATGCCCCTGAGTCGGGGCGTGTTCTTTATAGCTTCTAGGCCCTCGAGGCGAGGTATGCTTCTTCTTCAAATACCCCTGAGACGGGGGTGTGTTTCTTGGCTTCATATGCCCCGGACGTGGGGTATATCTTTTGTTTCTTATGCTCCTGAGCCGGGATGTAGCTTCTTGGCCTCATATGCTGCCGAGGCGAGGGGTATGTTGCTTTACGTGCCCCCGGGGGGAATGCATTTTGCCTCTATTGCCCCGTGGCGGGGTATATCTCTTGGCTTCTTACGCCCCCAAGGTGGGGTGTGTTTTCTTCTTGTGCCCCTGGGGTGGGGTATATCTTTCGCTTCTTATGCCCCCCCTTAAGGCGGGGTGAAGTCTTTGCGTCAAATGCCCCTAAATCAGGGTATAGTTTTGTCTCATATGCCCCTAGAGCAGGGGTGTATTTCTCTTCATGTGCCCCTCAGTCGGGGTGTATCTTTGTTGGTTGTTGTGCCCCCAAAGGGAGGTGTCTTTCTCTTCATGTGCCTCGGGCACCGGGTGTATCTTTGCTTCTTTTTTTTTGCCCACCCGAGGGGGGAAATTCTTCTTCTTCTGCTCTGACACGCTGGGGAATGTTTGCTTCTTGTGCCCCCAAAGTGGGGTGTATTCTCGATGGCTCCTGTGCCCCCGTTGGTGGGGTGTATGCTTCTTCTTCAGACTCCCCTAAGGCGAGGTGTATTCTTTGTTGCTTCATGTACCCCCGAGTCGGGGTGGATTCTCTTCATGTGCCCCCATGGCGGGGTGTACTCTCTTTATGTGTCCCCAGGAGTGGGGTGTGGTTTGCTTCCTATGCACCCAAGCAGGGTGTATCGCTGCTTGTAATGTCCCCCGAGGCGGGGTATCCTTCTTCTTCAAATACCCCTAAGCCGGGGCGTATTCTTTACGGCTTCTATGCCCCCATAGCGGGGTATGTTTCTTCTTCAAATACCCCTAAGTCGCGATGGACTTCTCTTCATCTGCCCCTGAGCCGGGGAATGTTGTTTCTTCTTATGTCTCAAAGGGGGAGTATGTTTCCTTCTGCTTCTTATGCCCCCAGGCTGGGGTAGATTCTGCTTCTTTGCTTCTATCCCCCAGGCGGGGTGTATTTGCTGCTTGTGCACCTTTCTTTGTATGCCCCCAGGCTCGGGTGAATTCCTTTCTTCTTATGCCCCCGTGATGGGGTATGTCTTTTGCTTCATGTGCCCCCACGGCGGGGTACCTTTCTTCTTCAAAGGCCCCTAAGTCGGGGAATGTTGTTTCTTCTTATGTCCCCAGGCTGGGGTAGATTCTTTTCACGTGCCCCCGAAGCCGGGGTGTAACTTTTGCCTTATGTGCCCCCGAGTCGGGGTGGATTCCCTTCATGTGCCTCTGGGCCAGGGTGTAGTTCTTCTTCAAGTTCCCCTGGACCGGGGTAAATTTTTTGAATACCCCTAAGCCGGGGTGAATTCTTCATAGCTTCTATCCCCCTCCGTGGTGGGGTATGTTGCTTCTTATGTCCCCATGGCGAGGGTGGATTCTGCTACTTCTTATGCCCCTAAATCGGGGTGGATTCTTCCGCTTCTTCTGCCCCAGGGTGGGGTGCATTTCTCTTTGTATTCCCCTAAGCTGGGGCTTATTTTTGTTTCATATGCCCCCCGTATAGGGGTATACTTCTCCTTCAAATACCCCTAAGCCGGGGTGTATTCTTTGTCTCATATATCCCCCGAGTCGGGGTGTATTTTTTTTCCTCAAACACCCCTAAGCCGGGGTGTATTCTTTGTCTCATATGTCCCCCGAGTCGGGGTGTGTCTTGCTTCTTGAGCACCCCGGGTGGGGTGTATTCCGCTTCTTCTACCCCTCAAGGCGGGGTGTGTGTCTTTTCATATATATCCCCGGAGGGGGTGTAGTTTCTTCTTCAAATGCCCCCAAGCCGGGGTGTATTCGTTTGCTCTTTAAGCCCCCAGATCGGGGTTGATTCTTCGTCAGATGCCCCGAAGCCGGGGTGTGTCTCTTCATGCGCCCCCATGGCGGGGTACGTTTCTTCTTCAGATTCTCGTGAACCGGGGTGCAACTCTGTCTCCTCTTAGGCCCCCAGGCTGGGGTATAGTCTTCTCACGTGCCCCCGAGATGGGGTGTATGCCTCCTTGCTTTTCATGTCCCCATGGCGGGGTATATTTCTTCTTCTTATCCCCCACGGCGGGGTATATGCACGCTTTCTTCGGGAGTGGTGGCCGTGCTTGGCCTCATTGGTATAAACCATTCCCCACAACGGGCAGCAATTCATCAAGCTATAATTATGGTCTGTTAGATCTTCGAACAGTCATTCGAGGGGCCATCTTGTACCGAATAGAGGCAGCAGGAAGGTGGAACAGACCGGGGCGTTGCACCACGGACTTGGACCTTCCTAGAGTCGGGCGGGATGTCGGCCTTCTTCTTGTTTCCTTCGTCGGCGATGCTTGCCAACTCTTCTTTTTGTCTTTTCTTTTCCTCTCTTCTTTTTTTTTCTTCTTTTTTTTTACATAATGGACCAAGGTGGGTACGCAGGAGAGCGCTCACCCCCTCAGGGAAGGGATGAGTGGTTCGCTCCACTGCATCAATCCCACAGTGGTAATCATTATTCAGCACGGGTGTCGACGGGTGCGGCCGTACAACCCTCTCTGGCCAATTCTTTCTCTTCTTTTTTTTCTTTTCTTTTTTCCTTTGGCGGCCTTCATGATTCCTAGAAGCTACATATGCCTCGAAGTAGCGTCCCCGAGGCCACAAAGACAATTGCGCCTAGTCCAGCTTTTCTCCCCATAGGGCTGGCGAAGACAGCACCTGCAATTCATCAAAGCAGACAAACATCGTTTATTAGGAGGCCATGAGGCCCTGAATCCCGGCGAAGAGATGAAGGGTGGTTTAGGTCCCACCGGGCGTGCCAGACTTGTGGACGCACTAAAATTCACTTATTTAAGTGGTTCATCTATTAAGATGGTTGATTCGTCTATTAAGTGCATGGGCGTGCCAGTCACTAAGTGACAATTTATTCGGGCTTCATGGAGCCCATGGTGCGCTCGATCTGACTCGGTCAGACGATTGTGTGGTTCGTGTCGGGACCAAAACCTGCCGCGCCATAAAGGTCACTGCGTCATTTACATCCCCCATATGAGGGAACACCCTTGATTAATCGTAGGGATTCAGGTCCTCATGGCCAAGAAATCAATTGCATGGAAGGTCTATTACGAGGTATTGAAATCCTCGCGTGAGGCCGAGAAGAAAACCATTCGCGGTCATGTCGGTCGTGTACTGACTATTTAATGTTCGGACGAATGTCCGGCTCGAGAAAAGCGCGATCGTCGCGGGAAAACCGGAGCACATGTATGCCAGGATATGGCAAACTTATTGTTCAGAAGAACGGAAGACATTCGGCTAAGCCTCGGTTGGAGCGGTCAAGAACCAGTAAATCTGTTGGCCCGGTGCAAGAGCAAGATGCGACCATACTGCGGTGGGCCCCCCGCGGTCAAAACAAGACTTGCATGAGCGTCATTAATATTTTCGGTGCCAAGGGGCAACGAGGGAATATCCTTTGAATCGGCTGAAAAGCCCTGTGTCTAGGGAAGCGGACGTTCGAAACGTGTCGGTTATTCGGGAGACCGTTTAATATTCGGACGGGTGTCCGGCTTGAAAATATCATAATCGTCGCAGGAGGACCTGGAACATATGTATGCCGTGATACGGCAAATACATTATTCCGAGACACTGAAAACATTCGATTAAATCTCGGTTAGTATAGCAGGAAACTAGCGAATTTATTGGCCCGGTGCGAGATCGAGTCAGGACCATACCGGGGGCGCCTCCCGCGGTCCAAACGGGGCTTGCGTGGGCATCATTAATGATTCTGGTGCCGGATGGCAACGGGGGACTAGATTCCAAAATTGAAAACGTGTTCGAAGGGAGTGAGCTATAGGCCGAGGATATGAGTCATACAATGACCATAATCGGGACAAGCCCGAGGTCTAAGCACGGCCCACGGGGGCCCTGTTGACATCCCCATGCAAAGGGTCCAGGGATGACAGGAGCCATCTCGTTCTATTCGGATTTTTGTCGGTCACTCGCGGACCACTTGATATTCGGACAAAGGTCCATATCGAAGGTACGGCGTAGATAGAAACAACCCCGTACCAATATATGCCGAGTTCGAGGCAACTTCAATACAAGAGCGAGAACGAATCCTGTTAGAATGAATCCGATTTGAGGGACTATCGACCCAGAGCAATGCCGGGTTACGACCCTGTCGGGATGGGAGCCGTCGGCCATATCAGTCACTCTTGGACCTTTTCATGTTTGGACACAGGTCCGTAATAGAAACGCGACAGAAATCGAGGTGAACCCGTTCAAATGTCTGCCGAACGTGCGGCAATTTTAGTAGTGGCTCGAAAGGGATCCGGCCCGAGAAACGAGTCCGGTTTAATCGGAATATCGGCCCGAGGCGAGGTCAGGTCGTGGCTATTTCGGGATAATTCCCAAGACTCAAACCCAACCTAGAAGGGCGGCATTGTTGTTCCTTCAGCACCGGGTCGCGGGAGAGACGGGGCTGCAGGGCGGATCATCATTTTATTATTATTTGGATTTTAATTATTTCTGTTATTTTATATATCTTTTGGTGAGTTTGTTATTATTATTATTCACTTTATTATTATTATTTATTTTTTTATTATTTTCTTTATTATTATTATTATTATTATTTGTTATGATTCATTTATTCATTATTATCTTTCTCTTGAGTTTTTTTATTATTATTAGTATTTCATTATGGTTTATTGATTTATTATTATTTTCTTTCAGTTTGTTATTATTATTATCCTTTGTTATGATTTATTTGTTCATTGTTATTTTCTATTGTTGTTATTATGTATCCGTTTATTTATTTTTTTATGTTGTTCATGGATTCCCTTTTTTTTATATCGCATGTGCGTTATGTCCCCTTTTTTTATTTATTTATTCGTTTCGTTCTTTTTATTATTGCTCTTTTTATTATTATCATGATTTTCATTACTATGTGTTTTCTTTATCTTCCTTTCTTTTGTTTATTCATATATATATACATATACATATATATATAAGGCGCGCCAGGAGTGCACCGGATGAGGGGCGTGAGGGCGTGCCGGGAAAGGGAGGCCACGGAGTGTGCCGGTTAAACGGGCGGAAGGCTGTTCCGGGCAAGGGAGGCCACGGAGTGTGCCGGTTAAACGGGCGGAAGGCCAAGGGCGTGCCGGATATGTGCGCTGGGAGTGTGCTGGGCCAAGCGCGTTAGGGCGTGCCGGTGGAGCAGGTTGGGGAGTGCCGGGCAAGGGCAGGCCAAGGTGTGCCGGGCTGGGGCAGCTAGGGAGCGTGTCGGGCAAGGCAGTGGTTGGAGCGTGCCGGGTAAGGGCCGAAGGCCATGCCGGGTAGGGAGGTCAAGGCCGTGCCGGGCAGAGCGCCCTGAGGGCGTGCCGGTGGCGGGCGAGGCTAAGGGTGTGCCGGGTGAGTGGCACTGGGAACGCACCGGGCGAGATGGCCAGGCTGTGTGCCGGGCAGGGAGGTCAAGGCCTGGGGTTAGGTGTACCGGGGAAAGCCTGGGGCTGGGTATGCCGGGTAGGCCACTGTAGAGTGTATGATGGGCGAGGTCTGCCCAGGTTTATGCACATGTGAGATGTGTGAGGGGCCGGTTGGCCAAGGTTGACGCACATCGGGGATGTGTGGAAGGGTTTTCTTCTTATTTGTGAAATGCATGCATGGGTTCTTGATTTGGTTTTCTTTTATTCACGTAAGTCATGTTTGGGGTTGTGTTCATCGGTCCGTCATAAGGATGTATTGTGTTCAGTTATTCGGGCTCTCCGTGGTTCTCTTGTTTCAGTTGAAGTGTTTTATTATTTTTACTTCATTTGTTTGTTGCTTACTTTTATCTTTTAATGTGCTCTTATTTCTGACGAAAATTCGACATCATCTCCCCTTGACCCGGATGGGAAGAGAAATAAAGGGAACACGCCCACATGGAGTGGCGGAACCCATCAATTTGAGGTGTGTGCCAGGGGCAACAACACCTTTAATGAAACTCCGGAAAGCCCGGGAAAATCAACGAATGGGGACCACGCCTAAGGAAGGCTGGGGTGCACCGGGTAAGAGGAGGTAGCAAGTGTACCGGGATAAAGGGGTCGAGGACTGCACCGGCCAAGGAGGCTGTGCCGGGCTGAGGGTGGCCAGGGTGTGCCGGGCTGAGAAGCACAAAGTGTGCCGGGCAAAGAAGGCACGGGTGTGCCGGGGAAGAGAGGGCTGAGGGTGCACCGGCGAGGTAGGCTGGCAAGGAGTGTGCCGAGCCAGGCGGGTAGGGCCTGTACCGGGCTGGGTTTGAGTGGGGGCTGTGCCGGGGAACGGGGAGCCAAGGTGTGCCGCTGGGGGTTCAGCGTGTGTCGGGTTGGTGGAACCACAGTGCACCGGGCAAGGTGGAAGGCTGGGCATGCCAGCCAGAAGGGCTAAGGGTGGACCTGGGATGCTGGTTGTCTAGGCCGAAGGAAATCTTGGTAGGAGGGAGAGAGACTCAAGGGGCCTCAGGATAGAAGCGTTGGGCCTGGGTGTCCAAGGAGAAACGGAAGGGCGTCTCCCTTTAGGCAAATGAGCAGAAGTAGCAGCGGGGAGGGGAAGGGCAGCAGGCCCTCTCCCCCCTTTCTTCTTCTCTTCTTTTTCTTCTTCTCTTTAGGCGGTGGCGGTGGGTGGAGCAGCAGCACTCTCCCCTCTCTTTCTTTCTTCTCTCTTCACACAGACGGCGACGGTGGGTGTAGCGGCGAGCCCTCTCCCCTCTCTTCCTCTCTTCAGACGGCGGCGGTGGGTGGAGCGGCGAGCCCTCTCCCCTCTCTTCCTCTCTTCCCTCTTCGCACAGACGGCACTTCATGACATGGGCTTACCCTATTTCTTTGATAGAGAACCCAGTTTCTATGTGACCAACGTCATTGCTCTTGCTTTAAATTTTTTAAATGTTTTCAGATTTTTCAAACAATGCTCAGTACACTAAAATGTTTAAGAACAATACCTTCTTCATGTATCTTGACCAAGGATAGCCATGTCTTTTAAAATTTCAATTTTCAGAAGGTTTTGCATGAAGTTCATGAGACAATTGGTTATGATTTATTAAGCATGATGATTCAGATATTTTCAAGTCTTTTACATCAAAACCTAATAAATACATTAGTCTTAAATCAATTTGATTCATCAGACATTCTTAAGCCAGTATAATAGAAGATTCTTCTTTTCAGAATATGTCTGATTTATGTCTAGGGTGCACTGACTAAAATCTTTCCTCATTCAGATGAATCATTGACATTGTCAGGAAATCAGTGGAGTCAACAAAGCATTTTTATTGAGAGAATAGCAGAGAGCAGTCAGAAGCCAGCATTAAAGACTAAAATTCAGTCAGATTAGCTTGGACCAGACTTGACAAGATATGAAGAAATGTGAATGATAGGAACAAGCTAGCAATTGAATTCACAGGAGGCAGAATCAATAGCTGAGTCTGGAATATAGACAGAACAACTACACAAGTATAGATAACAGGGAATTCAAGTGAACCACACAATTGCCAAGAGAATGAATCAGATTGCTAGACAGAAGGAGTTCAAGAGGTGAAGAAGTGATCAAACAGGAATGCTCCCCCTGTCTAGATGCAATGAGTCATTTCTTTTTAGATTTTTCAATGTAACGAAATGTAATGCAACTAACTACATGTATGCAAAGACATGCAATGTTTGCACTGAGGGCTGAACATATGACTATGTGACTCATGCTCATACAGACTGCCCTATCAAGCAATATGACCCATGGTACTAGGCGGAGATCTTGGTCTAAAAGACCATCTCACACATAGTAAGAACCTCCAGACAGATTTCACCTGCCTTTTAGTAGCTTACCATTTAATATACCAGGGTTATGCAAAGTGATGCAGTGCCAATGCAGTTCTATATGTAGTCAGTTACTTCTTTTTGGAGATTTCAGAATGATGATGTGCAATGCATTCACTATATGTATGCATATGTAATTTCAGACAATCATTAATATGCAAATCATGTATGAGGAGAGTTCAGAAAATTCAAATCTGACAATGCTGAATATTAAAGAATGTGCAAAAAATAGATTTAACATGCTATGCAGTAAATCTAAGAACAGGAAGTGCAGAAAATTTACCAGAAAGGGGCTTTATCAACTTGGGTGCCTTGGTTTAATTTACCCCTCTTTATTCCTCAGTGCAAGGCACACCTGCAAAGTTTTTGATCATTTTGATCCTGCAGGGACCCAAGCAGCTTTGGGTCCTGCGTTAGCCCTGACAGGTGTTCTAAACAAATTCTTAGCAACATGGTCATCATGATCCATCAGGTAGCAATTGTCCATAGAGTGACCATACTTTCCACAATATCTACATGATGTGACTGGTTTCTGGTTCTTATGATGCATAGTAACAGCAGTATGAGGTTTATAAACATGATCATAAGATTTTCTGTTGTATGCATGAACAGTTTGATTTTTATTCTTAATCAGCCAACATTCAGCAGATCTATGGCCTGGCTTCCCACAGTTATAGCATGAGAATCTTGCAAATGGTTTTGCAGGGAATTTGACAACATATGGGTTAACAGAGTTCTTCTGAACATGCCAACAGTTCTTGACTGTATGGCCATTCTTCCCACAGTGAGAGCAAGCAAAAGAATTTCTTCTATGAAAACCTGACCAGAGTTCAGTAGCCATATTTCCAGACTTGTCAGATAGATGGCCATTAGGTCCCCTTGGAACAGTGGTTCTCCTTGGAGCCTTAAACTCATTCTTCTTCAAGAACCAGCAATCATGGTTTGCATGACCAGATCATCCACAATGGGAACATTTGAGTTGCCTCTTCTGGGCAAACTGATTCTTGGGTGAGCTTTTAATAAAATGCATATGAGTATTTCCTGAATTTTTAATTTTCTTCATTCTATTATGAGCATTCAATTCATCAGATTTCAGGATATAGCAGTTATGCATCATATGACCGAATCTTCCACAATAATGACATGATCCCTTTTTAAGGTGAGTGTGTGAGAGATCATGTGACTTGTGTGCAGCTTTCTTTGTACTAACAGAGACATCTTTGTCCTTTTTCAGTGAAGTTTCATTCTTTTTCAGTTTTTGAATTTGTTCTGCAGATTTGGAATTGACAGTGGACTTTTGTGCATTGAATTGAAAAATAGAAGGAGCAGAGGTTGTGTTCTGATTAGAGGCTTTCACAAACACAGTAGACGTTTTTTTCCCATTACTCCTTTTGTTTGTCGGACTGTAACCCAGTCCCTCTCTCTGAAAACTAACATTATTTCCAAGAAGCTTATTCAGATTGTCCTTTCCTTTGACAAGTTTTGATAGCGAATTTTTCAAATCTTGAATCTCAGAGTTTAAGACAGCAATATTAGCTTCATATTTGGACAGATCTGTTTCACAGGAAATGACTTGTTGATGCAAGGCATCATTCAGACTTTTGAGTTTTTCTACTTCCTGTTTTAACTTTATTTCATTATCAGCTTCAGATAGGGACCTGTTAAAATCATCAACTTCTTGTTGAATGGATGTGATTGTAAGCTCATAGTTAGCTATCTTTTCTTCACAGCAAGTGACATTTCCACTCAACATTTGGTTGATGGTTTTTAGACTCTCAATTTCTTGTTCAGCATTCACCAACCTATCAGAATTATCCATGCTCACACACTTGCCTTTTTCCATTGTCAATAACCTATCTGTCAGCTGGGTGTTTAGATGTTTCAGTTTGTTGATTTCCTCTTTCAACTTATTGTTTTGCTCTGTGAGTTCATCATCAAGCACCCAATCATCTGATGAAAACTGACATTCATAAAACATTTCTTGTTATTTTTCAGACTAAAGTTTGTCAAGATTTTTCTGAAGCTCTAAATTTATTACTCTATCAGCCTCCATTTTTTCAGAAATCAATCTGTTTTCTTTTTCAAGACTCATTGATTTGTGTTCAAATTCCTTGAGCTGGTTTTTGAGTATTTCATTTTCAGATTTCATGTTTTCCAATTCAGAGTTGACAAGCTCTAAGTTTCTCACCAGTTCTTCATTTTGAACAACATCATTGTTATGAGCCTGATCATCATCAGTTAATCTAAGTCTTTCCTTTAGTTCAGCAATTTCACAAACAAGCTCTTGATTCTCCTTTTTGTGTAATCCAATTTGTTTCATAAGAGTTTGTTTTTAAGATTTCAAATGATCTAAATCTGAACTAATAGAATCAAAATCTCTTAACTGTCTTCTAAATATGTCATTTTCTATTTTCAGAATTACCATGTCCTCACCTTCAGAATCAACATTCACATGATTATTCAACTTCTTTTTCAGAGATTTATTTCGTTTTCTCAATTTTTTGTAAGAATCAACCAAATCACTGTATGCTTCAATCCAATCATCCATATCATAATTTTCAAATTTAGAAGATACCTCATCTTCATCTTTTTCTTCATTTTCTTCTTGCTGTCCATCAACGTCCACCATCATACATGTGTTGTGATTCCTGGTAAGCTTCAGTTTCTCTAGAATTTCCTTGGCGGACCTGCAAGAAGAAACACATGAGATTAGAGCCCTGTCAAGTGATGCTTTCATTAAGTCTAATGCTCTAGAGTTGACAGAATCCTTCAATCTATCCCTATCAGTCCATTTAGATATATCCCTTGATAATTTATGAGGACCGTGAGTTATCACCTTCCAAAGGTCAGGATCAATTGTCCTTACATACCGATGCAAATTTTCCAGCCATAGATCAAAGTCATCACCTCTGAATATTGGGGGATTAGCCATCGAGAGATGATAAATGCACAGTAAGCAGGTGAGCAAATCATGCTACTAAACCAGTGAAACAAAACACCGAGCACAAGAAACCCACTCTGAAATGCACCACAAGAGATGCAGGATATGCTGCGGATCGTTGGATCCAATGCACAGCAACCTGCTCTGATACCAACTGATAGGATCGCTGCGATGGATACAGAGGGGGGGTGAATGTATCCCTCTTCGAAATTGCCCAAATTAAAATAATCAGAGTCAAAATATTGCGGAAATATAAAAACCCAAACGCTATAGGCTGACAAACGAGTCAAGTGAGACAACCATCAAACATATAGCGCTCATGAAGCATCCTGCGAAGGGTGGTAGAAGATATGGAATAGAACGCCAAAGCAAACCATAGAACACCAGGATTTTTAGGTGGTTCGGTCCACAGACCTACGTCCACCCCTCACTCCAAACTGGAGTGAGGCTTCCACTAGCACAAGCTAGAACCGCAGACTCAGTCTGCAAACAAGTGCTGCCAAACAGCTTGACCAGGGGAACAACCTCCCCTCTTCCTCCAAATCGGAGGGAACCACTAGTAACACACATTCACTAGCAAACCAGAGACCGAGGTCTCTCTTCCTCCACCCAGGAGGGAACCCACAAGCGACACCCAGCAGCTTGCAACTGGAGGACCAATCCTCCCTTCCTCCAAACCGGAGGGAAACCACTAGTGACTCACAGTCACTAGCAAACCAGAGACCGAAGTCTCTCTTCCTCCAGACCAGGAGGGAACCCACAGGTAGCAACCACTACCTGCAAACCCGGAGTCAGAGACTCCCTTCCTCTGAAACCCAGAGGGAACCACCAGTGACACCCAATCACTGGCAACCAGAGACGCAAGTCTCTCTTCCTCCAAACCGGAGGGAACCCGACCTCAAACCAGAGGATCAGAAGAACAAAGCCAAGGAAGTGTAAAAGAAAAAAAAATAATAAACGAAAATACAGCGATCAGAAAGTTGAAAATGAAATCACAATGTGGCTCTCGTAGGAGCTGACTGGCCTGGATTTGATCCACGGTCCAGTAGGAACTAATCTTCAGATGAAGCTTCTTTTCTCTCCTCGAGCTCTCTATCTTTCTCTTTCTCTCTTCCTCTTCAACTCTCTGCCTCTCTCTTCCTGCAAGCTCTCTTTTCTCTTTTTCTTCTTAAGCTTTCACACTCTGCATCTCTGCTCAATCTCCTCTGCACGATCACTCTCTCCTTTTTCTATCAGTCTTCTTCTGATAGAGGAAGCTTCGTATTTATATCAGCAACAGCTAGGGCGTGTGCAGGGCTTGTGCCCTCTTTATCCTTGGATCACGTGCCAAGTGCCAACCTCAGATCACGTGCCCAGACATCTTTCTTCTCGGAGGATATACCTGTCAAACAGTCATAAGAGAATATTAGAGAGATGTACAGACTTGCTGGGTAACTCAAGACCGCCGTGTGCAGACTTAGTATTAAAGATGCATATGCAATAGAATGTATAGACTTAGAGATAAAGAGTGTACAGACTTTATCTTGAAGGAGATGCACAACAAACATAAATGATCAGGCAAGCAAGGTATGTATAGACCTTTTATGCTCTCAACAAGACAGTGTATAGACTGTTATCATGATGCACAAACATATCAGCAGAGTGTGTAGACATGGAACCAAAGTATGCACGACGTAAAACGATGTACAGACTATGTGAATGCATGAAAAACATGGGCTGTACATACTTATAGCCTGCAGCTGTGTATAGACTTGACCGATGCATAGACAGCAGAGAATGTGCAGACTTGAAGAGAATGCATGGACTATGCACAACGACTGTATAGACTTGCTCATGGACTGCACAACGAATGTATAGACTTGCTCATGGACTATGCACAACGACTGTATAGACTTGCTCATGGACTGCACAGCGAATGTATAGACTCGCTCATGGACTATGCACAACGAATGTATAGACTTGCTGTAAGGAATGTGCAGACTTGGTGGAAGTCTAAAAACACTGAGCGTAGGTAAAGATGAGGAATGTATAGACTTGCTCAGTTCCGCTGCATGAAGCAAGGCAATGTATGGACTTGCCGATGTACAGACTTTACATATGCATGAGACGCAAGTGTATAGACTATACTGACGATGTACAGACTTTACATCAAATGATGCACGATGTACAGACTTGACTGAGACACATCATAAGACGCAGAATGATGTACTTGCTGGCAGACGTTGTATAGACTTAGCGTGAGATGCTAAGTAAGACGGTGCAGTGTATAGACTTAGCCAAGACATCGTGAACAATTGGACGATGTACAGACTTAGCATGAGACGCTAAGTGAGACGTAACATGAGACCCAAGGCTGTACATACTTTGAGTTAATGAGCCAGGCAATGTATTGACTTTAAGGTATGCACAGAGACGCTAAGTGAGACGATGATGCTGTACAGACTTAGAGCTTGTGTGTGCTAGACAATGTATAGACTTCAGCTCGTGCAATGCAGTGTACAGACTTGATGAACGATGCAAAAGACTCTATACAGACTTAGCAGTACACTATGCAGAACTCTGTACAGACTTTGATGAACTATCCATAGATGCATGTATAGACTTTGAATATGCATGATGGCGAGTGTGTAGACTTCATCTAACAAGGTTCAGGCATGCTGTCAACTCTGTACAGACTTGATAATGTAACCTAGGGCGATGTACAGACTTGCTGAACGAACGATGCCCAAATGCATTGACTATGGCTAATATATGTATAGACTGTGCAGATAGATGGATGTACAGACTTGGGCTGTACAGACTTCGACTGATGCATGCACTGTATGGACTTGCCACCAATGTATAGACTTCAATGCAAGCAACCTGACGATGTATAGACTATGTTAATGCACTGTGTAGACTTGTGTGTGCATGCTGCAATGAAATGTATAGACTTTCTATGCTGACGATGTTCAGACTAGGCTGTAATGTGTAGACTTGGCATATGCATGAAGATTACAGCAGAGAATGTATGGACTTGCTGTATGCATGAACTACCCTGTACAGTTCATATGCTCAAAGCAGAATAATCATTCAGACACAGATGTTCATGATATAGTATCATCAAAATCATAGAGTTCAAAATCATGTCACAAATGTTCAGATAACTCATAGTGTTTGCTATCATCAAAATCACAGGGGCACAACACTATGAAATTAGAGCATTCGCTCTGATACCAATTGAAGTCCCGCGATCAATGACACCCAAGAGGGGGGTGAATTGAGTGATAACAAATTTTACGAAAACTTTTACCCTTTTTACAAAATATGTGATAAATAATAATTAACTGATGATAACTAATTAACCAATTCTCTCAAACTTTCTGTTCATACACGACCATACAACGAAAACAATCAAACCACACAAATAACACACAATGCACAGCGGTTTTTAAGGTGGTTCGGATGCAACGACGGCAATCCTACGTCCACCCCTCACCAAACCCGGTGAGGCTTCACTCGGGGATAAAACCCCAAACGGAGACGACGCTCCAACCACACACGCAGGACGACGCCTGCCCACATACACGGGGACATTCCCCAAAACGTACACACACACGGAGACGAAGTCTCCAACACGATCCAACAAGCGGATCAACAAGACACACACACACGCTGCGACAAGTGCAGCACTCCACACACACAAACACTAAGATCTGGATAAATCCACACACACGCGCAGATCTGAGAAGACCTACGCACACACGAATCAAATACGACACACACACACACGACCACGGATCCAACAATGATCCACACACACACGAGTTTGCAGTTTATAAGAAACATAAATCTGAAACTATAAAGCACAAAACACCAATATGAATAAACCACAGTTTAGAAAGCTCCTGATTTAGGCTCCCCCTGAGTGTGTGCTCTGGATGTTCACGTTGATTCCTTCTTCACTTGAACAGCTTGAGACTCAGCTTGAATGGCCTTGTATTTGATGTAGATCTTCTTGCACGGAGTACTGTTCACGGCTACAGTACCCTTCCTTCTTCCTTGGACAAATCCTTGTATCTTCTTGATGCTTATGAGCTTGTTCTCTTCCTTTGAGATTGCTGACCTGAAATGGAGCTAGAGTACCTTCAGATGATGCTTGAATGGCTCCTTCTTCCTTGTAGCATCCTTCTTCTTCTTCCCTTGGATCACCTTGAGTTGATGAAGAGGTGTATGGATGTAGCTTTGAACCTTGATTGCTTCTACACTTTCTTGGAGGTAGATGGCTTCAGAAATACCTTGAATGGGTTGGAGATAGATGAAGAGCTTGCTGCATGAGGTACTGTTCACGGAGCTACAGTACCTCTTCTTCCTCCTTGGACAGCCTCCCCTTTGGATCTCTTTGATTATTAGGGTTATGACTCTAATAGGATGTTTTATAACCCTTGGAAGGTCTATGGACAAGCCTTAGACCAGATCCACAAATTCTGGAGGGTTTGGTGGCTTTGGGATTAAACAATAGCAAGAGGAGATGCTTCTTTTGAGATGGACAAAAGTCAATATTTGTGGCTTATCGGGGCTAGCGGTCGACCTGCAGGGGCTGGCGGTCGACCGCTACTGAGAAACCTGCAGACGGATGGTTCCTGGGAATCCCGGTCGACCGCTACTGGGCTGGCGGTCGACCGCCACTGAGAGACAGGTAGACTGGGGGTTGCTGGCATGGGCGGTCGACCGCCCCTGTGCTGGCGGTCGACCGCCAGCTGGGCAGACCCCGAGTTTTCCCGGGTCGGTCCGTTAACCCCTTCAGCTCCGTCGCTTAAGTCCTTTAGCAGCCCGTTCATGTCTGTGGCATCACCCTTGACAGTTTAGAAGGTGTCAACTGAGTCTTTGACCTTGGGCTCTCTTGGCTATGCTTCTTGGTGCATTGACCTTGGATATGTGACGAGCCGAATATGAAGTGTCGAATTTTGCTTGTAAAAGAGATTTGCATCCTTGCTTGGGCGCTATCAACAAGCTTTCACTTTTGCCATCTCCACTCCAATTCTCGGCATATCTGTCATGAAAGCACATCAAGTAGTTTAGTCATATAAGAGCATCAAGTAGTTTAGTCATATAAGAGTGGAAAAATATCAATGACTAATAGTGTTTAGTCATTAACAGGATGATGTCGAAAGACCCAAGTAACCACAGGATGACTCCAATGACCACATGGGCACTACAATAAAGAGGTTATGAAACCTCTTGCCTCTTGTAAATATGAAACCTTTTCCATCTTGTAAAAACAACAAGATCACCCATGGAACAAGACCATATGACCATGCATTCAAACAATCATGTTGTAGCCTCAAAAGCCATTTGTCAACTCAATCATATTTGAACAACAACATGATATACATAGTCAACAAGAACATGTGCAATCAACCATAAATTTAGTTATCATCACGTAATCACATATTAAGTTTAGTTATCATCAAAACCATAACTTAACAATCGCAACAATCATCAAAACCATAACTCAACAACCCGAGGCGCGGTTTAAGACGTCAATGGACACATCTGGCCTTGCTTCTAGTGGACAGTGCTCTTTTCACGTGACGTGAGATTCTTGTGACTCGAACTTCCGTTTCACGTCTGTGAGATGTGGTTTTTGCATGTAGTTTCTGGGTGTTTTCCCTGAGGTAGAGGTCTAGGGTCTCCGGTGAGCGTTACCGAGGGTTTTCCTATATGGTGTTAGGTTCACGACGGCGAGGTCGTGATCGTGACTATTCCCAGACCGCGTGGTCTTGGGCTGGGCCTTCATCTGTGAGATGGGCCTCCATAACAGTGGTGTCGTGATGGTTCTCCTGGCGGTATAGCCAGGGTTTTCCGGTTAGTTCGGTGGTCCCCCGACTGTGAGATTGGGGCATGTTTTCTGGTACATTAGGAGTAGCTGTAGAGCCGAGGTTTTACCGGCCACCATGTTTGCTATTCCTACTGTTGTTGCTACTTTCCGTTACCGCCGTTGTTTACGGTTGGGGTTCCGCGGGACCCTTACTGAGCTAGTGATAGGAGGCTCACCCCTACTTTTCAGGTGTGGCGGTTCATCCTCGAGGTTCGAGGGTGCTGCGCGGAGGTTCTTAGTTGCTAGCTCGCCGGGCCGAGTGTCCACTCAGTGTTGGGTACGCTTCTCTGTCTTAGACTGTACTTTGTTAGACTGGACTTTGTTATAGTTAGATTGTTTATTTCTGTTAAATGTTGAATTGTCCTTCTTTATTTCCTATTTCTATGTACTCTACCCACACCTTTTAGCCCTTCCGAGCCCTTCGGCTAGTAGGCGACGGGCTAGGATTCGAATGGTATAGGGTTATTCTCGGTATCTGGATCTTGGGTCGTTACAGTTAGTATCAAAGTGGTGGTTGTGAACATATATGGGAATTCGAGATACTGCAGTGATCAAAGTCTATAAGTGTAGCAACTTGAAGTTTTTATATGCATTTATATGCAAAAAAAATGAAAGATGAAAATAAAATAAATTATGATTATTTTTCATTATGTCTTTAAAAGTGTAAAATACATAAACATGAACCCTATCCCACTTGTTAACACGAACGACAAGATTCACAACATGATTCTAAGAAGGCGAAGACGTCGGTACTGTAGCATTACGGTAGCATCCGATTTAAGAGAAAATTATTAGCATTAATCTAATCCTAATTAATGGTTGAGGTCAATCTTACATCATTGAATAAATGAGGTCATTGATTATGTCATAGATGGGGGATTTATTTCAACATTTACATGTTGGAATTAATTTTCAACATAAGTTGGTGTAATAGTAACAAAGTTGGTGTAATAGTAACAAGGTTGGTGAAATAGGAAAAATTAGGTGGAATAGGTAATATAATAATGGGGGATTTTGGCCTATAAATAGGGCTGAGATCTTCCCTACTCAAAGCACTAATCTCTTGGGAGGAATTGTTGGTTGGAGAGAGGGAGAAAGCTCGAACTTGGAGGAGTGTTCGAAAGCGTTCTTCGTTCGTAAACTTCTTCTTCTTTGATCTTCAACTAGGTAGGTTTTCTCTCAGGCGAAAACTTAATTAGATCTCCACATATGTTTCTTTACATGAGTATTTCGATTCTATGTAAACTTTTCATGATCATGTATTTATGACTTATTTTAAGATTTAAAGTTCAAAAATGAGAGTTTTCATTATCATAGCGTGTTTCAATAATGTGGATCACATATGGACCATGATTTGAATACGGTAACCACGCCCGATTTACCTCATTTATGTGCGTTATTTCAAAACTTAAAATTTGAATTTTAAAATCATGTTCTTGCCTTAAGAATACTATCAACAAAGAAATGACTAGGTGAATGAACTCGTAAAGCTATCGTTAATTGTTTAAACAACTATACTCTAATTTCTGTAGAATTTCTATACATGATTGACCCTATCTATTTGATCTAAGCTCTGTATGAAAGATTGACATCTTCTTTCAAATTTTCTTTATACAAGAACATATTATGCAATTGATAGCTTGACATCTTTTTTTTCAATTTCTTTTCCTTCATTGAAATTCATTAACAAATGAACATGTTAGAATATGCAAGAATGATTTCCATTCGATTTACATTTTTTCTGTATTTCCGACTAATAGTGTAGCTAGTAAGTTCACCAAGAAGAACCGATGTCTAAGGCTAGAGGTCCACGGGCAAACACTTTAAGTGGATAAGTGGTTACTTAATTAGGACCTCGTGAATACGAGGGGAGCCTCCCACTGTCCCACCTCTTACCTGACCGCGTTTTCTTTGGTTTTCTGCTAATTACTCGACTGAGAAAAAAAAACTTGATCGAAATTATTTTACAAGATTTTCTACAAGAGTTGATCGCGCCTTGACCGGCAATTCATTCTCTTTATTGTCTTAATGTCGTTAAATATGATGTCTTAAATCATCCTTGAACTTCTCTTATAAACTTAATTTATTCTTCATACTACATGCCCTTTCTTCATACTACATGTCCTTGGAAATGAAAATTTTGCTAGATCTATACTTTAGCCATAAACTACCATTTGGGAGTGTAGGAGCTAAGTGCCATGCAAGGTAAAGTGCTACGTTATGGGAGCCACCTATTGAGGTCGGAATGGCGCAAAGTGCTACATAATGGGAGCCACCTCTTGAGCTTGTAGGGGCCACCTCTAGAGTCCTATATTACTAAATGATTAGTTATGTGCTATACTACCCTTCTTAAGCTTTTCCTGAAACTCGGATTGGCCATAATTATAAATGAATTGTTCTAAAAATTACATGAAAATTTTGGTCCACATGATACTCAATGTCTGGCAAACACGGGGGCCCTGATCTGGTCTTAGGTGAGTAAAGCCTGAAAGTACTTGTGCCCGAGGGAGTTGAATGATCAGGTGTGGCATTGCACCAACTGACATGCAAGATTGAACTAGACAATTCACTTATTACATGCTTGGCTCATTACATGCTTGACTTTCTATACATGACATGTTTGACCGGAAGGGATAATATCCTTGTTACATGGCCATATTTACAATTCTATACTTGTTATTGATCTTCATGCTTACACTTTAGTTCTACAATATCTATTCTTGAAATTCTTGATTTCCTGATCTTGTTCTCTAATTATCATTTGTTTTACTACTTGTTTTATTCAAGAGCATATAGATGATTCAAAATGCTAATTACTTAAAGTGACATGGTAAAGAGATATAAGTCCTACTGAGCTTTCTAGCTCACCCTGTATATTGTTGTTAATTTTAAGGAAATCCCGAAGATGACGGGAATGGGCTGGAGTGATGAGAGTGATGATAGATTTTAATAAATTTCTTTTCCCAGTCTGTCTACTTATAAATGATTGTATCGAGTTTGAATAGTATTGTAAGTCCTTGAAGGATATTTGTTGAAAATGTCAGATTATGAAATAAAGATGTGATTTTATCTATTTGTTGTTCATACTCATCATTTGAGTCTCTTGATCGACCTGCCCGTATAACTATTTATGCCTTGATAATTTCGCCTTGTTTGGGACGTGATAGTAAGGTCCAGTATAGTGGGTAGCTGGCATAGGGTTTTGTGCATATTTTCCGCTTGGTTTCTCACGTGAGAGCTTGAGTGCGCTGCGTTGGCGTTATGAAGGCGGTTGTTGTTTTGTTGGAGTGCCGGTGTGGGGCTCGAGGAATGTGATAGAGAGATTTCTTCCCGATGGGTGGTGGCCCCAGTCGTGCTATGGTGGGTAGAGTTGCTGGCAGGCGTGTGTCGCTGCGATGCTGCGTTCGAGGAATTTGCAGCGAGGTCAGGTGGCTGGTGAGGATTATTTCTAGTTAAGTGGCCGTGAGTGTGCTCCGAGGGAGCTATCATCATTTTGGCCACTCCATCTTGAGATTTATCCAGCACCTGAGGTGTTAAGGTCATGGTTTAAGGTGTCTGAGCGGGTGCTCTAGTCGAGAGATGTGCTCGGGTGAGTGGAAGATCTTCCTGGTGAGTTGCTGATCGTCGAGCTTGATTTCCTCATCATGTTCTGTGGCATCTGCGATGACGTGCCAGTCTCGATTATTTTTGTGAATTTCAAGGCGGGATTGGGCAGAGTTGTCCCAGTAAGATTTAAGTCCTGCGCTTCTGCGTGTGAATGGGTTGCGTTTGCCCTGGATTTGGCTTGAGATGTGAAGATTCGCGGCGAGTTCGGGACTCGAGGATGAGCTTTGGCGGTTGCCAATTACGGTGCGTGTTATGGCTATTAGCGTGGTGGTCCGCACGGTGGCAGCTCAGGAGTATGGATCAATGTTAGAATGGAAAAATTTGAGAAAATGATGTCCGATGGCTAGAGGTGCAGCAGCCTTCGAGCCTGGCGTCTTTTGTGAATTTTTCTTCGCTCCTTGGTAAGCATTTTGGCCTGTTGATGGTTCCGAGGTCAGAGGCAGGCGTAGGTGAGGAGCGTGTGGCAGCGGCTAGCTCAACCATCGTGGCAGAGTGTGGCTGGAGATCAGCTGAGTTGGTGCTCGAGGTGTGGCGTGTTGTAGTTCGAGGAATTGCAATGGTGTGCCGGGAGATGTTGTGAATGTTGTCCGATGGGACACTTGGTGAGTGTTGTCGGAGGAGCTGACCCTATTGTAGTGATGGTTTTTCTTGTTGCTGGAAGGTGCTGTTCCCAGCGTGTGCAAGGTTCGAGGTCAGGTCGAGCACGGAAGGTCTCCCGACTTATTGGAGGTGTGATTGGTTTCTCCTTTGGTTGGAGAGAATTATGTTTGGGCTAAGGTTCGTCGTCTCGCATTGTGTGTTCAGATTTGGTTGGCCTCCCTTCTGTGTGCCATGAAGTCCGTGTGAGACGCGTCCCGTGTTGGCAAGGTGGTTGCCTGTGAGAAGTCATGCCCATTTCCCTTGTTGCGTGAGGGTGCGTTGGCACTATTCCGGAAGGACGAGTGCCGATTGGGTGGTGTTCGTGAGAATTTACGGCTGGTGTTGTGATTCCCGATGTGTTGAGGATCGGAGCCTGCAGAGTTACAGATGATTACCAGATTTGGAGAGAGAGTCTGCGCTCTGGGTTTGAGGTAATTGAGCTTTCCTTACCCTGTTGTTGGAGTCAGCCAGCCGAGTTGAGGATCGTCGGGATGGTGGATCCTGAGTCATCTGTGTTGGCTGTGCGTGTGGATAAGAGTGCGCAGCGGAAGCCTGGTGGGCCTATAACCCACAGGTCCAGGATCATAGCATTGGTTGCTACGGACGGATTCCTGGGGATGTGTAGGGTATTGGAGGATTGGTTCCTCGGTATGAGACGTGTTGTTACTGTGCCATTGCTTGAGATATTGTGGTTCATGGCACTGACAGGATGGAGAGTTGGGGAAATATGTTGGCAAGTGCATCGCATGAGTACCCTATTCGTGTGTTGAAAGTTGTGTTCTCAGATGAGATCGTGTTCTAGAGAAGTGATCTTTGATATAAATATGGGTGGGGATAAACAGATCCATTTATTTACGATCGAATTATATTTATTATGAGTCCCAGTTGGTAGCTGTGAGTGGCTGGTAATGCTATCCGTGTGATCGGCTGCGGTAGGGTCTGTGTTATCAAGAGGCCAGATGAGTCCGGAGGTTTCAGAATGATGTCGAAGAGGACTCAACGGTGGTAAGAGTCTGCGAGGTGTAGGACCCGTGTGCATTGGTCGCGGCGTCATCGATAAAGTTGCTGTGATAGCAAGTGGCACTTGGTTGCCCTAGAGTCGTGTGCCGTGAATTGCTCGGGTTGTGTCCCGTGGCTCTGTGGTAAGAGCGGAATCGAGATCGGCAGGCATCCATCAGGAGTAATTGAGATAAGTTGTGATTAGATAGCAATCAGACGATGCCTATGTATGGTGGTCCCTTGTGGGATGTTGGCGTTGGATGGTCATCCTTGGTCTGTGACCAGCATGGGAGGATTTTCTTATAAGTCTAAGTCGGGTGAGGTGAGGATCGAAGACTCCGGATTCTTGTCAATTGGGTCCGCCGTGCTCCCCCGAGAGGGTAGAGTTGGCGTGAGGCTCGAGATCGGATATGGTGTTGGTCTGTGTATGATTTAATAGATGGCCTGTCTAGGTTTGGAATGTGCCCTTCGGATTTGGTGAAGGACCAGGAAAGATGGAAGAAGCTGAGTAAGTCAAGGGTTTCCCGTTGGCGAGTGTCTGGTGACCGGTGATTGGTCTTTCACAGACAAAAGATGCTGGTTGTAGCGAGTCGAGTATGGTGAGAGCTGTGTGCAAGTGAGGCCTTTGGTGGCTGTTCCCGTGATGTGCTTTTCTAGAGGGGACCTGGGCTTTGTCGAAGTTTGAGTTCTGACAGAGCTGGTCCAGTGCTGTTGGCGTTCGGCTTGCCAGATGTGAGATGGTCCTTGGCGTGGAGCCGGCGGATTTGTGGTGGCCAGCTGGTAGTGAGGCTGATGTTTGTTTGGTACGCCGAGCATGGTTTGATCGGTGGCTATTTCTCGTAACGAGGACTGTGTCTCCTCGGTGAGTGAGATTATGACAGCGGTGCCGTGTTTGGATTTCATTGTGACTGAGGTGATGCCAGACTTCTGCTTTTGTCAGATGCCTTCTCTGATGATCGATGTGTGCTGTGTGCGGAGCGAGGTGTTGCTCGTGATTATGGTAGGCCGTATCCCTCAAGATCGGTGCTTTCGTGAGAATCAAGATTTTCTTTGGCTGGAGCTCTGACAGTGTTGTCAGTTGGTTCGGGGTGTTCTCCCCCTGTGGCATGGGTCTTGTCCTGAATTTTGAGAATGAAATTTCTTTAAGGGGGGAGGGCTGTAACGCCCTGGATTTTTTGGATATTGTTTGGATCAGGATCTGCGGGTTTCGGATCGCTTTTGGTGGGTCCCGGATTGAGTTTTGTGGTTTACGCGTGTTTTTGCCTGTCGAACCTTCGGAACCCTGTACAGGGTGAACCGATGCATTGTCGGGCTCCAAGACGTTGCAGGCGTGTTGTGTGTTTTCCGAGGATTGTGGGGAGTATTTTTCCCTATTTTTGTATTTTTTAGATTTTAAAATTTTTGGAATTTTCCTATTTAAACCCCCTACCCCCTCTCTCTTCTCTCACGCTCTCTCTTTCTGCCCTCTTCTCCAGCGACCGACGGAGCGAGGCGGGTGCGAGGCGGAGGCGACGCGGGTGAGGAGCGAGCGCGGATGGGTGAGGATCGAAGATGTGGAGGCGCGGCGAAGCTTGACCGCGAGTTCGGGGCACCGCGACGGTTCGTGCGGCATTTTCTTGGCGGATCAGCATCCTCGATGCGCGGAATCTTTGGTGGAAGTAGGGGGATGAATCCTTAGCCCTTGTACTTCATTTCCCCATGTTTTATAGGCCGATGTGAGGCCGAGAGTGGGTTTATTTCACGTCGGGGTCAAAATCGCATGTTTGGGGTGAGCGGCGGTTTTCGGCCGATTCGAGGCCCGATTGTGGTTTTGATTTGGTTTTTCTGTAGTAGGAATGTCCGGTGATGAATTTCCCCTTGTTTCCCCCTTGGCAGAGAGGCGAATGGGGCGTGGAACCGAGCTCACGGTGGAGCTCGGTCCGTCTCCGTAAAATGTAGGAGACGGCCACATAGTTGGCCGTGTGTGCCCTGGTCTGGGCGGCCAAGACCCTGGCCGCCCAGGTCCCTGGGCGGCCAAAGGTCTAGCCATCCAGGGGTGTTGGGCGACCAGGACCCTGGCCGCCCGCACCTTGCATGGCCCAGGTCTGGGCGGCCTGGTCGATGTCCGCCCAGCCCTCTAGGTGACCAAGGTTGTGGCCGCCCAGGCCAAGGGGAGCCCTGGTGCTGGGCGGCCACAGGTGTGGCCGCCCAGGTCTCTGTGCGGCCAAGTGTTTGGCCGCCCATCCCAGTCAACCCCCGGGGTGCCGTGTTTCGCGTTCCCTTGCCCCGAGGTGTCCGTATATGGTACAGTTTTGCGGGAGAGGTCCCCGCGTGACTCTTCGTGACCTGGGCTTCCTGTGTGGGTCATCATGGGCCATCCCTATGGGAATTTGTGTCTGTAGAGGGTGTTTTCCCCATCCGGAGTCATCGTGAGTTTTCTTAGGATTTGGAGAACCCCGTGTGTTCTTGGGCTTCCGTGCATTCGTTGGATTGAGTCCTCGTGCATCAGTATGAGTGCGGTGGGCTGTCCCCGCACGTCGTAGCTTCTTCAAAAATTGGTTTCCGTGTGGGCCATGCGTATGGCCTATGAAGTGTGAGTCTTATGACCCAGCCTGTGGCTGGGGGCTTTTTGAGGTTTCCCTTCTAAGACAATCGAACTCGGCGGCCCTGAGCCGCCTCGTAAATTGTTCTACCATGATTTCTGACCTAGGGGTAGGCTAGATTGACAACATGGAGTCGTCCCGGTACAACGGTCTTGACCCGAGTCTCGTGACTCAAGGACCGTTGGATTTAGTAGGTCTAGTGGACCATCCAGAGTCTGGTGGCCCCATGCCACCTATTACTCTGTGTTACTCGCGATGGGTGAGTGCGTGGCTTTCCGTGTTCACGTTAGGGACTCCCCACTAGTCGTAGCCTTTTTACAGCACGCGTGTGCTAACCCACCAGGGAGTAGTGGAGCGGCTTACATGAGAGAGACGATTTTTAGGCTGGTTACCGTAGGGCCCCTTCGCGCATCCTGAGTCTGGGCTTGGGGGAAGAGAAGGTTAGAGGACTTGACCTAGGGCGCATGGCGATGGGAATCGACGCTGAGCACTGACATTTTTCATTTACAATTGTGTCCTTTTAGTTTTCTTTTATATCCTTGGGAAAGTATGTACGTAATTGTAAGGCTTTATATGCCACTTTGTCATTCCCAAGGATTCTTTGGGTTTTTATGCAAAAGTGTAGTAGGTCCAGCAAGGGCCCCCCCAGTCCTTTCCTCATTGGTCCACCTAAGCCTTAGGGTCCCATGTGGGGCTGGTCAAAGGTCCAAGGTGGGCTTCTAGATGCTTGACCATTCAAGGGGACAAGGTGGAAGAAAATTCAAAATTGGACCAAGTAAAGTCCAAGATGCTTCCCCCTTATAATATAGTTTATCCCATGTTGTATTTTCTATTTAATTTGGTCATTTGACCACATGGGGAAGAAAATCTCCTCTCTCCCACGAAATTCCCATCCCCCACCCCTTGCCATTCTCTATATAAGCCTATGTATAGTGTCATTAGAGATATTAATGAAGAATTAAGTATTTTTGCCAATAGCAAGCCCAAGGGCACCCCTTGTGTCTCTCCTCCCCTCTTGCAGATGGATTTCTGCCATTCTAGGGTGAGAAGCCCTCCTCTTGGTGTGACTCCAAGATCTCCACCTTCGCTGGATGCGACTTCCGGCCACCGTCGCCACCGCGCCGCCACCGCCGCTACGTCGGAGTTCTATCTAAATCAGGATAGAACCTCATCTCTGAAATTTTATCTTTTTTTCTTATTGTCTGTTTGAGCCCTAATTTTGATAGTTTGTTCTGCTCGTCTCCCCTAACCTCCAGTTCAAATTTTGTGTCATTTGGACACCATTTGGTATTTTTCTCACATTTATTGTTCTTCCCCCTGTAATCTGTCATTCTGTAGATCTACGGGACAGAGTCACCTTGTTGTATTTTTCCCACCCACTTATAACTTTTCAAAGAAATCATAAAAATTACTCAGTGTTCCACACATATATACCCTTACACCATAATTGTCTTGGAGTCTAGAAAAATCATTTATCCCTCAGTCAAAGGTCAGTTTCAGGCAGATCCCTTGCTGCCCTATGTGTCTGTCAGTCCGAGTCAGAAATAAAAATAGTGTTACAGTCATATTCATTTTCAATCCGTTTGGTAGATGGAGCTGTCAAAATTATATGTTGTAGATCTATGAGTGCTCTTTCCAACGGTACCAGCCACGTCTCGATCGGCCTCCGGATCTGAGCGTCGTAATTCGTGTCATCGAGGCCTACAGATCTATTCCCTGTGCAGGTTCGAAATTACAGTCTAGAAGATATTCAGAAATAAATATCAAAAATCAACTTCAGGATCCGCCCCTTCAGGGAGTCGTTCAGGGACGCCCTGCCATCGTCCCAGCCAAGCGGCACCTCCGGAATATCTCAGGAAGGTGACGTTCCTTTGGAAACCGTTGCTTGCTGTCCAGTGAGTCAGCAACCGAGTTGGCGCAGCACCGAGTTAGAATAGTGCCGAGTCGGACCAACAGGCCGAGTTCGTGCCGTACACACCTCCAGATTACTGCCCATCAACCCAGGGTCGGTCCTCCCGGGCCCCACTTGTAGCCCTTTACCTCCCTGCGTGGAGTGGGCAATAAAATTCACTGTTGTAATTAACTTTTACCGTTGTTATCGGGAGTTACCGTACTTGGCCGGGAACGTCTTCCCTACGCCCGGAGCGTGGAGGTACACTCGCTACCCTCCTCGTAGGTATTGCTTTACTCGTATATTTTTGTATATGCCGCTGCATGAGTGATAGATTATCTAGCTTGTTATCATTTTATCACCGCTGCGAGAGCGAGAGTGAGTGACCGTCCCGTGACTCGACCCGAGTTAACGCGGAAAGGCCGATACCCGAGACTCACTACCGATTTCTCAACCGCGCACGATCCCATGCATCCCTCGATAGGGATGATCGCGAGCTAGAGTCCCAGGTCGCGTGTCCGTCCCGCATCAATTTGGTATCCGAGCGCCAGTTGAGTCTAGGGTAGTCATTTAAAAAACTCCAAACAAAAAAAAGTGCCGTTGTCTAAGTCAGTCTAGGTTGCATTTGCACCCTTTACTCGGTATATCAAAAGGCGTTGCCCGAACATTAGGTTATGCCTATCGGGAAGGCAGTAGTCTTGTGTGAGTGATCTTTGGATCGATTAACTCCGCCACGTACCGAGTCTTGGTTTAAGTCTAGAGTCCTTAGTGTGCATTAGTTAGTGCATTCCAACCTTGCATAGCCGGTCTAGTGTCTTGTCTAAGTATCGGCATGTCTAGCATGTAGTTCCCCCCCAATTTCCCATGGATTCCCCATCACCCGGGCAATATGGCCGTTGGTCCACCCATGGGCTTGGCAACCACCCTCTCCACTTCCGTAGGCCCGAAGCCTCGAAGTTTTATGGCTCCAATGACCCGGGCGACTACCTCAAGTGGGAGGCCGCCATGGACAAATATTTTGAATGTTACACCATGTTCGATGCCATGCAAGTCAGTTTTGCCCAAGAGAGGCTTGTCCACAAAGCCGCCTGGAAATGGGAGAGCATTGAGCGCCTGAGAGAGGTTAGGAGGCAAAGGCCATCGAGTCGTGGCATGAGATGAAGGGTGAACTTAGGAAGGTCTACCTACCCGGCCCGGTCACCTCCAACCGACCCCACCCAATCACATCCACCTAAGTAGGCCATAATCGGAGGGAAAGCGCCTCGCATGTAGAAGAGCCTAGGTCCACGACTAAGCCGAGTTCATATGGGAGAGTCCATCACATTACTCCTACTCCAAATCCCACCATTGCCAAACTCTTCCAAATCATTTCGGATAGAGTGGATAGGAGGTGTGCTTATATCGAGTCCCTGGTTTCCCCTTGCCTACCTCCTAGACGGGATGGAACCAATCACGAGCCTAAGGAGGTAGCAGCCGGTAGTCCCAACCCGGTGCCATCTATGGTGCCATCCCAAGGTCCTCTCCCCATCATGGTGGACCCTCTTCCCCCACCCACGAGAGCCCCATTGCCTACACCCCCTGTCCGTCAGGAGGATAAGGGTAAGGGCCCACTTATCAGGGAGCGTAGTGGGTCACGACAGCAGTGTTATCGCTGCCAGGGGTTCGGCCACTTTGCCGGACAGTGTCCCACTCGGGCATCACTAGACCTAGGGGGAAAAAGGGTTAGAGAAGCCCCACTCTCCAATCTTTATTCGGAGCCACCTCAGCCCGAGCCACCCGTGTTTCTAATGGGTACGCTTTTCATAGCCGAGCCGCTTCTTAGCTGGCTCAAGGATGGCTTGGTCCCACCTCCCTTCCCATCCATGGACCCCACACTACCTCTAGTGCCAAGCAACTCATTTCACACCACCTTCCAGTCTAGTCACTATGTGGATACATTGGACAACCTTCTTAAAGGGTTAGACCGGCAGTTGGCATTTATGCACTTGTTGGCCCCAGGCTTCGACCGACCCACCAGTCGTAGCTTGACCCATCCCACCTTAGGGTCCATTACCTCCGTGTACACCGTGGGTCATGTTACCACGGAGGTTCTTCTACTTCTCCCGCTACCGGCCGAGCCCGACTTCACTCCTTTTATCCCAAGGGAGGAGCCCTATCTTCTATACACTGTCCCATCTACCACGATGGATGGAGGTGACCATCACCTTCATGAATTTCAAACATGGGACTATGTAATGGAGGAACCGAGGGGTCACACATTCTTTGACCCATTCGACCCCTTCTCTAGTGGGCCTCGTGACCCATCACTTCCTTTATGACTTGTCGGGGAAGTCCACTTTCACACCCCTTTCCCACGGGCCGGGCCACCTACGCCCACCAAGCCCGATACACCTACATCCGGCCCTCCTAGCCCTCCCAAGTCTCCCAAATCCAATGGGCAGCCGCATGCTAGGGACAAAGTAGGATGTCTAGGAGTCCCACTTTCCACCAACCACCGGTTGCCACTAGTGTATGCATGGCACATGTTCGGGTGTCCTGGTCCACCATCGCCTATGCGTAGGTCGGACTAACATTAGGTGTGTCTAGGGTCTTGTGTGTCTGTGCATACATTGAGTCGAGTCAGTCTTTTTTACGCTCACGTTGTTAGTCCCTTTCGAGTATGAGACTTGTCGGACTATTGGGATCAGTTCTACTCCACATATCAGATCTAGTCACTTAAGGGACCCGCGGTGATTCCTAGTGAGTCTTTGAGCCGCCTCCCTCCTTTGAGAGTGACCCCACCCCGGAGTGTCCACCTCTAGTCTCTTCCCTAGCATCGTGTTCATATCAAATCTATACGAGATGAGCAGGTGTTGATTACTTGGAGTGGAGCGTACTCCGCGCTTCCAGGTATGATGACGGATCCGCAGGCGTCACGAGCAGTCGCACCCCTGACTCGACGGGGTCGAGTTCTTCCCACCCGGGGAGAGTTGATGGGAATCGACGTCGAGCACTGCCATTTTTCCTTTGCAATTGTGTCCTTTTAGTTTGCTTTTATATCCTTGGGAAAGTATGTACGCAATTGTAAGGCTTTATAAGCCACTTTGTCATTCCCTAGGATTCTTTTGGTTTTTATGCAAAAGTGTAGTAGGTCCAGCAAGGGGCCCCCCAGTCCTTTCCTCATTGGTCCACCTAAGCCTTAGGGTCCCATGTGGGGCTGGTCAAAGGTCCAAGGTGGGCTTCTAGATGCTTGACCATTCAAGGGGACAAGGTGGAAGAAAATTCAAAATTGGACCAAGTAAAGTCCAAGATGCTTCCCCCTTATAATATAGTTTATCCCATGTTGTATTTTTTATTTAATTTGGTCATTTGACCACATGGGGAAGAAAATCTCCTCTCTCCCATGAAATTCCCATCCCCCCACCCCTTGCCATTCTCTATATAAGCATATGTATAGTGTCATTAGAGATATTAATGAAGAATTAAGCATTTTTGCCAAGAGCAAGCCCAAGGGCACCCCTTGTGTCTCTCCTCCCCTCTTGCAGATGGATTTCTGCCATTCTAGGGTGTGAAACCCTGCTCTTGGTGTGACTCCAAGATCTCCACCTCTGCTGGATGCGACTTCCGGCCACCGCCTTCCGTTTGTGTCGCCACCGCGCCGCCACCACCGCTACGTCGGAGTTCTATCTAAATCAGGATAGAACCTCATCTCTGAAATTTTATCTTTTTTTCTTATTATCTGTTTGAGCCCTAATTTTGATAGTTTGTTCTGCTAGTCTCCCCTAACATCCAGTTCAAATTTTGTGTCATTTGGACACCATTTGGTATTTTTCTCACATTTATTGTTCTTCCCCCTGTAATCTGTCATTCTGCAGATCTACGAGACAGAGTTACCTTGTTGTATTTTTCCCACCCACTTATAACTTTTCAAAAAAATCATAAAAATTACTCAGTGTTCCACACATATATACCCTTACACCATAATTGTCTTGGAGTCTAGAAAAATCATTTATCCCTCAGTCAAAGGTCAGTTTCAGGCAGATCCCTTACTGCCCTATGTGTCTGTCAGTCCGAGTCAGAAATAAAAATAGTGTTACAGTCATATTCATTTTCAATCCGTTTGGTAGATGGAGCTGTCAAAATTATATGTTGTAGATCTATGAGTGCTCTTTCCAACGGTACCAGCCACGTCTCGATCGGCCTCCGGATCTGAGCGTCGTAATTCGTGTCATCGAGGCCTACAGATATGTTCCCTGTGTAGGTCTGAAATTACAGTCCAGAAGACAGTCAGAAATAAATATCAAAAATCAACTTCAGGAGCTGCCCCTTCAGGGAGTCGTTCAGGGACGCCCTGCCATCGTCCCAGCCAAGCGGTGCCTCCGGAATATCTCAGGAAGGTGACGTTCCTTTGGAAACCGTTACTTGCTGTCCAGTGAGTCAGCAACCGAGTTGGCGCAGCACCGAGTTGGAATAGTGCCGAGTCGGACCAGCATGCCGAGTTCGTGCCGTACGCACCTCTAGATTGCTGCCCGTCAACCCAAGGTCGGTCCTCCCGTGCCCCACTTGTAGCCCTTTACCTCCCTGCTTGGAGTGGGCAATAAAATTCATTGTTGTAATTAACTTTTACCATTGTTATCGGGAGTTACCGTACTTGGCCGGGAACGACTTCTCCACGCTCGGAGCGTGGAGGTACACTCGCTACCCTCCTCGTAGACATTGTTTTACTCGTATATTTTTGTATATGCCGCTGCATGAGTGATAGATTATCTAACTTCTTATCATTTTATCACCGCTGCGAGAGCGAGTGTGAGTGACCGTGCCGTGACTCGACCCGAGTTAATGCGGAAAGGCCGATACCAGAGACTCATTGCCGATTTCTCAACTGCGCATGGTCCCACGCATTCCTCGATAGGGACGATCGCGAGCT
Source organism: Amorphophallus konjac (assembly GCA_022559845.1). Classification (NCBI taxonomy): domain Eukaryota; kingdom Viridiplantae; phylum Streptophyta; class Magnoliopsida; order Alismatales; family Araceae; genus Amorphophallus; species Amorphophallus konjac. The sequence continues at coordinate 214,134,071 of CM040121.1, forward strand.
AGAGTCCCAGGTCGCGTGTCCGTCCCGCATCACATGGTCTATGTGTGCACACGTGGTTGGGGGCGTTGGACTCGCGTTGACGAGCGCGACCCCAGCTTGTCCTTGTTCTGTGTGGTATCTCAATTTTCACCTGGGGCGTCGTAGGGAGACACCTGAGGCGCGGTTTAAGATGTCAGTGGATGCATCTAGCCTTGCTTCTAGTGGGCAGTGCTCCCGTCACGTGACGTGAGATTCTTGTGACTTGAGCTTCCGTTTCACCTCTGCGAGACGTGATTTTTACGTGTAGTTTCTGGGTGTTTTCCTCGAGGTAGAGGTCTAGGGTCTCCGGTGAGCATTACCGAGGGTTTTCCTAGATGATGTTAGGTTCACGATGGCGAGGTCGTGATCGTGACTATTCCCGGACCGCGTGGTCTTGGGCCGGGCCTTCGTCTGTGAGACGGACCTCCACGACAGTGGTGTCGTGATGGTTCTCCTGGCGGTATAGCCATTCCTGTTAGTTCGGTGGTCCCCCGACTATGAGATCAGGGCGTGTTTTCCGGTATAGTAGGAGTAGCTGTAGAGCCGAGATTTTACCGGCCACTGTGTTTGTTGTTCCTGCTGTTGTTGCTGCTTTCCGTTACTGCCGTTGTTTACGGTTGGGGTTCCACGGGACCCCTACTGAGCCAGTGATAGGAGGCTCACCCCTACTTTTCAGGTGTTGTGATTCATCCTCGAGGTTCGAGGGTGCTGTGTGGAGGTTCTTAGTTGCCAGCTCACCGGGCCGAGTGTTCACTCGGTGTCGGGTACGCTTCTCTGTTTTAGACTGTACTTTGTTGGACTGGACTCTGTTGTAGTTAGATTGTTAATTTCTATTAATTGTTGAATTATCCTGCTTTATTTCCTATTTCTATGTACTCCACCCACACCTTTTAGCCCTTCCAAGCCCTCCGGCTCGTGGGCGGCGGGTCAGGATTCGAATGGTATCGGGTTATTCTCAGTATCTGGATCTTGGGTCATTATGCCTAGTAATCAAAAAACTTCCGAAGAAGATGAGTCATCTAGCAGTAATCAGGATGAGGATGAGGTAGCTATGCTCACCCGAAAGTTCATAAAATTCTTAAGAAAAGAAGGTAAAGGCCTCCAGAATTGGAAGTCTCAGGTAAAGAAATCATTCTGATCAAAATCTGAAAATTTGAAGAAAACTGACGGAATTGTATGTTATTCATGTAGAAACCAGGGCATGTCAAATATGAGTGCTCTAAAGGAGTGAAGAAAGTTTCCACAAAATGGAAAGGGAAGAAGAACAAAGCTATGGTGTCTACGTGGAGTGATGAAGAAGAAGATGAGGAAGAAACTAACTCCACAGAGGAAGAGAAGGAAGACATGTGTCTTATGGCCAAGGGAGATGAAGAATCTGAGGTACACTCTCCCTTTGAACATTTTTTAACTAGTGATTGAGAAGGGGTTTATTTTGAACTTATGGATAAACATGATATGTAAAAGAAAGAAAATGAAGCCTTAAAGAATAAAATCAACACCATTGTCCATGATCATAGCCTGAGTGAAAAGAATGCCTCCCTGGAATCTAAAATTCTAAATCTGAAGAAATTGGTTGAAGATCTGGAATATAGAAGGAGTGAATTGAATGACTTGGAAGTTGAAAATGAGAGTTTAAGAAATGAAATTGATGATCTGAAACTAAATATGTAAAACTATGAAAGTGACAGCAAATTGAGCAATGAAAAATCTCAACCTGTCAAGAAGGTCAACATTAAACTGCAAGAAAATGTTAAGAAACTCAAAAGGAATGTAAAAAACACATGTTTTAATAATTCTTTCTGCAATGATTGTCCCTTATGTTGTGTCCATGTGATTTTGATGATGTCAAACACTATGACTCATCTATGAGTCAGTGCATTGGTGCATTGGTTTTGGTGCATGATTTTATGTTTAATGTGGATTTTATGTTCTGATGAAGTCATGACCTTGATGACCTTGATCCTATTATGTGTAGAAGCATATCTCTAAATGCTGAAAAGAACAGGTCTCAAATAGTTCTGAAGTGTTTCAAAGAGTTCTGAAGTCAGCTCAAGAAGAAGCTTGATCAAGAAGAAGTCGACTTAAAGAGGTACATAAGTTGACTTAAAGACTCCCAAGCTCAGCAGACTTCTAATGATCAGTAGAAGAGGTCGATGCAGAGAATGCCAAACAAAGTCAAATTCAACTCAAGCCAAGTCCACAGAGTCAACACAGTCAAAGCAGCCTAGCCCCAGAGTCAACGCAACCAAGTCCACTATCAACCAGCTACTTCAACGCCATCATACAAGAAGGAGTCAACACAAGTTCATCTGGAGTCAAAGCAGTCAACCCCAGTTAGTAAGGTGACAAATGGTTTACAAGCGTGACAAATAGCTATCATCGGTGACAAATGGTTTATAATGGTAACAAACAGACAACAAGGGAGACAAATGGAAGTTAACGATGATAAATAGCTCAATACGGGTGACAAATGGAGGATAAGCCTGACAAATAGGTCTACACGGGTGAATAATGGATGACAAGGATAACAAATGAAGGAAACATGCGAAGGCAAAAAAAGAAGGACAAAGGCGACGGCTCACGATGAATAGCGGTGACAAATGGGCGATACAGGTAACAAATAGTCTGCTAAGGGTGAAAAATAAGCGACATGGTTAAAAGAGTGAAAAGCGAAGAAGAGAAGTTGACTCAAGAAGGCTCTGGAGTCGACTCCAGTTACAATAAAACTCACTAGGATGAAAGAAGAAGCAGTGGCGACGGCTAATGTGACTAAGGGTAACAAATGAATACTTAAAGGAAACAAATGGGCGATAAGGGTGAATAAGAGGTTGTGAAGGCTGACAAATAGCCAAGGTCGTGGAAGACTCAAGCCAGTCACATGTCTTCGAAGCCCAATCATATTGGCACGTGATCTAAGGATGCTGGCAACTCCTAAGAAGATTCCTGACGAAGAATATTCTTCTTGCCATGTGGCCAAATGGAAAAATAGCTTTATCTTATGCAAAAATATTCTGGAGCCCTTGCTCTATAAAAGAGATCCTTCTTCCTTCGAAGAAGGCTGCTGCTGCGAAAAGAAGAGAAGAGAGCTGTCGTTGTAGAAGAAGAAGAAAAAGAGAGAGCTGCATCGAGGAGGAGGCTGTGAGATCAGAAGAGAAAAAGAGAATTCGACAAAGATCTGAGAGAGAGCCTGAGAGAAGAACTAGAGAGAAAATCTGAGGAGGCTGTGAGCTGAAGAAGAAGAGAAAGAGTGAGCTCGAGAGAAAGTGCAACGAGAGCCAGATTGAAGATCTGTTTGTGTATTGACTCGTAGATCAAATCCAGAGTCAATCCTGCTCTACGGAGCTACATCTTTTATTGTTTTTATTTCGTTGTTTTCTTGTTCCATTTCATCAATCTGTTAGTCAGCGGAGGCAGTGTCTCGTGAAGATTTGTTCCTCGTATAGCAAGCTGTGAGGCTCAGCGGTGTTGAAAATTTATTCCTCGAGAGCAAGGTGTGAGGCTCAGCGGTTGAGGGATTTGTTTCCCTCGGATCAAGCTGTCAGTCAATAGTTGTAATGGAGTGTTCTCCACATTCTTGCTCTTGCAAGGGAAGCCTCACTCGGGTTGAGTGAGGGGTAGACCTAGGTCTGTGGGTAGCAGATCGAACCACCTAAAAATTGGTGTGCATCGTGTGGTTTGCCAATATGCTTGATCCATTTCCTCTATCTCCCTTCGCAGGTAGATGCGTGAGCAGCATCTGCATTGTGATCTTATTGAGTGCTTAGTGTTGAGTCCTGTTGTGAGGATTATTCGTTCAGTATTGCAACAGTCTCTATACGCCAAGTGTTCGAGAGTTGTTCTAAATAGGGTGTGAGTTTTAACTGAGCTTAATTTTATAGGGGATCTATTCACCCCCCCTCTAGATCCCAATTTTCACCTAACATCTTCTTGAATGAATTAAATGAAAATCTTCATTCTGATCTTGAATGGCAGAAAAAGCTAGTTGCATCTTTAAAAGAAGAAAATAAACTTCTGCTAGCTAGGGCATTGGAACTTGAACAAGTAGAAGAGGAATTGAATGAAAAATTAATTTCAATGTCCAATGATGAAAAACATGTTAAAGAAATTAAAAACTTGGAAGAACAAAATGAAAAACTGAAAGAGCCGAACACTACAATGTCAGAAAGACTGCTTGTGTTGGAAAAAGGAAAATCTATTGTCATGAATGAATCTGAAAAACTGATCACTCTGGAAAAAGAAATTGACGATTACAAGTCTGTTAATGAAGCTTTGAAAATTAGAATTACCGAGTGTGAGGAGGAGATTCTAAATTATGAATTGCAAATCACATCTTTGGAAACTCAAATGTCTGATTTGAATAATTCTCTATCCAAGTTTGTTAGTGGAAAAGAAAACTTAAACAAACTTCTAGGAAGCAAAGTTAACTTCCAAAAAGAGGGACCGGGTTTCAACCCAGTGAATAAGAAGAGTTTTGAGAATAAACTCTACACATCTTTTGTGTGTAGTTCTGAGCCAAACAGTAGCTCTAACTCACCCATTTTTTAGTTTACTGCCTAGAAGGATCCTAAACAAGCTACAAGTTAGAAAACTGCAAAACAACATAAAAACTAAAAAAGGGTAGTAATCTGCAAAACAAATCTAAGAATTTTTCTGCTACCACTGTGCATGCTGTACACAATTCTGAAACACACACACATGCCCCCAAGCAAAAATTTTCTTGTCATTATTGTGGTAGAGTCGGTCATATGATGCATGCTTGTCATATAATGAAGTCTGATGAATTGCAAGCACACAAGAAAACAAGTGGATTCAAAAATAAAAAGATGTTTTCAAAAAGAGGAAGTTCATTTCAAAATTCTCATGTGCATGCTAGAAGGGGCTATGTTAAAAATCATGCTGTCCAGAAAAGGACAATTAAGTGTTTTTATTATGGAAAGTCTAGTCATATCATGCATGATTGTTTCGTTCTCAAAAATGATGAATTGAAGGCTAATGGAAAAGCCACTGCTCCAAAAAGAACCAAATTGGTTTCAAATAGGAAGCCTCATTGTCATGAGTGTAGAAGGACCGGCCATATAGTCAAGGACTGTTAGCGTTTGAAAAGAAACCACAACTTCCATAAAAGAAATGGAAAAATGCCAGACTACCCACAGAAGTTTCATGCATATTCTGTGAAGAAGAATGTGAATGTTTCTAATTGCTGTCATTATTGTGGGAAATCAAGACATACTATAGATGACTGTCTTGTTATGAAGCTTGATGATTTTAATGCCTTGAACTCATGGACAACACCAGTAAGAGGTGCAACTAACTCATCAGGACCCAAGAGATCTTGGGTACCACTAAATACAAAATGAGAATTTATCTTTGCAGGTGTGCCTTGGAGCAAGGAAAATAAAAAGGGGGTTCATTAAATAAGCAAGGCACCCTGGTCTGGTAAAACCCCAATCTCTACATTCACTATCTTTATTAGTTGGTCAGCTCTAATCTCCTCTCTTATTAAAGCTGCACATCATGCTTTTGATCAATAAGAATTCATGCTTATTATGGTTAACTGCTTTTGCTATGGGATTTTGAAGTTGGCTGCATGAATAACCCAACGGTATATAAAATAGGTGTTGGGAGAAGGACAGATCATGTCTGTCTGAAAAACCACACTATGCGTGAGTTTTTCTAACTCCACCAGGTACCAAAGTTTGCTTGTGAAGCTAATTTGGAATCCTAGGTTGAATAACGAAGGGGGAGTTGATATGTGTTGTGCTGCATATGTTTTCATGTATGCATATATTCACTTGCATTATCATGCACTGTCATATGCATAAATCTGAAACCAGTCGCCCATGCTGAATAATTGCACTTACTTCAAATCTGCTGTATGAAAATTCAATACATGCTAGTGTTTGCATATGTACATCATTCTCTGAATCACATGGTGAAACTTGATGAATTTGCTGTCATATGAAATTGCATTTAGAGCCCTGTAAACCTTCTTGAGTCATGCTATCCAACTCCCTTGCATGTTCCTCATTTATGAGCCAGTCAGTCAGTCTGTGTATTTAGATAGGGGGAGGAAATGTTTCATGCATTAATTTGCATTCTCCCTCATGCATAATTTACATTTAGTTAGGGGGAGCCAGTACCAAACTGGTATTATTTGAATGCATGTCATTAATGATTAGAAAACTCAAGTTCATGGTTTCATTTAGGGTCAATCTGAATTGAAAAGTTGTTCTGGAAAAACTCAAGTCGACTTGAGGACTGCACAAGTCGACTTCTCTACAGTACACTGTAAATGCTCTCTTTTGTTTGAATCATTCAAGTCGACTTAAAGATTGTTCAAGTCGACTTCCATGCAGGATTCTGAAAACACTACTTTCTATTTTTGTTTTAAGCCGACTTACAAACCTTCTCAAGTCGACTTCATCTATTTGCCATGGAATTTTAGAACATCATTATCTCTCTGGTCTATTCTTATCATCTCTCACTCCATGTTTCCATGAATCTGAGATTGAGTGACTTGTTTCAGATACTTCGGACTTCAAACTCTCTGCGTTTGTTGAAAAGGGGTGTTCTTTGAGAAACCCTTGATCACATTTCCTCTTGAGCCTTAATTCTGCAAATATGCTTCCAAAATCTAGCATCCTCTAAGGGGGAGTCTTATCTGATAAATTCTTGAACTGAATTATCTCAGGGGGAGAGTATGTTATCCTTCTTGCTTCTCATTCCCATGAGAATTGATTTATTTAAAATTCTCCTATTTCTACTATCTGCTCAGTGCTTATTTATTTCCTTGAAAATCATTTCCTATTTGCTGCATAAATTGACTGATTTTGTCATCTCCTTGAGTCACCTGCAATCTAGAAAGATTCCAATCTGAATACCATGATCATAAATCTGGAAACAACTTGAATTAGGAAGCTTCTATTATACAGGCTTATGATTGACCAAAATAATTAGCTGGTTTAAGTTTAATGAAGTCACCAAGTTCAGAAATCAATATCTTGAAAACATCTGTGTTCAGACTTAATAGACCTTAACCAGCTTTTACATGTTGTGCCCTGGACAACTTTTCTGAAATCTGAAATTTTTAATTGCATGGCAACTCTGGTTGAGATACTTAGATTGAGTATTGTTCTCAAACATTTGGTCAATCTGAAAATTCCTAAGGGTCAAAATTGTCAGAGCAATGACGATGGTTCACTGAGAAACCATGTCCCTTGACCTTGAAGTCTAGTGGACTGAGTCATGAAGTGCCATGTTAACTCTGCAGAAAAGTCAATGAAAATCCAGGCAGAGCAATGGCTAATTCACTAAGAAATATTCTTCACTCTTCAATGAAATGAGATGAGAGATGTCATGAGGTATCAAGCTAACTCTGTTCTATGTGAAGCATGACAGTCAATCATACCAAGTACCTTGGGATACTGGCGTCTAAACAACGTGCATCCTTAAGATACAAAGTGTGTGCTTGACTTAACTGCTCTTAAAATTTTGGTGAGCACAAAGAAAAACTAAAAGTGGTATTAAAAGAAAAATTGCTGAACCCAGGAATAAAATCAGAACTCTTGAAGGTTTAACCTCTATACTAATCTTAGTAACTCCTAAAGGAGTCATTGCATTTGAATGAGTAAGGTAAAAGGAGGTTAAATGAGATTTTTAATATGGAAACTTAGTTCATTTCTATTAAGCTTGAATGCAGATATGTTCATAAATTTCATTGATAAACTCTAAAGTCATTGGATTTAAACCAGCAGTTAAATAAGGAACAAATCATAAGCCATTTATAATGGAAGAATATGAAAATTAGTCATTTTTGATTTATGAAATTAGTACCAGATTGAGATTTTTTTTGCATACTTTGATAGGTTTCATTCCTCCATTTCACTCTTGCCTGTTGAGGTTCACCCTAGTCCACTTCTGCTACTTAGATATTTTCTGCCTATTGTCTGAAATATCCACTTGACACCCTTGTCTACCTGCATCTGGCTGTTTCTGTTTTGACCTTATGTCAAAGGGAGAGAAAGTCCCAGCTGATTCCCTTCAAAGCCTTCTTATTTAACTCATCTCCAAAATTCCAAGTGTGATCTCAAACTATCTGCTTTGATGATGTCAAAGGGGGAGAATAGTTTGATGAGTCATTAAACTATGGGAGATGATGCATGTTTTGTATATGCATGTTCATGATGTCTTGTGCATATTGATTTTCATGTCAATTTCATCTTAATGACTCATAGTGTTGCCATCATCAAAAAGGGGGAGAATGTTGTGTCCCTGCGGTTTTGATGATGTCAACATTATGATTCATATGATTTTGATGATGTTTTGCTCTTGATGATACTATATACATGCATATCCATAAGCTATGTGAAGACAGGTTCGAAGCTATGTGAAGACAGGTTCGAGTTTGGACAAAGAAAAGGCTTAAAGGTTGAAAAAGAAGAAGAGGAGTCGACTCCATGCTGAACTGGAGTCGATATCATCAGTCGTTCACTCCTAAGATGATAGTGTTGACAAATGTCAGGATATGGGTGACAAATAGCAGATAACAGTGACAACTAAGTTTATACGAGAGACAAATGGCTAACAAGGCTGGAAGAAGACTTTGAGAAGTGAACGCATGAAGCAGAGCTGACTCCAAATGAAACTGGAGTCGACGCCAGTCAAGGTCAAGCCATCTGCCAGTCGAAGCTACTAAGGGTGAAAAATAGGTCTTAGGGGTGACAAATAGACCTACACAGGTGACAAATGCTTGACAAGGCTGACAAATGGATGACAAGGTCAAAAGCTTGAAAATAGAAGAAATGGAGTCGACTCCATGTGGAAATAGAGTCAACGTAGCAAGGCCAAGCAGCAAAAGCCAGCACGGGAGACAAATGGTCAAACAAGGGTGAAAAAGACAAATGGTCAAACAAGGGTGAAAAAATACAAATGGTCAAACAAGGGTGAAAAATACCTCATGCGGGTGACAAATGTGTGATACCAGTAAGAAATGGCAGACAAGGCTGACAAATAGCTCTCAACGGTGACAAATGGCTTACCTGGCTGTCAAATGGCTTCTACAGGTGACAAATGCCCAGAAGCGATGACAAATGGCTACTACAGGTGACAAATGCCCAGTAGCGGTGACAAATGGATTTCAAAGCAGACAAATGGCTAACAGAGGAGACAAAAGAAGAACAAGGGAGACAAATACCTACTAAGGGTGAAAAATAGCTCATACCGTTGAAAAATGATGAACAAGGCTGAAGAATGTTAAGCAAGGGTGACAAATGGCTTCTATCGGGTGACAAATACCCAATAGGGCTGACAAATGAGCCATACAGGTGACATACCCAACATGGGTGACAAATGTCTCTCAGCAGTGACAAATGACTCACAACAGTAACAAATGAACAAAGGCGACGGCTCAAGGCAAGAGGAAAAACAACAACGGTGATGGCTCTTGAGCGATAAGGGTGAGAAATAGCCATCAGGGGTGACAAATGGCTATAAGGGTAAAAAATAGCTCACAAAAGCTAAAAAATAGCCAAACTCACGTGAGTCACTTATGTGATCATGTGTCCTCGAATGCAAATGATTGGCACGTCATCCTAAGCCATGTAGCAACCTCTCAGAAGGCCCCTTATGAAGAATATTCCCTAGTCTTAATGGACTAATCATTAAAAAACGCTTGGAAAGGGGTTCATCCGAAAATGCACCTTGCCCTGGGGAAAAAGCCTCAAATCGTTGTGTCCTGCATGAAGAGGATTGGCAGGCCAATTAGAGGCCAACGTACCTTATCTCCTTTGAGCCAATCAGTGGCCACTCTTCATCGTATCTGGAGCTATTCCAACAAGATGGATGACCCAGAATTCCCTTATGCAAGATCAAGGGACCAGATTCAGATCTGGAGCTATACATACATCTTGAAGGCCTCTCTAGAGGGTTGATCGAGCAAAAGAAGCCAAGCGAATTTGGTTAGCTCGTTCTATCAAGAAGAAGAGAAGAGAAGAGAGGAAAAAGAGTGAGCTGAGAACTTCGAAGAAGATCTGTGAGAGAGCTTGTGAGAAGAAGAAGAAGAAGAAGAAGAAGAAAAGAGAGAGAGCCAGGAGAGAGCCAAGAGAGAGCACGAGCTACCACTAGAGAAGAGGAGAGCATGTTCGAAGATATGAGCTGAGCCATGTCCAGAAGTTGAAGTGAAAAGGAAAGAAGGAGGAGAAGAAAGAGAATAGCGTGAAGCCACCTTTAGAGGATCTGAAGCAGAAGAGCAGCTGTTCATCCACAACCGTTCTTCCTCCTGCAAGAAGAAGAAGCTCCATCTCAAGCTTTCTGTAGCAAGAAAGAAGCTTTTTTTTTTTGGAAAACCCTGCCTAGAGGTAAAATGGTAAGTGCTCCTCTTGAAAAGAGACACTTAACCATTAAACCACAAGGAGGTTAATTTTATTGATAATATCAAAATGAATATTACATGATGCGGACGCTAGGCATACCTAACTTATCCAACAGAGCTGCACCCTTGATATTTGTGGGAAGCTCATGAGAAGAAAAGAAAAGATTACATTTATTGGTGCAAGCTAGAGAGGCTAACAAATCAGCAACAACATTTCCTTCTCTAAAGATATGGATAACTGAGTCCCACTGAGAGAGGAGAGCCCTGATTTCTCTGACATATGTAAGAATAGTCCATGGGCAATGAGCTTGCTTGTTAATGATCTGCACAAGGGCTTTTGAATCACATTCAATCAAGGCCGGTTGAGAGTTAACCGTGCTAAGGTATTTGAGTCCATCTAAAAGAGCTCTAGCTTCGGCAATGATACTGTTAGAAGCCCCATAGAAATGAGAGAATGCAATAACAATATCACCTTTGGCATCTCTAATAAGACCACCCCCACCTGAGGCTCCTGATATCTTGCTAGCACCATCAGTATTCAATTTAAGCAGCGGCCATGGGGGACAAAGCCATTTGACAACTTTCAGTTTAGGACTTTTAGTACTGCCTCCTTTTATACCAAAATGGGCAAGAATCAGCTTCCTGCTAAGATTGTCTTCCCTTAAATCTGACAGATCACAGATTGTTTTGGCCTAGACAATGATGCTATGAAGAAGATTATTCTTAGAAATTTGCTTGTCTTCATATTTGGCCAAATTCCTCGCGGACCATAGCTCCCACATGGTGTATCCAATGACAGCCAAAGAAAATAGACCATACAGAGATTTCAGATTAAGCAGAGAGACAGAACTGAAGATCCTAGATCTGGCAGAGGAACCTTCAAATTGCAGCCCCTGTTCCGATAGGGAAGACCAAATAAAAGAGGCTTTGTCACTATCAATGAAAATATGGTGAATTGATTCCCCTTGAGGCTGAGTGCAACAACAGCATTTAGAGCACAACTGAACTCCCAAGGCCTTCACATTGTAGTATGTAGGTATGCAATTGTTTACAATCTTCCATAAAAGCAATGAAAGTCTGGTTGGCAGCCATTTAGACCAAAGCCTAGTCCAAGGTAGTTGAGCCTGATCTTGATTAATGTTGCTAACAGATTTGTAGACTGAAGAAACTACACAATGACCAGATGATGATAGGGACCATACCTCCTTATCCTGCAGATGGGAAAGATTTGTGGTTCTGATAGCAGTGATGATGTCTGCAGGTAAATAGGTATCCATAACCTGTGTTTCTTCGGGTGTCGGCTGCATAATACAATGACTAACTGAAGCCTGGCTGTTGGGAATAGCTGCCACAGGGACAAATGAGTACAAGGGTTGATTTCCCAACCATGTATCCCTTCAAAAATTGGTAGAATTCCCATCTCCGTGGATGACTTTTTTGTGCTGAACAATGAGATTTCTGGCTTGAATCCAGCTTCTTCTGCCATGGCCTTTCATGTTTTTGAAAGTCACATTTATAATATGACACTGCTTGATATGTTTTGCTTTAAAATAAACTGCCCACAGAGAATTGGTATGCATAGCTCTCCACATCATTGTGACCCTCAATGCTAGCTCCATATGTCTAAGAGACATAATACCCAGACCACCGTGGCTAACTGGTCTGCAAATGGCTTTCCAGGATTTCCAATGATGTTTTGTCCCTTGGGAGGAAGAGTCCCAGAAAAAATTTGCAAAAGATCTGTCTAAGGTTTGATGAATGCCAGTATGAAGAGGGGATGAGGCCAAAGTAAAAATGGGTATTGAGGACGGCACATGTTTGATGAGGGTTAGTTTAGCTCCCTGGGATAGTAATTTCCCTTGCCAACCCTCCAATCTCTTCTGACTAGAGGAAATAAGCCTAGCAAAATAGATTTTTTTACTCCTGCCAAGAACTAAAGGGAAACCCAAGTATTTATGTGGAAAAGAATGCTGAGAAAAACCAGTATAATCTTTGATATGATTAACAACAGCAAGATTGGCTTTTTGGTGCATAAAAAATCCACTCTTCCCAACATTAATCAACTGACCAGAAGCTCTTTCATAAACATTGAGGGTTTTAATTAATCTTTGAACAGAGTTCATAGAAGCATTGCTAAATATAAGAGTGTCTTCTGCAAAAAGTAAGTGAGATACATTAGGGCAACCCCTAGGGCCAACATACCACCCAACACTTCCAGCAGTGAAAGCTTCCTTCAAAGATCTACTGAGTACTTCTTCTGCTAATATAAACAGAGCTGGTGCAATGGGATCTCCTTGGTGAATTCCCCTTGAAGATTTGAAAAAGCCTGCCATATCACCATTCACTAAAACTGAAAAGGAAGCTACTCTGAAAGGAAGCTACACATCTGGAAGAAGCCAGGCTCGCTCTCCAGATTTCAGACAAGAATCTTTTAGTTGTGTTTGAAGCTTATTATATCCTGTCTGATTTTGTTTTCAGTCATCCTTTTCTATTTTTGTCATATATCAGTTGAAACCTTGATCCATCCCTACCGGTGATAGTAGGAAGACAGACTGGGCTTGTGCTCTGATCTGTGGTCTGGCCTTGTGTGCCATCAAGCTGTGTGACATCGATTCCTTGAGAGGGGATAATCTCTCTGCAAGCTGTAAGGTAGCGGGTTCAAGCTGTTTGGCAGTGGTTCCTTGAGAGGGGATAATCTCTCTGCAAGTTATAAGGTAGCAGGTTAAAGCTGTGTATCAGCGGTTTAGTGCATTTGCACTAGGGAAGCCTCACTCATTTGAGTGACGGGTGGACGTAGGACTCTAGGTAGAGTCCGAACCATCTTAAATATCATTGTCTCTGTGGTTTGTTTGTGTGCCTGTTTTATGCTAGATGCTTGTGTAGGCTCGATTTCCATATTCTTTATTGCATCTACTGTGTGAGGTTCTCTCATTGTGTGAAGGTCTATTTTATTCCGATGCTTTCATCGAAAAAAGAGGGCAGATCTATTCACCCTCCCTTCTAGATCAGCCATTCCTACACAACATCCTCTTGCAGTCACACGGAGTCAAAGTGGGCCCAAAAGAGTAAAAATTGGGGTTTTTATGGACTTGGTGAAAAACCCCCCACTCATCCCCGCGTAAACCCCCCTGGGGGGGTTTACGCGGACCTACCCGGTCGCCCTGGGCAGGTCTGAGTAAACCCGGGCCCACAACCAAAAACAAAAAAATATTTTTCTAAAAGAAAAAAAAGAGGGTTTCAGCCCCGCGTAAACCCCCCCAGGGGGGTTTACGCGAACCTGCTTGACCCCCCCAGACAAGTCCACGTAAACCCAGGGCCCACCAGAACAAAAAAAACTTTTTTAAAAGTTAAAACAAGAAAAAAAGGGGTTTCAACCCTGTGATGGGGGGGTTTACGCAGACCTGCTGGGGGGGGTTTACGCGGACTTGCCCGGCCCCCCTGGGAAAGTCCGTGTAAAACCACGGCCCACCGAAAAAAAACTTTTTTTTTTCAAAAAAAAAGGGGGATTCCCCCCCCCCCCCTGTAAAGCCCCAAGGGGGGGGGGGTTACGCCGACCTGCTCGACCCCTCGAGCAGGCCCACGTAAACCCCCCCAAAAGGGAGGGTTTACGCAGACCTGCCCAGCCCCCCCGGGTAGGTCCGCGTAAGCCCCCCTCCCCCTCTCACGAAAACAAAAAAAAGTTTTTTTTAATTTCAGAGGGTTTACGCGGACCTGCACACCCCTTCCAACCAAGTTTGCATAAACCCCTCCTGACCCTTCATCTTACACTACAAAACCCACTTAGAAGCTCAAGGGGCAGACAACATATGGACACATTGACAAAGGAGATACAAGTGCGCAAAGACTCAAGCCCCAAGGCTTCTGGCAAAGAAGCGAGGAGCAAAGCATGTGGGTGGCTTGTTGATCGGCTCGTATACGCTGAGGGTATGTCAAACGTACTTCCCTCGCATGGCGTCTAGCCATTTCACTCAAGTCCATCCCCTCACGTATGAGGCATTATGATAACGGTGAACACATCTGCATATCGGGTCCACCCGCGTATGGCGTGTTATGATAACAACACGCACGTCATAATGCCAGAATTGCTCCCGCCATGGGACCCCATGCCTTCCGCTCGTCCCAAGCTAGCCACCGATAGTCCTGATCGCTGACCCGAGTTATCCGGATCCTAGCCCGGAAGTAACATTCCCAAGACCGGCTTCAACTCCCTGACATGAAGACACTCACCTTTAGGGACCCATACTCAACCGCTCACCTTGAGCCGCGTCTGGCCTCCCACAGGTGCCAGCTAGCGTCCACCCCTGCCATCTAGTCTAGGCCTCCCTCGGCAACTAAGGCAGGTCCCTACCTCCTTGTAGAGAGCTTCTGTAAAAACACATAGATATCCGCTTTATCCTGCATTGACCCGGGGACCGACTCACATGTCAAAATTGTCCCGCGGCTTGCACCAGTTGTACTTCGGCCTTCTAGGCCCCCTTGTAAAGTCTATATGCATCCATAAAGCAAGAAATATATTGATTATGGATACCCACACCCGGGTCTCAGTTTCATCTCCACACCCACTAGTATGAGTGTGTAGTCTCCCAAACTCCAGTCAACTAACCCTCCCAGCCAAGCGTAATAGACACCCTATGGTCGCTAGGATATCTCCGGTCCTCTACCCATGGCTTCAGATATATCCAGGCTCTTCTTCAGCACAGAACAAAGCTGTTCAGATTCAATCTGAAGTAAATAAACACCAACTGCTTGCGATCGGTGGGGAATGACATCCCATACACAAATCCCCACAATCACCTGTACACTCCCACCCGTGGAACCACTCTCTCCACGTGTCATCCGATACCCTCGTACCCACATGCCGTGTCCTGGCAACGCTTCCCCAATCAACATTTGGTTCCATAGGTGATTTTCGAGAGATCGACTGACACACCCACACCCTATCCAATTACCCAGTTACCTAGTTACCTCGGTTCCATTCACCCAGAATGAGCAACCACCTTATCACCTCTCGTGCAAGCTGACCCCTCTTGACTTTCCGTAAAAGGCGAGTGTATGGTACTACCGTGAGAAACATAAGGCCAGCGAAGAAAAATACCCATGATATAGCATATTTCCCTTGTTTTTTCTTTGTCACTTTATTCCCCCTTCTCGCCACGGTCACCGACATACGTTTCATCTCGGCGCACATCCGTGCTCACCCTCGCGTCGTCGGGGCATGAAACAAAGTTGGCATGCCCGGTGGGACGTCTCCCGCCTTTATTCTTTCTACTGAAGAGAAGCCTGTGCCAGCCCTAAAGCCATGGTGCCCTTTTCCTATCCTTGTAGGAGAGGTAGAGGAGGGACACACATTCCCTTGCAGCTTCTAGCTCGCGTTCCAGCAGTCGGATCATGTCTGGTGACCATCTTCGACCGTCTCTCTCTACTAACCAGTAGTCCAACAATCATGGCGGCCATGACATATGACCCCATCATCATCACCATCCACGCACGGGTAGGCTACTTGGCGACTCCGACCGCTTTTGGCGACGTCGCCCCCATCATCAGATCACCCTACTTTTTAGGCGTGGTCCCTGTGGCCATCTTACGGCCGATCCCAGTTCCTATTCCTACTTGTGCGGTTGACTCATCGCACACTTCTCTAGCATTAGTGGACTGCCCGAGTACCAGACCCCGGGCCTCCACCATCGGCCCCCGCAGGGGTCCCAGACCATCTCTTGCCCGGGCAAGCATCGGCTCCCGGGTCCAGCTTCGGTCAATCTCCAGCATGGGTCTCGCGCTCCGGACTTTGGCTATCATCTCTGCACCTTACTCTGGTTTCCAACCCTAAGTCCCAGCCAGGCCCACACCCGACACAGGCTCTCTACCCTGGGTTCAAGGCTCCTCAGCGCCACACTCGGGCCTCTCGACTCGAGTCCCAAACGAGCCTATACTCAACATGGGTTCTCAACCTCGAGTTTGAGGCTCCCCAGCATCCACCTCGGGCACACAACCCCAAGTCTCATCAAGGTCAGTCCCCGATGCAAGCCTTCTGCCTTGGGCTTCCGACTTCCCAGCTCCACAGCGGGGTCTATACCCCCATGATCCAACAATGCCGACTCCCAGCACAGGCTTTCCATCTCGAGATATGGCAACCTCAGCACCTAGTATGGGCATTCGGACCCAAATTCCAATAGCGTTGATACTCAACATAGGCTCATAGCCTCGAGTTTTTGACACCCCAGCATCTTCTACAACCTTGGTTCTTGGTGCAAGAGTGTCATCTCAAGCATCGACAACACTTTTATCGGCCCGAGCCGAAGCCTATACTTGGGTCACTCAGCCATCGGCTCTCGGTATGGGCATCATGCCCCGAAGGCCGACCCCAACACTTCTTGCTGAAAACTTCACGCTACCAGCAATGGCAGGCTAGGTCTTCTCCGTCTACCACCACGAAGTAGGATCCTCTTCAGCTCCCCAGAAAAAGCACCGCAGTGGCCGCAGAGGCAGGTGACCTGCTACTGCAACCAGCAATTTCGGCAAGACCATCATTGTCGACGACTTGAGGATTCGTCTCAATGGAGGTGAACCAGTTGTACCCCGGGATCGGACCATGCCTATGATCCCCACTGCCAACTGCTTCAGCCTTCTACAACGAACGTGAGAAGACAAAGTGAAACTAAGAGAAATCGATGCCTCGACAACTGACCGGGGGCATTTACACCAGTTCGGTACCCAGACTCCCAAGTCCAGTCAAAAGAATAGTGACAAGGGAGGACAACAACTTAGCTTGAGGAGAATCTGGGTTACCTTGGAAGAGGCTCAAGCTGTTCAAAGGGCATGTACCAATAACTCCTTTAGAATGCCTGAGCGTAGCATCGCTTAGGGCATCGCTGAATCCTCGTCGGCATAGCCTGACGGCACCCAGCAACTCAGCGTCTCTAGCCTAAATAGGCCAAAGCAAAGAAGGGATCATGCCGGGCCCCGCCAGCATCCAGCTTCAAGTTCTTCTCAGGTTGACTCCGGCCTCAAAATGGAGGATCCACTTCGAAGGACCTCAGTCTTTGATAGATTGTGGGCACCAGTCCGCTCTGAGAAACATTCCCAAAAGAAGTGGACAGTTCGGCTAATCAATGACGCGGTTCGGGTGTTCGCGTGTTACACCATCGGCCACCAACCCGACACTCAGTCCGATGACCTGAACCAACCCCTGGCCCAGCTCAGGAGGCCTCGTCCTCAAAACTAGCCCCCAGTGCCACCGGGTCACATCGACACTTCTGCCAGACCACAGGCGTCAGAACACCCCGAAGAGGTCCCCGTCGAGGACCGTGGCGCTCTTGCTAACGTAGATCTGGTCAACAACGATCTGCCAGTGAAGGAGGGTCAAGAGGTGACTCTCAAGACTCTCATGAGAGAGAACCTGTTAGGTGCAAGGTGGGATCTAGAAGGGGGGGGGGGGTGAATAGATCCCCTTTAAAAAAAAGTTACACCCAAATTAAAACACAGTTCAAACTAGACTGAAATTGAGACAGCAGAAATACTTGCACATAATTGAACTGGAATGCATATGACCAATTAATCGTTCAGAAAGAACCAACGACAAACACTTGACAGTGTGCCAGTGCTGAACAGAAATTAAACAAGTAAGTTCAAACTAGAATGATTGCAACATATATCATCTAGTCAATCACTGGTTCATCCAGAGCTAGTGTCGAGCACTTAAACTAGCTTAAGCTAAAGCATTCATTTCTGTAAGTGCAGATCGGAAGAAGGAAGGCAATCACATGAAGCAAACCACAATGCACAAGGATTTTTAGGTGGTCCAGTCTGCACCCAGCAGACCTACATCCACCCCCCACTCAATCGAGTGAGGATTCCGCTGACACACAACTTAATCAGCTGATCCACAGCTTCGAGGGAACCAATCCCTTACAGTCTGCTGATTCACAGCTTTAGAGAACAAATCACACAACCCGCTGATTCACAGCTTTCACTGACTAATAGCTTGACGAGGAACCAATCCTCAAACCCCTGATACACAGCTTGACCGAGGAACCAATCCTCAAACAGCTTATACACAGCTTAACGGAGGAACCAATCCTCACGAGGACTAAGCCTCCGCTGACACACAGCTTCCCCGATCCCAAAATAGGGTATCGAAATTACAATATATAAATGAAAAAGAAAAAAAAGAAAACACAACAGAAAGCAAAGAAAAATGTAGCTCCAAGGAGCAAGATGGCTTGGATTTGATCCAGAGGCCAATCTTCAGGCAGATCATCAATGACATCTGGCTGCACTCAATCTCACGAGCTAGACTGCAACTTCTAAACTGGGCTCTCAATCTCTATCAATTTCTCTTCTTCTTCTCTCAGATTTTCTCTCAATCTCTTCGAATGGCTACTGTTCAGATCTCTTCTGAAAGCACTCTCACCAGCCCTCTTCTGTATCCCACGTAGCTCTCTCACATGCAACACCTTTCTTTGAAGGAAGAAGATAAGTATATATAGAACAAAATTGGGCGATTTCTGGAGAGAATTATCTTTAGATCTGAAATTTCATTGGTCCAGGTGTAATACCAGAATATTCTTCTTTAGGAGCCTTCTTGGGAGGTACCAGGTGACCTTGGATCATGTGCCAATGATTAACCTTTGACCATGAGTATGAAACTCTCGTGAAACTCTCGTGGCAGACACAAGACTTCTGTTAATCACCCTCACCAGCAATTTTTCAGCCTTGTTTAGCTATTTGTCACCCTTATCGTCTATTTGTCTGCCTTACCTGTAAAGCTATCTGTCACCGTCAACACCTATTTGTCTGCCTTACTGGCCATTTGTCCGTCTTGCAAACCATTTATCACCGCTGTTGACCATTTGTCTGCCTTGCAAGCCATTTGTCACCGTTGTTGGCCATTTGTCTGCCTTGCACGCCATTTGACTTCTTTGTAAGTTATTTGTCATCCTTATGATCTATTTTTCACCCTTGCTCGATATCTTTCACCCTTGTGAGACATTTGTATGCCTTGTGAGCTATTTGTCACCTCTATTTGCTTCAGCTGACTAGTGACTTCTGCTGAACTTGAACTTAATTGGCGTCGACTCCAAGTTATGTTGCTAAGAAGGCAGCTCTTTCTTTCTTTCGTGGAAGTCGACTTGACTTGCCTTCAAGTTGGCTTGTGGCTGCTCTAATTAGAAGACCTGCACAGTTGATTGTTTTGTGGCAGTCTGTCCAAGTCGACTTCTTCACAAGAAAAGTCGACTTGGTCTTCTTCATAAAACTTCATCAACCTGTCTTCTGAGCTATTTCAGAGATAAAAATATATCATCATTAAAAACATAAGAAACTCATAACTGAGTCATAGTGTTTGACATCATCAAAATCACCAGGGACACCACATTCTCCCCTTTTTTGATGATGGCAACACTGTGAGTCATTATATGACAAATGTAAATACACATCTCCAAAATTAATGACTCATCAAACTATTCTCCCCCTTTGACATCAGTAAAAATAGTTTGACATGAATTGTGGAATCTTGAAATGATTGAATAAAGGTAAGTTCTAGAGTTGAGGCTCATCAAAACTAGAGTTGAAAGAAAATCCCCCTTTGACATATGATTAAAAAAAAACAACACAAAAGGGCAAGCAGACAATAATGTCCTTGACACAAAAAAATGATTTCAGTCATCAGACAGAAATGATATGAGTAGTAGGAATGGACTAGAGTGAACCTCAGCAGGCAAAAGAGGGAATTCAGCAAACATAAGGAATTAGAAGAATGAAACCTGTCAGATTATGCAAGAAAATTCTCAATCTGATACTAATTTCATAAATCACAAACCATTGATATTCATATTCTTCCATTATAAACACTTTATGATATGTTCCTTATTTAACAGCATGGTTCAAATCTAATGACTTCGGAGTTTATCAATGAAATTTCTTTGAAAAATTCTTGCATTCGCGTTTAATAGAAATGAACCAAGTTTTCATATTAGCACCTTGTTTAACCTCCCTTTATCTTACTCATCCAAGTTCAATGACTCCCTTGGGAGTTCCCAAACCTAGTATTGAGGTTAAAAATTCAAGGAGTTTCTGTTGTTATTCCTGGGTTCCAGTAATTTTCTTTTAGCTACCAAAAACTGAATTTTCTCCTTCTCAACAAAATTTTTAAGAGCAATTAAGTTCAGTACACACTTTGTATCTAGAGGATACACGTTGTTTAGACGCCAGTATCCCTAAGTACTCAATATGACTGACTATCATGCCACAATTAGAACAGAGGTAGCTTTTCACCTCATGACATACCTCAACTCATTTCATTGATGAGTGAGATATATTTCTCAGTGAGCTTGCCATTGCTCTACCTAAATTTTCAGTAAATTTTCTGCAGAGTTAACAGTGGCACTTCATGACACAGTCTACTTATCTTCATGAAAAAAGGATATGGTTTCTCAGTGGACCATTGTCATTGCTCTGACATTTTTTTTAACCCTTAGGAATTTTTCAAATTTCCCTAATGTTTAAAAATAATACTCAATTTGCGTATCTCAACCAAAGTTACCATGATTCTAGAATTTTCAGATTTCAGAAAAATTGTCCAGGGCACAACATGTAAAAGCTGGTTAAGATCTATTAAAATAGAACACATATATTTTCAAGACATTTATCTTTAAACTCAATGAATTCATTAAACTTGAACCAGTTAATTATTTTGGATGATCATAAGCTTGTATAATAGAAGATTCCTAATTTTAATTATTTTCAGATTTATGATCATGGTATGCAGATTTGAATCTTTCTGAATTTCAGGTACTACAAGGATGTGAGCAATTTGTAGTCAATGGAGCAACAGACAAAGGTTTCAAGTGTAAGCATAAGCAATGAGCGAACAACAAGTATATGGGAGATTTAGAGGAATGAATTCTCATAGAAATGAGATTCAAGAAATAGGTTCAACAAAAAAACACACTCTCCCCCTGAAGAGATGAAATCCAAGATTTTCAGACAAGAACTCCCACTAAATGTGTGCATGCATTTCAGTCAATCTTTTTGGAATTTTTGACACAAATGATATGCAACTAATTTTGAAAGTATTATATGCATGAGCAGACCAATGTATGCATTGACTCCCCCTATCTAAATGCACTGAAACATCAGATTTGACATGAAGATCATGTATGGAAGTATACTATCATGAACTTATGAAAGTTTACAAAACTTAAATGCAAATTTGACCCATGGTACTAGGCGGAGAACTTAGATCCTAGGATCACCTCACGCGTAGTGATAGTTTCCAGACATGCTTAACCTGCCCTTCCACATGTTACCATTTGATATACCATGTGGTCATGCATGAATGTGCATAATAGATGCAGTGCATCCCAATATGAACAACAAAATTTTCAAATATTGTGCATAACACTGCATGAGGACATATGTGTGGACTCAAGAGTGTATGGATCAGATTTTCAATAAAAGACACAGTTTTTCATAGCAGATCAAAATTTTTTAAAAACTCCCCCTTAATTATTCAACCAACTGAAAAATGAACACATGAATCTAATCTGACCAGATATGCAACTATCAAGAGGGAAATGACAATCAACAAATATAACAATAAAAATAGAAATTAGGGTTTTTACCAACAATGGGTGCCTTGACTTATTGAACCCCTTTTTTTATTTTCCTTCTTCCTCCAAGGCACACCTGTAAAAAATCTTATTTTGCATTTTTAGGTACCCAAGAATTGTTGGGTCCTTACACATTAACAGCCCCTCTGGTGGGTGCTTTCCATGATTTCAGGGCATTAAAGTCATCAAATTTCATCAAATGACAATCAAACATTGTATGCCCAAATAGGCCACAGTAGTGACAGGAAACATAAGACTTAGTGTTTTTCTTATGCATGGCAAAATTTAACTTCTGTTTATTGACATGAAATTTCTCATTTCGAAATCTGAGATTTCTTTTATCAATAGCCAACCAGCATTCAGAAGCTCTGTGGCCTGGCTTCCCACAGTTATAACACTCACAAGGTTTATCTTTTGAAACAAATCTATGTTTATTAAAAACATATTTATTTACAGGGAATTTGGTAGATTCAAAGTGAAGGCTTCTTCTTCCCTGGGCAGACCAACAATGTGCAGCAATGTGTCTTACTTTACTACAGCGAAAACACTGAATTATTCTTTTCTGGACACCATAATTGTTAACATGACTCTTCCTAGCATGCATTTTATTTTGTTCATCTTTTTCCATGATAAAAAAATTATGCATCATATGATCATGCTTGCCACAATAGAAGCAATTAACATTGTTTTGTTTTGAAACATGGTATCTAGCATGTGAGTTTTTAACATGCACATTAGAGCCTTTAAATTTATTTTTCTGCTTTTTGTTCATATTTGAGTTTTTCTGTATCTCAGACTGTTTTGAGGATTCTTTAGAAGTGCTAGGTGGTTCTGTGCTACAAACAAAATGTGTAAACAACTTATTTTCAAACCCCTTTTTGTTCTCAGGTTTGTAGCCCAGCCCATTTTTTAGGAAATTAACTTTAGCCCCCAAAGGCTTGTCTAAGTTAACTTTCCCTTTCACAAATTTTGGCAATAAATTATTTAGATCTTGGATTTCTTTTTCCAATGATGTGATGTGCAACTCTGCATTGGCAAGATCTTCTTCACAAGTAGCAGATTTTTCATTAAGCATGGAATTCACTGTTATGAGACTCTCTATTTCATGTTCTAAAGCATGCAATTTTTCAGAATCAACATCTACAACACATTTTCCTTTTTCAAGAGCAATTAGTCTTTCAGACATAGCACAATTTAGCTGCTTCAATTTCTCATTTTCTTCCATCAATTTTTCATCTAGAATGAGTTCATCAATTAGGGCTTCATCATTGAGAATTAAACTCAGTTTCTCTTTTAGTTCCTGCTCTATTTGTTTAAGTTCAGAAATTTTAAGCAATAGGTCCTCATTTTCATTCCTTAAAGACCTAATCAATTCCTTGTGTGCTTCAATGTCAGCCAAACAATTTTCACTTACTTCCTCTAAGTGTAAACATTTTTTATAGGAGGAATTGGATAATTTTTGTTCTATTTCCTTTTTCAACTTTTTGTTTTCAGACTTTACTCTCTTGTATCTGCCTAGCCTATCTTCATAAAGATTCATCAATTCATCAAACGAAATTTCTTCAGATCCGGAGCTTACCTGAGAGGATGATTCATCCTTTTGATCACTACTGTGATCACTTCTATTGGCCATCAAACATTTGTCCTCCTTTTCTTTGTGGATGCAGAGCAACCCATCCAATATGTCTTTAGCAGTGTTGCAACTTGAGACAAAAGGAAAGATATTAGAATAAACTCCAGCTTTCATTAAATTTAAAGCTCTAAGATTATCACTGTTCTTTGATCTGTGAACATTAATCCACTTAAACTTGTCCTTAGGCAATTTATGTGGACCATGCTGGATAAGACTCCACAAGTTAGGATTGACAGAATTAACAAACTTACACATACTTCCTAACCAATTATTAAAGTTGGAACCAGAAAACACGGGTAGAGAAACCATTGAAAACGATTGAGGGCAATAATCCATGATTATAAATGCACAAGGACAACATGATCCTCTCTGCAGATTGTTAAATTTGATTTATCAGAGTCCTGCTCTGATACAAATTTTTAGGTGCAATGTGAGATCTAGAGGGGGGGGGGTGAATAGATCCCCTTTAAAAAAAATTACGCCCAAATTAAAACACACAGTTCAAACTAGACTGAAATTGAGACAACATAAATACTTGCACAGAACTGAACTGGAATGCATATGACCAATTAATCGTTCAGATAGAACCAACGACAAACACTGGGTAGTGTGCCAGTGCTGAACAGAAATTAAACAAGTAAGTTCAAACTAGAATGATTGCAACAGATATCATCTAGGCAATCACTGGTTCATCCAGAGCTAGTGTCGAGCACTTAAACTAGCTTAAGCTAAAGCATTCATTTCTGTAGGTGCAGATCGGACGAAGGAAGGCAATCGCACGAAGCAAACCACAGTGCACAAGGATTTTTAGGTGGTTCAGTCTGCACCCAGCAGACCTACATCCACCCCTCACTCAACTGAGTGAGGATTCCGCTGACACATAGCTTAATCCGCTGATCCACAGCTTCCAGGGAACCAATCCCGTACAGTCCGCTGATTCACAGCTTCAGGGAACAAATCTCACAACCTGTTGATTCACAGCTTTCGCTAACTAACAGCTTGACGAGGAACCAATACTCAAACCGCTGATACATAGCTTGACCGAGGAACCAATCCTCAAACCGCTGATACACAGCTTAACCGAGGAACCAATCCTCTCGAGGACTAAGCCTCCGCTGACACATAGCTTCCTTGATCCCAAAATAGAGTATCAGAATTACAATATAGAAATGAAAAAGAACAAAAAGAAAACACATCGAAAAGCAAAGAAAAATGTAGCTCCAAGGAGCAGGATGGCTTGGATTTCATCTAGAGGCCAATCTTTAGGCAGATCTTCAATGACTTCTTGCTGCACTCAATCTCACGAGCTAGACTACAACTTCTGAACTGGGCTCTCAATCTCTCTCACTTTCTCTTCGTCTTCTCTCAGATTTTCTCTCAATCTCTTCGAATGGCTACTGCTCAGATCTCTTCTGAAAGCACTCTCACCATCCCTCTTCTGTATCCCACGTAGCTCTCTCACATGCAACACCTTTCTTCGAAGGAAGAAGACAAGTATATATAGAATGAAATTGGGCAATTTCTGGAGAGAATTATCTTCAGATCTGAAATTTCATTGGTCCAGGTGTAATACCAGAATATTCTTCTTTAGGAGCCTTCTTGGGAGGTGCCAGGTGACCTTGGATCATGTGCCAATGATTGGTCTTTGACCATGAGTATGAAACTCTCGTGGCATACACAAGACTTCTGTTAATCACCCTCACCAGCTATTTGTCAGCCTTGTTTAGCTATTTGTCACCCTTATCATCTATTTGTCTGCCTTACATATCTATTTGTCACCCTTATCTGCATTCTCTTCTTTCGCCTGTTTCCTTCATTTGTCAGCCCTGTAAAGCTAT
Source organism: Amorphophallus konjac (assembly GCA_022559845.1). NCBI lineage: Eukaryota > Viridiplantae > Streptophyta > Magnoliopsida > Alismatales > Araceae > Amorphophallus > Amorphophallus konjac. The sequence continues at coordinate 214,159,538 of CM040121.1, forward strand.
TTGTCACCGTTAACACCTATTTGTCTGCCTTACTGGCCGTTTGTCTGTCTTGCAAGCCATTTGTCACCGCTGTTGACCATTTGTCTACCTTGCAAGCCATTTGTCACCGTTGTTGTCCATTTGTCTGCCTTGCACGCCATTTGACTTCTTTGTAAGCTATTTGTCATCCTTATGATCTATTTTTCACCCTTGCTCGATATCTTTCACCCTTGTGAGACATTTGTCTACCTTGTGAGCTATTTGTCACCTCTATTTGCTTCAGCTGGCAAGTGACTTCTGCTGAACTTGAACTTAACTGGCGTCGACTCCAAGTTATGTTGCTAAGAAGGCAGCTCTTTCTTTCTTTCGTGGAAGTCGACTTGACTTGCCTTCAAGTTGGCTTGTGGCTGCTCTAATTAGAAGACCTGCACAGTTGATTGTTTTGTGGCAGTCTGTCCAAGTCGACTTCTTCACAAGAAAAGTCGACTTGGTCTTCTTCATAAAACTTCATCAACTTATCTTCTGAGCTATTTCAGAGATAAAAATATATCATCATTAAAAACATAACAGACTCATAAATGAGTCATAGTGTTTGACATCATCAAAACCACCAGGGACACAATAGAACCAACACTTGAAGACCCTCCCGCAAGACCTTCTTCAGGAGCGGGACCTTCACCCTCAACAACTTGCTAGGCCTTCGGCCGAAGCACTAGCACTACCCATTGGGCACAATGGTGCCAACGCCTCAACTATAGCTTCTAGAACCCCGACAGTAGTAGGGTTCGGCATGTCTCCAGTGGAAGCTCAGCCACGAGCATCCAACAGGCCAGTGCCGGAAAACCTCATGGCACAACGGCAGATGATCGAGCTGATCATCGAGATAAAACTCACTCAGTATGGGGAAGGGGTCGGCACTATAGACCTGTATAGCGTACCATACCGTTGCATCACCAGTTGAAAAAGCTTCCCTCGGAGTACGCCAAGCCCCCGAAGCTACAGAAATTCGATGGTCAAGGGTCTCCACATGAACACTTGGCCTACTACATCACGGCCATGGGCGAGCTAGTATTGGATGAGTCATACCTCCTCTGCTATTTCGGCACCTCTCTTATGAGAACGGCCTTCCAATGGTATTCCCGCCTAAAGCCCTACTCCGTGGTCGATTGGGCCGATCTCCAGAAGAAATTCCTCAACCGATTCTAGATAGCTGAGCGCAAGATCTCCCTGGCAGAGCTTTGCTCTCTCCGACAGAAGATATGATGACCCAGACTCTGGATACCGGGTAAACCCGATACCACTTGGATTTTGAGAGGCCTCCCAAGAGCGGGAAAGCTCCGAAGGGATAGAAAGGAGTGTGTAAGTACATTGAACTTCCAGATAAAGCAGTAAGCAATTAAATTTCTATGATCATGATTGCTATAATAGCAGAAATAAAATTACAATTTTTATTAAACAAATTAAAGCTATAGTAGTTAACAAGCTGCAACAGAGTCCAGTCCAACTAAAGTACGGTACAATAAGAAAGAGAACGTACTCTCAAGTCGAGGGAAGCCCGACACTGGCAAAGTTGGCAACTATGAACCACCACAGTAGTACCTCTAAAGCACGAGGAAGAATAGCCACACCTGAAAAGTCAGGGGTGAGCCTCGTCTCACTGGCTCAATAGTGGTCCCGCAGATCCCTACCACGAAACAAAAGCGGTAAACAGCAGTGCTAAACAACTATAGCAAAGCAGTAATAGCAGGAGCAGGAACAACAGTAAAGAGGAAAGCTGTACTGAATAGAAACACGACAGCCGATAGAACCTCGGCCCTCTAAGCTACTCCAAACAGCAACAGTAAGGCGAACCCCGATCTTACAAAGTCGGGAGTTACCGATCCATTATCAAATCATGAAACTCATATCGCGAAGGCCTACCGAATGTCGGTGAAACACAAATCCCCGCACTCACACTCGGGAATCATCGAACTAATACAAGGAACACTGGCTACACAGCCAAGACACATCACGACACCTCAGTCGTGCAGGCTCGTCTATCGAGACAAAATCCCAACTCAAGACCACACGGTCTAAAAGCACTAGACATACACGATCCCACTGTCGTGTACGCTACACTCATCACGGGTGAAGCCAAACATAGACTACTCGAAGAGTCACGTCAACCATGACGGAAATCGATCACGAAACCACTAGTCATGCGTCAAGTGACAGAAGCACCTCCTCACTAGAAGAACAGCCAGATGCGTCCACTGACGTCTTACACTACACCTCAAGCATCTCCCACTCGCCTCGAATGCGGTAACTGAGACACTGAACAAGGAACCAAGGAACAATAGTAACGAGTGACTAGTCAGGGTCACGCCGGTCGACGCTAGTCCAAACGCTCCTGACCACGTGTGCACACACAAGCTCAATGTCTTGAGACAGGCCTCTAGCTAGTTTTCCCCTCCCATAGGACTCTCACAGCTAGACAAAGGGTCCCACGACAACCAGCCTACAAATCATCTTTATCGGGAACTCACCCCGCCACCACTCCCAGGTGGGCCGACACACAGAAGTGTCGTCAGACTACGACTAGTGGAGGCTCACTAGACACAGAGACTCAAAACAGTGATGTACGGACAGGGTAAGCATGCACCTGTCGCATAGACTACGAAGCACAAGGCAACACACAGAACTGCCGCTAGATTCAGGACAGTCAACTAGACCTAGTAACACAACGATCCTTGAATCACAAGACTCTGGTCAAGATCACTGCACAAAGCGGTAACACGCCGCCAATCAACCTAGTCCCTAAGTTAGATTACGGTAAAACACATGGAATATGGCACACAACAGTCGGATCTATATCATTAATAAAAGTCCACGGTCTCCTAGGCCGCTCATCGGACTCACAATTCCAAATAAGAAAAAACATGGAACATGAGGGATCACCGAAGCCCTCAAACCACATGGACACGTAAGCCAAGGTAAGACAATACCTCCAAATGTCCAAAACTAGGTCTCGATCCTCACAGGATAGACGAGACACTTACGTGGTCACGTGTCAACCACTGGGTCACAACTGGGTTGACCGGAAACCACAATGACCCTTGAAATAACATGGAACATTGCTCGGTACAATGGCACTCCTAGACACCCTATAACACGGTCGCAGCCCTCATAGGACATCCAAGACATCCACGGAACAATGGGCTAACCAAGGGGTTGAAGCCACAATAACCGGAAGCCAAACCGGTGAAGAAAACACTCCGAAGGTAGCCACGGTTGCGAGCTAGCCGCGGTCATCAAGGCCGCGGTTCTCAATAAGCCGCGCTCACAAGAAAAACCCAGCCGCGGTTAAAGACTAGCCGCGGTTACACCAGCTGCTCCATAGTCGCGGTTCCAGGCAAACTGCTTCTGGCCTATGAACGAACAACACAAAAAGAGAGAAGAAGAAGATAGAGTTGATGCTTCATGAAGTGGAGTCGACTCAAAGACAGACGCAGTTCCAAGATAACTGCCGTGGTCTAGACGCAGTTAAGCGTTAATCGCGGGCATCCTATCCGCGGTATGCCATGAACCGTTTCTAGAAGAAAAATCAGGCAGGGGAACGAAGACCAACAGACTCGGTTCCAGGATAACCGCGACCGTCAAACACGGTTGACGCCTGACCGCGTTCTTCCACTGCCTTACACATCGGACCGACAAAGCCTGAAAAGTGGTCATGGTTCAAGACCAACCACTACCAAGGTCGAGAGTCGAACGTAGTTTCTGCGGAACCGCGTTCAGCCTCTGGCCCGAAATTCGCAAGACTTCACAAATCCCGGTCTTTCCATGCCCTAATCGCTCCTAAATGACGGGGAAGCATCCCTAGAGTCGATATCAACATTCCACAAGTCGGACTGGATCAAACCATCCACAAAATGGATAAAAATGGGCAATTCCCATGAATCGACCCAAAACGAGTCACATGGATAAACGGCCTCGTACCGGCCCCAAATCACAACCAAACAGAGTTAAACTAGCGGGAAACAAATCCCAACATGCTAGGGATTCAAATTTTACCATTTAATACGAAAACCATCGTCTGGAACGGCGAACACGGCTCACACCCCCGAAACATGATTTCACCCTTAAAGTAGGAAAACCCGCTCAAACTCACACCGTTCGGCTCCAAACCGCAAGGGAATGCAAGAAAAGAGTAGGGTATCCATCCCCCTACCTCCACCGAAGATCTTGTGCGCCGAAATGGCCAAACCACGCCGAAAATCATCACATGAACAACCCACACCGGCTTCGAATCCACGAATGGGATCGCGCCTACGCCACGCTCCGATACTCGTGCCATCACTCGACAACATCTCCACGCCGTCACCACCCCGTCCAGCTCTGCCACTATCGCGCGCCAAGGGAGAGGAGAAGAGAGGAGAGAGAATGGAGGGAGAGAAAGTGAGAGAACATGAGAGAGGAGAGAGAGGAGAGATGAAGGGTTAAGAAGAAAAATAAAATTAAAAATTAGCAATATTTCCTAAAATCTGATTTTTGGCACGAAATTCTATAAATTCAAAAAAATATAGAAAAATAGTCTCCGTGATCCTCGAAAAGAGCACATCACACCTATGGCGTCACGGAGTCTCAAAACTCAATGGTTCACTCTCCACGGGGTTCCGTAAGTTATACAAGGAAAAAATCCGACTGGATCATAAAACACAATCAGGGACCCACGAAAGCACTTCGAAAGCTCTCCGATTTCGATCCGAAGAATCCAGGGTATTACAGCCTCCCCTCCTTTATGAAATTTTATCCTCGAAATTTAAGGAGCCAACAAGGAAAAAAGGAAGAACAACCCCAAACGCTGGCTACGCACTCCAAGCATCAGCCAAACCTTGAACATAAAACACGATAACACAATTATCAAAAAATACAATTCAGAGGAACACTACCAGACCATAATCATAGGCACACGCTCCGGATCTCAAAGGATATCGATCCACAGAACGAGCATGGCACACAAAGGAACACAAGTTTGGCACCTCCAAAATAGGGCATCATCGCTATCGTCTCACAAAACAAGGAGACACGACCCATGCCACGAAACAACCACCGATAAAACACATACTCGGCAGACACACAAGCACCAGCTCTCACGAGAAAGATAAATATCTCAGCTGACTTCTCTGCCCATCGGCTTCCTCGCCATGCACAATGATCGAAACTGGCACGCAGAACGCCAATGACAACACTGGACCACAAACACAATCGAGTCAGTCCTCACTCTGACATTACATCTGATTCGAGTTGCATGCTAACTCTACCACAACAGAAGAGTACAACAAAACCAATCGACAAGATCTCGGTCCACACAAATCTGAACTCAGACTCACAGGGAACTCCTCCCAAGCTGACCACTAGCATAAACCACCATACAACCAAATGATGGACACTTGCAGAATCCCGACACCGTTCTCAACACAGAACCATGTAACACAACTACAAGCTGGGTCACATCTAGACAAAATTATAGCTGAACACACGGCTAAAATGCACTAGCCGCTCGTAGCTTACCAACAAGGACCCACAATAACCTCTTGGAAAATGCATCTCGAGGACCACGATATGTCCCGAGAGCACAACTTCCAAGAAATACAGAGAAAGAAAAGGGTACTCAACCAGCATATACGCCGACAGATTTCCCCAATTCTCAAACTCGTCGGTGCTGTTGACACTCGTTTTTAGCCTACAAGTCGAGTTATTTCTCTTATTCTCATTTATCATACCCTGAATTATCCATTATTTTTGAGCCTTCTTTAAACCTATTTCGAGCCCATTTTTTGGTCATTAAGCCTTAGATCCCTTGGAGGACATTTCCTTTTTTTTAAAAAAATAAAAAATAAAAAATAATTATTTTTCAAAGTTGCGGTCAACTATTGACTACGACCATCAAGTCATGGTCAACTGTTGACCACCTCCTCCCCTTTTTTGTCTTGAGAGTCCTAAGTGTTCTGGAATCTATTTTCTGCGCGCGCATTGCTCTGGGGCCTCCTTCTAGGGCTGATATCTTCGAGATTAAAACTCCAAATCAATTTCTATCTTTTCTGGGCTCTTGCCCTTGATATTATCTCGAGATTGATCTATCATACTCGAATTTTGGTGGACTTTATCCCCTAAAATCAGGGGAGGAACTTTTTGGATTTCTACGAATTCTATATGAACATGACTATTTTCTGCTCGACGGGACCTCCTTCTTAGGCCTCTATCTTCTAGAATTCTCCACCTAATCGAGTCCCTTTTGTTTCTATCTCTTGTCCTTGCTATTATCTCAAATTTGACTCATAGAACTCGAGTTTTGGTGGCCTATATCCTCTGGAAACGTGGATGAAACTTCTGGGTTTATGCAATTTCTGTACACGTCAAACTTTATCTGATCAAGCTCCGGGCTCTCCTTTCCACGCGAATATCTTCCAGATTCTTCCACAGAATTTAGTCCCGCTTATTCCTATCTCTTGTCCTCATTATTATCTTGAGATTGATTCAAAGAACTCGAGTTTTGGTGGGCTATATCTCTTAAAATCGTGGGAGAAAGTTATGGATTTATGCAGTTTTTATATAAAGAACCCTGTGCGAACTGCGCGACGGGGGCACATTTCTGAGGCAACAGCGAAGCCATCCCACATTGTTTTCATCCTTCTTCGACCCTAGCCTGAAGAGGGAAGTATTAGCTTCGCGTTGGTTCTATTTGGGCTTTATTGCATCATCGTTTACCCTCTTTTCTTTGCCCCTATTTTTGGCAAATCATCACAGATTTCTGGTTTTCTGCTACAACTTCACGACAGGGGCCTATTCTTTAAGCCGGGACATAGTTATGCTACATCCTCTTCGTCTTCCTTCGACCCTATCTTAAAGAGGGGAGTATTAGCTTCGTATTGATTATATTTGGGCATCCTTTTCTTCATTCTTTTCCTTATTCCCAAGCCCCAACTTTTCAGGTTTCACTATTCTATTCTACCAATCTGAAACCCAGATTTCTTGCGAAGGGGGCACGTTTGCATCGCCGGGGCGAGGCCATGGTGTACCTCTGATCATTCTTTTCAACTCCAGACTCTTAAGGAAAGTATACTCTTCATTTTCCCCCGTTCTGGGCTCATTATCTCGTCCTCTTCATGCTTATTTTTGTCCATCATTTTACACTTTCACACAGTTTTCATACTTAAGTCATTTTTCTGCCCTATTCTGCACCCTTCATCTTCTTATGTTCTCCACCCCATTTTTCACTGTTGTCTTCCCCATTTTAAACCCTTCTTTTTGCCATAGTTTCACCAAAATATTCCCATCTTTCCATAGCATCCTTTCTTTCCCTTTTTGGTGTCTTATTCTGCAAGTTATTCTTCATTCTTTGGGTTCGATTTGTGCACTGTTCTTCATTTTCTGCAATGTCTGCATTTTTTTACCAAATCTCCGGTGCTATAACTTTCTGTCTAGACCTCCTTTTGGCGTGATTCTTGTTCCCACTTGTTCACAATACTAAAGTCTTCTGTAATCTTTGTTTTCTCCCTGTTTGGACGTCGTTTGCCATATTGTTTTCATCATTCTTTGCACCATATTTGCTCAGTTTGCACAGTTTTTCTCATGACCCGTATTTTGCATCTCGTTTATCTTTGTTAATTATGGCATATTAAATCAATCTCATCACAATATACACACCTATTATTTTCACCCTTCCACAGGGGTTAAAAACCTTCCCCCGGTAAGTTTGCCCTCAATCTTTCATGCTACTTTATGCACTTGGACAGATTTCTACACTTAGCATTTTCTAATGGGTTTTGACTCTTGTGTTGTCTTTGTTTCGTAGGAAAGCATGGAAAGTGAGGCCCTTACCTTCTAACCAACTAGAAGGCGAGGAGAGGTAATCCACATTGGTTCCCACATCTTTTATATTGAGTGCGATCATCTTCACTTTTTCCAAGATACACAACGCGCACATAGTCTTCTTTCACATTCCTTGGCATTGTCATTCCTTGGTGGCGATCACGGTATTCCTATACATCTTTTGTCACCTTTTTGTTGCTGTATGATCATGCTACCATGTTCACATAGTCACATATTCATGCTATTCACTTGATTGGCACATTATGTTATCACATATACACATATGCTTGTTCATGTGACTTGTGACGCCACGTTCCATATTTCTACACCCACAACTTTTTTTGGCGATCACGGTGGGACTTCTAGTGCCCATCACTTTGTCCATGCTTTTCTGTGATTTTGGTGTGTATATCCATGTTTAGATAGCATTTCATGTTCATATTGTTCATATTATTTGCATCCATATTGTTATGTTTGCACATGTTCATTATACTTTGATTTGCTAGTTTTAGGTTAGAAATTGAATGCATTCCGGTGCGCATAGGGTCATGCATTGCATGTTATAGTTGCATTCTTACCTTGGTAAGTGATCCTCTCGCCTCCATATTCTTTGGGGTCGACTAGGTGATCTTACCCGGGACCTCTATAAGTCTCCATGAGCCGTGGATTCTCACACGGACGCCGAGAAGGTTGTACCTTTCCACCTCTTAGGTTTGCATTTTGCATCCGTGTGTGGGAGTTAATCCTAGATCAACCCAAAGTTTGGACCTTATTCCCTCTAGGATACCCATATCTTGAGAGAATTATGCTTAATTCAAATCATTAAAATGTCCATTAAAACTAATAAAAAACTTTTGCATCATATTAACTTGGTTGACTTGGGTGAAACCCCTCACATCCCATTGTTTGTGTTGTTTGGGCTTACTTAAGCCCATTTGTGGTGTTGTTGCATACGCCCCTTCATTTAGTCATTTGTGGTTAAGTTCATAGTCCGGTCTGTCGTTTTAAGTCACATTTGTATTTGCATAGTCTGTCTGTCCCCCGCCATCTTCCCCCCAGGTCGCCCTCCTCCTTGATCTATGAGCCCTCTCCCCTAATTGTATTTCCTTGATTTTCCTATAGAAAGTCTCCATTTTCCCTCATGGAGCGCCATTTTAATCCCTTGTATCCATCTCCTTCTTCCCCATCCCCCTATTCCCACGTGGAATCCTCTTCCCACACGAGCCCATCTTCTCGTGGTCCCCTTGACCCATATGAGGAATAGGCCAATCTCATGGCCCACCTCTCATCCCTTGTCTGTCAAATGGACTCGGCCCAGGTCCAAGAACTCATTGGAAATCACCTTAATGGGCCTTCTTCTCTTAATGGGCTTTCCTCTCTTAATGAGCCTTATTCTCCTAATCGGCCTCATTCTCTTAATGGGCCTTCTCCTTCCTATGCTGCTGGCCCAATTGCTAATGGTCAATTTGGTCTCAATGGGCCTTCTCCTTACTATGCTGCTGGCCCAGTTCCTAATGGTCAATTTTACCTTAATGGGCCTCATTCTTCTTACCATGATGCTGATCCGATGGGCCCATACGCTCATGTCCCTTCCAAGCCCATGTGTGCTTCTACTCCTGGAATGGGCTCTCATTCTTCTCCTTGGCCTGGATCCGCTTATCCGGCCCAATACCATAATCCTGGTCCAGGTTCACAACTTCTTGCTCAAACTGGCCCATCTCAATCTCTCCCTATCCCGGAGATGATTTCTCAAACCCAACGCCAGCTTGATGAACTACAACGTCGAATCGATCCTAAACCCTCCTTGAGTGTTCCATTGGCATTTCAAGATCTCTATCTTCTACCTCCTTTGCAAAATCCCACATATTGCCGTTATGGTGGAGTCGGTTACCCGTGTGTGCACTTGAAGGAGTTTATTTATGAGTCGGCCCAATTTCGACACGACCAACGCTTGATGGCTTATCTATTTGGTCTGTCTCTTGAAGGTTCAACTTGGGATTGGTTCTTCTCTCTTCCGCAAGAGCAGATTGTGAATTTCCAAGTTGTGCAACAAAAATTTATTCAGCAATATAAAGACCAGGTTGGGCCCAAGTTTTCTATGGTGGATCTGGCCCATGAAAAGATGAAGCCCGACGAGGAGTTCTGCACCTTTGTTGACCACTGACGCCATCTCGCCACACAAGTCTCGGAGCACATTTCGGAGGGAGAGCAAATCAAGATGCTTATTTCAAATGCAACGCACGAATATCGGTTTATCTTAGCCCTCAACGACATTACCTCATGGCAACAACTTTATAGTAGAGCCCGCTTCATTCGCCAACAAATCCAAGGTTCCCTTGACCCCGAGTCTTCTCCACCTTCCGCATCCACTTACACCTCACCCTCCACAAGCCAACCCTACGCTCCCATGAGTCAACCCTCCATGAGTCGGCCCTACACCACATATCAACCTTCACCCTCCACGAGTTAACCTTCCACTTGCATCGCACCCTCCACGAGTCAGCCCTGCACCTCCACATACCAACCCCCCATAAATCAACCTTCCGCAACTCAGCCTTCCGCTTCCGCATACCCACATGTGTCTCCACCTTCGGTCAAGGAAACACCACACCCCGAGCAAGTGGATGCCGTCCACTATATTCCAGCTCCTGCGCCATTGCCTAGTCCATCCGCTAGCAAAGCACTTTTGCCTATGAACCCCCACAACCCTCTCCACGACCTCCGTCATCTCTTACCCCTCGGTATCCGCCTTGCTCGAAGCAGGCTCCTCGTCCTCCATTGCCAGAGTGTTTCTGATGCGGTCGACGTCGGAGGAAGGATCGACGGCAGCTCCGGGACGTGAACAGGACTGGATAACTACTGCCTCGCGCAGCTCGGCCTCACACCGGACGGTCTCACACCGGGCAACACTCAAATCTCAAAAAAAATGAGAAGGAGGGAAGGGGAAGCACAAAGGGGCTATGCACCTTACGTGATTTCAAATATTTCATTCATTCATATGAAAACACAACACCTTAGCCCCCTTTATATAGGAAAGGCTATAACAACCATACCCTTAAACTTTCTTAATAGCATCTATGTCCTAGCCTAATAAAATAAAAGCCACCTACCAACATTTGACTTGGGTCAAATAAAATAAAATACTTTGACTTTGGTGGTTTAATAATATAATACCACCATAGTAAAATACACACAATACATACACACATACGTAATACATACATACTCAGGACGCCGAGTCTTCAAATGAGTCTCTGAGCCACAAGCTCGGTGCGGTCGGGGCGGTGCGGCGTCGACTCCAAGTAGTGGGTCCGGTAGTGGGCCCGATGTTACATACACACATACGCAATACATACATACTCAGGACATCGAGTCTTTAAATGAGTCTCCGAGTCACAAGCTCGGTGCGGTCGGGGCGGTGTGGCATCAGCTCCGAGTAGTGGGTCCGGTAGTGGGCTCGGTATCCCCACTAACCCTCCCGGGACGGCTAGAACTCAACTCCGTCGAGTAAGGGGGGACACGGCTGTGGTAGTGCTCCAGCAGGTCTGGATCGAGGCTCTGGAGATCTTCCTGGCTGATCCAGGAATCATCGGAAGGTGGTCGGTCTCGCCAGCGGACAAGGTAGCGCTGGTACACCCGGCTCCGTGTAGCTGTCACCTGCTCATCTAGTATCATCTCAATTTGCTGGCGTGGTGCTCTTGAGGCTGTGGGACGCACAGGGGTGGGCTCACTCTCAATGGGAGGAGAAGGCTCGAAAGGGTCACTAGGAATCGCTGTGGGTTCCTTGTAGGCCACTAGGTCTGCTACATTAAAAGTAGAGCTAATCCCATATTCGGGAGGTAAGTCCACAACATAGGCATTAGAGCCAATCTTCCGCAGTATTGGGAAGGGACCATCACTACGGGCTTGCAACTTTTTAACGGCTCCCGAGGGGAGTCGTTTGGGTCGGACCCGAACCATAACCAAGTCACCTTCTTAAAATTCATGGTGACGCCTATGCGAATCAGCCAAGCATTTGTAAGTCTCATTACTGAGGTTTATTTACTTGCTAATTGACTCATGTAGACTTTTGACATGTTGTGCAAATTCCTCAGCTGACTTGGATGTTCTAGACTCGAGGGGAAGGGGAATGAGATCCACAGGTTTCCTAGGTTTGTATCTGTCACGTCCCGAGCGCGGAAGATACTCGGATATGTGACGCGTCTATATAGATCGTGTCATTAAAGCGATAAAATTTTTGACATACATAATTACGGAGTGCGCAAAAGATAAATAAAATCTAATAATCCCAATAGTCCAAGTGATGATTATTTGATTAACCAAAGGAATTAAAGATAGTCCATGACAAATTCCAAATTTAAAAGCTAAACACTAGACTACATGCCTTAACAAGGTCTAGACAACTAAACTGACATATTGGAAATACAAGGTAGGACTCAAGTAAATTCAAAAGACATGACTAGCTAATGATAGGCGAATGGCGTTCTAGCACTCTTCACTCAGTCTCAAACCCATTCTTGTGGACGTCGCTATCTGAATCACCTGAAAATGTTAGGAAGCAACTAGATGAGGGAATCGCTCAGTAGAAATTACATCTCAAGTTTGAGCAATCTTTAAGTGATTTACAGTTTATAATTACCAGCATGGCTATGCATGATGTACAAGTAATAAAAAAATTAGGTATATAGGTAATCTATGCATGAGGAACAATGAGAGATCAAGAACTGTATAAAGAAGGTATTGCGTGAATGCAAGTATTTGACAAGCAGTATATCAAGGACTTTGTAGATGTAGATTCCACTTTCGGGCAAGCAAGGATTATACAAGTAAGTAAGAGTCATATTCAAGCAAGTAAAAGTTCATGTTCAAGCAAGTAATATCAAGTACGTGTCAATTGGCTATTTTATTCAAGCGAGTAATTACCCTTTTGGACTACGCGAGTCAAGTCAAGCAAGTAGAGAGAGAGTAAGCGTGGAATGTCTCTAGTCAAGCAAGCAAGTACTCTCGCCCTTCTGCGGGTCTCGAGTCAAGTATTGCCCATTTTGGGCCACGCAAGTCATGTATTGCCCATTCTGGGCCAAGCAAGTAGTCGGTGCAATGCCAAACACCGTGGTCAATAAACTCCCATGGGCACAAGTACCTTCGGGTGCTCCTCCCAGGACCAGACCGGGCCCTATATGCACAGCATTCATGTATTACTTTTGACATCCACTCTCATTTTATAGCCAATATAGAGTTTCAAGGGTTGCTTTAGTAGGATATACAAGGTAGATTTTCATGGAATGGAATTCAAGGACTCATAATATACAGGAAAATGACTTAGGGGTGCGTCGATACAAACCATGATAAAAATGAGGGAAAATGTTAATATATATATATATACTTTTTCCTAAATAACAAAAACTCTAGATAACTCTATAGTAAGGTTAAACAAAAGTTAAAACATCCCATAAGGGCCATTATACAAATATGCCATAATAGAGTTTATTATTTAAAAATACTATTCAATTACTATTCAGATTACTATTCATTACTATTCACTTACTATTCAATTACTATTGAAAAATACTATTCACCCCAAATAGCGCCTATCACTGAGTCGCCATTTTCGTGAATCACGACTGCTTAAATAGTCGTGACTTCTAAGTTAGTATATAAATCAGTTAGTATATTAATCAGTTAGTATATTAATCATTTAGTATATTAATCATCCATGGTAAAAATTTAATAAATATGAATCATGATACCTAATCTAATGCATGAGCATACCGCTAGATTCCTTATATTTTTCTCTACCTATCTACATGGCTATCTCAAAAAAATTCTTTTATTTGGAAAATTGACACTATTCATTGAAATAATGACTCTTTAAATAGCGACTCTTTACAGAGTCTTCAATTAAATGACGACACACCGACGTGTCGCTGTTCATATAATTGGCACCCTGGCTTGGGGCGCCATTTATATTTGGGTGATTTTCACCGGGCAGGTACATTCTGTGACTCAGAACACTATTCATACCGTAAAAATTTCTCAGAAATAGAAAGCAAGGATATAAACAGGTAGAGGAATTTCTCGGGAGTTCAGAATCATGCTCATGCAAAATTGTTGGGTTTCACTATTCAATAAATTGGGGTGATTTACACCGGACAAGTACATTCCGTGACTCAAAACACTATTCAAATACTATCCATTTTTAATACTTTCAGTAAATCAGGAATTAAGTACATGGTTAAATAGAGAAAAATATGAGGGTTCCAGAACCATGTTCATTCAAGAGTTTCGTGATTGGGTTAAAATGTTATAATTGTCTGAACATGGTGGCTGGGCAATATGAGTCACGGTTTACTATTCAAACACTATTCATTTTTAATTCTTTCATTAAATCAGGAATCGAGGACATGGACATGTAGAGAAAAATCTCAGGATCACAGAACTATATTCATGTAAAATTTTCATGGTTTAGTTTAATAGTTATGGATTTTTGAATGCGTTGAATTACTAATTGCTAGAAATTCCAAAAAATGGAATTGACGACATTGCACATGGTCTTCAATTAATTGACGACCATGTACCAAGTCTTCATTTCTGAAATTGGCGCCCTGGTCAGGGGCGCCATTTACATGTGGGTTATGCACTATTCATCAGGATAAAAGTGCTCCGAATCAGGAAGTAAGAGTACGTGCAGGTAGGGAAAAATGTTAGGATTCCAAAAACATGTTCATGTACAAATTTCATGCTTTAGTTCGATAGTTACGGATTTTTGAATGAGTTGAATTATCAATTACTGGAAATTATGGAAATGGAAATGACGACACTGTGAGGTGTCTTCATTTAATTGACGTCCCCTCAAGGGGTCTTCAATTTGGTAATTGGCGCCTTGGTCTGGGGCACCATTTACCTGAGAGCTGGGACTCTCGGGTTTTTAAAACATGTAATTATTTTATGTACAGAGGTTGTATACTAAGGTTTAAAACATGGTTATTAAGACTGCAAAACTAGTGTAATAAAATATGTTCAAAAACTCATGAAATCATGCTAACATACTATGTTCAAACACATAAAGATCATGGTAACAGTATGTATAAAATCATATGCGACAGGTGTAACATGCTATTAAAATATGTATAACATGGTATATACATGGTTATTTCTTGATCACGATAAAGCCAGGTAATATATAGCATGGATGATGAGTTGATCTAACTCTATGCATGCATAAGTTAACCTATTTAGCTACTAGTTAGGCAAGGACTTGAGAACACCTACCTTTTGACATGTGATTATGAGGTAAAGATGATAGGATGAAGCCACACGTTCCCCGCCACCGTAAAGCTTCAGCAGAAGGACGTAGACTTCACGTTTTCTGAGGAACGAAGGGCAATATTCTCTTCTACAAGCATCACTAAAAGATGGCAGTAGCCTCTGACAGTGCTACGGAGGGAATTAGTTATAGGGAATCGCAAAGTATTGGTTTATTGTTTTGCGGGTCCGGCTGAGTAGGCATGGTGCTTTGCCAGCTAAATGGGGTTGTTCATGTCTCAACCTTCTAGAAACATAGATTTAAATGACGCCTCAATAAGTGGTCGTCCATTAATCTAGGTGGTACTATTCATATAAATGACGTCTCTGCCTGAGGGCGTCAACTGTTAGACAAAATTGCCACTCTCATGTGTTGGCCTTCATGGTGTTCACATATATATTAATACCATAATGGGATGGGGCCCTAAGGGAAATGACGCCTCCTTACATGGTCTTCAATTTGGCAATTGGTGCCCTGGTCAGGGGCGCCAATTCTCTTGGTGGTGGACAAGGACACCCACTTACGTAGCATAAAGTTGGATTGTACATTTATATGCTAGTCCTCCTATGGTTTGGTTCTTTCTATAATACCTTTCATGTAAGATTCTTTTGGAAAGAGTTCATTATGTACTATGTATAAAGTGGGTTGTACATTTACACACTAGCCCTCATAAGGTTTTGGTTCTTTTTCATAAGGCCTTCATGATTCTTATTGTCATAAAGTAAGGTTGGCTTGTATATTTACATTATAATCCTCATGAGGTTGGATTCTTTATGTAAGGCCTTCATGTATGATTTCTTTTAGGAAGAAGTTTTAAATTTACTCGATGATTTCTATCGGGGGTGCTACAGTATCCATGCACGACCTCAAATGGACTCATACCTATAGACCTATTGATAGAGCCATTGTATGCAAATTCGGCTCTGGGTAAAAGAAGATCCCAAGTGCCAGAATGATCCCCTACAAGACACCTCAATAGATTCCCTAAACTCCTATTGACGACCTCGGTTTGCCCATCGATTTGGGGGTGATAGGCAGTGAAAACTTTAAGCTTAGTGCCAACTAGGTGCCAAAGTGTCTTCCAAAAGTAACTAGTGAACCGGACATCTCAGTCAGACACTTTAGTTTGGGAGAGACCTTGCAGACGCACTACTTCATCAAAGAATAGGTGGGCTACTCTAGATGAATCCGATGTTTTGGAACATGCAATGAAATGGGCCATCTTAGAGAACCTATCAACGACCACGAAGATGGAGTCATGTTTGTGAGTAGTACAAGGTAATCAAAGGATGAAATCCATGCTCACATCAACCCACGGTCTATCAGGAATGGGGAGAGGAGTGTAGAGACCAGTGTTCTGTTTGACCTGTTTGGCCATTGTGCATGTCCTACACTGGGCTATAATCTTGGCCACATCTTTCTTCAGGCCAGGCCAGTAAAAATGCTCCTCCACAGAATGGATGGTCTTGTTTCGTTCAAAGTGACCAGCAAGACCTCCAGCATGCATTTTCCAAATTAGAAAGTCCCGTACAGAAGTCCTCGGGACATAGAGTTGCTGTCCTTGAAAAAGAAAACCATCTTGGAGTAGATAGTCAGCAAATGTTGTCAAGGTTCCAGCAGACAGGGCAGAATAGGCAGGGCCAAAATCGGAACATTCTCCGTAGAGTTCCCTCATGCGGTCAAATCTAGTGACCTCTACCCGAACAGTGAAAAGAAGGGAGACCCTTCGACTCAAGGTGTCGGCCACCTTATTTTCTTTTCCAGCCTTATATTTTAGGACAAATTTGAAAGACTAGAGGAATTTTATCCATCGACCATGCCTTGGGTTTAAGCCCTTCTGAGAGCTAAGGAATTTCAGAGCCTCATGGTCAGAGTATAAGATAAACTCTTGAGGTAAGAGATAATGTCTCCAGTGTTTGAGAGTTTGGACCACGGCATAAAACTCCTTATCATAGGTGGAGTAACGAAGCTTTGCATTAGAAAGCTTCTCACTGAAGTAAGTCACATGGTGGCTCTCATGGCTAAGCACTCCTCCTATACCTACGCTAGAGGCATCACAAGATATCTCAAAGACTTTGGAAAAGTATGGCAGGCGGAGGATAGGGGCTTTGGTCATGAGCTCCTTTATGGTAGAGAAAGCCTGGGAGGCGGCTTTGGTCCACTCAAAATTTCCCTTATAGATGCAATCCATAATGGGTGCCATAATGGTGCTAAAACTCTTTATGAAGTGTTTGTAAAAAGTGGCTAACCCATGAAAACTACGAACGTCATGGATGTTCTGGGGCTCAGGCCAGTCGACTAAGGCTTGGACCTTGGATTGGTCCACAAACACTTCATGACTCAAAACCACAAAGCCGAGGAAAATGACCCGGTCTGTCATGAATTCACACTTCTTAAGATTGGCATACATGGTTTCTCTCCTCAAAGTCTCGCAGACTTCCCTCAAATGTTGGATGTGGTCCTGAGGGTTGTGGCTATAGATGAGAATGTCATCAAAGTAGATGACAACAAAGCGACCAATGAGAGGGCGAAGGACTTCCGTCATAAGCCTCATGAAAGTGCTGGGGGCATTAGATATCCCAAATGGCACGATGAGCCATTCATACAGACCTTCTTTTATTTTGAAGGCTCTCTTCCACTCATCCCCTGGTCAGATCTGGACCTGGTGGTAGCCACTTTTCAAGTCAATCTTGGAAAAGATGGTGGCTCCACTCATCATGTCAAGCATGTCATCAAGACGAGAAATGAGAAAGATATACTTGACAGTGATTTTGTTGATGGCGCGGCTGTCAAAACACATCCACTAGGTGCCATCTTTCTTAGGTGTGAGCAAGGCCGGAATAGCACATGGGCTCTTGCTCACATTGAGGAAACCCTTTTGAATAAGGTGCTCGATAATTCTTTGGAGCTCAGCATGCTCCTTGGGGTTCAGTCGATAATGAGGAAGGTTGGGTAGGGTGGACCCGGGGACAAGGTCAATGGCGTGTTGTACATCACGCATGGGAGGAGGTATAGAGGGCAAGTCCTCAGGGAAGATGTCTTGGAAGTCCTGTAGGATTGCTTGGACTTCAAACGGGACTGAGACTTGGGACTCCTCAGGTGTGATGGTGACGACAACAGCCCAAACATGGGCACCCTCAGCAACCTCTCTGTTCAGCTCTCGGACACTTATGAAGTTAAGACGCCTAACTAGGTCATGACCAACCTTAGGGGCCTTGGGAATGGGTGTGACAGATCCAGGAGAGGATAAAATGGGAAGTTTCCCCTCATTAGGAATTCGGGGACTCTCCTGAATCTTGGGAGTTCCAGTGGGGTGGAGGTGGAACTCTTTCCTGGGGTCACCTTTGGGGGTGCCAGGTATAACTGAATCTTCTTCCCATTGTGGGAGAAGGAACACTGATTGGACTGATCAAATGTAGTAAGATCTACATCATAGATCCATGGTCGTCCTAGAATGATGCTTCCGACCTTCATAGGCACTACGTCACATAAGATATGTTCTTGGTAGGACTGGAACTGAATGGGAATGACACATGTAGTGGTGATTGGGATAGATGTGTAGTCAACCCAAGCCACATTGTATGGCCGAGGATGAGGATGGGTAGGTAGACCTAGATGGGAGACGAAGTCTGAAGAGACTGCATTGATACAGCTCCCGTTGCTAAAGATCACCTTGCAGGGTTGGGTTTTCACCATGATATAGGTTTGGAAGATAGAGGTTCGACGCCAGTCGTCCTCCTGGGGGTGTGTTAAGATGCAACGAATTACACCCAATCTTCCCTGGCTAGAACTCTCGGTAATATCTCCCACTTGCATGTACTCGACATGCGTGCCATCAAATCTTGCATCCATTTCCTCAAACTGGGCGATGAGGTCAGGATCGGCCATATATCTCTAAGTGTCTTTTCCTTCTTGAGGTGGAAGCTCCACAGGCTGGGGGTCGGTGATGACCAAGGCTCGGGTGGGGCAATTGGTGGCAATATGCCCTAGGTTGTGGCACCTAAAACAACGAATTCCCGAGATAAGGACTGGTTGGGAGGTGCTCGGGATGGCTCCCTTTCCCTTGTCATCCCTCCTATCAGTTGGCGGAGTGTACTCCAGCCTAGGCACAGCAGTGGGTGCAGGTAAGGGGTTCCTTATGAAAGGAACAATTGAGGCAATGGCCCGGAGTGGGGTAGCGGTAGGGACATAGGAAGTGGAGGGGCCAGGCCTCTCAGAGTAGCGGACCATGGGGTTTCGGGACTTGGGTTGGTGGTAGGTGGGAACCCAAGGTGGGACCACCCTTTGAAACCGCTCGACATCTCGAGCAACCTGATAGGCATGCTCGAGGGTGTTAACCTCTCATAGGAACAGCTTCCGTTGTATGCTCTCATGTAAGCCAGCCCTAAATCGCGAGAGGGTGATAGAGGCATCCTCTGTAACTCGACTCCGAAGGAAGAATTCATCAAATTTGGTGATATACTCGTCCACAGACTTCCTATCTTGGGTGAGTTTCTGCCATTGGTCTAAAAGACTCTGATGGTAGGAGGGTGGCAGATACTTCTCCCATAGTTTCTGTTTCATTTCTTCCCACGTGTTTATGGGCTCCTCTCGTCTCCTTGCCAGGAGATTTTCAATGTTGCACCAGTAGGTCTTGGCTTGACCTAGGAGTTTCATCTTGGCAAACCTCACCCTTGTGGCAGGGGTCATGCGGCGATGCCAGTCAAAGTATTGGTCCATCCCAATTTCCCAATCAAGGTACATAGCGAGATTTAGGGACCCATCAAAACTGGGAGTGTCTATTTTGACGTTCTGGAGGATGATCTCCTCATCATCATGGTCTCTCCCTCGAGACGCACGATCCTCTTGCTCTCTACCTTGAGGAGCCTGATTCTGGCGGGCTTAGTCTGTCTCTTTCCTAGGGTTGGCTACGGGATCGTCGCTGCCATTCAACGTCCCTTCCTCTTTCCTCACGTGATCCTCTAAAGCTCGGATCCTCTCACCTAACTCCGCTCGCAATTGGCCTATAGATCTTTCGATTTGGGCCATAAGATGTTGTTCGAGTTGGGCTAACATGGCATCCAGGCTATCCTAATTCATGGGTGATTGTGGCGTTGAAGGGTGCTCTAGACGGCCTGATGAATTCCTAGACCAGCGTGGCATGCACGGGCTCAGACCTAAATGATGCAATCTTGGGACCAAAAATCAGCAAGTTGTTGACCCGATGTGTTGGCTAATACGCAAGGGTCTATTCCTTTTTTATGAGGGGACCGGTCAGGGAGAGTTGCTCGCCCGTAGGCGAAGTAGTTGTGGAACTACCTTCTGACAATTATAGTGCTCTAATGTGTAGACACGCTAAAATTGACATTACTGTGAGTACATCTCATATTACCTCATAATGCCCCAATTTGACCCTCAAATTGACCTTGTTTGAGTGGTTTTTTCTACTTTTCTTGGATTTCTCACTTTTTTATACTTTTTTCTATGATTTTCTATTTTTCTAGATTTTTCTGAGATTTTTCTCTATTTTTCCGTGGGCTTTTCGAATTGGTGGCAGCCAGCCTGCCGCTATTTAAATGGTGGCAGCCAGCCTGCCGCTATTTAAAGAATTAGTGGCAGCCTGCCTGCCGCTATTTAAAGAATTGGTGGCAGTCAACCTGCCACTATTTAAAGAATTGGTGGCAGCCAGCCTGTCACTATTTAAATGGCATCCAGGAAGGCGGCGCCCATTCTAACAGGCTTCCAGATTGCAGTGTTTTTTTGGATATATCAATTAATGAAACTCCGGGAAGTCGCTAATTGATTAAATAGCGACCGTTTGGAAGGTCGCCAATTCTTTTCTTCATATTTTTAGCTAAAATCGGATTATTTTTGATTCCACGACTTCCTGGAAGGTCGCTATTTCATGAAATAGCGCCCGTGTGTAAAGTCGTCAATTTCCTTGCCATATTTTGAGGTTTTAACTCTGTCCGAAACTCGTATTAATTTCTAAATAGCGACCACCTCATGGTCGCCAATTCTTTTTAAATTTTAGAAAGTCTGAATCTGTCACAAAATGCCTCAGAATTAGCGATGCTTTGGGCTGGCGTTATTTTAAATAGCGACCCTCTGTCTGGTCGCCATTTCTTGCAGATTTCTGAACTCCGACAGAACCCCCTTCTTTCTCTCTTTTGAGCCCATTTTCACTTGGGAAAGGAGTTCTAAGGCTTTCCAAGGTTGAAAGGACACATGGCCATGGTTTATCACCTTCCAAATCCAATTAAAACGTGATTTTCAAATTTCTATAGGATTAAACTCCGAATTTCAGCCCTATAAATAGGACCCCTCTCTCCCTTGTGTAAAATCATCAATATCAATCCAAGGAGAGGTGCTGCTGGATCGAAGGCTCAAGGAGGAGGCTCCCATGAACCTACAAACTTCATCCATGGAGTTTTTCTTCCTTCCTTGAAGATCTTGAAGCCAAATTGGAGAAAACCACTAAGCTTCCCCCCTCCTATCTCTTATTTTTACTTTAGTTAATTGCATGCATCATATCATATTCTTCTCTTATTTCTTTCTATCTCAATATTGAGATCTTCCCATTTTGTGCACTCTAGCACATCTAGCACATCTCCCTTAGTGCAACACTTGCACATCTCTCTCTATTCTTCATCATACATCATCTTTTACCTACCCTTTTGCATAGGGGTTTAAAGGCCAAACACCAATAAAGTGTGTTCATATCCATGCTTTCTATGTCCAATATTTATATTTAGATTTGATGTTACACATCTTGATTTCTAATCCATGTTTGTTTATTGGTGTTTGTTAATTTTGCAAGGGTAATCAATAGAAGAACTCTCTTCATCGGCCGATCGATAGAAAGAGAAAGGTAACATCCACAATCCCCCACATCCTTTTGAGGTATTTACATTCGTGATCCCTCCTATTCTTTATTGTTATATCTTTGAGGCCCGCGTGTCTCTGGCGATCACCCTCTATAAGCATCCTACGCATGCTCCCCTTTCTCTCTCTTCCCATGCTTTTCTAGTCATATTATCCTTTTCTTTTCTTAAGTGGATTTTCTTAGATCTACAAATTGGCGATCACGGTGGGACACCTCTTGTTTTTCTTTTGATTACCCACTCCCTTGGGCGCCCACGTGTGCCATCTCCCCTTTGCACCCACGGTGCGCCTCCCTTTGTGCTCCACGTAGCACTCTCCCTATGTGATTTGTTAGTTTGATAGATTTATAAAAAATTTCATTTATCTGTCCATCTCAAAAAAAACATGAGCATGTCATGTTTTATTCCATGATCTTATTGTGTGGTTGTGAGTGTTCTTTTTTTTCTTTTCCTTCTATCGATTTTTTTTCTCACTTTTTTAGCTTTCTGGCCGTTGGAGTGTTTCTGGGACACAGGGATATAGCGCCCCCTCACAGGGGCGCTGTTTCTCCATTTGGTGACAGGGGTTAGGGCGCCATTTCCCTGCCCCTCTAAAAAAAATAAAAAAAGAAAAAATTCACAGGAAATAGCGCCCTTGAAAGGGGCGCCCTTTACAAAAATAGGGGCTGGGCACAGGGCGCCATTTCCCTGAGTGTCTACAGTGATCTCTTTTCCTGTGTGTTCTGCCTCATTCTTATCATATCCTGTTCATGCATGTATATTGTCTCTATTCTACATTAATTCTACATTCATCTTTACATTTTGCTTGGGAGACCTCCTCTCTCCACACCTTTTAGGATCCATACCCCCTCTTGGTTAAGGAAGGACCCTCCATTGAGTATTCCATCTCTTTGGACCGAAAATTCTTAAACCAAGTCTCCATAAGTCCCCGCACCCGTGGATTCCCTCACGGACGCCGGGGAGGTTGTACCTAGAAGTTCCCCAGGTTTAGTTGGCCTATGCATGGTGAGAGAGTGAACCTAGTTGACATTGAAGTAAAATCATATTGAAACTAGGTTCCTACCTTGTGTGACTTATATCACATTCTTTTTCCAAAATCACCTAATTCACCAAGGTTTAAGTCAAAACAAAAGCAAGCATAAACATCCCAACTTGATTAATATCTTTGTAACATTGCTTTGATTGGTTGAATTGTTTGCTTGCATGATGTTTGATCTTGATAACAAAACCACCATGTCTAATTAATCATATATTCATGAGGATGATAAACCTAGCATATCTTATAATCCTCAAGCTTATAAGTCTCACCACGATCTTTCTAAGGGAACGCATCCTCACTTTTATGGTATTGCCCGACCCATGGGCAATTTCCAATCTCATGGTCCCTCGCATTCATTGCAAGCCACTACTCCCTTGGGACCATCTCCTCCCAATGACGAGAAGGTTTCCCAAGTCATCCATGCATTAGATCATCTCACCCCTCAACAAATCCAAGCCCTTAAGGCTATTGTTGAGGGCACATCTTCTTTTCATCCTCCCTCCAATCCCACACGGGTGGCCCATCACCCACCTCCTTCCATTCATACCCGGGTGGCCCATCACCCGCCTTCCTTTTGTATTCACACTCCCACTCGGGTGGCTCATCACCTACATCTTTCTTCTACACAAACCTCTCCTCAGGTGATCCATCACTCACCTCCCTCTTTTCACCCGCCTTCTTCTACACGTACTCCTTCTCGGGTGATCCATCACCCGCCTCCTTCTATTCCTCCTCCTTCCCGGCCTCAAGGCCGACACGTTCCTTGCAACCCGGCCCGTCCGGGTCCTTTTGTGGGTCGGCCCCTTAACCCACCTCCACGGCCTTCATATCAAGCCACCCCTCCAAGGCAATCATGCCAACCTTCCAATGTTCAAGTTACACCCCTCCAGCAAAATCTCCTTGATAAAATTACTTTCATGGAGGATCAACTTAAGAAGGTCACAAGCCCACGGCCCACTGCTCCTCCTCCTTCTCCAGTCAATCCTCTTCATGCTTTTATGAATAACATCACTAAGATGGAAAAAGATTGGAAGGAGAGGAGAGATAGTGGCATCAATGACACGTGTGAGCAAGATAACGATGATCAAGTGGACGTCGTTCAACCTCCACTCATCCACTCCACTCATTCATATGGCCCTCCGTCTTCGCCTTCGCATTTACCTCCACAAAATGCTCCACAATATGATGATCCTCCGCCTGCATTTTTACTTAATCCTCCACATCACGCTCCTCCACTACCCATTATTATGCCTCCACCACGGCGTCCACTTGATGTTTTTGATAAAGATGAAGATTTGGAGATGGCAAAAAATGTTGAAATTCCACAGGCACCCCTTCTGAGTTTCCTTCATTTTTCTCTCCCTCCATTGCCACCCAATGAACCCCCTGCTCAGAACGAAGCCACCGTCCCTAATCCCGTTTATGAGACTAATTGGTGCTACGATGATGGGTTGATACTCCAATCACCCACACTGGTGCATCATGCATCTTCCCCTATCCCTAATACCTCTCGCCCTATCCGGCACTTCCTTCGCACCAAACCTTCTCCTTTTATTCCTCCATCAACCTTTACCCCACTAGCCCCCACCAAGCCATCCGAGCTTGCCTCTACTCCCCCGGCTTCTACCGAGCCTCCATCAACCTCCACTCCACCGGCCTCTACCAAACCTCCCGCTAAACTTCAAACCATAACACATCTTCCTTGTTCGCCACCTAAATCCTCCATTATCCCCATAACACTAAAGCCAATTACCCTAAAACCAACTTTACCTACACCTTTACCCAAACCCGTGGCTAGTCCTGGGCAGGACTCACTTGTTTTTGCACTCGAGCCGATCCCAGTCGCTTCCGAGCAAGGGGAGTAGCCCGACGTGTTTGAACCTCCGCTTACCCTTCCATTAAAACTCTTCATTACACCTCCACTGCTCATCAAGCTTACCGCCTTCGCTTCACCTTCCTCTACCACTCGGAGTGGGTGTATTCCTACAAGCACATGTGCCAGGGATATCCAAGAACCGGGCAAGAAGGGCTTGACCTCGACTATGCCATTCAAAATTCAAGATTTTATTTACCGGATGCCGATCTGTGTCATCGTGCTGGGCATATTTGAGAAGTCTCCTTCAAGACTCACTATGATAAATTCTTCCAATTTGATGCCATATCGACCCTTTATTAAAGTCACCTTATTCATTGGTCGATGCTCTTTTAATTCTCTCATTACCCATCGTTCCATCATTATACGACTCCCTTGTTAAACGAAGGGGTTCACTTCCCATATTGCCATAACACATGAGAGTATTCGGGCGTTAATTCCATCCATTGAGCCATCTGGCCGGGCACTCTCCTTGCCATGGAGGGGTGGGCATCCTTTCGCTAAAGGGCTTTCCACCAATTCATTCACTCCTTATTCTATTCCACCCACATTTTTCTCTCTACGGGCCACTCCATGGGTGAGGAGGAGGATCATACCCTCTTATTCCATGCATTCTCTACACTCTTTGCATATCATGCATTTCATGCATCCCTTACAACCATTATATGGCATTCACATGCATTTGCATTTCTTCTTTCCCGGGTTTCCAAACCCGTATCTTCCCCGCCTTCCGGAACCTCCGGACCCTCCATATCTTCCACCTCCGGAACTTCCGGACTTATCTTTTCTCCCTGGGCATCGTGTCCCATGGTGTCTTCTTCCGCTGGAACCTCCAGACCTCCCTCTCCAGGCATCGCGCCCCAATACACCTACATGTCCGGATCCTCCGAGCTTCTCACTGATTCTCCCAGGGCATCGCGTCCCTCGGTACTTGCCTCCTCCGGAACCTCTGGACCTCCCTCTTAGGGCATCGCGCCCCTCCACACCTCCATATCCAGATCCTCTGGATTTCTCTCCCGTCCTTCCAAGGCATCGCACCCTTTTACACCTTCCACCTCCGGAACTTTCGGACTTATCTTTCCTCCCTGGGCATCACGTCCCATGGTGTCTTCTTCCTCCGGAACCTCCGGATTCCCCTGGGCATCGCGTCCCATGGTGTCTTCCTCCTCCGGAACTTCTGGATTTCTTATCTCCCCTCCTTGGGCATCGCATCCCTTCTTTCGCTACTCCGGAACCTCCGGACCCTCCTGTCCCTTTTCATCCACTCTTCCTAGAGCATCACATCCCTTCACTTTGTCCCCTATCCTTCTTCCAATTTGTCCTCCTACTCTTCCAGGACGTTGCGTCCTTTGTTCTTTTCTTCCTTTTTAATCATCTTTTTCCATATCTTTTCCCAGGGCATCACGTCCCTTGGGATTTTCCTCCTCCGGAACCTTCGGATGATTCGTCCTACCATGATTTTCCTCCTTCACTGCTTCCGGACCCTCCAGATCCTCCTCTCTCCATCTACCAATTCCTTCTCTTTATTCCATCTAATTCCGAGTCCGACCCAACTTCTTCCACATCCACTGCTCTGGGCATCTGCCCATTTTTCCACTGCTTCCGAGGCTTTAGCCCTCACTCCACTTCTTGATTTTCCTCACCTTTTGTAGATCTTTCATGTGATCAGGGTCTCTGCACCTTAGTGAGGGAGTTCTAGCCCTCGCCTCTCTTCCTTTTCTCCTTACTTCGTCTGAGTTTGGTTTAAACATCACTCCTTCTTGTTAAGCCACTTTCAAAACTTTGCTATCCTTCCTTATCTGTCAAATGAGGACAACAAATCCCGTGTTTATCAACGTCACCACTCGCAGTTGCTTCAACAAAGGTCGCAACGTTGGTGTATGTGTGCATTTTTGTGCTTTTTTATCACCTTATTCACCCATGGTTTTTCAAAATGAAAGTGCTTCTTAACTTAATTAAGAGTGGTATTAAGCCTTTATCTTAAGTTTTTGTTTAATTAATTCAATGTCAAAAGAGTCTTTAGGCTTGCTTTTGTAGCATCTTTGGATATAAGAACCCCGCGCTGGGAGTTCAACATTCTCTCCCTGCTTGTTAAGGGCAACCCTTAGCTGGGCACTTCACACACTTCACGACATCCTTAGCCGGCTCCTTTGGATAAACACTGTTGCTACTTTGGCCATGCCATGAGCATGCATGAAAGTCTTTTTTCTATTCTTTGCTCGGCCAAGTGCAGGGGCAAGAGGTTGACGGATGAGATGACCAACCTAGGTACTCCCCAATACGAGAGAAGTCTCAAATAGGGGCAGTCTTGTCACTCCCCGAACTGATAGCAGCGGGAAGCGATGCTCGGAACGTGGCAGTTATCATTCATGATAACAAGAGCGGAAATAAAACAATGATTTAAACACATGGAGGCCACAGACACACAATAAAAATACGAGCTCTTATTAATATTAAAAGTATCACTTAACAATATTAGATTCAAATTGAGGGAAGAAAGAACAAGGGAAGGGAAAAATATATAACCAGACTCACGACACTAGCTAGACTCAAGAAGGCAAAAAGATAGACTCCGATCTCTCGGTTCCAGGTTCACTCGTTTACACTGATCCGATTCCCATTTGCAACGTACCGAATACTGCGTTACCTGAAAAGGATTGGAAGTAGGGGTGAGCAAGAAGCTCAGTAGGAATTATACTCTATCGTCAGGCATAGTTTAAGTGATTAACAAATTAATGAATATGCATGATTAACACGATAAAATAAGCAGAACTAAATAATCACTAAGATAGAAAGAGTAACGATAATTAACTGAAAGAAATAGTTGCATGTCGAGATATCAAGCAAGATTAACAAGATTTTCTAGTGAATGACCATTTACAAGTCAATTTCAAGTCATGTCAAGCAAGCAAGCAAGTACTTCATACTTTAAGCATGAATAATAAGTTTCACGAGAATGTGGAATGTCATAGACCCAACATGCTAGATAGTACCGGTGCCAAATGCCACACCTAGTCATTCACCTCCCCGGGGATCAAGTACTTTTCGGGTGCTCTTCCCAGGACCAGACTGGGCCCTTCATTTGTTTGCCTTGGCATTGATTTCTTTTTGGATCGTAGATCCCACGAGACTAGACATCCACAATATTTAATGGCCAAGAGTTCCAAGATCAAGTTCATGTAGTCAAGGTAAAGGATGTAAAAATAATGATTCTTAAGAGTCCAAACAATAAGCTCTTTAATCGAGAAGAATAGTTGTCCCTAAGGACTATAATTAATGATCAATGGACCTAACAATAGGTCAAATCATGAAATACCATAGCCTACATAGGCTTGGTTAGCTCACACAATTTAAAATTCATGAAATAATCACTTTTCGAAAAACTGTCATATGAACGGTCAGACAAGGGCCGCTCAAGGGTATATACGGTTAATACTGAGCCACTCATGTCCGGAAGACATTAAGACCCATGAACAAGATATACCGTCCATATGGGGCCGTATTACGGGTATGCGGTCGTTATAGGGCCGCCTATAAGGATATGCGGTCCACTACTGGCCGTACATGCCTGTTTAGCCCTATTCGATCCAAGACTTAAAACCAGCGGTTCAGTCACGTAAAACAAAGTTACTGGAGGTCCAAATGGTTTCTAGCAGGGATATAAAAAGATCCCAAGATGATGGTAACTCCGCCGGATGGAGTGTCCGGGGGTAAAATCAAGACTAGCTCAACTAGAAGGCTAATGACTTACTAGAAGTCAGCGAATAGGTCACACCATTCTACTGGAATAGAATGGCTATCCAGCAACCTAAAGTTCATTATAAACCTAATTTCATGCCAAATTACTAAGGATTATAATTTACATTAAGTCAAATTGCCAAAAGATGAATCAAGATGATAAGGAGAATGAACAAGATCGCGTAGGAATGAACAGCATGCATTTAACAGAAATTTACTTACATAATTAACCACTTATCATGTGGGTTTATAATTTACTAATTACCATTCATGATACTAAAATGGATCAATTAGAACTCATACTAAGTCATTAACTGCATAGATAAATGGTTCTTGGAAGACCTTATATCTATTGGGCTAACCGGGGGCTTGCAGGGAGTTGTGTGCATGCTGGGGGTTGGGCGGCCATGTCAGAACCACCCAAGGGGTTGGGCGGTTCTCTGGGAGCCACCCAAGGGGTTGGGCGGTCAGGTAAGGGCCGCCCATCCCCTGGGTTATGTGGTTACCAGAGGACCTTCCAAGTTATGTGGTCACTTCAGGAACGTTCAACTAGTTATGTGGTTAGATGAGAACTGTTCATCCGGGGATGTGTGGTTCCTGATAAACCGTTTAACTAAGGCTATACCAGGGTCAAAGTCTGGGCTTGAGTTGTGCGGTCTATCGTAAGACCGTCCAACTCTAGGTGTATTCCGATCACCCCTTTCACGTCCGATGAACGCCGGAAGGTTGGGGGTTAAAGGGGATTGATCTAAAACACTAATTACTCATGCAAACGGACTTGAAACAAGGGGCTTTTGGTACCGTTGGAAGGGTTATGAAAAATACTATCTAACAGCAAGGTCAATTTCATAATTACTTTTTGAAATCATGATTTATAAAGACAAGAACACTAGAAACCCTAGTTTTGACATGCTGTTACTAAATCGTAAAATTCGCACAATATACATAATGAAATTTTGGGCTTTATATATCAAAAGAAAGTTTACTCGATGCTGATTCCAATCATATATGACATGCTATATGGGAATCAAGATTAATAACTCGAAATCATAATTTAACTCAAAAGAACACATTAAAGACCAAGTCTAGACATGCTCTTACTCCGATCAGAAATTCTCTAAACATGATCCATAAAATTTAGGGCTTTTATAATCAATGGAAAGAGCACGAAAAAACTCTACAAGATGCATGGATCAATTTAAGATTTACAGCCTGAAATCGCTACTGAAATCAAAGGGGAACAGGTTCTGCCCTAATTCTGACATGCCTCTACTAAACCATTAAATTCGCACAGAATACCTAATAGAATTTAGGGCTACATATACCAAAAGAAAGAGGACTGGATGCTGAACATTTTGATATATTACTTGCAGTTTGAGCCCGAGAGAACCTACCTCAATCAGGGAAGAAAGGAAGAATAAAGGAAGAACAGACGCCGACACGTCACCACTAAACACTAGAGATCTCCCTTGATCGATCTCCACTGCGACCGCCGCTGCTACCAAAGGATTCTAGGGTTGCAGAGCTTCATTCTTATAGCTCATACACCTTCTGGAGCCTTCGGAGCTGGGAGAATTCGACGGGGCAAGTTAAGTGTTTGAAACGGCACCGCAATGGTTGACCTCACCAAAGCTCGGCCGACATCACGTTTTAGGGTTAGGGTTTCGATCAATTAACAGAGGAGAAATGATCCTTAGATCGTGGCCTTTCATTTGCCACCGATTTGGACTCATTTGGTGGAGTATTAAGCTCTAATTTCGTGGTTTAAGTTAAGGTTTGGTAAGAGTTAGGTAAGTGTGCACTTTAGGCTTAATCCACTAATTAGACCTAATTACGGATTTTTGTTGGGTCGACCATAGAAGACAAAGTTGTTAAATAATGGTCCTAAACCCATTTACCATTTTTCTAGATTTTTATAAGGTAGTCAAAAATTTAACTAGTTCTATTTACTAAGGAATTAAATATTAAATTCTGAAATTCATTCATTTCAATTAAATTTCAGATTTTTAAAACGGGGTATTACATCCTCCCCCACTTTAAGGAATTTGGTCCCCAAATTCGTCGGGCATTACTAATTATTTAAATATTTGAACTAAGATGATCTTATCTATCAAAATAACATGTTAATTATACAATTAATGACGAAAGAATTTAGCTATAGCTAGGGATAAAAGAGAACGATACCATAAGTAATTCTTCATTCGATAGAAGTTGGTTCCGATTCTTCTTGTAGTTTTGCTTGTGGAAGTAACTTAGGACAGTTAGCCATTTTATGATCCTGATTTCGCAACGCAGACACGCTCCGCTCCTTCGCCAGCACTCCTTCGCGAGATGACCAAGTTTGTGACAATATAAACATTTCATTTGCGTAATATTGCTCTTCTTCTTCTTATTACTTCGGGTTTCTTTACGACAGACTCGCCAGCCTCTAGCGGAACCGAATCTTAGTTTACCCATGGACCCACTCACTTTCATTTTAAGAATGGCTTAGAGACCTGCAAGATAGTTATATGGTTAACTTTTTCATTACCCTTACGCGTAACATAACACAAGCTTGCATATATTTTATTACTTAACCCAAGATACTACCCAATCTCACCAGGTTACAAGGGATGACACGGGTCTTAAGACTTAGGGTAACCTATACTCTTGGACAAAATCCAAGGACTCAGGCAACGGAGGCTCTGATACCACCTCTGTCACGCCCCGAACCGATAGCAGCGGGAAGCGATGCTCGGAACGTGGCAGTTATCAGTCATGATAACAAGAGCGGAAATAAAACCACGATTTAAACACATGGAGGCCACAGACACACATTAAAAATACGAGCTCTTATTAATATTAAAAGTATCACTTAACAATATTAGATTCAAATTGAGGAAAGAAAGAACAAGGGAAGGGAAAAATATATAACCAGACTCACGACACTAGCTAGACTCAAGAAGGTAAAAAGACAGACTCCGATCTCTAGGTTCCAGGTTCACTCGTTCACACTGATCCGATTCCCATTTGCAACGTACCGATTACCGCGTTACCTGAAAAGGATTGGAAGTAGGGGTGAGCAAAAAGCTCAGTAGGAATTATACTCTATCGTCAGCATAGTTTAAGTGATTAACCAATTAATGAATATGCATGATTAACGCGATAAAATAAGCAGAACTAAATAATCACTAAGATAGAAAGAGTAACGATAATTAAATGAAGAAATAGTTGCATGTCGAGATATCAAGCAAGATTAACAAGATTTTCTAGTAAATGGCCATTTGCAAGTCAATTCGAGTCATGTCAAGCAAGCAAGCAAGCAAGTAATTCATACTTTAAGCATGAATAATAAGTTTCACGAGAATGTGGAATGTCATAGACCCAACACGCTAGATAGTACCGGTGGCAAATGCCACACCTAGTCATTCACCTCCCCGGGGATCAAGTACTTTTCGGGTGCTCCTCCCAGGACCAGACTGGGCCCTTCATTTGTTTGCCTTGGCATTGATTTCTTTTTTGATCGTAGATCCCACGAGACT
This sequence comes from Amorphophallus konjac, assembly GCA_022559845.1. Lineage (NCBI taxonomy): Eukaryota > Viridiplantae > Streptophyta > Magnoliopsida > Alismatales > Araceae > Amorphophallus > Amorphophallus konjac. Next base: position 214,191,705 of record CM040121.1, read on the forward strand.
AGACATCCACAATATTTAATGGCCATGAGTTCCAAGATCAAGTTCATGTAGTCAAGGTAAAGGACGTAAAAATAATGATTCTTAAGAGTCCAACAAATAAGCTCTTTAATCGAGAAGAATAGTTGTCCCTAAGGACTATAATTAATGATCAATGGACCTAACAATAGGTCAAATCATGAAATACCATAGCCTACATAGGCTTGGTTAGCTCACACAATTTGAAATTCATGAAATAATCACTTTTCGAAAAACTGTCATATGAACGGTCAGACAAGGGCCGCTCAAGGGTATATACGGTTAATACTGAGCCACTCATGTCCGGAAGACATTAAGACCCATGAACAAGATATACCGTCCATATGGGGCCGTATTACGGATATGCAGTCGTTATAGGGCCGCCTATAAGGATATGCAGTCCACTACTGGCCCCACATGCCTGTTTAGCCCTATTCGATCCAAGACTTAAAACCAGCGGTTCAGTCACGTAAAACAAAGTTACTGGAGGTCCAAAAGGTTTCTAGCAGGGATATAAAAAGATCCCAAGATGATGGTAAGTCCGCCGGATGGAGTGTCCTGCGGTAAAATCAAGACTAGCTCAACTAGAAGGCTAATGACTTACTAGAAGTCAGCGAATAGGTCACACCATTCTACTGGAATAGAATGGCTATCCAGCAACCTAAAGTTCATTATAAACCTAATTTCCTGCCAAATTACTAAGGATTATAATTTACATTAAGTCAAATTGCCAAAAGATGAATCAAGATGATAAGGAGAATGAACAAGATCGCGTAGGAATGAACATCATGCATTTAACAGAAATTTAGTAACATAATTAACCACTTATAATGTGGGTTTATAATTTACTAATTACCATTCATGATACTAAAATGGATCAATTAGAACTCATACTAAGTCATTAACTGCATAGATAAACGGTTCTTGGAAGACCTTATATCTATTGGGCTAACCGGGGGCTTGCAGGGAGTTGTGTGCATGCTGGGGGTTGGGCGGCCATGTCAGAACCGCCCAAGGGGTTGGGCGGTTCTCTGGGAGCCACCCAAGGGGTTGGGCGGTCAGGTAAGGGCCGCCCATCCCCTGGGTTATGTGGTTACCAGAGGACCTTCTAAGTTATGTGGTCACTTCAGGAACGCTCAACTAGTTATGTGGTTAGATGAGAACCGTTCATCCAGGGATGTGTGGTTCCTGATAAACCGTTTAACTAAGGCTATACCAGGGTCAAAGTCTGGGTTTGAGTTGTGCGGTCTATCGTAAGACCCTCCAACTCTAGGTGTATTCCGATCACCCCTTCCACGTCCGATGAACGCCGGAAGGTTGGGGGTTAAAGGGGATTGATCTAAAACACTAATTACTCATGCAAACGGACTTGAAACAAGGGGCTTTTGGTACCGTTGGAAAGGTTATGAAAAATACTATCTAACAGCAAGGTCAATTTCATAATTACTTGTTGAAATCATGATTTATAAAGACAAGAACACTAGAAACCCTAGTTTTGACATGCTGTTACTAAATCGTAAAATTCGCACAATATACATAATGAAATTTGGGGCTTTATATATCAAAAGAAAGTTTACTCGATGCTGATTCCAATCATATATGACATGCTATATGGGAATCAAGATTAATAACTCGAAATCATAATTTAACTTAAAAGAACACATTAAAGACCAAGTCTAGACATGCTCTTACTCCGATCAGAAATTCTCTAAACATGATCCATAAAATTTAGGGCTTTTATAATCAATGGAAAGAGCACGAAAAAACTCTACAAGATGCATGGATCAATTTAAGATTTACAGCCTGAAATCGCTACTGAAATCAAAGGGGAACAGGTTCTACCCTAATTCTGACATGCCTCTACTAAACCATTAAATTCGCACAGAATACCTAATAGAATTTAGGGCTAAATATACCAAAAGAAAGAGGACTGGATGCTGAACATTTTGATATATTACTTGCGGTTTGAGCTCGAGAGAACCTACCTCAATCAAGGAAGAAAGGAAGAATAAAGGAAGAAGAACGGACACCGACACGTCACCACTAAACACCAGAGATCTCCCTTGATCGATCTCCACTGCGACCGCCGCTGCTACCAAAGGATTCTAGGGTTGCATAGCTTCATTCTTATAGCTCATACACCTTCTGGAGCCTTCGGAGTTGGGAGAATTCGACGGGGCAAGTTAAGTGTTTGAAACGGCACCGCAATGGTTGACCTCACCAAAGCTCGGCCGACACCACGTTTTAGGGTTAGGGTTTCGATCAATTAACAGAGGAGAAATGATCCTTAGATCGTGGCCTTTCATTTGCCACCCATTTGGGCTCATTTGGTGGTGTATTAAGCTCTAATTTCGTGGTTTAAGTTAAGGTTTGGTAAGAGTTAGGTAAGTGTGCACTTTAGGCTTAATCCACTAATTAGACCTAATTACGGATTTTTGTTGGGTCGACCACAGAAGACAAAGTTGTTAAATAATGGTCCTAAACCCAATTACCATTTTTCTAGATTTTTATAAGGTAGTAAAAAATTTAACTAGTTCTATTTACTAAGGAATTAAATATTAAATTCCGAAATTCATTCATTTCAATTAAATTTCAGATTTTTAAAACCGGGATATTACATCCTCCCCCACTTTAAGGAATTTGGTCCCCAAATTCGTCGGACATTACTAATTATTTAAATATTTGAACTAAGATGATCTTATCTATCAAAATAACATGTTAATTATACAATTAATGACGAAAGAATTTAGCTATAGCTAGGGATAAAAGAGAACGATACCATATATAATTCTTCATTCGATAGAAGTTGGTTCCGATTCTTCTTGTAGTTTTACTTGTGGAAGTAACTTAGGACAGTTAGCCATTTTATGATCCTGATTTCCGCAACGCAGACATGCTCCGCTCCTTCACCAGCACTCCTTTGCGAGATGACCAAGTTTGTGACAGTATAAACATTTTATTTGCGTAATATTGCTCTTCTTCTTCTTATTACTTCGGGTTTCTTTACGACGGACTCGCCAGCCTCTAGCGGAACCGAATCTTAGTTTACCTATGGACCCACTCACTTTCATTTTAAGAATGGCTTAGAGACCTGCAAGCTAGTTATATGGTTAACTTTTTCATTACCCTTACGCGTAACATAACACAATCTTGCATATATTTTATTACTTAACCCAAGATACTACCCAATCTCACCAGGTTACAAGGGATGACACGGGTCTTAAGACTTAGGGTAACCTATACTCTTGGACAAAATCCAAGGACTCAAGCAACGGAGGCTCTGATACCACCTCTGTCACGCCCCGAACCGATAGCAGCGGGAAGCGATGCTCGGAACGTGGCAGTTATCAGTCATGATAACAAGAGCGGAAATAAAACCACGATTTAAACACATGGAGGCCACAGACACACATTAAAAATACGAGCTCTTATTAATATTAAAAGTATCACTTAACAATATTATATTCAAATTAGAGGAAGAAAGAACAAGGGAAGGGAAAAATATATAACCAGACTCACGACACTAGCTAGACTCAAGAAGGCAAAAAGACAGACTCCGATCTCTAGGTTCCAGGTTCACTCGTTTACACTGATCCGATTCCCATTTGCAACGTACCGAATACTGCGTTACCTGAAAAGGATTGGAAGTAGGGGTGAGCAAGAAGCTCAGTAGGAATTATACTCTATCGTCAAGCATAGTTTAAGTGATCAACCAATTAATGAATATGCATGATTAACACGATAAAATAAGCAGAACTAAATAATCACTAAGATAGAAAGAGTAACGATAATTAAATGAAGAAATAGTTGCATGTCGAGATATCAAGCAAGATTAACAAGATTTTCTAGTGAATGGCCATTTACAAGTCAATTTCAAGTCATGTAAAGCAAGCAAGCAAGCAAGTAATTCATACTTTAAGCATGAATAATAAGTTTCACGAGAATGTGGAATGTCATAGACCCAACACGCTAGATAGTACCGGTGGCAAATGCCACACCTAGTCATTCACCTCCCCGGGGATCAAGTACTTTTCGGGTGCTCCTCCCAGGACCAGACTGGGCCCTTCATTTGTTTGCCTTGGCATTGATTTCTTTTTGGATCGTAGATCCCACGAGACTAGACATCCACAATATTTAATGGCCAAGAGTTCCAAGATCAAGTTCATGTAGTCAAGGTAAAGGACGTAAAAATAATGATTCTTAAGAGTCCAAACAATAAGCTCTTTAATAGAGAAGAATAGTTGTCCCTAAGGACTATAATTAATGATCAATGGACCTAACAATAGGTCAAATCATGAAATACCATAGCCTACATAGGCTTGGTTAGCTCACACAATTTGAAATTCATGAAATAATCACTTTTCGGAAAACTGTCATATGAACGGTCAGACAAGGGCCGCTCAAGGGTATATACGGTTAATACTGAGCCACTCATGTCCGGAAGACATTAAGACCCATGAACAAGATATACCGTCCATATGGGGCCGTATTACGGATATGCGGTCGTTATATGGCCGCCTATAAGGATATGCGGTCCACTACTGGCCCCACATGCCTGTTTAGCCCTATTCGATCCAAGACTTAAAACCAGCGGTTCAGTCACGTAAAACAAAGTTACTGGAGGTCCAAAAGGTTTCTAGCAGAAATATAAAAAGATCCCAAGATGATGGTAACTCCGCCGGATGGAGTGTCCGGGGGTAAGATCAAGACTAGCTCAACTAGAAGGCTAATGACTTACTAGAAGTCAGCGAATAGGTCACACCATTCTACTGGAATAGAATGGCTATCCAGCAACCTAAAGTTCATTATAAACCTAATTTCATGCCAAATTACTAAGGATTATAATTTACATTAAGTCAAATTGCCAAAAGATGAATCAAGATGATAAGGAGAATGAACAAGATCGCGTAGGAATGAACATCATGCATTTAACAGAAATTTAGTAACATAATTAACCACTTATCATGTGGGTTTATAATTTACTAATTACCATTCATGATACTAAAATGGATCAATTAGAACTCATACTAAGTCATTAACTGCATAGATAAACGGTTCTTGGAAGACCTTAAATCTATTGGGCTAACCGGGGGCTTGCAGGGAGTTGTGTGCATGCTGGGGGTTGGGCGGCCATGTCAGAACCGCCCAAGGGGTTGGGCGGTTCTCTGGGAGCCACCCAAGGGGTTGGGCGGTCAGGTAAGGGCCGCCCATCCCCTGGGTTATGTGGTTACCAGAGGACCTTCCAAGTTATGTGGTCACTTCAGGAACGTTCAACTAGTTATGTGGTTAGATGAGAACCGTTCATCCGGGGATGTGTGGTTCCTGATAAACCGTTTAACTAAGGCTATACCAGGGTCAAAGTCTGGGCTTGAGTTGTGCGGTCTATCGTAAGACCGTCCAACTCTAGGTGTATTCCGATCACCCCTTCCACGTCCGATGAATGCCGGAAGGTTGGGGGTTAAAGGGGATTGATCTAAAACACTAATTACTCATGCAAACGGACTTGAAACAAGGGGCTTTTGGTACCATTGGAAAGGTTATGAAAAATACTATCTAACAGCAAGGTCAATTTCATAATTACTTGTTGAAATCATGATTTATAAAGATAAGAACACTAGAAACCCTAGTTTTGACATGCTGTTACTAAATCGTAAAATTCGCACAATATACATAATGAAATTTGGGGCTTTATATATCAAAAGAAAGTTTACTCGATGCTGATTCCAATCATATATGACATGCTATATGGGAATCAAGATTAATAACTCGAAATCATAATTTAACTCAAAAGAACACATTAAAGACCAAGTCTAGACATGCTCTTACTCCGATCAGAAATTCTCTAAACATGATCCATAAAATTTAGGGCTTTTATAATCAATGGAAAGAGCATGAAAAAACTCTACAAGATGCATGGATCAATTTAAGATTTACAGCCTGAAATCGCTACTGAAATCAAAGGGGAACAGGTTCTGCCCTAATTCTGACATGCCTCTACTAAACCATTAAATTCGCACAGAATACCTAATAGAATTTAGGGCTTCATAAACCAAAAGAAAGAGGACTAGATGCTGAACATTTTGATATATTACTTGCGGTTTAAGCCCGAGAGAACCTACCTCAATTAGGGAAGAAAGGAAGAATAAAGGAAGAAGAACGGACGCCGACACGTCACCACTAAACACCAGAGATCTCCCTTGATCGATCTCCACTGCGACCGCCGCTGCTACCAAAGGATTCTAGGGTTGCAGAGCTTCATTCTTATAGCTCATACACCTTTTGGAGCCTTCGGAGCTGGGAGAATTCGACGGGGCAAGTTAAGTGTTTGAAACGGCACCGCAATGGTTGACCTCACCAAAACTCGACCGACACCACGTTTTAGGGTTAGGGTTTCGATCAATTAACAGAGGAGAAATGATCCTTAGATCGTGGCCTTTCCTTTGCCACCGATTTGGGCTCATTTGGTGGAGTATTAAGCTCTAATTTCGTGGTTTAAGTTAAGGTTTGGTAAGAGTTAGGTAAGTGTGCACTTTAGGCTTAATCCACTAATTAGACCTAATTATGGATTTTTGTTGGGTCGACCACAGAAGACAAAGTTGTTAAATAATGGTCCTAAACCCAATTACCATTTTTCTAGATTTTTATAAGGTAGTCAAAAATTTCACTAGTTCTATTTACTAAGGAATTAAATATTAAATTCCGAAATTCATTCATTTCAATTAAATTTCAGATTTTTAAAACCGGGGTATTACATCCTCCCCCACTTTAAGGAATTTGGTCCCCAAATTCGTCGGGCATTACTAATTATTTAAATATTTGAACTAAGATGATCTTATCTATCAAAATAACATGTTAATTATACAATTAATGACGAAAGAATTTAGCTATAGCTAGGGATAAAAGAGAACGATACCATATATAATTCTTCATTCGATAGAAGTTGGTTCCGATTCTTCTTGTAGTTTTACTTGTGGAAGTAACTTAGGATAGTTAGCTATTTTATGATCCTGATTTCCGCAACGCAGACACGCTCCGCTCCTTCACCAGCACTCCTTTGCGAGATGACCAAGTTTGTGACAGTATAAACATTTCATTTGCGTAATATTGCTCTTCTTCTTCTTATTACTTCGGGTTTCTTTACGACGGACTCGCCAGCCTCTAGCGGAACCGAATCTTAGTTTACCCATGGACCCACTCACTTTCATTTTAAGAATGGCTTAGAGACCTGCAAGATAGTTATATGGTTAACTTTTTCATTACCCTTACGCGTAACATAACACAATCTTGCATATATTTTATTACTTAACCCAAGATACTACCCAATCTCACCAGGTTACAAGGGATGACACGGGTCTTAAGACTTAGGGTAACCTATACTCTTGGACAAAATCCAAGGACTCAGGCAACGGAGGCTCTGATACCACCTCTATCACGCCCCGAACCGATAGCAGCGGGAAGCGATGCTCGGAACGTGGCGGTTATCAGTCATGATAACAAGAGCGAAAATAAAATCATGATTTAAACACATGGAGGCCATAGACACACATTAAAAATACGAGCTCTTATTAATATTAAAAGTATCACTTAACAATATTAGATTCAAATTGAGGAAAGAAAGAACAAGGGAAGGGAAACATATATAACTAGACTCAGGACACTAGCTAGACTCAAGAAGGCAAAAATACAGACTCCGATCTCTAGGTTCCAGGTTCACTCGTTTACACTGATCCGATTCCCATTTGCAACGTACCGAATACTGCGTTACCTGAAAAGGATTGGAAGTAGGGGTGAGCAAGAAGCTCAGTAGGAATTATACTCTATCGTCAAGCATAGTTTAAGTGATCAACCAATTAATGAATATGCATGATTAACACGATAAAATAAGCAGAACTAAATAATCACTAAGATAGAAAGAGTAACGATAATTAACTGAAAGAAATAGTTGCATGTCAAGATATCAAGCAAGATTAACAAGATTTTCTAGTGAATGGCCATTTACAAGTCAATTTCAAGTCATGTCAAGTAAGCAAGCAAGTAATTCATACTTTAAGCATGAATAATAAGTTTCACGAGAATGTGGAATGCCAGAGACCCAACACGCTAGATAGTACCGGTGCCAAATGCCACACCTAGTCATTCACCTCCCCGGGGATCAAGTACTTTTCGGGTGCTCCTCCCAGGACCAGACTGGGCCCTTCATTTGTTTGCCTTGGCATTGATTTCTTTTTGGATCGTAGATCCCACGAGACTAGACATTCACAATATTTAATGGCCAAGAGTTCCAAGATCAAGTTCATGTAGTCAAGGTAAAGGACGTAAAAATAATGATTCTTAAGAGTCCAAACAATAAGCTCTTTAATCGAGAAGAATAGTTGTCCCTAAGGACTATAATTAATGATCAATGGACCTAACAATAGATCAAATCACGAAATACCATAGCCTACATAGGCTTGGTTAGCTCACACAATTTGAAATTCATGAAATAATCACTTTTCAGAAAACTGTCATATGAACGGTCAGACAAGGGCCGCTCAAGGGTATATATGGTTAATACTGAGCCGCTCATGTCCGGAAGACATTAAGACCCATGAATAATATATACCGTCCATACGGGGCCGTATTACGGATATGCGGTCGTTATAGGGCTGCCTATAAGGATATGCGGTCCACTACTGGCCGCACATGCCTGTTTAGCCCTATTCGATCCAAGACTTAAAACCAGCGGTTCAGTCACGTAAAACAAAGTTACTGGAGGTCCAAAAGGTTTCTAGCAGGGATATAAAAAGATCCCAAGATGATGGTAAGTCCGCCGGATGGAGTGTCCGGCGGTAAAATCAAGACTAGCTCAACTAGAAGGCTAATGACTTACTAGAAGTCAGCGAATAGGTCACACCATTCTACTGGAATAGAATGGCTATCCAGAAACCTAAAGTTCATTATAAACTTAATTTCATGCCAAATTACTAAGGATTATAATTTACATTAAGTCAAATTACCAAAAGATGAATCAAGATGATAAGGAGAATGAACAAGATCGCGTAGGAATGAACATCATGCATTTAACAGAAATTTAGTAACATAATTAATCACTTATCATGTGGGTTTATAATTTACTAACTACCATTCATGATACTAAAATGGATCAATTAGAACTCATACTAAGTCATTAACTGCATAGATAAACGGTTCTTGGAAGACCTTATATCTATTGGGCTAACCGGGGGCTTGTAGGGAGTTGTGTGCATTGCTGGGGGTTGGGCGGCCATGTCAGAACCGCCCAAGGGGTTGGGCGGTTCTCTGGGAGCCGCCCAAGGAGTTGGGCGGTCAGGTAAGGGCCGCCCATCCCCTGGGTTATGTGGTTACCAGAGGACCTTCCAAGTTATGTGGTCACTTCAGGACCGTTCAACTAGTTATGTGGTTAGATGAGAACCGTTCATCCGGGGATGTGTGGTTCCTGATAAACCGTTTAACTAAGGCTATACCAGGGTCAAATTCTGGGCTTGAGTTGTGCAGTCTATCGTAAGACCGTCTAACTCTAGGTGTATTCCGGTCACCCCTTCCACGTCCGATGAACGCCGGAAGGTTGGGGGTTAAAGGGGATTGATCTAAAACACTAATTACTCATGCAAACGGACTTGAAACAAGGGGCTTTTGGTACCGTTGGAAAGGTTATGAAAAATACTATCTAACAGCAAGGTCAATTTCATAATTACTTGTTGAAATCATGATTTATAAAGACAAGAACACTAGAAACCCTAGTTTTGACATGCTGTTACTAAATCGTAAAATTCGCACAATATACATAATGAAATTTGGGGCTTTATATATCAAAAGAAAGCTTACTTGATGTTGATTCCAATCATATATGACATGCTATATGGGAATCAAGATTAATAACTCGAAATCATAATTTAACTCAAAAGAACACATTAAAGACCAAGTCTAGACATGCTCTTACTCCGATCAGAAATTCTCTAAACATGATCCATAAAATTTAGGGCTTTTATAATCAATGGAAAGAGCATGAAAAAACTCTACAAGATGCATGGATCAATTTAAGATCTACAGCCTGAAATCGCTACTAAAATCAAAGGGGAGCAGGTTCTGCCCTAATTCTGACATGCCTCTACTAAACCATTAAATTCGCACAGAATACCTAATAGAATTTAGGGCTTCATATACCAAAAGAAAGAGGACTAGATGCTGAACATTTTGATATATTACTTGCGGTTTGAGCCCGAGAGAACCTACCTCAATCAGGGAAGAAAGGAAGAAGAAAGGAAGAAGAACGGACGCCGACACGTCACCACTAAACACCAGAGATCTCCCTTGATCGATCTCCACTGCGACCGCCGCTGCTACCAAAGGATTCTAAGGTTGCAGAGCTTCATTCTTATAGCTCATACACCTTCTGGAGCCTTCGGAGCTGGGAGAATTCGACGAGGCAAGTTAAGTGTTTGAAACGGCACCGCAATGGTTGACCTCACCAAAGCTCGGCCGACACCACGTTTTAGGGTTAGGGTTTCGATCAATTAACCGAGGGGAAATGATCCTTAGATCGTGGCCTTTCATTTGCCACCGATTTGGGCTCATTTGGTTGAGTATTAAGCTCTAATTTCGTGGTTTAAGTTAAGGTTTGGTAAGAGTTAGGTAAGTGTGCACTTTAGGCTTAATCCACTAATTAGACCTAATTACATATTTTTGTTGGGTCGACCACAGAAGATAAAGTTGTTAAATAAATGATCCTAAACCCAATTACCATTTTTCTAGATTTTTATAAGGTAGTCGAAAATTTCACTAGTTCTATTTGCTAAGGAATTAAATATTAAATTCTAAAATTCATTCATTTCAATTAAATTTCAGATTTTTAAAACCGGGGTATTACAAGTCTTGACCCAAAATAAAGTGAAATTTCATGATACATCTAGCTAAAAAGGGCTATTATGAAAATCAAAGTCAAAATTTTGTTCAATATAAAATTATGAATTATGGCATGACAAGAGTGGCAAAGTCCCCGCAGGGAAAACCTTGGTCGTATACATGTCAAGGGTCTAAAAATCAAAGGCACAAAGCCCCGGCGCAACAGACTACCTCTTTAAGGGGAAATACTTCGGAATGAATTCAAGTCCCGACATCTCCCATCCTGCATAAAGCTTATCCTTAACTTTTCTTTTCTTCTCCCTCCAAGATCGAGCGTTTCTCAGGTATGGCCTTGGTAGGGACACCGTTAATCATGGACATTCGGCTTCAGGGCGTCACCTTTAAATGCACGCCCAGCTTTAGGTAATTTTTTTTAGCAAAAGGGGAAGGAATGAGGACCCCTAGCAAGTGGTTCAAAAACACACTTTGATGCTACTTTAGGAATGTCTAAACCAAAATTCTTAAAAAAATTCAAATATCCTCAAAATTTCAAAAAAATAAATAAAATAAAATTTAATATTTCTGAAAAAAACTCCAAAACAAAAAAAAATCAAATATTTTCTAAAATCCATAAAAAATTTGAATACTTTTTCAAAACCCATAAAAATTTACACATTTCAAAAATAAAAAAAATGCATTGTATTTTTTTGATGGTGTTTTTGTAAGAACAACAACTTTACAAGGACTAAGAGCATGGGATGAGTCCCCTACATTCACCTCTATCAATCTTTTGATTCTTCCCAACATCATCATGATATGTCACTATGGGCACCCTGATTATCACCTCTCTATTCATGTCACACTGGGCGTTAATTGATCATTCATCTCCAAATCTTTTTAATAAACTCCTGTTGATTTCACTTGATCACTCTGCCACTAGGCATTACTTGATCCTGATCATCCAATCTCAATCTTCTGATTTGCCAAGATTTTCATCCTCATGACGACATTGAACAAAAATACTTGGAATGCTCTCCTGCTTTACGTCTTTATATGATGCTTTCCATGATACTTTTCAATGCTGGGTAATGTTTTTGAATGTTTCAATCATGCTTAAATTGCTTTCATTGCTTTATGCATCCTTATATCTTGGCTAATGCAATTTTGAACGCAGGATAAGAAGCTCTTGGTCCCACCGTCTGGGCATCAACACTCAAGTCCCACGGTGCTTGCAACTCATTTCTCAGTTCCCTCATGCTTATTGCTATCACCATCTCTCCCTGTATGCATTCCTACTATATGTTATTTACGCTATTAGATTATATCAAGAACCTTGTGACTTTGGTAAATCTGGAATTTAAGTTCCCCTTCATCAATAACAATGATGATTCCAGAGGAATCTTAGTCACACGGATAGGCCGTTGAGCCGTCCAAGACTGGAGACGATGGTTCCCTTTTTCGCAAGTTGGTGTGTGGATAAACGGGCTTCGGCTTAGTATCAGCTCGCAAAATCAGTTTCTTGACTCAATCTTGGCAGTTTAGCAATATTATCCTTGATTATCTTATATTTTAATTTGTTTTAATTTTTTCCTTTAAACCCAGCATGCATTCATATAGGACTTTGAATCAACGTTGGAAAATCATTCTAATAAGCTGATTTTGAGAGTCAAATTGATCTTAATTTTTAAGATATGAGATATTCATTGCTGAATGGAATCCTCAGTTCATTTTTGTCGCTGTTTTGGGTCATTTTCTCGAAAGCTCTTTGTTTGGATTTTTATCCTATATTTTCACTCTCTTTTCCCTTAGATCTGCCTTGGCTGTAGCACGTCCACATTGGCTGGTAACCGCTCTACAACGGCGAAACCTACAGGCTTGTGACTTAGGGTACTTCCACCGCGCTGGAAGTTGATCATCTTCTTTTATCTCCCTTGTGCCCACGTGCACCTTTGCTCCCTCTTTTATCCAAACATCGTTGATTTCATTGAATCTCCTGAGATTGCTTCATCTTGAGCTTTTGATTTAATTCTCATCAGGTGATGTTGATTGCATGTCTCATCACACATTGGCATCTACTTTTCAGTTCACTCTATTCCCTTGCAAAGCAGACGCCAAGGCGGGGCAGCTGTAGACAGGCTAAAATTGACATTACTATGAGTACATCTCATATTACCCCATAATGCCCCAATTTGACCCTCAAATTGACCTTGTTTGAGTGGTTTTTCCTACTTTTCTTGGATTTCTCACTTTTTAATATTTTTTTCTAAGATTTCCTATTTTTCTCGATTTTTCTGAGATTTTTCTCCAATTTTTCCGTGGGCTTTTCGAATTGGTGGCAGCCAGCCTGTCGCTATTTAAATGGTGGCAGTCAGCCTGCCGCTATTTAAAGAATTGGTGGCAGTCAGCCTACCGCTATTTAAAGAATTGGTGGTAGCCAGCCTGTCGCTATTTAAATGGCGTCCAGGAAGGCGGCGCCCATTCTAGCAGGTTTCCATATTGTAGTGTTTTTTGGATATATCAATTAGCGACACTCCGGGAAGTCGCTAATTGATTAAATAGCGACCGTTTGGAAGGTCGCCAATTCTTTTCTTCATATTTGAGCCAAAATCGGATTATTTTTGATTCCACGACTTCTTGGAAGGTCGCTATTTCATGAAATAGCGCCCATGTGTAAAGTCATCAATTTCCTTGCCATATTTTGAGGTTTTAACTCTGTCCGAAACTCATATTAATTTCTAAATAGTGACCACCTCATGGTCGCCAATTCTTTTTAAATTTTAGAAAGTCTGAATCCGTCACGAAATGCCTCAGAATTAGCGATGCTTTGGGCTGGCGTTATTTTAAATAGCGACCCTCTGTCTGGTCACCATTTCTTGCAAATTTCTGAACTCCGACAGAACCCCCTTCTTTCTCTCTTTTGAGCCCCTTTTCACTTGGGAAAGGAGTTCTAAGGCTTTCCAAGGTTGAACGGACACATGGCCATGGTTTATCACCTTCCAAATCTAATTAAAACATGATTTTCGAATTTCTATAGGATTAAACTCCGAATTTCAGCCCTATAAATAGGACCCCTCTCTCCCTTGTGTAAAATCATCAATATCAATCAAAGGGGAGGTGCTGCTGGATTGAAGGCTCAAGGAGGAGGCTCCCATGAACATACAAGCTTCATCCATGGAGTTCTTCTTCCTCCCTTGAAGATCTTGAAGCCAAATTGGAGAAAACCACTAAGCTTTTCCCCTCCTATCTCTTATTTTTGCTTTAGTTAATTGCATGCATCATATCATATTCTTCTCTTATTTCTTTCTATCTCAATATTGAGATATTCCCATTTTGTGCACTCTAGCACATCTAGCACATCTCCCTTAGTGCAACACTTGCACATCTCTCTCTATTCTTCATCATACATCATCTTTTACGTACCCTTTTACATAGGGGTTTAAAGGCCAAACACCAATAAGGTGTGTTCATATCCATGCTTTCTATGTCCAATATTTATATTTGGATTTGATGTTACACATCTTGATTTCTAATCCATGTTTGTTTATTGGTGTTTGTTAATTTTACAAGGGTAATCAATAGAAGAACTCTCTTCATCGGTCGACCGATAGAAAGAGAAAGGTAACATCCACAATCCCCCGCATCCTTTTGAGGTATTTATATTCGCGATCCCTCCTATTCTTTATTGTTATATCTTTGAGGCCCGCGTGTCTTTGGCGATCACCCTCCATTAGCATCCTAAGCATGCTCCCCTTTCTCTCTCTTCCCTTGTGTTTCTAGCCATATTATCCTTTTCTTTTCTTAAGTGGATTTCTTAGATGTACATAATGCGGCACTCCTAGGGCTTAAAGGATGGGTACATACAAGTTATCTCTCTCCGTCCACAGTGATGCACTCAGGAGACATGTTGTATGGATCGGGCTCTCTCTCACTTCGTCGCGCGACAATTGAAAAGATACTAAATGAGCAAGAGACTGGAGCACGTACCTAGCTAGACTGAAAAGCCTAGCTCCGACCGGAGACGAAGGCGAGTGGGGACGTGCGTGTCCACAAGGCGTCGACGAAGTTTGAACGGTTACAACGAATTCACTCCACGCAGGGAGGGTGCAATTATTACAAAATCGCTTAAAAATTTTCCACGCAGGGGAACAAATTAATCTAATTTCTCCGCGTAGGGAGACTCAGGGGCACTTACGTTCCGTCAATTACGGACCGTCTGTCGATGACCACGCGACCCTGGTGCCGATCGAGCCGCCGTAGTGGACTTGGGTGTCACAAATAATAATTTAATCAAATGAAAATATAGAGATATATAACTATTAAATTATATATATATATCCCTTGATATTATATATATATAATAGATATATATATATACATATATTCCAACAATTTTTTTATCACCCTCTCTTTTCTGATTTTTTTTCAAACTTTGTGCGTGCTTCACGCGGGGGCGGGTCAGGAAGGCCGGCGGGGTGGGTGGTCAACGCGGGTTGGGTGGCCACGCGGTGGCTTGCAGGCAGCCACGCGGGGAGGGGCGCGGGCGGGCACTGGGCGCTGCGGCCACGCAGCGTACGGGCGACGAGGCCGACGGGGCGAACGCGGGCGTCAATGGCGGATCGAGCGCAGTCGACGAGGTGGTCGGTTCGCACGCGAAGGCGGGCGTCGGGGCACGGGGGCGCTGAGGTGGGCGCGAGCGGCGAGGCGCCACGCGGCGCCTGAGCGGAGAGCGTGTGCCTCCGCGGGCACGGGCGATGAGGTGGGCGGCCGGGCGCTGCCTCCGTGGGGTGCGGTGTGGCGGCGTGGGCGCGGTCGGTGGCGACGACGGAGGGCGGGCGGGCGACGGTAGCGGCCGTGCGCGGCGGCAGGCGCAGGGGTGGGATGGCCGTTGGGGCCTATTATTTTTTTTTTGAATTTGGGCACGGGCGACGATGCCCAGCCCTTTACGAATCCCTTTTTTTTTCTCTCTCTCTCTATCTTCTCTCTCAGCCGCTTCTCTGTGTTTCTCTTTTTTTTTCTTAAACTCCTCGCTCAGCGAGAGAGTTCTCTTCTGCTATTCCTATTTTTTTCCACTTCTAGCAACCGAAAGAAGGGAGGGGAGACGACAGGGACTTCGGGGTTGACAGAGACGTCGTTGTTGGGCTCTGATACCAAATTTGAAGCGGTCGGCGTCGGAGGAAGGATCGACGGCAGCTCCAGGCCGCGAACAGGACTGGATAACTACTGTCTCGCGCAGCTCGGCCTCACACAGCTCGGCCTCACACCGGGCGGTCTCACACCGGGCGACACTCAAATCTCACAAAATGAGAAGGAGGGAAGGGGAAGCACAAAAGGGCTATGCACCTTACGTGATTTAAAATCTTTCATTCATTCATATGAAAACACAACACCTTAGCCCCCTTTATATAGGAAAGGCTATAACAACCATACCCTTTAACTTTAGTAATAGCATCTATGTCCTAGCCTAATAAAACAAAAGCCACCTACCAACATTTGACTTGGGCCAAATAAAATAAAATACTTTGACTTTGGTGGTTTAATAATACAAATACCACCATAGTAAAATACACACAATACATACACACATACACAATACATACATACTTAGGACACCGAGTTTTCAAATGAGTCTCCGAGCCACAAGCTCGGTCCGGTTGGGGTAGTGCAGCGTCGGCTCCGAGTAGTTGGTCTGGTAGTGGGCCTGGTGTCCCCACCAGTTTCACATATATTTTCCAGGCTTTGTTGGCCACTCATGCGTTGCCGCTCCCCACGGTTGTGCCTTGTCGACCCGCAGTCGGGAATATGCTCCAATTCTATGATTATCACTGCCAGCAGGGGCATTTGGTTGAAAATTGCCCCGAGTTCCAGGAGTTTGTTTACAACTTGGAAGATCAGAAAAGGATTGATTGGGCCGCGATTCGCAAGGTTGTTCTACATCTTCGTTGTAAGCAGCAGCATCAGCAAGCACCACCCAGGCAGTCGTCTCCGCCTCTATAAGACCCGGGGCACCCCTGTGACCCTTTATCTAGTGTTGCGCCCGCTCCGTCGCCTACTCCAATACCCGCTCCTTCCCCTAGGCCATCTCCATCTCCTACGTCATTTCCATATCCTCCACAAACCCAAGCCTCTGCTCAGGCCAGTGCCTCCCCTTCTATTTTCGTTACCTCCACCACCATTCCCACTCCTAACGCCGCGTGACGTGTTGTGTCAATACACCGACATTGGGCCCCACGGCCTTCAACTTCGCCTTCACCCTATCCACCACCAACATTACCCCCATTGCCTGCATCTCCACCATCCTCACCGCCTCTACCTTCTCCGCCATCATCTGCACCCGAGCCTGGGCAAGGTCCGCCTTCGCCCACATTGGCTTTGCCTTCACCTTTACCATCACTAAAAACCCCCGTTGAAACCTCCACGCCTTCCAAACCTTCACCTCCGCCATCCGAACCTATTACCTCCACTTCTCCATCCACTTCCACCCCACGAAGTGGGTGTGCGCTTCCTTTGGTGCCCCTTGGGTCTGATCCCCTGGGAGACAATGACTCAAGTCAGAACAATTCAGTGTCGGTTCTACATTTCAAGATTCAAGATATTATCTACCGCATGCCAGTTCGAGTCCTAGTCCCTGGTTATTTTAGGGGTGATGAGCCTACACTTCCGAAGATGGTTGTCAAGAATAGTTCCCTTACATTGGTGCCAGTTTCTTCTCAAGCGAGGCCGGTGGCAATCTCTTTGCTCGCCGGAGGATTCACTATTGATGCTCTTATCGCTCCTCGCTGCATTGTAGTTCAGTTCACTGGCCTAGAGGGGTTCTCCACTCGAGTTGTGCTCACACATACGGCCGCTAAGCACATTATGAGTTCTATGATCAAGGGGCAATTGGCCGTATTCTCGGCATTCTCCAAGGACATTATGCACACCTTATGTAATCTCTCTCAGTACTTCGATAAGCCGGCCACGTCAACGCTGTGTATTATTCTCCCTCAGTTCCATCCTTCCCTTATGTCAACGGAGTTATGCTTCAAGACCGATTTTCGAGTAGAGTTGCCGGATCTCTATATCTTGGTGCCAAATAACAAGACTCCATGGTTTTGCGATGCTGGTTTGTCTGTGGAGTTACTTGTTCAAGAATGTCCATCTGTTGTTAGCACCGGGTGTCTAGGGGCAGCTGCCCCGATGAAGCTACATGTTCATAACCGGGTCAGGCCGTCTGCCAGGTGGGCTCATTATTTGAGAAGATATCACAGATTGAGGAGCCCAAAGGTCCGAGTCCACGCCAGGCGGGTTCATTTCCAAGGAATTTCGGCCAAGAAGAGGCGGCGACGCCAGTTCAAAGGCTGCATGTTGTGCACTCAGGGGTCCACTTCTCCTTCCCCTTCTTTTCGCTCATCCTTTCTCTTGCTCAGCTCCCACTCTTAGGTGGTGTATTTTCCCTCGTTCAATCCCACTTCTGTGATTTTCTCCTCTCTTCCGGGGTCTGAAAACCCCCATTCCTCTTCTTCCCATCCGGATCCTCTGGATTTTCCCCCCTCTCACAATTCTAGGCCTCGGTCTATGTCATCCTTTCGTCCCAATTTCGTGCCATCTTCTGATTCTTCATCCCCGGGACTCTCGGGTGTTGCTTCTGATCCTTCTCTGACTCTATCAGATGACTAGCATTCTCCTTCTCTGACCATGTCGGATGACCACCATTCTCATTCTCCAGCCCTCCCGGATGCTACTTCTGATTCTTCTCTGACCACGTTGGATGATTGCTCTCCTTCTTCCTTATCTTCGCAACAATCTAGTCATGGTTTTTCTATTCCTTCTGTTTCACCCTTTCGGGGTCGTCACCCCTTTTCTTGCTATTTTTGAGGCTTTAGTCCGCCTTGATCTCAGCTGATCTCTGGTTATTCTGTATCTGGTTCCTTGTTATCAGGGTCTCTGCCCCTTAGCGAGGGAGTTCTAGCCCTCGTCTCTCTTCATTTTTATCCTTCTTCGTCTAGTTTGGTGTTTACCACTCCTCCGTGTAGAGGAATCTTTAATCCTTGTTATCCTTTCCGTCTTGATCCTAACGAGCAAGGAATACAAAGCTCGTGCTGCTCGAAGCTCGATGATCAACCTCTCGCTTCAGGATGTTATTTTCACGCTATGAATTTGCAAGGTATCTTTATTTTGTGCAAGAATATGCTTTCATTTTCATTGTTTCTATTATTCCTGCACATGATTATAATGCTATTTCCTCAACACATTTGATTGGCTTTAGTTAGTTTTGTTTAAGTGTCAAAAAGAGTTCGCTTCTGCAGCATTCTTAGGTTGGTGTTAGCTCCATGTTGGGAGTCAGTTCTTTCCCCGATCGTTGAGGGTGACCTTTTGTATGGGTTTTCACACACTTCACGGCGAGCCATAGCCGATTCCTTTGAGGCACAACGTTACTGCTTTGGCCATGCTTTGGGTATGCACACAAAAGTCTTTTCTTTTCTCTGCTCGGCCAAGTGCAGGGGCAGTAGATTGATGGATGAGATGACCAACCTAGGCACTCCCAAATACGAGAGAAGTCTCAAATAGGGGCAGTCTTGACACTGGAAAAGTGAGATTTATTGCAAAATCTAGCCAACAAGGGCTATAAATATGAAAATCAAATGAGAATCAAGATCAAAAATTATGAAATCAAAGGCATGGCAAGAGTGGCAGTACAGTTCCCCGCGGGACGTCATGAGCCTGGTCGCATGCGTGCCTGATAAATATGGGTCTCAAAATCAAAGACACAAAGTCCTGGCGTAACAGACTATATCTTTGAGGGGTGGTACCCTGGAAGGAATTTCAAGTCCTGATGTCTCCCATCCTGTATAAAGCTTGTCTCCCAATTCTCTTATATTTCTCCCTCTTAGGCTGGGTTGTATCCCGGGTATGGCCTTAGTAGGGGCACCGTTCTTTAGAGGCGGTTGGTTGTGGCGAGCCACCCTCATATGCACGCCCTGTCCGAGAGAAATCTTTAATGAAAGGGGGAGGAATGATGACCCCTAGCCAATAGTTTAAGCCCATCTTGGGTGCTGCAGATTGCTATTTCAACAAAAATCCAAAAAAATCAGACATTATCAAAATAAAAAAAAATCAAATACTTCAAAATTCTAAAAAAATAGATATTGTCAAAATCTAAAAAAAATCAAGAAAATAAAAAATCCAAAAATATATGTCTTATGTTCCCTTTTTCATGTATTTCTGTCTAGTTTATTTTTGAGGACGGATATGATCTATTTACTAAGTGTGCAGGTTGCAGGTGTTCAAAGCTTCATTGCTCTTCATCATTTGCTCTGCCTCCTGTTCATATCTTCTTGTCTGTTCTCTCTTCTTCAATCTTATCTCTCGATCTGTTCTGAAGTTTATGTCCTTCTCAAGCTTTTACCTCGCTTTATCATATATCCATGAGAAGACTTTGCTTCATGATTATGAACCTGTCGATTCTGCTTCGTCTGATCTTGGGCTTTGATTGAAGAGCGTATTTGTCATGTCTTTTATCCTGCCGTGTCTTTGTCACACGTGTTGTCTATGTCCCTCCGTGTCCCACACTTGTTGTTTTGACCCTCTGTGTCTGTCATGTTTCCGTCTCACTATGTTTTCGTCCCACTATGTCGTCATGCCATGTGTTGTTGTTATCAATCCACACATGTGTTGTCCATGTCTTTTCTCCCCCGTGGTTTGTCGTCCCACGTGTCTTTGTCCCACCATGTCCCTGTCCCACCACATGTGCTGTCTTGCCCCACCGTGTTTTCAATCCCACGCACGCTCGTTGTTTGTTCTTGTGATGTGATGTTTTGCTTATGTTTCGTTGTCATGATTGTTGTGCTTCGTTCATCTTCATTTGTGATGTTATGTTTAGTTCATTTTCGCTATGTTGCGTTCATTTTCATTTTATGTTATGTTATGTTCATGCTTGTTCATGTTGTTGGTTGTCTTATTTGAAAATCTCATAAAAATCTCAAAATAAAAAAAATGTCGTTTTGCTTGGCAGCTAAGTCAGGTATGGCTCTCTATCCCAGCTCATTGTTACATTACTCTATGGTATCTACATTATTATAGCCTCTCAAGGATCGGCTGGTTGTCCATGTGTTCTGAGATCTAATGTTCCCCTTTAACAAAAATGATGATGATCTAGGAGTACACGGTTAATCGTTGGATAAGTCTCTCAGTTGAGTCGGGTGGGGGACGATAGACTCTGTCTCGTACGCCGTGGTTGCAAGAAGACTCTTGACACCATCTTACTTAGTCTAGCAATAGTATCCTCGAGTACTTTCTATTTTACCTTTCTTTACATTCATTTTGATGATTTCTTTATTTTAGCCCAGCATGCATCATGTCATTTTGAGCATTCACGCCTCATGATTCTCTCAAGGTTTCTCCTCAACAATGGTTAATTGCACTTTATTTCTCTTGGATAAGAGATCTTCATTCTACTCCGAATTTGAACGTCTTCTCTGATCTACCCGCTCGGTCTGGTTGGCCAGCGTGATTCCTGTCTGGATTTTATCTCAGTTTTACTCTTTCCCGTTTCCAACTTTTCAGCTGTGCTCTTTCCGATCCCCTCATTATCCGTGGATTGTGTTCCCAATGAGGTTGGTCATATTTTTTTTCCTCTCCCTTAGTTACTTCTCCAGGCATGTCTCATCCTTGTCATCCAGTCCTTGTGGTTAGTTCGGCATTTTCGAGAGAATTCTTGTAGCTTGTTGGTTGTGACGGGTGTCTTTTACCTTGATGCCCACTTTTCAGTTCTCTCCGCTTCATCTCTACTTCTTCTCCATTTCACATTGCTTTCGCTTTCGCTCCATCTCCTTTCCATTTCACCTCCGCGCCGCTTTCGCTCATTCCCTTGCAAAGCAGCCATCAAGGAGGGGCATCTCTTGACACCCGTTTTTAACCTACAAGTCGAGTTATTTCTCTTATTCTCCTTTATCATGTCCTGAATTATCCATTATTTTTGAGCCTTCTTTAAGCCTATTTCGAGCACATTTTTTTGGTCATTAAGCCTTGGAGCCCTTGGAGGATGTTTCCTTTTTTTAAAAAAAGGAAAAAATAAAAAAAGTATTTTTTTTCAAAGTCTTGGTCAACTGTTGACTATGACCATCAGGTCACTGTCAACTGTTGACCGCCTCCTCCCCTTTTCTGCCTTGAGAGTCCTAAGTGTTCTAGACTCTATTTTCTGCACGCGCATGGCTCCAGAGCCTCCTTCCAGGGCTGATATCTTCGAGATTAAAACTCCAAATTGATTTCTATCTTTTCTGGGCTCTTGCCCTTGATATTATCTCGAGATTGATCTATCATACTCAAATTTTGGTGGACTTTATCCCCTAAAATTTTGGGAGGAACTTTCTGGATTTCTACGAATTCTATATGAACAGGACTATTTTCTGCTCGACGTGACCTCCTTCTTAGGCCTCTATCTTCTAGAATTCTCCACCTAATCGAGTCCCATTTGTTTCTATCTCTTGTCCTTGCTATTATCTCGAATTTGACTCATAGAACTTGAGTTTTGGTGGCCTATATCCTCTGGAAACGTGGATGAAACTTCTGGGTTTATGCAATTTCTGTACAGGTCAAACTCTATCCGATCAAGCTCGGGGCTCTCCTTTCCACGCGAATATCTTCCAAATTCTTCAACGGAATTGAGTCCCGCTTGTTCCTATCTCTTGTCCTCACTATTATCTCAAGATTGATCCAAAGAACTCAAGTTTTGGTGGGCTATATCTCCTAAAATCGTGAGATAAAGTTCTGGATTTATGTAGTTTCTATATAAAGAACCCTGTGCGAACTGCGCAACGGGGGCGCGTTTCCGAGGCGACGGCGAAGGCATGCCGCATTGTCTTCATCCTTCTTCAACCCTAGCCTGAAGAGGGAAGTATTAGCTTCGCGTTGGTTCTATTTGGGCTTTATTTTATCATCGTTTACCCTCTTTTCTTCGCCCCTATTTTTGGTAAATCATCATAGATTTATGATTTTCTGCTACAACTTCGCGATGGGGGCCTGTTCTTCAAGCCGGGGTAGAGTTATGCTGTATCATCTTCGTCTTCCTTAAACCCTATCTTGAAGAGGAGAGTATTAGCTTCGTATTGATTATATTTGGGCGTCCTTTTCTTCATTCTTTTCATTATTCCCAAGCCCCAACTTTTCAGGTTTCACTATTCTGTTCTGCCAATATGAAACCCAGATTTCTTGCGAAGGGAGCACGTTTACGTCACCGGGGCGAGGCCATGGTGTACCTCTGATCATTCTTTTCAACTCCAGGCTCTTAAGGGAAGTATACTCTTCGTTTTCCCCCATTATGGGCTCATTAGATCGTTCTCTTCATGCTTATGTTTGTCCATCATTTTGCACTTTCACACAGTTTTCATACTTGAGTCATTTTTCTGCCCTATTCTGCACCCTTCATTTTCTTGTATTTTCACCCCATTTTTCACGACTGTGTTCCCCATTTTAAACACTTATTTTTGCCTTAGTTTCACCATAATATTCCCATCTTTCCATATCATCCTTTCTTTCCCTTTTTGGTGTCTTATTTTGCAAGTTATTCTTCATTCTTTAGGTTCGATTTGTGCACTGTTCTGCATTTTCTGCACTATCTACATTTTTTGCCAAATCTCCGGTGCTATAACTTTCTATCCAGACCTCCTTTTGGTGTGATTCTTGTTCCCACTTATTCACAATACTAAAGTCTTCTGTCATCCATGTTTTCTCCCTGTTTGGACTTCGTTTGTCATATTGTTTTCATCATTCTTTGCACCATGTTTACTCAGTTTGCACAATTTTTCTCATGACCTGCATTTTGCATCTCGTTTATCTTTGTTAATTGTGGCATATTAAATCAATATCTGCATTTTAATCTCATCACAATATACACACCTATTATTTTCACCCTTCCACAGGAGTTAAAAATCTTCCCCCGATAAGTTTGCCCTCAATCTTTCATGCTACTTTATGCACTTGGGCAGATTTCTACACTTAGCATTTTCTAATAGATTTTGACTCTTGTGTTGTCTTTGTTTCGCAGGAAAGCATGGAAAGTGAGGCCCTTACCTTCTAGCCGGCTGGAAGGCGAGGAGAGGTAATCCACATTGGTTCCCACATCCTTTATATTGAGTGCGGTCATCTTCTCTTTTTCCAAGGTACACAACGCGCACATAGTTTTCTTTCACATTCACTACAAGAAAATTAGGCTTTACCTACGTTTTTCAAACGTAGGTATTGCTCCAAAAAAATATAGGTAAAGCCTTTAGCCACGTTTGCTTGCCACGCTTTCAAAATGTGACGCTTGCTCGCATGACTATATGTTATACCTACGTTTCTATGGTATAGTTCGACCTATTTCTATGTTTTCAAAGCGTAGGAATAGTCTAGCAAAAAGCGTAGGTACATATCAACCTATACCCACACTTTGAAAGCGTAGGAATAGTCTAACAAAAGCGTAGGTTAGGAATATATATACACACTCATCCGGATTGGCTATACCTACGATTCTATAAACGTAGGTATTATTTTTTATCACGTACTAAAAGAAACGTATGAAAAAGTATTCACGTCATTGTGTTAAAAACGTAGGAAAAAGAATTAGTCTCATTTTAAAAAAACGTAGGTATATTGTTCTTTTGTTTTTTTATATATACTCATTGTGCAATCATATTACACCTGTACACATTTATATAATGTTTCCTGTATGAATCTCACATTGAACACATCACTATTAACATAAAAACTTACAATCAACACATCAATATAAAGTCACATTCAATACATCAATATCAACATAGATCATACACAGCCTTCGAAACACCATTAACAACTTCAAGAGATTCATTTCTCACCTACACACAAATTTACCTTCCCATTAGTAACTATTTGCCAATAGAATAAGTAACACATGCACAGATACATACTACATACATACACATAAACAGATAGTTCCCCTCACTCTAATGTAAAAGGGCAAGAAGACCACTGATACATACATACACACACATACATATCATTGTGCAAAATGAAGTTCCCATGACAAAATGAAACTGCATTGCATGAAAGAGCAAGAAGTTTCCATGACAAAATGAAACTGCATTGCATGAAAGAAAAAAGAAATATTGCAAAATTTTCCCAGATCTGTACCATAGTCTTCCTTCACCATCAACTACAGAGTGTGATCTCTTTTCAACACTATAATAGCAATCCTTAACATCAAATGCCACATATTAATCCTTAGAAATTTGGTTCCATAGGTCAACATGTGCGTCTTTGCAGTCAAACGCCAAGTCTATTGTCAAAAATATCTGACAAGGTCAAAAGTAGTAACCATAAGCTAGAGAACTGATGTTGTAAATGTAGGCATGTAAAAGAGCAAGAAGGCTGACCTTACTCCGAAGAAGGAACAAAGGCCACTAAACTAGCCCCAACCACCCACAATTACTTGGCATGGAAAGCAAGTCCATCTCCCTACATGCTCAAGGAGTTGAAAACAAGATTAGCAAGTTATATTTCCAGTGGAGGACACAACAACAAAGTATTAATCAAATATTTAGTTTTCATAGCTAGACAACAACATAATTAGCTTTTCATCCAAGATTTAAATAGATGTGTGTTACAAACACATGATCTTCAAATTAACAACATTTTTCATCCAGTATTAACAACCCAAGGATATACATGGCGTTGACAAACACATGATCTTCAAATTAAAAATTCCACAAACTAATGAAAGAACCCCCTTCCATCAGGAGATTTCAGGCCAAGCACGTATCAATCACATTACTGCAGCCTAACATCTGTGCTATATATCATGGTTATACTTATATTAAACCACCCTCTAGGTGATTGAACAACACATTGGAACGAGGTCTATAAACACCCTATTCTTAGGATTCCAAAAGGATGTTAATGCACAGTCACCAATAATGGGATGTACTGTATATTTAACCAAGGATAAGGGGCCGGGATGGCATTGTCCGTCCTGACATCATCTATATAATTGAAAGCAAATTGCAAATCCATCTGTTTCCACCAGGTGCACAACTGAAAGAACTATCCTCTAAAAGCATCTCAGTAATCATCTTGATAATTTGCACCAGCAGCATAAAGCAGATGCTTGTCAGAACAAATAATCCAGCCAAGAGCTTTCTTCTCCAGGTAGCTCTGTAAGCTAGACTATATTCTCATCAATGTTTTTACATAGGCATATGTCCAAAAGTTTATATGTGAAAAAGGGAACATATAGGACAGTTTTTTTTTTACCATGCGATCCATCAAAGTGTCACTCAGATCGGCACCTGCATCAGGTTAAAAAAAAGGGCAATTAAATGTCATTCTAAAGATGCAAGCAATGGAAAGTAGAAGATGTCGTCTGTATTTCTCCAATGAATTTCTATTAGAGTATTTATACATGTACTGGTAGCTGTATGCTAAAGGACTTCACAAAAACAATATGCATAGTTGGGAGGGTAACAAAAAACGTCCACTAACTATTACTCTATGACAATGAAATAGAGACTAATAAAGTGGATCAAGCAGTAGAATCCCTTTTGTTTGCTTCCGAGTAAGTAGGAACTTGGAATATATTTCAACCGAACAAATACACATAACAACATGTTCAAAGTGGAGACCCTAAGATCAGCACTAATATTGCTTATATTGAAACTCAAACATGAAACATTATATCTGAGATAGTTTCATTGAAACATTTTCAACTATTGGAGATTGTTGAAGAATTTTCATCAAAGATTAGGTTCACAGCTATTAGCCACTGAAAATGTAAGGCATTTAAAGGACCCTCGGCCCTTGGGTCCTTCCAAGGATATTATTGGGAGAATATTTGCAGCAACTTTTGTGCTTTGTAGTTGTTGGACACCCAAAATCTAAGACTACAGTATGGTATTGTTGTTGGTTTGTGGCAGCAACATACAATGACTGATAAATAGGCAAATGCCAAATTCAGAAGAAAAAAAACCCTATGCATGCATGAATAGATACACGGATTCATATATATTCACATATGTGTGCATGCATGACTGATGGAAAATATGAGTATGAATATGAAAGTGCAGATTCAAGAACATATGAGCATGAAAATAGTGGTTCAAGGACAGATTCTTGCAGCATCAACATAGTCTTCTTTGTTCTTGTAGCACCCCCAATACATCAATGGAGAAATCAAACTTCTTTCTAAAGAATCCTACCTAAAGGCCTTACATCAAGAACCCAACCTCATGAAAGCTATAATATAAATATACAAGCCAACATCACTTTATGCCATAAAGAATCATGAATGCCTTATGTAAAAGAACTAGTATATAAATGCACAACCCGCCATTTTATGCATAGTACGTAGTGAACTTTTCCTAAAGAATCTTACAGGAAAGGTCTTGTATAAAGAACTAAACCATGAGAGGGCTATTATATAAATGTACAAGACAACTTTAACACTTGGGCACATGGGTAGTACGTAAGTGGGTTTCCACCTTGTCCACCACCAAAAGAATGGGCGCCCCTTACCAGGGCGCCATTCAATTAATTGAAGACAACATGAAGAGGCGCCATTTCCCATGGGGCCACCATTCCACTATAATATTAATATGTATATACACCATGAAGGCCAACACGTGAAAGTGGCAGTTTTGTCTACAAATAAACGCCCTCTTACAAGGGCGTCATTTACATGAATAGTACCACCTAGATTAATAGACGACCCCTTACAAGGGCGTCATTTAATCTGTGTTTCTAGAAGGTTGAGGCACGAACAACCCCATTTAGCTGGCAAAGCACCATGTCTACTCAGTCGGACCCGCAAGGCAATAAACCAATGCTTTGCGATTCCCTATAACTAATTCCCTCCGTAGCATTGTCAGAGGCTACTGCCATCATTCAGTGCTATTTGCAGAAGGGAATATTTCCCTTCGTTCCCTCGGAAAACGTAAAGTCTACGTCCTGCTGCTGAAGCTTTACGGCGGCGGAGAACGTGTGGCTTCATCCTGTCATCTGTACCTCGTAATCACGTCAAAAGGTAAGTATTCTCAAGTCCTTGCTTAACTAGTAGCTAAATAGGTTAACTTATGCATGCTTAGAGTTAGATTAACTCATCATCCATGCTATATTACTTGGCTTTACCATGATCAAGAAATAACCATGTATATACCATGTTACACAAATTTTTAATAGCCTGTTACACCTGTCGTATATGATTTTATACACAATCTGTTACCATGATTTTATGAGTTTGTACACAATCTGTTACACTGATTTTCATGAGTTTTTAACATATCTTATTACACTAGTTTTACAGTCTTAATAACCATGTTTTAAACCTTAGTATATAACCTCTGTTACACAAGATACTTACCTGTTTTAAAAATCCAAAAATCCTAGCCCTCAGGTGAATAGCGCCCCTGACCAGGGCGCCAATTCCCTAAGGGGCTCCCCCAGCCATGGCGCCAATTAAACGAAGACACTTCACAGTGTCGTCATTTCCATTTCCATAATTTCCAGTAGTTATTAATTCAACGCATTCAAAAATCTATAACTATTGAACTAAACCATGAAAACTCTGCATGAATTTGTTTCTGTGATACTGCCATTTTACTCTACCTGCCCGTACCCTTACTTCATGATTTAGAGAACTTTTATACTGATGAATAGTGATCCACCCAAATGTAAATGGCACCCCTGACCAGGGCGCCAATTACACAAATGAAGACTCCGTGCATGGTAGCCAATTAATTGAAGACCATGTGCAATGTCGTCAATTCCATTTCTGGAATTTCCAGTAATTAGTAACATTCAAAAATCCATAACTATTAAACTGAACCATGAAAATTTGCCTGAATATACTTATGTGATCTTGATAATTTTCTCTACATGTCCATGTCTTTGATTCCTGATTCGAAAAAACTTTAGAAAATGAATAGTAATTTATATCACAGAATGTACCATTCTGATACGAAGCATAACCCACTTGAAAAATAACTCAATTGGTGACCCTACGCAGTGTCGTCAATCAGTTGAGCCCTGTATATCAATTAGTGACACCCCGAGGAGTCTTCAATTAAATGAAGACTACTCAGAAGGGTGCCAATTGCATTTTTGAGAAATTAACAACACAGCATTAGAAAATTCATATATGTAAAACCAAAACCCAACAATTATACATGAACATGTTTCTGAACTCCCAAGAATTTTCACTACCTGTTCATGTCTTTACTTCCTATTTTCGAGAAACTTTTTTGGATGAATAGTGTTTTGAGTCACAGACGCACCTTGCTGGGTGAAAATCACCCAATGAAATTGGCGCCTCAAGCCAGGACGCCAATTCCTTAAATAGCGGTAGCCAAGTCGTCTTTAATTAATTGAAGACTCCCTGAGCAGGCGCCAATTCCATATATATATATATATATATATATATATATATATATATATATATAATTTCTGAAAAATCAAAATTTTGAAAGATTAGCCAACCCCCAGGCGCCAATTCACTGAAAGAACCCGTGGACCCTGGGTGCCAATTCACTGAAAGATCCCCTAACCCAAGGGCGCCAATTCACTGAAAGAGGGGTTACCCCCAGGGCGCCAATTCAGTGGTTTCATGTTCTGATTCTGATCTGTCTCGTACTTTGTACAAACACAACCCTAATCCATTTTCCTGTATATTATGAGTTCTTGAATTCCATTCAATGAAATCCTACCTTATGTATAACCTACATGGTTAAATCTTGAACCTCTTAAACTACCATTTGAGAGTGTGGGAACTAAGTGCCGTACGGGGCAAAGTGCTACGTTGTGGGAGCCACCTCTTGAGGCCGTACGGCGCAAAGTGCGACACGACGGGAGCCACCTCTTGAGCCTGTAAGGGCCACCTCTAGAGTCCTCCATAACTGAATGACTAGTTAATCGTTGTCTGTAATACTAGGTTTCTTAATTTCTTGAAATTCCATATTGGCTATAAATGAGAATGGATGTCAAAAGTAATACACGAAATGTTGTGCGTATAGGGCTCGATCTGGTCCTGGGAGGAGCACCCGAAGGTACTTGTGCCCATGGGAGTTTATTGACCACGGTGTTTGGCATTGCATCGGAGTACTTGTTTAACTTGAGACACTCCACACTTACTCTCTTTACTTGCTTGACTTGACTTGCGTGGCTCGGAACGGGTAATAATTGACTTGTGGCCCGAGAAAGGGCATATTACTTGCTTGATTAAAATAGCCAATTCTACTGACACATACTTGATATTACTTGCTTGAATTGAATTCTACTTACTCGTACCTGAGATATACTTATACATGAGTTCATTCTTGCACCTGAGTTCAAACTTGTACATGAGTTCCTGCTTGCCCAAAAGTGGCATCTATAGCTATAAGTTCTTGAAATACTGCTTGTCAATTACTTAAAATCTTGTGATACTCTCTTTATACAGTTCTTGATCTCTTATTGTTCATCATGCATAGATCCTGTATACCTGATTTTCTTACACGTACATCATGCATAGCCATACTGATATTACATGCAAACTGTAAATCACTTAAAGATTGCTCGAATTTGAGATGTAATTCCTACTGAGCGATTCGCTCATCCAGTTGCTTCCTAACATTTTCAGGTGATTCGGATAGCGACAAGAATGTGATTGTGTAGAAACACAAAATTTAAAAATGAGAAATAAAATTTTCAATTTGATTATGTTATTAAAATTTTCATGAAATAATCAAATTTCATTTTTACTATAGGAAATAAGCTAGTTTATTGAATTTACTTGAATCAACTAGAAGTAAATAGAGATTAAATGCTTTGCACCTTAGATAAATCAATAGTAAGCCCAATAAAAGTCCATGTAATGGACTAGGATCACAATTAACCATTGGATAATCTAAAATGGGCTGAATTAATGGATTAAAGGATTTGTTAAAGGATAAATTGACCTAAATTCGTAACATGTGTTTAATATGTAATTTTAGGGATTTTAATAATCCCATTTCTAGAAGATTTGACTCAAAAATGGACCCTTACCTACCAGCCACCTTGGACCAGCCGTTTTTACACTGAATTCACACTTAAGATGGTCTAAATTAAGAGGAAAAATTATATTTTTCTTCTAAAATGAGTTCATGGGGTTGGTGGATTTAGGTAAGGAAATTTTGACCCATTTTGCCAAGTTTTGGCTATAAATAGAACCCCATTCGACCCTCAAACCATCCCTGGAAGTTAAGTTTATGCTGCTGCGAAGATTCGTGGAGATTTGAAGGAGGATTTGGAAGATCAAGGGTTTTCTTTATATATTTGGGGATAATCTTAGATCCGTCAAAAGGTAGGTGTCTCTCAGGCTAAACTTCAATTAAATAAATTATACTTTCAGAACGCGTCGCGCTAGCTTATGCTAGCGCGTTCACAAAAATATATATTTCCAGAACGATATATATATATATATATATATAATTGGCCTTGACCGCACCGCACCTCACCTCACCTCGACTCGGCACAAATAAATATATATATATAATTGGCCTTGACCGCACTGCACCGCACCGCACCGCACCGCACCTCACCTCACCTCGACTCGACTCGACTCGACTCGGCACGACACAAATAAATGAATAAATATATATACATAACTAGTTTTGTATCAACTCACAATTCAAGCCCACATCCTATGCCCCTTGGGTCCTGACCCAAGGGTGAGCTCTCCAACATATAAAGCTATGCAAGTTTTTGTAACTTCTAATGTGGGACTAAACTTAAGTCACTTTACAATAGGAACTATATCTGTTGGAAGTCCACGTTAATTGTACGTAATTAGTCACCAAAAGTAAGAAAATGTAAGATTAACATGTTTTAATTCTTACAGCATGTTAAAAATTTATTTTTGTAGAATGAAATTATTTTTACATATAAAAATCTAATTTTCACCACATTAGTTTATACATACTAAAAATTATTTCCAACATGTTAAAACTATTTCCAGCATGTTAAAAGTGACTTCCAATATGATAAAATTATTTTATACATACTGAGATATAAAAAATATTTTCAGCATGTTAAAATCTATTTAAAGCTATTTTTGTGCATATAAAACTTAATTTCCTATTAAATAATTAGTAAATTGATGCATGAAAATTACTTCCAACATGATAAAAATTCTTCTAGTATAATAAAATTATTCCAGCATGTTAAAATTATTTTTGGCATGTTAGAATTATTTTCAGTGTATTAAAACTATTTTTCAGCATGATAATTCTATTTTCCTATCAAATAATTAGCAAATAAATGGAGAAAAATAATTTTTAGCATGATAAAAATTATGTTGTTATCAGAAAATTTCTATAATCAGCATAGTAAACTTATCTTATCATCTTATCAGTAAGTTGATTATTTTAGCATGTTAAGTATTAATTTTAGCATGTTAATAATTAATTTTCAGCATGTAAAAATTAAATCCAGCATGAAAAATTTATTTTTAT
The DNA here is from genome assembly GCA_022559845.1 of Amorphophallus konjac. Taxonomy (NCBI): domain Eukaryota; kingdom Viridiplantae; phylum Streptophyta; class Magnoliopsida; order Alismatales; family Araceae; genus Amorphophallus; species Amorphophallus konjac. The sequence goes on from CM040121.1 coordinate 214,224,035, forward strand.
CATCTTACCAGTAAGGTAACATATGAAAATCATTCTCAGCATGTTAATATTATTTTCAGCAAGTTAGAATTATTTTCAACATAAAAAGTTATTTTCGTAATAAAATTCTGATTATTATAATAAATCACCGTTTTGGCTAACAATGCATTTTTAATGAACAAAAACTTCCTGTAAACATGTCTAAACACTTGTAAATCAAATGCACATAAGATTAAACCATGGAATCAAATTAATTATATTAAACTCTAATTACTTGATTTTCTTCCTACTTACCGTTCATTTTTGAACTCCACGACTTAATGTCGTTAAACATTATGCCTTAAATTGTTATCCACTTTTCTTGCAACTTCTGAAATTGTGTCAAATCTGTGCTTATTACAAACAGCATATTCTTGAAAATTCTTAGCCATATACATTAAAGTGGATGTCTAAACGTACTTGAGATCTTCGGATCCATATGACTCAATGCCTGGCATTAATGGGGCCCGGTCTGGTCCTGGGGGGAGCACCCGAAAGTACTTGTGCCCATGGGAGTTGATTGACCAACGGTGTGGCATTGCACCGAAGTGCATGATAGATTTACTTGATACGGCATTCCACTATTCGTACTTGTTTACTTGTTACTTGTTTACTTGAAAATTACATGAATTACTTGACTTGCGTGAAAATGGCCAATTACATGGAATTCTTTACTTGTTCAAAGTCATTACTTGGAAATTCATCTTGATATCATATCATCTCAATTACTTGGAAATTCTATTCATGTTTATACACTTCCCGATACCAGTTAGAAAATTATTTAAATTGCTAACACATAAAGATTACCTGGTTCATAGAGATATAAAATCCTACTGAGCTTTTAGCTCACCCTACGTTTTGGTTAATTGTTGCAGGAAATGAAAATGTACAAGGGAATGGACAAGAGTGAGAGAGTGATTTTCCTTTTTACCTAGGTTTATGTAGATCATTAGTGTTTTACAAGAATGATGTACTTTGGGATTGGAAGTTGTAATTTACCTTTATGGCTTATGAATTAGTGTTGTAAAACTTCATTTTGATGGAATAAAAGTATCAATTTCCCGTTCATTTCTGACTTTGGAAATAAAATTGTACATGCTCTGATCGACACGCGTGTTTACGACTCGTCGCGCCCTCGATATTCCGCGTCGGGACGTGACAGATTGAGACCGAGTGAAGAGTGCTAGAATGCCACTCGCCTATCATTAGCTAGTCGCGTCTTTTGAATTCACTTGAGTCCTACCTTGTATTTCCAATATGTCAGTTTAGTTGTCTAAACCATGTTAAGGCATGTAGCATAGTGTTGGATTTTAAATTTGGAATTGTCATGGACTATCTTTAATTCCTTTGGTTAATCAAATAATCATCACTTGGACAATTGGGATTGTTAGATTTTATTAGTCTTTTGCACACTCCGTAATTATGTATGTCAAAAATTCTATCGCTCTAATGACACGATCTATATAGACGCGTCACGCATCTGAGTATCTTCCGCGCTCGGGACGTGACAGTCTTCGTGGTATCAGAGCCTAAGATTTTAGTTTCCTAGGTAAAAACTCGAGTCCAAGGATAGATATACCTTACCCGGTGAGACGGATAGAGCAATGGGTTAAGATCTATAATGACTTTTGACCTTGTAATAAAACCCGATCTTTATTATGCTTAAACCATTTTTGTAGGATCGTGGCTGCTAAAAGAGCACAATGGTGTAGATGCAGCACACCGTACAAGGCCTTACACAGGCACTACAGTAAGTGGCGCAAGGCGGTGCCAACCGTGGAGCTGGTGATCTCCACAGGAGTTTCTGTAACATGAACCCACCGAGGTTCACGGGTTCGTCTGGCCCCGAGGATACCGAGAATTAGTTAAAGGAGATGGATCGAATCTTCAGTGTGATACAATGCACGGACAAGGAGAAGGTTTTACTGGCCATATTCCAACTGGAGCGAGACGCTCGATGTTAGTGGGAATTCATAGAAGCAACACTACCAGAAGACCATGTCACATGGGATGAATTCACGGAGCATTTCAACAACAAGTACTTCTCCGACCATATCCAGGTGAAGAAGGCCGCGGAATTCGCCGTTCTAAAATAACGGGGCTTGAAGGTGGCCGAGTATGAGGCCCAGTTTTCAAGATTGTCAAAGTATGCACCCCACTTGGTGTGTACGGAAAAGATGAAGGATAGAAGGTTCCTCAATGGGCTTCGGCCCCACTATATTACACAACTTACACCAATGGACATCCAAGTCTACTCGGAGATGGTTCGGCGTGCTCAATTGCTAGAAGACGCCACCGAATTATCTGAAAGTATTCGAAGAAGGGACAACAAGGAACCCGTCACAAGCCCGAGAAAATTCAAACAATCATTCAACAAGAGAAGGTTTTTCATGGGAGGGGAGCCCTCCAAGGCGAAGAAATTCCAGAAGAATGACAGGCCATTCTCCACCGCCACACCCTCTAAGGAGATTTGCAAGTATTGTGATAAAGTTGGCCTTAAGATCGAGGAATGCTGGAGAAAGTTAGGAGCTTGTCTTCGATGTGGGAGCTGAGAGCATCGAATCCCAGACTGCCCATTGATGAAGGAGCAAGCCACCCAAGATGAGAAGCGTCCGGTAAAGAAACAAGGCCGTCTGCAAGCTCTCCGAGAGACAGAACCCACTGAAGGTGGAATTGTGGAAGGTACTCTCACTATTTGTTCTAAAACTGCTCAAGTTTTATTTGATACCGGAGCAACTCTTTCATTTGTTTCCAAGAAATTTGCTGCTTCATTTTTTAAGAAACATGAACTGTTAGATTTGGTCATATCTACACCTCTTGGGAACGAGTCCGATATCACTTATCACTATCCAAATTGTGAAGTGATGATTAAGGGAAGTAATTTACCTGCTGACCTGATATGTCTAGATATGAAGGGTTATGATGTCATACTAGGTGCCGACTGGTTATCTACACACCAAGCAACTGTAGATTGTCGGCATGGCAAGGTAACTTTCGTGGATTTCCCAGAGCTAGTTTACAATAGCCCTCGGAGTAAATCACTTCTTATATCAGCACTCCAAGCTAGTAAACTTATGAATAAAGGATGTATGGTTTTCATAGCATTCGTGACTGTCACGGAAGTCGAGGAGATTAAACTTGAAGATATCTGTGTTATTTGGGATTTTCCCGACGTGTTTCCAGAAGAATTGCCCAGCTTACCCCCGAAAAGGGAAGTGTCGTTCATAATCGACCTTGCCCCTGGTGCTGGTCCTATTTCTAAGGCACCGTACAGAATGTCTCCTGCTGAGCTGAAAGAGCTAAAAGAGCAGCTAATGGAGTTATTGAAAAAGGGTTTCATCAGACCAAGTACTTCCCTATGGGGAGCACTCATGCTATTCGTCAAAAAGAAGGACGTATCGATGAGATTATGCATTGATTATCGGCAGCTAAATCACCTTACAATCAAGAATAAGTACCCGCTGCTGAGAATTGACGAGCTGTTTGATCAATTATCTGGAGCTACATATTTATCCAAGATTGATCTCCGTTCTGGTTACCACCAATTGAAGATCAAAGAAGAAGACATTCAAAAAATTACATCCTGAAGCAGGTATGGGCATTACGAATTTACTGTTATACCTTTCGGACTAACGAATGTCCCCGCAGCTTTTATGCAGTTAATGAACATCATATTCAGGCCTTACTTAGACCAATTTATTGTGGTCTTTATCGATGATATTTTGATTTACTCAAAGTCTGAGGAAGACCATGAAGAACATCTCAAGAAGGCGTTGTAGATATTGAGGGAAAACAAACTATATGCCAAATTCAGCAAGTGCGAGTTCTGGCTCAAGGAAGTATCCTTCTTAGGCCATATCATTTCGAAGAACAGTATTGCTGTTGACCCATCAAAGGTCGAAGCCGTGAAGAACTGGGAACGACCCACAAATGTAACGGAGATTCAGAGCTTCTTGGGTCTAGCTGGTTACTACTGGCATTTTATCAAGGACTTCTCCAAGATCACTGTTCCTCTGACCAGGTTAATCCGCAAGGAAGTACCTTATGAGTGGAATGAAGACTGTGAAAAGATTTTCCAAGCCTTGAAGGATCTCTTGACCACTGCTCCAGTCTTATCATTACCAATTGAAGGGGAGAAATACGAGGTATATATCGATGCTTCTGGTATTTGCCTCGGATGTGTATTGATGCAAAATGGAAGAGTCATTGCATACTCTTCCCGACAGCTCAAGAAACATGAAGATAACTACCCGATGCATGACTTAGAACTAGCCGCGGTGGTGTTTGCCTTGAAGATCTGGAGGCACTATCTCTACGGAGAACAATTCACTGTATACTCCGATCACAAAAGCCTCAAGTATTTATTCTCCCAAAAGGAGCTGAACATGCGGCAAAGATGTTGGCTCGAATATCTCAAGGATTTCGACTTCATTATACAATACCATTATGGTAAGGGTAATTCTGTAGCTGATGCCCTTAGTTGGAAGCCAAGAGCAATTTTGGCCAACTGTATGATACAAGAATGGAAGTTGTTGGAGAAATTCTCTGAGCTTTATACCAGCACAGATGAGAAGAACAGGTGTATTATTCTATCCCACATGAGTCTACATCCAGACTTGCTGCCTGAAATCAAGAAGCTGCAAGAAGAAGATCCCGCACTAGTAGAGATAAAAGGCGAGCTAGACGAGAGACTTGATTTCAAGCTGGCACCTGATGGTAGATTACTGTTTCATGAACGGACATGTGTGCCCGACTGTCCAGAATTAAAGAAGAAGATTCTTGAAGAAGCTCATCGATCGAGATATATGATCCACCCCGAAGCCACTAAGATGTACCAAGATTTGAAAAGAACTTTCTGGTGGCCTAACATGAAAAGGGAGGTAGCAGACTTTGTATCTCGTTGCCTCACATGCCAACAAGTGAAGGCGGAACATCAAAAACCTGCCGGAAAGCTACATCCACTAGATATTCCCAAGTGGAAGTGGGAAGATATTGGCATGGACTTTATCATGGGACTGCCCAAGGCTAGGAGCGGACATGATGGAATTTAGGTAATCATCGATAGCCTAACCAAATCGGCTCATTTCTTACCCATCAAGAGCTGATGGTCAGTCGATGTACTTGCTACCCTGTATATTAAGGAGATAGTTAGATTGCGTGGAGTTCCCTTGTCGATTGTATCCAACCAAGACCCACGCTTTACCTCTCATTTCTAGAAAAGTCTACAACACTCTCTGGGGATGAAACTCAACTACATCACTGCATTCCATCCCCAGACAGATGGATAGACCGAAAGGATAAATCAAGTTGTGGAAGATATGTTGAGAGCATGCATTATAGACTTCGGCGGAAGCTGGCATGACCACTTATCATTAATCGAATTTGCATATAACAACAGCTATCAAGCCAGTATACAAATGGCACCGAGGCACTGTATGGCAGGAGTTGCCGATCTCCAATATGTTGGGACGAAATTTGTGAAAAACAAATTCTAGGCCCAGATAAGGTAAGAGATTCTATCGAGAAGATACACCTCGTTAGAGAAAGGCTAAAGATAGCACAATCCAGGTAGGAATCTTATGCTGACAACAGAAGATGAGATCTAGAATTTCAAGTCGGAGATCATGTTTTTCTCAAAGTATCTCCCGGCCGAGGTATTAGAAGATTTGGTGTTAAGGGCAAACTAACACTAAGGTTTATTGGTCCATTCGAAGTGCTGGAAAGAGTAGGCGAGGTGGTATATCGCATCGCCCTACCTCCGCAACTATCAGAAGTACACAACGTATTTCATGTTTCTATGCTGAAGAAATACGTGCATGATCTTTGCCATGTCATTGACCACAATGATTTAGTGGTACAGAAGGACCTTACCTACGAGCAGAAGCCAATGAAGATCCTCAACCGAGAAGTTCGAGTTCTAAGGAATAAGACGATCCCTATGGTGAAAATTCAATGGAATCGATGCTTAGAACAAGAAGCTACATGGGAAACTGAAGAGTCTATGAAAAGAAGATTTTTGGAGTTGTTCTAGTTGTAAATACTTCGCACCCTTCCTATTTCCGCATAATACAGTTGAATTTGGGGACCAAATTCTTGTAAGTGGGGGAGGGTGTAGCACCCCCAATACAGCAATGGAGAAATCAAACTTCTTTCTAAAGAATCCTACCTAAAGGCCTTACATAAAGAACCCAACCTCATGAGGGCCATAATATAAATATACAAGCCAACATCACTTTATGCCATAAAGAATCGTGAATGCTTTATGTAAAAGAATCAAACCTTATGAGGACTAGTATATAAATGCACAACCCACCACTTTATGCATAGTACGTAGTGAACTTTTCCTAAAGAATCTTACAGGAAATGTCTTGTATAAAGAACTAAACCATGAGAGGGCTATTATATAAATGTACAAGGCAACTTTAACACTTGGGCACATGGGTAGTACGTAAGTGGGTTTCCACCTTGTCCACCACCAAAAGAATGGGCGCCCCTTACCAGGGCGCCATTCAATTAATTGAAGACAACATGAAGAGGCGCCATTTCCCTTGGGGCCACCATTGCACTATAATATTAATATATATATACACTATGAAGGCCAACACATGAAAGTGGCAGTTTTGTCTACAAATTAACGCCCTCTTACAAGGGCGTCATTTACATGAATAGTACAACCTAGATTAATAGACGACCCCTTACAAGGGCGTCATTTAATATGTGTTTCTAGAAGGTTGAGGCACGAACAACCCCATTTAGCTCGCAAAGCACCATGTCTACTCAGCTGGACCCGCAAGGTAATAGACTAATGCTTTGCGATTCCCTATAACTAATTCCCTCCGGAGCACTGTCAGAGGCTACTGCCATCATTCAGTGCTACTTGCAGAAGAGAATATTTCCCTTCGTTCCCTTGGAAAACGTGAGTTCTACGTCCTACTGTTGAAGCTTTATGGCGGCGGAGAACATGTGGCTTCATCCTGTCATCTGTACCTCGTAATCACGTCAAAAGGTAAGTGTTCTCAAGTCCTTGCCTAACTAGTAGCTAAATAGGTTAACTTATGCATGCTTAGAGTTAGATTAACTCATCATTCATGCTATATTACTTGGCTTTACCATGATCAAGAAATGACCATGTATATATCATGTTACACATATTTTTAATAGCCTGTTGCACCTGTCGTATATGATTTTATACACAATCTGTTACCATGATTTTATGAGTTTGTACACAATCTGTTACACTGATTTTCATGAGTTTTGAACATATCTTATTACACTAGTTTTACAGTCTTAATAACCATGTTTTAAACCTTAGTATATAACATCTGTTACACAAGATACTTACCTGTTTTAAAAACCTGAAAATCCCAGCCCTCAGGTGAATAGCTCCCCTGACCAGGGCGCCAATTCCCTAAGGGGTGCCCCCAGCCAGGGCGCCAATTAAATGAAGACACGTCACAGTGTCGCCATTTCCATTTTCATAATTTCTAGTAATTATTAATTCAACGCATTCAAAAATCCATAACTATTGAACTAAACTATGAAAACTCTACATGAATATGTTTCTGTGATCCTGTCATTTTACTCTACCTGCCCGTACCCTTACTTCATGATTTAGAGAACTTTTATACTGATGAATACTGAACCACCCAAATGTAAATGGCACCCCTGACCAGGGCGCCAATTACACAAATGAAGACTCCATGCATGGTCGCCAATTAATTGAAGACCATGTGCAATGTCGTCAATTCCATTTCTGGAATTTCCAGTAATTAGTAACATTCAAAAATCCATAACTATTAAACTGAACCATGAAAATTTGCCTGAATATACTTCTGTGATCTTGATAATTTTCTGTACTTGTCCATGTCTTTGATTCCTGATTCGGAGAAACTTTAGAAAATGAATAGTAATTTGTATCATAGAATGTACCATTCTGATACGAAGCATAACCCACTTGAAAAATAACTCAATTGGTGACCCTACGCAGTGTCGTCAATCAGTTGAGCCCTGTATATCAATTAGTGACACCCCGAGGAGTCTTCAATTAAATGAAGACTACTCAAAAGGGCGCCAATTGTATTTTTGAGAAATTAATAACACAGCATTAGAAAATCCATATCTGTAAAACCAAAACCCAACAATTATACATGAACATGTTTCTAAACTCCCGAGAATTTTCACTACCTGTTCATGTCTTTACTTCCTGTTTTCGAGAAACTTTTTCAGATGAATAGTGTTTTGAGTCACAGACGCACCTTGCTGGGTGAAAATCACCCAATGAAATTGGCGCCCCAAGCCAGGGCGCCAATTCCTTAAATAGCGGCAGCCAGGTCGTCTTCAATTAATTGAAGACTTCATGAGCAGGCGCCAATTCCATATATATATATATATTCTGAAAAATCAAAATTTTGAAAGATTAGCCAACCCCCAGGCACCAATTCACTGAAAGAACCCCTGGACCCTGGGTGCCAATTCACTGAAAGATCCCCTGACCCAAGGGCGCCAATTCACTGAAAGAGGGGTTACCTCCAGGGCGCCAATTCAGTGGTTTCATGTTCTGATTCTGATCTATCTCGTGCTTTGTACAGACACAACCCTAATCCATTTTCCTGCATATTATGAGTCCTTGAATTCCATTCAATGAAATCCTACCTTATGTATATCCTACATGGTTAAACCTTGAACCTCTTAAACTACCATTTGGGAGTGTGTGAGTTAAGTGCCATACGGGTCAAAGTGCTACGTTGTGGGAGCCACCTCTTGAGGCCGTACGGCGTAAAGTGCTACACGACGGGAGCCACCTCTTGAGCCTGTAGGGGCCACCTCTAGAGTCCTCCATAACCAAATGAGTCCTCCATAACCAAATGACTAGTTAATCTTTATATGTAATACTACGTTTCTTAATTTCTTGAAATTTCATATTGGCTATAAATGAGATTAGATGTCAAAAGTAATACATGAAATGCTGTGCGTATAGGGCCTGGTCTGGTCTTGGGAGGAGAACCCGAAGGTACTTGTGCCCATGGGAGTTTATTGACCATGGTGTTTGGCATTACACCGGAGTACTTGCTTGACTTGAGACACTCCACACTTACTCTCTTTACTTACTTGACTTGACTTGCGTGGCCCGGAACGGGCAATACTTGACTTGTGGCCCGAGAAAGGGCAGATTACTTGCTTGATTGAAATAGCCAATTCTACTAACACGTACTTGATATTACTTGATTGAATTGAATTTTACTTGCTCGTACTTGAGATATACTTATACATGAGTTCATTCTTGCACCTGAGTTCATACTTGTACATGAGTTCCTGCTTGCCCAAAAGTGGCATCTATAGCTATAAGTTCTTGAAATACTGCTTGTCAATTACTTGAAATCTTGCGATACTCTCTTTATACAGTTCTTGATCCCTTATTGTTCATCATGCATAGATTTACATGTATACCTGATTTTCTTACACGTACATCATGCATAGCCATACTGATAATACATGCAAACTGTAAATCACTTAAAGATTGCTCAAATTTGAGATGTAATTCTTACTGAGCGATTCGCTCATTCAGTTGCTTCCTAATATTTTCAGGTGATTCAGATAGCGACAAGAATGGGATTGAGACCGAGTGAAGAGTGCTAGAATGGCACTCGCCTATCATTAGCTAGTCGCGTCTTTTGAATTCACTTGAGTCCTACCTTGTATTTCCAATATGTCAGTTTAGTTGTCTAAACCGTGTTAAGACATGTAGCCTAGTGTTGGATTTTAAATTTGGAATTATCATGGACTATCTTTAATTCCTTTGGTTAATCAAATAATCATCACTTGAACTATTGGGATTGTTAGATTTTATTAGTCTTTTGCGCACTCCGTAATTATGTATGTCAAAAATTCTATCGCTCTAATGACACGATCTATATAGATGTGTCACGCATCCGAGTATCTTCTGCGCTCGGGACGTGACAGTTCTCATGGTAAATCCTACGCTAAGGCTGGTTGGAGCATTACATCAAACAGTCTGTCCTCTTATATAAAATAAAGGAAGATTAGTGCAAGCATGAAATTTCTGACATCTGAGCTTCTGATTTAAACTGATGGTTCAGAGCATATTATCTCAATGCATGTTCTCAAGATATATTGAGTGAAAAAATTGACCCTAACGTAAGGTTTTGGTGCGGTAAGAAGATTCCTTGATGAAGGAGCAATGGTAGCAGTAGCACCCTCCTTCGCACCAGTCAAAGGGGGCAGTTGCAGTCAACAACGAAGCAGCAAAACCGCACTAAGCCCAGTCCTCTATGTCAAGGAGAAGGTATTCAGGGGAAAAAATGATCTTCGTAGGGGTTTATACAAACAAAAAAAGAGTTGTGATCCCTGTCCACACTCAAATCTGAACTCCAATGAAGATCTAACTACCATCGACCTCTTCTGTCTCTCCAGATAAAAAGGGAGTCCAGAATCCAGATGTCTCTAAAAACCAAGTAAATCCCCGATTTTACATGGGTTTATATAGAAAATTCAACTACCATCGGGTGCATTTCAGCATCCTAAAAACATGGCGTTAGTTTCTTTCTCTCTCTTTCTGCGAATAGGCCGATAGCCTCTCCCTCTTCTCTCGTACCCGATGGGTTGTGGTTGAGGAAAGGAGAAGTATTCATTTTAAAGGGGGGTCTCCCCCCCCCCCCCCATCGGCCTATCCCTCCCCCTTCCCCCTGCGTTTCCTCGCCAGAGTCATTCAAACACACCCAAACCCTAAGATAGTCCCTTAAACACCCTAAACATGTAAAATGACCTAAATACCCTTACGACCCAAAATGACTTAAAATCAACCTAAAACCACCTAGAATACCTTCGAGCACATTATGGACTAGCAAATGTGTTTGCAGAGCCTGCGTGAGTGGTGCACTTGTGTGATTATGGTTTGATTGGCATCCTATGAGCAATTAATCAAGGGTATTCAACCGTCCAACCGATGTAATTAACACCAACGAGGAAATTGGGGAATGGTCCAACACATTAACCCATACAACCTGACGAACATATCTATCACGTTCTAGGGACTTATTCCATAGTCCAATACTATGTTATATAATGTTCCCACAATAGTACTATCCACCTACAAAAGTTTTGAAAACTTTGGTACTATGCACTGAGTCATATTAACTTGAACAACTTTTCATTTTCCAGGTCAGCATTTGATAACAAGCCTCAAAGCCTGGTGTTGTACCCGAAATCTATCTCAAGTTAAATTGAGGAATTATTGCTATGCAACGTTCTACGAGAAGAACGACGTATCGTCGACACCGTCGGACTATGGAGTATCTCCGTGATTCAGGGTCTATTGACCCGACAATATTCTTATGGTCGACGCCGCGGCGAGAAGGTTAACGAGGAAGATGTATGCGTATACCGATCAGAGTAGCCGAGCAAGTGTATCACACGGCATGGACGGGCGCAAAAGTTCCTCCCTATGCGGTGACGTATGACCAGACAAACAAACAACACGTTCCTTCCACGGACGAAGCGCTGCCACGCGGCGAGGAAGCGATCTCCACGAGATATATAGCTCCACCACGGCTCTTCTCCAACCCAGGACGATGAAAAGAGAGTGAAACGGAGTCCGGAGAGGTCAAATGACCCCTCTAGATCGAAAGCTGGGAGAGGGAGGGGCCGCGCACCACCCCGGGGACCCCCGCGGGTCATCGTGCCCTCGAGCGGGGTCGCGCGTGACCCCGCGGGGGCACGTGACCCCGCTGGGGGCCCCAGCGGGGTCGCGCGGCCTCCAAGGGGCGCGCGCGACCCCGCTCGAGTCCAGCCGGCCCTCCGGGGTCGCGCGACCCCCCCTCTCTCTCCGGTCTCCATGTTTCAAAAAAAAAGGATTTTGGCCACCCCCAGTGGGATCATTTAGCCCCTTTTGGCATCCAGAGAGGTCAAAATGGCTTTTTGTCACCCCACCTTAACAGGATCGAGACAAATTCGCTCATTTGACCCCTCTGGGCCCTCCCACCTTCTATAAATAGACCCCCAAGGGTCCAAGTGAAAGGGGGGAAGCAGATTACGTACGAAGAGCACCTGCGCAAGGAGTTTGTTCTGTTTATCTTGGCCTGTGAGGGGTAAGTCCCCGGGTCTTGTACTTATGCCCCTACGGGATATTTTTGTAATTACGCCCGTCAATGGGTAATGTTGGTAATTATGCCCCTTAGCGGGCCATGTTTTGTAAGTCTTTACGTCCCGGGATGACTAAGTTATATGGTTCTGTCCCTACAACGGCAGAATTACAAAAATGTCCTCCCCGAGACCGTAAAAGACCAAAGTCTTGTAATTTGTAGTTTTACCCTACGATCAATTGGGACTACGTCCCTACCTCCCGCTTTAATGCGGACCCTTGTACAGTCGACAATTCGCCGACAATCCTTGTATTCAGTTGGGTCATAAAAATGTCCAGTGTACTCCACATATTGTCTTTGTACATCGATCGGGAAAATTATAAGAAAACCCCTTTGACTTATGGGAATTGCATTTATACCCGTCCTTCGGCTAAGTTGACAAATGCGCGCCTTCTGTGAAGCCCCTTGTCGTTCTTTCGATCTGAGAGTGTTGTCAGCTCAGTCCGATACTTGGGTGCCACCTCAGCTTGGATCCACCTAGGGTTTGGTAAGATTACCAAAATACCCCTATGACCCAGAAATGGCCTAGCAGCCCCTAAAATCTTCCAGAAAGAGCTTCAGCGCCTTGGGGAGTCAGGGACCCGATCCTACTTCTGTTCCAGCCCATAAATTACCAAAATACCCCTGGGGTGGTAAAATTACCGAAATACCCTCGGGGTCCAGAAAACATCCCTCCACTTCAAAAATACCTACGGCTTTCGCATACTCGCATCTTTACTCCTAAGTCTTAGGGTTTTGCTCAGACCTAGCCCTAATTACCTAAATACCCTCGGGGTCCAGGGAAACTCCTCTCTACTTTAAAAATGCCTAAGGCTTCCGCATATTCGCGTCTCTATTCTTAAATCTCAGGGTTTTGTTCAGACTTAGCCCTAACTCTATTAATATGTTGGTGGTAAATGAGTGGTCATGGAGAGTCTCTCAAGTGAGCCTGCCCTCCATGTCAGAACCCCCATAGAAGACTTTGGGATTTCTTTGACAATTAAACAAAGGTATTCGGACATTAGACCGATGTAAATCAACACTTACTCCAGTCAGTGGGGATAGGTCCAGCACCCAAACCTAAATCGTCTGATACGATGCGTACCCACGGAATCACCCTCTACTCAGATGGAGGGGGATGTTTCTTTTCAAAAAGAACAAAAATCTATATTATTTTTTATCTATGATAAAAAGTCGATTAGATTTTTTCCGTGTCTCATAGACTGGCACGCCCGGTGGGACCTTTCCCACCTTTCTTTTTTCTGTCAAAGAAAGTCTCTAAACCTTTTACAAGGTTCTGATTCCCCTCCTCTTCCTTTTACAGGATGGGAAGAGGAGGGTATACATCTCTCTACTCATCTAAGAGCTACTCACGCTTCTGCACCCTTCTCCGTTCGTGCTACGCACCACCACCACCAACACCAGCAGCAGTGATGGAAGCCGTCACCTACGGCCCCCAAGTCATTGCCGACCATGCCAGGTTCGGATACCTGGCAACTCTGATCATTTTCGGTGACTTCCCAACGGTCGTCAGCTCGCCCTTCTTCTTGGGCGTGGTGCCAGTGGCTGAAGTCAGTTCAACCGCCCCTACGGTACCAACCGTCGAGGGTGCTAGGCCCCCGGCCCCAGCAACTGGCCGAGCCCACTCGGTCAAGAAGGTAATCATTGGGGGTGTTAGGCCCTCCATTGCGGTGGTTGGCCGGGTTCACTCGGTCAACAAGCCAACAGTCGGGGGTGCCAGGCCCCCAGCCCCAGCAACTGGCCGAGTTCATTCGGCCAAGAAGACTACTGGGGGTGTCAGGTCCTCGGCCCCATCAACTGGCCGGGTTCATTCGGCCAGGAAGACTACTGAGGGCGTCAGGCCTTCCGCTTCAGCCGATCGGGTTCGCCCGGTCGAGAAGACAACAGTCGGGGGGGTTAGGCCCTCGGTCCCAACAGTCGGCCGGGTTAGTCCGGTCCACAAGCCGACTATTGAGGGCATCAAGCCCTCCGCTTCAAACGGTCGGGTCCGCCCGGTCAACAAACCAGCCGTCGGGGGTGTCAGGCCCTCGGCTTTAACAATTGGTCGAGTTTGCTTGGCTAATAAGTCAGCTTCTGAGGGTGCCAGACCCTCTATTGCAGTAGCCGGCCGGCTTCGTCCGGCCAACTTTTCACAGACCAAGGGTGTCAGGCCCTCCGTCTCAGCAAATGACCGGGCCTTCTCGGTTAACCAGATTACCATCGGCACCGCCCTTGCTCAACGGGGGCAACACCGTCGCCGTAACATCCCCAACTCCAATGCGGCCACCCTCAGAGGTGCTACGCCTGCTCAACGGGGGCAACGCCAACGCCGCCGCCGCCAAGATGACGCTATCGCTATGGCGGGCGTCACCAACACTGCCCCTGCTCAACGGGGGTAACGCCGTAACGACAAGGGTGCAAAGCCCAAAGCGGCTGTCTCTCGCTCCGGCAAGACTGTAATCATCGGAGATATTCACATCTGGCTCTATGGAGGTGAGCCGATCCTGCCACGGGATCGTCATGTCCCAACTATTCCTACCTCCAACCGCTTCGAGCTCCTCCAGCAAGTTCGGGAGGATGGAGCGAAGAGGAAGAAGCCTACCATACCGGCGGCAACCAAAGGCCCTCTCCAACGGCCCAAGCCACGAGCTGTGTGGCGACCTGAGATCCGAATACCGGGAGGAGCCCGATACCATTCGAATCCTAGCCCGCCGCCCACGAGCCGGGAGGGCTCGGAAAGGCTAAAAGGAGTGTGGAGGTATAAAGAAATAGAAAATAAAGTAGGACAAATAATAGAATTAAATAATCTAACTACAACAGAGTCTAGTCCAACAGAAAGTACAGTCTAAAGTAGTAAAACGTACCACATGCCAAGTGAACACTCGACCCGGTGAGCTTACAAGTAAGAACCTCCGAACAGCCTCCATCTCAATTAAATCCAAGGGGACGCCAGCCAATCCCGACTCCCACTCTTATCATAGAGCCACGGGACACACAACCTCTTACAATCCACGACACACTTCTCCAGAACCGACAAGTGCCGCCTGCCACCACAGTAAGCAGGTCGATGACGCAGCGACCAATGCACATGAGTCTCCCGACAATACACGTCTTACCTCGGTCGACAACTCGGTCAACCTGACTAGCCACTCACGGCCACCGTTCGGGACCCATAATCTCTAAGAGATCACTTCTCCAAAACACGATCTCATCCGTAAACGCAACATCCAACGCAAGAACATGGTACTCATGCGGCAACCTCGCCAGCATATTTCCCCAACTCTCCACCTGCCAGTGCCATGAACCATAATATCTCAAGCAACGGCACAGCAACAACACGTCTCACGTCGTCAGAGATAACGCACATCGATGAACCAATCCTCCGCTGCTCTACACTTCCTCAGAAATCCACCCGCAACAACCAACGCTACGATCTGCACACTCTGATCCACACGCACAGCCACCACATCGACAACTCGGGATCCACCATCCCGACAACCATCTACAACCTCGCAGACTCCGATCCTCCGCACGTCGGGAACCGCAACACCAACCGTAAATCTCTAAAACACTGCCCAGCCGGCACTCGTCCTTCTGGAACAACGCCAACACCCTTACACATCAGGGAACATGCTCACAGGCAACCACCTTGCCAAAAATATGGAACACGTATCACACGGATTTCATGGCACACAAAGGCCAACCAATCCGGACGCACAATGCAAGAAGACGAACCTTAACCAACTGCGATCTCCTCCAACCAAGGGAAAAACTCAATACACTTCCGACCAACTGAAGGAAAACTCCACACTCGACCTAACCTCGAGCCTCACGCATGCTGGGAATAGCACCTTCCGGCACCAAGAAAACCATCACTTCTGTTAGGTCAGCTCCTCTGACAACACTTACCAAGTGTCCCGTCGGACCACGATCACATCATCTCTCGATGCACCACCGCTACAATTTCTCGAACTGCAACATGCCACGCCAAGAGCCGCAACACGAGCCACAATCGACAATAGCCAACGCTCATCCTCGAGTCCTGAACTCACCACGGAACCTTCACATCTCGAGCCAAATCCTGGGCGAACACAACCCGTTCACACACAAGAGCGCAGGAGCAAGAACTTACTGGGACACCACAGCCCAATCCTGCCTCAAAATATGTAAAATAATCGGGACCGATACGTCATTTCTGACGCCACAGAGCACGATAAGAACATCAGGCTCGACGAAACAGCAGCTCACCGAGAAGATCCTCCGCTCACCCGAGAACACCTCTCGATCAGAACACTCCGCTCTGCCACCTTAAACCACAACCTTAACACCTCAGGGACTGGATAACCTCAAGTTGGGGTGGCCAGACTCAACAATAGCTCCCTCAGAGCACGCTCACAGCCACTTAACCACAACCAATCCTCGCCAGCCACCTGACCTCACAGCAAACACCTCGAACGTAGCAACACAGCAACGCACCTACCGGCAATCTCTGCCCAACGCAGCACAATCGGGATCACCACTGATGAGCGAGAAGCTCTCGACCTCGATCTGCAGACCCCACGCCGACACGAAATCCGCGAACAACAACCGACTTCACAGTGCCACGCAGTGCACTCAAGCTCTCAAGTGAGAAACAAGGCAGAAAACAAACGCAAAATCCTAAGCCAACTGCTGACTATACTGGACCTTACGGACTCTAATCACTGCAATATCTCGAATTCCCATGTACGTCCACAACCACGCTCTGATACCAACTGTAGCGACCCGAGATACGGATACCGGGAGAAGCCCGATACCATTCGAATCCTGGCCCGCCGCCCTTCCGAGCCCTCCCAGCTCGTGGGCGGCGGGTCAGGATTCGAATGGTATCGGGCTCCTCCCGGTATCCGGATCTCGGGTCACCACAAGCTGCCCGGTCAAGGACATGGGGCAACCAGGTGGAGGAGCGCCAGCTCCATCTAAAGAAGATCTGGGTCACCAAGGAGGAGGCCTGGATTATAAGGCGTGCTAGGATGGAGGAGCCCTTCCGCATGTCAGAACTTCAGCGGATGTAGAGTCCGACGAGCATTGAAGCCTCGATCTCTGCGACGTTTACAACGCAGCCCCTACGAGGGCAGAAGCACCGAGGAGCCGGCAAGAAGGTGCTGTCGACCTCCCCGTGGGCTAGTTCCACGCACACGGAGGAGGATCGCTCCCCTCAAGCATCTACATCCCGAATGTCTGTCTTGGACAGACTAGCGATGCCGCCCAAGCCGGATCGACAACCGCCCAAGAAAAAGCGGGTGGTCCAGGTGACTAATGACACCGTCAAAGTGTTCACCTGTTACGCCACCTCCGGTGACAAACATCCCGAGAACACCTCGGGAGACCGTGACCAACCTATCCAATATTTGAGGAGGTCAAGGCAGGTCTCCCGGATATTGGCACAAGCACAGCAGGCGCAGGCTACCGGTACATCTCAACCCGAGTCGGCACTGATGAGGACATCTCGCGCCACTCTCTCGGGCTCGGGTCGCCTGCTCCAGTGTGAGGTGGATCAACTATGATTCTCACATGTTATCTCTATTGTTGGGTCTTATATCATGTCATTTTTTTCTTTAATTGAGTCATGCATGTATCCTCTTTCTTTATTTGAGTCAGTCCATTAGGGTATTGGGCCATTATGTTATCTAATTGGGCCAAACTAGTGGGCTAGGCCCATGGGCACCTATGGGATAGTGTTGGTCTTTTGTCTATTTGTCAAGGGCCTTTTGGTCATTGGAAAAAAGTGGGAGCCTATAAATAGGGCTCATCCCCCTCATTTGTAACACCTTTGATGAAATTGGAAAGAAGAATCCCCCTTGGCTATTTTCTCCCCTCTTATTTCTCTCTCTCTTTCTCTTTCTCTCTCCTCCTCTCTCACCACCCCACCTAGACTTCTCCACTCATCCTCCAACCACCCCACTTAGACTTCTCCACCACCTCCACTCATCCTCCAACCACCCCACCTAGACTTCTCCACCCCCACCTAGACTTCTCCACTCATCCTCCAACCATCCCACTTAGACTTCTCCACCACCCCTCCCATCATTCTCCAACCAACCCACCTAGACTTCTCCACTCATCCTCCAACCACCCCACTTAGACTTCTCCCTCCCACCATCCTCCAACCATCCCACTTAGACTTCCCCACCCATCCTCCAACCACCCCACTTAGACTTCTCTACCCACCCTCCATCCCCCAACTATCCACTCTCCCTTCCCCAAGCAAATCTCCACCTTCCCAAGCCTGAAGCCACACACCCCAATCTCCCACAGCCACCAGCCTTCATCCCATTGCCAAACCCTCACCCATTTCCACCTTCCATATCCCCTCCACAATCGGACCCAGCTCTGGGTCACAGGCAGCAGAGTACCTACAACTTGTAGAGGCCACTACGACATCATCGTGAAGATTTAAAAGGCATGCCATATATCGGTGGAATCTTCGTCCTGTTAGCTTTGTAACGAGGGCAGCCCCGCCATCTTCTGATCTTGGAGCTGTCCGGAGGAGCCTCAGCAACCTGTGTAGTTCCTCCCAGACTGCTGACCAGAGCCTTAGTGCAGAAGCTGTTGTGCCTTTTAGGCACAAGCATATGCTATGTTGTTTTGATGATAGCAACACACTGAGTCAGTATAGATGCATTGCAGTCTGTCAGTTAGCTTCAGTTCAATATCTGCTTTGTGCATACATTGCATCAGTGCACTTAGATGGGTCGACCCCCCAGTTTCGCATGTCTGTACATTGCATCTGTCTGTGCTGCACTCATAAGTCCATACATTATTTGTGTAACGTTTGTTCTGCTAAGTCCATACATTTTGCAAGTTTATACATTGCATGCACAAGATCAAAGTCTTTACATTCACAGTGTCCGCATGTCTAAGGCAATGTCTATACAGTGGGCAGTCTTTCGAGCGTCTCACGTTGCATCTCACTTCATAGCAAGTCTGTACAGCCTTCAGTTGCATAACTCAAGTCTGTACATTCGTCTGGATGCATAATGAGAAGTCTATACATTGGTTGTCTCTTCAAGTCTGTACATGGGCTTGGCATCTACTTTAAAGTCTATACATTGCATTGTGTGTTTGTGCATCAAAGTCTATACATTGGTTAGGCTTGTTCATGCATTGTTCACTCAAGTCTGTACATCCGACTGTTTCAGACAAAGTCTGTACATCGGACTATTTCAGGTGAAGTATATACATTGGGACCTTTACCTATGTTGCATTCATAAGTCTATACATCACAAAGTCTGCACATTACTGTGTTCAAGCTTCTCAAGTCTATACTTTGGTCGGTGGCAAGTCTGTACACTGGTCGAGCATTCAAGTCTGAACATTTGCAAAGTCTATACCTCGGCCCTATAGCTTGTCTAGCCAAAGTCTATACCTCGGCCCTGTAGCTTGTCTAGCCAAAGTCTATACATCGTACTGGTCTGTATAGGCTAAGTCTATACATCGTCCAGTACAATCATGCACTGTTCATGAAGTCTGTACATCCTTTTGCATTGGACTTAAAGTCTATACATTGGCAAGTCTGTACAACCAGTGCATATGTAAAGTCTATACATTGCACTGTTTGCAGACTGTTCATGCTCTCAATTCAGCAAGTCTGTACATTGCTCACCGTCTCACTGAGCATCTCAAGTGGACACCAAGTGTGTACACTGCCATCTTGCAGCACATCATAAGTATATACACTGGACCATCTCAATTAGCGTCTTATGCTTAGGCGAAGTCTTCACATTGAAGCATGCATAGTCTTCAGTATGTACAGCGTCCAATGTCTCACTGTTAAAATCTGTACATACTTCATCGTCTCATCTTCCGTCTCAGTTGAACATTGCAAAGTCTATACATCCGTTACATGCATCATTTTTCATGTCCATACACTGCACTGTAGCTGGAACTGTGCAAGTCTGTACATCGTTGCATTGGCCAAGTATATACAATGCCTTTTGTTCATGCATGTTAGCAAGACTGTCTAAGTCTATACATTGGTTCATTTATCAAATCTGCACATCCCTTTCAGCAAGTATACACATTCGTTGTGCATAGTCTTGAGCATATAGAAAGTATGTACATCGAGTATGTCTATACATTGTGCAACTTTTGATTCGAAGTTTGTACAGCATATGTTCTTCAAAGTCTTCACATTGCATTGTGTGCTTCATCATTCAAGTCTATATAGGGTTTGCCTAGAATGCATTGTTCATCAAGTCTACACACTCTGTGTGTCTGCATCGCATTCATCAAGTCTATACACTCTTGTGTTTGCATTGCATTCACGGTAAGTCCATACACTGCATTTGGGCATTGGTCTTCACAGCAAGTATGTATATTGTTCAGAACGCCAAGTCCATGCAGCCATTGTGCATACTTCATCTTGTGCATCACTGCACACACTGCAAAGTCTATACATTATCTTCGCATTATCAAGTCTACACATTGCTTGATGCATCGAACGAAGTCTATACAATGTGTCGACATTAAACTGATAATCCCTTTCGAATGTCTGACAGGGACTATCTGCAGAGACTGATGACTTGGCTCGTGATCCAAGGCTAGATGAGGTGCTCAGAGTGCGACACGTGTACAGCAACAAGACGAGATGCTGCCACATGGTCCAAATCATTGGGCGGGAATTCAAATGCCACACGCCCTTCCTGCTGCTGCTGGTATATATATGGAGTTTCTTCCTTCAAAAGAAGAAGATCGAATGCAGAAGCCTTGGAGGAAAAGTAGAGAGTAGAGAGCCCTTCGATCCAGCAGAAGAGAGAAGAGAAAAGAGATAAAAGGATGAGAGTTGAGAGAGTGAAGAGTTGAGAGTTTTATTCCTCAGATCTTTGGTTCAAAACCAGATCTGAGGTTTGCTCACTTGTTTGAGCTATATTCCCTGCAGGGATTCATTTTGTCTTTCGTTTATCTTTTGTTTTATTTTTCGAAACTATTGTGTTCAAGCTGTGTGGCAGCACTTGCAGTGGAGGATTCCACTGGACGGCTAAGCTGTATTGCCCAGCGGTCTTGCAGAGGAGGATTCCTCTGGACAGCAAGCTGTGAGGCTCAGCAGGCGAGGTGGGTACCTCGGACAGCAAGCTGTGAGGCTCAGCGGATTGTAGGCAAGCTGTGAGGCCCAGCGGTTCAAGCTGTGAGTCAGCAGTAAGCCACCCTCGGGTTGAGTGTGGGGTGGATGTAGGTCTGGAGGACCGAACCACCTAAAGGCCTTTGTCTACTGTGTGATTGTTTTGTGGTTTGCCTAGCTTCTATATTTCTATCTTCGCACAGTAGATGTATGCTTAGGACGGTTCTTCATCTGTTCTGGGTGGTATTCGCATTGTGCCCACTATCTGTTCAGTAGAAGTTTTAATTCCGCATTTGATTCTACTGCAGTAATTTTTTTAACGGGTGTGTGATCTATTCACCCCCCTCTAGATCACCCTTTAGCGTCCCAACAATTGGTTTCAGAGCCTAACTCTTTGTGCAGGACTAACATCCTAAAGAGGATCGGCCATGGATGCTATAGGGCTAACAGCAGAGGGTCAGTCCACTACGAAGCCACCTTTCTTTGATGGTTCAAACTTCCCATATTGGAAGAACCGGATGCAGGTCTTCCTCAGAGGCAAAGATTATGAGGTATGGAAAATTGTGAGCAAAGGTCCTTATGAGCTACATGAGAATGAGGAATTATGGACCAGAGAAGAAGTCTGGAAATCTACTCTGAATTGGAGCGCTATCAACGCCATTCAGTGTGCACTCCATCCCACTGAATTTGACAGAGTGTCATCCTGCAAGACAGCGAAGGAGATGTGGGATACCCTCGAAGTCATTTATGAGGGAACATCTAAAGTGAGAGAGACGAGGGCAAACATGCTAGTGTCAAGGTATGAAGAATTTCGGATGAAGCCTGGTGAGACAGTGACCGAAATGTATGCTCGTTTGACCATCATAACAAATGGTCTAAGAAATCTGGGAAAGAGTTATACTGATCATGAAGTTGTGAGGAAGATCCTTCGATCGTTGACTCCTATATGGCATACCAAAGCAACTGTGGTTGAGGAGTCAAAAGATCTACAAAAGATGAAACCCAATGAGCTGATAGGCTCCTTGATGGCGTGCGAGATGAATTTACTTCAAACTGAAGAGCACGAATACAGGAAGCCTATTGCTCTGAAGGCCAAGCATAGCTGCTCAAAATAGTCCAACAACATTAGATCATCCAGTGATCAGAATTCATCTGGATCAGATCTTGAAAAGGATGAAATAGCTATGATCACAAAAGAGTTCAGTAGATTTCTTAGAAGAGAAGGGAAGAATCTCTACAGAAAATACCACAGCAGGAAGCAAAACAGAAATAAATTTAACCCTGCTGAAAAATCTGATGTTAATGCTTGTTATCATTGCAGGAAGACAGGTCATATGAAGGCTAATTGTCTAGAGTTAGAGAAAATGAAAGGAAGACCATGGAAGAAGGCGCCAAAGGGAAAGGCCATGGTCAGTACATGGAGTGATGAGGAAGAAGGCACGGTGAGCACTTCCTCAGATAGTGGAAAATTAGAAAAGGACATCTGCTTGATGTCCAGAAATGGAGATGAAGAAGAAGAGTCTGATCAGGTATCATCCCTTTTCGAACATTACACTATTTCTGATTGGGCAGATGCTTATGGAGATCTGTTAGATAAAGCTAATGATATTAGGAAGGAAAACAGACTCTTGAAGAAGAAAATGAACTCTCTGGTTAATGATAAAACTCTTTCTGATAAGATTGCATGCTTACAATCAGAGAATGACAAATTGAAAAATACATGTTCTGATTTTGATAAATTAAAGCATGTTGTGATTGATTGTAGGAAAGAAAAAGAATTGCTGAAAAATGTTGTTGATGAATTAAAATTGAAAATTCAGAAGTCTGAAAAAGAAATAAAGATTTCAAATGAAAAATGTGAAGCTATCTTGTCCGTGAATGTTGAATTGAAGAGAACTATTGAAAAACTGGAAAATGAAAATTCTGACAGAATGAAAATCATTGAAAGCATGACCCAAGGAACAGAAAATCTAAATGCCTTGCTAGGGTCAAAAGTTAATTTCAGAAATGAGGGTCTCGGCTTTAATCCCTCAGCTAAAAGGAGCTTTGAATTGAAAACTATTTCATGTGTGGGAGAAAAGAATAGAGGACCACTCATAAAAATGGTCAATGAAAAATTTGCCTTCAATAATGTTAAATCAAAAGTGTCCAGTGCTAAGGACAAGGGAAAGCAGAAAGTTGTAGAGCCTAGAGCTGCATGCTCTTCTTCCAAGGATAAGTCCAAGGCTAGGGGTCAGCCAGCTCGCACATCAAAACCCCAGCCCAAGGCTGCTAAGTCTCCATCACCATCAACTGCTCAGAAAAAGACCCAATATAAGTCAGTTCAGAAATCTAGAGGGTCAAAGGTGGCAGGGAGACCAAGTGCAGCTAGGAACCCATTTGCTCATCCCTATTTCCCTAGAGCCCAAGTCTATCATAACATTCATCCTCAACCACTTAATAGGTTTGGGTGGAACCCTGGATACATGAGGTCTAGGAATCAGAATTTCCCCATTTGGCATCAGCCCTATAGACCTTAGCCAGCTAGGAGATGGGATAGTCATTTTAGTACATGGAGTCCTAGTCACCAAGGGTTTTTTGGTCAGCCTAGGACCAATTTGGCCCACAACTTCCAGTACATTCATTGGCCAAGGCACTGGCATAAAAACAAAAATATTTTTAATAAAAAGAATGCCAGGACTACACAACAACCATCAAAGCACCAGAAAAATAAAACTAAACCTGTTGGTGCTGAGAAAAAGAAAAATAACAAAAAGAACTCTCAAGCTGTAGAATCCACCAAACCTTCCACCTTTACACAAATGTGGATCTCTAAACAGCTGTTGTCATGTTTTCACTCTCAAGTGTCTGGTTCTGTCTTGGGGCCCAAAATATCTTGGGTTCCAAAACCTGCTCCTTAAGTGTGTTTGCAGGTATGTCTGGTAGCCGGGAACAAACTGATGAAACAGAAAAAGCTACTTCAGGCATATGACAAGAGGCAGGGCCAAAATCCTAAGAGCTGAAAGAAATTGGAGGCCTTGTCAAAAATCTGATGCAACACCAAGGGTAAAAATAAATCAATCTGGTAAAGCAAGTAAGTGATTTACCTTCAGAACTGAATTGAGAAAGTCATGTTGATTTGATTGTTTGATGTCTGATATTCTATTCTTGTCTAGCTGATCTGTCTGTATTCCAGACTCAGCTATTGAATTTAATTCTACTCAAATTCAATGCCATTCTCTTGCCAGTTATTGCATGTGTACATAAGATGCTAGATGCACTGCACAACCATGTTCATAGTCAATGCATGTGTCTAATGTTTGCATATATCATTTGCTTATTGTTGTAGTCTGCATGTCGTGTAATGCATATCATCATATATTGAAAAATCTGAAAAGGATAAAAATGTTCATGACTTGGGTGCATAAACTTGAAATGATTGCATATCATCATTGTCAGGTTTGGATTTTCTGAACTCTCCTCATACATGATTTGCATATAGATGATTGTCTGAAATTGCATATGCATACATGTTGATTTGTTGGTGCTAAACTGAAGCTTCTGCAATATGAATTGAACAATCATGCTAATGGTAATTCTCTTCTGTCTAATTTGTATGAATCATATCCGAATGCAAATTTTGATATCATGTGATGTGATTTCAATACATTTCATGCATATAGACAGGGGGAGCTTGTATGCTGTCGCTTGGTCATCATTATCAGACTTGTTGCATAGTCTGCATGTAGAACAGTGTATTGCATATCATATCTTTTGCATCTTGGTGTCAGGAGGAGCTGAGAGTTCTGTTCAATTCTTTGAATCTTATCACTTCTCAATTGTCCCCATTCAATTCATTCACATTCTTTAACATCAGATGCCATTGGACCTTATTGCCTATTGCTATCACTGTTTATCAATTGCCATCATTTCCCTAACCTTCACTAAACAACAGTATTGCTTCGGTTTATACATTGAGCTGTGATTATTACAATTGTTCACTTATAAGAATCACACGTACAAATTGAAAGGAACTGAAGGTTTAACTTTTATAAATTGAAGAGTTTACTGTCTGCACTTCAGAAATTGAGATAAAAGAAAACTTTTATAGCTCTTAATCTTTGTCTCGTGGTTAAAATAGAATAAGTTTTTTTATGCCTGAAAGTGTTAGACTGGAAATGACTAGAAAAGGTAAATGAGAGTGTGTACTGATTTTTTAAACAAGCACTCTAAAAGAAATAAGGGCAGCAGTAAATAAGATCATCAATGCAAAGAGCTGAACATAGTGACAGAGCAATGGCTGAATTGCACTGAGAAACTGTGATCTCCTCCAATGAAGCAGGAGAATTCATAAGTCATGAAGTGTTTCAGATTACCTCTATTCATAGGGTCAAATCTATAAGGGGAGTGTTTCACCAAGTAACTGGGGGTACTGGCCTCTGATCAAGGTGTGCCCTTAATGTCAAAGGTGAAAATTGTTCCTTGTAGGTCTTGATCTGAAATAGATCTAGTAGTTTATGCCTAGTAACTGGGGGTACCTGCCTCTGATCAAGGTGTACACCTAATGTCAAAAGCATAAATGCCACTGGTCTATTCACTTAGCTCAGTTTCTGAAAATTAAAAAGTGAAAAACAAACTGCTGTAACCCTTTGAAATTAAAAGTCTTTGAGTGAAAATTGTTTTTCTCAATACATATTCAAGTTGCCTTTCTTGAACTTCCATGTTTAATCATAAAGGGTATTATTTATGACTTCTCTATTAAAAACATGTGCCTTAGATTCATTGCTATAAATGGAGTCTAAAACTCTTTTTCAGTGGTCAGCTGCTTTACTCTATTTTTATCACTGTTAAACCTGAATTCTTTCAAGGCTGTATATTGCTGAATCTTATACTTTAACAGTCGTTTATAATCATACTCATTTTTCTGAACCACTGCTTCAGCTGTTGTGTAATGACCCCTTATTCTCTTCATGTTCCTTCCCTACCAGTCTATATTCCTTCTCAAAGGGGGAGCCATAATTCAGGGGGAGTCAGTACTTCAGGGGGAGAATATTTGAGCATGTATTCTGCATGTTGCACTCATGTGTTTCTTTCTTTTTGATCATGTCAAAGGGGGAGAATATATGACTCACTGTCACTTTGTTGCCATCATCAAAAAGGGGGAGAATGTTGTGCCTTTTAGGCACAAGCATATGCTATGTTGTTTTGATGATAGCAACACAATGAGTCAGTATAGATGCATTGCAGTCTGTCAGTTAGCTTCAGTTCAATATCTGCTTTGTGCATACATTGCATCAGTGCACTTAGATGGGTCGACCCCCCAGTTTCGCATGTCTGTACATTGCATCTGTCTGTGCTGCACTCATAAGTCCATACATTATTTGTGCAACGTTTGTTCTGCTAAGTCCATACATTTAGCAAGTTTATACATTGCATGCACAAGATCAAAGTCTATACATTCACAGTGTCTGCATGTCTATATAGTGGGCAGTCTTTCGAGCATCTCACGTTGCATCTCACTTCATAGCAAGTCTGTACAGCCTTCAGTTGCATAACTCAAGTCTGTACATTCGTCTGGATGCATAATGAGAAGTCTATACATTGGTTGTCTCTTCAAGTCTGTACATGGGCTTGGCATCTACTTTCAAGTCTATACATTGCATTGTGTGTTTGTGCATCAAAGTCTATACATTGGTTAGGCTTGTTCATGCATCGTTCACTCAAGTCTGTACATCCGACTTTTTCAGACAAAGTGTGTACATCGGACTGTTTCAGGTGAAGTCTATACATTGGGACCTTTACCTACGTTGCATTCATAAGTCTATACATCACAAAGTCTGCACATCGCTGTGTTCAAGCTTCTCAAGTCTATACTTTGGTCGGTGGCAAGTCTGTACACTGGTCGAGCATTCAAGTCTGAACATTTGCAAAGTCTATACATCGGCCCTGTAGCTTCTCTAGCCAAAGTCTATACATCGTTCTGGTCTGCATAGGCTAAGTCTATACATCATCCAGTACAATCATGCACTGTTCACGAAGTCTGTACAGCCTTTTGCATTGGACTTAAAGTCTATACATTGGCAAGTCTATACAGCCAGTGCATATGTAAAGTCTATACATTGCACTGTTTGCATACTGTTCATGCTCTCAATTCAGCAAGTCTGTACATTGTTCACCGTCTCACTGAGCGTCTCAAGTGGACACCAAGTGTGTACACTGCCATCTTGCAGCACATCATAAGTATATACACTGGACCGTCTCAATTAGCGTCTTATGCATAGGCGAAGTCTTCACATTGAAGCATGCATTGTCTTCAAGTATGTACAGCGTCCAGTGTCTCACTGTTAAAATCTGTACATACTTCATCGTCTCATCTTCCGTCTCAGTTGAACATTGCAAAGTCTATACATCTGTTACATGCATCATTTTTCATGTCCATACACTACACTGTAGTTGGAACTGTGCAAGTCTGTACATCGTTGCATTGGCCAAGTATATACAATGCCTTTTGTTCATGCATGTTAGCAATACTGTCTAAGTCTATACATTGGTTCATTTATCAAGTCTGCACATCCCTTTCAGCAAGTATACACATTCGTTGTGCATAGTCTTGAGCATATAGAAAGTATGTACATCGAGTATGTCTGTACATTGTGTAACTTTTGATTCGAAGTCTGTACATCATATGTTCTTCAAAGTCTTCACATTGCATCGTGTGCTTCATCATTCAAGTCTGTATAGGGTTTGCCTAGAATGCATTGTTCATCAAGTCTACACACTCTGTGTGTCTGCATCGCATTCATCAAGTCTATACACTCTTGTGTTTGCATTGCATTCACGCTAAGTCCATACACTGCATTTGGGCATTGGTCTTCACAGTAAGTATGTACATTGTTCAGAACGCCAAGTCCATACAGCCATTGTGCATACTTCATCTTGTGTATCACTGCACACACTGTAAAGTCTATACATTATCTTCGCATTATCAAGTCTACACATTGCTTGATGCATCGAACGAAGTCTATACAATGTGTCGACATTAAACTGATAATCCCTTTCGAATGTCTGACAGGGACTATCTGCAGAGACTGATGACTTGGCTCGTGATCCAAGGCTGGATGAGGTGCTCAGAGTGTGACATGTGTACAGCAACAAGATGAGATGCTGCCACGTGGTCTAAATCATTGGGCGGGAATTCAAATGCCACACGCCCTTCCTGCTGCTGCTAGTATATATATGGAGTTTTTTCCTTCAGAAGAAGAAGATCGAATGCAGAAGCCTTGGAGGAAAAGCAGAGAGTAGAGAGCCCTTCGATCCAGCAGAAGAGAGAAGAGAAAAGAGAGAAAAGGAAGAGAGTTGAGAGAGTGAAGAGTTGTGAGTTTTATTCCTCAGATCTTTGGTTCAAAACCAGATCTGAGGTTTGCTCACTTGTTTGAGCTATATTCTCTGCAGGGATTCATTTTGTCTTTCGTTTATCTTTTGTTTTATTTTTCGAAACTATTGTGTTCAAGCTGTGTGGCAGCACTTGCAGTGGAGGATTCTACTGGACGGCTAAGCTGTATTGCCCAGCGGTTTTGCAGAGGAGGATTCCTCTGGACAGCAAGCTGTGAGGCTCAGCAGGCGAGGTGGGTACCATGGACAGCAAGCTGTGAGGCTCAGCGGATTGTAGGCAAGCTGTGAGGCCCAGCGGTTCAAGCTGTGAGTCAGCAGTAAGCCACACTCGGGTTGAGTGTGGGGTGGATGTAAGACTGGAGGACCGAACCACCTAAAAGCCTTTGTCTACTGTGTGATTGTTTTGTGGTTTGCCTAGCTTCTATATTTCTATCTTCGCGCAGTAGATGTATGCTTAGGACGGTTCTTCATCTGTTCTGGATGGTATTCGCATTGTGCCCACTATCTGTTCAGTAGAAGTTTTAATTCCGCATTTGATTCTACTGCAGTAATTTTTTTAACGGGTGTGTGATCTATTCACCCCCCTCTAGATCACCCTTTAGCATCCCAACAGAAGCTTCCCCGACTACTCCCGTGCATATCCTAGAGCGAAACTTGGCCGAGACAATCGCCAGCAAGTCCCCCATCTCCTCCTGGAAGAAGGAGGTCGTTTGCCCTTCGGAGCACCCCAGGCCCAGTTGGATAGACTCTCACTCTTCTGATCAGATCTTTCTCTTCTGACCTCTGTTCATGGTACCGTTTGTTTTGCCTTGAAGCTGCCTTGATTACGGTCGCGTCGACACCAACCTCACCTCGATCGGATTCCGAGAGCGCCTGTAGAAGCTTCTGCAACAGCCATCCTTGACTGTGTTCCAAGCAGGGGCAGTTCGGACCAGGCCGGGACTCCGAGCTGTAGCGACCACCGCCGACCACCGAGCAGCACCGAGCTTCTACGGTCTGTTATCTGGTCAGTCCTAGTTGTCCCAGCACTAGTCCCACCTCCGGCAACCTCTATTCGAGCTCGTGGCGGCCCCGACTCCGACCCGCTATCCTGCTGTCCCTAATAGAGCTACAGCAGCGTCCACCGTAGAGACGAAGGTACCGCATCCTGGGCCGACCTCCAGATGACCACCAGCGCTTGCGGCCCACTGCCACCATGTCCTTGGCCGACTCAGTAATGTCCTCGCCTTCCTGCAGCTCCGAGAGAAGACCTCCACGCCCCGGCTCTCAGCTTCATTCCCTGCGGGTCAGATCGGGATAGATTCGAGCGTTACGATTCTTCCCCTCCCCTCGCTTGGCCGGTTGAAGGCCCCTCCCTGTGTGGAAGTAATTTTGGCTGTAAATTAACTTAACTCCCACCCTGAGAACCCCCCCTCCTATGTGAGGTGTAGTGCTGTACCCAAATTATTTTTCAGGTCAAGCGCCATCGACGCAGCGTGCGGGTGTGTGTCCACGCTACCCCGCTCGCCCTTGTCTCCGATCGGGATCGGTGTCTTCACACCGATCAGGTGAGTGAATGGATATCCGTTGGCTGGTAGAATTATTTGCTTACCTAGTATTGCTTGTGAATGCCCGTCGGACGGAGAGACGAGAGCCCGGACTCGCACACCAATCTTATTGTGCCCACCGCAGACCGGGAGTGAGAGCCAGCCAAACCCACACCCCGGCGTGCCGGCCGCCCATGAAGTTGGGAATCCTAGACCCTTAGGGGTCATCCTAAGCTACCCAAATCCCTTAGAATATTTGGGTCCCACCTCGGACCCTCGCCATTATCCCTCGGTACCACCGAGAGATCATATGTGCCGCGCGAGTAAGCCGCTAGCGTAAGTTCGTTGAATGTGCTTGTATGCTTGCGGGGCTAGGTCCTAGGCTCATTAAGTCATACTTCATCACCCCTGGGCTGTGCCACATCAAGTGGTATCAGAGTGGTTATAGTTTTGTTCCTACAAACCTAGTCCTTGGGAACTTTCACACTAGGTCGCACATAGGTGCACACCCGTGCACAGCCCACCCGACACTTCATGTCCACCCGTAGAGGAACCCATTATCACTCCGATCCTTCTTCTTCAAATCCTCCAATGGATCCCAATCCCCAAGGGAACCCCGCTACCAGCGAACAGGAACTCCCTGACCATGTCAAATTCCTCATGGACGCCATGACCAATGTCTTAGGGCGACTGGATGACATAACAACCCGACTCGACCAAATTGAGGAAAATTGGCCCGTCCCAATGGCGGATGATAGAAGGGCACCTCCCCAACATGAGGAGCCATCCATGAGAGGGCTAAATCCTGACCACCCACCTGAGCATGGAAGGTATCCACCCCCGAGGAGAAATGATGGACACCCCTGGGATAACCCGGATGACCACCTCATGAGACTCGTGAAAGTGTACGCCCCCACATTTGATGGGTCCCATCATCCGAGCATCTACTTAGATTGGGAGGCGGCAATGGACCAATATTTTGATTGGTACCTGATGTCTGAGGATAGGAAAGTCCGGCTTGCTAAAATGCAACTTACCAAGTTAGCCAAGACCCATTGGTTGAACATTGATGGATTGAGGATAGTTAGGAGGGAACCTCCGATCACCACATGGGGGGCCATGAAAGAACAACTCAAACTCAAATATGTCCCCCCTCCTACCATCAAAACCTCCTAGATGAGTGGCAAGCCCTAACCCAAGAAGGGAAGACCGTGATGGAGTACATTGAAAAATTTGATTACTACCTTCTTAAGTGTGGAGTCCAAGAGGATCCCACGGTCACACTGTCCCGATTTAGGAATGGGCTTCAATTTCACATAAAGAAGGAGCTCTTCATGCGTCAAGTGACCACCCTAGAGCAAGCCTACCAAATAGCTCGGGATGCCGAGAAATTCTCTCGATATACCCGAATGGTTCCCCCTCGGGGGATGGACCCCAAATCTTTGGCACCTCAGACCAACACCCCACCTCCTCAACGAGGTCTCCTTCCCACCCCTATGGGAGCTCCTCCCACTCGGGCAACCCCTCCTAGTGGGACCCTTCCTTCTCGGCCCACGAATGGCCCTCCCAACCCCACTCCCAATCGTCCCAACCCGGGACAAGCTCACCCTCCCACTAGAGCCGCCCCCACCCACCTAAGCGGGCAACAATGCTTTAGGTGCCTTGGGGTATGGACACTTCGCCAATCAATGCCCCACCAAGGGAGCATCTAGTTTGCTCATTGAGGAGACTAATCTCCTACCTCAAGCTGGGATTGAAGAAGAGGTGGAGGTTTTTGAGGCCTCTCCCGATTGGGAGGAGGAGTATGAAACCCACTACAATGAGACCAATCAAGAACAACCCCCTCCATCCACCGACCCTCACCTTGGAGTGGTTAGGTGCACCCTCACTCAAGCCCAAGAACATGATTGGAGAAGAAACACCATCTTCCATACCTACATCCGGATAGGGGGCCATGCTAGGAAAGTCATCTTGGATAATGGGAGTAGTGTGAATGTGGTGTCCCCCGACACCGTCAAACTTCTAGGTCTTACCATTTCCCCACACCCAAAACCTTATCGGGTAGCTTGGATCGATGCCACATCCGTACCCGTTAGCACTCGTTGCCGTGTCCCCGTCACTTTTCAATCCTACCAGGGCCAAGTTTGGTGTGACATTCTACAAATGGAAGTAGGGAGCATCCTCCTAGGGTGACTATGAATCTATGATGTAGATGCCACCTTCCTTGGAAGGACGAACACTTGTATTTTCACTCATGAGGGGAAAAGGATCCAACTCAACCCTTCACCACCCCACTCCCTCCCCAAGAAGACACCTCCTTCCGTGGAGGGATCCCCTACCCCTCCCTCTATTCCGATCCCCACCCCATCAAGCCCTAGCCCTAGTTTGACCATTGGAACTACTAGGAGCATCCACCTCATCACTATGCAAGAACTCGAGGAAGAAGTCAACCAAGGAGGACAAGTGTGTGCCATTGTCATTTGTCTTGGGGAATCCACCCCAACTGACCCACACCCAATAGAAATCTAACAACTCCTTGAGGACTTCCATGATGTGTTCCCCGATGAGCTCCCAGATAAGCTGCCGCCCATGCGTGATGTGCAACATGCCATTGACTTTGTGCCCGGAGCTACCTTACCCAATCTCCCTCACTACCGCCTCAACCCCGCCGAGCATGCTGAACTTAGGAGGCAAATTGAGGAGCTCATCAAGAAGGGCTTCCTCCACGTTAGCAAGAGCCCTTGTGCCGTCCCAGCTTTTCTTACACCCAAAAGGACGGAACTTGGCGCATGTGTGTAGATAGTCGAGCCATCAACAAGATCACGGTCAAGTATAGGTTTCCCATCTCTCGGCTAGATGATATGCTAGACATGCTTGCTGGAGCCACCATCTTCTCTAAGATCGATCTCAAAAGTGGCTATCATCAAGTTCGCATTAGGCCCGGGGACGAGTGGAAGACCGCCTTCAAAATAAAGGATGGTCTCTATGAGTGGCTTGTCATGCCCCTTGGCCTTTCCAATGCACCAGGCACCTTCATGCGCCTCATGACCGAGGTCCTCCGGCCCTTCATTGGCATCTTCCTTGTCATCTACTTTGAAGACACTCTCATATATAGCCAGTCCAAAGAAGCCCACCTCGATCACCTCAAGCAAGTGTGCACCGTTCTTAGGAAGGAGAGCCTCTTTGCCAACCCCGGGAAGTGTTACTTCTTGACCAACCAACTAGCCTTCCTAGGATTTATTGTCTCAGCCCAAGGGGTGTCCATGGACCCCGAGAAGGTCCAAGCCATTCTTGAGTGGCCCGAGCCCAAGACCCTCTATGAGGCCCGAAGCTTTCACGGGCTAGCCACCTTCTATAGGAGATTCATCCGTGGGTTTAGCACTATCACCGCTCCTATCACGGATTACCTTAAGAAGGGCACCTTTGTATGGACTAGGGCGGCCTCCAAGTCATTCCTAGAACTCAAGGAAAAGATGACCCAAGCCCCGGTCCTTTGCCTACCCGACTTCTCTAAAGTCTTTGAGGTCACTTGTGATGCATCCGGGGTAGGGATTGGAGGCATTCTTAGCCAAGAGGGTCACCCAGTAGCCTATTTTAGTGAGAAACTTTGTGAGGCTAGGACTAGGTACTCCACATATGACAAAGAGCTTTATGTCGTGGTTCAATCCCTTCGGCATTGGAGGCACTATCTCCTACCCAAGGAGTTTGTGATCTTCTCGAACCACGAGGCATTGAAGTACCTCAACACTCAACAAAACTCAATGCCCGTCATGCCCGTTGGGTAGAATACATTCATGCCTATACCTTTGTCCTCAAGTACAAGATGGGTAGTGAGAATCGCGCCGCCGATGCGCTGAGTAGGCGGATAGCCTTACTTTCCACTATCCAGGTGGAAGTCACGGGGTTTGAAAGAATCAAGGGAGAATATCCAAATTGCCCCGACTTTGGGACTCACTACAGCACCCTCTCCACTCAACCATTCCGGGAACATGAGGGATTCATACTCCAAGAGGGGTATCTTTTCAAGGGAGCTAGACTATGCATACCTAGGACTTCACTTCGGGACTTCTTAATTTGGGAGTTAAATAGTGGTGGCTTAGCTGGTCACTTTGGGATCCAAAAGACCATAGAGCTACTTGAGAGGCAATTCCATTGGCCCAGTCTCAAGAAGGATGTGGCCAACATTGTGGGACAGTGTTGCATTTGTGCCTCGGCCAAGCAAGTGAGGCAAAATACTGGGCTTTACACACCCCTTCCCATCCCGGAACGACCTTGGGAGGACTTGAGCATGGATTTTATCCTTGGCCTACCTAGGACCTTGCGCAAACATTATTCCATCTTTGTCGTTGTTGACAGGTTCTCTAAGATGGCCCACTTTATCCCATGTTTCAAAACTTCAGATGCTTCTAGGGTCCCCCGTTTATTCTTTGATGAGGTGGTCCGACTCCATGGACTACCCAAGACCATTGTGTCTGATCGAGATGTGAAATTTACTAGTTACTTCTGGAAAACTCTCTGGCATCTAATGGGAACCCTCCTCAAATTCTCCACTGCTTATCACCCTCAAACCGATGGCCAAACTGAGGTCGTCAACCGAAGTCTTGGGAACTTGCTCCGTTGCCTTGCCGGGGACCACCCCGGGAATTGGGATCTTCTCTTACCTCAGGCCGAGTTTGCCTACAATGATTCCGTCAATAGGTCCATAGGCAAGAGTCCATTTGAGGTCGTGCATGGTTATAGGCCCAAAAAGCCTTCGGATCTCATTCCCCTCCCCCCACATGCTAGAGTGTCAGTCTCAGCTGAGTCCTTTGCACAGCATATCAAAGAGCTGCATGATGACATCCGCAAGCATATAGGGAAAAGCAATGAGGCTTACAAAAGGCAGGCCAATGCTCGACGACTCCACTACGAGTTCCAAGTGGGAGACTCGGTGATGGTGAGGAC
Source organism: Amorphophallus konjac (assembly GCA_022559845.1). Lineage (NCBI taxonomy): Eukaryota > Viridiplantae > Streptophyta > Magnoliopsida > Alismatales > Araceae > Amorphophallus > Amorphophallus konjac. The sequence continues at coordinate 214,259,131 of CM040121.1, forward strand.
GGAGCGGCTCCTTCCAGGGCCCGCCTCGAAGTTGAGGGCACGGGGTTCGGGACCCTTTCGAGTTCTAAGATGACTAGGTAGTAACGCTTATGAGCTGGATCTACCTGAGGGTTTTGGGGTACACCCTACCTTTAACGTGGCGGACCTAGTACCCTACAAGGACCCCGCGGTGGGACCCAGTGAGGAGCTTGAGCCTTTACCCGCCCTTGAGAGAGGCACCCATGGTGAGACTCTACCTACTAGCTTGAGAGGCCGACGTGAGCAGGTGGAAGCAATACTGGACGAGCAAAGTACCATTACCAGGAACAGGGTATACCAGCACTACCTGGTGAGGTGGAAGAACCGTTCCCTGACAGAGGATACTTGGGTAAGTCGGGAGGACCTGCAGCGCCTTGACCCGGACGTTTTGGAGCACTACCACAACCAGGCGGACCCATACTCAACGGGGTCGAGTTCTCCCCACCCCAGGGGATTTGATGAGGACATCTTGCGCCACTCTCTCTGGCTCGGGTCGCCTGCTCCAGTGTGAGGTGGATCAACTATGATTCTCACATGTTATCTCTATTGTTGGGTCTTATATCATGTCATTTTTTTCTTTAATTGAGTCATGCATGTATCCTCTTTCTTTATTTGAGTCAGTCCATTAGGGTATTGGGCCATTATGTTATCTAATTGGGCCAAACTAGTGGGCTAGGCCCATGGGCACCGATGGGATAGTGTTGGTCTTTTGTCTATTTGTCAAGGGCCTTTTGGTCATTGGAAAAAAGTGGGAGCCTATAAATAGGGCTCATCCCCCTCATTTGTAACACCTTTGATGAATTTGGAAAGAAGAATCCCCCTTGGCTATTTTCTCCCCTCTTATTTCTCTCTCTCTTTCTCTTTCTCTTTCTCTCTCCTCCTCTCTCACCACCCCACCTAGACTTCTCCACTCATCCTCCAACCATTCCACCTAGACTTCTCCACAACCTCCACTCATCCTCCAACCACCCCACCTAGACTTCTCCACTCATCCTCCAACCATCCCACTTAGACTTCTCCACCACCCCTCCCATCATTCTCCAACCACCCCACCTAGACTTCTCCACTCATCCTCCAACCACCCCACTTAGACTTCTCCCTCCCACCATCCTCCAACCATCCCACTTAGACTTCCCCACCCATCCTCCAACCACCCCACTTAGACTTATCCACCCCTCCCATCATCCTCCAACCACCCCACTTAGACTTCTCTACCCACCCTCCATCCCCCAACTATCCACTCTCCCTTCCCCAAGCAAATCTCCACCTTCTCAAGCCTGAAGCCACACCCCCCAATCTCCCACAGCCACCAGCCTTCATCCCATTGCCAAACCCTCACCCATTTCCACCTTCCATATCCCCTCCACAATCAGACCCAGCTCTGGGTCGCAGGTAGCAGATTACCTACAACTTGTAGAGGCCACTACGACATCATCGTGAAGATTTAGGAGGTGTGCCATATATCGGTGGAATCGTCGTCCTGTTAGCTTCGCAATGAGGGCAGCCCCGCCATCTTCTGATCTTGGAGCTGTCCGGAGGAGCCATTCTCGGCAACCTGTGTAGTTCCTCCCAGACTGCTGACCAGAGCCTTAGTGCAGAAGCTTCCCCGGCTACTCCCGTGCATATCCTAGAGCGAAACTTGGCTGAGACAATTGCCAGCAAGTCCTTCATCTCCTCCAGGAAGAAGGAGGTCGTTTCCCTCCGGAGCACCCATTTCCAGCCGACTTTGTCAGAGCGCGCAGACTGGTCCAGCCAGGCCCAGTTGGATAGACTCTCACTCTTCTGATCATCTTTCTCTTATAACCTCCGTTCATGGTACCGTTTGTTTTGCCTCGAATATGCCTTGACCACGGTCGTGTCGACGCCAACCTCACCTCGATCGGAGTCCGGGAGTGCCCGTAGCAGCTTCTGCAACAGCCATCCTTGACTGTGTTCCAAGCAGGGGCAGTTCGGACCAGGCCGGGACTCCGAGCTGTAGCGACCACCGCTGACCACCGAGCAGCACCGAGCTTCTACGGTCTGTTCTCTGGTCAATCCCAGTCGTCTCAGCACTGGTCCCATCTCCGGCAACCTCCATTCGAGCTCGTGGCGGCCTTGACTCTGACCCGCTGTCCTGCTATCCCTGACAGAGCCGCAGCAGCCTCCACCGTAGAGACGAAGGTACCGCATCCCGGGCTGACCTCCAGACGACCACCAGCGCTTGCGGCCCACTGCCACCAGATCCTTGGCCAACTCAGTAATGTCCTCGCCTTCCTGCAGCTCCGAGAGAAGCCCTCCATACCCCGGCTCTCAGCCCCATTCCATGCGGGTTAGATCGGGATAGATTCGAGCGTTGCGGTTCTTCCCCTCCCCTCGCTTGGCCGGCTGAAGGCCCCTCCCTGTGTGGAGGTAATTTTGGCTGTAAATTAACTTAACCCCCACCCTGAGAACCCCCCCTCCTGTGTAAGGTGTAGTGCTGTACCCAAATTATTTTTCAGGTCAAGCGCTATCGATGCAACGTGCGGGTGTGTGCCCACGCTACCCCGCTCGCGCTCATCTCCGGTCGGGATCGGTGTCTTCACACCGATCAGATGAGTGATTGGATATCCCTTGGCTGGTAGAATTATTTGCTTACCTAGTATTGCTTGTGAATGCCCGTCGGACGGAGAGACGAGAGCCCGGACTCGCACACCAATCTTAGTGTGCCCACCGCGGAACGAGAGTGAGAGCCACCCAAACCCACGCCCCGGCATGCCGGCCGCCCACGAAGTTGGGAATCCTAGACCCTTAGGGGTCAGCCTAAGCTAACCAAGTCCCTTAGAATATTTGGGTCCCACCTCGGACCCTCGCCATCATCCCTCGGTACCACCGAGAGATCGTATGTGCCCCGCGAGTAAGCCGCTAGTGTAAGTTTGTTGAATGTGCTTGTATGCTTGCGGGTCTAGGTCCTAGGCTCATTAAGTCATACTTCATCACCCCTGGGCTGTGCCACATCAGGCACAGCAAGAAGAGCGCCAGGAAGATGTCCACAGTGTTGATGAGGACAGTCACTCCCGGCACAAAGAAGAGCTGGGGGAAGAGCCACGGGCCCCCGCATTGGAAGAGCTTCGACAAGAGAACCAAGAGCTCAAGAACATGCTACAGTCTCTCTTGCACGAAAAGGAGGTTCCCACCCCGCCTCAGGCGGCACCGGCTAGAGTGGATCAGCAGCCTTCTCCCATTCCAGCAGCAGCCAATGCCTCTGTCACTGCTACAAGACTCCCACTGGCGGTGGACTTCGAAGTCCCACCGCATGAAGCCAATGCGCGGTCATCTGCTACTCCTACCGCAGAAATCCTCTTGGGGTAGAAGCAAATGATTGAACGCATTGTAGAGGTGGAGTTTGCTCAACATGGGGAGGGAGTGGCCACCGTTGATTTGTACAGTGTGCCTTATCCCCTCCACCATCAATTCAAGAAGCTTCCGCCTGACTGCCCGGAAGCTCCGAAGCTCTAGAAGTTCAACAGGCAGGGCTCTCCGCATGAACATCTGGCCTATTATATGACGGCCATGGATGAATTAGCCCTGGAAGAGGCATATTTGCTGTGGTATTTTGCCACGTCCTTGACTGGCACCGCCTTCCAGTGGTATTCAAGGTTAAAGCCCAACTCAGTATCTGATTGGGCTGATATGCAGAAGAAGTTCGTCGACCGCTTCCAAATGGTCGAACGCAAAATCTCCCTGGCAGAGCTCTGTGCTCTCCGTCAGAAGAAAGGTGAAACCGCGTTAGACTTCATCAAGCGATGGAGGGACGTCAGCATGCGCTGCGATAATCCTCCGACGCCTGAGGACACAATCACCATATGTCGCAGGGGTCTCTCGGCAGAAGTCAGCGAAAAGCTTCTGGGCTCAAACATCAGAAGCTTCGACTAGCTCAACACGGTGGTCGCGGAGATTGAGATGTTCTTCGCTGATCATCCTACACAAGCCTCTACAAAAAGCAAATCCTCCAAAGACCATCTGGCTAGCGGCAAGGAGGTAAATTCCATCGACTTCTCCCCGACAAATGGAGATAAAGGGGAAGCAAAGTCTAAAGGCAAGGGTAGAAAGCCTGATGACAAGGCGAGTGCATCTCTCTTAGCGGAGCGCACGAAGATGCCTTATTCCTTCAAGAAAGAGCACACTAAAATGCTCTTTGATCTCTGTATGAAAGAGCTACTCATCACCCTGTCGGATCCGCGGTAGCCCGCGGAGGTGGATAAAACGGATGATCCTACCTATTGTGTATATCACCGAAGGTTGGGTCATACTATCGGGGACTGCTATGTCTTCAAGAATATAGCAGAAGAGCTCATTCAAAAGGGCCTGGTAAATATGTTGGGTCATGTAGTTGACCCACCGTAGCCGCATGCTTGGGGTTGATCGAATCGGTCGGCTAATGTGGTCCATATGGTGGTGATGGCTTCACGCTCCAATGCCTCCGAAGCCGGGCCCTCGAATCAACAGCCCAACGATGGTCCCAGGGCCACTCCTCCCTCACTCCCTGAGTGTTTAGCATTGCGAAGGACTATTCATAAACTTCGAGGAGAAATCCGGCAATTACAACTAGAACAGAGGCACCTGCTGCAGTTCCTGGAGAGCATTGATCAATAGCTATCTACTTTCCCCTTTGGCCCATTTGCTAGGGGGTTAGGTCCGGCCCACATACGGGAGGCGGGTGTATCACCAACTGGCCGGACTCCGCTCAGGGGCTGGCTCTCTGAAGAGTCCTCAGATTCATCCGAAGACGAGGAGGACTCACCGGAAGGCGAGGGGGCTCCACTTCAAGTCGAGCTGCCAGAGAAGTTATATTCATTCCCTTGCGAGAAGACTCCAAACATCTTCTTCACATGCCAACGGGCGGGATTGATAAGCCCGTCACCCATGGAGCAGACACCAGGTGCTACTTTTCATCAGGGCTATTGCCCATATCATGAAGTTGTTGGGCATATCATCCACAACTATGAGCCGTTCAAGGACATTGCTGAAGACTTAATCGGGCGAGGGAAGGTCAATATGGGTGAATTCCTGGTTGATCCACCACAGCCGCATGTGTAGGAGAGTCTTCACTTCTCCGTCAATGTCATTCACGTTGCAACAGCCTTCCAGTTCTCCAAGCTGCAGGAAGAAGGAATCAGTTCCCAGGGAGACAGTTCCCAGCCTCCCAAATCCACACTATGGTATCTGGGGTGGTGACCCTCTCATCAGTGTTCTTTTCCTAAGGAAGACACTGAGAGAGGGGTTGTCACTACTCAGGGGAACTCCATGACAAGGTTGCGTCTTGTAGAGGCCACCAGGGAGACTCTCCAACAGGTTCGGTGAGAAATTGAGGCTTTCTCCCGATTAGCCCGACCAAGTGAGCCAGCGAAAAATGATGAATTCCCATTACTCACTAAAGGCAAGGCTGCCTATGAAAAGCCTAAGGTCCAGAACCCAGGAAGCCAAGCCGCGGGAGAGAGTTCCAAGGTCCGTCCCAGGTCGAGTCAGTCTGGCATCGTCATAAGAGAGAACTTTTGGCCAAACAACAAAGGCAAAGCCAAGGCATCAGAGCCTTCAGCCAAAGCTCCTGCCAAGTCAACAAGGCCATTAGTCGTGGAGAGGACTCAACCTCTTGATCCCGCGAAGGCCCCAGTTAAGGCCTCTGCCGGCCCAGCGAGGCCGCCAATTTTAGAAAAGCCTCAGCAGCTCAAGCAAGCCAACCCACCAGCCCAAGCAAAGTTGGTGGAACTACAAAGCCCCCAAAGGCCCCACTGTGGACTGGCAGAGTTCCAGGAGTTGCCTCCTGAAATAATTGCTCAGGCAATCAATGCCACCTCCCAGGCTCAGCCGGAGGAGGCCATTTGGACCAAGGTTGTCCTCAGAAAAAGCCGCGACAGTAAAACTCCTAAGGAGCCAACTCAGAGCAAAAAGCAAAATTCTGGGGGCAAGCAAGTCCCACCTCCGAAACAAACTCCTCTCTCTTCTCAAGAGGCGGCACGCCAAAAGAAGCAAGAGAGGAACCGTAGGAAGAATTTAAAGAGAAGGTTGAAGAAGCAAGCTGAGCAAGCAGCTGCTATGGAGGCCCCTAAGGAGCCAACTCCTCTACAAAGACTTCAAAAGCTCATAAATGAGCTAGAGGAGTATATTCCCCCTCGTCCCACCAGGATCGTCACTCTGGACGAATATATTCCTTGGGACAAGCATGGGCGGAAAGCCCGGCTCCTTCAGTGGCTCCAGGAAATAGCCCACCGTCTTGAAGAAGGTGAAGACTTTCCAATCCCGGAAGAGCTTTCCTTTTTCTACAAAGATGAGGAGCTCACTGTTGAGATGCTCGAGGAACTGCTGCAAGAGCTCTCCTACAACATGGTGGCGATTTCGCTGCCTGACAACATTTACTGTCCCATGGCTGATAGCACTGGAGGCAAGGCTCCTATGGAAACGTATCAGCGTCGCTCGGCAAGAAATGGCCGAGGAAGTGGCTGAGGTCGTGGCTGAGGACGTGGACATGTAGGTCCCCTAGCCCTCGATCGGGTCATAATATTCAGAGGAGAGAAGCCGGGTCCTGTCCCAGAAACTCAAGTTCGGGGAATCCATTTCATCCTCAGCCCCTCAGAGGGTCCAAGCCCCGTCTCAGCTGCTAAGCCAGGTGGTATCCCTTTTACAATCACATCCTCTGATGAAGAAGAGGAGCCAGCCAAGTCACCAAAGTGCGAGAAGGCATCAGAGCAAGCCGGCCCCTCCAACAGGGACGAGCCCGCAAGCCAGGCCGGAATGAAGACCAGCATGATGAGCCTTTGCCACCTCCGGAGGAGTCTTTGGCTCCGCTATTCCAAGAAGATGCGGAAGGCCAGCATGAGGAGCAGCACCCTTCTAAGCAGGAGAAGCCTCGCCAGGCGCCGAAGACCCTGGCGGAGATCATCCCGCCATTTGACAAGACCCGTGCTCGGGCGGACCGCAAGATCATTCATTATAATGAAGCGGTTCCTAACCAATGTCACTATTTGGGAAGCCATTGCCTGGAGCAAAGACCTCAGGGAGGCTCTTGTCAAGATACTTCAAGACCCGGAGGCATATGAAGCCCATGTGACAGAGTTGCAAGCCCAGGCATATGAGGCACTCATAGCCAACATCTCCTTCACGGACAAAGACATGTTGTTGTCCTCTCCATGCCACAATCGCCCCTTATATATGAGGGGGACGATCAATGGGCACGACATGAATCACATCCTGGTTGATGCCGGAGCAGCCGTCAATATCATGCCTTTGAAGACTTTCACGTCTCTATACTTGGCACCTTATCTACAGAAGGTGACCGCAGTCAAGATCTTGGGATTCAACCAGGGTTCCGAGGAAGCGCTTGGTCGAGTTGAAGTAAAGCTTGCCTTGGGCGATTTTATCACCCAAGCGACATTCTATATTATCAACTCCTACACATCTTACACGATACTGCTTGGAAGACCCTGGCTTCATGAGAATTGGGTTATTCCTTCAACTTTGCACCAGTGCATTAAATATGCCAAGGAAGGGGAGCAACATACGGTCTTCGCAGATCAGGCCCCGTTCCACCCCAATGAGTGCCATCTAGCCGATGCTTCACTATATTTTGGGAAGCCCACTCTAGCAATCCCCGAGCCTTTAAAAGACAAGGGGAAGCAAAAGGTGAACCATGAAGTCGAGGAAGGGCAGCTCTTCACGGTTAACGAAGACATGGTAAAGCTGCACACCCTAAGCCTCAGTGTCGCCCCCAAGCCGACTCAACCAGAAAGGCGGAGTGTTGACTTTGAAGCCAACCTCATCAGCCAGGTCATTGACGGGAGTATCTCCTTACCGCCGAAGTGCCTCCAACTCTCGTCCCAACGGGAAGAGTATGAGGTGGAGCAGTTGAAGACCTTCATAGTCTCCTATCAACGGAGAAGGAGACGTAACAAGGGCAAGGGGGACAAGCCGATCATCTTTTACAAAGGTGATTTAGTCCCACCGTGCCCTCCTGTAGATGACTTCGGCTGGGATACTCCCACCGATATGGCGCCAGAGCCAGTTCAGGAGTTGGATGATATGCCCAACTACATCAAAGAAATGTGTAAAAAGCAGCACATCCCGCATGCTTTGGACCCCGCGCGAGCGGCATATTTCCATCAGCTGTGGAACCCTCCACAGGTCCATGGACAATCTCCTTTCTCCTGCAAAAATACAAGGGGACTTGGCTATGATCAGGAAATGGACTTCGAGGTCCATTATGCAGTTAATGCCATAGGGCTACTATCTCCCCCTCACAGGCAAATTGAAGTTGAGCCCGGGATCGGTAACTCTGTAAGGGAGTCCGGTGAGGCATCAATGTCACCCGCAACACAAGTCAATAGTGACAACCCCTCAGAGGGAGGAGCAGCCCAACCTGCTGACCATCGGCAAGACAAAGCTCTTCGACTTCAAGCCATGAGCAAGAGTGCTTCGAAGAATTTGATGTCTATGAAGCCAACATTGATGATGAGGGAGACTTCATCGACCTCCAACCAGCTCCACCAGAGGTTGAAGATGGTGGTCAGGCAACTGTGGATGAGTTGATTGAGATCAATCTCGGAGGCAAAAGTGACCATCGTCCCACTTTCATAAGTGCTCTCCTCAACGAGAAAGAAAGGCAGTTGTATCGGGAGCTCTTAGAAGAGTTCATGGATTGTTTCGCCTGGACTTACAAAGAAATGCCCGGGCTCGACCCTTCTGTGGCTGAACACGAGCTGGCAATACTTTCAACAGTCAAGCCAGTCAAGCAAGCTCAAAGGCGTATGCGCCACGAGCTGGAGCTGAAGGTCAATGCTAAGGTTGACAAAATGCTCAACGTGGACTTCATAGAGCCTTGTATGTACCCTGTGTGGCTCGCCAACATAGTCCATGTCAAGAAGAAGAACGGCCAAGTTTGAGTCTTCATCGACTTCAGGGATTTGAACAAAGTATGCCCGAAGGACAACTTCCATGTCCCAATCACTGAAACAATGGTTGATATGACCACTGGTCACGAAGCCTTGTCTTTCATGGATGGGTCGTCGGGCTATAATCAAATCCGCATGGCCGTCAAAGACAAAGACAGTCACGTCCCGAGCACGGAAGCTTACCCGTGGCGCGACAATCCTTTATATAGAACCAAAGCGATCTAGCTAATTAGTGGAGATCTTCCTTAGACAATTTAAAGAGTGCGCAAATGACTAAGCAAATTACTAAGCCTAGATTTGAAAATAACATAAATAGTTCGAGCTATCGATTATTACAACTAACCAAAATGTCAAATTCATAGGATCAACTACTAGTCCTCACTCCTTTATTAGTTTTGATCAAAGGAAATACAAATGACATAACTAGACAACAACTGACATACGTAGGGATTACAATTTAACACAAAATAGTGGAATTACAATAACACAATTAACATACAACTCCAATCCTACACTCATCACTCAGACTCATCCCCTTCCGTGTTCTGGCCGATATCCAAACTACCTGAAAAGGTTAGAAAACAACTAGATGAGCGAATCGCTCAGTAGGAATTACATCTCAAGATTTAACATGCTTTAAGTGAATTACAAATTCATTTAATGTAGGTAATCTATGCATGCAGACAGATAGATATCAAGGAATCGTAAGATCGACAAGAGTAGAAAGTGAGAGCGTATAGATTTCGCATTTTCAAGTAGCAGTAGCAAGTGATAGCAAATGATATCAAGCAAGTGATAACTGAGGAGTAATAACTGGAATAACAACATGTCAATCAAGCAATAGTAAGCAAAGTAATTTCAAGCATGTATAACTGGAATTGGCTATTTATCAATTCATTCAAGTAAACACTTTTACCCTTCTGCGGGTCTCAAGTCAATCAATCAAGTAATATCACGAGAATGAGTGGAATGCCTTAAGTCTAGCAAGTAAGTACTCCGGTGCAATACCAAACACCGTGGTCAATAAACTCCCATGGGCACAAGTACCTTCGGGTGCTCCTCCCAGGACCAGACCGGGCCCTATATGCACAGTATTGGTCATGTTTGTCGACATCCACTCTCATTTATAGCCAATACGGAATTTCAAGGGTTGACCAGTAGGAGATATAAGGTAGATTTTGTGGAATGGAAGCCAAGAACTCACATTATGTAGGAAAATCAATGTAAATCATGCGACAGGTTAAAGGGTAAAATCAATGCAAAGTATGAGACCGGTTAAAATCAGAAATTGTATTAGACCAAATTGGCGCCCCGGGGTTAAGCAGGTTTACAGGTTGGTGATTTGGTGTAATTTTCTGAAATTCATTTTTTTTTGACGATGCCATTAGGCGTCTTAAATTCTGAAATTGGCACCCTGGTCAGGGGCGTCATTTTAGATGGGGGTTACTATTTCTCAATATAAAAATTGTAAGATTTTCATGATTTAGTTCAATAGTTATGGATTTTGAATAGGTTAAATAATTAATATGGAGATTTATTACTTGCTTAACTTTGGTAACTGACACATTCTAATAGGTCGTTAGAACACTTAAAATGGATAGTAATATGTTCTTGATGTGTCCCCTGTGGTTCTGGAGTTTTGATGATGACAGATATTATGCCTCATTATGTTTACATCCTTGATGATATAATCCTGTTGCATTATGAGAAACTGTCAGAACAGGTTTAAGGATGACTCACAGGTCATAAAGTTAACCCAAGTCAAAGTCAAATCATGACAGGTAAGGTTAATGCTCAGATCAGGTAATGCTCTGTTAGTTCTCCTGCATACATTCAGTTCATATCTGCTATATGCATTCACTTCATCGGTCCATGTTCATTGTGCTTGAAAGTCTGTACATTCTCCGATGTTTCATTGCATCAGTCATACAGTCTGCACTCTTCATTCATGCCATAGTCTATACATTGCCTTGCCTCTCCATGCATATGCAAGTCTATACATCAGTCAGCATAGTCTGGACAGAAGTAGGTCGACCCCCTTTCCAGATGGGTCGACCCCCCAGATTCGCAAGTCTGTACATTGCCCTCATGCATACACAAGCATCATGTTTGCATTTAAGTCTGTACAGCACACACACACCCAAGTCTACACATCATTATTGTATGCATGCTTAGTCCATACACGTGTTGACAGCAAGTATATACATTGTCACCTGCATGCATTACTTCAAGTCTATACAGCCTGCCTTCATGGTATTGCAAGTCTATACATTGTGCGTGGTTCAAAACAAGTCTGCACAGTGTCTGTCGCATGTCACTCATTCAGAGTCTATACATCAGTCAGCACTGCCTGTTGCATTGTTCATCAAGTCTAGACATTGTGCATTCCTTCATATCAAGTCTAGACATTGCATGCCACAAGTCTGCACATCCTGTTTGCACTAAGTCTGTACAATGTCTGTGCTTTCACGTGTCTGGTTGCATGAGTCATTGGAGTCTATACATCGCTTGGCGCTCACCAAGTCTGTACATCACCTAGTCGTGTGAACATTGCACTGCAAGTCTATACATCGGCCTGGGGCTTGCCAAGTCTGTACATCGCATTTGACGAAGGCATTGGAAGTCTATACATTGATTCACTGTTCATGCATTCATCGAACAAGTCTATACATTCATGGCATATGTGCAACGTTTGTTCTGCAAGTCTATACATTGATTCACTGTTCATGCCTTCACTCAAAGTCTGTACAGCCATTCCTTGAGATCAAGTCCATACATTGCACTGTAGCTTGCTTAGGTGAAGTCTGTACATCCACCGCTGAACCTTCCAAGTCTATACACTGTCCTGTTGCTTTCAAGCCATTCATCAAGTCTATACATTCCCAGTCTTTACCTACGTTCAGAACCCCAAGTCTATACATTGGTAAAGTCTGCACATTATGCTTTGAAGCTGCATCAGGTCTAGACATTGTCCTGTAGCTAGCACGAAGCCAAGTCTATACATTGTCTCGTTCACATGCTTCAAAGTCTATACATCGTGGGCTTCGAGTCATCAAAGTCTATACATCGGTGCACTATTCATGCATCGGTCAAGTCTATACACTGGCTATGGCTTGTTCATGCATCTTACCCACGCAAGTCTGTACATTGAGGTCGCTTGAAGGGCTTCAAGTCTACACACTCTCACATTGTACACACTTACTTAACTGCTGCTTCTAAAGTCTACACATTCGATTGCTTCATGCTTTACACAGAAGTATACACATTCCACTCTGTTATGTTAATGCATCATTTTGCAAGTCTGTACACTGAGGTCGCTTGAAGGGCTTCAAGTCTACACACTCTCACATTGTACACACTTGCTTAATTGCTGCTTCTAAAGTCTATACACGCTTTGTTAAAAGCCTTAACCAAGTCTATACATCCATCTGATACTCTCTTATGACTGTGTCATAGGTATACACTTCGATAAGAAAGATGGTTGGGCACGTGATCCGAGGTTGGCACCTGGCACGTGATTCGAGTACAAGAGGGCACAAGCCCTACACACGCCCTAGCTGCGGCTGGTATAAATATAGAGCTTCTTCCACATGAAGAAGACTGATCAAGATCAAGGAAGAGTGATCGAAGTAGAGGCAGAGAGCAGAAAAAGGCAGAAGAAGAAAAAGGAGAGAGCAGCAGCAGAGAGGCTGAAAGCAGAAGAAGAAAAAGAAAAAGAAATTGAGATCGAGAGTGAAGAAGAAGAAGAATAGTGTGAGCCTGATACTGAGAAGAAGAAGAGAGAGAGAGAGTTCGTGGAGAAGAAGAAAGAAGCCTTCATTAAAGATTCGTTTGTCTGGCATTGGATCAAATCCAAACCAGTTTTGCTCCTGCGAGAGCTACTTAGTGTGTCTCATTTCCAGCTTTACGTTTGCTGTGTTTTTCTTTTGTGTTTGCTTTTTATTTTGTTCTTTCCATCTATTCACCTTGTTCTTCCGATTCCCTTGTTTGGGATCGGGGTTCCTCCTGTGGTCTCAGGAGAAGGGAGACTTGTTCTCCGGTTTTGCTAGTGACTGGGTAGTCTCCAGTGGTTCCCTCTGGTGTAGAGGAAGAGAGGTCCATGACCTCTGGTTTGCAAGTGGCTGGGAGTCACTTGTGGGTTTCCCTCCGGGTTGGAGGAAGGGAGATTCGTCTCTGGTTCTGGTCTTGTGGGTTGCAAGTCCAGGTGGGTTCCCTCCTGGGTGGAGGAAGAGAGACCTTGGTCTCTGGTTGCTAGTGACGGGCAGTCACTAGCGGTTGCCCTCTGGTTAGGAGGAAGAGGGGAGGTTGTTCCCCTGGTCAAGCTGTTTGGCAGCACCTGTTGCAGACTGAGTCTGCGGTTCTAGCGTTAGCTAGTGGAAGCCTCACTCCGGTTTGGAGTGAGGGGTGGACGTAGGTCTGTGGACCGAACCACCTAAAAATTATCTATGCCGTGGTTTGCAGTGTGCGTTTGCTCCTTGTCTTCTACCTCTTTCATAGGTTGTATGAACATTCTTGTTTCTACCTACAGTGACCTTGAGCATTACATATTTTGCTAAGTGAATCTGGTGTGCATAGTTCTATCTTCGACATTAGTCTTGATCAGGTTCCACTAGTTTAGTTAGCAGTTCATCTGGTCGATCAAATGTTTAATTGAGCTCTATAGTTCTTATTTCGCAATTGTATCTAGCAGCAGGCTTATTGTTTTTAAGTGGGGCAATATTTTTGAAGGGTATACATTCACCCCCCCTCTGTATCCTTCGCACCGTCCCAACAGTTCTAACATAAATAACATGTTTCTAACATGTTGGCTAACTAGTAATATATTATAATGTATTCTAACAGGTTGCAAGTGGTCTAACTAGTGATATGTTCTAACATTTTCTAACATATAGGTTGGCTAACTAAACAGGTTGTTAGCCGGGTCGCTAACATGGTCAAACAGGTTACAGGTTAATATGTTCTAACATATTCTAACAGTTTAACAGGTTGGCTAATTAGTAATATATTCTAACATTTTCTAACATATTTCAGGTTGGTATATATTCTAATATATACCAAGGCAGCAGGTCCGTGCATGTTACATTCTAACATTTTCTAACAGGTTGCAGGTTGGTAACTAGTCTAACAGGTTGGTATATATTCTAACACTTTTCTAATTATTAAGAGTTACAGGTTGGCTGACTATTAATAACATTTTCTAACATGTTCTGATTGGTATATATTCTAATATATACCAAGGCAGCAGGTCCGCCCTGGGGTTAAATTGATTTTTATTGCTTTCAAAAATTAATTTAATAAAAATAAAAATTATTTCATACAAAAAAATAATTTTTCAGTATTATAATATCTGAAATATAGAAATATACTTTTAAGTTAACTTAGAATATTTTAATATGATGCTATACACATAACATGGCTAAACAAGTTTAATTAAGATGGCTGAACATTAAATTTGTTCTCTAAACAGTGAATAGTCTTTGACAGGTTTAAGATGTTTAAACAGTGAATGTAAATGTTGATAGATATGACATTAACAAGTTTAATACATGTCTACACAATAGAAATGACTCAAAGTCAACTTTTGTAGCGTATTATTTGATTCAATTGTAATGTTGTGTTAAACAAGTTTATGGTAGCGTCTGTTATAACAGACGTGAGCTCTTGTTTGCATAACAGATGTGAGCTCCTATTTTATAAGAGACGTGCCTCAAATATACTTCTAAACCTGCCTTGGATCAGACATGTCTGCCTAAAACACTTAATATGAAGATTTACTTCGATTAACTTTGGTAACTAACATGTTCTCACAGGTTGGCTACAGAGATGATTGATTATGGATTACAAAAGCATGATAGATCTCAAGAATAAAACGTGCTATATAGACAATAATATCTCATGGAGATGAGCCTAATTACCTAGATTACTTGGCTGATTAGCTATTGGTTTAGTTAAAAGATGAGAACACCTACCTCTCTGAGACGACAGCTAGGTATAGGTGGAAGAAAAAGGGCAGCTTTCTTCTGCAACGTCAGAGGAGGCTCCCCCTTCTCTGCAGCAAGTCTTCGGAAGAATGAAGGGAGTCTCAGTATAGGGAGTATTATAGTGTTTTGGGATAGTCAGGAGGGGGACAAGATCCTGCATAATTCGCATCTCAGTGCGATGCCAGCTCAAACGTGCTGTTCATGTCTGAGAAGGATAGATGCCAACACAGGTTTGTCTGGAAAAATCACAAGCCTGGAGGGGGGTCGTGTAAGCTAAATTATAGGGGCGCACCATCATATGTTAACAATGATTATAACGCTTAGAAATTTTTTATCTAATTAACTATGTTAATAAAATAGTAAATTACATATTTTTTATGATCCCTAGATTTTTTTGATATTTATCAAAATTTTATTTTATTAAAATATGCCAGAATAAAATTCAACCCGAAACTCCGTATCTAACTTTAAAGATTTTTATCTTTAAAAATTGATGGAATCAATTTATGAAATTTCCTGGCTAGGATCCTTATATTTTTCTCTTATTTTTCATAAAATTTATTTCTTAAAATTTTCTTTAAATAAAACGGACACTATTCATGTACCTAAGGTTGGTGCAAAGCCTGTTCAAGCGTAGGTATAGGTCAATATGGTTGGTGCAGGTTTCTGTCAAGATTACACACACACTAAGTCTATACATCTTTCACTTCAAAGTCTGTACATCGCATGCCTGAGCATCCCTCTTCAATGTGCATACTTTCATATATGCATTTGTGCATCATTATAGAAAGTCTGTACATCGCCTTGTAGCATGCACGCATTCAAAGTCTATACACTCATTGCCATTGCATGCATTCAAAGTCTGTACACTCTTCTCGCAAGTCTGTACATCGTCCTGTTGCATGCACACTAAGTCTATACATCCATCAGCTCAAAGTCTGTACATCGTCCTGTTGCATGCATACTAAGTCTATACATCCATCAGCTCAAAGTCTGTACATCGTCCTGTCGCATGCACACTAAGTCTATACATCCATCAGCTCAAAGTCTATACACTCTCGGACCAAGTCTGTACAGCCCATGTGCTCCATGCATTCAAAGTCTATACATTTCTATCTTTACCTACGTTCACAGGTTTAGCAAACACACAAGTCTATACATCCATCAGCTCAAAGTCTATACACTCTCCGACCATGTCTGTACAGCGCGTGTGCTCCATGCATTCAAAGTCTATACATTCCTATCCTTACCTACATTCACTGGTTTAGCAAACACACAAGTCTATACATTGGTTGCATAGCTTGCCATGCATAGCCGGTGCATTCCTCATTTGCTACAAACTCAAAGTATGTACATCGTCTGCTAGCACATACGCAGAGTCTGTACATTGTCCATTTGCTGCAACTCAAAGTCTATACATTGGCTGGTTGGTGCAACTCAAAGTCTATACATTGGCTGGTTGCTGCAACACAAAGTCTGCACATTCTCCGTTGATAAGTCGGTACATCATTACTCAAAGTCTGTACATTATTGTCACAAGCACATTAAGTCCATACATTTGTTCATGGCATGTCTGAGCATCAATTTTCAATGTACATACCTTACTATCTGCATTTGTGCAATCCTTATTGCTTGTTATTGTGTTCGTGCATCAATTTACTAAGTCTGTACATTGTGTTGCATATAGGTTTCTGCCTCGGTGCAAGTTTTGCTAGCCCATAGCGTATAATTATTTGGCACAAAAGGTAAATGGTGGATGCTGGGATTTGAACCCTGGTCACTAGGTTAAAAGGCACATCACTTAACCAACTACACTAAGAAGTGACTTGTTAAGTGAATAATCTTTACATATGATAACTCCGTGTTCCAACTTCTTACTTAAGCTTCCTCTAGAGTTTATCTAATATATTTTTTTTATTTGGAAAATATTATTAATAAAAAATTTTTATCATTTTTTTTATACGGGGTGCTACACCCTCCCCCACTTAAAAAAATTTGGTCCCCCAAATTCAATTGCATATATGGAGACAAGGCGGGTGAGAATTACTTACGGACTAGAATAATTCTGGAAATCTCCTTCTCATAGACTCCTCGGTTTCCCATGTAGCTTCTTGTTCTAAGCATCGATTCCATTGAATTTTAACCATAGGGATCGTCTTGTTCCTTAGAACTCGGATTTCTTGATCGAGGATCTTTACTGGCCTATGCTCATAGGTAAGGTCCTTCTGTATCACCAAGTCAGTGTGATCGATGACATGGAGAGGATCGTGCACATACTTCTTCAGCATAGAAATATGGAATACATTGTGCACTTCCGAGAGTTGAGGAGGTAAGGCAATGCGGTAAGCCACCTCGCCCACTCTTTCCAATACTTCAAATGGACCGATAAACCTTGGTGTAAGCTTGCCCTTAACACCGAATCTTCTAATACCTCGGCCGAGAGATACCTTGAGAAATACATGGTCACCCACTTGAAATTCCAAATCTCTCCTTCTGTTATCAGCATAAGATTTTTGCCTGCACTGAGCTACCTTGAGTCTCTCTCTGATAAGGTGTATCTTTTCAGTTGAATCTCTAACCATATCTGGGCCTAGAAGTAGTCTTTCACCGACTTCATCCCAGCATATTGGAGATCGACAACTCCTGCCATAAAGTGCCTCGAATCCTTTCAGAGAATTCAGTGGCATCTTCCAGCAATTGAGCACGCCGAACCATTTCCGAATAGACTTGGATGTCCATTGGCGCAAGTTGTGTAATATATTGGGGCCGTAGCCCGTTGAGGAATCTCCTTGCTTTCATCTTTTCCATACACACCAAGTGGGGTGCATAACAGGAAAGTCTTGAGAATTGGGCCTCATATTTAGCCACCTTCAGGCTCCGTTGCTTTAACGCGGAAAATTCCATGGCCTTCTTCTCTTGAACACGGTCAGAAAAATACTTGCTGTTGTAGTGTTCAACAAACTCCGCCCAGGTGACATGGTTGTCGGGCAGTGTTGCTTCTACGGATTCCCACCAGCATCGAGCATCCCGTTCCAGTTGGAACGTAGCCAATAGAACCTTCTATGTATCCGTGCATTGCATTACACGGAAGATCCTCTCAATTTCCTTCAGCCAATTCTTGACATCATCGGGGTCCACCGAACCCGTGAATGTTGGTGGGTTCATGTTACGAAAATCCCGGTGAAGGTCACCAGCTCCACGGTGAGCGCCGCCTTGTGCCACTTGCTGTAGCGCCTGCGTAAGTCCTTGCACAGTGCACTGTATCTCGCGCCATTATGCTCTTTCAGCGGCCATAATCCTACAAAAGAATTCATGCGTAATAAATATTGGGTTTTATTATTATGGGGTCAATTGTCATGGTTAAACTTAACCCTTGGCTTTACCCATCTCACCAGGTAAGATCTAAACCTATCCATAGACAATTCTATTAGACATTTCTATCTTTAGACTCGGGTTTTTACCTAGGAAATTGAAATCCTAGGCACTGATACCAAGAAAGCTGTCACGTCCCGAGCACGGAAGCTTACCCGTGGCGCGACAGTCCTTTATATAGAACCAAAGCGATCTAGCTAATTAGTGGAGATCTTCCTTAGACAATTTAAAGAGTGCGCAAATGACTAAGCAAATTACTAAGCCTAGATTTGAAAATAACATAAATAGTTTGAGCTATCGATTATTACAACTAACCAAAATGTCAAATTCATAGGATCAACTACTAGTCCTCACTCCTTTATTAGTTTTGATCAAAGGAAATATAAATGACATAACTGGACAACAACTGACATACGTTGGGATTACAATTTAACACAAAATAGTGGAATTACAATAACATAATTAACATACAACTCCAATCCTACACTCATCACTCAGACTCATCCCCTTCCGTGTTCTGGCCGATATCCAAACTACCTGAAAAGGTTAGAAAATAACTAGATGAGCGAATCGCTCAGTAGGAATTACATCTCAAGATTTAACATGCTTTAAGTGAATTACAAGTTCATTTAATGTAGGTAATCTATGCATGCAGACAGATAGATATCAAGGAATCGTAAGATCGACAAGAGTAGAAAGTGAGAGCATATAGATTTCGCATTTTCAAGCAGCAGTAGCAAGTGATAGCAAATGATATCAAGCAAGTGATAACTGAGGAGTAATAACTGGAATAATAACATGTCAATCAAGCAATAGTAAGCAAAGTAATTTCAAGCATGTATAACTGGAATTGGCTATTTATCAATTCATTCAAGTAAACACTTTTACCCTTCTGCGGGTCTCAAGTCAATCAATCAAGTAATATCACGAGAATGAGTGGAATGCCTTAAGTCTAACAAGCAAGTACTCCGGTGCAATACCAAATACCGTGGTCAATAAACTCCCATGGGCACAAGTACCTTCGGGTGCTCCTCCCAGGACCAGACCGGGCCCTATATGCACAGTATTGGTCATGTTTGTCGACATCCACTCTCATTTATAGCCAATACGGAATTTTAAGGGTTGACCAGTAGGAGATATAAGGTAGATTTTGTGGAATGGAAGCCAAGAACTCACATTATGTAGGAAAATCAATGTAAATCATGTGACAGGTTAAAGGGTAAAATCAATGCAAAGTATGAGGCCGGTTAAAATCAGAAATTGTATTAGACCAAATTGGCGCCCTGGGTTAAGCAGGTTTACAGGTGGGTGATTTGGTGTAATTTTTTGAAATTTTATTTTTTTCTGACGATGCCATTAGGCATCTTAAATTCTAAAATTGGCACCCTGGTCAGAGGCGTCATTTTAGATGGGGGTTACTATTTCTCAGTATAAAAATTGTAAGATTTTCATGATTTAGTTCAATAGTTATGGATTTTTAATAGGTTAAACAATTAATATAGAGATTTATTACTTGCTTAACTTTGGTAACTGACACATTCTAATAGGTCGTTAGAACACTTAAAATGGATAGCAATATGTTCTAACATAAATAACATGTTTCTAACATGTTGGCTAACTAGTAATATATTATAATGTATTCTAACAGGTTGCAAGTGGTCTAACTAGTGATATGTTCTAACATTTTCTAACATATAGGTTGGCTAACTAAACAGGTTGTTAGCCGGGTCGCTAACATGGTCAAACAGGTTACAGGTTAATATGTTCTAACATATTCTAACAGTTTAACAGGTTGGCTAATTAGTAATATATTCTAACATTTTCTAACATATTTCAGGTTGGTATATATTCTAATATATACCAAGGCAGCAGGTCCGTGCATGTTACATTTTAACATTTTCTAACAGGTTGCAGGTTGGTAACTAGTCTAATAGGTTGGTATATATTCTAACACTTTTCTAATTATTAAGAGTTACATGTTGGCTAACTATTAATAACATTTTCTAACATATTCTGATTGGTATATATTCTAATATATACCAAGGCAGCAGGTCCGCCCTGGGGTTAAATTAATTTTTTATTGCTTTCAGAAATTAATTTACTAAAAATAAAAATTATTTCACACAAAAAAATAATTTTTCAGTATTATAATATCTGAAATATAGAAATATACTTTTAAGTTAACTTAGAATATTTTAATATGATGCTATACACATAACATGGCTAAACAAGTTTAATTAAGATGGCTAAACATTAAATTTATTGTCTAAACAGTGAATAGTCTTTGACAGGTTTAAGATGTTTAAACAGTGAATGCAAATGTTGATAGATATGACATTAACAAGTTTAATACATGTCTACACAATAGAAATGACTCAAAGTCAACTTTTGTAGCGTATTATTTGATTCAATTGTAATGTTGTGTTAAACAAGTTTATGGTAGCGTCTGTTATAACAGACGTGAGCTCTTGTTTGCATAACAGATGTGAGCTCCTATTTTATAAGAGATGTGCCTCAAATATACTTCTAAACCTGCCTTGGATCAGACATGTCTGCCTAAAACACTTAATATGAAGATTTACTTCGATTAACTTTGGTAACTAACATGTTCTCACAGGTTGGCTACAGAGATGATTGATTATGGATTACAAAAGCATGATAGATCTCAAGAATAAAACGTGCTATATAGACAATAATATCTCATGGAGATGAGCCTAATTACCTAGATTGCTTGGCTAATTAGCTACTGGTTTAGTTAAAAGATGAGAACACCTACCTCTTTGAGACGACAGCTAGGTATAGGTGGAAGAAAAAGGGCAGCTTTCTTCTGCAACATCAGAGGAGGCTCCCCCTTGTCTGCAGCAAGTCTTCGGAAGAATGAAGGGAGTCTCAGTATAGGGAGTATTATAGTGTTTTGGGATAGTCAGGAGGGGGACAAGATCCTGCATAATTCGCATCTCAGTGCGATGCCAGCTCAAACGTGCTGTTCATGTCTGAGAAGGACAGATGCCAACGCAGGTTTGTCTGGAAAAATCACAAGCCTGGAGGGGGGTCGTGTAAGCTAAATTATAGGGGCGCACCATCATATGTTAACAATGATTACAACGCTTAGAAATTTTATATCTAATTAATTGTGTTAATAAAATAGTAAATTACATATTTTTATGATCCCTAGATTTTTTTGATATTTATCAAAATTTTATTTTATTAAAATATGCCAGAATAAAATTTAACCCGAAACTCCGTATCTAACTTTAAAGATTTTTATCTTTAAAAATTGATGAAATCAATTTATGAAATTTCATGGCTAGGATCCTTATATTTTTCTCTTATTTTTCATAAAATTTATTTCTTAAAATTTTCTTTAAATAAAACTGACACTATTCATGTACCTAAGGTTGGTGCAAAACCTGTTCAAGAGTAGGTATAGGTCAATAAGGTTGGTGCAGGTTTCTGTCAAGGTTGCACACACACTAAGTCTATACATCTTTCACTTCAAAGTCTGTACATCGCATGCTTGAGCATCCCTCTTCAATGTGCATACTTTCATATATGCATTTGTGCATCATTATAGAAAGTCTGTACATCGCCTTGTAGCATGCGCGCATTCAAAGTCTATACACTCCTTGCCATTGCATGCATTCAAAGTCTGTACACTCTTCTCGCAGGTCTGTACATCGTCCTGTTGCATGCACACTAAGTCTATACATCCATCAGCTCAAAGTCTGTACATCATCCTGTTGCAAGCACACTAAGTCTATACATCTATCAGCTCAAAGTCTATACACTCTCGGACCAAGTCTATGCAGCCCGTGTGCTCCATGCATTCAAAGTCTATACATTCCTATCTTTACCTACGTTCACTAGTTTAGCAAACACACAAGTCTATACATCCATCAGCTCAAAGTCTATACACTCTCGGACCAAGTCTGTACAGCCCGTGTGCTCCATGCATTCAAAGTCTATACATTCCTATCTTTACCTACGTTCACTGGTTTAGCAAACACACAAGTCTATACATTGGTTGCATAGCTTGCCATACATAGCCGGTGCATTCCTCATTTGCTACAAACTCAAAGTCTGTACATCGTCTGCTAGCACACACGCAGAGTCTGTACATTGTCCATTGCTGCAACTCAAAGTCTATTCATTGGCTGGTTGCTGCAACACAAAGTCTGCACATTCTCTGTTGATAAGTCGGTACATCATTACTCAAAGTCTGTACATTATTGTCACAAGCACATTAAGTCCATACATTCGTTCATGGCATGTCTGAGCATCCATTTTCAATGTACATACCTTACTATCTGCATTTGTGCAATCCTTCAGGCAAAGTCTATACATTGCTTGTTGTTGTGTTCGTGCATGAATTTACCAAGTCTGTACATTGTGTTGCATATAGGTTTATGCCTCGGTGCATGTTTTGCTAGCCCATAACGTATAATTATTTGGCACAAAAGGTAAATGGTGGATGCTGGGATTTGAACCCTGGTCACTAGGTTGAAAGGCACATCACTTAACCAACTACACTAGGAAGTCACTTGTTAAGTGAATAATCTTTACATATGATAACTCCGTGTTCCAACTTCTTACTTAAGCTTCCTCTAGAGTTTATCTAATATATTTTTTTATTTGGGAAATATTATTAATAAAATTTTTTTTTATCATTTTTTTATACGGGGTGCTACAAAGACCATACAGCTTTCCGATCTCCTAAGGGGATCTTCAACTACAAAAGGATGCCATTTGGCCTGAAGAATGCTGGTGCAACCTAGGGCAATGACAAAGATCTTCGACGAGATGCTACATGACCTTGTTGAATGCAATGTCGATGATCTGGTCATCAAGATAAAGAAGCGGGAGGATCACTTAGCTGACCTGCGTCAAGTCTTTGAAAGGCTTCGACAATTTCAACTCAAGATGAACCCAATGAAGTGCACCTTCGGCGTCTCCAACGGCAAGTTCCTTGGCTTCATCGTCAGGTATCGAGGCATAGAAATCGATCCTGACAAAATCAAGGCCATAGGAGGACTACATTCGCCCAAGAACTTGGCAGAGCTCAGATCTCTTCAAGGAAGACTCACCTATATTAGGCGGTTCATTTCTAATCTCTCGGGAAGATGCTTGCCTTTCTGCAAATTGATGAAGAAAGGAGCACCCTTCATATGGGACGAAGACTGTCAGAAGGCCTTCGAGCAAATTAGGGAGTATCTGCTGACTCCTCCAGTCCTACGGGCACCTGTCAGAGGGAAGCCCCTTATTCTCTACATTGCTGCCATGGATGCCTCTTTGGGGGCTCTGCTAGCCCAGATCAATGAAGAGGGCAAGGAGCAACCACTGTACTACCTCAGCCGAAAGTTGATCGGGCCTGAGCATCAGTATGCTCCTATGGAAAAGGTGTGCCTAGCCCTGGTGTTTGCTGTTAAGAAGCTGAGACACTATCTTTTGGCTCACCGGGTGGATCTCATCTCAAAATGTGATCCACTCAAGTTTCTGCTCAGCCAGCCTGTCCTCTCTGGTAGGCTTGGCAAATGGGCACTTATCTTCATGGAGTTTGACATCACCTTCATCCCACGCAAGGTAATCAAGGGACAAGGCATGGCGGAGTTCTTAGCTGCGCACCCCGTGCCGGAAGATTCGCCACTCAACTCCGAGCTGCCCGATGAAGAGGTGTTAGTACCTTCTCAAGAAATGGGGGAATAGTCTGAAAAAAGTCCCACCACAGATGGAGCCAGGCGTCCTCATCCTCGACCTCCCATACTGGGAGTTATATTTTGATAGTGCCTCTCGGACAATCAAAAGGGCCAGCGACCTCATAGACTATGTCTATGGTGCGGGGGTAGTCTTTGTGTCCCCACAAGGCGGCATCCTCCATAATTCTTGTGCTCACATGAAGTCCTTGACTAATAATGAGGCAGAATATGAAGCATTGATCACTGGGTTTCAACTAGCCCTAGAGATGGACATCAAGTGCATCAAAGTGTACGGGGACCTCAACTCATCATTCGACAGGTACTGGGCGTCTATGACGTCCGGAAGAAGGAACTTATTCCCTACCACGTAGCCATCATGAGGCTCAAGGAAAAATTCTACCTATTTGAAATAGGCCATATCCCCAGAGGCAGTAACTCCCAGGCTGATGCTCCTGCAAAATTGGCAGCGGCCCTAAAACTCCCGCATGAGGGAGAATTAAATATTACTGTCAGACACCGAAGGCTCATGCCAAGTGTGCTCGACGAAGAATCCGGCCTCACTGTCTATGAGGTCGACAGCATCCAAGAGGAGAATGCTCCCGAAGAAGAAGATTGGCGTGAGCCGATCATAAAAATAAAGAATGGCTGGCTCCCTCCTGATCGGGCTCAGAGGGTGTAACTGCTACGCAGGGCAACATCCTACCAGCTGATTGACGGTCTATTCTTCAGGCTCGTCCATGAGAAAGACCGATCGGTCCTCCTACGGTGCCTTTCATCTAAGGAAGCAAAGACCGTCATGCACGAGGTCCACTCCGGGTTATGCGGCGCGCATCAAGCAGGTGCTAAGATGAAGAATAGCATCAAGCTCAAGAGGTTCTATTGGCCCACCATGTACGAAGATTGCAACCAATGTGCTCGTACATGTCACCAATGCCAAGCATTTGGTCCAGTCCCTCGGCGGCCGCCCAACCCGCTCCATCCAACAGCGCCTACCTGGCCATTTACAGAATAGGGCATGGATATTGTGGGGCCATTCCCACCATCATCTCAAGGCCACAAGTTCATACTGGCCGCCACTGATTACTTCTCCAGATGGGCAGAAGCCGTCCCGCTATGAGAAGTTACAGGAGAGATAGTTGCCCGCTTTGTGAGGCACTATATCATATACAGATTCGGCACCCCTAGTCGGATTATATCCGATAACGACACGCCTTTCAGGAACTAGACCATTTATGCTTTGGCATCTAAGTTCCATATTGACTGGAGGACATCATCAGTCTACAACCCCCAAGCCAACGGGTTGGCCGAGGCCTTCAACAAGACCCTTTGTAAGCTGCTGTCCAAGATAGTAGGTGGCCGCAAGCGGGATTGGGGTGAAAAGGTCCACGAAGCCCTATGGGCCTATCGGACCATTTACAAAACCCCCTCGGGTTGCTTCCCATTCTCTCTGGTCTATGGAGCCGAAGCGGTGGTCCCTGTGGAGATCAAGCTAGCATCCTACCGCGTTGCTGTGCACGCCAAATTGCCAAGCCAAGGCCAGTCCGAGATATAAAGGAGGCTTGAAGAGTTGTCCAACATTGAAGGTGAAAGACTTAAAGCCTACAAGCACTTACAGGTGTATCAAGCCCGCATGACACGTGCCTATGATAAGCTGGTCAAGCAAAGGGCATTCAAGAAAGGCGACCTTATCATGGTCAAAGAAAAGGAGGTTCTCGCAGGAAGATCTAGCGGTAAATTCCAGCCTAATTGGCGTGGGCCTTACGTCATCCAGAAGGTCTACGAAGGAGGGGCCTATACGGTCCTTGACCACAAGGGGGACAATCCCTTTCCTCCTCTCAAAGGCAAGCATATGAAGCTCTACCATACGCCACCACTGGAGTTTCCACAGCAGTCCTCACAGGACAGTACCTCTCCTCAGTGAAGGTTCAAAAAAAATGGGGTTAAAAATACTGTACCTCGGCGGACTCAGTCAGCCTTCAACGGTTGGCCGAGGGAAAAAAGGCCATAGACTCGGTCGAGGTGAAAACCCGAAAGGGTGCCTCGGGAAAAAATGGGTAACCCCTCGATGTGAAAACCCGAAAGGGCGCACCGGACAATGATAAAGGGGGTCAGCCTCGGCGAAAACCCTAAAGGGCGGTGAGGTTGGTAATGTGAAAAAAAAATTCTCTCTTTGCTTATGCTAAGGGTGGCTCTAAGTCAATGACTCCACCCCATCTTCGCCAAAACATCATATTGATACCATGGCTAAGACTTACATGTCATCCTATGACACCTAATCCCACCAACGTTCTGACGTTGTCATACTCTGTCCCATCGGGCTCGGCCTATGCATGCCCCTTTCGGGCTGCCGACTGTTGTGCCCCCTGTGCCTTGATGATGTTATATAGTTTTGATGATAGCAACCACTAATGAATCATGTAAGATTAGAACTAGTAAATGTTCTGCATGCTTCATCGTTCTTCATACTTCAGCATATATACTTCATGCATGAAGAGGAAAGGGGGTGTGCGTTAACACAGTATGGGCATTGCATTGACGTAGCTATATGGTGCATTGTCAGTTCTCTGCATCAGGTCTATTCTAGTTCGTGCATAGCTTGCATTGGTGCATTAATTATAGTTGCACGCCACATAGTCAGTGCATTGACCATCTCTTGCATATCACTGATCGATGCGTGTTTGCATGTGTTAGCCATAGTCAGTGCACTAGTTTGTTTCATGCGTACACTAAGTCTGCACACGGTTGGTTTGATGACTGAGCAAGTCTATACATCCATTAGCTGATGACTGAGCAAGTCTATACATCCGTTAGCTCAGCTCGTGGCTTAGGCAGTGCATCCGTGTTCATTGTGCATGTGTGCATCTTTCTCATCAAAGTCTGTACATTCTTTGGTGGCTAGTCTGTACAGCCTCCGTTGTTTCACTCGACCAAGTCAGTACAGCCAGTGTTCTTCATGCATCACATTGCCTTATGCATACACAAGTACATAAAGTCTGTACAACCTGTGTTGATACTAGCAATTAAGTTCGTGCATTAATTCATAAGTTTGTACAACCTCCGTTGTTTCATTCGATTAGTCAATACAGCCAAGTGCTCTTCATGCATATGCATAGTTCATGCATTATTTCACAAGTCTATACATCACCACATGCTATCAAGTCTATACATCGCCGCATGCTATCAAGTCTATACATTCTCTGGTGGCTTGTCCGTGCATTCACCTTCATTGTACATACTTTACTATATGCATACTACATTGAATTGTCTCGCACATACACTAAGTCTGCACACGACTGCCTTGATGTCTTAGCAAGTCTATACATGATGCATTCAGGCTTAAGCGTTAGGCATAGAAAGTCTGTACATCGTTTGTACATTGCACGTAAAGTCTGTACACTCGTTGATGGCATGTCTGTACATTCACTTTCAATGTGCATACTTCTCCATATGCAAAATGCATTACATGCATTCAAAGTCTGTACACTCGTGGATGACATGTCCGTGCATTCATTCTCATTGTACATACTTTCTTATATGCACACTGCATTTTGTGCATCAAGTCTGTACAGGCTCAGTTCAAATATCAAACTTACTCGATGCATCCTTTTCTTTTCCTTCAGATTGATTCAAACTGATATCAAGTTTAATCTGATAGGACTTATGTTCGAGGAACCTAAGAAGGGCACGTGATCCAAGAATGGAGGATGTGCCAAGATCGTGACACGTGTAACGCAGCAAGCTGAAATGCTTCCACGTGGTCAAGGCTCTAGGGCGGGAATTGTGGAGGACACACACCCACCTATCTGCTCCTGCTATAAAAAGAAGACTTCTCCATCTGGAGAAGATGATCGTGCAAGAAGATCTGTGTGTGCTATTGAGAACAAAAGAAAATGAGAGAGTGCAGCAGAGAAGAAAAGAAACGATCCAGAGAGAAGAGAAAAAGATAGTTGAGTGAGAGGAGTCTGAGAGACTTTCTCTGAATGATTGTTCATCGGTTTCTTGGTTCAGATACCAGAACTGAGATTGCTCATTGTGAGCTACATTCCATTTGAGTTTTCTTATTTTTCGTTTGTTTCTATTTTGTTTTCTGAAACCTTGTTTTCAAGCTGTTAGTCAGCAGAGCTAAGCTGTATTGCTCAGCGGACAGAGGAGGATTCCTCTGGACGGGTTAAGCTGTAGTCCCCAGCTGTTGGCAAAGCTGTAATGCCCAGCGGTCAAGCTGTTAGTCAGCGGTTGTAGGCAAGCTGTGAGGCCCAGCAGTTGAAGCTGTGAATCAACGGTTGAAGCCACATTCCAGGTTGGAGTGTGGGGTGGACGTAGATCTCGGGTTTGAGATCGAACCACCTTAAAAACTTCCTGTCTCCTGTGTGATTGCCGTGTGAATTGTTGTGCATTATGATCATTTCCATTATACACTGTAGATGGATGCTTAGGTCCGTTTAAGTTCAGATCTGCTATAGTTGAACTTCTGTGACTGCTCTCTCTTACATTTCTGTCGTCCAGCAGCAGTTTGTTTTATTTCCGCACTAGAAACTGTTGTAGTAGATTTTATTGGCTGACTGATCTATTCACCCCCCTCTAGATCGTTCATAGACCCTCATCAGTTGGTATCAGAGCCTAACTCTTTTTCAGGGACTAACATCCTAAAGAGGAACGGCCATGAACGTTAAGGGAATGACAGTAGAAGGACATTCAACCTCCAAGCCTCCGTACTTCGACGGATCTAACTACACCTACTGGAAGAACAGAATGCAGGTCTTTCTGAGGGCAAAAGTCTATGAGATCTGGAGGGTAGTGAGCAATGGACCGTTCGAACTGCACGAGAATGAAGAGGTTTAGACGAGAGAGGAAATCAGAAAGTCTACTTTGAACTGGAGTGCCATCAACTCTATTCAGTGCGCACTTCATCCTACTGAATTCTCCAGAGTCTCATCGTGCAAAACCGCCAAGGAAATGTGGGACACACTGGAGGTTATCTACGAAGGGACATCACAGGTGAGAGAGACCAAGGCAAATATGCTGGTCTCTGAATATGAAGCATTCCGGATGAAACCTGGTGAGACTGTGATTGAGATGTATGCTCGTCTGACGATCATAACTAACAGTCTGAGGAATTTGGGAAAGAACTATTCCGACTATGAGATTGTAAGGAAGATCTTGCGGTCTCTGACTCCTGTCTGGCACACAAAGGCGACAGTGATCGAGGAGTCAAGAGATCTTCAGATGATGAAAGTTGACAAGCCAATAGGTTCTCTAATGGCATATGAGATGAACCTTCCCAAAATTGATGAGCTCGAGAACAAGAAGAAACCAATTGCGCTGAAGGCTAGTTCCAGCAAAACAAGCAAATCCAGCCGCAGTGGATCATCAAGCGAGTAGAGCATCCTATCTGGGTCAGAAATCGATGGAGATCAACTTGCTATGTTGACAAGAGAGTTCAGGCGATTCTTGAGAAAAGAAGGCAGAAATTTCGGCCGAAGACAATTCAGCGGCCGGCGACACAACAGGTATAGGTCCAACCCAGCTAAGAAACCTGACACTAATGTTTGCTATCATTGCAGGAAGGC
Source organism: Amorphophallus konjac (assembly GCA_022559845.1). Classification (NCBI taxonomy): domain Eukaryota; kingdom Viridiplantae; phylum Streptophyta; class Magnoliopsida; order Alismatales; family Araceae; genus Amorphophallus; species Amorphophallus konjac. The sequence continues at coordinate 214,288,662 of CM040121.1, forward strand.
TGGGCATATGAGGGTAGATTGTCCAGAGCTCCAGAAGCTGAAAGAAAAGTCCAAGAAAAGAGCTCCCAAAGGAAAAGCAATGGTGAGCACATGGAGCGACGAGGACGAGGGAAATTTGAGCAGTACATCAGAAAGTGAAGAAGAAGAAAAGCTCATCTGCCTGATGGCCAGGAATGATGAAAAGGAAGAAGAAGACTCCGATGAGGTATCCTCTCCCTTCGAGCACTATACAATTTCTGATTGGGAGGATGCTTATGGAGACTTGCTAGATAAAGTGGATGATATTAGAAAGGAGAACAGGCATTTGAAGAAGAAAGTAAACTCACTTATTAATGATAAAACCATGTCTGATAAAATTGCCCGTCTGCAATCAGAAAATGATAGTTTAAAATTTTCATGTGCTGAGTCTGATGATTTGAAGCTTGCTTTAACAGATACTAGAAAGGAAAATGAATTGTTAAAGAATGTTATTGATGATTTGAAGCTGAGAGTTCAAATGTTTGAAAATGAATCAAAAATTTCAAATGAGAAATATGAATCTGTTTTGTGTGTGAACTCTGAATTAAAGAAAACAGTTGAAAATTTAGAGAAAGAAAATGTTGACAAAAGGAAAATAATAGAAAATATGACCCAAGGCACAGACAATCTCAATGCTCTGTTAGGGTCAAAGGTAAATTTCAGAAAAGAAGGTCTTGGATTCAACTCAACTGCCACTAAAAGTCTTGCCATGAAAACCATATCATTTGTGACAGAGAAAAAGAAGGGACCTCTCATAAAAATGGTAAGTGAAAATTCTGTTTCAAAAATTATTAATTCGAAAATGTCCAGTGCCAAGGACAAGGGTAAACAGAAGGTAGGTGAGCTTAGCAGATCTTGCCCTTCACCCAAATATAAGTCTCAGGTTCGGGGTCAGCCTCCAAGCAAGTCTAAACCCCAGGGCAAAGCCACCAAGTCTCCACCATCATCACCTGTCCAGAAGAAGACCCAACATAAACCTGTACATAAGTCTAGTGGGTCAACAGTGCAAGGGAGACATAATGCTGCATGGGGCCAGAAAAGCCATACTTACCAGCCCAAGGTTCAGACCTATTATACTTATCCTCGGAAATAGGTGCAATCATTCTATAGGTCTGGATGGAATCAGGTCCAAGGGAGGTCTAGATATCAACCTTTTACCACTCATTGGCATAGACCTCAATTTGCTAGCTGGGTTGGTCAGTCTAGGACTACAGCTGGCCGCAATTATCTGAGGACCTATTGGCCTGGGCACTGGCACAAAAACAATTTTGCTGCTAATAAAGATGGAGCCATAACTCAATATAAACCAAAGCACCAGAGGAAGAAGGTTCAATCAGTTGGTGCTGAGAGAAAGAAACATGATGACCAGAATGTCATGAATTCCACTAAGCCAACCATGTTTAGACAAATGTGGATTCCTAAACAATTGATGTCTTCTTTCAATTGTTCTGTTTCTGCTTCAGAGCCCAAACAGTTTTGGGTTCCAAAATTCTCCACCTGATTGTGATTGCAGGTATGTCTGGCAGCCAGAAGCAATATGTGGTATCTTGATAGTGGCTGCTCCAGGCATATGACAGGAGGCAAGGCCAAATTTTGCATGCTGACTGAGAAGAATGGAGATCTTGTCACCTTTGGAGGAAATACAAAGGGTAAAATCATCGGGTCAGGTAAGGTAGGTAAGTGTACTACCTGTTGTGTTGAAGAAGTACTGCTGGTTGATGGACTTGCACATATTATCTCTGTAGTCGATGCATAGTCGGGCATATAGTCGACGGATGGTTGCCCATGTAGTCAATCAATTGCATTGTATAGACTTTATGTTGAAGCATGCTCTACACATAGTCGATGCACCCAATGTGTTAACTGCATGATAGGTCGAATCATTGCATAGTTTAGAAATGTATATTGTTGTGAGGGGGAGGTTTGCATTATCAGAACTAAGTTCAACCCCTTCACAGAATGGATAACAGTCTAGTGATTGGTTCATTATCGTGAGCTGAGATTATTACAACCCTTCTGTTATAAGAATCACATGTGCTTGTTGATTGAAACTAAGGTTTAACTTTAATAGACTGTAAAGTTTAAAAGACTGTCTTCTGAAAATAAGATGATAGAAAGCATTTATAGCTCTTAACCTCTATCTCATGATTATGATAGAACAAGTCCTCACAGTACCTGAACATGACAGATTTAGTGTTGGTTAAGGTTTGAAAACCAAGAATCATGTATTGTTCTTAAACAAGTCTCTCCAAAAATCACAAGGGCAGCTAAATTTAAGATCATCAAAGAAAAAGAAGTGAACAAAGTGGCAGAGCAATGACCGAGTTTCACTGAGAAACTGAGGTCTCCATCAAAGAAATGGAGAGTACCTTAAGTCATGAAGTGACTCAGGTTATCTCTGTTCATTTGGTCGAATCTACAAGAGAGATTTCACTGAGTAACTAGGGGTATTGGCCTCTAATCAAGGTATACCCTTAACGTCAAAGGTGCAAATTATTCCTGTAGCTTTGATCAGAAATAGATATAGTAGTTTGTGCTTAGTAACTGGGGGTATCAGCCTCTGATCAAGGTATACACCTAATGTCAACAGCATAAATGATACTTGTCTGTTCAATAAGTTCATGTTTCAGAAGCATGTGAATGAAATTGCTGTAACCCTTAGAAAACAAATATCATTGAGTGTCAATTGTTTAATCTCAATACAAGTTCAGGTGACTTTCCTTGCCTTTCACTTTCTCTGAAGTAACTAGGGTATTGTATCGACCTTGACTATTATGGTCATGTGACTTAAGTTCATTGCTATAACTGAAGCATATGATCCTATCTCAGAAAGCCAATTCTTTCTCCTCACCTTCTATCACTGTTAAACCTAATTGGCATCAAGAAAGCCATTGCTCGATTCATATATTTTAAGGATTGCGTCATAATGTGCTCACATTCTGAACTGCCACATAGAACGTTGCTCTTGTCTTTCCTCCTTATTTGCTGATGGCAAAGGGGGAGAATGTGCAGGGGGGCAGGGGGAGATGGGATAGGAGTCTCATTTAGTGCATATGTCTATCAGTGCATAAGTCTGTACATCTATTAGTGCATAAGTCTGTGCATGCATGAATTGATCTCATGGCATCTATTCATTGTGTTGCCATCATCAAAAAGGGGGAGATTGTTGTGCCCCCTGTGCCTGATGATGTTATATAGTTTTGATGATAGCAACCACTAATGAATCATGTAAGATTAGAACTAGTAAATGTTCTGCATGCTTCATCGTTCTTCATACTTCAGCATATATACTTCATGCATGAAGAGGAAAGGGGTGTGCGTTAACACAGTATGGGTATTGCATTGACGCAGCTATACGGTGCATTATCTGTTCTTTGCATCAGGTCTATTCTAGTTCGTGCATAGCTTGCATTGGTGCATTAATTATAGTTGCATGCCACATAGTCAGTGCATTGACCATCTCTTGCATATCACTAATCGATGCGTGTTTGCATGTGTTAGCCACAGTCAGTGCACTCGTTTGTTTCATGCGTACACTAAGTCTGCACACGGTTGGTTTGATGACTGAGCAAGTCTATACATCCATTAGCTGATGACTGAGCAAGTATATACATCCATTAGCTGATGACTGAGCAAGTCTATACATCCGTTAGCTCAGCTCGTGGCTTAGTCAGTGCATCCGTGTTCATTGTGCATGTGTGCATCTTTCTCATCAAAGTCTGTACATTCTTTGGTGGCTAGTCTGTACAGCCTCCGTTGTTTCACTCGACCAAGTCAGTACAGCCAGTGTTCTTCATGCATATGCAAAGTCAGTGCATCACGTTGCCTTATGCATACACAAGTACACAAAGTCTGTACAACCTGTGTTGATAATAGCAATTAAGTTCTTGCATTAATTCATAAGTTTGTACAACCTCCGTTGTTTCATTCGATTAGTCAATACAGCCAAGTGCTCTTCATGCATATGCATAGTTCGTGCATCATTTCACAAGTCTATACATCACCACATGCTATCAAGTCTATACATCGCCGCATGCTATCAAGTCTATACATTCTCTAGTGGCTTGTCCGTGCATTCACCTTCATTGTACATACTTTACTATATGCATACTGCATTGAATTGTCTCGCACATACACTAAGTCTGCACACGACTGCCTTGATGTCTTAGCAAGTCTATACATGATGCATTCAGGCTTAAGCGTTAGGCATAGAAAGTCTGTACATCGTTTGTACATTGCACGTAAAGTCTGTACACTCATTGATGGCATGTCTGTACATTCACTTTCAATGTGCATACTTCTCCATATGCAAAATGCATTACATGCATTCAAAGTCTGTACACTCGTGGATGACATGTCCGTGCATTCATTCTCGTTGTACATACTTTCTTATATGCACACTGCATTTTGTGCATCAAGTCTGTACAGGCTCAGTTCAAATATCAAACTTACTCGATGCATCCTTTTCTTTTCCTTCAGATTGATTCAAACTGATATCAAGTTTAATCTGACAGGACGTATGTTCGAGGAACCTAAGAAGGGCACGTGATCCAATAATGGAGGATGTGCCAGGATCGTGACACGTGTAACGCAGCAAGCTGAAATGCTTCCACGTGGTCAAGGCTCTAGGGCGGGAATTGTGGAGGACAACGCCCACCTATCTGCTCCTGCTATAAAAAGAAGACTTCTCCATCTGGAGAAGATGATCGTGCAAGAAGATCTGTGTGTGCTATTGAGAATAGAAGAAAAAGAGAGAGTGCAACAGAGAAGAAAAGAAACGATCCAGAGAGAAGAGAAAAAGATAGTTGAGTGAGAGGAGTCTGAGAGACTTTCTCTGAATGATTGTTCATCGGTTTCTTGGTTCAGATACCAGAATTGAGATTGCTCATTGTGAGCTACATTCCATTTGAGTTTTCTTGTTTTTCATTTGTTTCTATTTTTTTTTCTGAAACCTTGTTTTCAAGCTGTTAGTCAGCAGTGCTAAGCTATATTGCTCAGCGGACAGAGGAGGATTCCTCTGGACGGGTTAAGCTGTAGTCCCCAGCGGTTGGCAAAGCTATAATGCCCAGCGGTCAAGCTATTAGTCAGCGGTTGTAGGCAAGCTGTGAGGCCCAGTAGTTGAAGCTGTGAATCAGCGATTGAAACCACATTCCAGGTTGGAGTGTGGGGTGGACGTAGATCTCGGGTTTGAGATCGAACCACCTTAAAAACTTCCTGTCTCCTGTGTGATTGCCGGGCGAATTATTGTGCATCATGATCATTTTCATTATACGCTGTAGATGCATGCTTAGGTCCGTTTAAGTTCAGATCTGCTATAGTTGGATTTTTGTGACTGCTCTCTCTTACATTTCTGCCGTCCAGCAGCAGTTTGTTTTATTTCCGCACTAGAAACTGTTGCAGTAGATTTTATTGGGTGACTGATCTATTCACCCCCCTCTAGATCGTTCATAGACCCTCATCACCGACCCATTCCGCGTATCGGCTTTCGAGTTTAGCTTGTGTGTCTCTTCTAAGCAGTTAAACCCACTTACTCTTTGGTCCTATTGGGACTGGCCTCAGTATGCTCTCTCGGGCTGCCAACCCATCATGCCTTTCGACTCATCTTACCTTCTGGAATTGGCCTCAGTATGCTATCTCGGGCTGCCAACTCATCATGCCTTTCGACTCATCTAACCTTCTTGGGATTGGTCTCAGTATGTCCTCTCAGACTGCCAACCCATCATGCCTTTCAACTCATCTTTCCTTCTTGAATTGGCCTCAGTATGCTCTCTCAGGCTACCAACTCATCATGCCTTTCGGCACTTTTTACCTTTCTGGGATCTGGCCTCAATATGCTCTCTCGGGCTGGCAATCCATCATGCCTTCTGGCACATGTCCCACCGGGTCTAGCCTCAGCATGTCCTCTCGAGCTGCCAACCCACCTCTTTGCCCATCGACTTTCGGGTCTGACTCACACGTCCCACTAGGGCTGTCAAACCTATCTTGGTCCCTTCGGGAATGGCCTTAGTACGCCCTCCCACGCTGCCAACCCACTTCTTTGCATATCGGCTTTCGGATTTGACTCTCACGTCCCACTAGGGGTGTCAAATCCACCCTTTTTCTTCTTCGGGAATGGCCTCTACATGCCCCTTTTGGGCTGTCAACCCATCTCGCCTCTTGGCTTCAGACTTGACTCATATATCCCACCGGGATCGCCAAGTCTATTCCTTTGTCCCCACGGGCTTGGCATCTACATGCCCTCGTTGGGCTGCCAACCCTATTTGCCTATCGGCTCATGGATTTGACTCGTATGTCCCACCCGGGCTGTCAAATCCCCTCCTTAATCGCTTTGGGTCTGGCCTATGTATGCTCTCTCGGGCTGCCAACCCATCCCGCCTATCGGCCTCCAGGTTTAACCTGCATGTCCCTTTCTAACTGTTAAACCTCCTCCTTTGTTGTCCCAACCGGGCTTGGAACATGCACACCTCTCTTGGGTTGCCAACCCGTTCAACTTTTGATTCTTGATTTGGCTAATTACATCCCGCTATGACATCCGAACCCATCCATTTGTCCCACCTCTGCGGCACACACGTCCCTACGGGAGTGCCACTTTCTCCTTGGCTTCTGGCATTAGAGGACCAAAAAAAAATGGGGTTAAAAATATTGAGGCCGCAACGGACTTGGTTGTTTCTGTTAGAAGAGCAATCAAGGGCAAAAAGGCTTTGACCCGACTAAGGTGAAAACCCGAAAGGGTGCCTTAGGCAAAAATGGGTACCCCTCAGTGTGAAAACTCGAAATGGCACACTGGAAAAAGCTAAAGGGGGCCAGTCCTGGCGAAAACCCGAAAGGGCGGTAGGGCTGGTAAAGTGATAAAAAAATATATATGCAAAAAATAAGAGACATACGTGCAAGAGGATGGAAGAAAAAATAGCTATGCTAAGCCCTGTCCTTCATTCACTAAGGTCATCAAGGGAGCCCGAGACAAGCCCTCAGGGGTAACTCAAACAAAAATGGGGCGTGAGAGCCCTATGTACAAGAAAGTGCCAGAGCTCGTCAACCACTACGCTCGTCCCTTCGCAACTCAGCAAGGCGAGTCTCCCTCTGGAAGATCTCCTCCCGAAGCTCATCAGATCAGCGACGGCAGGTCTCCACCTTTGCCTGGGCACTACGATGCTCATCGGAAGCCTCCTGAAGCTCTCTCTGTAGCACCTCTGTTGGGTCCCACAGTGTAGTGACACGGATCTAGAGGGGGTGAATAGATCCCTCTCTAAAAACTATAGCCAATTAAAAAGACTTGAAGGCTTCTCAATCAAACCTCACCGAACATGCAAGTGACAAGATCACACACGGAGAGATAGCAATTTGAACTAGCATTATACGTTAACACATTTAGCATCAATGTGCAAGATAATCAATAATCCATCCTGTGAATGGTGGTAGAAGATAAGGAAAAAACATTCAACCAATCACACATGCACAAGGATTTTTTAGGTGGTTCGGGACCACGACGGGTACCCTACGTCCACCCCTCACCACCTCGGTGAGGCTTCACTAAAACGATACACGAGGTAGCACACGGGGACGAACCCCAATACACCACACGCTGCTCGACGGCAGCAAACCACACACACACGAGCTCGACGCTCAACACGCTACAGAGCAGCACAGACACGAGGGTGAACCCTCAACACGGTGCTCAGCACCACACACACACACACCAAGACAGGGACGCACCCCAATAGTCAATCCACACTCGGAGACACCACTCCGAACATACACATAGTTTTCTTCAGTTTAAGAGATGGACACAGATGTACATTTGCAGGCTCAATAAGCACAAATCTTCAAAGCAATCTCACTAAACAAAAACTAAGCACTAGACTGCAGCAAGTAAGAACAAGGATGGGTTGAGAGAACTCCTGGCTGGAGGACGATGGCCTTGGCTTATTTAATGACTGAGGCAGACTGGACTTTGGAAGGAGGATGAAAGTTGATGCTTCAACAGGTTCATTTCTGAAGGATGGAAGAGGATGAACATCAGACCCTTTCTTCTTCACCTTGAATCACTTTCTACGCATTGGGTAACTTGGAGATGGTACAACCGTCTTCTTCAACAAGATGGCTTCTGGAAGGTGGAAGATGATAGTCTTCAACCTTGAATCAAGCTCAGCACGACCTGGGAAGAAGCTTCAACACCGCTCCGGCCTCTCTCCCTGCAAAACCCCAAAAACGTATATATCCTTCAATGCTTTCTCTTCTATTCAAGAAACCCTATCTCATTCGATTTATACCCAAGAGGAATGGGCGGCCACGTGGAGGATATTATCCCCCAAGGACCAATCACAATAGGGCACAAAAAGATGGGATCGAGCAAGGGCTCCGACCGCCGCGCGAACCGACGTTTTTCCCAGTTGCCGTAAAGTGTCGACCCCATGGGTTGACACTCGCATTCGGGCAAGACAGAACAAAGCCCAAACAGAACCCAGCGTAGAAAGTGTCAACCCATGGGGTCGACACTTTCCACCTGTAGCAATAATAGAAGGCCAGGGTAGAAAGACCTGGAATAAGTGTCGACCTTGTGGGTCGACACTTATGTCCTGGATTCTGAAAAATAAACCTAGATAGAACCTCGCGATAAAAAGGTCGACCCTGTGGGTCGACTTTTTATCCCCAAGTTTGAAGACATAAGAGGGCTGGCTTAAAACACCAGACCCTTGGACAAAGTGTCGACCCATGGGGTCGACACTTTTCCTGACAAAATGCAAACTCAATAGAACTCACAAATGGGTGAATCTAAAGACATGAAATATTAAAAACATCTACATGTATGGAAGAAAAAAACAACTCTACCCCAAAAATCACAGATAAGCCAAGTAGTTATAGATAGGGAATTACCTTGGGGTTTGTTCATCCAAACTACACAAGAATCCTCCTTCAACCATTCAATCAAAGCAACTTACTATTTTAATGTTTCAGTTGAATGACAACCACTTGATCTTGACATTTGGTCTCCATTGAAAGTCCCTGTCAAAGTTACACACTTAAGGTCAGTCTTCAGTTCTCATTTGCTTTCATTAAGATTAGTCTCTAACTCTCATCAATCACTCAATATCTAGACTAAGTTTCTTCAAACCACATGATAGCTATCACAATAGCTTGTATCCTATCCGAATCAACTAGGGAGGAGTTAGAAGAATTTCACCCAATTTGTTCGGAGACTTTCCTTTCTCACTAACTCCTGTAAACATATCAAAGCACATGTTAGTTAAGTTCATCAAATCAGTTGACCGTGTCATACACTAGCCATTCAATCAAATAGAATTTGCTCAATTCATTTCAGATCCATAAACTACATATGCAAGATGTTAACATGGAACACAATCACATGGTATTTAGTTCATCATCAAAAATCCTTTATACATGGTTATGCACGGGGTTCAACAATCTCCCCCTTTTTGATGATGACAAATACTATGTGCAATTAGACAAAAAGGTGTTGACAGATAAAAAGGTTTGAATGAACGTCTTCTCACATCTAGCATTCTAGGCGTGAAGCCATGCTTAACAATCAAATGGCATCCGGTAGACCATTTGATAACACAATCAAGAAAATGATGCATTCTAACCACAAATTAAAATACCATGCAACGTTAATGATGAATCAAACATCAAACATCCAAAAGTGCATTTCCAATCATAAATGGAGACAGCATCAGAATAGAAGCATAGGTGATCATTCCACAAAATAAACACAAGTCCACAAAATATTCCATTCACAAAATAACTCATAACTTCAACATTGTCCAACAAACAATCACAACTACTGTCCACTTCAACTACTGTCCACATCTGGACCACCATGTCCACAAAATAAACAAGACAACCCTGTCCACAAAATAAACAAGACAACCATGTCCACAAAATAAACACAAACCACAAAATGTCCGCATAACAAGACACGCAACCATAACATCCACACATATAGCACATTTCATTTCCCCCTTTGTCATCAACAAAAAGGAGTGGTAAGGGGGGAAAAGTTAATTAGCTTGGTCATTAGAAGTAGGGTGCTAGAGATCGAAGCCTCAAGGAGAGGCAGGAGGTGTGCGTGGACGCCGGAGAAAATTAGAGAGATCGTCAAACTTAGAGTTTTGAATGCCAATAGCAGTATGAAGGGAATCAATGGAGTCGGCCCTGGCAGTGAACTTCTGAAGATAAGTATCATGATGAAGCTTCATCTCCTTGACTTCCTTTGTGAGGGCATCCACAGATTCTTTAACATTGCACACTTCATCAGCTAGTTCGTCAAATTTGGTGTTCATTGATGTATCTACTGAAGATGTAGCCTGTGACACTCTGGTTCTGGCAGTTCTGCTGATGGGTTCTTCATGATCTTCACCTTCATTCTGCTCAGACCCTGCTGCCGGGGCTTTACCTTTCTGTGACGGAAGTGTGCGAACAAGAAAACCATTTATAGTTTCATATCCCATGTTGGTGCAGATGAATAGGATAGTATAGATGTCGGCATCCTTAATTGGATGACTGACCTGCTGACTCAAGTCAATATGCAAGGACTGAAAAATTGGTGTTAAAGCATCTCCATAAGGTAAATTTCGGTTCTTGGACTTCCTGCAGCTGGTTATGTACTCCATCATCACCTTTGGGAAGTGAGCTGGTTCTCCACTCATGATTTGTACAAATAAGAATTTGTGCATGTTAGTTACTTGTTCCCTAGACCCTGATCTTGGCAATAGAATAGTGGTCATCATGTGATGCAGAATTCTCTGAAGGGATGGGAATTCATTTGCATTGAGCTTCGGTACACACCCTGGTGTTGCTACCTTATCCGTCATTAGTTAATATGCAAGTTCTTCAGAATAAATGGCTGCTTCTTAAATCACCCCACTATCCCAAGGCAAATTTAGAGCTTTTCCTATCAATTGAGCAGTTAAAGGAACAGAATGCCCATCTAATTTTGTGTGCATCTCATCATTTTTTACAACCATATTTCCATAGAACTGATGAACTAGTGAATGATAGACTCTTATGTGCTCAGTCATGAATGGAATCAAATTTGGCTGCTTCCTCAACAATTATACTTAGCTTGGCATAGCAGTTTCGATGCTTCTAAAATCAACGGCACGAGGTCGTAACACTTTTCTCTCAACCATCATTTTTGTTTCAGCATCCCTTTTCCTTGTCTGAGCCTGGGCTTCTTTGTCCTTGCGCCGTAGCTCTGTTAGGATGCGGGCTTCCTCCCTCTCTAACACCGATCTTTTCTTGGGTGCCATTTGTGCAGCTTGGCAAGCAGATGGAGGACGGAGACGCGGTAGTGAGACCCTCGAGCAGATGGAGGGCTTCCTCTGACTGTCTGGACTTCACGCCATGAACAGAAACTTCTTCCAAACAGATGTGCTTCGTACGAGGGCGCCGTGATAGCTTCAAGAGGAAGAAGAAGGGGCGAACGCCGCCGCTCGCCGGAGGGTGCCTCTGGAAGAGGTGGCATGGAGGAGCCATGGAGGGCTGGAGGGGGAGTGGAGAGGAGGAGCTGCGGAGGCTTAGGAAGAGGAGGATCGTCCGTTGGAGGTGCGGACGGTCGCCCATGGAAGGTCACGGAGGAAGGTTAGGGCATGAGAGAATGGGTGGAGAATGGGTTTACGATGTAGAGAAGAGGGTTTAAGGAAGATGGTTCGATCAGATTTGGCCAAAGGAAGACACCCAAGTCACCTTGGGTTCGAGCCAGAGAGCAATAGGTGTGAGGAGTGAACTTTGTGGTCCGGTTCACAAACCGGGTTCTGAAACAAAAGTGTCGACCTTGTGGGTCAACACATTTTGGAGACAATTATGTCTCGTGAGAAAAAGAAGAAGCACGGGTAAAAGGTCGACCTTAGGGGTCGACACTTCTTCTGCACTTTGAAGAATCAAGAGGAATGCAGTGAATTGAAGGCCAAATGAATCAAACTTGGTATCCATGAAATGATTAACACAAATTGGGCAATATGTGGGTAGTTCAAATGAGAAAAGTTGATCTTGGACAAGTGAAATCAAATAGCCACACTTGGATGATCAATTCATTTAAGCATTCAAGCATTCATTTCTATTATCCATCACAAATCATTGAGATTGAAATGTTGCAAGGAATCATACCAGATTTGAGTTGAATACATTTAATTCCCATGAATAGCATTTAAGCTAAGATTTCTTACCTTATCTCCTTCATTCTGAGCACTTTAATGAATTCAAGATTAAAGCATGTTAGAGTCACCAATTACAACCAATTGACTCTGTGCATCAGAACTCATGGTCAGTGAAATATGAGACAAAGTTCGAGGAATGGACACAATGTCAGAGCAGTAACTCAACGCACAAAATAGTTCAATCAGAATTTGTATTCCTTTCACCCATCACAATTTTTAGTTGGTCACAAGAGAGTGATTCTAACCAACTCAGTTCAACAATCAAACAGACATGGTTTTCTCTTCAGCAAAATTTATTTATAGAGGAAATTCCAGGAATATGAGTGAGATAGTAGATTCAAAGTGAGTTGCATGCTCCAATTAGGGGGTTTAACAATCAAGTTCTTATTGAGCATTCCTAGCATGCAGGCAGACAAGCAAGCATATTTAGGTATAAGATCAAGCATGAAGGTTCCTTAAGGACGGGTATAAGAAGAATGCAATAGATTTAAGCAATTATGTCCATGAACCATATTAACATGGTTGTGCTTACAAGTAGACGTACTGCTTAACCCTTGATGATCAACTGATTCAGGAAATACATTCAAACAATCAAGCTCAAATTCAACATGTGAACGATGAAGAATGACTTTCAAAACAATATGGATAATCATATGTTCTAAGTAACACTAACAAGAATCTCTCCTCCCTACATTTCAATACAAAATGCTCGGCTTTTGGTAGCTTCGCACAGTCCCATACAATTTTGTATTTATTTTAAATAGCGACATGACTAGCCTTTTGACACGAGGCATGCCCTTTGTCTCAGGGGCAGTTCCCGGTTACTCGGTATCATCATTTATGATAATGTGGATAAGACACTTTCTGATGCGAGTTTCCTCCTTTATTTCAGGGGGGATTCCCGATGTACTCGATGTCAAATCACACTTATTCAATTTTTGGAGGGACTGACAGCTTTTTCCTCACGAGTCATTAGACATTAACGTAGGGATTTAAGAATCCTTAAAAGTGTTGAGTGGAATAACAGAGATCTTTATTGAATGAAGTCGGTTGTATCAAAGTTCCATATGAAGTGAGTGATTGAACAGATAGTAGAACATGAATTAGCCTTTTCAAGGTTTTGTCTCCCCCTAAGTGTATGCACGGTTGAAAGCCAAAAAGACCTTGTTAACATGTGTCATGAGTCATTCATGCCTGAATCAATGCAAATTTATTTAACAAGGTTGTTCAGTCGTAGAAGAGTTCAAAAAGAACCGGGTGTATATTATATACATTCAGGCAAGTCAAGATGATGTATTCAAGAAATTTGATTGCCGGTACGTGGCAGAGTACGTAGGTCCGAAGACCACACTCACGCATGATGAAAGCTTCCAGGTGGACTTAATCTACCTTTCCACTGACACCATTTTATATACCGGTTAATCATAGCATTTATGCACACGAATATGAAATGTATGCAAGTCGGTGCAACAGGATGACAGATGATTAAAATTTTATTTGTATTCACAAGTATGCAAAAAGATGTGTGTGCTCTATGTGAAAAATTTAACTTTTATCCACACAAAAAGACGAGTATAGCTAGAAAAGACTTTGTGAACAACTGCAAAGTTATAGTTATTCACACAAGAAAACATGAGTGAAAGCGGATACACTCTATGAACAGTAACAGAAGGTTGTTATTCACATGTGAAAGTAAAAGTGGAATGCATTACCACATAGGCTCATCAATTTCTTGCCTTGGAGGAGTTTTATTCTATTGACAACTTCTTCCATCACAAGGCATCCCTGCAAAACAAGATTTTCACTTTGAGGTTTTGGGAACCCAAGTCATCTTGGGTCCCTGGGGGTTAGCTGCACCACGACTTGTAGCTTTCCACATTTTCCTTGCATTCAGATCGTCAAGCCGCAATAACGAGCAATCATTCATGAGATGTCCCACATAACCACAGTAATGACAATACATACGTGGTTTCAATTTCTTTGGTTGAACATAAGCATTGGACTTTTGTGAATATCAGGGGGGTCTTTGATTTTGATTATGAAATTTGGGTTTCACATTTAACAACCAACAATTTTTCATAGTATGGCCCATTTTCCCACAATGAAAACATTCAACTTTTCTTTTCTGATCAGCTTGAAATCTATTGTCATGCATCTTACAAGCATTCAAGTCATCCTCTTTCATTAAACTACAATCATGCATTAGATGTCCAAGCTCACCACAATAGTGACATGAAGCATTGTTTTGTTTTGGAGCTTGGTGTTCCACATTAGATTTCTTTGCATGCATGTTTGGCTTTTGTTTGACATGGGTAGGAATGTTTGATGTACTGGAGGAGCAGGAAGCATGCACAAAGGAGGTCTTGGTTTTCAGATTAAAGGCTTCCTTTTTGCTAGGATTGTATCCTAGACATTCCCGTTGGAAATTAACCTTAGTTCCTAGAAGTTTGTTCAAGTTCTCCTCCCCACTTACAAATTTACCCAATGACTTGTTCAAGTCAACAATTTCATTCTGGAGTGAAGCAATTTAAAGTTCACAAGTTAGAATTTCATTTCCACAAGAAATGACTTTCTCATTCAGAGTGGAGTTTATGATTTTGTGAGATTCTATTTCCTATTTTAGAAGACTCACATCATCACTTTCTTGTCCAATCATTGACTTGCCCTTTTCAAAAGTCAGAAGTCTTTCTGACATGGTCATATTCAACATTTTAACCTTCTCAAGTTCAGAGCTCAGCAGTTCATTTTCTGTTTCAAATTTTTCAAAACACTTCAATCTGCCCTCAAGTAAAGAGACTTGAATAAGTAAGGCATCATTGTCCCCTTTTAGTTTCTCATTTTTATCCAGAAGTGATTTGGTATCTGTTTCAGAGTCAAGTAATTTCTCAAAAAGTTTTTCATCATCGGATAGAGAATCTAACTTGCTCCTCAGACTTTCTTCGGTTTCCTTAAGCAATGTGACTTTACATGCCAAGAGTTCATTTTCTTTTTCTAGTTCTTTAGTTTTTGAACTTAGATCAATGCATTTCACACAAGAGGAATTGTCATGGATATTTTCATTAGACTTCTTTTTCAAAGCTTTGTTTTCACATTTTACCTTTTTATATTTTTCTGATAATTCTTCATAAGCATCTACCAAATCTTCAAAAGACAATTCATCTTCATCGGATTTAGAGCTTACCTCCTCAGCACTTTCATCACAAGTCTGATAAATATCATCAGCCATTAATCCCCTCAGTCCTTGCTTCTCTTGAGCTAGCATTAACTTGTCCATAAGTTCTTTGGCGGTTCTGCAAGAGGAGACGAACGTGAACCTGTTAGTATTGACAGAATTTTTTAGCAATCTCAAAATTGTAGCATTTTCATGACTCTTTAGTATGTCTTGGTTGGACCACTTGGTCTCATCCCGAGGCAGCTTATGAGGACCATCATTAACTAACTTCCACAAGTTTGGATCAATTGAATTTATGGTCCTACATAGTTTTCCCAGCCAGGAGTTAAAATCATCACCATTATAGACAGGTAAGGAAGTCAAAGAATCAATATCTGAAGAAGCAGTCATCATTCAAAACTACACTAGGATCCCTCTGAAGATCGTTTGATCTAGAATAACAGAGCCGAGCTCTGATACCAATTGTTGGGTCCCACAGTGTAGTGACACGGATCTAGAGGGGGGTGAATAGATCCCTCTCTAAAAATTATAGCCAATTAAAAAGACTTGAAGGCTTCTCAATCAAACCTCACCGAACATGCAAGTGACAAGATCACACACGGAGAGATGGCAATTTGAACTAGCATTATACGTTAACAAATTTAGCATCAATGTGCAAGATAATCAATAATTCATCCTGTGAATGGTGGTAGAAGATAAAGAATAAACACTCAACCAATTACACATGCACAAGGATTTTTTAGGTGATTTAGGACCATGACGGGTACCCTACATCCACCCCTTACCACCTCGGTGAGGCTTTACTAAAACGCTACACGAGGTAGCACACGGGGACGAACCCCAATACACCACACGTTGCTCGGCGATAGCAAACCACACACACACGAGCTCGACGCTCAACACGCTGCAGAGCAGCACGGACACGAGGGCAAACCCTCAGCACGGTGCTCAGCACCACACACACACACACCAAGATAGGGATGCACCCCAATAGTCAATTCACACTCGGAGACACCGCTCCGAAGACACACATAGTTTTCTTCAGTTTAAGAGATGGACACAGATGTACATTTGCTGGCTCAATAAGCACAAATCTTCAAAGCAATCTCACTAAACAACAACTAAGCACTAGACTGCAGCAAGTAAGAACAAGGACGGGTTGAGAGAACTCCTGGCTGGAGGATGATGGCCTTGGCATCTTTAATGACTAAGGCGGACTGGACTTTGGAAGGAGGATGAAAGTTGATGCTTCAATAGGTTCATTTCTGAAGGATGGAAGAGGATGAACATCAGACCCTTTCTTCTTCACCTTGAATCACTTTCTGCGCATTGGGTAACTTAGAGATGGTACAACCGTCTTCTTCAACAAGATGGATTCTAGAAGGTGGAAGACGATAGTCTTCAACCTTGAATCAAGCTCAGCACGACCCGGGAAGAAGCTTCAACACCGCTCCGGCTTCTCTCCCCGCAAAACCCCAAAAACATATATATCCTTCAATGCTTTCTCTTCTATTCAAGAAACCCTATCTCATTCGATTTATACCCAAGAGGAATGGGCGGCCACGTGGAGGATATTATCCCCTAAGGACCAATCACAATAGGGCACAAAAAAATGGGATCGAGCAAGGGCTCCGGCCATCACGCGAACTGGCATTTTTCTCGGTTGCCGTAAAGTGTCGACCCCATGGGTCGACACTCGCGTTCGGGCAAGACAGAACAAATTTCAAATAGAACCCAGCGTAGAAAGTGTCGACCCATGGGGTCGACACTTTCCACCTGTGGCAATAATAGAAGGCAACGGCAGAAAGACCTGGAATAAGTGTCGACCTTGTGGGTCGACACTTATGTCCTGGATTCTGAAAAATAAACCCAGACAGAAGCTCGCGATAAAAAGGTCGACCCTGTGGGTTGACTTTTTATCCCCAAGTTCGAAGACATAAGAGGGCCGGCTTAAAACACCAGACCCTTGGACAAAGTGTCGACCCATGGGGTCGACACTTTTCCTGACAAAATGCAAACTCAATAGAACTCACAAAGGGGTGAACCTAAAGACATGAGATATTAAAAACATCTACATGTATGGAAGAAAAAAGCAACTCTACCCCAAAAATCACAGATAAGCCAAGTAGTTATAGATAGGGAATTACCTTGGGGTTTGTTCATCCAAACTACACAAGAATCCTCCTTCAACCATTCAATCAAAGCAACTTACTATTTTAATGTTTCAGTTGAATGACAGCCACTTGATCTTGACATTTGGTCTCCGTTGAAAGTCCCTGTCAAAGGTACACACTTAAGGTCAGTCTTCAATTTTCATTTGCTTTCATTAAGATTAGTCTCTAACTCTCATCAATCACTCAATATCTAGACTAAGTTTCTTCAAACCACATGATAGCTATCACAATAGCTTGTATCCAATCTGAATCAACTAGGGAGGAGTTAGAAGAATTTCACCCAATTTGTTCAGAGACTTTCCTTTCTCACTAACTCCTGTAAACATATCAAAGCACATGTTAGTTAAGTTCATCAAATCAGTTGACCGTGTCATACACTTGCCATTCAATCAAATAGAATTTGCTCAGTTCATTTCAGATCCATAAACTACATATGCAAGATGTTAACATGGAACACAATCACATGGTATTTAGTTCATCATCAAAAATCCTTTATACATGGTTATGCACGGGGTTCAACAATCTCCATTCAGAGAGAGGTCTGCCGGCTACGTCCCTCGACACTCGCAAGGTGGAGGTTAGCCTCCGCCCGGGCCGCTCGAAGTCCATGTAGCTCCTCCTCCTCTCGCTGGATCTGCTGCTGGGTCTTCTGTCTCCGCTCCTGTGCAAGATGGGGGCGGGCAAACTCACTCCACAAGCCTTCCAGCTTCGTGGCCCATGCATCCTGGGGAAGACTCAACCCATGGAAGCTCCTGGTAAATACTTCCAGGTCAGCCCTCAAAGTCTCCACGGTCGGCAATGGATCAGCCTGGATCAACTGATCAAGACCCTGCAGGAGCTGGTCAGCCATAGCAGCATGCAACGTGATGTGACACGACCTAAGGGTGCAATGGTATCAACCAAATGAACCTCGGACCTAGCCTTGCAAGCCCACTTACAAATTGGCGGACTCGATGTTGGCGGACCGATATCGCAGCACAACCCTTTCCCCGTGGTGACTAAGTGATGGTAGGGTGGATTCGAGAGCCTAAACCACACTGGTTAGGGTGATGACTTGGCCAATGAGTTCCCCTCCCTTGGATTGGAGCACCCACATCAGTGGGGCGGACGCCGTGCCTTGAGGGTACGGGGATCTCTCCTCACTCAATCCGCGGTGGCCACTCGTGATCGGGAATCACGGGACCGGGCACTCTCTCCCTCGCCGACTGAACTTAGAAATGATACTAATAAAACACAAATATCCAGGGAGGGTTCAGCATATACTTGACCGGTGTGAGGACACCGGCCCCGAGTCGGAGACGTGGGCGAGCGGGGAAGCGTGTGTTCCCCACATGCCGCGCCGGGGAAGCTTGACCTGCTCAAATTGCTACAACACTACACTCCATGCAGGGGGGGGGATCATAGGGAAGGGAAGATGATGATTACATCCAAACACTACCTCCTCACAGGGAGGGGCCTTCAGCCGGCCAAGCGGGGAGGGAAATTTGAGCTAGAAGTGATGAAAGGAAGCCGATGTCGAATCTGTCCACATTCTGGAATCAGGGACCAGCAGTGGAAGACGGCACCTCTGTGACCTCTCCTGAATTTTGCTGAAGGCAGGACCAGTTTGGAATTCTTCGTAACTGGATCGGGAAGTCGTCTGAATTTTATCGATTTCTTATGGTACCACTGCTAGTCTGGGTGAAGGCTCGAACAGGGTGGAAGTTCTTCAGATCTGACTGCTTCAGGTTCCCAACAGCAGGAAGAAGGGGATGCCACGATTGCTCCCGAACTCAGAATCAGGTGCCGCCGGAGTCGTTGGAACCGTGAACGAGTCCTCTTCGAAGCAAGACTGACGGGGAAGCCAAATGTTGTCGGAGAAGACCAGTAGGCTCTGAACACTGATGAGGGATCGGTGCAGACTGTGGGGAAGCAGAACCGCGCACCCAGGGGAGAAAATTGAGAACTCTTGGATCCGGACGCCAAATTGAGCTCTGCCTATTGGGGATGAAAGAAGACTTGGATTAAAAGACTTTTGATGAAGAACTCTTGCTCAGATTCCCAGTAGGATGGCCGCAGTCGTGCTTCTCATCAGCTTCAGGTGCTCTGCCGGGGTAGCTTCGCGCAGTCGAGGGAGAACAGCTCTCCCGGGCAGCACAGTGCTCAGATGACTACGAAACCATGGCCGTTGGGAAGAAGACTGGCAGACGCCTCCATGGGTATCTCTTGGGCCTTCATATTCATCTGGAGGAAGCCATGATCGCCTCTGCAAACTGCTACTCTTCTGTAGATCTTCAGTTGAGAGCTGTAGGTTGAAGATGACGGGGGGGAATGGGGTATATGGGAGGGGAAATGGGGGTGGATGAGTGTGGGGAAAGCCCGGGCTGTGAGGGGGTCTAGCAGGGGTGTTCCAAGGTGGAGGAAGGGAAGAATGGGGTCTGTAAGGGGGTCTAACAGGTGGTGGGAGGAGGAGCTACGAATTTGGGAAGGTGGGTGAGAGGGAAAGGGTATTTGAAAATGGGTTTAAGGGTGGGATTAAATTTTGGTCTTGGGGGATGGGAAGAGGTGTGTGGGGAAGGTAAAAGGGGGCTTGGGGTAGTGGGAAGGGTGATTGAGGAAGTAGGTGGGGTAGTTGGGGGTTGGGAGGTGGAGCTAGGATTGGTGGAAGCTCTCTTGGGACTAGGGGGTGGAGTAATGGGATGTGTGGGGAAGGGGAGTGGCCTTTAATGGGGGTAGGTGGGAGAGTGGTGGTTGGGAAGGGAGGAGAGAGAAAATTTTTAAAATTGGGTGTGGAGGAGAGAGAAAGGAGAGTGAAAGAGAGAGATGAAGAGAGGGATGGGTGGGGAGTCTCTCCCCAAGGGTATCTCACCCAAATAATGGAATCTCTCCACTAGATAAGAAGTTTGAACTCTCAAAATGGCAAGTTTTTCATTCATTGATTCATTAACTCAAAATGAGGGGGAATGGGATCCTATATATAGGCAACCCACATTTTACAAAAAGCCCTTGACTCTTGCCACAATGACAAAGAACCAAAAAGAGGAGGGGCGCCCATGGGCCTAGCCCAAAGAATTGGGCCCAATGACTTAATCAAACCAACTTAATGACACACAAACTTAGGGAAATAACAAAAGACCTAGGGACATGACTCAAATAAAAAGAAGATTACATAATTATGACTCAAAGAAAATATGAAAATTACATGAACTGAATCAGGAAAATGTGACTGACATAATGGAACCATGCTGGTGAACAACCGGGAAATATGAAGGGTGAGAGATGCCCCCATCATACTCCCGGGGTGCGAAGAGCTCGACTCCGTCGAGTAAGAGTCCTTCCTGGCTCGCCCATGTGTCCACCATCGTGGCCGGCCCTTCCACCTTACAAGATACTGCTAGATTGCCCTGCTCCTGATGGTGTCATTATGTTCAACTAGTATCAAATCTTTGTGCTCATGCCGGGCTCTCAAGGTTAGAAGTGGATTCTCATTGGTGGGGTCACTCTTAAAAGGGGGTATGGGCTCAATATCCTCGCTAGGTGCCACCGCGGGGCCCTTGCAGGCACAAGGTCCGCCATACTATAATGAGGGTTGGCCCCATATTCCTTCAGAAGGACCAAGTCATTAGCATTTATGCTCAATCGCCCCAAGACCATAAAGGGTCCAGTCTCTCTATCCCTGAGCGTAGAGGCGACTCTAGGGAAGAGCCTCTTCATCCTGACCATCAGATAGTCACCCTTTTGGAAGTTTTGGTTTCTTTTGCGGGTATCGATTCGCCTTTGACAAATCCTATTGCCTTTGATGATGTGCTTGCAAGTATGTAATCCTGAGACATAGTTGGTGAATGCTAGCACTCTATTGGATGTTGGGGGTCCCGGGCACCCAAATGTGGACCTAGCATGTCTAGACTCCCTATGAAGGTTAGTGAGGATAGGAAGGCCTGGACCTCCCAATGTAGCTCTATCATGCAAAGGGGTGGCAAATGCCGGGGGACCCAGACATCCAAGAATGCACCTATCATGCTTAAGACTCATGATGAATGAAGGTGGACCATTACATCCGAAAATGGTCCATTCATACTTCCTACTTGACATGTGGGTGATGTGAATGAATGGACCCGTCTTATGAATCATGCCAAATGATGTGTTGTGCCAAGACTTATGCATTCCTATCCCAAAGATGGCTTCCATGTGTATGGGTGTGGGATGGCCTTTGAACTTCCATGTGAAAGGGTCAAAAGGATCTAGGAAGGTGGGCATTATGGAAAGGGGCTCTTCCTTGCTTCCTAGGCATATGTTGTCTATGGCGATGGTTCCCTTTGTGTGGCCCGAGTCTTGGAAGAGGTGGTCTTGGTCCAACATGATTAGTTGGGGTAGGGAAAGGTGAGTTATGGGTAAGGTGGGTGTGTCACATGGGTAACTAGGCTCCCCTTGGAAGGGATCAAAGGGATCATGGACTGGGCTTTCTAGAGGAAGGAACTCTATGTCCACATGGTCTACGCACGGTGGGTCATCCTTCCCCAAGGTAATTGGACCAAAGTCTTTAGTGGGCCAGTCGATCAAGGTACTTGGGATCTTAATGGGAGTGGAGTGGACCATGATGGGTTTTTTCTCCATGGGGAGAATGAGAAGGAGGTCAATAGTGTAACAACCAATAGTGACGACTGAGGTGATAGAACCATCACATGGGTGGATGAGACTAAGTCTTCTTGGGTGGGCCACTCCTAAGGTCAATAAGAAAGTCAACTTTAGTTGCCATTCTAAACCCTTGAGGAGATCATCCCAACCATTTACCTCATAGTAGGATTGGAATGCGGTGTGATAGGAGTTAATGGGTGCTAATTGGAAAGGGTGCTCCATGGTTGGGGTTTGAAAGTACAAGGCATGAGGGATGAGATTTTGCTTGAGCCATTTGATGATGAGTTCTCCTATGGTCACCATCTTTTGGGTGAGATTGAGTGGTTTGAGGAGGTATGTGTTTGTTTGGACGGGGATGATTTGATGTCCTTCCTCCTTATTGATAGGAGTATGGATTTCCTTAAAGGTGGGGAAGGGCTTTGGGTTGGTGTCCAATCCCGGGGATTTGGTCTTGTGGGCCGGGTTCTCCTCATGTTTACTCATGACCTCATTCATTCTTTGAAGTGGGTTGAGAAGGCATGGTGGCCGGGTATGGGGCTCCGGTGGGTGGGGGAACAAAAGGTTGTTGAAACCAGAGGCTCCCGGGAGATGTGGGGGATGAAATAGGCAAGACCACCGCAATGGGTGGAAGGTGGTTTTCCGTTCATCAAGCCATTGTTTCCCTAGGATTATGCAAGGGCCTTCCAAAGTACCAATTTGACACCATGCTCCATCAAAGTATTTGGTCTCTCCAAACCATTTATGGAATTCAACGAAGACTTGGTCTCCGTTGTGCACAATTTGTCCGGTCGTAGAGAGGGTGGCTACAATTTCGGGGGATACCCAATTATCTTCTACCATGTCGATGAAGTCAATTTCTGTGCCATTAGGTAGGTAGGCTTGGGATATGATGGGAATTGGGGCCTTTTGGTCCGTAGACTCAATGACAATGGGAGGTGGATAATGCATGGAGCGATCCTATGAGAACTCTAATGCAAGTGTGCCCATGGACTTGACTTGTGAGAACAAGTCAATGACTTGCTCTGATACCAACTGATGTGACACGACCTAAGGGTGCAATGGTATCAACCAAATGAATCTCGGACCTAGCCTTGCAAGCCCACTTACAAATTGGCGGACTCGATGTTGGCGGACCGATATCCCAGCACAACCCTTTCCCCGTGGTGACTAAGTGATGGTAGGGTGGATTCGAGAGCCTAAACCACGCTGGTTAGGGTGATGACTTGGCCAATGAGTTCCCCTCCCTAGGATTGGAGCACCCACATCAGTGGGGCGGACGCCGTGCCTTGAGGGTACGGGGATCTCTCCTCACTCAATCCATGGTGGCCACTCGTGATCGGGAATCACGGGACCGGGCACTCTCTTCTTCGCTGGCTAAACTTAGAAATGATACTAATAAAACACAAATATCCAGGGAAGGTTCAGGATATACCTGACCGGTGTGAGGACACCGGCCTCGAGTCGGAGACATGGGCGAGCGGGGAAGCGTGTGTTCCCCACACGCCGTGCCGGGGAAGCTTGACCTGCTCAAATTGCTACAACACTACACCCCATGCAAGGGGGGGGATCATGGGGAAGGGAAGATGATGATTACATCCAAACACTACCTCCTCACAGGGAGGGGCCTTCAGCCGGCCAAGCGGGGAGGGAAATTCGAGCTAGAAGTGATGAAAGGAAGCCAATGCCTAATCTATCCACATTCTGGAATCAGGGACCAGCAGTCGAAGATGGCACCTCTGTGACCTCTCCTGAATTTTGCTGAAGGTGGGACTAGTTTGGAATTCTTCGTAACTGGATCGGAAAGTCGTCTGAATTTTGTCGATTTCTTCTGGTACCACTGCTGGTCTGGGTGGAGGCTCGAACAGGGTGGCAGTTCTTCGGATCTGACTACTTCCGGTTCCCAACAGCAGGAAGAAGGGGATACCACGATCGCTCCCGAGCTCAGAATCAGGTGCCGTTGGAGTCGTTGGAACCGTGAACGAGTCCTCTTCGAAGCAAGACTGATGGGGAAGCCAAATGTTGTCGGAGATGACCAGTAGGCTCTGAACACTGATGAGGTGTCGGTGCAGACTGTGGGGAAGCAGAACCGCGCACCCAGGGGAGAAAATTGAGAACACCTGGATCCCGACGCCAAATTGAGCTCTGCCTGTTGGGGATGAAAGAAGACTCGGAGTAAAAGACTTTTGATGCAGAACTCTTGCTTAGCTTCCCAGTAGGATGGCCGCAGTCGTGCTTCTCATCAGCTTCAGGTGCTCTGCCGGGGTAGCTTCGCGCAGTCGAGGGAGAACAGCTCTCTCGGGCAGCACAATGCTCAGATGATGACGAAACCATGGCCGTTGGGAAGAAGACTGGCAGACGCTTCCATGGGTATCTCTTGGGCCTTCAGATTCATCCGGCGGAAGCCGTGGTCGCCTCTGCAATCTGCTACTCTTCTATAGATCTTCAGTTGAGAGCTGTAGGTTGAAGATGACGGGGGGGAATGGGGTATATGGGAGGGGAAATGGGGGTGGATGAGTGTGGGGAAAGCCCGAGCTGTGAGGGGGTCTAGGAGGGGTGTTCCAAGGCGGGGGAAGGGAAGAATGGGGTCTGGAAGGGGGTCTAACAGGTGGTGGGAGGAGGAGCTACGAATTTGGGAAGGTGGGTGAGAGGGAAAGGGTATTTGAAAATGGGTTTAAGGGTGGGATTAAATTTTGGTCTTGGGGGATGGGAAGAGGTGTGTGGGGAAGGTAAAAGGTGGCTTGGGGTAGTGGGAAAGGTGCTTGGGGAAGTGGGTGGGGTAGTTGGGGGTTGGGAGGTGGAGCTAGGATTGGTGGAAGCTCTCTTGGGACTAGGGGGTGGAGTAATGGGATGTGTGGGGAAGGGGAGTGGCCTTTAATGGGGGTAGGTGGGAGAGTGGTGGTTGGGAAGGGAGAAGAGAGAAAATTTTTGAAATTGGGTGTGGAGGAGAGAGAAAGGGGAGTGAAAGAGAGAGATTAAGAGAGGGATGGGTGGGGAATCTCTCCCCTACGGTCTCTCACCCAAATAATGGAATCTCTCCACTAGATAAGAAGTTTGAACTCTCAAAATGGTAAGTTTTTCATTCATTGATTCATTAACTCAAAATGGGGGGGGAATGGGGTCCTATATATAGGCAACCCACATTTTACAAAAAGCCCTTGACTCTTGCCACAATGACAAAGAACCAAAAAGAGGAGGGGCGCCCATGGGCCTAGCCCAAAGAATTGGGCCCAATGACTTAATCAAACCAACTTAATGACACACAAACTTAGGGAAATAACAAAAGACCTAGGGACATGACTCAAATAAAAAGAAGATTACATAATTATGACTCAAAGAAAATATGAAAATTACATGAACTGAATCAGGAAAATGTGACTGACATAATAGAACCATGCTGGTGAACAACCGGAAATATGAAGGGTGAGAGATGCCACCATCATACTCCCGGGGTGCGAAGAGCTTGACTCCGTCGAGTAAGAGTCCTTCCTGGCTCGCCCATGTGTCCACCATCGTGGCCGGCCCTTCCACCTTACAAGATACTGCTGGATTGCCCTGCTCCTGATGGTGTCATTATGTTCAACTAGTATCAAATCTTTGTGCTCATGCCGGGCTCTCAAGATTAGAAGTGGATTCTCATTGGTGGGGTCACTCTTAAAAGGGGGTATGGGCTCAATATCCTCGCTAGGTGCCACCGCGGGGCCCTTGCAGGGCACAAAGTCCGCCATACTACAATGAGGGTTGACCCCATATTCCTTCAGAAGGACCAACTCATTGGCATTTATGCTCAATCACCCCAAGACCATAAAGGGTCCAGTCTCTCGATCCCTGAGCGTAGAGGCGACTCTAGGGAAGAGCCTCTTCATCCTGACCATCAGATAGTCACCCTTTTGGAAGTTTTGGTTTCTTTTGCGGGTATCGATTCGCCTTTGACAAATCCTATTGCCTTTGATGATGTGCTTGCAAGTATGCAATCCTGAGACATAGTTGGTGAATGCTAGCACTCTATTGGATGTTGGGGGTCCCGGGCACCCAAATGTGGACCTAGCATGTCTAGACTCCCTATGAAGGTTAGTGAGGATAGGAGGGCCTGGACCTCCCAATGTAGCTCTATCATGCAAAGGGGTGGCAAATGCCGGGGGACCCGGACATCCAAGAATGCACCTATCATGCTTAAGACTCATGATGAATGAAGGTGGACCATTACATCCGAAAATGGTCCATTCATGCTTCCTACTTGACATGTGGGTGATGTGAATGAATGGACCCGTCTTATGAATCATGCCAAGTGATGTGTTGTGCCAAGACTTATGCATTCTATCCCAAAGATGGCTTCCATGTGTATGGGTGTGGGATGGCCTTTGAACTTCCATGTGAAAGGGTCAAAAGGATCTAGGAAGGTGGGCATTATGGAAAGGGGCTCTTCCTTGCTTCCTAGGCATATGTTGTCTATGGCGATGGTTCCCTTTGTGTGGCCCGAGTCTTGGAAGAGGTGGTCTTGGTCCAACATGATTAGTTGGGGTAGGGAAAGGTGAGTTGTGGGTAAGGTGGGTGTGTCACATGGGTAACTAGGGTCCCCTTGGAAGGGATCAAAGGGATCATGGACTGGGCTTCCTAGAGGAAGGAACTCTATGTCCACATGGTCTACGCACGGTGGGTCATCATTCCCCAAGGTAATTAGACCAAAGTCTTTAGTGGGCCAGTCGATCAAGGTACTTGGGATCTTAATGGGAGTGGAGTGGACCATGATGGGTTTTTTCTCCATGGGGAGAATGACGAGGAGGTCACTAGTGTAACAACCAATAGTGAAGACTGAGGTGATAGAACCATCACTTGGGTGGATGAGACTAAGTCTTCTTGGGTGGGCCGCTCCTAAGGTCAATAAGCAAGTCCACTTTAGTTACCATTCTAAACCCTTGAGGAGATCATCCCAACCATTTACCTCATAGTAGGATTAGAATGCGGTGTGATAGGAGTTAATGGGTGCTAATTGGAAAGGGTGATCCATGGTTGGGGTTTGAAAGTACAAGGCATGAGGGATGAGGTTTTGCTTGAGCCATTTGATGATGAGTTCTCCTATGGTCACCATCTTTTGGGTGAGATTGAGTGGTTTGAGGAGGTATGTGTTTGTTTGGACGGGGATGATTTGATGTCCTTCCTCCTTATTGACAGGAGTATGGATTTCCTTAAAGGCGGGGAAGGGCTTTGGGTTGGTGTCCAATCTCAGGGATTTGGTCTTGTGGGCCGGGTTCTCCTCATGTTTACTCATGACCTCATTCATTCTTTGAAGTGGGTTGAGAGGGCATGGTGGCCGGGTATGGGGCTCCGGTGGGTGAGGGACCAAAAGGTTGTTGAAACCATAGGCTCCCGGGAGATGTGGGGGATGAACTAGGCAAGACCAACGCAATGGGTGGACGGTGGTATTCTGTTCATCAAGCCATTGTTTCCCTAGGATTATGCAAGGGCCTTCCAAAGTACCAATTTGACACCATGCTCCATCAAAGTATTTGGTCTCTCCAAACCATTTATGGAATTCAACGAAGACTTGGTCTCCGTTGTGCACAATTTATCCGGTCATAGAGAGGGTGGCTACAATTTCGGGGGATACCCAATTATCTTCTACCATGTCGATGAAGTCAATTTCTGTGCCATTAGGTAGGTAGGCTTGGGATATGATGGGAATTGGGGCCTTTTGGTCCGTAGACTCAATGACAATGGGAGGTGGATAATGCAAGGAGCGATCCGATGAGAACTCTAATGCAAGTGTGCCCATGGACTTGACTTGTGAGAATAAGTCAATGACTTGCTCTGATACCAACTGATGTGACACGACCTAAGGGTGCAATGGTATCAACCAAATGAACCTCGGACCTAGCCTTGCAATCCCACTTACAAATTGGCGGACTCGATGTTGGCGGACCGATATCACAGCACAACCCTTTCCCTGTGGTGACTAAGTGATGGTAGGGTTGATTCGAGAGCCTAAACCACGCTGGTTAGGGTGATGACTTGGCCAATGAGTTCCCTTCCCTTGGATTGGAGCACCCACATCAGTGGGGCGGACGCCGTGCCTTGAGGGTACGGGGATCTCTCCTCACTCAATCCGCGGTTGCCACTCGTGATCGGGAATCACGGGACCGGGCACTCTCTTCCTCGCCGGTTGAACTTAGAAATGATACTAATAAAACACAAATATCCAGGGAGGGTTCAGCATATACCTGACCGGTGTGAGGACACCGGCCCCGAGTCGGAGACGTGGGCGAGCGGGGAAGCGTGTGTTCCCCACACGCCGCGCCGGGGAAGCTTGACCTGCTCAAATTGCTACAACACTACACCCCATGCAAGGGGGGGGATCATGGGGAAGGGAAGATGATGATTACATCCAAACACTACCTCCTCACAGGGAGGGGCCTTCAGCCGGCCAAGCGGGGAGGGAAATTTGAGCTAGAAGTGATGAAAGGAAGCCGATGCCGAATCTGTCCACATTCTGGAATCAGAGACCAGCAGTCGAAGACGGCACCTCTGTGACCTCTCCTGAATTTTTCTGAAGGCAGGACTAGTTTGGAATTCTTCGTAACTTGATCGGGAAGTCGTCTGAATTTTGTCGATTTCTTCTGGTACCACTGCCGGTCTGGGTGGAGGCTCGAACAGGGTGGCAGTTCTTCAGATCTGACTGCTTCAGGTTCTTAACAGCAGGAAGAAGGGGATGCCACGATCGCTCCCAAGCTCAGAATCAGGTGCCGCAAGAGTCGTTGGAACCGTGAACGAGTCCTCTTCGAAGCAAGACTAACGGGAAGCCAAATGTTGTCAGAGAAGACCAGTAGGCTCTGAACACTGATGAGGGGTCGGTGCAGACTGTGGGGAAGCAGAACTGCGCACCCAGGGGAGAAAATTGAGAACTCCTGGATCCAGATGCTAAATTGAGCTCTTCCTGTTGGGGATGAGAAAAGACTCGGAGTAAAAGACTTTTGATGAAGAACTCTTGCTCAGATTCCCAGTAGGATGGCCGCAGTCATGCTTCTCATCAGCTTCAGGTGCTCTGCCAGGGTAGCTTCGCGCAGTCGAGGGAGAACAGCTCTCCCGGGCAGCACAGTGCTCAGATGATGACGAAACCATGGCTGTTGGGAAGAAGACTGGCAGACGCTTCCATGGGTATCTCTTGGGCCTTCCGATTCATCCGGAAGAAGCCGTGGTCGCCTTTGCAAACTGCTACTCTTCTGTAGATGTTCAGTTGAGAGCTGTAGGTTGAAGATGACGGGGGGGAATGGGGTATATGGGAGGGGAAATGGGGGTGGATGAGTGTGGGGAAAGCCCGGGCTGTGAGGGGGTCTAGGAGGGGTGTTCCAAGGTGGGAGAAGGGAAGAATGGGGTCTGGAAGGGGGTCTAATAGGTGGTGGGAGGAGGAGCTACGAATTTGGGAAGGTGGGTGAGAAGGAAAGGGTATTTGAAAATGGGTTTAAGGGTGGGATTAAATTTTGGTCTTGGGGGATGGGAAGAGGTGTGTGGGGAAGGTAAAAGGGTGCTTGGGGTAGTGGGAAGGGTGCTTGGGGAAGTGGGTGGAGTAGTTGGGGGTTGGGAGGTGGAGCTAAGATTGGTGGAAGCTCTCTTGGGACTAGGGGGTGGAGTAATGGGATGTGTGGGGAAGGGGAGTGGCCTTTAATGGGGGTAGGTGGGAGAGTGGTGGTTGGGAAGGGAGGAGAGAGTAAATTTTTAAAATTGGGTGTGGAGGAGAGAGAAAGGGGAGTGAAATAGAGAGATTAAGAGAGGGATGGGTGGGGAATCTCTCCCCTAGGGTCTCTCACCCAAATAATGGAATCTCTCCACTAGATAAGAAGTTTGAACTCTCAAAATGGCAAGTTTTTCATTCATTGATTCATTAACTCAAAATGGGGGGGAATGGGGTCCTATATATAGGCAACCCACATTTTAGAAAAAGCCCTTGACTCTTGCCACAATGACAAAGAACCAAAAAGAGGAGGGGCGCCCATGGGCCTAGCCCAAAGAATTGGGCCCAATGACTTAATCAAACCAACTTAATGACACACAAACTTAGGGAAATAACAAAAGACCTAGGGACATGACTCAAATAAAAAGAAGATTACATAATTATGACTCAAAGAAAATATGAAAATTACATGAACTGAATCAGGAAAATGTGACTGACATAATGGAACCATGCTGGTGAATGATCGGGAAATATGAAGGGTGAGAGATGCCCCCATCACAACGCCATCCCAAGTGTAGGGGCGTCAGGTCACTCAACTCCAAGAGCCGGAAAGTCTACTGGTACCTGTAGGGCTCCCTCCTCAGAAGCTACAAAGAAGGAAAAGGGGGAATGAGTGTTTGTTCACAACCCAATGGACATGCACGAAGGATTATAAAAAGGCACAGCATGGTCATATATCTGATGCTACCACAGACTCCCGCCCTTTCTCAACAGCTGGGGAAGAACCAACAACAGAAGCTGATCTTGGTCTACTAGGCAGGACATTTGTGTCCCCATCCGCTATAGTTTAAGCAATAGCATGTAAGTGCTTATTTATAAAGTGGCACACACGGGATGTCAAAGTCCAGAGAATCGCTGTGTACCTATCTCAATAGCAGCCCCTTCTTCAGCTATGCTAGGAAGGGCAGACTCGGTATCAGGATCCCTTTTGGGGCAAGATTGCTCAATCTCAGAAGTCGGCGCTGCCTCCTGAACCTCCTCTCGCGGGGAGGCCTCAGCCATCGGCTCTGCAGAAAGGGAGGCTACATGGCAAAAATAGGAGAGGGGTCAGTGCCGCAAATAAAGTGCATATATCATTCACCGTGTTCGTTGTCAGAAGCGAGCAGTATCGGTAGCATGGGTGTCTACTGGCGAGGCTCTCTCCCCTCGAGTTTGCTAGCCCTCTGGTGCGACCTGAGAAGCTTCCCTTGCCGGAGCTATCTCATCAGGATGGGATGTGCTTTCTTCAACGGCCTGGCCTGTCACTACCCATGTAGCAGATGTATTAATCAGCTTGGTAAAAGTAGTTGCAAAATGGCAAAGACGTCTATCATTAGCCTCTAACATCTCTTACCTGAAGAATCATCCATGCCGTCCTCAGCTATGCCGTCCTCACCGATTTCAACATCGGAGGAGCCCACTGGCGTATGATCTCCCGGTGCTGTGGTGTCAACACCTGCCACCTCCATGGCCTTTGTGCCTGTCGAGGCACTGTCGCCTGTCAGAAGGTCCACAAATGAGCCAGATTCTAGAAGTTGTGAGAACTCCTCCATGGATCTGGCTAAGTCCACTCCTGTGGGACAAACAATTATATGAGTTAAGCAAGTCTTTATAAGAAGGACTTAACTAAACAGAATGTATGTCGCTGCATTCACCTCCGGTATCTTTCAATTCTCCTTCTTCTCGAGAGTCACTCTCACTGGATGAAGAACTGGAGGTCGTAGCGCTGTAAGTAGGGCTCGAGCTCCCGTTAGGGAGAGAGTTTGTGGCCGCGGAACTCCCACTCTTAGTAGTCGATCCACTCCCAGAAGCGGATCCGACCCTGGAGGAAGAGCAGACATTACCTCATGCTGACGGACCAGGTGGAATAACCCCAGGAACCCCTGCACAGCCAATAAAACACTAAGGGGTTATTGCTGTTCAAATCTTCATGTATCAATGGAGAAAATAAGGCTGAGCATGCTACCTGGAGCCTGACCTCCTGTGGTCCCTGCTGTAAGAGGCGAGGGAGAGTTAGCCATCACCGGCATATAATCGTCTGAGGGAGACATCAGCTCTTTGAAGTTGAAAGTAACGTCTGGCACGGACTCATCCAGCGGCATGTCATCTCCCGCTTGAGGAGGAGAGAAGCTCATATCAGCTCTAGCTTTCGGGGGAGCTGCATTTAATGAAGCAAGCATGTGTTTATAACACTATATATATGCTCAGAAATGACCAGTATCTGGGGGAGCTACATACTGGACACAGCCTCAACTGCAGGGGTTTCAACCTCAAGATGAGGATGAGATGCTGACCTCACATCCCCTTCCTCAGGAACCTCGGTCCGGGGTCTCTTGGTGACAGCAGAATCCCTCCCAATCTCAGCATCAGGAGGATCCCTCAGTGGTACGGCACCAGCTACCATAACAGCCCCACCTGCAAGTGTCACGAGAATATATAAATGCATGTCCCAGAATATAAAGATACATGTGTATATTAAAGTCAGTGAGGACAGGGATTACCTATAGCCGCTATGGGCTCTACCGGCTTTAACACTATCTGCTCTGGCTTCACTCGGAGGGCGCGTGCAACTGCCTTTACAACGTCGTAAATGGCAAGTGGAGTCATCGCCAACTCAAGGCTAGAAAGGTACTCCAGGGGACCTGCACAGCCCACTGCGTTGATCACATGGGCCCTCCACTCAGCAAAGGTACTGCCTCCAAGTGCTCCGTCAGGTATCGGCTGGGACAACTTGAACTTTCTCCTCACCCCGCAAGATGCCTGCAAATCCTCCCACCAAGAATAGGCCTTTGAGGGGCCTGAGGCTATGCCTGAGGTGGAGGAAGAAGGAACTCCGAGAGCTGATGCTGTCTTACTTTTCAGGGGCTTCAAAGCCCCATTATATTGACTTCTATCGACGGTGGCCGTCCAACCCTTTTCTCACCACCGCTCTTCAATGTCACTCACAATTCGGGTGATCCCCAAAAAATTAGACCTGAGGAAAACTGGGTCGACGCACAAAGGAGGTAGATCCTCTCTCTCCAAATGCTGCTCCTCAGCTGTACGAATGGCATCTCGGCGCTCTCGGAAGACGTTGCTGGCTTTGAACCACCAGCGAGCATAATGAATGTCAAAGTAGCCTCTGCGCACCTGCTCTGGGACCGGGTACCCCGGCCCTGCCTAGCGGCAAAGGAAGTCCTGCCAAGCTGCCGCGACCAAGTGTACGTCCCTATGCCTGTATAGCCGGAGGGGCAAAGAAAACTCTCCACTGGAGGGGATAGCCTGATCATACCAAAAGTTCCTGGTGAACCGGTGTGGGTAGTAAGGCTCAAGTATTGCTGTGCTGGAGTGTCAATATACAAGAACACTAGGTCAGATGCTGATGACCCACTCTGCTAAGCCTTGCGGGGAGGGTAAAGCATGGGTGGAAACCCGGCTGACGACAGCGTCTCCCTCCTATCTGGCAAAAGGGCGGTGAAGGTAGGAGAAGTAGTGAAGGGCTATGCCCTCTCCCCTCTTCACCGAAACAAAAGATAAGGCCCGCCTGGCCCCTACTAGCTATGCCACTGGATCCTGGGATGGCTTCCCGGCAAACCAGAAAATCAACGGTGCTACTGGATTCTCAACTGGAGTCCTCCTGGACAACTCTGTAAACAATAGCCCTGCCCAAGCACTCAAATAATGAGTGGGCAGCAATATGCCTTTCTCCCGCGGCGATGAGTGGGAAGACAAAGCCCCAAGCGAATGCAAAATATTCGCCAAGGCTGCTGGTGCGATGGTGAGTCTCTGTCCACAGGCAAGCATACAGGCTGGATAGATCACCTCCACCCGCAGGACTCCCTCCTTTCCATGAGGAACTACAAAACTGGAAAGCCAGTATGCCAGATAAGCTGCCAGATAAGTAACAGGATGCAGCCCCCGTGAATTTCATCCTTGTGTCGGTGCAGGCAGGTGGCGAGGATGAGGAGGAACGTCTACTCTGACCTCTCGACACTCATCCCAGGTGGTGCCGGACTATGCAAACTCCTCATGGAAACAGTAAGGGCCGCTGTAGAAGTGGCTCACCCAGGAATTCAGTGTCACTCGCGGTGTACGTGGGGGCCGGTCTGTACCTACTCGGGCTAAGTCTCTCCAGGTCTTCATCAAGAACATGAAGCAATAGGGCAGAGTATAGTGTCCTGCCCCGTCAGTGGAGCTGAGGTGCAAGTCATCCGGCGATAGCTCCTCGTAAGGCCTCCCACAAATCGGAAGACCAGAAACCCTCTGGAAAGTCCAGAGGTCCAGGGAAGTCTCCCCGCCAGCTGTGATGAAAGTGTTCCACCGGCGGTTAAATCTCTCTACCAGAGCCTGTAGCAGGCCAGTGTGACAAGGATAGGAGTACATGGCGGCGGTCACTACATGGCGGATCCCCACCCTATCCAACAAAGACCGATAGACCAACAGAATGCCCCGGAGCCACTCTATCACGCCCCGGTGATAGCTGTGAGAAGGAATGATAGACCACTTCCCATACCAGCTGGGAGTCTTCAAAGTCAAAATCCTCTCCAACATGCAGTCGTGAGTGTACTCTTCCTGTGCAAAGCTAGCTCCGGCGGGTGCCAAGAAGAGACCATCTATAACTTGGTCCATGGCTTTGTGCTGCCCATGCAAATGCCAAGCCGCTGGAGACATCGGTGTAACCCGGATGGTGAGACTCTCATGTCGCTGAAAAGAGCCCAGACTCTGCCTATCCGGGTATTGCCACTACCGAGTAAAGCCCTCCGGGTAACTCGAATAAGTCAGGGAGCACAATCCCTGCATGCCGTCTCTCCCGACTAGTATCACCCTTTCAAGGCGACGCCTTTCCTCCGGAAGTGTCAGGTCGTCGGCCTCCATGCTGACAGGAGCAAAGCCCTGGAGAAAGATGTAGAGGTGTCAATCTAGGGGATAGTGACGCGGGTAGCCTCCGGTGCGGTCATATGTGTAAAGACCATCCTGCCTCGCGATCCGAGATACGTCCACAGGGCCTTCAGCCACTCCATCGCTCTCCCTCGGGCCCTTAGCGACCCACGTATAGCCAAGGTCCGACTCGTTGACATTGGTATCATCAATAGTACGAGGAGGGAAAGGCGGCATCCGCCGGTCGGTGCGCTCAACCCGACAGTCGTCGGTGCCTCTAGCACGAGACCTCCTCGACCGACTCCCACTCCCACTGCTGCGAGCCATGGCTGAAAGCACGAAGAGGAGAAATAAAAATGGAGAAAGCGTCAGGCTGAAATATTTTTAGACATCAATACAATTATTCAATACAGTCTAAAGAATGCAACGGCTACGCCAACATTGCATCAACTTAATTCCCTTCAAAGGGCACGGGCCATCCGCCCCCGCCTCCGGCCGTGACGGACGTCCTGTGGGGGGCATTTGTTGTACCCGAAATCTATCTCAAGTTAAATTGAGAAATTGTTACTATGCAATGTTCGACGAGAAGAACGACGTATCATCGACACTGTCGGACTACAGAGTATCTCCGTGATTCAGGGTCTATCGACCCGACAATATTATTATGGTCAATGCCGCGACGAGAAGGTTAACGAGGAAGATGTATGAGTATACCGGTCAGAGTAGCCGAGCAAGTGTATCACACGGCACGGACGGGCGCAAAAGTTCCTCCCTACGTGGCGACGTACGACCACACAAACAAACAACACGTTCCTTCCACGGACGAAGCGCTGCCACGCGGCGAGGGAGCGATCTCCACGAGATATATAGCTCCACCACGGCTCTTCTCCAACCCAGGATGACAAAAAGAGAGTGAAACGGCGTCCAAAGGGGTCAAACGGCATCCGGAGAGGTCAAATGACCCCTCTAGATCGAAAGCCGAGAGAAAGAGGGGCCGCGCACCACCCCGGGGACCCCCGCGGGTCCATGCACCCGCGGGCGGGGTCGCACGACCCTGCTGGGGGCCCAGCGGGGTCAACCGACCCCTCCCGGGGCAGATTGACCCCGCTGGGGCGCTGGACCCCCAGCGGGGTCACGCGGCCTTCCGGGGGGGCGCGCGACCCCGCCCGGGTCCAGCCGGCCCTCCGGGGTCGCACGACCCCCCCTCTCTCTCCGGTCTCCGTGTTTCAAAAAAAAAGATTTTGGCCACCCCTAGCGAGGTCATTTAGCCCCTTTTGGCATCCAGAGGGGTCAAACTAACTTTTTGCCACCCCACCTTGACAGGATCGGGGCAAATTCGCTCATTTGACCCCTCTGGGCCCTCCCACCTTCTATAAATAGACCCCCAAGGGTCCAAGTGAAAGGGGGGAAGCGGATTACGTACAAAGAGCACCTGCGCAAGGAGTTTGTTCTGTTTGTCTTGGCCTGTGAGGGGTAAGTCCCCGGGTATTGTACTTATGCCCCTACGGGATATTTTTGTAATTACGCCCCTCAGTGGGCCATGTTGGTAATTATGCCCCTCAGCGGGCCATGTTTTGTAAGTCTTTACGTCTCAGGATGACTAAGTTATATGGTTCTATCCCTACAACGGAAGAATTATAAAAATGTCCTCCCCGAGACCGTAAAAGATCAAAGTCCTGTAATTTACAGTTTTACCCTGCGATCTTTTGTAATTGGGGCTACGTCCCTACCTCCCGCTTTAATATGGACCCTTGTACAGTCGACAATTCGCCGACAATCCTTGTATCCAGTTGGGTCATAAAAATGTCCAATGTACTCCACATATTGTCTTTGTACGTCGATCAGGAAAATTATAAGAAAACCCCTTCAACTTATGGGAATTGCATTTATACCCCTCCTTTGGCTAAGTTGACAAATGCGCGCCTTCTATGAAGCCCCTGGTCATTCTTTCGATCCGAGAGTGTTGTCAGCTCAGTCCGACACTTGGGTGCCACCTCAGCTTGGATCCACCTAGGGTTTGGTAAAATTACCAAAATACCCCTATGACCCAGAAATGGCCTAGCAACCCCTAAAATCCTCTAGAAAGAGCCTCAGCGCCTTGAGGAGTCAGGGACCCGATCCTACTTCTGTTCCAGCCCATAAATTACCAAAATACCTCTGGGGTGGTAAAATTACCGAAATACCCTCGGGGTCCAAAAAACATCCCTCCACTTCAAAAATGCCTACGGCTTCCGCATACTCGCATCTTTACTCCTAAGTCTTAGGGCTTTGCTCAGACCTAGCCCTAATTACCTAAATACCCTCGGGGTCC
Organism: Amorphophallus konjac; assembly: GCA_022559845.1. Lineage (NCBI taxonomy): Eukaryota > Viridiplantae > Streptophyta > Magnoliopsida > Alismatales > Araceae > Amorphophallus > Amorphophallus konjac. The sequence goes on from CM040121.1 coordinate 214,325,686, forward strand.
AGGGAAACTCCTCTCTACTTTAAAAATGCCTATGGCTTCCGCATATTCGCGTCTCTATTCCTAAATCTCAGGATTTTGTTCAGATTAGCCCTAACTCTATTAATATGTTGGTGGTAAATGAGTGGTCATGGAGAGTCTCTCGAGTGAGCCTGCCCTCCACATCAGAACCTCCATAGAAGACTTTGGGATTTCTTTGACAGTTAAACAAAGGTGTTCGGACGTTAGACCGATGTAAATCAACACTGACTCCGGTCAGTGGGAAGAGGTCCAGCACCTGAACCCAAATCGTCTGATACGATGCGCACCCACGGAATCACCCTCTACTCAGATGGGGGGGATGTTTCTTTTCAAAAAGAATAAAAATCTATATTATTTTTTATCTACGATAAAAAAGTTGATTAGATTTTTTCCGTGTCTCACACCTGGCTCCACAAAAAACTTAGCAAAATTAGCTGAAAGCTTTTTCATTTTCCAGAAGATCAATTATCCAAGGTAATTGGGCAGCCATTATAAATATCTGCCAACTGTGTAGCTCTAGATCATAAAAAGTGTATTTACTTGGGGAACATAAGAGGAATATGATAATGGCTTGGAATCAAGGCACTATATCCATGAATACAAAAAGCATAATCAAGAAAAAGAATTGACCTTCTGGGACAAAACAGAGGTATTGGATATTCCAAATACATCAAATAATTAAATACATATTAGGATACCTGAGAAATTTGTCTTATATGCAACAGCCTTCTCAAGATATGCACCATTAAATATGGAGCCATTGAAATCAGCTTCCCTTATATCTGCTGCTGTGAAGTTAGCTCGTCTGAATAAATAACATCAAAATGATTAGAAACATAATCAACCTCTGAAGAAAGGACCAAACAAGCCACATAAAAAGAAAGACATGATGCTTTTAGCACAAAATCTAGAAAAATATTAAATTTCTAATTGATGCCCATTGATATCTGGGATGCAGTGGTAATACTATCAGGAGTTATAACATAGACGAACATAAATACTTGGAGAGTTAAACTGGTAAAGTTGAGCACAGCCTGTGACAATACCAGCTTGTCAGGAAGACCTTAATGAGTAGGCAGTGTATGTGATAGTAAAGTAGGCAACTATATCTAACACTCTTTTGAGAATAGGGATAGCTACAAAGACAAGGATGACCTAGAAAGAGCAAGAAGAATGTAGGGCATGTTTGTCTTTTCACTATAAAAATTTGAATGGATTGATGGTGGGAATGATTCATCCCAGTATGATCCTCAAAATTTTGGAAGACCAGGTATATGATTAGAAAAACCCAAAACTGGAATGGGCTGACTTATCCACATTGCCATTCTTTAGGGCATACCAAAAGGGAATTGGGAATAAATCATCCCCATCCCCCACCTATGCTGTTACCAAACATTCCCTAATGAAAGTCTATATTTGAATATTGGCATAGAGCAGAACTGGTTTCTCTTATACATGATTGGATGTATAACTGACTTCTAGTCCTGTATGATTTGGGTAACCTGACAAATGTCATCCCAGGATTAGCTAATACTAACATTCACTGGCATCCTGAGCATCTCACATACCTGCGCATGTGGTCATACTCAACAATAGGGTTTTTTGGATCATGGTTTGCCATGCCACCGAACTAGGTTGACCTGGTTCCCCAACGGCACGGTACAATATGAACCATGCTGCAACCGACTCAGTGCGAATTAACCTTTCTTTTCCTTTTTTTGCACTTGCATACGGAATGAACAATGTGCTTGGATGAATAGTAAAAATGAGGAATGAGCAATGCTCAATAGTGCTTCCTCACGTAAATAGTAAAAATGAGGAACCTCACTGCTGTGGCCTCTCCCTTGGCCCCTCCTCCCTAAAATCTCACATTTAACCTAAAGGGAAATCAGTCATGGTTTTGGTAGCAGTTCAAATGATAATGCTAAGGCCGATGTGTGAGAAGACGACGGGTTTGTACAACCAAGAATTCTACTAAAGAGATGATAGAGACATCAACAATAGGGAGGTAAACTTCATGAAATCTCTTTGAGATGTTTTCACCATGTATGAAGAAGACAAACAAGAGCACCTGTTAAGAAACATGATCATCTTCATGAGGACCATAAAAAAGGAAAGTGAAAGGTGGGAGAAAAGTTGGATGGAGACAACAAAAGGAGAAAAAGAACCTTACCAAAAAGAAAAAGGTAGAAAAAGAATATAAGAGTAGTGTGGCCACTTCCTTTGGCATCCAAGGCATTTAGGGTTTAGAAGGAAAACAATTAAGACTGTCAAAGGTTGAAAAAGACCAAGTTGTATGTGTAATATCTCGGACCTTTCAGATCCTTCTTCGTAGGTCCCGGATCTGGTTCTCGGAGCGTCCAGCTCCGTTGTGTCCGAAATTTCATTTCGGACATCTTTCGTGTTCGGATCGACGCGATCCGGAGTCGTTTCGGAGGCCCGGAGGCGTTCCGCGGCTTTTCCGTGTGTGTTTTCCGATTCCCAGTGTGTGTTTCGGCTTTTCCTTCGGACGCTCGCTGCGGGTTAACTGGGCCGTTCACCCGGGCACGAGTGGTACCGTTGCGATCGGTGCGTTCCGAGGATTCCGGAAATGTATTTTTCTATTTTTTGGTATTTTTCCGAAAATTCAGATTTTCTATAAAGCCTAATCCTTTTTCTTTTCTTTTTCCCTTTTCTCTTTCTTCTTCCTCTTCCTCTCTCTCGCGACCGTGAGCCCCCTCTCTCTCCCTCTCTCCCATTCGGACGCGGCGAGCCCCTCTCCGGCTACGGACGGCGGCGGGGCGACGGCGCGGACGCGTGGGCGGCGGTGAGATGATCTCGTGGGCGTGCGGCAAGCGTGGGGAGCGTGGGGAGTTCGTGAAGCTTCGAGCATTCTTCGTGATTTGTGATCGATCCGGCGGAGCATTCGCTCCATTGAGGTAGGGTGACGTTCCTTAGCCTCATGCCGTTCTTTTCCGTGATTTATAGGCCGCGGGGAGGCCGAGAGGGGATCGTTTGAGCGTTTTTGGGTTTTTCCATGATTTGGGGAGAGCTCGCCCGATCTATGGATTCAATGCATGGATTCGTGTTTTGAGGGCCTAGAATCATGCTAGGGTTCCCCAGGGGTCTTCCCCTTTATTTTCCCCCTCTCCTATGGAGGTATGGGGGCGTGGTTAGAATTTTTGGGCGTTTCTACCATTTTCGGCCGCGGACTGAGAACGCGCTATACTCCAGTAGCGCATTCTTGGAGGTCGCGCTGCCCCGACCGAGCGCGTTCATCGGAGAAGATGAACAGTTTGGCGGTTCGTGTCGCGCTATGGGGTCCTAGCGCGATCATCATTGTCGCGCTAGGAGGACCTAGCGCGATGGTCCTTGTCGCGCTAGGGTTCCCTAGCGCGATAGTCCGTGTCGCGCTATGGGGCTATAGCGTGACAACCCTTGTTGCGCTAGGGGACCCTAGCGCGACATGCCCTGTCGCGCTAGGTATCCCTAGCGCGATTTGGTTCGTTGTTGGGTGTTCCCCTTGGGCCGTGTGTGCGTCCCGGGCACCCCGTGGAGTTCCGTGACCGTGTCTTTGGTGTCCGGAAGTCCCGTTTGCCTCGGTCAGGCGTTTGACCGTGGGCAGTGCGTCTGTTTCTCTTCCGACCGTGGTTACCGTGCGACGGAGCTAGTACGTGGGGTGATTCCCACACGTTGTCGGTTCGGACGTCATTTTCCGTTGACTTGAGAGTCTACTCCTTTAGTGACCCTCCACTAGTCGTAGCCCACCAGTACGAGGTGCTGGTCTCACCTGGGAGTGGTGTACGGGCACCCACCTTTCGAGACGGTTTGTGGACCGGTTACCGTAGGCCCCTCGTCGGTAGCCAGAGTCCGGCTACGGGGGAAAACCGGTCAGAGGACCAGACCTAGTGACGCAAGGTCTGTGTGTGCACACGTGGTTGGGGGCGGTTGGACCCACGTCGACGGGTGTGACCCCAGCTAGTTACTTGTTTGTGGTTACTTGTACGGTGTTTGCGCCTCGGGTAGGACCTACCACGTCAGGCGGCTCACCTGCGGTGCGGTGTAAGACGTCAGGGGACGCTACCGGCTGTGCTTCTAGTGGGTGGTACTCCTGTCGAGTACGGAGTGTCAGACTGTCAGTCGTGTGTTTCCGACCTTCGGGTTTTACGGTTCGACCGTTGATTTCGGTCTTCTCGTACCGTGGCACGTGTGTCGGTTTGCGTGCCGTAGGGTCTAGTTCTGTAGAGTACAGGGCTTTCCTTTCCGAGGTACTTTCCTACCGCTAGAGTAGTGGTTTCTCGTTTTACGAGGTAGGGTTCGAGTGATCCCTACTGAGTCTTGTTCCGAGACTCATTCCCTGCGTGTTTTCACCGTGCTTCAGGTGAGACGCCACCTTCGGGGAGCGCGTCAGGAGCGCAGCGTGGTGCGGGTGCCCAGAGGTAGTGCCAGAGGTCAGAGCCGGGGGATGCCCCGTGTAGCTGTACTTTTCTTTCTTGTCACTGTACTAGTCGTGGACTGTTCTTGCGGTTGTTGTTCTTTATTGTGGACCATGTAAAATGTTAATTTATTTCCTGCTTAATATTATAACTGTTTAATTTCTGCAATTATCTATGATGCTTATGCAGTTCCCACGCCATCCTTTTAACCCTTCCGAGTCTTCGGACTCGTGGGTGGCGGTACGAGTCTCGGGTTATCGGGCCTTCCCGGTAATCAGATTCTCGGGTCGTTACAGCTGGTATCAGAGCGCGGTTGTGGAATTACATGAGAATCATAGGTAATTGTAGTGGTCCACTAGTCCACAACGATGATGTACATGTGACGCTGGTATTGGGCACCGCGTGTTTTATTCTGACATTGCCGTTTTCGTGTTTTCTGTCTTGTGCTTCAGGAGCGAGGATGGCGTCGAGGAGGGGTTCTCGCTCTCAGCAGGGACAGTCGGCTGGAGGTCAGGAGATCCAGCAGGCGGTCCAGAGGGACCAGGAGGAGCATAGCAGAGTTCCGGGAGCTACCGAGGCCGCGGATGCTGCGAGGGCTCCGGGGGCCGAGGATTTCTTCCGTGGCATGTACCATCTCATGTCTCAGCAGTTTGGCGGAGAGGCTGCTGAGGGCTCGATTGTCAGGGGTGGGCCAGGCCGAGCGGTGAGGGACTTTATGCAGTTCCATCCACCTTACTTTAGCGGCCAGGCAGACCCTGATGCGGCTCGTGATTGGCTTGATGAGATGGAGCGGGTGTTCAGTTCTGCGAAGAGTACTACCGAGGACAGAGTGGTGTTGGCCTACAACCAGTTGCAGGTACGGCTCGGAGGTGGTGGTCTTCCGAGTGGAAGACGTCCTTTCAACTTCGTCCACTTGAGCAGGTCGAGTGGGGTGACTTTGTCAGTGCTTTCGAGCGTACGTATTGTCCAGATGTTGTTGCCACGCAGCGGATGCGGGAGTTTCTGGAGCTGGTGCAGGGTGACATGTCCGTGTTGCAGTATAGGGCCCGATTTGTCGAGCTGGGTCGGTATGCACCTCATATCATGGAGCATGAGAGGGTGAGGACGACGCAGTTTGTGCAGGGCTTGAGGCTGGAGCTGAGGCACCATTTGATCGCGAATGGGGCCACTGATCTAGAGACGGCGTCTCATGTTGCGATTTCTGTGGAGATGGATATGCAGAGGACTCGAGGACCGATCAGCCAGGGGCAGTCCGTGTCAGGTCGCAGCCAGCAGTCGGCTACCCAGCAGCAGGGTTTCTTCCAGCATGCGTCGGGTGGTTCAGGAGTACCGGCACCGGCAGCGTCAGTGGCAGGATCTGCGTCCTTCGGCTCGAAGATCAAGAAGTTCTTGAAGAAGAGTCTCCGGAAGAAGCACAAGGATCAGGGGCAGGCTTCATCGGGCAGTGTACAGCAGCCGATTCCTTTGTAGCGCCAGGGATCAGTGGATGGATCGCGAGGACCTTGTCCACGGTGTGGTGGGACCCACCCAGGCAGGCAGTGCACGTCGCCGATTATCTATTTTTGGTGTGACCAGCCAGGGCATATGGCGCGTGACTGTCCTCAGAGGCCGCCGCAGCAGCAGGTTCCCCAGCAGCAGCAGCAGCAACAGGGACAGTATCCGCCGCTACCCAGGTCAGCTAGTGTGGGAGGCAGGCAGAGAGCTCGTGGCCAGATCACGCACATGACCAGGGCAGAGGCAGTGGCGTCGCAGCTCGTGGAAGGTACCGTTCAGATTTTGGGTTGTGCGGCTCGGGTTTTATTTGATTCTGGCGCGTCTCATTCGTTTATTTCGGAGGGTTTCGCGTCGAGCGTCGAGGAGCCGGTGACCCAGTTGTCCTGTGATTTGGCAGTGGAGTTGCCTTCGGGTGACTTTATGGTCACTCCGTATTGCTTCGACCAGGTTCCGGTGTGGATCGATGGGCGGAGTATGCCAGGCAGGTTGTATGCATTGCAGCTTCGGGATTACGACGTGATTCTAGGCATGGATTGGCTCGAGACTCATGGAGCGGTGGTGGATTGTGGAATGAAGAGGGTCTACTTCCAGCATCCGAGCAAGAGGACCTTCTATTTCCAAGGTATCCGTTCCGCCTCTTCTCGATTCCTTATCTCTGCTATTCGAGCCCGTCGATTGCTTGATTCAGGTTGTCAGGGTTTTCTCGCGTCTGTGGTTGTGTCTGACCGGATGGAGCCGGATGTCGAGGACATTGCGGTGGTGTGCGAGTTTCCCGACGTTTTTCCTGAGGAGTTGCCTGGATTACCTCCCAAGCGGGAGATCGATTTCGTGATCGAGATTGTACCTGGTACGGGACCTTTGGCGAAGGCTCCCTACCGTATGGCCCCCGCTGAGCTGAGGGAGTTGAGGGCGCAGTTGCAGGAACTGTTGGCCAAGGGGTACATTCGTCCGAGCTTTTCCCCTTGGGGTGCGCCCGTGTTGTTCGTGAAGAAGAAGGACGGTAGTCTGCGGCTATGCATTGACTATCGGTAGCTGAATGAAGTGACCATTAAGAACAAGTATCCGTTGCCGCGGATTGATGATTTGTTCGACCAGCTTCAGTCTGCGCGAGTGTTCTCGCGGATTGATTTGCGGTCCGGTTACTATCAGCTGAGAATTCGCGAGTCCGATGTGGAGAAGACTGCATTCAGTACGAGGTACGAGCATTATGAGTTTCTGGTGATGCCGTTTGGGCTCACCAATGCCCCAGCAGCCTTCATGGACTTGATGCAGAGGGTGTTCCATCCGTATTTGGACCAGTTTATGGTCATCTTCGTGGACGACATCCTTGTTTATTCGCAGTCTGCTGAGGAGCATGCGTACCATTTAAGTGTGGTGCTGCAGACGTTGCGAGATCACCAGTTGTATGCGAAGCTCAGCAAGTGCGAGTTTTGGCTCAGCGAGGTGCACTTTCTGGGGCACGTGATTTCTGGTGATGGCATTTCCGTGGATCCCGCCAAGGTCGAGGCTGTGATGCAATGGCCGAGGCCGAGGTCGGTGACGGAGATCCGGAGTTTCTTGGGGCTTGCGGGGTATTATCACCGGTTTATCCAGGATTTTTCTCGCATTGCGACCCCGATGACGAGGCTCACGCGGAAGGATGTGCCTTTCGTTTGGTCCGAGGAGTGTGAGCAGAGCTTCAGGGAACTGAAGAGGTTGCTCACCTCGGCTCCGGTGTTGGTTTTACCTTCTGGATCGGGAGGTTTCGTGGTGTGTACAGATGCTTCCGGCGTTGGACTGGGTGCTGTTTTGATGCAGCATGGTAGAGTGGTGGTTTATGCATCTCGACAGCTAAAGCCCCATGAGGAGAACTACCCTACCCATGATCTTGAGTTGGCGGCGGTGATCTTCGCGCTGAAGATCTGGAGGCATTATCTGTACGGAGAGAAGTTCGAGGTGTTTACTGACCATCAGAGTTTGAGGTACGTGTTCTCGCAGAAGGACCTGAACCTCAGACAAAGGCGTTGGATGGAGTTCATGAAGGACTATGACTTCACCCTGTCTTATCAGCCGGGCAGGATGAATGTCGTCGCAGATGCCTTGAGTCGGAAGGTGGCGGTCAGTACCTTGATGCTGAGGAAGTGGAGGCTCTGGGAACAGGTGCCTGAAGTATCCTTCAGGCTCAAGATTCCCCAGGAGCGAGGGTTGGCAGTGCTTGCGAGTCTGACTGTCACTCCTGCTATCCGTCGTCAGGTGACAGAGGCTCAGCATGCGGACCCTGAGTTGCCCCGGATTCTTGCGATGGCTGATGTGGAACTTGGCGAGGACGGTGCTGCGAGGTTTCGTGGCAGGTTGTACGTCCCAGCGGAGGAGCAGGTTCGTCGTGCGGTGTTACGCGAGGCTCATGGGAGCAGGTACACTGTACACCCGGGTGCGACGAAGATGTATCGGAACTTGCGGAGGCAGTTTTGGTGGCCTGGCATGAAGAGAGATGTCGCCGAATTTGTGGCCAGGTGCCTGATCTGTCAGCAGGTGAAGGCGGAGCATCAGCGACCAGGCGGTACTCTCCAGCCCTTGGATGTTCCTGCTTGGAAGTGGGACCATGTGACCATGGATTTTGTGGTGGGGTTGCCAAGGACCCCGAGTGGGCAGGACAGTATTCGGTTGCTGGTGGATCGGCTGACGAAGGTGACGCGGTTGTTACCGGTCAAGGTCAGCTGGAGCGTGTCTAAGTTGGCTCGTTTCTATGTGGAGCGGATCGTGCCGTTGCATGGGATTCCCATTTTGATCGTGTCGGATCGAGATCCGCGCTTCACTTCTGGATTCTGGAGGAGTTTCCAGCGAGCTCTTGGCACGGAGTTGGCTTTTAGCTCGGCGTATCATCCTCAGTCAGATGGTCAGTCTGAGAGGACCATTCAGACTTTGGAGGACATGCTGAGATCCTGCTGCCTGGAGTGGCAGGGGAGTTGGATTCATCACCTACCGTTGGTGGAGTTTGCCTATAACAACAGCTATCATTCGAGCATCGGCATGGCTCCTTATGAGGCATTGTATGGGCGTCCTTGTCGGACTCCACTTGACTGGTTTGAGGTGGGTGAGCGTGTTTTGACGGGACCGGAGTTGGTGCAGCAATGTGTGGATGTTGTGCACCTGGTTCGTCAGAACATGTTGGCGGCCCAGAGTCGGCAGAAGAGCTATGTTGACCGTAGGAGGCAACCCCTCGAGTTCGCCGTGGGCGATCATGTGTTCTTGAGAGTTTCTCCGATGAAGGGGGTGATGCGTTTTGGACGGCGTGGGAAGCTGAGTCCCCGCTATATTGGTCCTTTCGCGATTGTGGAACGCATCGGTGAGGTTGCTTACCGGTTGCAGTTACCTCCTGAGTTGGCGTCGGTGCATGACGTGTTCCACGTCTCGATGTTGCGGAAGTATATGCCCAATGACTCTCATGTGCTCGAGTTTTCTGTTTGGCCTGAGGTGACTCCAGATCTTTCTCTCCCAGAGTTTCCGATCCGCGTGGAGGATAGGCGAGAGCAGCGCCTGCGGAACAAGGTCATTCCCTTGGTGAAGGTCGTGTGGCAACGACACTCTGGTGGTGAGGCTTCGTGGGAACGTGAGGACGAGATGCGTCAACAGTTCCCGTATCTGTTTGAGTGAGTCTTCCTCTTCTTTCCCCTTGGGTTGTTCTCAATTTCGAGGATGAAATTCCTTAAGGGGGGAGGGCTGTAATATCCCGGACCTTTCGGATCCTTCTTCGTGGGTCCCGGATCTGGTTCTCGGAGCGTCCAGCTCCGTTGTGTCTGAAATTTCGTTTCGGACATCTTTCGTGTTCGGATCGGCGCGATCCGGAGTCGTTTCGGAGGCCCGGAGGCGTTCCGCGGCTTTTCCGCGTGTGTTTTCTGATTCCCGGTGTGTGTTTCAGCTTTTCCTTCGGACGCTCGCTGCGGGTTAACTGGGCCGTTCACCCGGGCACGAGTGGTACCGTTGCGATCGGTGCGTTCCGAGGATTCCGGAAATGTATTTTTCTATTTTTCGGTATTTTTCTGAAAATTTGGATTTTCTATAAAGCCTAATCCTTTTTCTTTTCTTTTTCCCTTTTCTCTTTCTTCTTCCTCTTCCTCTCTCTCGCGACCGTGAGCCCCCTCTCTCTCCCTCTCTCCCATTCGGACGCGGCGAGCCCCTCTCCGGCTACGGACGGTGGCAGGGCGACGGCGCGGACGCGTGGGCGGCGGTGAGACGATCTCGTGGGCGTGCGGCAAGCGTGGGGAGCGTGGGGAGTTCGTGAAGCTTCGAGCATTCTTCGTGATTCGTGATCGATCCGGCGGAGCATTCGCTCCATTGAGGTAGGGTGACGTTCCTTAGCCTCATGCCGTTCTTTTCCGTGATTTATAGGCCGCGGGGAGGCCGAGAGGGGATCGTTTGAGCGTTTTTGGGTTTTTCCATGATTTGGGGAGAGCTCGCCCGATCTATGGATTCAATGCTTGGATTCGTGTTTTGAGGGCCTAGAATCATGCTAGGGGTCCCCAGGGGTCTTCCCCTTTGTTTTCCCCCTCTCCTATGGAGGTATGGGGGCGTGGTTAGAATTTTTGGGCGTTTCTACCGTTTTCGGCCGCGGACTGAGAACGCGCTATACTCCAGTAGCGCGTTCTTGGAGGTCGCGCTGCCCCGACCGAGCGCGTTCATCGGAGAAGATGAACAGTTTGGCGGTTCGTGTCGCGCTATGGGGTCCTAGCGCGATCATCATTGTCGCGCTAGGAGGACCTAGCGCGATGGTCCTTGTCGCGCTAGGGTTCCCTAGCGCGATAGTCCGTGTCGCGCTATGGGGCTATAGCGCGACAACCCTTGTTGCGCTAGGGGACCCTAGCGCGACATGCCCTGTCGCGCTAGGTATCCCTAGCGCGATTTGGTTCGTTGTTGGGTGTTCCCCTTGGGTAGTGTGTGCGTCCCAGGCACCCCGTGGAGTTCCGTGACCGTGTCTTTGGTGTCCGGAAGTCCCATTTGCCTCGGTCAGGCGTTTGACTGTGGGCAGTGCGTCTGTTTCTCTTCCGACCGTGGTTACCGTGCGACGGAGCTAGTACGTGGGGTGATTCCCACACGTTGTCGGTTCGGACGTCGTTTTCCGTTGACTTGAGAGTCTACTCCTTTAGTGACCCTCCACTAGTCGTAGCCTACCAGTACGAGGTGCTGGTCTCACCTGGGAGTGGTGTACGGGCACCCACCTTTCGAGACGGTTTGTGGACCGGTTACCGTAGGCCCCTCGTCGGTAGCCAGAGTCCGGCTACGGGGGAAAACCGGTCAGAGGACCAGACCTAGTGACGCAAGGTCTGTGTGTGCACACGTGGTTGGGGGCGGTTGGACCCACGTCGACGGGTGTGACCCCAGCTAGTTACTTGTTTGTGGTTACTTGTACGGTGTTTGCGCCTCGGGTAGGACCTACCACGTCAGGCGGCTCACCTGCGGTGCGGTGTAAGACGTCAGGGGACGCTACCGGCTGTGCTTCTAGTGGGTGGTACTCCTGTCGAGTACGGAGTGTCAGACTGTCAGTCGTGTGTTTCCGACCTTCGGGTTTTACGGTTCGACCGTTGATTTCGGTCTTCTCGTACCGTGGCACGTGTGTCGGTTTGCGTGCCGTAGGGTCTAGTTCTGTAGAGTACAGGGCTTTCCTTTCCGAGGTACTTTCCTACCGCTAGAGTAGTGGTTTCTCATTTTACGAGGTAGGGTTCGAGTGATCCCTACTGAGTCTTGTTCCGAGACTCATTCCCTGCGTGTTTTCACCGTGCTTCAGGTGAGACGCCACCTTCGGGGAGCGCGTCAGGAGCGCAGCGTGGTGCGGGTGCCCAGAGGTAGTGCCAGAGGTCAGAGCCGGGGGATGCCCCGTGTAGCTGTACTTTTCTTTCTTGTCACTGTACTAGTCGTGGACTGTTCTTGCGGTTGTTGTTCTTTATTGTGGACCATGTAAAATGTTAATTTATTTCCTGCTTAATATTATAACTGTTTAATTTCTGCAATTATCTGTGATGCTTATGCAGTTTCCACACCATCCTTTTAACCCTTCCGAGTCTTCGGACTCGTGGGTGGCGGTACGAGTCTCGGGTTATCGGGCCTTCCCGGTAATCGGATTCTCGGGTCGTTACAGTATGAGTCACCGTGGACGAGGGTATCCAGTTTTGTTGGAGTCTGACCGGTTGACTCAGTCTGAGTTGAGTCTAATGGGTGACAGGCTGATGTGGACTCATCAAGTTGTTGTTCTCTCTCAGGGAAAACACCAAACCTATGCAGTGAATCTAATGTCGGAATTCTGCTGGGAAGTAAAAATTTAGAAATCACAGTGTGCAATCAGTGGATAAGGAGAAACAGGATCGGCTTGGCGGGATGCCATTTTCCAGTTAGCATTGGAGATAGTTGCAGGCAACACAAGACATAATCCTACACAGGGGAGACACACAACTGTCCATGTATATCGGCATTGTCCACAGAAAAAGAAGTCATGGGAGGGGGTGAGAATGAGAGTATGGGCGAAATGTCATTTATATTCTAACATTCAGTTATTCTACACATTTTCCTTATCACAAAGGTCACCTGTAAAATGCCCATTTCATTCCAACTGTTGACAATGATATCCATATACAAGTAGTTGACAAAGAAACACACAGTGCCATCTGGAACAGCAACTACCATTTCCAGCAAGAGCCGTCCCTAATGTCTTACCACGCCGCGATCACTACACATATCATATTTCGTACTGACAGGAAGTTGATAACTGAAAATAAAAAATACAGCAAATCCATACATTGAATAAGAGCATCAAATTATCCAAATGGATAGAATAATTCAACATGCTTAATAGGAAAACACTAGCAGAAGAACATTTTTTCAACATATCAACTATGACATTGGAGATTGAAAAAAAATAAGATGTGCAATAAGGATCATGTGGCATGTGGTTAAAGGAATAAGGGGGGACTTTAAAAAAAAGTGGGGAGTAGATCATTCACAACCACCTCCACCTAATATATGAAAGTGATCAACCTTTGGTGCGGACCTTCAAGTATCCAATCCACCTAATATATAAAAGTGGGGAGTAGATGGCACTGTGTGTTTCTCAATGTCCAATCACCCCTTCAAGTTTCAGACCGACCTCCTCAGGACCGAAAGGAAATGCTCTGCCTTCCGGATATTCCCTCGAACAGCTTCCTTCAAGATGTCATCAGGCAATGCAGGGTTAGAAAGCTAGGCATCGGTGACTGTCGACACAATAACGAGTTGTCGAACATCCCAAGGAGATCAAAAAAGGTACAAAAATGGTTGAAAACTTTGGTGCATTTGTACATACTAGGCAGGTTTCCCCTCTGCGCCAGACCCGCGACCAGTCGGTTGCACTCCACACACAACCTGCCTACGTCTGTGGCCTTGAGCCTTCCCTAGCAACGATTGGCACTCTCCATTCACTTGAGTTTGTAAAATTACTCAATAATAGGAAACCCAGTTCAACAAACAGAACATAGGAAGAAAAGTTGGGGGTGGGTGTTTGAGAAGAAGAAGAAAGGGAGTTCCTTTCTCTCTTTCCTGTCTTCCTCTTGTCAAATCAGTTGTACCTATCGATCTCCTGGGACATCCGAGTGAGGTTGCGGGTGGCGCCATCCAATGTTTGGCGGCAGACGCTTACGTTGAGGGCCTCGATGCAGAAATTATCAATGTTGTGAACCTCGTCGAAGACGACGACGCACTTGCGCTGCATCTCCCGGGAGATGATCCCAACAACCTTGGGGTCCAGCATGTACTGGTAGCTGTAGATGACGATGTTGGCGTAGTTCACCATGTGCGTAGCCAGGAAATAGGGGCACCACCCCCTCTCCCTCCTGAAGGCTCGGATGTCCTGAAGGGTGTAAGGGTCAAGGGGCAGGCCCGAGTGCAGACCCTCAAGGAGCTCCTACGCGTGGTCTCCGTCCATGCCTCTGCCAGGAAGAGGGTGGTCGACTCCGGCAGGGTTGGCCTGATATCCTCCCTCCTTGGCCCTTTCACCTACCACGCCGTCAGATCCGAAGCCATTGCCATCCTCGTCAGCTTGCCGCTCGATTTCGAGGCCAAGTAGAACCTGATGCAGCCGACGAAGATCTAGGGAGATGAGAGCAGAAGGGATGGGGGAGGAAGAGAAGCAGGCAGGGGGTGGGTTTGATTCATGGGAGAGGGAAATCAGGTGTTAAAATGCAAAAAAATGAAAAGTATCGGGTGGCCATTTTGCCGCCACCGGGGTCATCTCAATTACTACGTTTTTAAATTTTTTATTTTTTTATTTGAAATGACTTATCGTTACGTTTTGTTAAAAATGAAACAATATCAAAGATCTATTCTCACATTTACAAAAAAAATGTCAGAATATATTATATTTTCCTACATTTTTTTTCAAAGCGTCGGAATAACATGACCATATAGCTACGCTATAATAAAACGTAGGAAATTTACCAACGTTAATTTAAAAACGTCAGAATATGTCATCTATACCTACATTATATGAAAGCGTAGGTAAAATTCGAGGCTATAGGTCAGTTTTCTTATAGTGATTCCTTGGCATTGTCATTCCTTGGTGGCGATCACGGTATTCCTATACATATTTTGTCCTTTTTTGTTGCTGTATGATCATGCTACCATGTTCACATAGTCACATACTCATGTTATTCACTTGATTGGCGCATTATGTTATCATTTATACACATATACTTTTTCATGTGACTTGTGATGCCACGTTAAATATTTCTACATCCACAGGTGCCAACAACCGTAATGCCTCAAGCAATGGCACGGCAACCAACAGCATCAAGGCACACATAGCCAAGACAACATTACACCAAGGAAACAATCCTCTCGGCCGGTCAGAATCTTCCAACTAAATGATCCTCGACCAGTGGGTTATGAGCCCACACGCTTCCGCTGCGCACTCAACACCACGTACACAGGCATTATAGACAACTAGGCATCCGCATCTCAGTACACCTCGACGCCATCGCAATTCATGAAACTGTAATATACCACGCCTCGAGTACCGATCCTGCTAATCGCCGATCACAAGTCACCATAGTGCAAACCATCGTGCCAAGAGCCACAACACAAGCCACAAAGAACGCTAATCTCAGCTTATCCTCTAGTCTTGAAACAATTACTGAACCTCCACAGCACAATAGCCACCAAGCACGGCACGCCGAACACGGTGCACAATGGCCCCCAATTCACAAACTGGGTCCAAACCAAGCCACCGCCGAAACAAGAGCAGATCAGGTTCAAAACTAACACAGTCCACACATAAGCAGACACACAGGACAAGGCCTCACAGAGACATCACTTCCAAAGCTTACCTAGAAACAATGCCACAAGACACGATGAGAAAGATCAAGCTCGACTAACAATAGCTCACTAGGAAGGAAATCCTAGGCTCGCCCGAGCACTCTCTCAAACAGGGCATCCAACAACCACCTCAACACAACCTTAACACATTAGGGGATGAACAAACCTCAAGTTGGGACGGCCAAAACAATAATAATCTCCTCCGGAGAACATGCACGGCCATCACCAACGATAAATTCCCATCAGCCACCTGATTAGGCCACGAGAAAACTTGAACACTGCACCACAGATTCATGCCTATCGGTGAACTCTGCCCAAAGCTGCACAACCGAGACCAACACCATGGCAAGAGAAGATACTCCATCATAATCTAACGAGAGCAAAAACACCTCGTACAGCTCCAACACAACGCTCACAAGCTCTCACGCGAGAAGAAAAGCGGTAAACAAACACAAAACCTATGCCAACTGCCGACTGTACTGGACCTTATGGACTCTGAGCACTGCAATATCTCGAATTCCCATGTACTTTCACAAACACATGCTCTGATACCAACTGTGACAACCCAGACTACGGATAGCGGGTAAACCCGATACCACTTGGATCTTGAGAGGCCTCCCAAGAGCGAGAAAGCTCCGAAGGGATAGAAAGGAGTGTGTAAGTACATTGAACTTCTAGAAAAAGAAGTAAGTAATTAAATTTATATGATTAGGATTGCTAAAATAGCAGAAACAAAATTATATTTTCTATTAAACAAATTAAAGCTACAGTAGCTAACAAGCTACAACAGAGTCCAGTCCAACTAAAGTATAGTACAATAGGAAAGAGAACATACTCTCAAGTCGGGGGAAGCCTGACACTGGCAAAGCTGGCAACTAAGAACCACCGCAGCAGTACCTCCAAAGCACAAGGAAGAACAGCTACACCTGAAAAGTGAGGGGTGAGCCTCGTCTCACTGGCTCAGTAGGGGTCCCGCAGATCCTTACCATGAAACAAAAGCAGTAAACGGCGGTGCTAAACAACTATAGCAAAGCAATAACAGCAGGAGTAGGAACAACAGTAAAGAGGAAAGCCGTACTGAACAGAAACACGGCAGCCGATAGAACCTTGGCCCTCTAAGCTACTCCAAACAGCAACAGAAAGGTGAACCCCGATCTCACAAAGTCGGGAGTTACCGATCCATTGTCAAATCATGAAACTCATATCGCGAAGGCCTACCGAATATTGATGTAACACAAATCCCTGCACTCATAGTCGGGAATCATCGAACCGATACAAGGAACACTGGCTACACAACCAAGACACATCACGACACGTCAGTCGTGTAGGCTCATCTACAGAGACAAAAGCCCAACTCAAGACCACACAGTCTATAAGCACTAGACATACACGATCCCACTATCGTGTACGCTACACTAACCACGGATGAAGCCAAACACAGACTACTCGAAGAGTCACGTCAACCATGATGGAAATCGGTCACCAAACCACAAGTCAAGTGTCAAGTGACAGAAGCACCTCCTCACTAGAAGAACAGCCAGATGCGTCCACTGACGTCTTACACTGCGCCTCAAGCATCTCCCACTCACCTCGAACACGGTAACTGAGACACTGAACAAGGAACCAAAGAGCAACTGTCATGCCCCGAGCGCGAAAGGAACTCGGAGATGCGCGACGAGTTTATATCAATCATGTCAATCAGAGCGTAAGTATATTCGACATACATAGACAGAGTGTGCACACATAATGATAACCAAGTCCTTTATTAATCATAACTTTAAAGTACTCCATTGCAATTCTTTATGAAAGAACTATGACTCAATGGAAGGAAAAGTACAATGGATGACTCAAGAAAATAGAAAAGATAGAACTAGATAACGCTTGACGGTTGGAATGGCTCTAAACTCTTCACTATTGTCCATCCCCATATGAATGAGTCACGTCATCGAAATTACCTGAAAAATAGGGGAAAACACTAGGTGAGTGAACGCTCAGTAGGAATTATATCTCAAGTGCTAGCTTGCTTTAAGTAAATTACATGTTGCATGAACGCAAGTATAGCTATGCATGTTCGCGTGAAACGACATTAGAGAGAGAGTATAGCACGAGATAAATGAGTGAACTAGCAAGACTTTCATGTCAATATACCAAGATGAACAAGTATGTATATTTATCAAGTCATGTCAAGAATTGGCTATCATGTTTCAAGCAAGCAAGTATATACCCTTTTCGGGCCACGCACGTCATGTCATGTCAAATCAAGTACAAGTATAAGATTTGTGGAAATGTCCAATCAAGCAAATCATGCACTTCAGTGCAATGCCACACCGTGATCAATAATAGCTCCCATGAGCACAAGTACTTTCGGGTGCTCCTCTGTGGACACCAAAAATTGCTCGCACAGATTTCCTGCTCGGCCCAGCGTCAGCAACGGTACCGAGTGAAGAAACCCCAGAGAGACCGATCATCCGGACTCCCCCAAATATGCACACTGTCGCGAAGCCATCCCCGGAGTCACGACAGCCAAGAGAAACCAACCCCCGGAAAGCTCACAATCCATGGCCCCCGAAGAAAACCAAACGAGCCATAACTCATGCTCAAGACTGGCTCAAGTCAGCCCCAGCGGCACACCCAAGCCCCAGCGGTACACCCCCCAGGGGGTCTTCAGCGGCGCACCCCCCCAGGGGGGGTCTTCAGCGGCACACCCCCCCAGGGGGTCTTCAGCGGCACACCCCCCAGGGGGGGGTCTTCAGCAGCACACCCCCCAGGGGGGGTCTTCAGCGGTACACCCCCCCAGGGGGTCTTCAGCGGCACACCCCCCAGGGAGGGGGTCTTCAGCGGCACACCCCCCAGGGGGGGTCTTCAGTGGCACACCCCCCAGGGGGGGTCTTCAGCGGCACAACCCCCAGGGGGGTCTTCTGCGGCACGTACCCCAGGAAGTCTCAGCGGCACGCCCATTTGGGTCTTCAGCAGCACGCTCCTCAGGGCCTTCAACGGCACACTGTTTGCCGCCTTCAACGGCACGCTTGGGAAACTTCCACGACACGCCTTTTGCCCTCTTCAGCGGCACGCTTATGGTGTCTTGTAGCGACACTTCTTAAGCCTGTCAGCGGCACAGCGTGAAGGCTCTTTCAACGGCCGAACAACGTGCCGCCCATGCCCTACGTCTTCGGCGTGTAGTAGCCTGTCCGAGGTGTCGGCCAGGGGTTGGGCCATGCAAGCTACTCCCCTGACGCCCAGGACGAGAGAAGTCAAATGCAATGATGACCCCAGCACTTCCCGCCTGCGGCTGCCGTGCTCGAGGGCTCCTGCTGCTGGGAGTATAAATCCCGCCCATTCTGGCAGAGGAAAAGGGGGAACACACAGAGAGAACGGAGAGGGAAGAGATACACACAGAGAGAGGAGAGACGCAGAACCAGCCACAAGAGAAAGCCATCGCCAGAAAAGAGAAAAAAGGAAGAAAAAGATAGAAGAGAAGAAGGAGGGCTCCAGCGTGGGGTTTCTCCGACGACCACCGAGCAAGAGAGAGCAAGAGAGAGAGAGGGAGCTTGATGTAGTAGGGGGAAGTGGGGGAAAGGGCAGTGGGTGGTCACCCTGCTCCGATCCCCAACACTTCTCCCCCTTTTCTTCTTTTTCTTCCCCGTTCTTTTGTTCTTCCATTTTATTTCTTGTTCCTAGCCTTAGCTTGGGCACGATTGGTAATGTGTATGGCTGGCCATGGCCTTTTGTTCCCCCATGAATGAGTATTGTCCCCTTTGATGGGTTTTCTCGTCGTCTTGATTGATTTGTGCCGCCGTGTGCTTGATCGCCCGTCCTCCCCCTCTTCCCGGTGTTTCCCTTAACTCCTCCTGCCGACAGTTTCCTCCGGACACCACACCACCTTGGGCGGTATGAGGTCGTGAGCCTTTCCAGTACGCAGCCCCTCCGAGTTGTGATCTTCTAGTAGAAGCCGACCTACGAGTCCCTTGCCTTCCCTTTGAGCCACCTCCCAAAATCTTTTCCTCGTTGGCTTGATCAGCCCAATGCCCCTGCCCCATTAGCACGCCAGCCCCTTTTGGGGCCTTGCCCGGTGCGCCTGCCCCCTCCAGCGGTACACCTTCTGGCTCCTTGGCCGGCACACCCTTCTGCGCCTTCAGCGGTACACCTGCCCGTGCCCTCAGCGGTACACCCTATTTGTCCTTCAGTGGCACACATTTGTGTGCCTTGGCTGGCATACACCCTTAACCAGCTTCCACCGGTACACCTTGCTCAGCCCTCCAGCGGCACAGCCCCTCACTTGAGCCCAGCCCGGCACAGCCTTGCACTTATCTTCAGCTGGCACACCTTGGCTAAGTTCTTCCCCGGTGCACTCTCAGCCAGTCATAGATGAGTCTTCCGTCCGTTGTTTTCCCCGGGTTTCCCGAAGTTTTGTCAAAGGTGCTGCTGCCTTCGGGCGCCCACCTCCAGCTGTCGGGTTCCGCCACTCCATGTGGGCGTGTTCCCTTTATCTCCCTTACGCTCTGGTCTAGGGGAGATGCTGTCGAATTTTCGTTAGAAATAATAACGCATTGAAGAGACAAAATGAAGCAACAAACAAATAGAATAATAACACATAAAAAAAGGCAAAAGGATGCAATAAACAGATGGAACAACATATTAAAGGGCAAAGGAAAATAACGAAGAAAGGAAGAAAAGAAAAGCCTTAAAAAAAACCAGAGGGAGAGTAGGTCCTCTTCAAAATTCTCAACCCAGCCCTTCAACGGCATACCTTTTTGGCCTTTCAGCGGCACGCTCTAACAGCCCTTCAACGGCACACCTTTTTGGCCCTTCAGCGGCACGCCCTGTCAGCCCTCCAACGGCACACCCTATCAGCCCTCCAGCGGCACACCCTATCAACCCTTCAACGACACACCTTCTCGGCCCTTCAGCGGCACACTCTTCTCACCCTCCGAAGTGGAACACAATGTATAGACTTTAGCTTGATGCACGGACATAGCAACAAGCAATGTATGGACTTTGGGCTGGCCAACGTACAGACTTTGGGCTGGCCAATGTATAGACTTTGAGCTACAATGTATAGACTTTGAGCTGCAGCCAATGAACAATGTATAGACTTTGAGTTGGCCAACGTACAGACTTCGGGCTAGCCAATGTACAGACTTTGAACTGCAGCCAAGGGACAATGTATAGACTTGAGCTGAACAATGTATAGACTTTGAGTTGGCCAACGTACAGACTTTGAGCTGGCCAACGTACAGACTTTGGGCTGGCTAACGTACAGACTTTGGGCTGCCCAATGTATAGACTTTGAGCTGCAATGTATAGACTTTGAGCTGCAGCCAATGGCCAACGTACAGACTTTGGGCTGGCCAATGTATAGACTTTGACCTACAATGTATAGACTTTGAGCTGCAGCCAGTGGACAATGTATAAACTTCGAGCTGGCCAACGTACAGACTTGAGCTGGCCAACGTATAGACTTTGAGCTGCAATGTATAGACTTTGAGCTGCAGCCAATAGACAACATACAGACTTTGAGCCGAAGGATGTACATACTTTGTGTGCTGGTTGCCAATGTATAGACTTCGAGCCACAGCCAATAGACAACGTACAGACTTTGAGCCGAAGGATGTACATACTTTGTGTGCCGGTTGCCAATGTATAGACTTCGAGCCACAGCCAATAGACAACGTACAGACTTTGAGCTGAAGGATGTATAAACTTTACGCGCTGGTCGCCAATGTACAGACTTTGAGCTGGGCAATGTATAGACTCTGAACTGCAGCCAATGGACAATGTATAGACTTTGAACTGTAGCCAATGAATAATGTACAGACTTTGAGCTGGCCAACGTATAGACTTTGAGCTGGCCAATGTATAGACTTTGAGCTGCAGCCAATGAACAACGTACAGACTTTGGGCTGATGAATGTACAGACCTTGTGTGCATGCAACTAGCCAATGTATAGACTTTGAGTTGCAGCAAATAGACAATGTATAGACTTTGGGCTGATGAATGTACAGACTTTGTGTGCATGCAACTAGCCAATGTATAGACTTTGAGTTGCAGCAAATAGACAATGTATAGACTTTGAGCTGATGAATGTAGCCAATGTACAGACTTTGAGCTGATGAATGTACATACTTTGTGTGCAGCAACCAGCCGATGTACAGACTTCGTGTCACAGCGACCAGCCAATGTATAGACTTTGGGCTGAGGGACGTACAGACTTTGTGTGTACTAGCAGCCAGTGTATAGACTTTGAGTTGCAGTAAATGGATAGTGTACAGACTCCGCGCGTGTGCTAGCAAACGTTGTACAGACTTCAAGTTAGCCCGGCACGCCCGCCAACTCCCACCCCGGCACACTCTCTTGGCGCTTCTCCGGCACCCTCTAACCTACCCTGTTAGCGCAGCGAAGAGTGATATAGAAGGGGGGGGATGAATAGATCACTCCCAATTTGCAAAACTTCAGCGGAAACTCACTACTTCGAAATACAACCCTTCAGATATGGCTAAACAATGCAGCTAACTCAGTGAGAAACTAAGACAGGATAATGAGGTGCGATTGGAAGAGGCCGTCCACACACAAACACAATGCCAAACAGAAGGAAAGCACAAACGATGATACCAAGTCACAGAGGAGACAAGAGATTTTAAGGTGGTTCGATTGTAGTCCACAATCTACATCCACCCCTCACTCCAACTAGAGTGAGGATTCCACTAGCCACTGCTAGAAAATTACAGACTCAGTCTACGAACAATGTGCTGCCACACAGCTTGACACCTGGACCTGCTACCAGCATGACCAGAACCGGAGATGCCTCTCCCTTCCTCCAACCCGGAGGGAAACAACTAATGACAACCCGTCACTGGCAAAAACCAGAGATCACAGATCTCTCTACCTCTGCAACCCAGAGGGGAACCGGAGTAACTCTCCCTTCCTCCAAACACCGGAGGGTAACAACTCGAAATCAGATATATGAAGAAATAAAAGGAAAAACAGAAATGTAAACAAGACCAACGATGAACACAAATCGTTTCAGAAAAATCAAATACAAATGTAGCTTCCGAAGAAGCAAATTGGACTCTTCTCTCTCACTCAGACTTTTCTCTCACAGCAATACTCTCAAATCTTTTCTCTCTATCTTCTTTCTGGAACGTGGAGGCTCTCTCTCTTTTCTTCTTCTGCTTAGGGATTTTGCTCTTCAACTTTTTCTCCAGTTCTATCCATCTAATCGCAGAAGGCACCTTTTATATGGAATTCGACCTGAGTTTCAGGCCTTCACACGAGGGAGTCTCGTTCCCTACCTTTCCAGAGCATTCTCGGATCACGTGCCAGGCATCATCCTCGGTTCACGTGCCCAATCATTGACCTGAATCATCTGCAGGCAGAGACAAAGAAATGTGATTAGTTAGTTCAGTCAGATAGGAATGTATATACTTTAGGATAGCAGATGAGTAAGTGTGTACACTGAGGGAGTGTATAGACTTGTGAGTCCTCATGCGACCTCAGTGTATAGACTAGCTGAATAATGCATTAGCACAACAGATGAAATGTGTGGACTTCTGTGAAGTGTATGAGGCCCTCGAGTGTATAGACTCAGGGATGCCAAATAGGCAAGTGTGTCGCAGTGTGAGAGTGTATAGAGTTAAAGTTCTTCATGCGAGCTCAGTGTATGGACTTGTAAGTGTTCATGCGATCTCAATGTGTAGACTTCATTCAGCAGTCAAGACAATGGATGTATAGAGTTGGTCGTGTGAAGGAGGATGAGTGTAAAGACTTGTAATGAAGAGCAGCAATGTGTAGACTTGAAGCACAACAGTATGCACTGTATGGACTTCAATGTATAGACGTTGATGTATAGACTTCCAAGAGAACAATGCATGAAGGCATCGAATGTGTAGACTTAGAAATAGCAATTTAAGAAAGTGTGAACAACTTGAGAGTGTATAGACTTGCAGGTGATATCGAGTGTATAGGGTTGAAGGATAACTGAGTGTCTAGACTTAGAGATGTGTAGACTTCCCAAAGAGCTGGACGATGTACAGACTTGAACAAGTAAAGTCTGTACAGACTTGAAGGTTCACAGTGTGTAGACTTTGGCAAGGCAACGTCAGTAAAGTTCCCAGTGTATAGACTTACTGAGCTGAGCGAAGGTAAAAGATATGAGGAATGTATAGACTTACTCAGTTCAGTTCAGAACGTAGGTAAAAGTCCCAATGTATAGACTTTCCCTGAGAATGCAACCGCTGTACAGACATGCTCAACCAGTTCGATGTACAGACTTGGAATATCAACAGAAGGATGTACAGACTTGGAAAACTAATGCCAATGTACAGACTTCACCTTGTTCAAGCTACAGTGAATGAGTGTATAGACTTAATGGTCTCTCTGGCTGTACAGACTTGATCACAGGCTGAATAGTCAAATGTATAGACTTGCTTCCACCGACCAATGTATAGACTTTGTAAGCGTGAGACGCTGAGTGAGACGGTGGCTTAGACGATGTACAGACTTCAGGTCAAACGATGCAGCTACAGTGCAGTGTAGACTGCCAAACTCTGTACAGACTTGCAGCTTGAGATAGTGATGTACAGACATGGAATCAATGAAGGCGTTGGCTGTACAGACTTTGATGAATGCCGCTCGCTGTACAGACTTCGAATCAAGGCATGAATAGTGAATCAATGTCTAGACTTGGATGCCCAAGCCAATGTATAGACTTGTGCAGTGCAGCCAGTGTGTGGACTTGTACAGTGACTAGAGGCTGCACAGACTTTGGGTCATGATGTGTGAGACGAGGGACAGTGTATTGACTTTGAGATGGCAGACGATGTATAGACTTGTGGTTCAACAGAGTGTATAGACTTGGAAGATGAAGGGCGATGTGTAGACTTTGAAATGAACGGGAGAATGTATAGACTTGACCCCTTGAAAGGTTGAATACACTTCAGATGCAATCTACAGTGCCGTTGTATGGACTTGAACTCAAGGAATGGCTGTACAGACTCTGAAGGCTTAGCGAAGGGTGTACAGACTTTGAAAATTAAGTTCAATGTATGGACTTCAGGTGAAGACCAATGTACATACTTTGAATATGAAATTCAATGTATGGACTTGGAGAGTAAAGGAGGGGTCGACCCACCAGAGGTGGAGCGTCGACCCATCAGAGGTGGAGGGTCGACCCATCAGTGTACAGACTATGCAGACAGTGTGTAGACATGACCAAGTAGTGCATATTTATCTGACAACTATATGAACTGCACAATCCTACATGATGAAGCATGTTTTATTCTAGAGATAGAAGATTGATTTATAGTGTGAGACATCATCAAAACCGTAGGGATGCAACAATCTCCCCCTTTTTGATGATGGGAACACTATGAATCAAGCAATATCAAAGCTTAACAAGAAATTAACTGCAGTTTCAATAATCAAAGCAAATTCAAGGCAAGTGAAAGCACAGCCAAATTAAACACTACTACAGAGCACTTCTTTCTCTAAAACCACTCCCTCTCAGCTCCCTTACAACCCATTCTCAGATAAAGCCATCACATGACTAGGTAATCTCTTCTTTAGCTCATGAACAATGGTAATCTCCCCCTTAGCTCATGAACAATACTCCCCCACAACTCATGACAATACATGATCTACTGATATTGCATAACCTCTTCTCCCCCTTTGACATCAGCAAAAGGAAATGCAGAACATATGAAAGTGCTGGAGACATGAAGAAGAAGTACAGTAACTTCTTAGTGCAGAAAGACACAAGTAAGTCTTAAGAAAATAAGTGAGGTGCTAAACTCAAGTGAAGATTCTCGAACTCCAGTACACACTAGAGAAATAGAATGATAGAAAAGTTTATCAGCATACATGGAGTATGATTTAGAGCAGGAATTAACAATTATGGCCAGATATTGCTGAACTGTCAACAATCTAAAAAGACAACAAGAGACAAAGTCAAAGAGGTGTTCTCAAGGTATTGAGGACAAGCAATCCATTAGTTTCAAAACAACAAGAATTTTTTTTTTTTGAGATGATTTTCAAGAAGATCAATGAGTAGGTTGGTGATTCACTCTTTTGACATTAGGGAGACACCTTGATTAGAGGCCTAAATCCCCAGTTACTCAGAGTGAGTACCTCATTACTTCCTTCCCTTTTTTTTTATATTAAGGAACAGAGTTAGTAACTGTGGCTTTTGACATTAGGGAAACACCTTGATTAGAGGCCAGAGTCCCCAGTTACTCACTAGCTAGCCACCATTGCTCTGTCATGTCTTTTTCATTCATTTTAAGCATTTGTCACCTCATGACATAGGAGAAATATTCATTTCATTGATGAAGCTCCCAGTTTCTCAGTGAACAAAACAAGACATGTTTGTTTAATTAAGCCCTTGTGTTGAAGAAATGGAATGATTGAAAACAATACCAGAAGGACTATTACTTGAAGTGAATCTTGAAGTCTAGATTTCAAGCTGATTGGGTCAGATATCAAGACCTACAGGTTTTGGCCTGAACCAGAATCATTGACAATGTAGGAAGATATACTTTTTACAATTAATCCAGATCTCTGAAGGAATACCAGAGGAAAGATTCTAACTAGACTTTAGTATCACTGACTTATAGACTTAAGAATTAAGTGACATTCTACTGTCTGAGAGAACCACATTAGATCTGTCATGAAAACCAGCAAAGACACACATCTGGTCAATCTTTTTGAATTTGTCAAAGAACACTTCTTCTCACAACTCAACCAGCTCCCCCTCACTCACAGCATTTCTGAAAGCTAACCAACTGACATACAGAACTCCCCCTCACAAAAAGAACAGGCTACACAATTAAGACAATTTGTATAAGCCTAATTCTCTTCTTAGTGTTGTGAATTTTTCATTGTGCAGAGGTTTAGTGAAGATGTCAGCAATCTGATTATCTGTGCCTACATGAATCAGTTCAAAATTGTTTTTAGAAACCTCATCTCTTATGAAATGATGTCTTATCTCTATGTGTTTGGTGCGTGAATGCAAAACAGGATTTTTGGCAAGATTAATGGCATTGGTATTATCACAATAGATAGGTGTGCACCCCAGGTCTACTTGGTAGTCTTGAAGTTGGTGTTTAATCCAAATGACTTGTGTTCCACAACTCCCTGCAGCCACATATTCAGCTTCTGTAGTGGAGAGGGCCACAGAATGTTGTTTCTTGGAACCCCAAGACTCTAAACACCCACCCAAAAATTCACAATGACCACTAGTGCTTTTCCTGTCTAGTTTACATCCTGCATAATCAGCATCTGTGTATGCAACTAAGTCAAATGTGTGTGATGCAGGAAACCATAAACCAAGAGAATGAGTAGCTGACAAATATCTGAAAATTCTTTTCACTGCAGCTAAATGTAATTCAGTAGGTCTAGACTGATATCTTGCACACATTCCTACACTGAATTGTATATCAGGTCTGGAAGCTGTTAGGTAAAGAAGAGATCCAATCATACCTCGATAGAGCTTGGTATTTACTTCTTTACCTGTCTCATCTGCATCCAGTGAGGTATTGGTACCCATGGGTGTTGTAATGTGCTTCAGGTTTTCCATACCAAACCTCTTGAACAGTTCCATTGTGTATTTGGTCTGGTTGATGAAGCATCCATCCTCTAGCTATTGTACCTGCAAGCCAAGGAAGTACTTTAATTCACCAACCAAACTCATCTCAAATTCAGCAGACATCATTTTAGAGAATTCAACACATAGTTCATGCTTAGTTGATCCAAACACAATGTCATCTACATATACCTGAACTATGAGGAGATCTTTATTTGTACCTTTGGTAAATAAGGTTTGATCTACTTTACCTCTTTTGTAGCCCTTGCTGATCAGAAATTCAGTCAATCTTTCATACCATGCTCTTGGAGCCTACTTTAGACCATACAAGGCTTTGTTTAACTTGAAAACTTGGTCAGGTTGAGGAGAAAATTGAAATCCAGGGGTTGTTCAACAAAAACCTCTTCTTTAATGACTCCATTTAAAAAAGCACTTTTAACATCCATTTGTTGGAGTTTTATGTTCTTTGAACATGCAAAAGTAAGCAACAGTCTTATAGCCTCCATCCTAGCAACAGGTGCATAGGATTCATCGAAATCTACACCAAATTCCTGACAGTAGCCCTTGGCTACTAATATGGCCTTATTCATAGAAATGATTCCATCTTCATTCATTTTATTTTTGAACACCCACTTAGTTCCTATGATATTGACATTGTCTGGTCTTGGAACAAGTTTCCAGACATTATTTCTTTCGAACTGGCCTAATTCCTCACTCATGGCATTGACCCAAGCTTGATCAGCCAAGGCCTCTTCTATTGATTTGGGTTCAATTTGTGAGACTAAAGTAATTAAGTCTTCATTATCCACATTCCTAAAATGGGACCTAGTCCGAAGAGGATCTTCAGGATTGCCTATGACATTATCCATCGGATGATCTTTAAGAAATCTAACATTTATTGAAGAGTCACCTCTTTCTCTTGGCTCTTCCTGGTGTTAGGAGCAGAGGATTGTCAAACTAGAGGGGGAGGGGGTGAATAGATTGACCACTTAAAAATTTTAGGCAGAATACGACAATTGCACTCTCTGTGATAGCACAGACAAAAATCCGATTCGTGAATCTCTAAAGAGCTAGCGCAATATCTAAGCGATCTAACGAGACAATAGTCACAAGAACAACCCACAAGCACAAGCCACAATAGATCAGAGTTTTTAAGGTGGTTCAGTCTCTATCTCGAGACCTACGTCCACCCCCTCACCAAACCGGTGGGGATCACCGCTGAGCTTTACAGCTTAGCTAACACCAGAGAAGAATCCTTCTCTGACCTGCAGATCCAATCTGCAGAAGACAGCTATACCCTGTCACAGAACCGCTGTCGAACAGCTTGTAGACACAAAGTCTATACACCCTCTGATCTCAGAACACACTCTGGATCAGAACACACATGTCCACTAAATCCCAGTGGAACAGTAAACCGAGAATAGAATTGTATAAGAAAACAAAAATACAAGGTAAGGAATAAACTCAGAATACGCTGATCAATGGATCTTTAGACTTCTTGCGCAGCAGAAGAGAGTAGAGCCCGAAGAGATGAACAGTATGATCTGAGTATGCTCTCCCCTTCAGTTGAGACTAGATCAGTCTGATGCCTTCATGGTTCTTCAGCATTTGATCTTCTTCACCAGGAGAATGAGCCTATGCTTCAATCCTCGCACTGGACCTTTTTCACAATGCTAGGCTCTCCGCCTTCTTCACTCTGTACAAGTGCTTCTAAGTCTTTTCTATCCTTGGCTCTACTCATCCCCATTCGATCCACTTCTACATTTCCTTTTTCATTTTTCCCGCGCAAGATTGGGCCCCCACGAGATTCCCAATCATTTGCCCACGTGTGGAGAAGCTTCTGGACTGAAGGAGGAGGAGTGTACTTCGTTTGCAGACATGGCTGGCCCACTTTATCCAGTCCTTCTGCCCGAGCGCTTGTCTGGGACTGGGTGCGTCGACGCCAGCATTTGAATGCGTAGACGCTGTGTGAAGACAGCTTCTAATCTTCCTTCGATGTACGGCTTCAGGCTATCGCTGCGTTGACGCTGATAACTGGTGGCGTCGACGCTATGTGAAGATAGCTTCTTAATCTTCAGGCACCCGCTGCGTCAACGCTGGTAGCTGGTAGCGTCAACGCTGTGTGAAGATATCTTCTGGAGGCATGCGAGTCGACGCTGCATCCGAGTGGCGTTGACGTAGTTAGCAAGCGCATGACTCGAACATCTTGAGATCTAGTCACAGCGTCGACGTTATCTTGCTTGAGGCGTAGACGCAGTCTAGATGAAGTATGCTTCAACTTGGAGGAGCTGAAGGCTGCGTCGACCCTTTGATCTTGTGGCGTCGACGCTGACTATTGCCTGCATTAAGGTTCAACAGAAATTCTTGCCATATACCAGATTGTCAGATAATAATACACCCTGTCATATCATGGTGATCATCATCAAAATCACGAGGACAACAATCTCCCCCTTTTTGATGATGGCAACCATGATGGAATTTTGATACTTTAATGATCATGCA
Source organism: Amorphophallus konjac (assembly GCA_022559845.1). Taxonomy (NCBI): domain Eukaryota; kingdom Viridiplantae; phylum Streptophyta; class Magnoliopsida; order Alismatales; family Araceae; genus Amorphophallus; species Amorphophallus konjac. The sequence continues at coordinate 214,355,005 of CM040121.1, forward strand.
ATTCAATAACCAAGTAAGCAGAGGCATGCATAACCATAGCAAGCAACCATAGGTATCACATTCAGCTCATTCATCATTCACTTACGCACATGATCAATTTTAACTATAAAACAAAACGAAGTGCATTCACAAGATTTTCTCCCCCTTTGACATCAGTAAGAAGGGGAGGCCAGAAGTCAAGTAAGAATAACAAATCATCCAGACCATTACTTAGGGAAATACTGAGAATGTCTCCTAGACGAGTGACTAGAGGACTGGCCCGGTGGAGGACGATGAGATGAGAAGGTCTGCTGGGCATGCAGAGCTTGAATTGCCTGAGAAAGCTCGCCCAACTGAAATAAAAGTGTGCTTTTAAGACCTCCCAGCTCGGAGCGGACATCGTTAGATCCTCGTGTCAACGACTCAAGCGTACTGCACATAGTTTCCATGGAGGATGAAAGACTAGACAGCTTGTCAAACACGACTGGAAAACCTGTGGGAATCGAGGTTACTTGAGACTGCAGAGTAACCATAGCAATTTGAATATCATAACACATGGATTGCATCTTGGCCATGGTCTGAAGAGAAGACAACTGTGTAGAGTGCATAATGGAAACTAACTCTGCAATCTTGTTGACAATCTTTGCAACACTCTGCAGGACCTTCCTCATTGCTTTGTCAGTTTTCTGCTTGGCCTTCATATAGTCTCTCCAGGAGACCATTATAGAAATTTCAGATAAGACAATTCTTTTATATAGTCGTTCCAGCTGAAAGTCAGTATACAGAATAAAAGAGTTAAGTTTGTCCCCTTGATGCTGCATCATTCGGATGAGGTGAACCAGTAAATCCTTTTCTGTTGCACCGGGAGGGGCCTGGAAATAATCATCCTGAGGTTGTTGGCTAGTGGACCCAAGTTGTCTATTAAGATAATGTGAGCTGGACTCACCTTGTTCCCACTGAGTCTTGGGTTCCCCTCTAATGTCATACCATTCAGGCTCATCATCTTGAAGAGGGGGTACTGCAGATTGAAATCCTTCCTCATCAGCATCATTGGGAGACTCTACCACATACGAAGGAAAAACCTGCTCACTATCAACAGTATGAGCAGGCCTATCCTGAGTGACAAAAGGTGGAGGTGACCTGGCTGGAGCTTGTGTTGCACCTTGGACCTGAATGTCCACATCTCTTTCCTGACCCTCCCAATGTGGAGGAGAAGCAATAGGTTCAGGAGATATCCTGACTGACTCTGGTTCGGGCTCAGGAGGAGTAGCAGCTGCCCTGACAGAAGATTGTTCACTTGGCAGCACTCTGACTAGCTTGCCATCTACAATTTTTACACCCATAAAATTCTGAACAAACGACATGGAGTACACATTGCCTCTAGGAACAACACACTTCTTTTCATTGCCAAACTGAATTCCAACCTTTCTGAACAAGGCTGTGAGATGTGCGGCATAGGGTAGAGTCCTAGAGTTGTCCAGGCAAGTCCCCATTGTCTGAATAATAACATCAATCAAAGACACATTGATTTCTTTCAACATGCAGTATAGTAAAAATCTCTGCATGATTGTAACCCTTTCACGTCCACTGCTCTGTGGGGTAAAAATGGAAGTGCATATATGGTGCAGAAGACGAACGGGAGGTGAAAAATGATTAGCTTTTAAGCTTGACAAATGAGTCTGCTTAATGTCTGAAGGGTCCTCTGGCTGCCCGGTCAAAACAGCAAATGCTTCATGTTCATTCAAAGGAAATGAATGAAGTTCGGCCCCCTTCATCGGAATCTTCCATACTTCGGCGAGTAGACTAGCAGTAAGCTCAAACTTAACACCCTGAACAGAGCTGATCAGTCTTCCACGTTCGGGTTGATGGGATAGATTACGGCAAAACTCCCTGACAAGAGTAGGATAATAGACGGAGTACTTGGTGGCAAAACCCCACCAACCTTGAAACTCCAAAGTGGGTCTAATCTCAGGGAAGACAGCATGAAAGGCTTCGTCCGATTCAAGGATATATCGAGGAATTAAAACCTTCAGGGGTTCGTCTGTACCAGAAGGAGGAGCGGATACGGAAACCCCAGACTTGGATTTTTTGGAGAAGACTTTCTTCTGAGGAGATGAAGGCTTGGAGGACGATTGGACCTTCTTCTTCTTGGAAGGAGGGGAGGGGCTGCGTGGACGCTTCCCCTTGTCTTTGCGTTTATGCGAAGAAGAAGATGTAGGAGGAGGAGCCGCCGCAGGTGATTCATGAACTTGGGCTGCAGCATCGATGGCAGGAGCTGGAGGAGCGGAAGATGGTTCCTCAGCAGGCTTCTTCCCCTTCCTGGAGTAGGCGAGAGCCATCTTCATGGATAGAGGAGAAGAAGAACAGTCAAGAGGTGTTTCAGAGGGAGGAGAGGAACCGTCGTGCCTCAGAAGGATGAATGAAAAGTAGCCGACTGTTCCCTCGATTGAGGGTTTTAAAGGGTGACACGCGAAACCCCCAATCATGTTATTGGGTAACCGGGTAACGGATCCAGATCATAACCGAAAGAACCTAGATAGAGTGGATGCGTCGACGTGAGGAAATCAATGCGTCGACGCAGTGAACACTTATGCACAAGTGTGTATTGAAACAATACAGAGGCGTCGACCTTAAGAGCAAGGATGCGTCGGCGCCATAATGTGAATACACACTGCCAGACAAGGATTTTTTAAAGATAGAAGATGCAGCTAACAGAGCAGAAATTGGGAAATGTCATTAGAATCCAGGTTTCATAAGGTAATACACTCAAACTCAGGGATTTTTAATAGCTTTGGTTCAAATTCCCATGAAAATTGAATTTTCTCTGATTAGCTTCGAACCATTTAGTGACATAAAATGATGATATCCTACGAAGTTTGAAGCACAGAAATGAACAATAATAGTGCAGAATTGGGGTAATTTCTAAACTAGCTTCATACTCGGGATCTTCTCATAACTTTATCCTTCGTTACTCAATTTCGAAAGAATCTTTGAAGAAAGAAATTTAAGAAGCATTGAGGATAAGTTCATTAGATCTTTTGAGCCTTTGATTTCATACCAACACACATGTGTCTTAATATTTATTTTATTTATGCCATCCATTAGCAGTCAAATATAGCTAGCCTTGTGACACGAGTACACATGCTTATCAGGCACCAGAGTCCCCGGTTACTCAGCATAGCTAATCATTATGCTTAGAATCAGAGGTAGTGATCAACCTCATGACATGCCTTCCAACACTTCATGGGTGAGGAAGGTAGTTTCTCGGTTGAGAATCACCATTGCTCTAACATGGATAAATTTCATTAAAGGACAGAGATAGTAGTCCACCTCATGACTTGCTCTTTAACACTTCTTTGGTGCATAGAGCCAGTTTCTCAGTGGAAACCTACCAGTGCTCTGCGAGTTACAAAAACACTGTGTGTGTCACTTTATCTTGAAGCTCTTTTAGGCCTAAGCAGACTTTAGCAACAATACCAATTAAATTTCCATATATTGAAAGATCCTTCTCCTTTGATCAATTTGGGATAAAGAGATGATAGGAACCAAGTCATATTAACTTGTTTAGTTCTTATTCCAGATTCAACCACTTTTCGGTTCAAGTACTGGTGAGTTCAAACATTGAAGTACACACATTTTATATCATTAAGTAGTGTGAAGTTATTCTAAGAGAAACTTGTTTTCATTTGAAATCATTCCCTTAACTCCCCCTGAAATAAAGGCATTAACTTTTCTTCCGGACATTTGAGACAATTCCCTTATTCTGGAATAGAAGGAGAGTACATCAAGAAATCTTGGGATTAAGAAGGTGAATAAGATAGAGAATAAGCAAGATTGAGTGCACAGGTGATTCTTGAAGAAGAACAAGTCTAGCAGGAAGGATGGATAAGATGACCAAATAAACTAGACGAGAGGACATTGACACCACCACAACACTCCGTTTCTTGTAAAGCGTCAACGCAGAACACCTGCAGCATCGACGCACCCAGCCATTCTGCTCGGACTGTTTATCATTGAGCAGAAACAGTCCATCGCTGCGTGGACGCATCCTAGAGAATGCGTTACCGCATCAGACAGTTTATACCTTGCTCCCCCTTAACTCAAGCATGATATAAGAGAATAAAAATAGATGAAATGGTAAACATGCTGAGGTTTTATTTCAGATGAACACAATAACAAAACATACTAACAAGAATTCATACTCCCCCTAAGTGTATGACTTATTCAAATATGGACATTTTGACCATAGCAGGACTTCAAATGAACATGACAAAAGCAATCAAGCAGCAGTCAGATATTTGGCCATGCAATCAATTCAATATTCAGAATGTAAATTGCAGAGTCCAAGCTCTCTCCTAAGATATGAAAAACGCTCATTATTGAGAGGCTTGGTGAAAATATCAGCTAGTTGAAGTTCCGATTCTACAAATACAAGCTTGAACCTCCCTTTACTGACCTCATCTCTTAAGAAATGATGTCTGATTTCAATATGCTTGGTCCTAGAGTGCTGGATGGGGTTCTTGGCCAGGTTTATAGCACTTGTGTTATCACACAATATTGGGACACAACCAAGATCAGTTTGGTAATCTTGGAGCTGATGCTGGATCCACAACACTTGAGTGCCATAGCTCCCTGCAGCGACATATTCTGCCTCTGCAGTGGACAGTGCCACTGAGTGTTGTTTCTTGGAAGCCCAAGAGATCAAGCACCCACCCAAAAATTGGCAGTAGCCACTAGTACTTTTTCTGTCCAATTTACATCCAGCATAGTCTACATCTGAATATGATACTAGATCAAAGGTGCAGGATGCAGGATACCAAATCCCTAGGTCTTGAGTTCCAGCAAGGTATCTAAAAATACGCTTGACAGAACTTAGGTGGGATTCTCTAGGATTAGCTTGAAAACGAGCACACATGCAGACACAAAATTGAATATCAGGCCTTGATGCAGTAAGGTATAAAAGTGACCCTATCATACCTCGATAGGTCTTGGCATCAACTTGTGTACCTTTTAGATCTGCATCCAAGGTTGTGTTTGTACACATGGGAGTGTTGATCACTTTCAGATTTTCCATTTTATACTTCTTCAGTAGCTCCTTGATGTACTTTGTCTGACTAATGAAGCAACCGTCCATGCTTTGGGTGATTTGCATACCTAGAAAAAATTGGAGTTCACCCATGAGGCTCATTTCAAATTCTGTAGTCATTAAGTTTGCAAACTCCTTACACATACTGGTTTTAGTGGAACCGAAGACAATGTCATCAACATATATTTGAACCAGAATGATATTTGAATTCTTTACCTTTGTAAATAATGTCTGATCCACTTTACCTCTTGAATATCCTTTTTCAGTTAGGAAGGAGCTGAGCCGATCGTACCAGGCTCGAGGTGCCTGCTTGAGTCCATACAGTGCTTTGTCTAACCTGTATACGTGGTTAGGATTTTCTGCACACTCAAATCCAGGGGGTTGTTCCACATATACTTCTTCTTTTATTATTCCATTTAAGAAGGCACTTTTTACATCCATTTGTTGTAATTTTATTCCATGATTTACAGCATATGCAAGCAACAAACGAATGGCTTCTAATCTGGCTACTGGTTCAAAGGACTCTTTGAAGTCAATACCGAACTCTTGATTGTAGCCTTGTGCAACCAGTCTAGCCTTATTCCTAACAATAACACCATTTTCATTTTGTTTATTTTTATAGACCCATTTAGTTCCTATTATAGATTGATCCTTGGGTCTGGGCACTAGATGCCACACTTTATTTCTTGTGAATTGGTTGAGTTCTTCATGCATTGCATTTATCCAGTTGGGATCTTTTAAGGCTTCCATAACATTCTTGGGTTCAGTTTGAGACACAAATGCCATGTTATCCATTTCTTGTATTTGAGAGTGTGTCCTAACAGGTTCATGCAAGTTGCCTATTATGCTAGATGAGGGGTGATCCCTTAACAACCTAATGTTAATTAGAGGGTTACCTCCATTAATATCTGCATTACCCTGATTACTAGACTCTGGCTCATCTTCTTTTGGTCTTGAATCTCCTTCCAAAGTTTCTTTCTCCTCAGGCTTGTCAAGGAAGTCTTCATCACCCTCGTTCCTGCATGAGGATTCAACTTGTGAATTTTCAATTAGCTCATCAAAAATGATGTGAGGTGATTCCTCAACTGTTTGAGTTTTCAGATTTAGGACCCTATACGCCCTAGAGTGACTGGAGTATCCTAAGAATATGGCGGGTTCACTCTTGGGTTCAAACTTATCTAGGGCTCGTTTATCATTATTCTGAACAAAGCATTTTGAACCAAAAACTTTAAAGTGAGCAACAGAGGGCTTCTTACCTTTCAACATTTCATATGGAGTCTTTTTGGACTGAGGTCTTACCATTGCCTGATTTATAATGTAGCATGCAGTGTTCACAGCCTCTGCCCAATACTTCATTGGAAGTTGCCCTTCAATCAGCATGGTTCTGCCCATCTCCACAAGGGTTCGGTTTCTTCTTTCCACGACTCCATTTTGTTCAGGTGTTCTTGGGGAAGAGAACCTGTGATCTAGCCCTGTTGTTCTGCAGAAATCTTCAAATTCAGAATTGTCAAATTCTCCACCATGATCTGATATAATGGAAGAAATGACAAACTTACCCTCTTGCTGTGTTTTCTTGAAGAATGCCTGAAATTCCTCAAAAGCCTCATTCTTATGAGTTAGGAAGAATACCCAGGTAAATCTAGAAAAATCATCAACTAGAACAAATCCATATCTATTACCATTAATGCTTGCGGTTCTAGTAGGTCCAAACAAGTCCAAATGAATGAGTTCAAAAGGTTTAGTGGACTGACTCTTTATCTTGGACTTGAATGACTTCCTAGTATGTTTGCCTTGGGTGCATGCATTACAGATTTTGTCATTTTTCTTGAATGAAACATCAGGCAAGCCATTTACCATGCTGTGTTTGGCTAACTTATGCAAGACACTATAGCTAGCATGTCCTAGCCTACGGTGCCACAACCAAGCTAATTCGGTTTTATTTACAGCAAGGCAAAGATTATTATGTGCAGGATCATCTAAATCTACCATGTACATGTTGTTTATTCTTTTTCCAACAAATTTAATTTTTTCTGATTTTTCTTCTAAGATGGTGCATGTGTTTGCATCAAACACTACTTTATTATTTCTATCACACAACTGACTTATACTGAGCAAGTTATACTCTAGACCCTCTACTAAAAGAACATCATCAATGGAGGTAGAAGGGTTTTTGCCAACTGTACCTTTGCCAACTATTTTGCCTTTATTGTTTCCACCAAAGGTAACAAATCCTCCATCCTTCTCAACCAGGAGACAAAACTTAGCCTTGTCCCCTGTCATATGCCTTGAGCAGCCACTGTCAAGATACCATCTGTTGTGCATGGCTGCAAGGCATTCCTGCAAGAATCATCAAACAAGAGATTTTGGAACCCAAACACACTTGGGTCCCATTGGATCACTGGAAGACTTCAGGAAATTCAGTAGGTTCTTAGGAATCCACATTTGTCTTTGTTAAGGTTTTTGATGGTTTTTAGTTGAGGAGGCAGCTGGTTTCTGATTTGATTTTAAAGTCGTTTTAGCTGCTTTATTGAACCATCGTTTATTTTGGCTCCAAAGAGCCTCTTGGTGATGTGGGTTGACTGCCCTAAATAAATGTGTTTGTCTTATGGGATATGCATACATGGGATGCGTCGACCTTCCTGAATGAATGCGTGGACTCACCCAGCCATAGTTGCTTCTATGTGTATGATAGAATGTAGGGTGCATGGACGCATTGTGGTGTGTGCGTTGACCCATCCACCCAGATTGATTGAAGTGTTGGCCATGGTGGTATGGGTGCGTGGACGCATATCCCTGCATGCGTCGGCCCATGTGGTCGTTCCTATTCTTATGGACTCTTTGGAATTCGGCCCGAGTTGACGCCACATGCCCGTAGCGTTGACGCATCTGAGTTGAGTGCCTAGACCTATATGCAGAAGGCCTATTATTGTATGAAGGTTGCGTTGACACATTACTGGCCTTGCGTGGACGCATCTGACTCTTGCCAGATTTGGTATTTTCAGTCTTTCTGGTGCTGTGCTGGTGAACGAAGGGTCTGGAGCTGGAGGCCTTAGGTTGTGATGAAATGACATGCTTGCAGCTGGTTAAATTCTTTGCAAATTTTGTCTTAGGAGATTCATTCATCTTCTCTTTTCCTTTCTCCTTTGTCACTTCATTTTTCTGAATCTGTTTCCCTTTGTCTCTTTCAACATTTTTTACTTCAGCCACCTATTTCTCCTTAGCTTTCTTTTCTTCTGATATGAAGGTCACCAGTTTAAGTCCAATTTCTTTCTTTGAGCTTGGATTATATCCAAGTCCTTCTTTGCCGACATTGCATTTTGTTCCCATTAAGGCATCAAGATTATGTTTGCCTTGTGTCATTTTCTCTAGGGAAGTTTGTTTGTCCAATTTTTCTTTTTCAACTTTCTTCAACTCTTCCTGAAGTTTCAGGTTGACACCATTTACAGCTTGATATTTCTCTTCAGCGATTTTGGTGTCCTTTTCCAGTTTTTGCATTCTTAACTTCAGTTCATCATGTGTTTTTAGTAAGAAGTCATTTTCTCTTTTTGATTCAATCAATTGAGATATGTATTCATTTTCTTCATTCAGAGTTTTCTTCAGACAAACAATTTCATCCTCTAGCATTTTAACCTTTTCATTTGACAAATTTTCTTGACTTCCCTGGTTTTTCTTCTTTTTAAGCATTTTATTTTCTTTCTTCACAACATCATATTTATCCATAAGGTCATTGAAAGCTTCTTCCCAGTCATCACAAGTAAATTCATCAAACGGAGAATTTACCTCAGTAGAGTCCTCTCCCCTGGCCATTAGGCATAGCTTTACTTCTTTTTCTTCCTCTGAGGTGCTATCCTCCTCTTCTTCTTCTTCATCACTCCATGTACTGATCATGGCCTTGGGCTTTTTATTTTTGAACTTGGGGTAAGCTTTCTTAGAATTTTCGGGACACTCTGACTTGATATGTCCCTATTTCCTGCATTGATAACACACAACTTTGTCAGATTTCTTAGTGTGGTCAGACTTAAATTTAGAATTCATTTTACCTTGATAGCTTCTAAATCGACCAGCTTTACCTTCCCTTCGTAAGAATTTTCGAAATTTCTTTGTGAGCATAGCAATCTCACCTGAATCACTGTCTGAAGAAGAAGTCAGATTCTCATCTGAGCTCTCCTTGCAGCTTGGAGCAGCCTTGAGAGCTAGGGGTTTCTTCTTCTTTATTTCCTCATCAGATCTTTTCAAATTCAGCTCATAGGCCATAAGGGAACCTATCAACTCGTCAGGAGTGGTCTCGGGAAGATTCCTAGATTCTTCAACCACTGTGGCTTTTGTGTGCCACACGGATGTCAAAGATCTAAGAATCTTTCTCACCAGCTCATAATCCGTATAGGCCTTCCCTAGACCTTTGAGACCATTGACAAGCACGGTTAAACGAGCATACATCTCAGAAATACTTTCTTCAGGTTTCATGTGAAACGACTCATATTCAGAGATAAGCATGTTAGCCTTGGTCTCCCTTACCTCCGAGGTACCCTCGTATATTACCTCGAGTCGATCCCACATTTCTTTCGCACTTGCGCATGAGGAGACACGCGAGAATTCCTTGGGATGCAGGGAGCATTGCATAATGTTCATTGCCTGCCAGTTGACGGTTGATTTTCTTACTTGCTCCTTCACCCATAATTCTTCGTCGCCTTCAATTATGTAGGGCCCCTTGCTCACAACTTTCCATACTTCATAGTCCTGGGCCCTGAGAAAAACTTGCATGCGATTCTTCCAATAGGAATAGTTAGTGCCATCAAAAAATGGTGGTCTATTCACAGCATAACCCTCTGGCATGAATCCTTTGCTCTCCATTACTTCTCTCTAGGCTGTTAAACCGTTCAAGAGAGCCTGGCGCTCTGATACCACTTGTTGGGAGCAGAGGATTGTCAAACTAGAGGGGGAGGGGGTGAATAGATTGACCACTTAAAAATTTTAGGCAGAATACGATAATTGCACTCTCTGTGATAGCACAGACAAAAATCCGATTCGTGAATCTCTAAAGAGCTAGCGCAATATCTAAGCGATCTAACGAGACAATAGTCACAAGAACAACCCACAAGCACAAGCCACAATAGATCAGAGTTTTTAAGGTGGTTCAGTCTCTATCTCGAGACCTACGTCCACCCCCTCACCAAACCGGTGGGGATCACCGCTGAGCTTTACAGCTTAGCTAACACCAGAGAAGAATCCTTCTCTGACCTACAGATCCAATCTGCAGAAGACAACTATACCCTGTCACAGAATCGCTGTCGAACAGCTTGTAGACACAAAGTCTATACACCCTCTGATCTCAGAACACACTCTGGATCAGAACACACATGTCCACTAAATCCCAGTGGAACAGTAAACCGAGAATAGAATTGTATAAGAAAACAAAAATACAAGGTAAGGAATAAACTCAGAATACGCTGATCAATGGATCTGCAGACTTCTTGCGCAGCAGAAGAGAGTAGAGCCCGAAGAGATGAACAGTATGATCTGAGTATGATCTCCCCTTCAGTTGAGACTAGATCAGTCTGATGCCTTCATGGTTCTTCAGCATTTGATCTTCTTCACCAGGAGAACGAGCCTATGCTTCAATCCTCGCACTGGACCTTTTTCACAATGCTAGGCTCTCCGCCTTCTTCACTCTGTACAAGTGCTTCTAAGTCTTTTCTATCCTTGGCTCTACTCATCCCCATTCGATCCACTTCTACATTTCCTTTTTCATTTTTCCCGCGCAAGATTGGGCCCCCACGAGATTCCCAATCATTTGCCCACGTGTGGAGAAGCTTCTGGACTGAAGGAGGAGGAGTGTACTTCATTTGCAGACGTGGCTGGCCCACTTTATCCAGTCCTTCTGCCCGAGCGCTTGTCTGGGACTGGGTGCGTCGACGCCAGCATTTGAATGCGTAGACGCTGTGTGAAGACAGCTTCTAATCTTCCTTCGATGTACGGCTTCAGGCTATCGCTGCGTTGACGCTGATAATTGGTGGCGTCGACGCTATGTGAAGATAGCTTCTTAATCTTCAGGCACCCGCTGCGTCGACGCTGGTAGCTGGTAGCCTCAACGCTGTAGTGAAGATATCTTCTGGAGGCATGCGAGTCGACGCTGCATCCGAGTGGCGTTGACGCAGTTAGCATGCGCATGACTCGAACATCTTGAGATCTAGTCACAGCGTCGACGTTATCTTGCTTGAGGCGTAGACGCAGTCTAGATGAAGTATGCTTCAACTTGGAGGAGCTGAAGGCTGCGTCGACCCTTTGATCTTGTGGCGTCGACGCTGACTATTGCCTGCATTAAGGTTCAACAGAAATTCTTGCCATATACCAGATTATCAGATAATAATACACCCTGTCATATCATGGTGATCATCATCAAAATCACGAGGACAACACCTGGTTGGGAGGATTTGCTGTTCCACTTGGCTGAGTGTTCTCTTCTTCTTGGTCTTCTAGGAATTCCCCATCATGATTGGAATCCCTGTCAAGATTTTCATTGTTAGAAGCACCTTTCTTTTCACTAAAAATAATGTGTGGAGACTCTTCAACCTTTTTGTCTGTTATGTTGAAGACCCAATATGCCCTAGACACTTCTGAATATCCCAAAAATATTCCAGAGGAGCTTTTAGCTTCAAACTTGTCTAAATCTTTCTTGTCATTGTTGTGAATAAAACATTTTGCTCCAAAAATTCTGAAATGAAACAAGTTTGGTTTCTTACCTTTTAGAAGCTCATAGGGTGTTTTCTTGTGAATGGGTCTTACCATGGCCCTGTTGATTATGTAAGTTGCTGTATTGGCCGCCTCTGCCCAAAACCTCATTGGTAATTGACTTTCAATTAGCATGGTTCGGGCCATCTCCACCTCAGTTCTATTTCTTCTCTCCACAATTCCATTCTGTTTAGGTGTCCTGGGAGAAGAAAATCTGTGTGTTAGTCCTTCTCTTTCACAAAGATCAGAAAACATGGAGTTTTCAAACTCACCTCCATGGTCAGATTGAATAGAACAGATCTTGTGTTTTCCTTCTTGTTTGACCTTATTGAAAAACAGATTAAACTTTTGAAATGCATCACTTTTATTTGCTAAGAAAAAGATCCATGAATATCTAGAGAAGTCATCTATGATGACATAGCCAAACCTGTTCCCATTAAGACTCTGAGTTCTAGTAGGACCGAAGAGGTCCATATGGAGGAGTTCCATTGGTCTAGAGGACAATGGCTCAGATCTTAATTTGAAAGAGTTCCTGGTCTGTTTGCCTAGAGCACATGCATCACATGATTTTGAAATAGAATTGAATTTTATTCTAGGCATGCCTCTCACTAAATCATGCTTGACCAATTTATTTAAAGTAGTAAAGCTAGCATGTCCTAGACGTCTATGCCATTCAAAAGCATCATTTTCAGAATTGGCAGATAAATAAATATTAGATTCAGATTCCTCATCTAGGTCTACCATGTAGACATTATTAATCCTGTTGGCTACAAATTTAACCACATCAGAATTTATTTTAAAGATTTTGCATGAGTTATCATCAAACACAACCCTGTGACCCTTGTCACATAACTGACTAATGCTAATCAGGTTGTGTTGAAGACCTTCCACAAGTAGAACTTTTTCAATGGAGTTTGTGGAAGACTTACCTACTGTACCAACTCCAATAATCTTACCTTTGTTCTTTCCTCCAAACTTGACCAGACCCCCTACCTTCATCTCTATCTTGCTGAACTTGGATCGGTCACCTGTCATGTGCCTGGAGTAGCCACTGTCGAGGTACCACTTGTTGTCTTCAGCTGCCAGGCCGACCTACACAAATAACATCAAGCAGAGTGATTTGGAACCCAAGATGAGTTGGGTCCAGGGACATTATTCAAATTTCTAATCAAGTGTTTAGGAATCCAAATTTGCTTCAGCATGGATTTCCCTGGCACCTTTATTTCTGGTTTATTGAAATTAAGTCCAGCTGGTCTGGAGAAGTAAGTTCTATTCCATTCATTAGGCTTGCCACTCCTAGGATATCTTCTGTAAGTTTGTTGATCAACAGATTTTTGAAGATGATGATCATTTCTCCAGTAGGTCCTCTTTGGACCCATCTGATTGTAGTAATTCCAGCTTTTCTTCTGATCCACTTGCTTGGTCCATTTACCATTTATGTTCTGATTGGTAGGCTTAGTGAAATTCTTCACAGAATTCATTCCCATTTTAAATGGTTGACCAGCACTGTTTTTAGGACTTTCCTTCTGACCTTGAGTTCCCTTACTACTGTTTGAGCTGGATGGTATGTCCAGCTTTTCTTTTCCCTTCTCTGGGCAGAAGGTAATAGTTTTGAATTGTAAGGGTCTTTTGTTAGTTGGGTCGTAGCCTAGACCCTCCTTATTGAAGTTAACCTTAGCCCCCAATATAGCATCCAGACTAGATTTTCCTTGGACAAAGTTTTCCAAAACTTTCTGTTTGTCTTCCAGCTCCTTTTGAAGGGACTCAGAATTTTTTAGAAGTTCACCATTGACTTTCTTAACAGCTTCATATTTTTCTGAGTTCACTCTACTTTCATTCAAGCTTTCTTCAATTCTTATTTTGAGTTCATTGAGCTGATTTTGACTTTCTTGGTTTTCTCCCTTGAGCTTATCATTTTCTCTTCTTAGTGAGGTCATTTCTTCTAGTTGCTCTTTTAGTTTTTGATTTTCCTCACAGACCTGGGTTTGTTCTTCAACATTAGTATTAAATTTTCTTTTCAGAACCCTATGCTCTTTACTAAGAGAATTGAATTTATCTAATAACTCAGCATAAGCATCTTCCCAGTCATCAATCGTAAAATTTTCAAAAACATTGGTTACCTCCTCTTCACTGTTTGCCATAAGGCAAATTCCTTCTTCATGCTCCTCTGAGGAAGTATCTTCAGGATCTTCTTCCTCCTCGCTCCATGTGCAGACCATCGCCTGTGGCTTCTTCTTCTTCTGCACTTTTGTGTTCTTCTTCTGGAAGTAGGGACCCTTCTTCTGAAGATCTGGGCATTCGCCTTTCATGTGTCCCTGTTTGTTACAATGATAACAAGTCAGTCTCTTAAGATTTCTATCCCTATAATTGGTAGATTCAACATTCTTGTTAAAGGAGTATGGCTTTTCCTCCTAAAGGTCTTCCCCTTTCTCCTTAAAAATTTACTGAACTGACGAGTGAGCATTACCTGCTCCTTCTGGTTGAGATCTGAGAAGCCATCAGACTCACCGCTACTGCTGCTGTTGCTGCTGCTACTGCTACTCTTGTTGCGGGATGCCTTGAGAGCTACATTCTTAGCCTTCCTATCACTTCCTTCACCACCTCCTTTGAAATTCATCTCATAGGTCATGAGGGATCCGATGAGTTCATTCATTGTCAAGGTCGTCAGATCTTTTGACTCTTCAATCACGATGGCCTTAGTGTGCCATGCTGGGGATAAGGATCTAAGAATTTTCCTGACTATGTCTGCCTCAGCTAGATCCTTCCCTAGCCCCTTAAGTGTGTTCGTGATCAAGGACAACCTGGCATACATTTCAGTAATATTCTCCTCTGCATTCATCCTAAACAGTTCATACTTAGAGGTGTAGAGGTTTACCTTCGAGGCTTTCACTTGAGCTGTACCTTCGTAGATTAATTGCAGCTCATCCCACATTCGCTTGGCAGTCCTGTAGGCAGATATATGGACATATTCCTCTGGGTGAACATCACACTGGATGATGTTCAACGCCGTCCAAATGAGTGAAGATAGCTTGACATGGTCATCTGTCCACGCGTCCTCGTTCGGTGGCAGATCATACGGGCCAACCGTGATTACCCTCCATAGCTTGTGGCTCTGTGCTCTGATAAACACTTCCATCCTGTTCTTCTAAAACAGATAATTATTACCATCAAAAAATGGAGGGCGACTAATGGATTGACCTTCAGCCATGAAGCTTCTAGGACCATTAGCATTTCCCTGACCGTTCGTCCACATGATGCAAACCTGCTCTGATACCAAATGTTAGCGCAGCGAAGAGTGATATAGAAGGGGGGGGGATGAATAGATCACTCCCAATTTGCAAAACTTCAGCGGAAACTCACTACTTCGAAATACAACCCTTCAGATATGGCTAAACAATGCAGCTAACTCAGTGAGAAACTAAGACAGGATAATGAGGTGCGATTGGAAGAGGCCGTCCACACACAAACGCAATGCCAAACAGAAGGAAAGCACAAACGATGATACCAAGCCACAGAGGAGACAAGAGATTTTAAGGTGGTTCGATTGTAGTCCACAATCTACATCCACCCCTCACTCCAACTAGAGTGAGGATTCCACTAGCCACTGCTAGAAAACTGCAGACTCAGTCTGCGAACAATGTGCTGCCACACAGCTTGACACATGGACCTGCTACCAGCAAGACTAGAACTAAAGATGCCTCTCCCTTCCTCCAACCCGGAGGGAAACAACTAATGACAACCCGTCACTAGCAAAAACCAGAGATCACAGATCTCTCTACCTCTGTAGCCTAGAGGGGAACCGGAGTAACTCTCCCTTCCTCCAAACACCGGAGGGTAACAACTCAAAATCAGATATATGAAGAAATAAAAGAAAAAATAGGAATGTAAACAAGACCAACGATGAACACAAATCATTTCAGAAAAATCAAATACAAATGTAGCTTCCGAAGAAGCGAATTAGACTCTTCTCTCTCACTCAGACTTTTCTCTCACAGCAATACTCTCAAATCTTTTCTCTCTATCTTCTTTCTGGAACGTGGAGGCTCTCTCTCTTTTCTTCTTCTGCTCAGGGATTTTGCTCTTCAGCTTTTTCTCCAGTTCTATCCATCTAATCGCAGAAGGCACCTTTTATATGGCATTCGACCTGAGTTTCAGGCCTTCACATGAGGGAGTCTCATTCCCTCCCTTTCCAGAGCATTCTCGGATCACGTGCCAGGCATCATCCTCGGTTCACGTGCCCAATCATTGACCTGAATCATCTGCAGGCAGAGACAAAGAAATGTGATTAGTTAGTTCAGTCAGATAGGAATGTATATACTTTAGGATAGCAGATGAGTAAGTGTGTACACTGAGGGAGTGTATAGACTTGTGAGTCCTCATGCGACCTCAGTGTATAGACTAGCTGAATAATGCATTAGCACAACAGATGAAATGTATGGACTTCTGTGAAGTGTATGAGGCCCTCGAGTGTATAGACTCAGGGATGCCAAATAGGCAAGTGTGTCGCAGTGTGAGAGTGTATAGAGTTGAAGTTCTTCATGCGAGCTCAGTGTATGGACTTGTAAGTGTTCATGCGATCTCAATGTGTAGACTTCATTCAGCAGTCAAGACAATGGATGTATAGAGTTGGTCGTGTGAAGGAGGATGAGTGTAAAGACTTGTAATGAAGAGCAGCAATGTGTAGACTTGAAGCACAACAGTATGCACTGTATAGACTTCAATGTATAGACGTTGATGTATAGACTTCGAAGAGAACAATGCATGAAGGCATCGAATGTGTAGACTTAGAAACAGCAATTTAAGCAAGTGTGAACAACTTGAGAGTGTATAGACTTGCAGGTGATATCGAGTGTATAGGGTTGAAGGATAACTGAGTGTCTAGACTTAGAGATGTGTAGACTTCCCAAAGAGCTCGACGATGTACAGACTTGAACAAGTAAAGTCTATACATACTTGAAGGTTCACAGTGTGTAGACTTTGACAATGTAACGTTAGTAAAGTTCCCAGTGTACAGACTTACTGAGCTGAGCGAAGGTAAAAGATATGAGGAATGTATAGACTTACTCAGTTCAGTTCAGAACGTAGGTAAAAGTCCCAATGTATAGACTTTCCCTGAGAATGCAACCGCTGTACAGACATGCTCAACCAGTCCGATGTACAGACTTGGAATATCAACAGAAGGATGTACAGACTTGGAAAACTAATGCCAATGTACAGACTTCACCTCGTTCAAGCTACAGTGAATGAGTGTATAGACTTAATGGTCTCTCTGGCTGTACAGACTTGATCACAGGCTGAATAGTCGAATGTATAGACTTGCTTCCACCGACCAATGTATAGACTTTGTAAGTGTGAGACGCTGAGTGAGACGGTGGCTTAGACGATGTACAGACTCCAGGTCAAACGATGCAGCTACAGTGCAGTGTAGACTGCCAAACTCTGTATAGACTTGCAGCTTGAGACAGTGATGTACAGACATGGAATCAATGAAGGCGTTGGCTGTACAGACTTTGATGAATGCCGCTCGCTGTACAGACTTCGAATCAAGGCATGAATAGTGAATCAATGTCTAGACTTGGATGCCCAAGCCAATGTATAGACTTGTGCAGTGCAGCCAGTGTGTGGACTTGTACAGTGACTAGAGGCTGTACAGACTTTGGGTCATGATGTGTGAGACGAGGGACAGTGTATTGACTTTGAGATGGCAGACGATGTATAGACTTGTGGTTCAATAGAGTGTATAAACTTGGAAGATGAAGGGCGATGTGTAGACTTTGAAATGAACGGGAGAATGTATAGACTTGACCCCTTGAAAGGTTGAATACACTTCAGATGCAATCTACAGTGCCGTTGTATGGACTTGAACTCAAGGAATGGCTGTACAGACTCTGAAGGCTTAGCGGAGGGTGTACAGACTTTGAAAATTAAGTTCAATGTATGGGCTTCAGGTGAAGACCAATGTACATACTTTGAATATGAAATTCAATGTACGGACTTGGAGAGTAAAGGAGGGGTCGACCCACCAGAGGTGGAGCGTCGACCCACCAGAGGTGGAGCGTCGACCCATCAGTATACAGACTATGCAGATAGTGTGTAGACATGATCAAGTAATGCATATTTATCTGACAACTATATGAACTGCACAGTCCTACATGATGAAGCATGTATTATTGTAGAGATAGAAGATTGATTTATAGTGTGAGACATCATCAAAACCGTAGGGATGCAACATACCCGGCGCACTCTCCCAGCCCCTCTCCGGCACGCTCTCCCTGCCTTCGCCGGTACACCCCTTTTTGCCCCCAATGGCCCACTTTTCCTTCCAAAATAAATATAAATAAATATGTCATGATAATGATAATGATAATAATGATAATAAATTAATAAAAATCATGATAAATAAATAAACCTGAATATATATATATGAGAAATAAACAAAAAATGTGAAATAATAATAATAATGGTAAGAAAAGGAAAGGGAAGATATAATAGTAATAATAATAAACAAAATGGAGAAATCATCCAGAATTAATACATAAAAGGGAAACAAGCAATAAAATATATATGCACATAATTTAAAGCCCAGATAAAGAAAATGGTAAAATCTATGTTGCAGCCCCGTCTCCCCCGTGACCCGATGCTGAAGGAACAACGATGTCGCCCTTCCAGGTTGGGCCCGAGTCTTGGGAATTATCCCGAAATGGCGGTGGCCCGACCTCGCCTCAGGCTGACATTCCGATTAAACCGGACTCGTTTCTCAGGTTGGATCCCTTCCGAGCCACTACTAAAATTGCCGCATGTTCGGCAAACATTTGAACGGGTTCGCCTCGGTTTTCGCCGCGTTTCTATCACGGACCTGTGTCTGAACATGAAAAGACCCATGAGCAACCAACATGGTTGATGGCTCCTACCCCGACGTGGTCATGACCAAGCATTGCTCTGGGCCGATAGCTCGTCAAATCGGATTCATCCTATCGGGATTCGTTCCCGCCCTTTTATTGAAATTGCCGTAAACTCGGCATACACTTGTACGGGGTTGTTCCTATCCACGTCGCACCTTCAATATGGACCCTTGTCCGAATATCAAGTGGTCCGCAAGTGACCGACAGAAATCTGAATAGAACGAGATGGCTCCTGTCGTTTCTGGACCCTATACACGGGAATATCAATAAGGCCTTTGTAGGCTGTGCTTGGACCTTGGGTCCGTCCCGATTATGGTCACTGTCTGACCCACACCCTCGGCCTATAGCTCACTTCCTTCGAACATGTTTTGGTTTTGGAATCTAGTCCCGGGACTCTTCCCCGTTGCCCTCCGGCACTGGGAACATTAATGATGCCCACGCAAGCCCCGTTTGGACTGCGGGAGGCGCCCCCGGTATGGTCCCGACTCGATCTCGCACCGGGCCAATAAATTCGCCAGTTTCCTGCTACACTAACCGAGATTTAACCGAATGTTTTCAGTGTCTCGGAATAATGTATTTACTGTATCACGGCATACATATGTTCTAGGTCCTCCTGCGACGATTATGATATTCTCATGCCGGACACACGTCCGAATATTAAACGGTCTCCCGAATGACCGACACGTTTCGAACTTCCACTTCCCTAGGCACAGGGCTTTTCAGCCGATTCAAGGGATACTCCCCGTTGCCCCTTTGCACCAGAAATATTAATGACGCTCATGCAAGTCTTGTTTCGACCGCGGGGGGCCCACCGTAGTATGGTCGCAGCTTGCCCTTGCACCAGGCCAACAGACTTACTGGTTTCCGACCGCTCTAACCGAGGTTTGGCCGAACGTTCCCCGTTCTTCTGGATAATAAAATTGCCATATCCTGGCATACATATGCTCCGGTTTTCCCATGGCGATTGCGCTTTTCTCGAGCCGGATATTCGTCCGAACATTAAATGGTCAGTACACGACTGACATGACCGCGAATGGTTTTCTTCTCGCCCTCGCGTGAGGATTTCAACACCTCGTAATAGACTTTTCATGCAATTAATTTCTTGGCCATGAGGCCCTGAATCCCGATAATTAATCAAGGGTGTTCCCTCGTATGGGGGATGTAAATGACGCCGTGACCTTTATGGCGCGGCGGGTTTTGGTCCCGACACGAACCACACAATCGTCTGACCGAGTCAGATCGAGCGCACCATGGGCTCTTCGGAGCCCGAATAAATTGTCACTTCGATGACTGGCACACCCACGCACTTAATAGACGAATCAACCATTCCCGAGCGGACGAGCATAATAAACGAATGAAAAGTGCATCCACAAGTCTGGCACGCCCGGTGGGACCTAAACCACCCTTCATCTCTTCACCGGGATTTAGGGCCTCATGGCCTCCTAATTAACGATGTTTGCCTGCTTTGATGAATGGCAGGTGCTGTCTTCGCCAGTCATATGGGGTGAAAATCCAGACTCGGTGCAGTTGCCTTCGTGGCCTCGAGGACGCTTCTTCGAAGCAGATGCAGCTTCCAGGAATCATGGGGGGGGCTGTTATAAAAAAAAAAAAGAAGAGAAAGAGAAGAGAAGGGAGGGGAAATCAAACCCCCCCTTTTTTTTCCTCAAGAGGAAAGAGAAGAAAAGAAGAGAAGAAGAAAAGGAAAAAAAAGGTAAAAAGAAAGAAGCAAAAAAAGGAAGAGAAAGAGTCGGCGAGAGAGGGTTGTACGGCCACGTCCATCGAGACCCGTGCTGAATAAATATTACCATTGTGTGGTTTATGCGGTGGAGCGAACCACTCATCCCCTCCCTGAGGGGGTGAGCACTCTCCTGCACCCCCACCCTGGTCGATCATACAAAAAAGAAGAGAAGAGAAGAAGGGACAAAAAAAAAGAAGAGAAGAAGAAAGAAGAAAAGTCGGCCAACATCGCCGACCAAAAGAGCAAGAAGAAACCTGGCATCCCGCCCGACTCTAGGAGGCTCCGAGTCCGTGGTGTAATGACCCGGCCCGTTCCTCCTTCCTGCTGCCTCCATCCGGCACAAAACGTCCCTCGAATGACTGTTCAAAGATCCAACAAGCCGCGACTGTAGCTTGATGAATTTCTGCCCGCTGTGGGGAATGCTTTATAGCAATGGGGCCAAGCACGGCCGCCACTCTCGAAGAGAGCATGCACATACCCCGCCATGGGGGATAAGAAGAGGAGATATACCCCGCCATAGGGGCATAAGAGGCAAAAAATATATATACACCCTGATCTAGGGGCATATGAAGAGAATCCGCCCAGGCTTGGGGGCACAACATACAACAAAGCTATACCCCGGCTTCGGGGCATTTGAAGAAGAATCCACCCCCGTCTTGGGGGCATTCGAAGAAGGAACACACCCCGCCAGTGGGGGCATAGAAGCCATGAAGCACAGGCCCCAGCTTAGGGGCCTTTGAAGAAGTTACATCCCGCTTCGGGAGCATAAGAAAGAGAAGAATACACCCTATCCTAGGGATAATTGAAGAAGAAACATACCCCGCCTGGGGGGGGGCATTGAAGCCATAAAGAATACGCCCCGGCTCAGGGGCATTTGAAGAAGCTACGTCCCGCCATGGGGGCATAAGAAGAGAAGAATACGCCCCGACCTAGGGGCATTCGGAGAAGGAATACATCCCGGCCTCGGGGTCCATGAAGTAACATATATCCCCCCCCCCCCCCCCCCGGGGGGGGGGGCATCTGAAGCAGAACACACAATATTCCCCGGCTTAGGGGAGCACGTAAAGAAAGGAATACACCCCGATGCGGGAGCACATAAGCATAAGAAGAAGAGACTGCCCCGGCCAGGGGTCATGAGAAGAAGCAGAGTTGCACCCGGGCTCAGGGGGGCATATGAAGAGAAGTGTACCCCACCTTGGGGCATAAGAGGTAGAAGAATCAACCCCGACTCAGGGGTAACTGAAGAGAATTCCACCCCATCCCTGGGGGGGCACAAGAAGCAAAATACCCCCCGTCTCGGAGGCATATGAAGCCAAGAATCACACCCCCGTCTTGGGGGTATTTGAAGGAGAAGCCCACCTTGCCTCGAGGGCCTAGAGGGAACAGCCACGTCCCAGCTCAGGGGCATAGGAAGAGAAGTCCACCTCGGCTTAGGGCCATTGGAAGAAGAAACAAACCCCACCAGCCGGGACACAGAAGTCATGAAGAATACGCACCGGCTTAAGGGCATTTGAAGAAGTCACATCCCGCCTTGGGAGCATGAGAAGCAGCAAGAATACACCCCGGCCTAGGGGTATTTGAAGAAGAAATATACCCCACCTGGGGGCATAGAAGCCGTAAAGAACACGCCTCGGCTCAGGGGCATTTGAAGAAGCTACATCCTACCTTGGGAGTATAAGAAGAAAAGAGTCCACCCCATCTTGGGGGTGTTTGAAGAAGAAACACACCCCGTTATGGGGGCATAGAAGCCATAAAGAATACGCCCCAGCTTAGGGGTATTTGAAGAAGAAGGATACCCCACCTCGGGGGACATTACAAGCAGCAATACACCCTGCTAGGGCGCACAGGAAGCAAACCACACCCCACTCCTGGGGACACATAAAGAGAGTACACCCCACCATGGGGGCACATGAAAAGAATCCACCCCGACTCGGGGGTACATGAAGCAACAAAGAATACACCTCGCGTTAGGGGAGTCTGAAGAAAAAAGCATACACCCCACTTTGGGGGCACAGGAAGCAAACATTCCCCAGCGTGTCGGGGCAGAAGAAGAAGAATCCCCCCCCCCCCCCCGGGGGGGGAGGGGGGGCAAGAAAAAAAGAGCAAAGATACACCCGGTGCCCGGGGCACATGAAGAGAAAGACACCTCCCTTTGGGGGCACAACAACCAACAAAGATACACCCCGACTGAGAGGCACATGAAGAGAAATACACCCCTGCTCTAGGGGTATATGAGATAAAACTATACCCTGATTTAGGGGCATTTGAAGCAAAGACTTCACCCCGCCTTAAGGAGGGGGCATAAGAAGCGAAAGATATACCCCACCCCGGGGGCACAAGAAGAAAACACACCCCACCTTGGGGGCGTAAGAAGCCAAGAGATATACCCCGCCATGGGGCAGTAGAGGCAAAATGCATTCCCCCGGGGGCACCTGAAGCAACATACCCCTCGCCTCGGCAGCATATGAGGTCAAGAGGCTACATCTCGGCTCGGGAGCATAAAAAACAAAAGATATACCCCACATCGGGGGCATATGAAGTCAGGAATCACACCCCCGTCTTAGGGGTATTTGAAGAAGAAACATACCCCGCCAGGGGGCATAGAAGCCATAAAGAACCCACCCCGGCTTAGGGGTATTTGAAGAAGATACATCCCACCTCGGGAGCATAAGAAAGAGAAGAATACATCTCGTCTTAGGGATATTTGAAGAAGAAATATACCCCGCTAGGGGGCATAGAAGCCATAAAGAATATGCGCCGTACCAAGGGCATATGAAGAAGAAACATACCCCACCTGGGGGCATAGAAGCCGTGAAGAGTAAGAAGAAGAAACATACCCCACCTGGGGGCATAGAAGCCGTGAAGAGTATACCCCACCATGGGGGCAATTGAAGAGAGCTACACCCCGTCTCGGGGGCATTAAAAAAAAACACACCCTGGTCTGGGGACATAGAAGCCAAAAAATACACCCCACCTAGGGGCACAGAAGCAAAGAGGCAAAACACACCCCTCAAGGGGGATGCACACCAAATGAAGGTACACCCCAACGCGGGGGCGCATTAAGAGAAATACACTCCAGCACGGAAGCGTTAATGAGAAAAGAAGAGCAGAAAAGAAAGAAAAAAGGGGCACACGAGGCAGACGTGGTCTTCGAGCCCGCCTCATCCCATAAAAGAAGGGAAGAAGAGAAGGAAAAGACACATGAGGCAGACATGGTCTTCGAGCCCGCCTCATCACACAAAAGAAGAGAAGAAGAGGAAGAAAAGACACATGAGGCAGCCGTGGTCCCTGGACCCGCCTCTTCACACAAAAGAAGAAGAACAGAACTAAAAGAAGACACATGAGGCAGACGTGGTCATCGAGCCCACCTCATCACACAAAAGAAGAGAAGGAAAGAAAGAATGCACATGAGGCGAACATGGTCCTTGCACCTGCCTCTCTACAAGAGAAGAATAGAAGAGAAAAAAAGAGACATGAGGCGAACATGGTCCCTGCACCCGCCTCTCTACACAAAAGAAGAAGAGAAGAATAGAAGAGAAAAAGAGACATGAGGCAAACATGGTCCCTGCACCCGCCTCTCTACACAAAAGAAGAAGAGAACAAAAGAAAGAAATGATCACGAGGTAAACATGGTCCTTGCACCTGCCTCTCCATAAAAAAGAAAGAGAAGAAGAGAAAGAGAAATCATGAGGCAAACATGGTCTCTGCACCTGCCTCTCTACAAAAGAAGAATAGAAGAGAAAAAAAGAGACATGAGGCGAACATGGTCCTTGCACCTGCCTCTCCATAAAAAAAGAAGAGAAGAAGAGAAAGAGCAATCATGAGGCAAACATGGTCTCTGCACCTGCCTCTCTACAAAAGAAGAATAGAAGAGAAAAAAAGAGACATGAGGCGAACATGGTCCCCGCACCTGCCTCTCCATAAAAGAAGAATAGAAGAAGAGTCATGAGACAGACGCGGTCTTCGCACCCGCCTCTCTACATAAAAGAAGAAGAGAAGAAAAGAAAGAAATGATCACGGGGCGAACACGGTCTCTGCACCCGCCTCTCCATAAAAGAAGAAGAGAAGAAGAGAAAGAACAATCATGGGGCGAACATGGTCCCTGCACCTGCCTCTCCATAAAAGAAGAAGAGAAGAAGAGAAAGAAGAGTCACGAGGTAGACGCGGTCTTTGCACCCGCCTCTCCATAAAAGAAGAAGAGAAGAAGAGAAAGAAGAGTCACGAGGCAGACGCGGTCTCTGCACCCGCCTCTCCACATAAAAGAAGAAGAGAAGAAGAGAAAGGGCAGTCAGGAGGCAAACACGGTCTTTGCACCTGCCTTTCCATAAAAGAGGAAGAGAAGAAAAAAAAAGAGAACAGTCACGAGGTGAACATGGTCCTTGCACCTACCTCTCCATAAAAGAAGAAGAGAAAGAACAGTCACGAGGCCAACATGATCTCTGCACCTGCCTCCCCATAAAAGAAGAAGAGAAGAAGAGAAAGAACAGTCACGGGGCGAACACGGTCCTTGAACCCGCCTCTTCACACAAAAGAAGAAGAGAAGAAAGGAAGGAAATGATCACGAGGCAAACATGGTCTTTGCACCCGCCTCTCCTCACAAAAGAGGAAGAAAAGAAGAGAAAGAAGAGTTATGATATAAACTTTTACCTCCGACCTTCAACCACCCAACAAACGGAAACCGACTAGACCTTCCGCCGGTGGGGCGTTAAACCGACTAGACCTTCCGTCGACGGGGTGTTAAACCGACTAGACCTTCCGCCGGTGGGACGTTAAACTGACTAGACCTTCCGCCGACGGGGCGTTAAACCGACTAGACCTTCCGCCGACGGGGTGCTAAATCGACCAACTTTCAGCCATCGGGGCTTCATGCCGACAGCTACCTCATCATCGACTCTTAGCCGACAGCTACCTCATCATCGGCTCCCAGCCGACAGCTACCTCATCATCGGCTTCTAGTCGACAGCTACCTCATCATTGGCACCCCAGCCGACAACTTCCCAGTCAAAAAAAATAGACCTCTCACTTTGGTTCGGATCCTTCCCCGGCCAGAGGACAATAGAATAAACCTTTCACTTTGGTCCGGACCCTTCCCCAGCCAGAGAACAAAAGAGACCCGTCTCTTCGACTCTCACATCCCGCTACCCAATGCCCCTCTGCAGGGCCATTTTGGCCGGGGCCCACTGTCAGGGTTAATCCATCTGTCCCACCGTGCTTCCCATAACTTCAGCTCCTGCAGCCCGCTTCCTAATTTCGGCCCTTATGGCCCACTCCCCTAATGTCCCTTGGGTTCTGTAGCCCGCTTCCCTAATACCCTTTCAGCCGTTCGCGGTCTGCTTCCCTAATACCTCTACTACCACTACACTTATATGTAACAACAATATTTTCTTATGCCACAAAAAAAACAACAACAAACAAAAAAAAACACAGAAAAAAAAACAAAAAAAAAACAACAACAAAACAAAAAAGAAGAAAGAAGAGAATGCTTGATTGCCCTGTTTGCATGGTTGCTTAATATAGAATAATACACCTCCTTGGAATTTTCTAGGACCGTGTTTCCTGGCTAAATAATATCGCCCGATTCCGGATGCACGGGCGTCAGGGCACGCGCTCGAAGGGAACCCTATTATGGCGGGTGCACACGTCAAGGGGAAGAGTCATGGCTGAATCGCTAAGCCCAACTCACAAAATAAACATGAGGCAACGCTCCCACACTTAGCACGTAGCGTGTTCAATAGCTTTTAACTATAGAGATTGCCCGAATTTCTTCTTAGCACTCTACGGATGCTTGAATTCCTGCACTCGCGTGAAAGGTAATCGTGAGGAAAAAGCTGCCTACCCCCACTGTAAAAATAAAAACAAAAACAAAAAAAGAGAGAGAAAAAGAGAGAGAAAAAAAGAAAAGAGAGAGAAACGTGGAGCCGAGTAGCCGGGAATCCCCACTGAAACAAATGAGGAGACTCGCGCGAAATGGTGAAGCGAATCATAATAAGGACGAATCTTAGTAGCCGGGAATCCCCATTGAGACACATGAGGAGACTCGCGCCGAACGGTGAAATCAGCTACCAAAATAAACAGATGGGGGCTGTGTGAAGCTACCGAAAGTTGAAAGCCTGGAACTAATGTGTAGGCACTAGAGTGATCCTCGAATGTCACCAGGAAAGCCTGCATATCCCTATGGTTAAGGCTCTTTGTTCACACATTTGCACTGCCATGCCACAGAAAATTACCTCGGGTGAAATGCGTGAATTTAGGCTATGCATGTAAGACATGCGATATCCTCTTGATGGGTGCACCACCCCCCAATTGTGCCTCGTGGCCCGCACCGTGTCTACGAATTTTGGGCGATGTCCCTATCCTATCCCCTATAGAGGGAGCTGCCTTACTTATATTTATGTTATGTCTGCTAATGAATGCTTGCATGCTTGAATAAAAAAAATTTATAATATAAAAAAATATAATAATAATAAATAATAAAAATATGTGTATACAATAAACTCAATTTCGGCTAGCGAAGCCTACTTTCCCAGCGCTGGCTCGTAGAGCCCAATCTTGGCCCCCATGGCCTACCTCTTGCCCTCGTGGCTCGTTAATCTCCCAACTCCGACTTCCATAGTTTGCTTCCCTGATTTGGGCGTTCACATCTTGCACCCCAATTTTGACTCTTGTAGCCTGCTTCCCTGATTTGGCTT
The DNA here is from genome assembly GCA_022559845.1 of Amorphophallus konjac. Classification (NCBI taxonomy): domain Eukaryota; kingdom Viridiplantae; phylum Streptophyta; class Magnoliopsida; order Alismatales; family Araceae; genus Amorphophallus; species Amorphophallus konjac. The sequence continues at coordinate 214,382,128 of CM040121.1, forward strand.
CCGTAGCCTTCTGCCCATAATTCCGGCTCTTGCAGCCTGCTTCCCAACTTTGGCTCTTGCAGCCTGCTTCCCTTTGGCTTTTATAGCCTGCTTCCCCAATCCGGCCTCCACGGCCCGCTTCCCGTAACCTCGGCTCGTGTAGCCTGCTTACCTTCGGCCTTTGCGGCCTGCTTCCCAATTTGGCTCCCGCAGCCTGCTTCCCATAATTTCGGCTCTCGCAGCCCATTTCCCGATATCTTTGGCCCTTGCAGCCTGCTTCCCAGAACTCGGCTCTCGTAGCCTGCTCCCCAGAATTTGGCCTTCACGGCCCGCTTCCCATAATTTTGGCTCTTGCAGCCCGCTTCCCAATACCCTTGGCTTTTATGGCCTGTCTCCCCAATTCGGCTTCTATAGCCTGCTTCCCAACTTTGGCTCTTGTAGCCTGCTTACCTCGGCCCCATTGGCCCGCTTTCCCAATTTTGGCTCTTGCAGCCTACCCGCTCCCCAATTTAGGCTTTTTGTAGATCGCTTTCTCGATTCGTGGACACTAAATAAATTCTCACCCCATGTTTACGTGCAGGGGAATATAGAAGGGGAGAAAAGAGAAGAGAAGGTGAAAAGAAGAAGAGAGGAAAAAGAAACACTCTTGAAGTGCTCCAACGGCGTAGTAGTCTGCAAGACCTCCAGCGGCACACTACTAAGTGCCCTCAGCGGCACACCCATTGTGAAGCCTCCAGCGGCACGCCCTTCTGCCGCTCCAACGGCACACTCCCGGCGCCCCAGCGGCACACCGATGACATGCCCCATCCGGCACGCTCCCACGCGCCCCCGGCGGCACACCTTCGGAGTGCCTTACGCGGCACACCTTCCTGTGCTCTCTCCCAGCACGCCCTTCAAGTGTCCCGGCGGCACCCTCTAGCCAGCCCTTCAGCGGCGCCCCGCCCCCCGCCCCCCTTATACGGCAAAAAAAAAAGAGAAAAAAAGGGGGAAAGAAAAAAGTGGAAAGACGATAAAAGAGGAAGAGAATAAAAAAGGAAGGGAAGGAGGGGATTTCGAGAAAAAAAAAAGAAAAAAAGAGAGAGAAGAAAATAAAAATGGTGAGGAAGAGGAAAAGAAAAAGAGAGAGAAAGAAAGAGAAAGAAGGGAAAATGATAATAATAATAATAATATATATATATATATATATATATATATATATATATATATATGTATATGCATATGTCTCCCGTATGCACGCCCCTACGTATCGACGGACATCCACACGGTCAAAGACGGCTCCACCCCTGCTTTGGCGTCAGTTCCTTGCCAACAAATAAGTCCTTTTCCGGCGCAAGGCTTCGTGCCCTAGCCGCCCGCTCTCACACAATATTGCCATTACGGACCTTACGTCCGAATCGGCAGAAATCCCTCCGTTGCGTCGGCATTATCTTCTTGCCGATGTAGGAACCATGTCTTTCGGCGCAAGGCTTCAAGCCCTAGCCAGCAATTACATATTACCCGCTCTCACATAATATTGTCGTTACGGACCTTACGTCCGAATCGGCAGAAAACCCCCCGTTGCGTTGGCATTATCCTCTTGCCAACGAATGAACATTATCTTGCGGCGGAAGGCCTCGAGCCCTAGCCAACCATTATATATCACCCACTTGTCAAAAAAAAGATATATATATATATATATACAAAATAAATAAGAGAAAGGGGCTTAAAATAGAGGTGCCCCGCCGGACTTGCCCCTACTCAGGGACAAGGGTAAAAATGGCAACAACCCAGCTGTGGCGAAAATCCGAAGGGGCGCTGCAGGCAAAATCAGGTACCCCACCACGTGAAAACCCGAGAGGGCGCGTGGGCAAAAGCAAGAGGGGGCCGGTGCCGGAAAAAATCCGAAAGGGCGCTTGTACCGGTAATGTGGTTCAAAAAAAAAGAAAAAAGAAAAAAGAGACGAAAAGACCAACATATCATGTCAGTTCCCGGCACCCTATCGGCGCTGACGAAGAGACAAAGAGACCAACAAACCAGGTCAGCCCCCGGCACCCTATCGGCGCTGACGAAGAGACAAAGAGACCAACAAAGCAAGTCAATCCCCGGCATCCCGTCGACACTGATGAAGAGACAAAGAGACCAACAATCATGTCAGCTCTCGGCACTCAATCGGCGCTGACGAAGAGACAAAGAGGCCAACCAAACCAGGTCAGCTCCCGGCACCCTGTCGGCGCTGACGAAGAGACCAAGAGACCAACAAACCAGGTCAGCTCCCGGCGCCCTGTCGGCACTGACGAAGAGATATAGAGATCAACAAACCAGGTCAGCCCCCGGCACCCTGTCGGCGCTGACGAAGAGACAAAGAGACCAACAAAGTAAGTCAGTCTCTGGCATCCCGTCGGCACTGATGAAGAGACAAAGAGACCAGCAATCATGTCAGCTCCCGGCACTCAGTCGGCGCTGACGAAGAGACAAAGAGACCAACCAAACCAGGTCAGCTCCCGGCACCCTGTCGGCGCTGACGAAGAGACCAAGAGACCAACAAACCAGGTCAGCTCCCGGCGCCACATCGGCACTGACGAAGAGACAAAGAGACCAACAAAGCATGTCAGTTCACGACACCCCCGTCGGCACTGACGAAGAGACAAAGAGACCAACAAACCAGGTCAGCTCCCGGCAGCCTGTCGGCACTGACGAAGAGACAAAGAGATCAACAAACCAGGTCAGCTCCCGACACCCTGTCGGCACTAACGAAGAGACAAAGAGATCAATAAACTGTGTCAATGCCCGACACCCCGCCGGCACTGACGAAGAGACAAAAAGATAAACAAACTACGTCAGTCCCCGGCACCCCGTCGGCACCGACGAAAAGAAAAAAAGAGGTCAGTACACCTGCGGGCACCGCCCGGCTCATCCTTCGCCTATGCTACCCGTGGGTGGGGGGCATTTGTGGACACCAAAAATTACACGCACAGATTTCCTGCTCAGCCCAGCGTCAGCAACGACACCGAGTGAAGAAACCCCAGAGAGACCGATCATCCGGACTCCCCTAAATATGCACACTGTCTCGAAGCCGTCCCCGGAGTCACGACAGCCAAGAGAAACCAACCCCCAGAAAGCTCACAATCCGTGTCCCCCGAAGAAAACCAAACGAGCCATAACTCGTGCTCAAGACTGGCTCAAGTTAGCCCTAGCGGCACACCCAAGCCCCAGCGGTACACCCCCCAGGGGGTATTCAGCGGCGCACCCCCCCAGGGGGGGGTCTTCAGCGGCACACCCCCCCAGGGGGTCTTCAGCGGCACACCCCCCAGGGAGGGGGTCTTCAGCGGCACACCCCCCAGGGGGGGTCTTCAGCGGCACACCCCCCAGGGGGGGTCTTCAGCGGCACACCCCCAGGGGGGGTCTTCAGCGGCACACCCCCTAGGGGGGTCTTCAGCGGCACGCACCCCAGGAAGCCTCAGCGGCACGCCCATTTGGGTCTTCAGCAGCACGCTCCTCAGGGCCTTCAACGGCACGATGTTTGCCCCCTTCAGCGGCACGCTTGGGCAACTTCCACCACACGCCTTTTGCCCTCTTCAGCGGCACGCTTATGGTGTCTTGCAGTGACACGCTTCTTAAGCCCGTCAGCGGCACAGCGTGAAGGCTTTTTCAACGGCCGTACGACGTGCCGCCCATGCCCTACGTCTTCGACGCGCAGTAGCCTGTCCGAGGTGTCGGCCAGGGGTTGGGCCATGCAAGCTACTCCCCTGACGCCCAGGACGAGAGAAGTCAAACGCAATGATGACCCCAGCACTTCCCGCCTGCGGCTGCCATGCTCGAGGGCTCCCACTGCTGGGAGTATAAATCCCTCCCATTCCGGCAGAGGAAAAGGGGGAACACACAGAGAGAACGGAGAGGGAAGAGATACACACAGAGAGAGGAGAGACGCAGAACCAGCCACAAGAGAAAGCCATCGCCAGAAAAGAGAAAAAAGGAAGAAAAAGATAGAAGAGAAGAAGGAGGGCTCCAGCGTGGGGTTTCTCCGACGACCACCGAGCAAGAGAGAGCAAGAGAGAGAGAGGGAGCTTGATGTAGTAGGGGGAAGTGGGGGAAAGGGCAGTGGGTGGTCACCCTGCTCCGATCCCCAACACTTCTCCCCCTTTTCTTCTTCTTCTTCCCCGTTCTTTTGTTCTTCCGTTTTATTTCTTGTTCGTAGCCTTAGCTTGGGCACGATTGGTAATGTGTATGGCTGGCCATGGCCTTTTGTTCCCCCATGAATGAGTATTGTCCCCTTTGATGGGTTTTCTTGTCGTCTTGATTGATTTGTGCCCCCGTGTGCTTGATCGCCCGTCCTCCCCCTCTTCCCGGTGTTTCCCTTAACTCCTCCTGCCGACAGTTTCCTCCGGAAACCACACCACCTTGGGCGGTATGGGGTCATGAGCCTTTCTAGTACACAGCCCCTCCGATTTGTGATCTTCTGGTAGAAGCCCACCTGTGAGTCCCTTGCCTGCCCTTTGAGCCACCTCCCAAAATCTTTTCCTCGTTGGCTTGATCTGCCCATTGCCCCTGCCCCATTAGCACGCCAGCCCCTTTTGGGGCCTTGCCCGGTGCGCCTGCCCCCTCCAGCGGTACACCTTCTGGCTCCTTGGCCGGCACACCCTTCTGCGCCTTCAGCGGCACACCTGCCCATGCCCTCAGCGGTACACCATATTTGTCCTTCAGTGGCACACATTTGTGTGCCTTGGCTGGCATACACCCTCAACCAGCTTCCACCGGTACACCTTGCTCAGCCCTCCAGTGGCACAACCCCTCACTTGAGCCCAGCTCGACACAGCCTTGCACTTATCTTCAGCTGGCACACCTTGGCCAAGTTCTTCCCCGGTGCACTCTCAGCCAGTCATAGATGAGTCTTCCGTCCGTTGTTTTCCCCGGGTTTCCCAAAGTTTTGTCAAAGGTGCTGCCGCCTTCGGGCGCCCACCTCCAGTGTCGGGTTCCGCCACTCCATGTGGGCACGTTCCCTTTATCTCCCTTACGCTCGGGTTGAGGGGAGATGCTGCTGAATTTTCGTTAGAAATAATAACGCATTGAAGAGACAAAATGAAGCAACAAACAAATAGAATAATAACACATAAAAAAAGGCAAAAGGATGCAGTAAACATATGGAACAACATATTAAAGGGCAAAGGAAAATAACGAAGAAAGGAAGAAAAGAAAAGCCTTAAAAAAAACCAGAGGGAGAGTAGGTCCTCTTCGAAATTCTCAACCCAGCCCTTCAACGGCATACCTTTTTGGCCCTTCAGCGGCACGCTCTAACAGCCCTTCAACGGCACACCTTTTTGGCCCTTCAGCGGCACGCTCTATCAGCCCTCCAGCGGCACACCCTATCAGCCCTCCAGCGGCACACCCTATCAACCCTTCAACGACACACCTTCTCGGCCCTTCAGCGCCACACTCTTCTCACCCTCCGAAGTGGAACACAATGTATAGACTTTAGCTTGATGCACGAACATAGCAACAAGCAATGTATGGACTTTGGGATGGCCAACGTACAGACTTTGGGCTAGCCAATGTATAGACTTTGAGCTGCAATGTATAGACTTTGAGCTGCAGCCAATGAACAATGTATAGACTTTGAGTTGGCCAACGTACAGACTTCGGGCTGGCCAATGTACAGACTTTGAACTGCAGCCAAGGGATAATGTATAGACTTTGAGCTGAACAATGTATAGACTTTGAGTTGGCCAACGTACAGACTTTGAGTTGGCCAACGTACAGACTTTGAGCTGGCCAACATACAGACTTTGGGCTGGCCAATGTATAGACTTTGAGCTACAATGTATAGACTTTGAGCTGCAGCCAATGGCCAACGTACAGACTTTGGGCTGGCCAATGTATAGACTTTGAGCTGCAATGTATAGACTTTGAGCTGCAGCCAGTGGACAATGTATAGACTTCGAGCTGGCCAACGTATAGACTTGGACTGGCCAACATATAGACTTTGAGCTGCAATGTATAGACTTTGAGCTGCAGCCAATAGACAACGTACAGACTTTGAGCCGAAGGATGTACATACTTTGTGTGCTGGTTGCCAATGTATAGACTTCGAGCCACAACCAATAGACAACGTACAGACTTTGAGCTGAAGGATGTACATACTTTGTGTGCTGGTTGCCAATGTATAGATTTCGAGCCACAACCAATAGACAATGTACAGACTTTGAGCTGAAGGATGTATAGACTTTGCGCGCTGGTCGCCAATGTACAGACTTTGAGCTGGGCAATGTATAGACTCTGAACTGCAGCCAATGGACAATGTATAGACTTTGAACTGCAGCCAATTAATAATGTACAGACTTTGAGCTGGCCAACGTACAGACTTTGGGCCGATGAATGTACAGACCTTGTGTGCATGCAACTAGCCAATGTATAGACTTTGAGTTGCAGCAAATAGACAATGTATAGACTTTGGGCTGATGAATGTACAGACTTTGTGTGCATGCAACTAGCCAATGTATAGACTTTTAGTTGCAGCAAATAGACAATGTATAGACTTTGAGCTGATGAATGTAGCCAATGTACAAACTTTGAGCAGATGAATGTACAGACTTTGTGTGCAGCAACCAGCCGATGTACAGACTTCATGTCGCAACGACCAGCCAATGTATAGACTTTGGGCTGAGGGACGTACAGACTTTGTGTGTACTAGCAGCCAGTGTATAGACTTTGAGTTGCAGCAAATGGATAGTGTACAGACTCCGCGCGTGTGGTAGCAAACGTTGTACAAACTTCGAGTTAGCCCGGCACGCCCGCCAACTCCCACCCCGGCACACTCTCTTGGCGCTTCTCCGGCACCCTCTAACCTACCCGGCGCACTCTCCCAGCCCCTCTCCGGCACGCTCTCCCTGCCTTCGCCGGTACACCCCTTTTTGCCCCCAATGGCCTACTTTTCCTTCCAAAATAAATATATATAAATATGTCATGATAATGATAATAATGATAATAAATTAATAAAAATCATGATAAATAAATAAACCTGAATATATATATGAGAAATAAACAAAAAATGTGAAATAATAATAATAATGGTAAAAAAAGGAAAGGGAAGATATAATAGTAATAATAATAAACAAAATGGAGAAATCATCCAGAATTAATACATAAAAGGGAAACAAGCAATAAAATATATATGCACATAATTTAAAGCCCAGATAAAGAAAATGGTAAAATCTATGTTGCAGCCCCGTCTCCCCCGTGACCCGATGCTGAAGGAACAACGATGTCGCCCTTCCAGGTTGGGCCCGAGTCTTGAGAATTATCCCGAAATGGCCGTGGCCCGACCTCGCCTCAGGCTGACATTCCGATTAAACCGGACTCGTTTCTCAGGCTGGATCCCTTCCGAGCCACAACTAAAATTGCCGCACGTTAGGCTAACATTTGAACGGGTTTGCCTCAGTTTTCGCCGCGTTTCTATCACGGACCTGTGTCTGAACATGAAAAGACCCGTGAGCAACCAACATGGCCGACGGCTCCTACCCCGACGTGGTCATGACCCAGCATTGCTCTGGGTCGATAGCTCGTCAAATCGGATTCACCCTATCGGGATTCGTTCCCGCCCTTTTATTGAAATTGCCGTAAACTCGACATACACTTGTACGGGGTTGTTCCTATCCACGTCGCACCTTCAATATGGACCCTTGTCCGAATATCAAGTGGTCCGCAAGTGACCGACAGAAATCTGAATAGAACGAGATGGCTCCTGTCGTCCCTGGACCCTATACACGGGAATATCAATAAGGCCTTTGTGGGATGTGCTTGGACCTCGGGTCCGTCCTGATTATGGTCACTGTCTGACCCACACCCTCGGCCTATAGCTCGCTTCCATCGAACATGTTTTGGTTTTGGAATCTAGTCCCGGGACACTTCCCCGTTGCCCTCCGGCACCGGGAACATTAATGATGCCCACGCAAGCCCCGTTTGGACCGCGGGAGGCGCCCCCGGTATGGTCCCGACTCGATCTCGCACCGGGCCAATAAATTCACCAGTTTCCTGCTACACTAACCGAGATTTAACCGAATGTTTTTAGTGTCTCGGAATAATGTATTTGCTGTATCACGGCATACATATGTTCCAGGTCCTCCTGCGACGATTATGATATTCTCAAGCCGGACACACGTCCGAATATTAAACGGTCTCCCGAATGACCGACACGTTTCAAATTTCCGCTTCCCTAGGCACAGGGCTTTTCAGCCGATTCAAGGGATACTCCCCGTTGCCCCTTTGCACCGGAAATATTAATGACGCTCATGCAAGTCTTATTTCGACCACGGGGGGGCCCACCGCAGTATGGTCGCAGCTTGCCCTTGCACCAGGCCAACAGACTTACTGGTTTCCGACCGCTCTAACCGAGGTTTGGCCGAACGTTCCCCATTCTTCTAGATAATAAAATTGCCAGATCCTTGCATACATATGCTCCGGTTTTCCCATGGCAATTGCACTTTTCTCTAGCCGGACATTCGTCCGAACATTAAATGGTCAGTATACAACCAACATGACCGTGGATGGTTTTCTTCTCGCCCTCGCGTGAGGATTTCAACACCTCGTAATAGACTTTTCATGCAATTAATTTCTTGGCCATGAGGCTCTGAATCCCGGCGATTAATCAAGGGTGTTCCCTCGTATGGGGAATGTAAATGACGCCATGACCTTTATGGTGCGGCGGGGTTTGGTCCCGACACGAACCACACAATCGTCTGACCGAGTCAGATCGAGCGCACCATGGGCTCTTCGGAGCCCGAATAAATTGTCACTTCGGTGACTAGCACGCCCACGCACTTAATAGACGAATCAACCATTCCCGAACGGACGAGCATAATAAACGAATGAAAAGTGCGTCCACATCCTCCGAGGACCAGATCGGGCCCTATATGCGCAAGCATTGAGTCATGTATTTTGACATCCACTATATTTATAACCAATATAGAGTTCCAAGGGAATGCTCTTGTAGGAATTTTAAGGTAGATCTTGTGGAATAGAATCATAAGGATAGAACTTGATACATAAGGACGTACTACGATTAAACGGTACAATCATGATACTCGTTGAAAACTGGGTGGAATCGGCTCCCTAATGGGTGCCAAGATATCTAGAATAAGCGCTCATATACACATGATCACTCGTTCTTTGTACATGATAAGGTAGAAAGAATTAGTGCCCATATAGAGGCACAAAATCCTTAGTTGATAGCAATGGTATGGTTTCCCATTCCATTAGCTCAAGAAACATTCTCATGGCGGCTAAGTAGCATACCATGAGGGCTGGTCTACCATGTTTCTTTAGAGTGACATGGTAATTAGAAAGTGTCATGGGTTTTAATGGTACAACCTGCTCAGCGGTCTTGAGGGAATCCAAGGCTTCGCGTAGACTTACGGAGGTCTCTATGATAAAGTCACCAGTCCGAAGTAAGGAATATCCCCCAGAGGGTTCATCTATCACCGAGAAATAGTGGGGTAATCGATAAAACACCAAGAAACGTGGGACTATACTCACGGACTGGAATATAGTGCCAATAGATAACCCATTGAGATGGGTTACAGAAAAACCACGGAAATTAGGAAGAAGGAAATGGGCCCCTGCATCAGGGCCACTAATTCTTTAAATCCAGTTTGGTATTTAAGGCATACATATTCAGGATATCATAATTTCAAATTACATAACAATTCAAGTTTCAGGATTTCCTTATTATAATCAGAATCTGGAGGTTTCTGCTCAGGGAGAATGGCGCCCTGGGCTAAGTCTCCTTTTTAGTACATAGCGCCCTTGTCAGGGGCGCCATATTCAAATAGTGGTTGGGTGACAGTCGTGGTTCATTCATGTGTAAATTGGTCATGAACAGTAGCACTTTCTCAATAAAAGTAATTTCGCAGGAATGAATATATGGACATGTAGAGAAAAATAGTAGGAATCTAGCAGTGTACTCACGCATTAGATCAGACATCATGATTCATAGTTATTAAATTTCAAACATGTGTATTTATTAATTAACTACCAAAATAGCGTTCTATGCTTGGCTTCTGAGCGGCGTCAGGGCTTGGCAGTGGATCCAAGGGAGTCGTCGTCCTCCCCCCCACGAGGGAGGGGCTCTATGGCATGTCAGGATGTCGGGGGTTGCCCCTGTTGTCCCCGGTAGATGGCAATCAAGAAGGGAGGGGTGAATTGATTGGCAATAAAAAATTCAACAATGAACTTTTTGAAAAGATTAACTGGAAGGACAATAAATGAAGCACACTCTTCTCACCCGATGAAGCAAACACACGAACAGCGGAAATATAGAGAAATCTGAATAGACGATATTTGAACAACACTCCGCTAGACAAGAAGCCCACTCGTGAAAGAACGTAGAAGCAAACCACAATAAACAAGAGGAGTTTAGGTGGTTCGGGTTCACAACAGTGTCCCCTACGTCCACCCCTCACAGAGTGAGGATTGCTTCCACTATATAGTGAAAACCCACACACACACACGCTGTGAAGCACACAGCCACACACACACACGTGCACTGCGACCGGCAAACACACACACACACACACACACACACACAATATTTCATTCAAGAAAAATATTCAGATATACAATGATCCTTCAGAACTGAAATAGAATGAACAGAATATATGCAATAAAGATCTTGAGGTCGCCAGAAATCCCCCTTTCAAACGATGACCCAGCTGAAGTTCTTCATTTCTTGGTCGGTGATGCAGGATGTAGACAGATCTTCAAGAGGAAGCCCGGATGATGATGTGCAACTCGAGATCCATGTTGCCCAGCTTCATATAAGGAGGAGAAGCTTCAATCCTTGCTCAGGATGCATCTAATCAGCAAGGGGATCGACCTATTCACGAAGTAGACTTCTTCTATTCGCACATGGAAAGGCTCCCCATGAACTTTCTTCTCCTGCAAGACAAAAAAGGATGAGTTTTAATATGCCTCTTTCCTCTCCGTATATGGTCGCCCTAATCATTGGTTTTATAGTCCCAAGGACGGGGGGACACGTGTGACAAGATGGGAGCCTCGGATCACCCAACTTTAGGGCAAAATAGGATCAAAAACGGCAGCCACGAAATGGATCTCGAACCGGACTGGCGGTTCGAAACTCCAGGGGTCGACCCATTGGGTCGACCCTCTAAGACACTACAACACGGGACAAGGGTGCCCTAGAAAGGGAATTTCCAGGGGTCAACCCATTGCGCACACCCTGCAAAAACTGAGAAACCCGAGGGGCTTGGGTACCAAAAAGGGTCGACCCACGTACCGAATTGCTGAAAACTAACACCCGAGGGCTCGGGAGCACCTAGGGGTCGACCCATGGGGTCGACCCATGAACTACTTCACAACAAAAAGAAAATAAAGAGTTATCAGCCACCAAGGGGTCGACCCTTGGGGTCCACCCCATGAAATCAAACATGTTAAACATATCTATGTGCTGGTTATAAACAAGGATCAACCCTTGGGGTCAACCCATGGCTTCTATAAAGGAAAACAACTAATCAAAGGGTAAGGTTTTGTTTGGATCTCACCAAGCATCCTTGAATGAGTTAGGAAGTGAGCTTCATTCCTGAGTACTGTAAAAAAACACAAAATTGGAGTTAGATTGAAACCTTGACAAACATAACTCAAAGCACTTACTCAAAGAGAGATGATCTTGATCCTACAAAAATACCTCCTCCGACATCATTAGTAGATCATGATCTAAGAAGAAAAAGGTAATTACATAGTAAAGCAGTTCAAAATGAGTTTGATTAAATTTATTCATCCAACAATAGTTCTAGTCTAATATAGTGTTTGGTCATCATCAAAATCCAACACATAGAACATTCACGTAGGGGTTCAACAATCTCCCTCTTTTTGATGATGACAAAATACTATGAAATACTATGCTAGATTTAAGGATTGACAAGAAAACTTTTATTTACAAAATTTCGAATCAACACCTCAACTAACAAAAATTAACATGAAAGCCTCCATATACATAACCATGTGAACTCAAAATGATTTAACAAGCTGAATGAAATCAAGGCCACGGACCAAAGGTAGGGGAACCCCAACATTACATCAAACCACAACCACAATGTTGAATGCACATTCTTTCCATGCACCAAGCTGAAACATTATAGAAGCATCACAACATAAAACACAAGGCTTCATCCAAGCACTGTAAGATTGACCAGTCAAAGGCATCATCCATTATTTTAGCCGACAACAGAGTTTTTAAGACTTACAAAGTCTGAGTTCATGAGTTACAAAAATGCATACATGAGCAATGCCATGAGATGCAACATTTCTAACTGACAGACTAATGAAAGCAAACATGCAAGCAAGCACACACCACACATACTATAATCTAATAGTAGCACCCACATATCTGAATTTCTCCCCCTTTGGCATCATCGAAAAGAAGAGGGAGAACAGGTTAATAATAGTGCTGTATCATTGGAGCTTCATAATCTAGTCCGAGGGTGGAGAGTGTGGAGCATGAGATCCTCTAAGTAAATTCATCATTTCTTCAAACATCCTGGTTTGGGCGTCCAGAGCAGTAGTGTTTGCATCAAGAAAAGAGGTTACCCTTTGGAAGGACTGAGTGTGGGCAACATGGGAAATCCTCAAGTCAGTTACTTCATTGATAAGGGCATCCATTCTCTCCCCATACTTGTCTAGTTGGCCATCTATGGAATCCAATCTATCAGTGATCATCTGAGAAAACCCACCAGGCAGTGCCTCATTAGGAAGTTCTTGTTGTTGAGGTTGATCTGCTTCAGCTTCTTCACTATCCTCTTCTTCCTCTGAGATGACTTGTACTTTTCCAGATTTGATCTTACGAACCAGAACACCATTTTTTAACTCATAGTTCATGTTCTTGCAAATTGTGGGGATGGAGTAAATGTCATTCTCACGCACTGTGTGATATCATTCTTTGGACAAATCAATACCGGCTGATTCAAAGACTGCTGTCAAGGCTGCTGCATATGGTAGAGTGCAGTTTGTATGCTGCAAGCATGCGGATATGTGAAGTAGTATAGTGGAAGGGAAATTGATAGGGAGACCCTTCATCAGACAAAAAAATAGGAACATATGGAATTCAGTAACTTTGTCTCTTCCACCACCCTTTGGTATCAAAATGGTCGTCATCATGTGGTGTAGAATGCGCTGCATGGAGGGAAAGCGATTTGCATTAAGACCGGTGGTGGACCTGTCTCCCATTTCCTCAGAGGTCATCATTTGATAGACCTCTTCTTCATCAAAATCAAGATCACCAAAAGTGTAACCTTCATGACATGGTAAACCAAGAGCATTAACCAGAAATTCGGGTGTCAAAGTAATTAGTTCTCCATTTACAATAGTAAACTGCTTGTTAGCTTTGATTGTCATATTGCCATAGAACTGGTTCACTAACTTGTAATAAATACGACGGTGTGCAGACATGAAATGATCAAGGTTTGGTTGACTACAAATAATATCCACTAAGCCTGGAAAGTATTCAACCAAATTCACAAAATCTACCGCACGAGGGCGGAGAACTTTTCTGTGTGCAGCTTTGTTACTGGAGGCCAAGGCTTGCGATTTCATTGCTTCTAGCTCCTTTTCTTTGGATCGTATCACTATTGCGCGGCTGGAACTCTCTCGCTAACGAGCAGAGCGGCTGGATTCCTCCCCCTGACGAGAAGACCGCCGTTTGGGTGCCATCTGAACCATCGGACAAATTAGAATCTGTAAAGGCTTCCTAGATCTTGTTGGTTCGAAAAGAGGAGCCCCTCACGTAGAAATAAAGACTCTCCAAACACCATGGCCTTACCTCAGAGGATCTGGGAGGAAGAAGGATGCTTATGGACGCAGCAAGGAGAGAAACCGCGAGTAGCCACCGGTTAGAGCTCGCCTTTAGGGCTGGAGCGGCGTTGGGTTGCAAGAGAGGGTTTCAGGGCTTCCAAGAGGTGGTGGCTGGTCGAATAAGGGAGCTGGGGCTATAATATAGCGTTAGGGTTGAAGAATAGGGCGTTCACGCCCTTTCCGAAATGGAACGATTCATGTTTTACCGCGATCGCCCATAACGGGTCGACCCGATGGGCCGACCCACGAGATAGCCCGAACCCCGTTTTGAGCAAACTGACAGGGGTCGACCCCATGGGTCGACCCATCCCCTGTTCAGATGGAGATTTTCTTTTATATGAAAATTTGGAGTTCCAAGAAGGATAGGCTCGATTCCCCAATGATTAAAACATATGAAGGTCAAGGAAAAAGATATTTTTGAGGTTTGAATCATTTGGGGAGGATTTTTCAAGGAAATGATAGATTGCCTTAGAAGTTTATTTACCATGCTCTCCATTACTCATATTTCGATTGATCAGTTCCATTGAGATGCACGTATTGAACTCAAAATAGTGTGGCCATAGAAGAGTGCAATGAAAGGGTTCATACATATTTAATAGAAGAAATGCAATTCATACAAAGGTGAAAATTTCACACAATTCAATTTATTGCAATTCAAGCAACATGGTGCATATGCATGAAAAAGGAGGCCCATCTAATGCAACTGTATGAATGACACAAATGTAAAATATGCATGCTAGCAACACTAAGTATGATGCAAAGTGCAGAGACTCATGAATCAGACTCCTCTATTCTACAAACCCCTAACTCTCTCCTAAAAGATGTAAATTTTTCTTCATTTAGTGGTTTGGTAAATATGTCGGCAATTTGATTATTTGTTTCAATGAAATTTATTTCAACATCACCCTTACTAACATGATCTCGAATGAAATGATGTCTAAATTCGATATGCTTCGTTCTAGAGTGATGAACCGGATTTTTTGACAAGTTTATAGCAGAAGTGTTATCACACAAAATTAAGGTGTTTTTGAAGGAGATGCTATAGTCAATCATTTGTTGTTGGATCCAAAGCACCTGGGCAATGCAACTACCAAGAGCCACATATTTAGCTTCGGCGGTTGACAAAGCCACTGAATTTTGTTTCTTGGAGGCCCATGAGACCATGCATCCCCCAAGAAACTGGCAATACCCACTGGTGCTTTTCCGGTCCACTTTACAACTCGCATAATCGGCGTCAGAATAAGCAATCAGTTCAAAGCTCGAATTACGCGGAAACCATAAGCCCAAATGTACTGAACCAGCAATATATCTAAAAATACGTTTCACAGCCAACATGTGTGTTTCTTTCGGATTGGACTGAAATCTCGCACACAAGCAAACTGCAAACTGAATGTCGGGCCGACTGGCAGTTAAATAGAACAATGATCCTATCATGCTTCTAAAAAGTTTTTGATCCACGGATTTACCTTTCTCATCTTGATCAAGTTTGATTGAGGTTGACATGGGTGTGGGTTGAGGTTTCACCTTGCTGAAATTGTACTTTGTGAGCAAGTCTCGAGCATACTTCCTTTGGCATATGAAAATACCATCCACCATTTGTTTGACCTACAAGCCCAAGAAGAAGGTCAATTCTCCCATCATACTCATTTCAAACTCACCTTGCATAAGTTTGGCAAATTTTTCACTCAAGGTGATATCAGTAGAACCAAAAATTATGTTGTCGACATATACTTGAACAATTAAAACTTTCTTACCATTTACTTTGGTAAACAAGGTTTGATAAATGTTACCACGTTTGAACCCATTGTCGACAAGCAAAGAACTCAGCCTCTCGTACCAAGTGCGGGGAGCTTGTTTCAACCCATAAAGTGCCTTGTCCAATTTGTAAACATAATCTGGATATGCGTGATCTTCAAATCCTGGAGGCTGCTCCACATACACATCCTCCTGTATGAAACCATTCAAAAATGCACTTTTCACATCCATTTGAAAAAGTTTAATATCATGATGGCATGCAAATGCTAAAAGAATTCTCACTGCCTCAAGTCTTGCCACAGGGGCAAAAGACTCATCAAAGTCAATTCCTATCTCTTGGCTATAGCCTTTGGCTACTAGCCTGGCCTTATTCCTAATTACCACTCCTTGATCATTTAACTTGTTTCGGAAAATCCATTTGGTTCCGATCACGGAGTGGCTTTTAGGACGTGGCACAAGGAACCACACTTTGTTCCTTTGGAACTGGTGTAGTTCATCCTGCATAGCTAAGATCCAGGAATTATCCTTTAAGGCTTCATCAATAGAGTGCGGTTCAAATTGAGAGAACAATGCAAGATAATCCAAATTGTCAACTTCCCTTGATGAAGATCGAGTTTTCACTTTATCTTCTACATTACCAATCACATTCTCGGGAGGATGGCTTTTGTGGAAAGTCCACTACCGAGGAAGCTGCTGTCCTTGTTGATTTTCATCATCCTTGCTTTCTGATCCTTCTCCTAGAGTTGCATGACCTTGCGCTGCCTTTGGTGGGATCTCTTCACTGGTTTCTTCTTCTTCATCCTGCAATTTTGAGCTTTTATCAACATTCACATTGCATGACTCATCTACAATAACATGAGGGCTCTCCTCTACTACAAGAGTTTTCAGGTTATAAACCCGATATGCTCTAGAAGCAAGAGAGTACCCAAGAAAAATTCCACGATCACTTTTTGCATCGAATTTGCCTAAATCAGATTTTCCATTATTAAGAATATAGCAAATTGATCCAAATGGTTTCAAGTGAGAGATATTTGGCTTCTTACCTTTGAAGAGTTCATATGGGGTTTTTCTCAAGATTGATCTTACCATAGCTCGGTTTATGATGTAGCATGCCGTGCTAACGGCTTCCGCCCAAAAATACCTAGGAAGGTTGTTCTCGCTTAGCATCGTCCGAGCCATCTCAATGAGGGTTCTATTCTTTCTCTCCACAATGCCGTTTTGTTCTGGAGTTCTTGGTGCTGAAAATGTATGCGAGTATCCGCGCTTCCTACAAAATTCATCAAAATCAGTGTTCTCGAACTCCTTACCATGATCACTTTGAATTCTCTTGATGGAACATCCTTTCTCAATCTCCACTTTCCTGCAGAAACCTTCAAACTCCTTCAAAGCATCATTTTTATGTGACAAAGTACACCCAACAAAATTGTGAGAAGTCATCTACAATAACAAACCCATATAACTTTCCACCTAGACTGTGAGTTCTACTAGGTCCAAACAAATCAATATGAAGAACTTCAAGGGGCCTAGTGGTAGTCACATCATTCTTGCTTTTGAAAGAGGTTCTTGTTTGCTTACCTTTGCTGCATGCCTCACATACTTTGTCTGGTTCAAACTTCAGCTTTGGCAACCCAACAACTAAATCATTTCTGGACAACTTTGTAAGAACATTAAAACTGGCATGCCCAAGACGGCGATGCCACAACCAAGCATTGTCAGAGTTATTTGTAACTAAGCAAAGATTATTGTGTGATGTATCATCTAAGTCTACCATATATACATTATTTTGTCTAACCCCTATAAACATTATTTCCTGAGTGGTTTTATTTACAACAGTGCAGTGTGTGGAGTCAAAAATCACATTGCACCCTTTATCACAAAGTTGACTTATACTAAGTAAGTTATGATTGAGACCTTTAACCAACAAAACATTTTCCACACTATGAGGAGATCCCTTACCAATCTTACCTTCTCCAACGATTTTTCCTTTGTCCTTGCCCCCGAAGGCAACAAGTCCACCATCCTTTTCCTTGAGGTCTACAAAGATTTCTTTGTTCCCAGACATGTGTCGCGAGCATCCACTATCGAGGTACAATTTGTTTCTTTGAGCATTCATGCAGACCTACAAAACATCAAAACAAGAAGACTTCTATGATTTTGGTACCCAAGCTTGATTGGGTCCATATCGGTTAGAATCTCTTGATCTATTCAACCACATTGATTTTCTTGCAAATTGTTCCTCATCAGCCAACATTAACCTACATGTATACATGGTGTGACCATACATTCCACAGTAGAAGCATGAAACAACCTTTTTTTTAAGATTTCTTTTCTTGTAATCATTCATGTAATGACCTGGATCCGTGTTAGGTCCTGCTGGATCTTTTGGATCTGTTTCGGATTGGTTTCGTTGAGTTTCGGTTCGCTTTTGTGGCTTCCGAGTTGAGTTTGACGAGCCGTGTGGATTTTTCTCACATACTAGTTACGGAACCCTACGGTGAGTTTGTTTGTCAATTCTCGAACTCGTGGATGCTACAGCGACGATGTACTCTTCGAGCCGGTCGTTTTGGCTGTTTTTGCATATTTTTCTGAATTTATGCATTTTCGGCGCATTTTCGGAATTTTCAAAAATTAGGAAAAATTCCTAATTTCTTTCTTTTTATTCTTTTCCTCTCTCTCTCTCCTCACTCTCGCGATCTCACTCTCTCTCTCCCGTTCTCTCTCGTCCTTCCCCCTCTTTGGCCCCGGCTGCAGACGGAGCGATTGTGGGCGGGTTGATGAGGCCGTGGAGCTGTCGAGATGCGCGATGGGGCGAGGATCGGATCGATTCTGGCGCGATCCCGATCGGTGGATTCAAAGTCGGTGAAATCGGTTCGCGAGTGGTTTTCGGCGTGGTGTAGTCCTTTCGGGGCATGGTTTCTTCGGTGGAGGTAGGGTGACTGATCCTTACTTCGTCCTCTCCGTTTTCCCTGCCAATGCACGGCGTTCGGCTAGGAATCGGTCGAGTTTGGGCTTGTTTTGCCTAAATCGTGATTTTCGTGGTTTTTAGGGTCGGCCGGTAAACGGCGACTGTTTGCAGCGTAGTTAGTTTCTAACTGACCACAGGGATGTTAGGATCCCATCCACGTTGATTTCGTGTGGTTTGGTGTTCATTCAAGGCCGGTAGAAGCCCAGGAACCTCGGTGACCCATTTTGGGTGGATTTCATGAAATCGCCCGTAACTTGTGTTTTTGAGCTTGCATGTGGGGTTTTGAGTCCCCTGGTGTTGTTATTTATCGTTGTGGTTTGTTTCCCCTGCGTTTCGGCGTGAATGGGGCGTGGAACGGGCCGATTTGGCCATTCCTATGTTTTCCCGCCGTATGGGAAGTGGCGGTCGTGCCAGCGACCGTTACTTGCTTCTGACGGTCCTATGATAGACCGTCGTTTCATTTGAGGTGTTCTAGCTTTTTGGCTTCTGGGTAAGCGACGGCCCTGGAGTGGCGCGTCGTTCCCATGTAACGCGCCAGTGCTTGGCCGTTACTTTCCTTTTTGTCGTTTTGCTTTGGGGTTGAGTCGGTTGGTCCGACGCACTTGACCCAGCGCGTTGGATGGAAGCGACGCGCCTTGCCCTGGCCGTTGCTTGCTGTTTGACCGATGTTGACCTGTTGAGGCGGTGCCTTCAACGGTCGTGCCCCTATCCGTCGTTTGAATGTAACGCGCCTGGTGCTGTGCGTTACTTGGCTTTAGTGTGGTTTTGTAGGTTGTCAGGGTGGTGAGCGACGGCCTGTTGCCTGTCCGTCGTTTGGAAAATAACGGCCCCGACCTAGACCGTCGCTTGTCTATAGCGGTCTAGGGCTCGTGCGTTACTTTCCTTGTGTCTTGGTTTTCTGCCCGTTGATTCCTGTGTGTCTTGGCTTGGCCTTGTGGTCTGCCCGTTGTCCTGTGGATGTTTCTTGACATCCTATGAGGGTTAAGACTACGTTGTGAGGTAGCCAGGAGTCTTCTTACTTGTGGTAGGATTCTTGATCCTGCTTCTGTATGCTGTTGTTGTTTGGTTCAGGTCAACCCGGTCTGACCTAGTGGTTGACGTGGGACCTTGTTTGTGCGTGTCTTGGCGGTTCTGTCCTGTCCGAGACACTGCTTCTGGATGCTTCGAGGTGTTGTTCTACCTCTGTTTGCGTGTCCAGTTGTGCTGAGGGTTTTTGATGTTTCCCTCAAGTCTCCGTGTGTTGTTTTCTGCGGAGCGTGGTTTTCTGGCTTAGGATTAGACCGATTGGCGGCTTGTTCCGCTGTTTGTGACGATCTTGCCTTTGAGTCGTTCGACTCGGGATCGTTACGTTGTAGGTCTAGTTGCCTGGTCCTGAGTTTGTGGGCGGTTGTTTAGCTGCCTGGGTGCTTCGTCTTGCACGTGACGGGCTTTTCTTAGCTGTCTGTGCTGTGGCGCCTATGTTTTATAGTTCGTGCCTTGTGAGCCTCCCCTAGTTGTTGTAGCCCTAGGCTGTTTGCCGACCCACCGGGAGTGGTGGAGGGGTCCTTTTTCCTGTGGCGTTTGGTACGTACGGTTTTTAAGCTAGTTCCGTAGGCCCAGGCCAACGGTAGCGTCCTACCGAGGGGAATACTAGCTAGAGGCCTGGCCTAGGTAGTGGTCAGTGTGTGCACACGTGGTCAGGGACTGGGGACTTGCGCCGACGGGCGTGGCCCTGACTAGTTACTCGCAGTGGTGCTGTAGTCTTGTGCTGTGGTGCCGTGTTTCCTTGGAACTGCTGTTCCTTGGACCTGGTTCTTGGTGTGTCTTGTCCTTGAGTGACCTGACACTTGTGGCGCAGTGTAAGCCGTCAGTGGACGCATCTGGCTGTTCTGCTGGGAGGAGGGTGCTCCTGTCACTTCGTGCTGTGACTCTCTCGTTTTCTCGCGCGTTGTGACCTTTGCGAGTTGCCCGCTCGTGGCTGTACTCGAGGTCAGTGTCCTTTTGGTTGCATGACGTTTTAGTCATGTGTGGGGCTGTGTGCACGACATTTCTGGTTGTGTACGTGTTTGTGTGGCGTCTGTCTGGATCTTGTCTAGACCTTGTTTGTTTGGGCTGGCTAGCAGGCTGGTGTACCCTTCTGTGTGAGTTTAGGGTCAACCGTCTGTTGCCTTTTTGAGTGGCTTAGGGTGCCGAGTCCTTCTCGGTGGCCGTGTTCCGTGTTTTACGGCCTCGCTCTTCTTTGTTGTTGAGCTCCCCTTGCTCTTTGCCTGTTCCCTACTCCTGCTGTCCTTGTTCTATTTACAGCTTTGTAGTGTAGCTTTTCCTGCTTTGCTGCACTTGTTGTTTGAGTTGTTTCCGCTGCACTGTACTTTTTCCAGTGGGGATCCGCGTGACCCCTACTGAGTTTCTGTTGAGACTCACCCCTGCTTTTTCAGGTGAGCCGCGCCCGTCGTCTCCCGGCGCTTCGTGAGCTGTTTCGGAGACCGTGTCTAGCGGCCAGCTATAGTCGAGCCGCCTTTTTGAGGCTTTTGTAGTACCTTTGCCGGGGTATGCCCTGGACTAGTGCTCTTGTTATCTGGACTAGTATATATATATATCACTCTGGTTATTCCGCACTTGTGTTAATTTCTTTACTTAATTGTAAAATGCGCGTTCCAAATTGCAATTCGTTATGCATACCCCTCAGCACTTTTCTTCTAACCCTTCCGGGGCCTCATCAGCCTCTTGGGTGGCTTCCCCAGTTCTTGGTATCGGTGTATCGATGTTATCGGTATATCGGTATCCTGAACTCTGGGTCGTTACAGTTGGTATCAGAGCATTAGTTGAGGATTGTATAAGGAATTGGAATTTGTGCTTGTCCAGAGCTAGTCCTTGGTGTCGTCTCTTGCTGGCTTAGGTGTTGCGATGTTTATCGCGGTGCTTTTTGTGTGTGGTCTTGTGCGTGCTTGGTTGGCACTGTACGAGATGGGTTTTGCTCTCGTCTGGATGTGACGAGGTGCTTCGTTCGGTTTTAGTGTTGGTCTCGATCGCATTGCGCTTGGCAGTGTTTGTCGGTTGGCATGAACCTGCAGTGCATTATTCGAGCTGTTTTCTATATTTTGCTCAGGTGGCTTGTGACTTTTAGCGTTAGTGTGATGGCCATGCACGTTTTTACGTTGCTTGGGTTGTCCCGGCTTTAGTCTGTGTAGCTCCTGATGTGCTTCGCTTCTGTTGAAGTGCTCGATTAGACTCCGTGTTAGAGAAGTTGCTCAGGCGAGCCTAGGATTTTCCCTTCCTGGTGAGCTTTTTGTGGTTGAGCTTCTTGCTTCTCGTCCCTTCTGGTGGAATCTTTTCGAGGTGTGCCTTGGAATTGCTGTCTTAGTGTTGCCCTTGTCCTGCGTCTGCTTAAGGGTGGGCAGCTTTATTTGAGCCTGATCTGCTCTTTGTTGTACGGTTGCTCGGCTTTGGACTCCATAATGGTGTTAAGAGCTGTTGTGCACCGTAGTTGTCGTGCTGTGTCTAACGGCCGATGTGTTGTGAAGGCTCATTTGTTGTCTCGGGACGTGAAGGTAAGCTGAGACTGATGCTTTTCCTTGTGCGTTGTGCTGAAGCTGGTGCTCTTCTTCTGTTGCACTTAGGCTCCTTGTAATCGGTTGTTCGCGAGATCGGTACTCATGGCGTGTTAATTGCGATTTTTGTTGATTGCAATGACGCCTGGTGTGTGCTGAGATGCGATTTCTGATGTTGTTCTGTTGCCTGTGCGCGTATGAAGAGTACAGCTGCAGTGTGTGGGTTGGCTACCCACTTGTCGAGAGGTTCTTTCCTTCTCGATGTGACTTTGTCTTGGCTTCCTGTGCCTTGACTTTGTCTGTTGCCGTGCCTGTGTTTGTGGTTTTCCGTTGTTGGCATCGGCATGTTGCGAGTGTTGGGGAATTTGTCGGCATTCTTTGCTGATTGAGTGCCCTTTCGCTCTGTGTTTCTTTCTTGGGTGGTGTGCTCTCGAGGCGTGTTCATAGTCCTTGAGGTGCGTTCCCCGAGATTATTGTTGTTTCTTGTTGTTGTGGGTCTTCTCTTGGTGAGCAGTCTGATGCGTGACCTGTCTCTAGTGGTCGTGTGTTCAGTTGTTCGTATGCCTTGATGTGACCTTGCTTGCAGTGGTGTTCCTTGGCCCTGTGTGTTATACGGAGCCGGAATTCTGTAGGTGTTGCCGTTGTGTTGTTTTTGTAAGCGCTGTTTCTTTATGATTTTGTGTCCTTGCCTTGGACCATTGTCTTGTCAGTTGGCTTGCAGTACTCCCTTTGCTTGGGTAGAGTTAGCTTACGACTCGACCAGATGTAATGTCTGGGTGGATGCTGACTTGATGGTGTCTGTGGTCCAGTGGTGTTGTTGTCGTTGGCGTTTTGTGTGCCAGGTGTTTTCTGTTACCTTTGGCACTGGAGCCGATGATGTTGTGAGCTGTCAGCTGTGAGGACTGTGTCTCCTGATGTAAGCTGCCGCTTGCTATGTGTTATTGTGTTGTTCGGTGTTGGTTCTCTGTTGTTGTGGCAGTCGTGTCTCCTGTCCGGTGAGACGTAAACGACGTTGCCTTTGCTTCGGAGGTGTCAGGTGTGTTCACTTTGGTGCTATGCTCGTGCTGGGGACTTGTTGTCTTGGAAGCTAGAGCGTGTACCTGTAATTGTGATCTGACGGTGTTCCTCTGAGCTGAGTTTCACGAGATTTGTGTCGTTGGGTTGTTCTTCCCTGTTTCTCCTTTGTTATTCCATAATTTCGAGGGCGAAATTTCTTAAAGGAGGGGAGGATGTAATGACCTGGATCCGTGTTAGGTCCTGCTGGATCTTTTGGATCTGTTTCGGATTGGTTTCGTTGAGTTTCGGTTCGCTTTTGTGGCTTCCGAGTTGAGTTTGACGAGCAGTGTGGATTTTTCTCACATACTAGTTACAGAACCCTACGGTGAGTTTGTTTGTCAATTCTCGAACTCGTGGATGCTACAGCGACGATGTACTCTTCGAGCCAGTCGTTTTGGCTGTTTTTGCATATTTTTCTGAATTTATGCATTTTCGGCGCATTTTCGGAATTTTCAAAAATTAGGAAAAATTCCTAATTTCTTTCTTTTTATTCTTTTCCTCTCTCTCTCTCCTCACTCTCGCGATCTCACTCTCTCTCTCTCGTTCTCTCTCGTCCTTCCCCCTCTTTGGCCCCGGCTGTAGACGGAGCGATCGTGGGCGGGTTGGCGAGGCCGTGGAGCTGTCGAGATGCGCGATGGGGCGAGGATCGGATCGATTCTGGCGCGATCCCGATCGGTGGATTCAAAGTCAGTGAAATCGGTTCGCGAGTGGTTTTCGGCGTGGTGTAGTCCTTTCGGGGCATGGTTTCTTCGGTGGAGGTAGGGTGACTGATCCTTACTTCGTCCTCTCCGTTTTCCCTGCCATTGCACGGCGTTCGGCTAGGAATCGGTCGAGTTTGGGCTTGTTTTGCCTAAACCGTGATTTTCGTGATTTTTAGGGTCGGCCAGTAAATGGCAACTGTTTGTGGCGTAGTTAGTTTCTAACTGACCGCAGGGATGTTAGGATCCCATCCACGTTGATTTCGTGTGGTTTGGTGTTCATTCGAGGCCGGTAGAAGCCCGGGAACCTCGGTGACCCATTTTGGGTGGATTTGATGAAATCGCCCGTAACTTGTGTTTTTGAGCTTGCATGTGGGGTTTTGAGTCCCCTGGTGTTGTTATTTATCGTTGTGGCTTGTTGCCCCTATGTTTCGGCGTGAATGGGGCGTGGAACGGGCCGATTTGGCCATTCCTATGTTTTCCCGCCGTATGGGAAGTGGCGGTCGTGCCAGCGACCGTTACTTGCTTCTGACGGTCCTACGATAGACCGTCATTTCATTTGAGGTGTTCTAGCTTTTTGGCTTCTAGGTAAGCGACGGCCCTGGAGTGGCGCGTCGTTCCCGTGTAACGCGCCAGTGCTTGGCCGTTACTTTCCTTTTTGTCGTTTTGCTTTGGGGTTGAGTCGGTTGGTCCGACGCGCTTGACCCAGCGCGTTGGATGGAAGCGACGCGCCTTGCCCTGGCCGTTGCTTGCTGTTTGACCGATGTTGACCTGTTGAGGCGGTGCCTTCAACGGTCGTGCCCCTATCCGTCGTTTGAATGTAACGCGCCTGGTGCTGTGCGTTACTTGGCTTTAGTGTGGTTTTGTAGGTTGTCAGGGTGGTGAGCGACGGCCTGTTGCCTGTCCGTCGTTTGGGAAATAACGGCCCCGACCTAGACCGTCGCTTGTCTATAGCGGTCTAGGGCTCGTGCGTTACTTTCCTTGTGTCTTGGTTTTCTGCCCGTTGATTCCTGTGTGTCTTGGCTTGGCCTTGTGGTCTGCCCGTTGTCCTGTGGATGTTTCTTGACATCCTATGAGGGTTAAGACTACGTTGTGAGGTAGCCAGGAGTCTTCTTACTTGTGGTAGGATTCTTGATCCTGCTTCTGTATGCTGTTGTTATTTGGTTCAGGTCAACCCGGTCTGACCTAGTGGTTGACGTGGGACCTTGTTTGTGCGTGTCTTGGCGGTTCTGTCCTGTCCGAGACACTGCTTCTGGATGCTTCGAGGTGTTGTTCTACCTCTGTTTGCGTGTCCAGCTGTGCTGAGGGTTTTTGATGTTTCCCTCAAGTGTCCGTGTGTTGTTTTCTGCGGAGCGTGGTTTTCTGGCTTAGGATTACACCGATTGGCGGCTTGTTCCGCTGTTTGTGACGATCTTGCCTTTGAGTCGTTCGACTCGGGATCGTTACGTTGTAGGTCTAGTTGCCTGGTCCTGAGTTTGTGGGCGGTTGTTTAGCTGCCTGGGTGCTTCGTCTTCCACGTGACGGGCTTTTCTTAGCTGTCTGTGCTGTGGCGCCTGTGTTTTAGAGTTCGTGCCTTGTGAGCCTCCCCTAGTTGTTGTAGCCCTAGGCTGTTTGCCGACCCACCGGGAGTGGTGGAGGGGTCCTTTTTCCTGTGGCGTTTGGTACGTACGGTTTTTAAGCTAGTTCCGTAGGCCCCGGCCAACGGTAGCGTCCTACCGAGGGGAATACTAGCTAGAGGCCTGGCCTAGGTAGTGGTCAGTGTGTGCACACGTGGTCAGGGACTGGGGACTTGCGCCGACGGGCGTGGCCCTGACTAGTTACTCGCAGTGGTGCTGTAGTCTTGTGCTGTGGTGCCGTGTTTCCTTGGAATTGCTGTTCCTTGGACCTGGTTCTTGGTGTGTCTTGTCCTTGAGTGACCTGACACTTGTGGCGCAGTGTAAGCCGTCAGTGGACGCATCTGGCTGTTCTGCTGGGAGGAGGGTGCTCCTGTCACTTCGTGCTGTGACTCTCGCATTTTCTCGCGCGTTGTGACCTTTGCGAGTTGCCCGCTCGTGGCTGTACTTGAGGTCAGTGTCCTTTTGGTTGCATGACGTTTTAGTCATGTGTGGGGCTGTGTGCACGACGTTTCCGGTTGTGTACGTGTTTGTGTGGCGTCTGTCTGGATCTTGTCTAGACCTTGTTTGTTTGGGCTGGCTAGCAGGCTGGTGTACCCTTCTGTGTGAGTTTAGGGTCAACCGCCTGTTGCCTTTTTGAGTGGCTTAGGGTGCCGAGTCCTTCTCGGTGGCCGTGTTCCGTGTTTTACGGCCTCGCTCTTCTTTGTTGTTGAGCTCCCCTTGCTCTTTGCCTGTTCCCTACTCCTGCTGTCCTTGTTCTGTTTACAGCTTTGTAGTGTAGCTTTTCCTGCTTTGCTGCACTTGTTGTTTGAGTTGTTTCCGCTGCACTGTGCTTTTTCCAGTGGGGATCCGCATGACCCCTACTGAGTTTCTGTTGAGACTCACCCCTGCTTTTTCAGGTGAGCCGCGCCCGTCGTCTCCCGGCGCTTCGTGAGCTGTTTCGGAGACCGTGTCTAGCTGCCAGCTATAGTCGAGCCGCCTTTTTGAGGCTTTTGTAGTACCTTTGCCGGGGTATGCCCCGTGTAGTTGTACTCTCTTTGGACTAGTGCTCTTGTTATCTGGACTAGTATATATATATATCACTCTGGTTATTCCGCACTTGTGTTAATTTCTTTACTTAATTGTAAAATGTGCGTTCCAAATTGCAATTCGTTATGCATACCCCTCAGCACTTTTCTTCTAACCCTTCAGGGGCCTCATCATCCTCTTGGGTGGCTTCCCCAGTTCTTGGTATCGGTGTATCGATGTTATCGGTATATCGGTATCCTGAACTCTGGGTCGTTACAATTCACGTATGGTTTGTGAACCGGAATGTATTTCTCACTCTTTTTAAGTGAAGAGCATGATGAAGATGAAGCATTAGCATTCACAAAGGAAGTTTGAGTTTTGTTTTCAAAAGCTTTCTGGTTGCATGGCTCATATCCTAGCCCTTCCTTTCTAAAATTCACTCTCATTCCTAGCATGGTGTCTAGATTTTGCTTTCCTTTGACAAATCTAGCTAGTTATTCTTTCAGATCTTCCACCTCAGCCATCAAAACCCCTTTTTCTTCTTCAAGTTCCATTTTATCCTTTTCCAAGGCTTGCACTTTAGCATTCACTTCTTCAATGGCTTTCATAGATTTTTCATCATTTTGTTGTTCTTCTTTTAAACATGTTAGTTCTTCTTCAAACAAAATGACTTTGGAATTGAGCATTTCATTGTCATAAGATAGTGTTTCAAGCTTGGATGATAATTCAGCACATTTCAGACATGGAGATTCATTTGATATACTTTGGTCAATCTTTTTCTTTAACATTCTATTTTCAGTCTTCAACTTTTTACATTTTTCATACAAAGCTTCATAAGCAATTTCCCATTGTTCACATGAGAGATCTTCAGTTTCAGAATGTACTTCAATGGAGTCTTCATCATTCGCCATTAGACAATGTTTGGACAAGCTCATCCAATTCATCTTCCGATTTGTCTTCGGTGTCATCCTCATCGCTCCAAGTCGCCACCATTGCCTTAGGCTTCTTGAACTTCCCCTTCTTGAGTTTTTTCTGAAGTTCGGGACACTCTCCACGCATGTGCCCTGGTTTTTTACATTCGTAACAAATGATATCTTCTTTCTTGCTACTTTATCCCTTCCTTGGAATCATCTTCCTTGGCGCTCTTCTGAATGGAGCTCCTGCTCTTCTGGACCTTCTAATGAATTTTCTGGCCCTTTGTGTTATCATGGCCACCAGCTCTTCATCCTCAGTGTTTGAACCAGATCCATCTTCACTGTCATCCGATCTTTGGAGGTTGGTCTTCAAAGCCATGCTTGAGATCGGCTTCTTTTTCTTGACATCTTCCTCATTCCTTTTTATGTTCAGCTCATAGGTCATTAATGACCCAATTAGCTCATCAAGCGTCAGAGTACTGAGGTCCTTTGAGTCTTCAATGACCGTGGCCTTAGTATGCCACTGTGGTGAGAGGGACCTTAATACCTTCCTCACAAGATCTTGGTTGGAGTGTTCCTTCCCAAGTGCCTTCAGCCTATTGGTGATCTCCAACAATCTAGCAAACATCTCTGAAATGTTTTCATCCGGCTTCATCATGAATAATTCGTAGTCTCGGATGAGCAAATTCGCTTTAGTCTCCTTCACTTCCGATGTTCCTTCATACATTAAACGAAGTTTGTTCCACATTTTCTGTTCGGAAGCACACATCGAAATTCGTGAGTACTCGTTTGGATGAATTGCACATTGAATTATATTCATAGCTTTGAAATTAGCTATGCACTTCTTGATATGTTGTTCTCCCCACTCTTCCTCTTTAGAAGGCAATTGATATGGACCATTACTAATAACATGCCAAATTTCAAATTCGTGAGCCCTCAGGAATACATACATCCGATTCTTCCAATATCAGTAATTCGACCCATCGAAGAATGGAGGTCTATGTATAGAGTGCCCTTCGGGCATTAGCCCCTTGTTTGCCATTTACTAGATCTTACTCTTAGATCATGAGATCAGTAAAAAATCAGAGACCGGGCTCTGATACCAATTGTTATCCCCGGTAGATGGCAATCAATAGGGGAGGGGTGAATTGATTGGCAATAAAAAATTCAACAATGAACTTTTTGAAAAGATTAACTGGAAGGACAATAAATGCAGCACACTCTTCTCACCCGATGAAGCAAACACACGAACAGCGGAAATATAGAGAAATCTGAACAGACGAGATTTGAACAACACTCCGCTAGACAAGAAGCCCACTCGTGAAAGAACGTAGAAGCAAACCACAATGAACAAGAGGATTTTAGGTGGTTCGGGTTCACAACAGTGTCCCCTACGTCCACCCCTCACAGAGTGAGGATTGCTTCCACTATATAGTGAAAACCCACACACACACACGCTGTGAAGCACACAGCCACACACACACACGTGCGCTGCGACCGGCAAACGCACACACACACACACACACAGTATTTCGTTCAAGAAAAATATTCAGATATACAATGATCCTTCAGAACTGAAATAGAATGAACAGAATATATGCAATAAAGATTTTGAGGTCGCCAGAAATTCCCCTTTCAAATGATGACCGAGTTGAAGTTCTTCATTTCTTGGTCGGTGATGCAGGATGTAGATAGATCTTCAAGAGGATGCCCGAATGATGATGTGCAGCTCGAGATCCATGTTGCCCAGCTTCATATAAGGAGGTGAAGCTTCAATCCTTGCCCAGGATGCATCTAATCAGCAAGGGTGTAACGACCCAGAGTTCAGGATACCGATATACCGATAACATCGATACACCGATACCAAGAACTGGGGAAGCCACCCAAGAGGCTGATGAGGCCCCTGAAGGGTTAGAAGAAAAGCGCTGAGGGGTATGCATAACGAATTGGAATTTGGAACGCGCAATTTACAATTAAGTAAAGAAATTAACACAAGTGCGGAAGCAATTCAAAACAAACAGAGTGATATATATATACACTAGTCCAGAGAAGCAAGAGTACTAGTCCACTGGTACAACTACACGGGGCATACCCCGGTAAAAGTACAACCCAAGCCCAAAAGGCAGCTCGACTAACGCTGGCAGCTAAGCACGATCTCCGAACTAACTCACAAAACACCGGGAGACGGCGGGCGCGGCTCACCTGAAAGGAGAAAGGGTGAGTCACAGCCAGACTCAGTAGGGGTCACGCGGATCCCTACCTCGCACTAAACAAGCATACATGCATAAATAAGGCAAGTAGAGCATGCATTTAAATAAGCTAACAGGCAATGGCATGATCGAACTACTCAAGTAAAGCTGTAAACTCTAACTACGCAAGTGTAACAGCTAAAACATGCCACAGCTAACTAAATGCAACGATTAAACTGAATCTACCAAAATAGTAGGAGCCTTAACTAATCCAGGCAACAAGGAAGGACAACCACTGGAGCAGAAACCAGAAGCGTCCACTGACGACTTACACTGCGTCTCAAGCACTTGCAGTCGTCAAAGCGACAAGCTAAGCGTGTAAACAGTACCAAACCAAGTGACCAGTCGGAGTGACACCCGTCGGTGTCAGTCCACAGTCTCCGACCACGTGTGCACACACTGACTCTAGCCTGAGCCAGGCCCTCTAGCTAGTTTTCTCCCTTGGTAGGACGCTACCATTGGCTGGGAGCCCACGGAACTAGCTTATAAACCGTGCATGGGAAACACACCCCTCCGCTATCCTCAAGCGGGTCGGCACTCAACAGACCTTAGGGCAACAACAGTGGCTCCATTGCGTGGAAAGAAAAGCTACTCTATTGGTACGAGAAACATGCCGTTGAATATTAAAACAATATAAACATGGCATTAATTCATAATGGAACACAAAACGAAAGGGCTGGTAACATATTAAAACCATCAGGGAAGCGGCGGTCTAATACCCACGCGCTACTTGAAAGTGACGGTCGGGGGCTGGCGCGTTACACCAAGAACGACGCGCTGGTCTCCATCCGTTACTTCCACCTGAGTTCCAGCTCAAAGGACCTAACAGGGAGAGTGACGGTGGGGGTCCTATGCGTTGCTTCGGAGCGACGCGCGGGAGCACCGCCGTTACTTTCACCCGAGGCCAAAAACCAACGTACAGCGTTTAAATCGATCGCAGGCGAAACGACGCCCCAGTCTCGGCGCGTCGCTTGGAAACGACGGCCGGCCGACTGGCCGTCGGGCGCACCGCCTGACCAAACCAACACAAATCAACGAGAGAGCGACGGCTGGGAGCCCTACCGTTACTCTCAATGTAACGCACCCACGATGGGCCGTTACATTGAAGTAACGCGCTCACAAATGACCGTCGGAGATGTGACGATTCCTGGCGAGACCGTCACTTCACCTGGGTCGCGGACGGGTTATATCTAAAAATCGGGTCCCTCCCGGATGATCTGAATCGCCGGGTAACGGCGTAAAACCTGTAACCTGTCAAACCATGCAACCCATACGACAATATAACAACTAAAAACATCACATGCAAGGCCTAATAAGCATTAATCTCAAGAATTTCATTAAAACCCTACAAATGGAAGAAATGAACATTATGCATGCCACGGGCTCTAATCAACGAAATGAGCCACAGGAAATGATCCTAGCGAGATCAGGATTCCATCCCCCTACCTCTTGCAAGCCGAAACCGAAGAAAAGACCGCATGCAAGGAGGAAGAGCTACGAAGCCTTCACGCTCCACCTCGCTCCCACGATAACCGAACCATGCCGAAGTGGACATCTACGTGCTCCTCTCGACGCGAGGAATCCAACGGTGCCAACCTTGTCTCAATCCGACCTCGTCTCGTCCGCGATCCCTAGGAAGGGGAGAGGGACGATCGCATGGAGGAGAGAGAGAGAGAGAGAGAGTGAGAATGAGAGATCGACGGGGGAGAGAGGGTGAGAGAGGGATTAAAAGAAAAAAGAAATTAAAAATATATATAATATAATCATTATATATATTAAAATCTCATTAATTCTAATAACCCTCAAGTAACTCCAAATAAATCCGGAAAAATACCAGACAAATTCCCAAAAATCCAAGAAAATAGCCGGAAATTCCAGAATCAATAATAGAACAAAAACCATCAAGGATCCATTAAGGCACGGGCCTTACAGTCCCTCCCTCCTAACAGAAATTTCGCCCATGAAATTTATA
The DNA here is from genome assembly GCA_022559845.1 of Amorphophallus konjac. NCBI lineage: Eukaryota > Viridiplantae > Streptophyta > Magnoliopsida > Alismatales > Araceae > Amorphophallus > Amorphophallus konjac. The sequence continues at coordinate 214,413,697 of CM040121.1, forward strand.
ACAACCGAAAAGGAGGAAACTGAGAAAGGACTTATACCTCACTGGAATAAAAAAGGAAAAAGCTGACGCATCTCATCTTCACGCTCCCAAGTGGACTCATTACCAGAGTGACGCTGCCAAGAAACTCTTACCAAAGGAATTACCTTATTTCTCAACCGCTGCTCACGACGGTCTTCAATTCTGATAGGAAATTCTGGCGTGGACAAATCAGCAGTCACCTCAGGCCATACTGAATCATCGAGAACATGAGAAGCATCTGGCACATATTTCCTCAATTGAGACACGTGGAACACATCATGAATAGCTTGCATAGCCGCAGGGAGTTGCAAACGATAATCTACCTGACCAATAACTTCAACAATCGGAAAAGGGCCAACATACTGCGGACTAAGCTTTCCACGCTTCCCAAATCTGGAAACACCCTTCATCGGAGATATTTTAACAAACACCATATCTCCAGGCTCAAATTGTAGTGGACGTCTGCGCTGATCTGCATAACATTTCTGTCGACTCTGAGCCGTCAACAATCTCTGCCTGATCAGACGAACCACATCAGAACATTGCTGCACCATATCAGGTCCTGTCAACAATCTGTCTCCAACATCAAACCAGTTCAGAGGCGTTCGACAAGGACGACCATAGAGTGCTTCATAAGGAGCCATTCCAATACTGGTGTGAAAACTGTTATTATAAGCAAATTCAACAAGTGGCAAATGCTGACACCACGAACCCTGCCAATCAAGGCAACACAATCTCAGCATGTCTTCCAAAGTCTGAATAGTCCTCTCTGACTGTCCATCTGACTGAGGGTGATACGCTGAACTGAAAGCCAACTCCGTGCCCAAAGCTTTCTGGAAACTACGCCAGAAGCCAGAGGTAAAACGTGGGTCACGATCTGACACAAGTGAAACAGGAATTCCATGCAGTGGCACGATCTTCTGCACATATAGCTCGGCCAATCTCTGCACATTCCAAGAAACCTTAATCGGCAACAATCTGGCAGTTTTAGTCAATCTGTCGACCAACAACCAGATGCCATCAAAACCCTGAGAAGTCCGAGGCAAACCCACCACAAAATCTGTAGTAACATGGTCCCATTTCCACATCGGAATCTCTAACGGCTGAAGCAAACCACCTGGCTTTTGATGTTCGGCTTTAACTAACTGACAAGTCAAGCACTTAGAAACAAATATAGCCACGTCTTTCTTCATACCTGGCCACCAGAACTGCTTCTTCAAATTCTGATACATCTTGGTGACACCCGGATGAATAGCAAAACGAGAACCATGGGCTTCACTCAGAATCTCTAGTCTTAAATCATCATCAGCGGGAACATACCATCTGCCTTAAAAACTGACAACTAGCTCCGTATCAAAATCTACATCATAACTTGATATAACACGAGCCAAATTAGAATCAGCTTGCTGGGCATCTTTAATCTGATGATATAAAGCTGAACCCAAAATCAAGTTAGCACAAACTGCCATCTTCGGATCAACAGGAAACTCTGCACTGAAAGCCTCACTTGGAAGCTGTTCCCATAATTTCCATTCGTGAAGCAACAAACGACTGACCTGTACTTTCCTGCTCAGAGCATCAGCCACAACATTTATTTTGCCCGGCTGATAGGAGAGTGTAAAGTCAAAGTCTTTCATGAATTCCATCCATCGCCTCTGCCTAAGATTCAAATCCCTCTGGGAGAAAATATACTGTAAACTCTGATGATCAGTAAAAATTTGAAATTTCTCACCATACAGATAATGTCTCCAGATCTTTAAGGCAAAAACAACTGCAGCTAACTCTAGATCATACGTGGGATAATTTCCTTCATACTGTTTCAACTACCGGGATGCATATGCGATAACTTTACCATGTTGCATCAGCACTGCACCCAAACCTACTCGAGAAGCATCTGTACAGACCATAAATCCACCCGAGCCGGAAGGCAAAGTCAACACAGGAGAAGAAGTCAATAGCCTTTTTAATTCAACAAAGCTAGCCTCACACTGATCCGACCAGACAAAAGACACATCCTTATGAGTCAATCTAGTCATCGGGGCTGCAATCTTCGCAAAGTCTTGAATGAATCTGTGGTAATACCCAGCCAAACCTAGAAAACTTCAAATCTCTGTTACAGTTCTCGGTCTCTGCCAACTCAAAATAGCATCGATCTTTGCAGGGTCCACTGCCACTCCATCACCAGAAATCACATGACCAAGAAAATGAATTTCCCGAAGCCAGAATTCACATTTACTGAGCTTCGCAAAAAGCTCGTGATCCCTTAGAGTCTGCAGAACGATCCTCAAATGCTGCACATGATCATTATCAGAGGCAGAATAGATCAAAACATCATCAACGAAGATCACCACGAACTGGTCCAAAAATGGACGAAAGATACGCTGCATTAGGTCCATAAAAGCTGCTGGGGCATTAGTCAACCCAAACGGCATGACTAAAAATTCAAAGTGACCATATCGAGTGCTGAATGTAGTCTTCTCCACATCAGATTCCCGGATCCGTAACTGAAAATAGCCAGATCTGAGATCAATCCGTGAAAAGACAGTAGCAGACTGTAACTGGTCAAACAAATCATCAATCCCGGGAAGCGGATACTTATTCTTGATAGTCACCTGATTCAACTGCCTGTAATCAATACAAAGTCTCAGGCTTCCATCTTTCTTTTTCACAAATAGCACTGGGGCACTCCACGGAGAAAAACTGGGACGAATATAACCTTTTTCCAGTAACTCAAGTAGCTGTGCTCGCAGTACTTTCAATTCAGCTGGGGCCATTCGGTACGGTGCCTTTGCTAAGGGGCCGGTACCTGGAATCAGTTCAATCACCATCTCTATCTCTCGCTCTGGGGGCAAGCCTGGCAACTCGTCAGGAAATACATCAGGGAACTCACAGACAACCGGAATATCACAAACATCCCGTCGTGATTTTTCAACAATAACCACAGAAGCTAAGAATCCCTGGCAACCTGCACTCAGTAACCTATAGGCTCGAATAGCAGAAATAATCATACGAGAAGAACGGGATCGGATACCTTGAAAATAAAAGGCTAATTTTCCCTGTGGCTGAAAATAGACTTTCTTCGATCTGCAGTCAACCACAGCTCCATAATGCTCCAACCAATCCATTCCCAGAATAACATCATAATCTGCCAGCTACAACGCATACAATCTCGCCGGCAACTGGTGATTATCAATCATTACAGGAGATTCTTCCAGGCACAAAGGTGTAACCATGAAATCTCCAGAAGGCAATTCAACAAACATCTCACAAGATACCTCGGAAGTCAGTTCCTCAATACAGGCCATGAAATCCTCAGAAATAAAAGAGTGAGAAGCACCAGAATCAAATAAGACACGAGCTGAATGACCATAAAGCATAATCGTACCTTCCACAAGATGGGACGCAACAGCATCAGCTCTAGTCAAATGAGAAACCTTGCCTTTCTGCTTCTTAGAACCAGCTGAAGATTGCTGAGAAGACGCCGACGCCTGAGAGTAAAATTGTTGTTGAGCTTGCGGTGCAGGAGATCTGAACTGCGACTGCTGAGGTTGAGAAAACTGAGGAGCTTGCAATTGTTTCGGCCTCAGCGGGCAATCCCGAACCACATGACCAGGCTGGTCACAACGAAAACACACCACCGGAAGAGAGCACGGCTGGCCCTTATGATGACCACCGCATCTCCGACACGTCCATGGCTGACTGACAGCTGAGCTCTGCTGAGTCTGAGAAGAAGGTGCTGTCGGCTGCTGAACAGAATCTGTACCGGACGGCTGTTGGAAAAACTTCTTCTTCTTCTTCTTGAACCTTTTGTATAGGGGTTTGGAAGGAGAGGAAGCACTAGAAATCTCTGACTTGACCGAGGGAACACCTGGCACTGGCGATCGGTAAGTCTGCTGAGACTGAACTACCGACTGCACTGATCCTACCTGAGGATATCCACCTGGTGTAGTCATCTCCAGCTCTAAAGCCACCACTGTCTGGCACGCACTATCCAAATCCGCAACACGACTGGCAATAAGAGGCATCTTCAATTCAGGCCTCAAACCTCGTAAAAATTGCTGGGTTTTCAAAGCTTCACTGGCCAGCACATGGGACGCATACTGACCCAATTCCATAAACTTATTCCGATACTGAAGCACAGTCATACTGCCCTGTGTCAGCTCCATAAATTGATACATCTTGTCTATTTGAAGACAAGCAGGAGTATAGGCACGCTCGAAAGCAGCAACAAACTCTGCCCAAGTGATCTACCGAAGAGGTCTTGAATGAAAGGCAATCTGCCACTCGGCTTTCCACCACGTGATGGATGTACCCTGGAGTTGAAAAGTAGCAAGCATAACCTTTTCATCTTCAGCACACTCCATCGATACGAACACACGCTCGATCGCATCCAACCATTGCCTTGCCACCTCTGGATCAGCTTGACCATCGAAAGCAGGCGGATTGAACATAAGAAATTCTTTCAATGCCTTGCCTCGACTGCCAGGCGCTTCAACAGGAGGAGCAACAATCGGCGCTGGAGGAGGAACAACTGGAACAGCAGGAACTGCAGGAGGAGGTGCAGAACCACTATCTTCCCTGGGCGCATCTCGAGGAACACGAGGAGCTCGAGGGGGTCTTCCTCGACGGGGAGGCATAATTACGCTGCCAAAACACTCATACGGAAAACATCCTATGCCAGCATTAGACGACAACAGGACTAGCTCTGGACAAAGCACAAATTTCAATTCCTTACACAATTCCTCAACTAATGCTCTGATACCAACTGTAACGACCCAGAGTTCAGGATACCGATATACCGATAACATCGATACACCGATACCAAGAACTGGGGAAGCCACCCAAGAGGCTGATGAGGCCCCTGAAGGGTTAGAAGAAAAGCGCTGAGGGGTATGCATAACGAATTGGAATTTGGAACGCGCAATTTACAATTAAGTAAAGAAATTAACACAAGTGCGGAAGCAATTCAAAACAAACAGAGTGATATATATATATACACTAGTCCAGAGAAGCAAGAGTACTAGTCCACTGGTACAACTACACGGGGCATACCCCGGCAAAAGTACAACCCAAGCCCAAAAGGCAGCTCGACTAACGCTGGCAGCTAAGCACGATCTCCGAACTAACTCACAAAACACCGGGAGACGGCGGGCGCGGCTCACCTGAAAGGAGAAAGGGTGAGTCACAGCCAGACTCAGTAGGGGTCACGCGGATCCCTACCTCGCACTAAACAAGCATACATGCATAAATAAGGCAAGTAGAGCATGCATTTAAATAAGCTAACAGGCAATGGCATGATCGAACTACTCAAGTAAAGCTGTAAACTCTAACTACGCAAGTGTAACAGCTAAAACATGCCACAGCTAACTAAATGCAACGATTAAACTGAATCTACCAAAATAGTAGGAGCCTTAACTAATCCAGGCAACAAGGAAGGACAACCACTGGAGCAGAAACCAGAAGCGTCCACTGACGACTTACACTGCGTCTCAAGCACTCGCAGTCATCAAAGCGACAAGCTAAGCGCGTAAACAGTATCAAACCAAGTGACCAGTCGGAGTGGCACCCGTCGGTGTCAGTCCACAGTCTCCGACCACGTGTGCACACACTGACTCTAGCCTGAGCCAGGCCCTCTAGCTAGTTTTCTCCCTTGGTAGGACGCTACCATTGGCTGGGAGCCCACGGAACTAGCTTATAAACCGTGCATGGGAAACACACCCCTCCGCTATCCTCAAGCGGGTCGGCACTCAACAGACCTTAGGGCAACAACAGTGGCTCCATTGCGTGGAAAGAAAAGCTACTCTATTGGTACGAGAAACATGTCGTTGAATATTAAAACAATATAAACATGGCATTAATTCATAATGGAACGTAAAACGAAAGGGCTGGTAACATATTAAAACCATCAGGGAAGCGGCGGTCTAATACCCACGCGCTACTTGAAAGTGACGGTCGGGGGCTGGCGCGTTACACCAAGAACGACGCGCTGGTCTCCATCCGTTACTTCCACCTGAGTTCCAGCTCAAAGGACCTAACAGGGAGAGTGACGGTGGGGGTCCTATGCGTTGCTTCGGAGCGACGCGCGGGAGCACCGCCGTTACTTTCACCCGAGGCCAAAAACCAACGTGCAGCGTTTAAATCGATCGCAGGCGAAATGACGCCCCAGTCTCGGCGCGTCGCTTGGAAACGACGGCCGGCCGACTGGCCGTCGGGCGCACCGCCTGACCAAACCAACACAAATCAACGAGAGAGCGACGGCTGGGAGCCCTACCGTTACTCTCAATGTAACGCACCCACGATGGGCCGTTACATTGAAGTAACGCGCTCACAAATGACCGTCGGAGATGTGACGTTTCCTGGCGAGACCGTCACTTCACCTGGGTCACGGACGGGTTATATCTAAAAATCGGTTCCCTCCCGGACGATCTGAATCACCGGGTAACGGCGTAAAACCTGTAACCTGTCAAACCATGCAACCCATACGACAATATAACAACTAAAAACATCACATGCAAGGCCTAATAAGCATTAATATCAAGAATTTCATTAAAACCCTACAAATGGAAGAAATGAACATTATGCATGCCACGGGCTCTAATCAACGAAACGAGCCACAGGAAATGATCCTAGCGAGATCAGGATTCCATCCCCCTACCTCTTGCAAGCCGAAACCGAAGAAAAGACCGCATGCAAGGAGGAAGAGCTACGAAGCCTTCACGCTCCACCTCGCTCCCACGATCACCGAACCATGCCGAAGTGGACACCTACGCGCTCCTCTCGACGCGAGGAATCCAACGGTGCCAACCTTGTCTCAATCCAACCTCGTCTCGTCCGCGATCCCTAGGAAGGGGAGAGGGACGATCGCATGGAGGAGAGAGAGAGAGAGTGAGAATGAGAGATCGACGAGGGAGAGAGGGTGAGAGAGGGATTAAAAGAAAAAAGAAATTAAAAATATATATAATATAATCATTATATATATTAAAATCTCATTAATTCTAATAACCCTCAAGTAACTCCAAATAAATCTGGAAAAATACCAGACAAATTCCGAAAAATCCAGGAAAATAGCCGGAAATTCCAGAATCAATAATAGAACAAAAACCATCAAGGATCCATTAAGGCACGGGCCTTACAAAGGGGATCGGCCTATTCTCGAAGTAGACTTCTTCTATTCACACATGGAAAGGCTCCCCACGAACTTTCTTCTCCTGCAAGACAAAAAGGGATGAGTTCGAATATGCCTCTTTCCTCTCCGTATATGGTCGCCCTAATCATTGGTTTTATAGTCCCAAGGACGGGGGGACACGTGTGACAAGATGGGAGCCTCGGATCTCCCAACTTTAGGGTAAAACAGGATCAAAAACGGCGGCCACGAAACGGATCTCGAACCGGACTGGCAGTCCGAAACTCCAGGGGTCGACCCTCGAAGACACTAAAACACGGGACAAGGGTGCCCTAGAAAGGGAATTTCCAAGGGTTGACCCATGGGGTCGACCCATTGCGTACACCCTGCAAAAACTGAGAAACCCGAGGGGCTCGGGTACCAAAAACGGTCGACCCATAGAGTCGACCCACGCACCGAATTGCTGAAAACTAAGACCCGAGGGCTCGGCAGCACCTAGGGGTCGACCCATGGGGTTGACTCGACCCATGGGGTCGACCCATGAACTACTTCACAACAAAAAGAAAATAAAGAGTTGTCAGCCACCAAGGGGTCGACCCTTGGGGTCCACCCCATGAAATCAAACATGTTAAACATATCTATGTGCTGGTTATAAATAGGGATCAACCCTTGGGGTCAACCCATGGCTTCTATAAAGGAAAACAACTAATCAAAGGGTAAGGTTTTGTTTGGATCTCACCAAGCATCCTTGAATGAGTTAGGAAGTGAGCTTCATTCCTGAGTACGGTAAAAAAACATAAAATTGGAGTTAGATTGAAACTTTGACAAACATAACTCAAAGCACTTACTCAAAGAGAGATGATCTTGATCCTACAAAAATACCTCCTCTGACATCATTAGTAGATCATGATCTAAGAAGAAAAAGGTAATTACATAGTAAAGCAGTTCAAAATGAGTTTGATTAAATTTATTCATCCAACAATAGTTATAGTCTAATATAGTGTTTGGTCATCATCAAAATCCAACAAATAGAACATTCACGTAGGGGTTCAACAGCCCCCGTGATGGTTTGCCCAGACCTTCGGCCTCGCTAACTTTTGCGCAAGCCCTGGTTTCTTCTCTTCGGCCTCGTAAGGTTGCACTTGACCTACGACCGCCGGCGTTTACTGATGCTGGGGAACCAGCTATTTTCTTTCCGAAGGAGGAGATTTAGCGTTCAGAAGATCCTTTGAAGTTCGCGATTGTGGCTAAATGCTCTTATGGTCGGCCGTCTTTCTCTGATATTAAGTCATGTATCGTGCAACGGCTGTCGCTACAGCATAATCTGGTTCTTAGCATTCTTAACCCTCGTCATGTGCTGATGAGATTTGAGGTTGAGGAGGATTTTATCAAAGTCCTGGTGAGGAAGAGTCTTTATATTGAGGGGTTTTTATTTCAATTTTTTCGTTGGTCGAGTTCTTTCGACTTCTCCGTCGATCCTACTCAAATGCCCACTTGGGTTGGTTTTCCTGGTTTGCCAGTTAACTTCATCAATGAAGATTATCTCCGGTAGATTGCTAGTAGCTTGGGTTTGTTTCTTCGTGTGCATGACTCTACCTTGGCCTGGACTCAAACGGCGGAGGCCTTAGTCTGTGTGGACATAGATATTGCTAAGACTCTTCTGGAAAGGATATGGATTGGTTGTGGTGATGGGGAGGGTTTCTGGCAACCCATCAACTTTCACAGGGTCCCTTCAGTTTGCTCCTTCTGTAGGCGTATTGGTCATGCCTTTGATGATTGTAAAAAAAGGTTCAAGAACGTCGTCCCTGCCTTGAAAACCTCGGTGCAACCCCCCTTCCCTGAGTGGAGGGTGGTTCAGAAGGGGATCGACGGTCCTCAGCCTCCTATTGCTGTTAGTGCGGTTCTGGTTAAGAACGCTTTTGAGAGTCTTGGAAATGATCCGGCTGATGGGAATCCGCTTGGGCAGTCTTCTACTTCTGCTGAACCTTTGTCAGTGGCTTCTGGTGTCCCTCATCGTGGTTCGGGAGAGGCTGTTCCTAGCTCTCAGGGTCTTGTGGTTCATGCGGAGATTGCGCCCTTGGCACATGACAAACATGACGGCTTGGTTCAGTTACAAACCACATGTCAAAAGGACCTCTCATATGAGGCTCAACTTTGTAACGTGGGTCGGCTTGGGTCAGAGGTTTTGCATGTGCATGGTGATGGAACTAAGGTTCAGGAAATTAATGCATCGGTAGCTGTTTGTGTCCCAGGGGTTTTCCTGCATGCTGAGGCTCCTGTGCGTCCGGAGGTGGAGGAGGAGACGGTGGCCTCGCCATCGCTGCGGGGTCGGCATCCATTGGAGGAGATGATATCCAGTCATGATTCTCTTTTACCTAGAAAGGAAAGCTTACTAACGACATGCAAGGAAGGAAATCTTGCGATTGTTCCATTTACTGCTTCTGCTAGGGCCCATGCTGTAAACTTGCTTATGGCCCCTACCATTATTGGGAAGGATGGTGGAGCATATGTGGAGGGTGTTTGCACGAGGTCTATAGCAAAGGTGGCGAGGGGCGCTTCAAGGTATGTTTCCTCATGATTTGCCCATCCCTTTTTGGAATATTAGAGGCTTATCTAATTTGGCATCTAAGTGTTCTCTAAAGCTTTTAGTCCGTCGTTATTCTCTTGATTTCATTGCTATTTTTGAGCCCAAGGCATCTTTAAGCAAGGCTTGAGATATATGCCAGTTTTTGGGCATGGATCATTATGAAGTGAATCTTGATGTGGATGCGAAAGTATGGATTTTTTGGAATACTCCTCTTTCATTTCATTTGGAGGCCACGTCTACTCAGCATGTTACCGGTGTGGTCCAGCGTGGTGGCTTGGATATTTTCAAGGTCTCCGCGGTGTATGCTACATGTGATGTCGCTACTAGGAGGTCTTTATTTGAAGACCTTCTATCCATTTCTGAGAATAATACTCTCCCCTGGATTATCGGAGGAGACTTCAATTGCATCTCAGATCTGTTCGAGAAGAAAGGGGGCTTACTGCCGAACTCCTCTTCTATGCTGGACTTCAATGCGTTTATCTCTTCTGCTGGACTACTGGACGTTGGCTTCAGGGGTCCTCAATTCACATGGTCTAATAACAGATTGGGTGATGCTGCTATCCTGCCAGGCTAGATCGTGTCCTCATTAGCGTCTATTGTCAATCCTCCTACCCGGGTTTGGTTGCCCAACATCTTCCGCGCCGTACATCTAATCATGCCCCCCTCTTCTTACACAATCAGAAGATGCAACAACAGTCATCCCGCTTCACCTTTCAGAAGATGTGGCTGGACCATCCTTCTTTCATTCAGTGCGTTCGAGATGCCTGGTCCACTACTAGTAATTGCAACCACAATCCTTTTCTTACGCTACAGAATAAGCTCAAAGCTATTAAGCTTGCTCTTCAATTGTGGAATAGAGATGTGTTTGGCAGGCTAGAGGTTACTCTTAAATCTGTGAAATCTTTCCTGAGGTCTCAGCAACAAATGTTTGATGATCATCCCACAGAGGATAATAGAGCGACTCTTCATGCTGCGGAGGCTGAGCTGCGTAGAATCCTTCATCGGCAGGAGGTCTTCTGGTCCTAAAAGGCCAGAGTGCAATGGCTTGAGGACGGCGATAGGAACACGGCTTTCTTTCATGCTGTAGCTCAAGGCAAGCGGCGTAAAAACTATATTCACAGACTTAAAGTTGACAACGCATGGTGTGAGGACCAACGGTCCCTGTAAAATAAGGCAGAGCGTTTCTTCAAGCATCTCCTCTCTTCTGAAAGCCACACCATTGATAACTCCTTGCTCAATGTCATCCCTCCCATTATCTCGGAGCATCAAAACCAAATTTTGGTTTCTCCTCCTTCTGCCCAGGAGATTAAAGACGTCGTGTGGGGGATGAATGGTGATAGTGCCCCTGGACCAGACGGTTTCACTGGTGCTTTCTATACGGCTTGCTGGGAAATCATCCGCGACGATGTCGAAGCTGCTATAAGAGGTTTCTTCCAAGGCTTCCCCCTCCCTAGAGGAGCTACCTCCAGTATCATAGCTCTTATTCCCAAAGTCAGGAACCCGTCCCACTTTGGTGATTTCCGCCCAATTAGTCTGTGTAATTTCAGCTATAAAATCATTTCTCGCATATTCTGTGCTAGATTCACCAATATTTTGCCGTCAATTATTTCTATGGAGCAGGGTGCCTTTGTGAAAGGGAGGCAAATTATGGATAACATTTCTCTGTCCCGACAACTGATCTCTGAAATTGGTAGGAAGGTACGTGGCAACAATGTGGTTCTCAAGTTGGATATAATGAAAGCATATGACAGAGTGGAGTGGGATTTTCTCATTGCTGTTCTCCAGAAATTTGGCTTTTGTAGCAGATTCACCTCATATATTGCCATGCTAGTTTCGAATTGCTGGTTTTCTATTTTGTGTCACGCCCCGACGCGGAATATTGAGGGCGCGACGAGTCGTAAACACGCATGTCGATCAGAGCTTGTACAATTTTATTTCTAAAGATAGAAATGAATCGGAAAATGGTACATTTATTCCATCAAAATGAAGTTTACATCACTAATTCATAAGCCATAAAGGCAATTACAAACTTTCAATCCCAAAGTACATCATTCTTGTAAAAACACTAATGATCTACATAAACCTAGGTAAAAAGGAAAATCACTCTCTCACTCTTATCCATTCCCTTGTAAATTTTCATATCCTGCAACAATTAACCAAAACGTAGGGTGAGCAATAAGCTCAGTAGGATTTTATATCTCTAAGAACCAGGCAATCTTGAAGTATTTAGCATGTTGAACCATTTTCCAAGTTGAATAGGGAAATGTTAAATCATGAAATTTGAATAGAATTTTGTAAAAGGAAATTTCAAGTACCAACAAGATAACAAGATATCAAGAGAAGTTTTCAAGTAATAACCTTTGAACAAGTAAAGAATTTCACGAATTTGGCCATTTCACGCAAGTCAAGTAATTCATGTAATTTTTCAAGTAGTCATGTAAACAAGTAAACAAGTATGAGTAGTGGAATGCCGTATCAAGTAAATCTATCATGCACTTCGGTGCAATGCCACACCGTTGGTCAATCAACTCCCATAGGCACAAATACTTTTGGGCGCTCCCCCCAATACCAGACCGGGCCCCATTAATGCCAGGCATTGAGTCATATGGATCCGAAGATCCCAAGTACGTTTAGACATCCACTTTAATGTATATGGCCAATGATTTTCAAGAAAATGCTATTTGTAATAAGCACAGATTTGACAAAATTTTAGAAGTTGCAAGAAAGTAGATAACAATTTAAGGCATCATGTTTAACGACATTAAGTCGTGGAGTTCAAAAATGAACAGTAAGTAGTAAGAAAATTAAGATAGTAGTTTTATTTTTAAATATATTAACTTAATCTCAGAAACATAAAACATCAAGTTTTAGTTATGGAAATATATGCTTATGAATTAAAATCATGAGTTTAGATATTAGTATTTAATCATACATTAATTAACCATATGATAAGAAAAATAGAATTTTATGTCAAAATAACTCTAACTCACTGAAAATAATCTTAACATGCTGACAATGATTTTCATATGTTACTTTACTAATAAGATGATAAAAATAAAATTTTCATGCTGGATTTAATTTTTAACATGCTAGAAATTAATATTTAACATGCTAAAATTAATACTTAACCTGCTAAAATAATTCTCATACATTAACTTACTGATAGGATGATAAGATAAGTTTACCATGCTGATTACAGAAATTCTCTGATAACAACATAAATTTTATCATGCTAAAAATCATTTTTCTATATTTATTTGCTAATTATTTGATAGGAAAATAGAATTATCATGCAAAAAATAGTTTTAATACACTGAAAATATATCTAACATGCTAAAAATAGCTCTAACATGTTGGAATAATTTTACCATATTGGAAGAAATTTTATCATGTTGGAAGTAATTTTTATGCATCATTTTACTAATTATTTAATAGGAAATTAGGTTTAGCATGCACAAAAATAGTTTTAAATGGATTTTAACATGATGGAAATAGTTTTTACATCTCAGTATGTAGAAAATAATTTTATCATGTTGGAAGTCATTTTTAACATACTGGAAATATTTTTCATGCATTGATTTACTAATATGGTTATAATTTACTAATATGGTTAAAAATAGATTTTTACATGTAAAAATAATTTTATTCTACAAAATAATTTTTAACATGCTGTAAGAATCAAAACATGCTAATATTACCTTTTCTTACTTTTTGGTGACTATATACATACAATTAATGTGAATTTCCAAGTGATATAGTTCCTATTGGATAGTGACTTAAGTTTAGTCCCATATTGGAAGTTACAAAAACTTCCTTGGCTTTATATGTTGGAGAGCTCACCCTTGGGTCAGGACCCAAGGGGCATAGGATGTGGGCTTGAGTTGTGTGTTGATACAAAACTAGTAATATATATTTATTTATTTGTGCCGTGCCATACCCAAAATAAATTATTTTTTTTTCCTTTTAACGCGCTGTCCTTGGCCAGCGCGACCTGAAGAACGCGCTAGCCAATGCTAGCGCGATCTGAAGAAATAATAAATTTTTTTATTATAATTAATTAAAATAATTTTGTGAAACTTTTTTTTAAAAAATATGTTTGACCCTAGAGGGCGGGAAAACACTATGTATGAACGTGCTATGTCGGGGCAGTGCGTTCAGAACGCGCTACTGAGGTATAGCACGTTCTGGACTTGATGAAAAAATGGGAATATCCCTCCAATAAAATGACCATAACTTGCTCATTTCATAACGGAATTTAATAAATGAGCTATCAATGGAAAAAGGACAGAAAAATGAATAAGATGGCATGATTTAATTAGAGTTTAGCCTGAGAGACACTTACATTTAGACGGATCTAAAGAAATATCCTCAAATATAAGAAAACCCTTTGATCTTCCAAATCTTCCTTCAAATCTCCAGCAATCATCGCAGCAGCGTATACTTAACCTCCAGGGATGATTTGAGGGTCGAATGGGGTTCTATTTATAGCAAAAACTTAGCCAAATTTGTCAAGATTCCTCACCTAATTCCACCAAACCCATTAAGTCTGAATTAGAAGAAAAATACCATTTCTCTTCTTAATCTAGCCCATCTTAGGTGTGAAAATAATGTAAAAACGGCTGGTCTAAGGTGGGCTGTTAGGTAAGGGTTGATTCTTGAGTCAATCTTCTAGAAATGAGGTTATTTTAATCTCTTAAATATCATATTAAACACATGTTACGAATTTAAGGTTATTTTAACCTTTATTGAATCCTTTAACCATTAATTCAGCCCATTATAGATTATCCAATGAGCCAATTGTAATCCTAATCCATTACATGGACTTTTATTGAGCTTTCTATGATTTATCTAAGGTTTAAAGCACTTAATCTCTATTTACTTCTAGTTAATTCAAGTAAATTCAATAAACTAGTTTATTTCATATAGTAAAAATATAATTTGATTATTTCATAAAAATTTTAATTACATAATGAAATTAAAAAATTTATTTCTCATTTTTAATTATCGAGTTTCTACATCCTCCCCCACTTAAAAGAATTTGGTCCTCCAAATTCACATTATATAACTAAAAGTCAAAGATTCGAGTAGAAAGGTCGAATTTCTAACCTGAGATTAAATCCGGGTATTTCTTCTTGATGGATTCTTCCAATTCCTATGTTGCTTCCTCGAACCCATGCTTGCTCCATTGGACTTTCACCATCGGTATGGCCCGATTTCTCAGTTGGTGTAATTTCTGATCCAGTATCTTGATCGGTCTTTCTTCATATGATAAGTCCTTTTGGAGTTTCAATTCTTCAAATTAAATCACATGTGAAGGATCATAGACGTATTTCCTTAGCATGGATACATGGAATACGTCGTGTACACCGGCCAGTTGAGGAGGTAAGGCCATCTTGTATGCTACCTCGCCGATTCTCTCTAGAATCTCGAAAGGACCGATAAATCTCGGACTTAGCTTTCCTTTGATGCCGAATCTTCTAATTCCACGGGTGGGTGAGATCTTTAGGAAGACATGCTCCCCCACTTGGAATTCAAGGTCTCTCCTCCGATTGTCGGCATAGCTCTTTTGCCTTGATTGGGCGACCTTTAGCCTTTCTTGTATTAACTGGATTTTGTTGGTTGTGTCTTGTACAATGTCGGGACCAAGCAATCCCTTGTCACCAACCTCGCTCCAGCATAGAGGCGATCTGCAACTTCGGCCATAAAGTGCTTCGAATGGTGCCATTTGAATACACGACTGATAGCTATTGTTATAAGCGAACTCAGTCAGCGGTAAGTGTTCATGCCAACTACCACCGAAGTCAATCGTGCAGGCTCTCAACATATCTTCAATAATTTGATTCGTCCTCTCGGTTTGTCCATCTGTCTGAGGGTGAAAAGCCATACTAAACCTTAGTCTAGTACCCATAGACGATTGTATACTCTTCCAGAAATGAGAGGTGAATCTCGGATCTCGATCTGAAATAATAGAGCTTGGAATACGATGCAACCTTACGATCTCCTTGATATATAAGGCGGCTAGAACATCCACGGTCCATCTAGTATTGATAGGTAAAAAGTGAGTGGACTTTGTTAGCCGATCCACAATTACCCATATAGCATCAAAACCACTTCGGGTCTTCGGTAATCCAACAATGAAGTCCATACCGATACTATCCCATTTCCATTCCGGTATTTCGAGAGGCTTGAGCTTGCCAGCCGGTTTGAGGTGTTCGGCCTTGACTTGTTGACAAACCAAACATCGACTTACGAACTCGGCTACCTCTCTCTTCATATTAGGCCACCAGAATGTTCTCTTGAGGTCTTGGTACATTTTTGTAGCACCGGGGTAAATAGTGTACCTTGACCGATGTGCTTCCTCTAGGATTTTACCATTGATAGTAGAACAATCGGGTATACAAGTTTTTCCTTTGAATAATAGCCTTCCATCATCAGCTAGAAGGAAATCCGATCGTTGATCTAATTTGTCTTTAATTTCCACGATCAACAGATCATCAACTTGCCGTTCCTTGATTTCTGAGAGTAACTCGGGTTGGAGTCGAATATTTACAATAAAGACTCTGCCTTCATTCTCCTCCATATTGAGGTTTAAGTTGGCCATTTCTTCAAGTAGATGCCATTCTTTAACCATCATGCTTGATAATAAAGCCATTGGTTTTCGGCTAAGTGCATCAGCTACGGCATTACCTTTTCCTGGGTGATATTGTATAGAGAAGTCGAAATCCTTTAAATATTCCAACCACCATCTTTGTCTCATATTGAGCTCCTTTTCAGAGAATAAATATTTGAGACTCTTGTGATCAGAATACACCGTAAAGGCTTCGCCATAGAGATAATGTCGCCAGATCTTTAAAGCAATGACCACAGCTGCCAGCTCTAGGTCATGTATGAGATAATTTTCCTCGTGTTTCTTCAATTACCGTGTGATGCGGGACGGACTGAGGAGACGACGCTATATGAGACGGACACGACTCGACCAGTAATGACACGACTACTAGAGCAACCTCGGCTCGACACTAAGAGCTCCTATGGGCTACACGTCGCTAATAGAAGTGCAAACTCACTCGTCGTCCCAAGCGAGGGAAAGCGTGGATCATGCGCTGTTAAGGAACCGACAGAGTTCAAGGTAGTCTGACTCAACTTCCGGACTCGGATCGAGTCGCGGGACGGGTCACTCTCACACTCACAGTGGCGACATGAACACACGGGCTAGGAACCTACACTCTCGCAGCGGCATAAGACCGTATACTAGCTAAGCAAAGAAACGCCGAGAAGTTTGGACCGTTACCTCCACGCACCCGGCGTGGCGAAGACAACCCCGACCGATTTACGGACTCCCAGTTAAACAATATTACAGCGGTACAAATATTTGACCCACTCCACGCAGGGAGGTAAAAGGTCACATGCGGGGTCCGGGAATCACGCGAATCGGGTTGACGGGCATCATCTTGATGTCGCCTGGCAGTGCCAAACACGCGTCTAAAGTGCTGTCCGGACAGTGCGATCTACGGGTCCGTGGGGCCCACGGATGGCGCTGTCCTCCCGGCCTGCTGGGGTGGGGTCCGCTGTGATGGAGACCCCTAGTGGCGCGCCTCCCTGGATGGCTGTAAGGACCCAATTTCTTGATGGATCTTTGTTAGATCTTTATTGGATCTTTCGGATCTGTTTCGGATTGGTTTCGTTGAGTTTCGGTTCGCTTTTGTGGCTTTCGAGTTGAGTTTGACGAGCCGTGTGGGTTTTTCTCTCGTACTAGTTACGGAACCCTACGGTGAGTTTATTTGTCAATTCTCGAGCTCGTGGATGCTGCAGTGACGATGTACTCGTCGAGCCGGTCGTTTCGACTATTTTTACGTATTTTTCTGAATTTATGCATTTTTGGCGCATTTTCGAAATTTTCGGAAATTAGGAAAATTTCCTAATCTCTTTTCTTTTTCTTTTTATTTTCCTTTTCCCTCTCTCTCTCTCTCCTCATTTCTCACCGCCGCCGTCTCTCTCCCGTTCTCTCTCGTTCTCTCCCCTTTTTGGCTCCGGCTGCAGACGGAGGCGTGCGTGGGCGAGGTGGCGAGGTCGTGGAGCTGTCGAGGTGCGCGATGGGGCGAGGATCGGATCGATTCTGGCGCGATCCCGAACGGTGGATTCAAAGCCGGTGAAATCGGTTCGCGAATGGTTTTCGGCGTGGTTTAGTCCCTTCGGGGCACGGTTTCTTCGGTGGAGGTAGGGTGACGGATCCTTACTTCGTCCTCTTCGTTTTCCCTGCCATTGCACGGCGTTCGGCTAGGAAACGAGCGTGTTTGGGCTTGTTTTGCCTAAACCGTGATTTTCGTGGTTTTTAGGGTCGGCCGGTAAACGGCGACTGTTTGCGGCGTAGTTAGTTTCTAACTGACCGCAGGGATGTTAGAATCCCATCCACGTTGATTTCGTGTGATTTGGTGTTCATTCGAGGCCGGTAGAAGCCCGGGAACCTCGGTGACCCATTTTGGGTGGATTTGTCTAAATCGCCCGGATCTTGCGTTTTTGAGCTTGCATGTGGGGTTTTTGATGCCCTGGTGTTGTCTTTTGTCGTGGTGGTTTGTTTCCCCTGCGTTTCGGCGTGAATGGGGCGTGGATTGGGCCGATTCGGCCAATCCTATGTTTTCCCGCCGTGACCGAAGTAGCGGTCATGCCAGCGACCGTTACTTGTCTTTAACGGCCCTACGATAGACCGTTATTTCGTTTGAAGCTTTTTAGCTCTTTTTCTTCTGGGTAAGCGACGGCCCCAGAATGGAGCGTTATTTCCGTATAACGCGCCAGTGCCTGGCCGTTACTTTCCTTTTTGTCGTTTTGTGTTGAGGTTAAGTCGGTTGGTCTAACGCGCTTGACCCAGCGCGTTAGATGGAAGCGGCGCGCCTTGCCCAGGCCGTTGCTTGCCAGTTGACTGACGTTGACTCGTTGAGGCGGTGCCTTCAACGGTCGAAGCCTCATCCGTTGTTTGAGAGTAACGGTAGAGCCCCTAGCCGTTACTTTCTGCTTTGGCGGAGTTGGGTTTGCTGCACCGTTGGAAGTGACGGTGGGGACCCCGTGCGTCGTTAGTGAGTAACGCGCTCGCCTCCATCCGTCGTTTGCTGTTTGTGCTGGGTTGAGGGTGGCTATGCCGTTGGAAGTAACGGATGGGCCCTTGTGCGTCGTTTGCTTGTAACGTGCCTGGTGCCGTGCGTTACTTGGCTTTCGTGTGGTTTTGTAGGTTGTCAGGGTGGTGAGGGACGGCCTGTGTCCGTCCGTCGTTTGGGAAATAACGGCCTGGCTTAGACCGTCACTTGCTTGTAGCGGTCTAAGGCTCGTGCGTTACTTCCTTTGTGCCTTGGTTTCCGTTTCGTTGATTCCTGTGTGACTTGGTTTGCCTTGTGGTCTGCCTGCTGTCCCGTGGATGTCTCCCGACGTCCTATGAGGGTTAAGACTACGTTGTAAGGTGGCCAGGAATCTTATTGCTTGTGGTAGGATTTCTTGCCCTACCTTTGCATGTGCTTGTTGGGTTTCGGTCAACCCGGTGTGACCCAGTGGTTGACGTGTGACCTTGTCGGTGTGTCTTGGCGGTTCTATCCTGTCCGAGATACTGCTTCTGGATGCCTCGAGGTGTTGTTCTACCTCGGTTCGCGTGTCCAGGTTTGTCTGAGGGTTCTTGGTGCTTCCCTCTGGTCTCCGTGCGTTGTTTTCTGCGGAGCGTGGTTTTGGCTTAGGTTTAGACCGATTGGCAGCTTGTCCCGCTGTTTGTGACGATCTTGCCTCTGAGTCGTCTGACTCAAGGATCGTTACGTAGGTCTAGTTGCCTAGTCCTGAGTCTGTTGGCGGTTGTTTGACTGCCTGGGTGCTTTGTGTGCACAAGACAGGGCTTTTCTTAGCTGTCTGTGCCGTAGCGCCTATGTTTCAGAGTTCGTGCCTTGTGAGCCTCCCCTAGTGGTTACCCTAAGGCCTTGAGTTGCCGACCCGCCTGAGGACGGATGGAGGGGTGTTCCCAATATACGGTTTGTAGGCTAGTTCCGTGGGCTCCTGTGTGGCAGTAGTGTCCGCTGCGAGGAGAAAACTAGCTAGAGAGCCTGGCTTGGGCATAAAGCTTGTGTGTGCACACGTGGTCAGGGGCGTTGGACTGACGCCGACGGGCGTGACCCTGACTAGTTACTCGTTACTACAGTATCGCGGTTTTGCTTCCCGTGGGTACTGTTGTTCTTCCTCGGACTCGGAACGGTGGTTCCTTGGACCTGGTTCTTGGTGTGTCTTGTCCTTGGGTGACACGACACTTTTTGCAGTGTAAGTCGTCAGTATACGCATCTGGTTATTTTTCTGGGAGGAGGGTGCTCCTGTCACTTGCGTGCTGTAGCTCTCGCGGTTCTTGCGTGCCGTGTCTCTCTCGTCTTCTTGCGCGTCGTGACCTTTGCGAGTTGCCCGTTCGTGGCTGTACTCGAGGTCAGCGTCCTGTCGTTCGCATGACGTTCTAGTCATGCGTGGGGCTGTGTGCACGACGTCTCAGGTCATGTACTTGTTTGTTTGGGCTGGTTAGCAGGCTGGTGTACCCTTCTGTGAGAGTTTAGGGTCAGCCGTCTGTTGCCTTTTGTCTGGAGTAGTTCGGGATGTCGAGGTTAGTTTGGCAGCCGCTTGTTTGGTGCGGGTTTTTACCCCTCTCTTGCGTGTTCCCTACTCTTGTCTCCCGTCTATTCCTTTAGTGCTGTTTAGCAGTAGTTTTACAGCTTTGTAGTGTAGCCTTTCCTGCTTTGCTTCACCTGCCGCTCCTGCTGCTTTGTTGTTGCTTCTGCCGCTTTGTGCGTTTTCCAGTGGGGATCCGCGTGACCCCTACTGAGTTTCTGTTGAGACTCACCCCTGTTGCTTTTCAGGTGGGTTTCGCCGTCTGCCTCTGCTGTTCCTGGTAGAGTGCTCGCTCGCCGTCGTAGCTGCCAGCTATACCTGCGTCGGGCTTCCCCCGACTTCCGTGTACGTTTCTTTCTGTCGACTGTACTGTGTTAGACTTGTTGTCTTTCCTTTGGGCTGGACTCTGGGGCATAATTATAATTGTTGAAATTATTAATGAAAAAGTAATTTTATTTCTGCTACTTTAGCAATCCAATCTAATAAAATTTAATTGCTTACTGTTATATCTGCTGGCTTCAATGTATTCCACACACTCCTTTTTCCCTTCGGCGCTTTCCCGTGCTTGGGAGGCCTCGCGGGTCCCATGTGGTATCACGTGTATTCGGTATTTATACCGGGTGCACCGGGTATCCGGAATCCGGGTCGCCACAATGGCGGTCGGCCGGAAACTCCGGTCGGTGGCCGATCGGCTCCGATCTCCACGTTGTGAAGTGGCTGCCCACGGATTCTGGTTTTTGTTTTTCGGCGCGCGCTCCGGCGAGATCGGTCGCTGCAACCAATCCCAATGTCGGATCGGGGCACAGGAGCTATCGTTGGAAAGCGCTCTTGAAATCCTTCAATCTAGGCTCAGAAAGAGGACCTGGATCTGCGGGGATCTGGATGTTGTTGAATTTTGAAGCTTCTGTTGTATAGTACCCGAACTCTCAGATCAGCAGGTTAGTTGTCTGAGAACTGCCATTGACCGTGGGGAAGACATCCGATTCAGATATGGAGTTCTTCATCAAAGTTGTGTAGGGGAAAGAGAGGAAAACAGACATATTTTTTATGAAGGGATTGGTGGAGGCTATGATGTGTTATGATTTTAACACTGGTGGGTGGTAGGATCTGAAAACTGGCAGACAATACTGTAGATGGATCAGAAAATGAATTTTGAAAAATATGAGATGGCCTCACGAAATTTCAAGAAAAATTTGGGACGATGAAGTTGGTGGGTAGAACTCCTATTAAAATTGGGAGCTCTTGAAAAAATCAAAATATGGGTGGAAGACGGGAAACTCAGGAAAGATGGAAATCAGATCTGAAACTGGCAGAACTGAAATTGAAAGTTGGAAGAAAATGGAAAATTAGAAAAAGTGAACTAGAAGGCCAACCGAATTTTCTGTGGTGTGGTTGACATCCTTAGAACATCCCCTCCAAATTTGGTGCCCTGAAGATCACGGGGTAGAGCTGCAAAATTCAGACAAGCTGCTGCTGCACTGCGCGGACAGAATACCGATGAGAACCGTGGCGGTGCGAGGGCGGCACGATGGCGGCGGCGGCGATCACCGGAACGATAAGGGAGGTGTCACACCTCAGAATGGAAACCATCACAGCTGCAAGGGGGAGAGGGAGGAGAGAGGAGGGGTGCGCCCAAGGGCTTGCTCCAAGAAAATTTTTGATTTCAAATGGCATTAATTCTACTAAAATGCTTAATACATGGTACTTATATGAAATGGCAAAAGACTCAAAATACCCTTGGACCTAGGATTTTGGGAAATATAATAATGAGTAGAACTAATTAGTTCTAATCACCATTTTACAAAAAATAAAAAGATTGATGTTGAGAGGGGGGCGCCCCCTTGACCAAGTTGGCAAGGTGGGTGGCCAACTTTGACATCTTAATACACTTGTCCCCCACTTGGCCCACCATTCTAGAAGCCCACCATTTGAATGGTTGACTGACCCCACATGGGCCCTAGGAGTGAGGTGGGTCAATGGGAGGAGGGATGGGGGGCCCGTGGGACCCAGGGGTCCCATATTACAAATAAACCCCTCTTGCAATCAAAATTACAAAACCGAATAAAATGAAACAAACACACATTACACACAAATAAAGTCTAAACAAATATGATAAATGACGGGACTCAAGGGGGAGTCTCCAGGCTGTCTCCGAGTCAGATGGACGTTGAAGTGGCTCGAGTCGTGCTCCGTGTGCGGTACCGGTGGCTCGGCGTATCGCGCCTCTCAACTGCTCGGGTGTCCGCACCACCGTGAAGAATAAGCTATGACCTTGCCGTGTTGCATTAATACGCAACCTAGGCCAATTCCAGATGCATCATCATATACTTCAAATCCTCCTCCTTCCGTAGGTAATGTGAGAATAGGAGCAGTCGTCAGACAATCCTTTAAAGTTTGAAAGTTTTTCTCGCATTCCTCGGACCAGATAAAAGGATTCTCCTTCCTTGTCAATCTTGTTAAAGATACTACGATCTTTGAGAAATCCTTGATAAATCTTCGATAATATCCAGCCAATCCCAAGAAGCTTAGGATTTCCATCACACTAGTAGGTCTTTCCCAGTTCTTTATGGCCTCGACCTTTGAAGGATCGACGGCGATACCGTTCCGGGAAATTATGTGATCGAGAAAAGAAACTTCCTCCAACCAGAAATCACACTTGCTTAATTTGGCATAAAGCTTGTGATCTCTTAATAATTGAAGGGCCTTCTTAAGATGTTCCTCATGTTCTTCCTTAGACTTGGAGTATATCAAAATGTCGTCAATGAAGACAACCACAAATTGATCGAGGTATGGCCTGAATACGTTGTTCATTAATTGCATAAATGCAGCAGGCGCATTTGTTAAGCCAAAAGGCATAACGGTGAACTCGTAATGTCCATACCTACTCCGGAATGCAGTCTTGTGAATATCACTTTCTTTGATCTTTAATTGATGATAACCAGATCGAAGATCGATCTTTGAGAAATATCGCGCTCTAGAAATCTGGTCGAATAATTACTCAATTCTCGGTAATGGGTATTTATTCTTGATGGTGAGTTGATTCAATTGCCGATAATCAACACATAGTCTCATCGAACCATCTTTCTTTTTAACAAAGAGAACCGGGGCTCCCCAAGGTGAAGTACTTGGTCGGATAAACAGCTTCTCCAGTAACTCCAATAGTTGTTCCTTTAACTCCTTCATTTCAACAGCAGACATCCGATATGGAGCTTTAGAAACTGGTGCATCTCCCGGAATTAAATCAATAGAGAAAACCACTTCTCTCTCGGGAGGAATACCAGGCAACTCGTCCGGAAATACATCAGAATAATTCTGAACGATAGGAATATCTTTTAGAATGAGTTATGTGTGCTCGGTCATAGTGATAGAAACTAAGAAACCGACACAACCCTTCCTTAATAATTTATCGGCTTTGAGGGCCGAAATGAGAGGTATGTGCTTGGAATGCCTGATACCCGAAAATAGAAGGTCGGGGTAACCCATGAAAGTTACCATCCCCAACTTGCAATTTACACTAGCTCCATGTGTAGATAGCCAATCGGCACCCAAAATAACATCATATCCTTCCATCTCCATGCATACCAAATCGGCAGGTAAGTTATAACCACTAATTAGAATTTCACTATCAGGATAGAAGTGTTTAATCTCCGTTCCCATTCCAATAGGGGTAGTGATAGTGAGTGTAGAATCTAACAGAACAGGCTTCATAGGTAAAAGACCAGTAAATCTTCTGGATATAAATGAATGCGTATGTAGCGACCCGGATTCCGGATACCCGGTGCACCCGGTATAAATACCGAATACACATGATACCACATGAGACCCGCGAGGCCTCCCAAGCGCGGGAAAGCGCCGAAGGGAAAAAGGAGTGTGTGGGATACATTGAAGCCAACAGATATAACAGTAAGCAATTAAATTACATTAGATTGGATTGCTAAAGTAGCAGAAATAAAATCACATTTTCATTAATAATTCAAATTTTTACAATTATACACCAGAGTCCAGCCCAAAGGAAAGACAACAAGTCTATCACAGTACAGTCCGACAGAAAAGAAACGTACACAAGAGTCGGGGGAAGCCCGACGCAGGTACAGCTGGCAGCTACAGCGAACGCGCTCCACCAAGGACAGCAGAGACAGACGGCGAAACCCACCTGAAAAGCAGGGGTGAGTCTCAACAGAAATTCAGTAGGGGTCACGCGGATCCCCACTGGAAAAACGCACAGTGCAACGGAAGCAACAGAAACAACGAGTGCAGCAAAGCAGGAAAAGCTACACTACAAAGCTGTAAATAGAACAGGTACAGCAGGAGTAGGGAACAGGCAGGAGAGGGGAGCTCAACCACAAAGAAGAGCGAGGCCATAAAACACGGAACAACGGCCACCGAGGAGAACTCGGCACCCTAAGCTACTCCAAACGGCAACAAACGGTCGACCCCAAACTCACACAGTAGGGTAACCCAATCCGTCAGCCAAAACAAAGGCGAAGGCAGACGCCGACGCTGAAAACATAGACAAAACACAACAGGAGACGTTGTGCACGTAGCCCCACGCATGACGAGAATGTCATGCCAACGACAGAACACTGACCTCAAGTACGGCCATGAGAGGGCAACTCGTAAAGGTCACAGCGCACAAGAAAATGCGAGGGTCACGAACCAAGTGACAACACTAGAGAACAGCCAGATGCGTCCACTGACGACTTATACTGCGCCACAAGTGTCAAGTCTCTCAAGGACAAGACACACCAAGAACCAGGTCCAAGGAACAACAGTTCCAAGGAAACAAGGTACCACAGCACAAGACTACAGCACCAACTGCGAGTGACTAGTCAGGGCCACGCCCGTCGGCGCAAGTCACCAGTCCCTGACCATGTGTGCACACACCGACCTCTACCTAGGTCAGGCCTCTAGCTAGTATTCCCCTTGGTAGGACGCTACCGTTGGCCGGGGCCTACGGAACTAGCTTAAGAACCGTACATACCAAACGCAACAGGAAAACCCCTCCACCACTCCCGGTGGGTCGGCAAAAGCCTAGGGCTACAACTAGTGGAGGCTCACAAGGCACAGACGCCGAAACACGGGTGCTACTGCACAGACAGCTAAGAAAAGCCCTGTCTCATGCACAACAAAGCACCAAGGCAGCTAGACAACCGCCAACAGACTCAGGACCAGGCAACTAGACCTACAACGTAACGATCCCTGAGTCGGACGACTCCAAGGCAAGATCGTCACAAACAGCGGAACAAGCCGCCAATCGGTCTAATCCTAAGCCAAAAGAACCCACGCTCCGCAGAAAACAACACACGGAGATCTGAGGGAAACACCAAGAACCCTCAGCACACCTGGACACGCAAACTGAGGTAGAACCATACCTCGAGGCATCCAGAAGCAGTGTCTCGGGCAGGACAGAGCCGCCAAGACACGCACACAAGGCTACTAGTCAACCACTGGGTCAAACCGGGTCGACCAGAACCAGACAACACACGACCGAAGGTCACACGTCAACCACTAGGTCACATCGGGTTGACCTGAGCCTAACAACATACAAGCAAAAGTAGGATAGACAATCCTACCGCAAGTAAGAAGACTCCTGGCCACCTTACAACGTAGTCTTTGCCCTCATAGGACGTCAAGAAACATCCACGGGATAACGGGAAAACCACTAGGACAAGCCAAGACAAGCTAAAACCGAAATCACGGAAAACGGAGCACAAGGTATGTAACGCGCCACCCCTAGACCGCTACTAGCATGTGACGGTCTAGACCATGGCCGTTACACCCCAAACGACGGTCGGACGACAGGCCGTCGCTCACACCACCCTAGCCAACACTAAGACTCAAAACATGCACGGGCCAAGTAACGCACTAGACTAAGCGCGTTATAGACAAACGGCGCACGGGAGCAGGCGCGTTATTCGCAACGTGCACAGCCACCCACAACCAAAGCGAAGTAACGCACAACGCCAGGCGTGTTACACACAAACAACGCGGCAGGGGAGATGCGTCAGAGCCAAGCGACGCACAGGGGCAGGCGCGTTACACACAACGGGCACAGCCACCCTCAACCCAGCACAAAACAACGAATAACGGCCAGGAGCAGGCGCGTTATTCACAACGACGCATGGGGGCACATCCGTCATATCCAACAGGCACAGCCACCCAAGCTCGGCAAAACAGAATGTAACGGCCGGGGGCAAGCGCGTTACACTCAAACAACGCACGGGGGCACGACCGCTGGAGGCACCGCCTCAACAGGTCAAACGTCGGTCAAACAGCAAGTAACGGCCAGGACCAGGCGCGTCACTTTCATCTAACGCGCTGGGTCAAGCGCATTAGACCAACCGACTCAACCCCAAAACAAAACGACGAAGGTGAAGTAACGCGCTAGCCTAGGCGCGTTATAAGGAAGCGACGCGCCACCCTAGGGCCGTCACTCACCCAAAAGCCAGAACGCTCAAAAACATCAAACGAAGTAACGGTCTGTCGTAGGACCGTCAGAAGCAAGTAACGGCAACTGGAACGACCGCTACTTCCCATACGGCGGGAAAACAGAGGAACGGCCAAACCGGCCCGTTCCACGCCCCATTCACGCAGAAACGCAGGGGAAACACACCTAAACGACGATTAACAACATCAGGGGACTCCAAAGCCCACATGCAAGCTCAAAAACGCAAGATCCGGGCGATTTCATCAAATCAACCCTAAGTGGGTCACCGAGGTTCCCGGGCTTCTACCGGCCTCGCATGAACACCAAACGACACGAAATCAACGTGGATGGGATCTTGACATCCCTGCGGTCAGTTAGAAACTAACTAAGACGCAAATGGTCGCCGTTTACCGGCCGACCCTAAAAACCATGAAAATCACGGTTTAGGCAAAACAAGCCCAAACTCGGTCGTTTCTTAGCCGAACGCCGTGCAATGGCAGGGAAAATGAAGAGGACGAAGTAAGGATCAGTCACCCTACTTCCACCGAAGAAACTGAGCCCCGAAAGGACTAAACCACGCCGAAATCCACTCGCGAACCGATTTCACCGGCTTTGAATCCACCGAACGGGATCGTGCCAGAATCGATCCGATCCTTGCTCCATCGCGCACCCAGCCAGCTCCATCACGTCCCCAACACGTGCCTCTAGGTCCTCCGTCTGCAGCCGGAGTCGAGGAGGCGAACGGGAGAGAAAGAGGCGACGGCGGCGAATGAGAAGGAGGAGAGAGGAAAAGAAAAGAAATAGAAAAAAATTAGGAAATTTTCCTAATTTCTGAAAATTCTGAAAATGCACAAATTCATAAAAATACGCAAAAATAGCCAAAACGACCGGCTCGACGAGTACATCGTCGCTGTAGCATCCACAAGTTCGAGAATTGACAAACAAACTCACCGTAGGGTTCCGTAACTAGTACGTGAGAAAAACCCACACGGCTCGTCAAACTCAACTCGGAAGCCACCAAAGCGAACCGAAACTCCCCGAAACCAATCCGAAAGATCCAACAAAGATCAAACATGACCTACCAAGGATCCAGCAAAGATCCACCAAGGATCCAGGGCATTACAGCGTAGCTCCGGTGTCAAATAAGACAGAGGCAGGCTTGGCGTATATGAAAAGAGTACCTTCCACGATGCCTCCTTCCTTAGTTGGTTCCGTACCCATAAGGGCTTGAAGTCTTCCTGGCTTCTTGGCAATAATAGGAAGCTTTGCCCGTGATGGAGCTTGCTCGTTGAGAAGAGGGCAATTCGGGATCCTATGCTCCTGACTCCCGCATCGAAGACATGCACCGAGTTTTCTCCAACATTCCTCAACTTTGTGTCCGGGCTTCTCGCGGTATTTACATAATTCCTTTGATGTTGCTGATATAGGGACAATTTGCTTGTCGAATGTCCTTGACTTCTTGTCCCCATGAAAATTACGTCCACCTTTGTTGAAATTTCACCCATCCTTGATGAAGTTACGCCCATCATTGGGCCTTTTCTTCCCGAAGGAAGGTTTGAAACTTCTGAACCCAGTAACTTGCTCTCTCTTGGCTTCCCTTCCTCGGATGCGATGCGATAACTTCGTTGCATCTTCTAGGAGTTGTGCTCTCCGTACCGCATCAGAATAAATTTGGATATCCATCGGGGCCAGTTGAGTAATATATTGAGGCTTAAGGCCGTTAAGAAATCTTCGCGCCTTCATTTTGTCAGTACCCACGAGATGTGGAGCGTACCGAGATAACCTTGAAAATTGAGCTTCATATTCCGCAACTGATAAACCCCTTTGCTTCAAAGCGGCAAACTCGGCGGCCTTCCTTTCTTGTACTCGATCGGAGAAGTATTTACTATTGAAGTGTTCCACGAACTCTTCCCATAGAATTTGGTTGTGCGGTAAAGTAGCTTCGACCGATTCCCACCAGGCACGTGCATCCCTTTCCAGTTGGAAAGTAGCGAGTAGGACCTTTTCCTCGTCAGCGCATTGCATGACTCGAAATATCCTCTCGATCTCCTTAATCCAGTGTTCGGCTTCATCCGGATCCGTAGATCGAGCGAACTTGGGAGGGTTCATGCTTCGGAAATTCCTATGCAAATCTCCAGCTCCTCGGTTTGCTCCTCCCTGAGCAACCTGTTGGAGGGCTTGGGTTAAGCCTTGAACAGTGCGCTGCATCTCGCGTCATTGAGCTCTCTCGGCGGCCATTTGCGAGAATTAGCCTGGAACCATAATTCCAAGGTTTATTATTTTTGTTTTGGTATTTATTTCCTGATAATTTCCTTTTTTCTTAAAACTTAACCCGTGTTTCTACCCAAATCTTACCGATAAAGTTCAAGATCTATCAGGTTTCTAGATATTGATCTAGAACCTATGTTTGAGGGAAAACTATGTTTTTAAGAATGAACCTATAATTGTGAAACCTAGGATTTTATGTAACCTAGGCTCTGATACCACAAAGACTGTCACGCCCCGACGCGGAATATCGAGGGCGCGACGAGTCGTAAACACGCGTGTCGATCAGAGCATGTACAATTTTATTTCTAAAGACAGAAATGAATGAGAAAATGGTACATTTATTCCATCAAAATGAAGTTTACATCACTAATTCATAAGCCATAAAGGCAATTACAAACTTTCAATCCCAAAGTACATCATTCTTGTAAAAACACTAATGATCTACATAAACCTAGGTAAAAAGGAAAATCACTCTCTCATTCTTGTCCATTCCCTTGTATATTTTCATTTCCTGCAATAATTAACTAAAACGTAGGGTGAGCAATAAGCTCAGTAGGATTTTATATCTCTAAGAACCAGGTAATCTTGAAGTATTTAGCATGTTGAACCATTTTCCAAGTTGAATAGGGAAATGTTAAATCATGAAATTTGAGTAGAATTTTGTAAAAGGAAATTTCAAGTACAAACAAGATAACAAGATATCAAGAGAAGTTTTCAAGTAATAACCTTTGAACAAGTAAAGAATTTCACGAATTTGGCCATTTCACACAAGTCAAGTCAAGTAATTCATGTAATTTTTTAAGTAGTCATGTAAACAAGTAAACAAGTATGAGTAGTGGAATGCCGTATCAAGTAAATCTATCATGCACTTCGGTGCAATACCACACCATTGGTCAATCAACTCCCATGGGCACAAGTACTTTCGGGCGCTCCCCCCAGGACCAGACCGGGCCCCATTAATGCCAGGCATTGAGTCATATGGATCCGAAGATCCCAAGTACGTTTAGACATCCACTTTAATGTATATGGCCAATGATTTTCAAGAAAATACTGTTTGTAATAAGCACAGATTTGATAAAATTTTAGAAGTTGCAAGAAAGTAGATAACAATTTAAGGCATCATGTTTAACGACATTAAGTCGTGGAGTTCAAAAATGAACAGTAAGTAGGAAGAAAATTAAGATAGTAGTTTTATTTTTAAATATATTAACTTAATCTCAGAATCATAAAACATAAAGTTTTAGTTATGGAAATATATACTTATGAATTAAAATCATGAGTTTAGATATTAGTATTTAATCATACATTAATTAACCATATGATAAGAAAAATAGAATTTTATGTCAAAATAACTCTAACTCACTGAAAATAATCTTAACATGCTGACAATGATTTTCATATGTTACTTTACTGATAAGATGATAAAAAGAAAATTTTCATGCTGGATTTAATTTTTAACATGCTAGAAATTAATATTTAACATGCTAAAATTAATACTTAACATCCTAAAATAATTCTCATACATTAACTTACTGATAGGATGATAAGATAAGTTTACCATGCTGATTACAGAAATTCTCTGATAACAACATAAATTTTATCATGCTAACATTTATTTTTATATATTTATTTGTTAATTATTTGATAGGAAAATAGAATTATCATGCAAAAAAAATAGTTTTAATACACTAAAAATAATTCTAACATGCTAAAAATAATTCTAACATGCTGGAATAATTTTACCATATTGGAAGAAATTTTATCATGCTGGAAGTAATTTTTATGCATCACTTTATTAATTATTTAATAGGAAATTAGGTTTAGCATGCACAAAAATAGTTTTAAATGGATTTTAACATGATGGAAATAGTTTTTACATCTCAATATGTAGAAAATAATTTTATCATGTTGGAAGTCATTTTTAACATGCTGGAAATATTTTTCATGCATTGATTTACTAATATGGTTATAATTTACTAATATGGTTAAAATAAGATTTTTACATGTAAAAATAATTTTATTCTACAAAATAATTTTTAACATGCTGTAAGAATCAAAATATGCTAATATTACCTTTTCTTACTTTTTGGTGACTATATACATACAATTAATGTGGATTTCCAAGTGATATAGTTCCTATTAGATAGTGGCTTAAGTTTAGTCCCACATTGGAAGTTACAAAAACTTCCTTGGCTTTATATGTTGGAGAACTCACCCTTAGGTCAGGACCCAAGGGGCATAGGATGTGGGCTTGAGTTGTGTGTGGATACAAAATTAGTAATATTTATTTATTTATTTATTTATTTGTGCCGTGCCGTGCCGTGCCGTGCCGTGCCGTTTTCGCGTTCATAATAGATATATATATAGTTTTATACCCAAAATAATTTAGAAGACAAGCTAGCGCGACCTTGAAGATCACGCTACCCTTGGGTAGCGCGTTCTGGAAATCTTTTTTTTTTAAAATATGTTTGACCCTAGAGGGCGGGAAAGCACTCTGTATGAACGCGCTATGTCGGGGCAGCGCATTCAGAACGCGCTACTGAGGTATAGCACGTTCTGGACCTGATGAAAAAATGGGAATACCCCTCCAATAAAATGACCATAACTTGCTCATTTCATAACGGAATTTAATAAATAAGCTATCAATGGAAAGAGAACAGAAAAACGAACAAGATGGCATGATTTAATTAGAGTTTAGCCTGAGAGACACCTACCTTTAGACGGATCTAAAGAAATATCCCCAAATATAAGAAAACCCTTTTATCTTCTAAATCTTCCTTCAAATCTTCACCAATCTTCGCAGCAGCGTATACTTAACCTCTAGGGATGATTTGAGGGTCGAATGGGGTTCTATTTATAGCAAAAACTTGGCCAAATTTGTCAAGATTCCTCACCTAATTCCACCAAACCCATTAAGTCCGAATTAGAAGAAAAATGCCATTTCTCTTCTTAATCTAGCCCATCTTAGGTGTGAAAATAATGTAAAAACGGCTGGTCTAAGGTGGGCTGTTAGGTAAGGGTTGATTCTTGAGTCAATCTTCTAGAAATGGGGTTATTTTAATCCCTTAAATATCATATTAAACACATGTTACGAATTTAAGGTTATTTTAACCTTTATTGAATCCTTTAACCATTAATTCAGCCCATTATGAATTATCCAATGGGCCAATTATAATCCTAATCCATTACATGGACTTTTATTGGGCTTTCTATGATTTATCTAAGGTTTAAAGCACTTAATCTCTATTTACTTCTAGTTAATTCAAGTAAATTTAATAAACTAGTTTATTTCATATAGTAAAAATGTAATTTGATTATTTCATGAAAATTTTAATTACATAATGAAATTGAAAATTTTATTTCTCATTTTTAATTATTGGGTTTCTACATTTTGTTTAATGGATCTCTTGCTGGTTTTTTTCATTCCTCCCGTGGCATCCGTCAAGGCAATCCGCTCGCGCCTGCTCTATTTATTATAATGGAGGAAGTTCTTAGTCGGGGCATCACTCGCCTACATCAGCAAGGCGCTATCAAGCCTTATTCTGTTCCCAGACGCTGCCCCAACGATTTCTCACATGCTCTATGCGGATGACACCCTTCTGTTTCTCAATGGCCAAGCTTCTAATATCCGGAGGCTTATGGCATTCTTGAACTCTTATGAGAATTCCTTGGGGCAGAAAGTGAATCCCACGAAGAGAAGTTTCCTCATCTCCAAGAATGCACCTCCTAGGGTGACGCTTTCCATTTCTTGAATTACTGGCTTTCGACAACAGCATGGTGCCATTATTTACTTTGGAGTACCTCTTAGGCAAGGTAAATCCCTTGTGGCTGATTATAAACCTCTTATTGAGAAGGTCACTGCTCGCATTGGTTCCTGGAGCTCTAGGCTGCTATCCCAAGCTGGCAGGGTAACTCTTATCAATTCCATGCTTTGCTCCATCCCGATTTACCTTGCGGCTGCAGTTTCTATTCCAAAGTTCACCATCAATTACATTGAGCGCCTCTGCGCGGGTTTTTTCTGGGGCATTTCAGATGGCATGCAACACAGGCACTGGGTGTCATGGAATGTTATTCAACAGCCTCTGCTTGAAGGTGGTTTAGGTGTGCGCAGCATTTGGCATGTCCAATTATCCTTAGCGGTGAAGCTCGTCTGGTCGATCCAGTGCGGCTCCTCACTGTGGGCAGAATACGCGAGGCATTACTCCTAGCCTGTGCTTGGTTCCAATCGTCAGACCCGTTGCTTGCATGGCATTCCAAGGAGCACCTTTATTGCTGCTTGTGAGGTGGTTGCGAGAAACTGATGTGAAACAAACGTTCAAAATTTGACACTTTCTTCTCTTTTTATTTTCTCCATGTTCCTTTGTCTTGGGCATAGCTGGTATGTATTTGAGTCTCTAGTTCACATCATCAATCCCGTCTTTCATGAACATATTACCTTGGATATCGGCAAACGAAAGCTAGGCTTGTCACCACCCTCACGTGCCCACACCAGACACCAATCCTCCTTAGGGCACTAGGATTAACGTAGAGCTTCTTAAATGCCAAATGACCATCTATCAATGCTTCCGCATTCTCATACGTTAGCTCATTCTCAGGCAAAGTTGGCTTCTCAAGGACAATGGTGCCGGGGTGAGTTGCCGTTATGGCAAAGTTGGCTTCTCCAGCTATTGTGCCAAGCATGCATGGTTTGATTTCAATGATTTTCTTCACAGGCTAAGAAGAGATATACCTACCCATGCTTGCCTGTGAATCAGCCGCAACTATAACGCCTTCCTTGGAAATAAAGGCAAGAGTTGTCATTCCCGTCGTCGGCTTCACCATCTCCATAGCTTTCTTTGGAAACCATCACAGTCGGTCGTTCTGGGAAGCTCAAAGGGTGAGGTAGCTGTAAGCAAGTTCTCTTCTGATATGCATGCTAGCTGGGACTAGCCACGTGATCTGCATGGCGGCCACCGTGGGCATGAAGGGTGGCCGCGGAGGGCTTGCGTTGAGAGTGTGCAACGGAGGCTCTATATGGCGGCATGGATGGCGTCCATGATGCCAGCAGAGGGACATGTGTGGGCAAGGAGCTGCCCGCATGGAGGTTGGTTGCGACGGGTGGTCGAGACGCCGTTGGTGTCCTCGATGGCCTGCATGAATGAGGGCATTGCAGGGGGCCGTAAGAGGGTGGGGACTCCTTCCCGTTGCCGTGGAAGACGTCATGGGGCGGGAACCTTCCACTGGCGTCGACGACATGCAGGGGGAATCATTCTCGAAGGTGACGTCGGCCGGATGACACGAAGCGTGAGCTGCTTGGAGGGAGGCTGGCGTCGTGGAACCGTCACGGGTGGCAGGCGAGCACGACGTGGCACCGTCGTGGTTGGCAGGCGATGGCTATCGCAGCCAGCCAGTTGTACACGGGGGCTTAACGGCAGTCATACTGGTTCGCAAGGGGAGCAAGGTACAAGGCCGGTGGCCGTGCTCGCCATGCTCGGACAAGGAGGGGTGCATTGCTGGTTGCCGTGCCCGCCATGCTCGGAGGGAACCGTGCTCGGAACGGCGACCGGTAGGGGCCTCATGGCAGTTGACGAAGTTGTAGGTGATGATGAGAAGGGGGGCACTACGGTGGTGCCGCCGAAGACTGGGAGGGACGCCGCTGGCGAGGTCCGGCTTGCTAGGGTTCCCGGAGATGACGATAGCGTGTCGGTGTGGGGTGGGCTGATGCTTGGGCGGTGGTGAACGAGCTGAGTGCGGCTGTGGAGAGCAGGGGTGCATGGCGAAGGGGCCATGCATATGAGGCAGCACAGGAAGGGTGCAGGGTGAGGGGGGTGTTTGCGTGCATGGAGGGGTCGGTGGCTGATGGTGCATGGGAGGTGGGTGGGTGGCAAAGAGGGCAGTGGAGAGACGGGAGTGGGGGGGTGATACGAGGGGAGGTTGGACGCGGTAAAGAAGAGAGTGGTGAGGGGGATGAGGCACTGGCGGTGCCCCTGTTCTGAACAGGGGATCGGCTGCGGGTTAGAGGGGAAACAGGGGGGGAGGCCAGCGCATGGGGGGGGGGGGGGTTTATGGTGCCATGGGGGAGTGGAGATGACGTGCGTGTGGGGGAAGGAGAACCAAGAGGTGAAGGTAGGGAGAGACCACGGAGGGCATGTGCAGGTAGAGAGAGAGAGAATTAGAGCTAGAGAGAGAAAGAGGGTAAGAGACAAAGGAGGGGGGGTCGCAACCGTGAGGTGTGCATGACGGGGGGGGAGATGCGGCGAGCTCCTCCTGTTGCCGAGCTGGGTGAGGTGTGGAGGAGGGGTGCAGGGGCACAGCAGCCGGGTGGGTGACTGGCGGGCCAGTCGGTGTCCTCACGTGCACGCCGTCGTGATCGACAACGTGCTCCGCATGGCGGCTGTGGGTGACGTGGAAGGAGGCCGCGGCGGGCTTGCGACGAGAGGGGGGCAGAGAATAGATCTGCATGGCGGTCGCTATGGGCGTGGGTGTGGCCACGGCGAGGTTGCATGCATGGCCGCAGTGAGGGCGGTGGCTTCGACGGTGGCAGCGGCGAGGCGGCAGAACAGGTAGCAGTTGGGTGGCAGGGTTACATCTATGGGGGACCTGGGAACTCGGTGGTTGGCTTTCTGGTGGACAAGGATAGCAGGGTGAACAGAGTTCAGCGGAGGGGCAAACTGGATGTGGAGAATGACCCTTGTGTTGGAAGATGGTACAGGGTGGGGTGGTGAGGATGAGAAGGGCGGCCGATGGTGTTAGTGTTGCAGAGGAGTGAGAGGGAAGGAGGGGTGGGGAAAGGAGGTGGCTGGGGCCGCATCTCACGACCACAGCTTGGGCTTCTCACCCATGGATAGGGGTATCTCACCCCATCTCCTTCTCGGAGAACACACGCAAGGCTTCACACCTTTGTGGTTGGTTTCCAATAATTATCATCAACTTCATTACTTCTTAAAAAGAGGTTACATAACATATTTATAGACTCCACAAAGAAAATCAAAAGACACTCATTAAACTTTAACTAACACCTAACACCTAAGACTCATTATATCTCTAATGGGAAGACTAAGAGACACTTAATAAAGACTATCACATGATGTGGATATTTTATTTCTACCACAAAGGAAAACACACATCTAGGCCCACTAACATGGTCCATTAACACAAAACTCTTAAAATAGCAAATATAGTTTGATAGTTGCCGGTGCCGCTTTGACGATCGACTGTTGCCGCTTGTTGATCCCGTGACGATTCCGTCAGAAACACCAGGTGGATTGTAGGTGATGGGACTCAGATTGATTTCTTGGATGACGTTTGGGTTGGCAATTATCCCCTGCGGCAATATATTCTTGATTCTTATCAAGGTTCTTCTGCTACTGTCAGAGAGGTTATCTCTAATACTTCACACCCTCTCAGGTCACTGATGCCGGATAACATTAACCTGGATGGGATTCAACTTTCACACTTTGATGATAACTGCATTTGGTCAGGCTCCATTTCTGGGATCTTTACTGCTAAGTCCGCTTATAATCAACTTCGACCTACTAGCGTCCAAAGGAGACCCCTGAAGGTTATTTGGCACCGGCTCTTTCAATGCCGTATCTCCTTGTTCACTTGGAGGATTTTGCATAGAGCGGTTCCTGTCGACTCTAGAATTGCAGACTGTGGTACTCAGATGGCATCTTCTTGCAACTGCTGTTGGATCCCGTCTACTGAAGACATGGATCACCTGTTTATGCATGGGGACCTTGCGACTGCCCTCTGGAATTGGCTTACTCCTTTGTTGGATACTGGCCTTGGGGCTTATTTTCACATCCCGCAGCGACTCTGGGCCATTTTGTGTACTCATAACCCGCATACTCCACACGGTTTCATTGTTATATATGCCTCCATGCTCATTGTAATACCCTGGACTCTTATCAGATCTTTCGGATCCTTATCGGGGAGTTTTGGATCACTTTTCTGGGTCCTGAGTTGAGTTTTACAATCTACGTGGATTTTCATATCGTACTAGTTACGAAATCCCGTGGTGAGTTTATTATTCACTTCATCGACTCACGGACGATACAGTTGCGTTGCATTCTTACCGAGGATCGTTTTGACTATTTTTGCATATTTTTCTGAACTAGTCTATTTTCAGGCCAAAAATCAGAATTTATGAAAATTAGGAAAATTTCTAATTTATTTTCTTTTTTATTCTTTTCTCTCCTTCCTCTCTCCTCATTCACACGCGCGTCCCTCTCTCTCCCGTTCTCTCCCTTCTCGCCCTCTCTGCTCCAGCTGCAGACGGAGCAGGCCCGTGGGTGAGGTGGCGACGGCGTGGAGCTACTGTGGCGCTTGATGGTGTGAGGAATGGAGCGTGGTTGGCGTGATCCCGATCGGTGGATTCAAAGCTGACGTGGTTTGATTGTCGTGGCTATTTCGGCGTGGTTTAGTCGCTTTGGCACTCGGAATCGTCAGTGGAGGTAGGGAGACGGATCACCTACTTCTCCTCTACATTCCCTCACAGTTTCACGCCGAACGGTGTGCGTACGAGTGGGTTTCGTTCAGTTTCTGGAAAAGCATGCTCGGGGGGTGTGCGTCGGGTTTGCCAAAAAATGGTGACGGTTTTCGACTAGATTAGTTTCATTGTGACCCCCAGCATGTTAGCATTCCAGATCCGCTATTTTTATCGCGATTGATCGTCATTTGGGGCCGGTACAAGTCCGGGAACCCCGATGACCCAATTAGGGTTGATTCGTTGGAATCACTCGTTTCTTGTGATTGAGCTATTGCATGTGCCCCTTCCGGCCTGTGGAAGGTTAATTTCGTCGATTAGGATTGTTTCCCCTATGTTTAGACGCGAATGGGGCGTGGAACGGCCGGATTCGGCCCTTCCCATGGTTTTCCCGCCGTATCGTGCTAGCGGTCGTTTCAGAGACCATCTCTTGTCTCTGGCGGCCCAACGATAGACCGCCACATGCCGTGGTGTGTCGATTAGTTTAGGTTGATTTAGGCTGGCGGCCTAAACTTAGATCGCCTCTTGCTTCTGGCGGCCCTATAGTGGTGCGCCAAGCTCAGTCGTTTCTCAAAATTAGCATAAGTCGATTTGAATCTTAGCGGTTGTACGATCCACGGCTATTTGCTCTAGTGGCCCTTTCTTAGACCGCTAAGGGTCGTTGACATTAGTCAACGGGTTAAGTCGGTTTGGGCTGACGGCCCAAGCTTTGACTGCCAACGTGTTGTAGCGCTCCTTCCTTAGACCGCTATGGTGTGTTTGATCGGGTCAAGATTCTAAGTCGGTTGGCCTTGGTGGCCCAACCTTCAAGCGTTTCTTCCTTGTACCACGCCCTTCTTAGGCCGCTATAGTCTGTTTGTCTTAGGTCAATGTTTTAGGGCAGTTAGTGTGGCGGTTCACTCTTAGACCGCCTTAGTCCGTGTAGCGCGTCTATATTAGACCGCTTTTGGTGGTTTGAGCGAATAGGTCGGTTCATGGTTGACTGGGTTTAGCGGACTAATCCTTGACTGCTACAATCCCCTAGCGGCCCATTCTATGACCGCCAACGTATGTTCCTCTGCTTATCTTCTGTTTGTCATTTCCCGATGTGTTGGTTTCCAAGTGCCTTGGCTTGACCTCGTGGTTTGCCCATTATCCCGTGGACGTCTTTTGATGTCCTATGAGGGCTATAACCATGTTATGAAATAGACAAGCATACCCTGCTGTAGGCTAGGTTTCTATACTGCTTCAGAGTCGTTTTAGGTTCTGGTCAACCCGGTGAGACCTAGTGGTTGACAAGTAACCTTGTGTGTGTCTCGACTATTCTGGATAGCTCGAGATAGTGGTTCTAGATGCCTTGAGGTACTGTCTTGCCTTGGTTTGCGTGTCTAGGTACGTTGAGGGTCTTGATGCTCCCTCAGGTCTTCGTGAGTCATTGTATACGGTTGTGTGGATCTGATGATCTAGTGTCGTTTTCCTCGGCTTAAGATTAGGCCGATTGGTGACTTGTCACCGCCGTTGTGCGACGATCTTGATTCTGAGTCATGAGACTTAAGGATCATTGTATCAGCAGGTCTAGTTGCCCTATCCTGAGTCTGTTGGTAGTTTGGTATATTGCTTGGTGTTTCGTTGTACATGTGACAGTGCTTTCTCAGCCTGTCTGTACTTCAGCACTCGTGTTTCAGAGTCTCTGTGTCTAGTGAGCCTCCACTAGTCGTAGCCTGACGACCTCGAGTGTCGACCCACCTGGGAGTAGGTGGTGAGGGCAGTTCCCGACTCAGACGATTTGTAGGCTAGTTTCCGTGGGCTCCCTTGCCTTGCAGTAGCGTCCTGCTGGGAGAGAAAACTAGCTAGAGGCCTGGCTCAAGGCATTGAGCTTGTGTGTGCACACGTGGTCAGGGGCATTTTGGACGAACGTCGACGGGCGTGACCCTGACTAGTCACTCGTTACTGTAGTTCCTGGTTCATTTCAGTGAGTATCTGAATCTCCGTCGTTCTCGGCGTCCGTAGCGAGATACCTGAGGCGCAGTGTAAGACGTCAGTGGACGTATCTAGCCGTTCTTCTAGTGAGGAGGTGCTTCCGTCACGTGACACGTGACTCCCGGGTTTCTCGTTCTTCATGTCGTGACCTCTTCGGGGGTAGTCTGTTCTTGACTTTACCCGAGGTCGGCTCTGCGTAGTGTGTACGGCAATCTAGTCGTGTATGCGTCAGTGTCTGTCGTCTGTCTAGGTCTTTTCTAGGGCTTTTGCCTGGTTTCGTGGGCTTTAGCCTTTGGGCTAATGGTTGGCTGATGGATCGGTAACTCCTGACTTTGTGAGATCAGGGTTTGCCCTTCTGTCACTGTTTGGAGTAGCTTAGGGAGCCGTTCTTTTCTCGGTAGCCGTGTTCTCGTTCCTTACGGCTTTACTTTTCCCTTTTCTTTTAGTTGTTCTGCTCCTACTGTTTACGGCTTTCTTTTACAGCTTTCTTGTTGTAGTTTAGCTTTTCCTGCTTTACTACTACTGCTGTTTTAGCTGTTGTTCCGTGTTACTGTGTGTTTTTCAGTGGGGATCCGCGTGACCCCTACTAAGCCAGTGACACGAGGCTCATCCCTACTTTTCAGGTGTGGCGTTCTTCGTCCTTCGCGGTTCCTGGTGTGGCGTGCTTGTAGTTACCAACGGTACCTGCGTCGGGCTTCCCTCGACCTCAGTGTACATTTTTCTTTCTGTTGGACTGTACTTGTCTTTCCTTTGGACGGGACTCTGGTATAATTATTAATCTAAACTGTTAATTAAAAAGTAATTTTATTTCTGCTACTTTAGCAAACCGGATTAATGAAATATTATTGCTTACTATTATATATGCGACTTCAATGTACTACACAACAATCCTTTTATCCCTTCGGAGCTTTTATCGCTCTTGGGAGGGTTCACGGGTTCCAAGTGGTATCAGGTCTACTTGGTAGTCCTATCGGGTATATCCGGTATCCGGAGTCCGGGTCGTCACAGTTGGTATCAGAGCGTTGTTCTGTGAAGTACATGGGAATCTGAGATATTATAGTATCCATATTCCTGAAAGTCCAGTACAGTCTTTCGCTGGCTTAGGTTTCGCGATTCCTTGTCGCTTTGTTTCCGTGTGTTGTCTTGTGCGTGTTGTGTTAGCACTGTGTGAGATGGTTTTGCTCTCGTCAGGATGTGACGGGATGCTCTTTTTCATCATGGTGTTTGTCTCGATCATGCTGTACTTGACAGAGTTCGCCGGTAGGCTTGAATCTGCAGTACATTATTCGAGATTTCTCCGTGGTTTGTTCAGGTGGCTGGTGACTTTTCGAGTTGGTGTGATGGCCTTACACATTCTTACATTGTTTTGGTCATCCCAACTTAAGTCTATGCAGCTCCTGAGGTGTTTCACTTCTGTTGAAGTGGTTGCTTTTTTGCCTCGATTGAGTAGATGCTCAAGCGAACCTAGGATTTCTCTACCTGGTGAGCTACTGTTAGTGAGTTTGATGCTTCTCATCTTGTTTGGTGGAGTCTTTTCGAGGTAAGCCTTAGAATTGATGTCTTAGTGAGACCTTTGTCCTGTGTCTGCTTAAGTGTGGACATTATTTCTTCTGAGCCTGATCTTCCTCTTTGTTCTACGGTTGCTTGGCTTTGGACCTAATCTTTGTGTTGAGAGCCGTTGTGCACCGTGTTCTGTCGTGCCGTGTCTAGCGGCCGATGTGTTACGAAGGCTCATTTATTGTTTCAGGACGTAAGGGTAAGCTGAGATTAGCACTTTTCTTTGTGCTTTATGCTGAAGCTGGTACTCTTCTTGATGTGCACTTAGGCGACTTGTGATCGGTTGTTAGTAGGATCAGTACTCGTGGCGTGTTATATTGTGATTTTCCTGAATTGCGATGGCACCGAGTGTGTGCTGAGATGCGGATACCGAGGTATTTCAGATGCCTGTGTGCGTTGTATGAGTGCGCAGCGAAAGCGTATGGGCTGATAACCCACGGAGGTCGAGGATCGTTGGTTGTAAGATTCTGGCTAGTCAAGAGAATTGTTCTTCTCGATGTAACTTCATCTTATCTTCGTGTGCCTTGATGTTGTCTGTTGCCGAGCCATTGTTCTTGGAGGCATTATGGTGTTGGCACTGGTATTTATGAGTATTGGAGAATCTGTCGGTATTTCTGCTGGTTGAGTACCCTCTGCTCTGCAATTCTTTCTTGGGTGTTGTGCTCTCGGGACGTGATCGTGGTCCTTGATATGCGTTTTCCCTAGATTGTTGTCCTTGTTGTTGTGGGTCTTTCTTGGTAAGCTGCTCGATGCATGGCTAGTCCTTTGTAGTCGTGTGTTCAACTGTTATTGTGCCTTGATGTGACTCAGCTTGCGGTTGTGTTCTGTGGTTCTGTGTTCAGTACGGAGCCGGGATCCTGCAAGTGCTACTGTTGTCGTCATTGTCATTTTGTCGTTGTTTCTCTATGAATCTATCTTAGCATTGTGTGGACCGTGATCTTGTCAGTTAGTTGTGCTGTACTCTTCTTTCCTGGTAGAGTTAGTATACGACTCGATCAGATGTAATATCTGAGTGAGGACTGACTTGATTATGTTTGTGGTCCAGTGCTGTCGTTGGTGTCCTGTGTGCCAGGCTTTCGTGGTTGCTTATGGAACTGGAGCCGATGATGTTGTGGAGTGTTAGTTGAGAGGACTATGTTTCCTTGTTTATGCTGATGCTTGCTGTGTTTGTCATTTTGTGTTATCGGTTGCTGTTGTCGTGGCATGGGTCGTGTCTCCTTTCCCTGTGGGACGGAAGCGACGTTGCCTTGTTTCGGAGGTGTCAGACTTGTGTTCACTCGTGTATTATGCTCATCCTTTGGATCGAGTTGCCTTGAGATCCAGAGCATGTGCTTGTGATTATGGTCTGACAGTGTTCCTCTGAATTATGTTTTTTGAGATTCGTGCTGTTTCAAGTTGTGTGTTGGGTTTGTTCTTCCCTGCTTCTCCTTGGTAGCTCCTTAAATTTCGAGGATGACATTTCTTGAAGGAGGGGAGGCTATAATACCCTGGATTCTTATCGGATCTTTCAGATCCTTATCGGGGAGTTTTGAATTGCTTTTGTGGGTCTTGAGTTGAGTTTTACGATCCGCGTGTGTTTTTCTCTCGTACTAGTTACGAAACCCCATGGTGAGTTTATTATTCACTTCAACGACACACGGACGATACAGTTACGTTGCATTCTTTTCGAGGATCGTTTTGACTATTTTTACGTATTTTTCTGAATTAGTCTATTTTCGAGCCAAAAATCAGAATTTATAAAAATTATAAAAATTCCTAATGTATTTTCCTTTTTATTCTTTTCTCTCCTTCCTCTCTCCTCATTCGCTCGCGCGTCCCTCTCTCTCCCATTCTCTCCCTTCTCGCCCTCTCTGCTACGGCTGTAGACGGAGGAGGCCCGTGGGTGAGGTGGCGATGGCGTGGAGCTGCTGTGGCGCGTGATGGTGCGAGGAATGGTATGTGGTTGGCGCGATCCTGATCGGTGTATTCAAAGCCGGCGTGGTTTGATCGTCATGGCTATTTCGGCGTGCTTTAGTCGCTTCGGGGCTCGGAATCGTCGGTGGAGGTAGGGAGACGGATCACCTACTTCTCCTCTGCATTCCCTCACGATTTCACGCCGAACGGTGTGCGTACGAGTGGGTTTCTTTCAGTTTTGGGAAAAGCATGCTCGGGGGGTGTGCGTCGGGTTCGGCGGAAAATGGCGATGGTTTTCGACTAGATTAGTTTCAATGTGACCCCTAGCATGTTAGCATTCCAGATCTGCTGTTTTTATTGCGATTGATCGTCATTTGGGGCCCGTACAAGTCCAGGAACCCCGGTGACCCAATTAAGGTCGATTCGTTGGAATCGCCCGTTTCTTGTGATTGAGCTGTTGCATGTGCCCCTTCCGGCCTGTGGAAGGTTAATTTCATCGATTAGGATTGTTTCCCCTACGTTTAGACACGAATGGGGCATGGAACGGCCAGATCCGGCCCTTCCCATGGTTTTCCCGCCGTATCGTGCTAGCGGTCGTTTCAGAGACCGTCTCTTGTCTCTGGCGGCCCAACGATAGACCGCCACATGCCGTGGTGTGTCGATTAGTTCAGGTCGGTTTAGGCTGGCAGCCTAAACTTAGACCGCCTCTTGCTTCTGGCGGCCCTATAGTGGTACGCCAAGCTCAGTCATTTCTCAAAATTAGCGTAAGTCGGTTCGAGTCTTAGCGGTTGTACGATCCACCGCTATTTGCTCTAGCGGCCATTTTTTAGACCGCTAAGGGTCGTTAACGTTAGTCAACGGGTTAAGTCGGTTTGGGCTGACGGCCCAAGATTTAACCACCAACGTGCTGTAGCGCTCCTTCCTTAGACCGCTACGGTGTGTTTGACCGGGTCAAGATTCTAAGTCGGTTGGCCTTGGCGGCCCAACCTTCGAGCATTTCTTCCTTGTAGCCCGCCCTTCTTAGGCCGATACAGTCCGTTTGTCTTTGGTCAATGTTTTAAGGCGGTTAGTGTGGTGGTTCACTCTTAGACCACCTTAGTCCGTGTAGCGCGTCTATATTAGACCACTTTTGGTGGTTTGATCGAATAGGTCGGTTCAGGGTTGACTGGATTTAGCGGCCTAATCCTTGACCGCTACAGTCCCCTAGCGGCCCCTTCTATGACCGCTAGCGTATGTTCCTCTGCTTATCTTCTGCGTGTCGTTTCCCGATGTGTTGGTTTCCAAGTGCCTTGGCTTGACCTCGTGGTTTGCCCATTGTCCCATGGACGTCTTTTGATGTCCTATGAGGGCTATAACCATGTTATGAGATAGCCAAGCGTACCCTACTGTTGGCTAGGTTTCTGTACTGCTTCAGAGTCGTTTTAGGTGCTGGTGAACCCGGTGAGACCCAGTGGTTGACAAGTAACCTTGTGTGTGTCTCGACTGTTCTGGATAGCTCGAGACAGTGGTTCTGGACGGCTTGAGGTATTGTCTTGCCTCGGTTTGCATGTCCAGGTGCGTTGAGGGTCTTGATGCTCCCTCAGGTCTCCACGAGTCGTTTTATATGGTTGTGTGGATCTAATGATCCAATGTCGTTTTCCTCGGCTTAGGATTTTGCTGATTGGCGGCTTGTCACCACCATTGTGCGACGATCTTGACACTGAGTCATGAGACTCAAGGATCGTTGTATCAGCAGGTCTAGTTGCCCTGTCCTGAGTCTATTGGCAGTTTGGTATACTACTTGGTGCTTCGTAGTATG
Source organism: Amorphophallus konjac (assembly GCA_022559845.1). Classification (NCBI taxonomy): domain Eukaryota; kingdom Viridiplantae; phylum Streptophyta; class Magnoliopsida; order Alismatales; family Araceae; genus Amorphophallus; species Amorphophallus konjac. The sequence goes on from CM040121.1 coordinate 214,458,408, forward strand.
CGTGACAGTGCTTGCTCAACCTGTCTGTACTTCAGCACTCGTGTTTCAGAGTCTCTGTGTCTAGTGAGCCTCCACTAGTCATAGCCTGACGACCTCGAGTGTCGGCCCACCTGGGAGTAGGTGGTGAGGGCAGTTCCCGACTCAGACGGTTTGTAGGCTAGTTTCCGTGGGCTCCCTTGCCTTGCAGTAGCATCCTACTGGGGGAGAAAACTAGCTAGAGGCCTGGCTCAAGGCATTGAGCTTATGTGTGCACACATGGTCAGGGGCGTTTTGGACGAACGTCGACGGGCGTGACCGTGACTAGTCACTCGTTACTGTAGTTCCTGGTTCAGTTCAATGAGTATCTCTGTCTCCATCGTTCTCGACATTCGTAGCGAGATACCTGAGGCGCAGTGTAAGACGTCAGTGGACGCATCTGGCCGTTCTTCTAGTGAGGAGGTGCTTCCATCACGTGACACGTGACTCCCGGGTTTCTTGTTCTTCATGTCGTGACCTCTTCGGGGGTAGTCTGTTCTTGACTTTACCTGAGGTCGGCTCTGCGTAGCGTGCACGGCAATCTAGTCATGTATGCGTCAATGTCTGTCGTCTGTCTAGGTCTTTTCTAGGGCTTTTGCCTGGTTTCGTGGGCTTTAGCCTTTGGGCCAATGTTTGGCTGACGGATCGGTAACTCCTGACTTTGTGAGATCAGGGTTCGCCCTTCTGTCACTGTTTGGAGTAGCTTAGGGAGCCGTGCTTTGCTCGGTAGCCGTGTTCTCATTCCTTATGGCTTTGCTTTTCCCTTTTCTTTTAGTTGTTCTGCTCCTGCTGTTTACGGCTTTCTTTTACAACTTTCTAGTTGTAGTTTAGCTTTTCCTGCTTTACTACTACTGATGTTTTAGCTGTTGTTCCGTGTTACTGTGTGTTTTTCAGTGGGGATCCGCATGACCCCTACTGAGCTAGTGACACGAGGCTCACCCCTACTTTTCAAGTGTGGCACTCTTCTTCCTTCGCGGTTCCTGGTGTGGCATGCTCGTAGTTGCCAGCGGTACCTACGTCGGGCTTCCCCCGACCTCAGTGTACGTTTTTCTTTCTGTTGGACTATACTTATCTTTCCTTTGGACTGGACTCTAGTATAATTGTTAATCTAAACTATTAATTAGAAAGTAATTTTATTTATGCTACTTTTGCAAACCTGATTAATGAAATATTATTGCTTACTGTTATATCTGCGACTTCAATGTACTACACAACAATCCTTTTATCCCTTCGGAGCTTTTATTGCTCTTGGGAGTCTTCATGGGTTCCAAGTGGTATCAGGTCTACTCGGTAGTCCTATCGGGTATATCCGATATTCGGAATCCGGGTCGTCACAGTTGGTATCAGAGCGTTGTTGTATGAAGTACATGGGAATACGAGATATTACAATATCCAGAGCCCTGAAAGTCCAGTACAGTCTTTCGCTAGCTTAGGTTTCGCGATTCCATGTCGCTTTGTTTCCGTGTGTTGTCTTGTGCGTGCTGTGTTAGCACTGTGCGAGATGGTTTTGCTCTCGTCAGAATGTGACGGGACGCTCTTTTTCGTCGTGGTGTTTGTCTCGATCATGCTATACTTGGTAGAGTTCGCCGGTAGGCTTGAATCTGTAGTACATTGTTCAAGATTTTTCCGTGGTTTGTTCAGGTGGCTGGTGACTTTTCGAGTTGGTGTGATGGCCGTACACGTTCTTACGTTGTTTTGGTAGTCCCGGCTTAAGTTTGTGCAGCTCCTGAGGTGTTTTGCTTCTATTGATGTGGTTGCTTTGTTGCCCCGATTGAGTAGATGCTCAAGCAAACCTAGGATTTCCCTTCCGGGTAAGCTACTGTTAGTGAGCTTGATGCTTCTCTACCTGTTTGGTGGAGTCTTTTCGAGGTAAGCCTTAGAATTGCTATCTTAGTGAGACCTTGTCCTGTGTCTGCTTAAGTGTGGATAATATTTCTTCTGAGCCTGATCTGCCTCTTTGTTCTACGGTTGCTTGGCTTTGGACCTAATCTTTGTGTTGAGAGCTGTTGTGCACCATGTTCTGTCGTGCCATGTCTAGCGGCCGATGTGTTGTGAAACCTCATTTATTGTTTCAGGACGTAAGGGTAATCTGAGATTAGCAGTTTTCTTTGTGCTTTGTGCTGAAGCTGGTACTCTTCTTGATGTGCACTTAGGTGACCTGTGATCGGTTGTTAGTAGGATCAGTACTCGTGGTGTGTTATATTGCGATTTTCATGAATTGTGATGGTGCCGAGTGTCTGCTAAAATGTCGATACCGAGGTATTTCGGATGCCTGTGTGCGTTGTATGAGTGCGCAGCGGAAGCGTGTGGGCTGATAACCCACGGGTCGAGGATCGTTGGTGTAAGATTCTGGCCAGTCTAGAGAATTGTTCTTCTCGATGTAACTTTGTCTTGGTTTCGTGTGCCTTGATGTTGTCTGTTGCCGTGCCATTGTTCTTGGAGGCATTATGGTGTTGGCACTGGTATTTATGAGTATTGGGGAATCTGTCGACATTTCTACTGGTTGAGTACCCTCTGCTCTGTAATTCTTTCTTGGGTGTTGTGCTCTCGGGACGTGATCGTGGTCCTTGAGATGCGTTTTCCCGAGATTGTTGTCCTTGTTATTATGGGTCTTTCTTGGTAAGCTGCTCGATGCATGGCTAGTTCTTTGTAGTCATGTGTTCAGCTGTTATTGTGCCTTGATGTGACTCAGCTTGTGGTTGTGTTCTATGGTTCTGTGTTCAGTACGGAGCCGGGATCCTGCAAGTGCTGCTATTGTCGTCGTTGTCGTTTTGTCGTTGTTTCCCTGTGAATCTGTCTTAGCATTGTGTGGACCGTGATCTTGTTGGTTAGTTGTGCTGTACTCTTCTTTCTTGGTAGAGTTAGCATATGACTCGATCAGATGTAATATCTGAGTGAGGACTGACTTGATTATGTTTGTGGTCCAGTGCTGTCGTTGGCGTCCTGTGTGCCAGGCTTTCGTGGTTGCTTATGGCACTGGAGCCGATGATGTTGTTGAGTGTCAGCTGAGAGGACTATGTTTCCTTGTTTACGCTGATGCTTGTTGTGTCTGTCGTTTTGTGTTATCGGTTGCTGTTGTCGTGGCATGGGTCGTGTCTCCTTTCCCCGTGGGACAGAAGCGACGTTGCCTTGTTTCGGAGGTGTCAGACTTGTGTTCACTCGTGTATTATGCTCGTCCTTTGGATCGAGTTGCCTTGCGATCCAGAGCGTGTGCTTGTGATTATGGTCTGACAGTGTTCCTCTGAATTGTGTTTTTTGAGATTTGTGCTGTTTCAAGTTATGTGTTGGGTTTATTCTTCCCTGCTTCTCCTTGGTAGCTCCTTAAATTTTGAGGATGAAATTTCTTGAAGGAGGGGGGCTGTAATATCCTGGATTCTTATCTGATTATTTGGATCCTTATCGGGGAGTTTTGGATCGCTTTTGTGGGTCATGAGTTGAGTTTTACGATCCACGTGGGTTTTTCTCTCGTACTAGTTACGGAACCCCGTGGTGAGTTTATTATTCACTTCAACGACTCACGGATGATACAGTTGCGTTGCATTCCTTCTATTCTTCCGACATGAAATTCACAGCCTACATATATGGGGTGAAAATGATGCATGAAAGACCAAGAAGCCCCTGTAAAAACTCTCTCAAAACAACACCGAAACAAGTGGAGAAACCCTAATGGTAAGGGGGTAAAAACTCAAGCCAATCGGACCACAAAATGGGGACTTCGAATCCCAAACCGAAATCCTGATCCGGACGCAGTAGAAAAAGTGTCGACTCTGTGAGTCGACACTTTTTGCTACCCATTCTGTCTGCAACAAAAAAACAGGTTCCAGGGAAAAAGTGTCGACTCACAGAGTCGACACTTTTTACTCCGGACTCTGTCTGTTGCATATGCAAGCATCTCCCAGGCAAGAGTCGACTCTTGCTTGGGACAGACCTGGACAAAGCCAGGGACCAGCAAGAGTCGACTCTTGCTTGGCACCTTGGCAAAATGCCCAAGGCAGTCCAAAGCAAGTGTAAACCCATTAAACTCATTTCAACCCCATTCAAATACAATTAAAGGAACTTCAAAATTAAATTCTTACCATATCTTCAAGGATTTGAGATCATAAATGAACTTACACTTAATAGATACTCAATTTCATCACTGGAATTGATGAGAACAATTGTCTTGCATTATGTCATTCACATAAGTCTTCCAGCCTGCACTAAGAACCTTTGAAATACAACCATATGTAAATTTGATACTCACCCTTTCAACCTGCTATAAGAACCCATGTGATACTTCACCTATGAGAATAAAACAAGGTCTTTCAATTCATTCACACCACAAGCTCACATGTCAAATATAGATACATTAACACCAAATTTGAGTTTCAGTAGATCATATCAAATATTAATTCAGTCCTAAGCATGGAAAACCCATTTCCAAATTAACTCAATTAAATCGCACATGAAATGCAAATTTAGTCCAACTTAATATGAGTATGCCATGTGTCATATGCATAAATCCTGCAACCTGTACAATAACCCATAGCCAAATAAGTCCTTGTAGAAAGGAACCATTTAACAAGGGAATGCCATACACCTAGGCTTCATCAGGATCAACACGAAATCCATAAAGTCAAAGTGCTTGAAACACCATCAATTAGGAGGCAGAATAGCAGAAGTGTCGACTCCATTACATGGCCGGTCTGTCTGCAGTGCAGACAGGCCAAGGCCCCCAGTTCAAGGAGTGTCGACACTGGGTGTCGACACCCTTTGACTGGGTGGACTGTCTGCTATGCAGACAGGCCATGGCCTAGGGAGGGTTGACCCCTAGGGTCTACCCCTCTCCTGTAGTATCTGAAAATAATGAAAGATAAGCCTCTTAATCACCAAAAACCTTATAGAGAATTAAAATCGAATAGCCACACAATGGAACAAGGTATTGGCATGTTTTTCACCAGAATCCAAGAAATGATAAAAGGAATGGGCTAAGCATTTGCAAGCCCAAAGCAACAGTCATATACACAATGCATGTCTAACCCAATAAAGTATACGCAAGGAATGCAGTAAAGACATTTGACAACCATAGACTATAAGCATGAAAGCTCATTCATGATTTACAGAACTAAGAGAAAATGTAACCTTGAAAAACCGTGTTTGACTTGGCTTGGTGGAAGCTAGATGAAGTCGATCCCAAGCCATGGTGAGGTCGACACCACAGAATAGTATTACAAACAGTATTGCAACTGTAAATGATATCCACCAACCATTTCAACACTGCAAAGCAAGATATTTACATATGAGCTCATTTAGCATGAAGACATTTTCCACAAAACACGCACACACGATTTTCACTTCTACACATACGCAAAGCACACAATATTTTGTTATCATCAAAATCATTATCAAAGACAAAGAGGGAGCGCAACGAACCCAACAATCTCTCCCTTTTTGATGATGACAAAATATTGTGGCCACCCCAAAACTCTATCCCCCTTTGGCATTATCAAAAAGTGGGGTACTGGGGGAGCAAATGTGAAGGAATTAAAAAACAATGGCACACGAACTCAGCAATTAACCTACCATGAATGTGTGTGACCCATGAACACCAAGCAAGAAAATGGAATTTGATGTACAATATGCAAGATGACTGAAATATATGCAAATGCTCAATTTTTGATCTATATGCAAGTGTTTTGCTAAAAAGCACATTATTCTCCCCCCTTTGTCATAAACAAAATCTGATTGACAATGGGGTTATTTAACCTATTATTCACATGTATAAACTAAAAGATGTATGAAATGTCAAGCAAGCAAGTAGACATGCAAGTGGCAAGCATGTAGTAGTCTATAGCTCCCCCTCGGTGGGGTAAAAAGGATAGGAAAAGAACGGTGTATTCAAGCCAAAATGTGAGGCATGAAGCATAATCAAAAAAAGGTAGTGCATCCATATGCTAAGCCCTACATAAGCCATGATTAGGACAGATTCAAAGTATACATGCATCACAAGATACCCAAAAGTGAAAAGTGTGGCATGAGAAATGAACTTCAAAATATATGAATATCATTCGAATTTCTTAAGAACACCAGAGGGTTATTTCCTCTCTACACTTTTATTTTAGATCCTCGACTATTGGTAGCTTCGCTCAACCCCTTTTTATTTTTCTTTAAGGGATTTCACCATTCGGCACGAGTCACCTCATGTGTCACAATGGGGTTTCCCGGCTACTAGGATTCATCACTCATGGATTAAGCTTCACTCTTCGACGCGAGTCACCTCATATGTCTATTTGGGGATTCCCGGCTACTAAGTTCCACTCTCCACTTATTAATTTTTCATGTGAATTTTTGTTTCACTTTTCGGTACAAGTTTTCTCATTTATATATTTCAGTGGGGATTCCCGGCTACTCAGTTCCATTTTCCACTTATTGATTTTTTATCTGGGGTAGGCAGTTTTTTCCTCATGATTACTCTTAACTTCCATGTAGAGATTAAGTTCCCTTAAAGTGTTGAAAAGAATTTCTAGAATCCTTATCGGTTGAAGTCATTTACATCATTATGTGCATGGTGTGTGGGCCGTTGTTTTGACTGTATAAAATGATTTTGCCTTCACATGGATATGACTCCCCCTAAATGTATGCACGATTGGAAATAAATCCTCCTCATTTGTATATGCCATGATTTCACAAAATGATTGAATTCACTGCATTTTTATTTATCAAGGAGGTGAGGTCTTAGAAAATTTGAACTAAGGATTTTGTAAAATATATATACATGCAATCAAGCATGGACATTGCAATATTTACAAGCAAAGTGATTTCTGGTACGGGGCGGAGACATTAGTCCAAGGACCCGACTCACGCATAGGGAAAGCTTCCAGTTGGACATAATCCAACCTTTCATAATCGCTATTTTATATATTGGAGAATCATGGCATTCAAGCACGTAAGTATGTAAAGTATATGCAAGTATTTGCATGTAAATGGAAGGATGATTGAAGATTAGTCCTATTTACAAATATGCAAGAATGTGTATGATATGAACAAGAAGTTAAGTATGTCTATTGTGTATGCAAAACTGAATTGTTATTTGTAAAAAGGAAGAAAAGATGTGTATGAAAGACTCTATGAACAATTTTAAAGATTCAAAGATAAAATTTATTCACAGGATGTTAACATTTCTCTTAGGGATAGCCAGAATCAACATGATAGGAATTTGCAATAAAAAAAATAAGTTTTTCTTAAGATTCAAATTCTTACCTGAGTTGAATGACCAAAAATAAACATTGAACCAAAAACCATTACCAGACAAGCTCTTCATTTTTCTTGCCTTGAAGGATCTTTATTTATCAATAATTTCTTACACCTCAAGACACCCTTGCAAAACAGATTTCTCTTTTTGATGTTTTTGGTACCCATGCCATTTTGGGCCCCGAGAGGTTAGTTCTAGCATTAACACGACATATTTTATTTTTCCTCTCAAACAATTCATCATCGACCCTCATTAGATCACATGTGTACATGGAATGACCAAACTTGCCACAATAGAAACACGTGACCGAAGCTCTCCTAAGGTTATTTCTCCTATTTACATTCCTAGTATTAACAAAAGAATTTTTGAAGTTCAATTCAAAGTGATCATCATCAAATTTCATCAAATTGCATGTGTACATTGTGTGGCCTACTTTACCACAATAGAAACACATAACTCTTTTTTTTAAAAAACATTTTTACTCGTTGTATCTGAAAAAGTATTAATCTAATGTGAACAAGAGTCATGATCTTTTTGTGCTTTATCATGTGAATGTTTTGAAAAATGATCATGCACACATCATGATTTTCTTTTGTATTCAAAATTTTTCTTTCCTTTTGTTTCACAAGTATTTTTCAGATTTTCATGCTCATTTCTGATTTTCTCAAGTTCTTGCTCAAACGAACTACACCTATCATTCAACATTCCATTTATTATTTTGTAGCTTTCAATCTCTAGCTCTAGCTTATGCAATTTTCTTGACTCATCGGTGATCACACATTTTCCTTTCTGATAGACAGAGAGTCCGTCACTCAGTGCTTTAATTTGTTCATTCAACTTCTCATTTTCCTCTCTCAAACAAAAGAGTTTATCTCTGTGCATTTCAACATCAGTCAAGAGAGATTCATTCAGACTTTCGAATTCTAAACATTTATCACACGACAAGTTTTCATGAAAAGAATTTTCAAGTTTCTTCTTGAGCTTCTTGTTTTCAAATTTTACTTTCTTGTATTTTTCAAGCAGTTCATCATAGAGATCCAATAATTCTTCAAAGGAAATCTCATCAGTTTCAGAACTTACCTCCTGATTTCCTTCACCATCAGAGTTTTCCTTGCTCGAAAGAACACTGTTGTTTGCCATCATACACGCATCTTCTTGCCTTCCTTCATGAAACTTGATCAGTCCATCTAAGATTTCTTTGGCCGAGCTATAATCAGAAGCAAAAGGAAATTTATTAGAGCCAACTGCAACTTTCAATAAGTTCAGGACGAAAAAGTTATCATCACTTTTGGTCCTATGTTCAGTAGACCATTTGGACTTGTCCAATGGCAATTCATACGGACCATGAGATATAAGATTCCACAACTTGGGATCATAAGAGTTGCCAAATATACATATTCTTCCCAACCAAAGATTAAAATTTGAACCATCAAAGACAGGAATGGAATCCACAATAGCCATCGCAAAAGATGTTTACTCCTAGACCGCAAGGTCCACTAAAATAATCAGAGACCGTGCTCTGATATCAATTGTTGGCCCAGAATAGATGGCGGACAAGAAGGGGAGTTGAATTGTCCCCCACGCTAGATGGTCAGATTTTAAAAACTATTTCGCAGTTAGGACAAGATTGAGGAAAATAATTAAACTAAGATAACTCAGTTCACTCAATCTTACCGTTCTCACACGAATAGGTTATGCAAAGAACAATTTAACTACTACTCAACACGGATATCAGACGAAGCGATGTGTGATGATGCAGTGAACAAAAATCTATAAATTGACCTGTGAACGGAGATAGGAGAAATGGACAATCACACAGGCAAGCCACAAAGAACATGGAGATTTTTAGGTGGTTCGGGACCACGATGGGCTCCCTACGTCCACCACTCACCGAAATCCGGTGAGGCTTCACTAGCACGCTACAACTGTAGCACCCACGGGGATGAACCCCAACAGCACACACATGCTGCTTCCATAGCAAGTCACACACGGGGCCTGGCCCCAAAACGCTGCCACCGCAACACACACTCACACACTCGGGGAGCTCACCCCGCACCAAATCCGTACACGGAGACGCAGCTCCGCCCACACACACAAATATTCCGATTACAGAAAAATAGAAAGATATATTCAATACATGCTCATGCTCAAGATAGACTGAAGATAAACACAATATAGACTTAGAAGGGTTGTATAAATATCTCCTTAAGAAACTAGGGTCTCCAAATAAATCTTCCTTGAAGCTTGTTCAGGTGGGGGTCATTTTTCAAACGAGAGGAAGCCGAACCAGCTCCTCCTTGATGATTAAAGCTTGTTGGAGCAAGAACGCCCAAGAGTGACTGTAGATCTACACTTCTCCAATCCAAATCACCCTGCAAGAGGAAGGAAAAAGATTAACATTCAAAAACCCTCTCTTCCTCTCCCACCTGCAGCCTAGACCCCTTCCTTCCGTTCTTCCGACATGAAATTCACAGCCTACATATATGGGGTGAAAATGATGCATGAAAGACCAAGAAGCCCCTGTAAAAACTCTCTCAAAACAACACCCAAACAAGTGGAGAAACCCTAATGGTAAGAGGGTAAAAACTCAAGCCAATCGGACCATAAAATGGGGACTTCGAAACCCAAACCGGAATCCTGATCTGGACGCAGCAGAAAAAGTGTCGACTTTGTGAGTCGACACTTTTTGCTACCCATTCTGTCTGCAACAAAAAAATAGGTTCCAGGGAAAAAGTGTCGACTCACAGAGTCGACACTTTTTACTCCGGACTCTGTCTGTTGCAGAAGCAAGCATCTCCCAGGCAAGAGTCGACTCTTGCTTGGGATAGACTTGGACAAAGCCAGGGACCAGCAAGAGTCGACTCTTGCTTGGCACCTTGGCAAATTGCCCAAGGCAGTCCAAAGCAAGTGTAAACCTATTAAACTCATTTCAACCCCATTCAAATACAATAAAAGGAACTTCAAAATTAAATTCTTACCATATCTTCAAGGATTTGAGATCATAAATAAACTTGCACTTAATAGATAATCAATTTCATCACTGGAATTGATGAGAACAATTGTCTTGCATTATGTCATTCACATAAGTCTTCCAGCCTGCACTAAGAACCTTTGAAATACAACCATATGTAAATTTGATACTCACCCTTTCAACCTGCTATAAGAACCCATGTGATACTTCACCTATGAGAATAAAACAAGGTATTTCAATTCATTCACACCACAAGCTCACATGTCAAATATAGATACATTAAGACCAGATTTGTGTTTCAGTAGATCATATCAAATATTGATTTAGTCCTAAGCATGGAAAACCCATTTCCAAATTAATTCAATCAAATCACACATGAAATGCAAATTTAGTCCAACTTAATATGAGTATGCCATATGTCATATGCATCAATCTTGCAACATGCACAATAACCCATAGCTAAATAAGTCCTTGTAGAAAGGAACCATTTAACAACGGAATGCCATACAACCAGGCTTCATTTGGATCAACACGAAATCCATAAAATCAAAGTGCTTGAAACACCATCAATTAGGAGCTAGAATAGTAGAAGTGTCGACTCCATTACATGGCCGGTCTATCTGCAGAGCAGACAGGCCAAGGCCCCCAGTTCAAGGAGTGTCGACACTGGGTGTCGACACCCTTTGACTAGGTGGACTGTCTACTGTGCAGACAACCCATGGCCTAGGGAGGGTTGACCCCTAGGGTCTACCCCTCTCCTGTAGGATCTAAAAATAATGAAACATAAGCCCCTTAATCACCAAAAACCTTATAGAGAATTAAAACCGAATTGCCACACAATGGAACAAGGTATTGGCATGTTTTTCACCAGAATCCAAGAAATGATAAAAGGAATGGGCTAAGCATTTGCAAGCCCAAAGCAACAGTCATATATACAATGCATGTCTAACCCAATAAAGTATACGCATGGAATACAGTAAAGACATTTGACAACCATAGACTATAAGCATGAAAGCTCATTCATGATTTGTAGAACTAAGAGAAAATGTAACCATGAAAAATCATGTTTGACTTGGCTTGGAGGAAGCTAGATGAGGTCAACACCAAGCCATGGTGAGGTCGACACCACAGAACAATATTGCAACTGTAAATGATATCCACCAACCATTTCAACCCTACAAAGCAAGATATTAACATATGAGCTCATTTAGCATGAAGATGTTTTCCACAAAACACGCACACACGATATTCACTTCTACACATATGCAAAGCACACAATATTTTGTTATCATTAAAACCATTATCAAAGACAAAGAGGGAGTGCAACGAACCCAACAATCTCCTCCTTTTTGATGATGACAAAATATTGTGACCACCTCAAAACTCTCTCCCCCTTTGGCATTATCAAAAAGTGGGAGACTGGGGGAACAAATGTGAAGGAATTAAAAAACAATGACACACGAACCCATCAATTAACCTACCATGAAAGGAATGTGTGTGACCCATGAACACCAAGCAAGAAAATGGAATTTGATGTGCAATATGCAAGATGACTGAAATATATGCAAATGCTCAATTTTTGATCTATATGCAAGTGTTTTGCTGAAAAGCACATTATTCTCCCCCTTTTGTCATAAACAAAAACTGATTGACAACGGGGTTATTTAACATGTTTTTCACTTGTATAAACTAAAAGATGTATGAAATGTCAAGCAAGCAAGCAGACATGCAAGTGGCAAGCATGTATTAGTCTATAGCTCTCCCTCGGTAGGGCAAAAAGGATAGGAAAAGAACTGTGTATTCAAGCCAAAATGTGAGGCATGAAGCATAATCAAAAAAAGGTAGTGCATCCTTATGCTATAGGCCCTGCATAAGCCATGATTAGGACAGATTCAAAGTATACATGCATCACAAGATACCCAAAAGTGAAAAGTGTGGCATGAGAAATGAACTTCAAAATATATCGATATAATTCAAATTTTTTAAGAACACCAGAGGGTTATTTCCTCTCTACACTTTTATTTTAGATCATCGACTATTGGTAGCTTCGCTCAACCCCTTTTTATTTTTCATTATAGGATTTCACCGTTCGGCACGAGTCACCTCATGTGTCTCAATGGGGTTTCCTGGCTACTAGGATTCATCACTCATGGATTAAGCTTCACTGTTCGACGCGAGTCACCTCATATATCTCAATAGGGATTCCCGGCTACTAAGTTCCACTCTCCACGTATTAATTTTTCATGTGAATTTTTGTTTCACTTTTCGGCACAAGTTTCCTCATTTATTTCAATGGGGATTCCCGATTACTCAGTTCCACTTTCCACTTATTGATTTTTTTTTGGGGTAGATAGCTTTTTCCTCACGATTACTCTTAACTTCCATGTAGACATTAAGTTGTCTTAAAGTGTTGAAAAGAATTGCTAGAATCCTTATCGGTTGAAGTCATTTACATCATTATGTGCATGGTGTGTGGCAGTTATTTTGAATGTATAAAATGATTTTGCCTTCACATGGATATGACTCCCCCTAAATGTATGCACGATTGGAAATAAATCCTCCTCCTTAGTATATGCCATGATTTCACAAAATGATTGAATTCACTGTATTTTTATTTATCAAGGTGGTGAGGTCTTAGAAAATTTGAACAAAGGATTTTGTAAAATATATATACATGCAATCAAGCAAGGATTTTGTAATATTTACAAGCAAAGTGATTTCCGGTACGGGGCAGAGACATTAGTCCAAGGACCCGACTCACGCATAGGGAAAGCTTCCAGTTGGACGTAATCCAACCTTCCACAATCGCTATTTTATATATTAGAGAATCATGGCATTCAAGCACGTAAGTATGTAACGTATATGCAAGTATGTGCATGTAAATGGAAAGATGATTGAAGATTATTCCTATTTACACATGCAAGAATGTGTATGATATGAACAAGAAGTTAAGTATGTCTGTTGTGTATGCAAAACTGAATTGTTATTTGCAAAAAGGAAGAAAAGATGTGTATGAAAGACTCTATGAGCAATTTTAAAGATTCAAAGATAAAATTTATTCACAGGATGTTAACATTTCTCTTAGGATAGCCAGAATCAACATGATAGGAATTTACAATAAAAAAAATTAAGTTTTTCTCAAGATTCAAATTCTTACCTGAGTTGAATGACCAAAAACAAACATTGCACTGAAAATCATTACCAGACAAGCTCTTCATTTTTCTTACCTTGAAGGATCTTTATTTATCAATAATTTCTTACACCTCAAGACACCCCTGTAAAACAGATATCTCATTTCGATATTTTTGGTACCCAAGCCATCTTCGGTACCGAGGGGTTAGTTCTAGCATTAACACGACACATTTTATTTTTCCTCTCAAACCATTCATCATCGACCCTCATTAGATCACATGTGTACATGGAATGACCAAACTTGCCACAATAGAAACACGTGACCGAAGCTCTCCTAAGGTTATTTATCCTATTTACATTCCTAGTATTAACAAAAGAAATTTTGAAGTTCAATTCAAAGTGATCATCATCAAATTTCATCAAATTACATGTGTACATTGTATGGCCAACTTTACCACAATAGAAACACGTAACTCTCCTTTTTTTAAAAACATTTTTGCTCGTTGTATCTAAAAAAGTATTAATCAAATGTGAACAAAAGTCATGATCTTTTTGTGCTTTATCATGTGAATGTTTTGAAAAATGATCATGCACACATGATGATTTTCTTTTGTATTTAAAATTTTTCTTTCCTTTTGTTCCATAAGTATTTTTCAGATTTTCATGCTCATTTCTGATTTTCTCAAGTTCTTGCTCAAACGAACTACACCTATCATTCAACATTCCATTTATTATTTTGTAGCTTTCAATCTCTAGCCCTAGCTCATGCAATTTTCTTGACTCATCGCTGATCACACATTTTCCTTTCTGATAGATAGAGAGTCCGTCACTCAGTGCATTAATTTGTTCATTCAACTTCTCATTTTCCTCTCTCAAACAAAAGAGTTTATCTCTGTGCATTTCAACATCAACCAAGAGAGATTCATTCAGACTATCGAATTCTAAACATTTATCACACAACGAGTTTTCATGAAAAGACTTTTCAAGTTTCTTCTTGAGCTTCTTGTTTTCAGATTTTACTTTCTTGTATTTTTCTAGTAGTTCATCATAGAGATCCAATAATTCTTCAAAGGAAATCTCATCAGTTTCAGAACTTACTTCCTGATTTCCTTCACCATCAAAGTTTTCCTTGCTCGAAAGAACACTGTTGTTTGCCATCATACATGCATCTTCTTGCCTTCCTTCATGAAACTTGATCAGTCCATCTAAGATTTCTTTGGCCGAGCTGCAATCAGAAGCAAATGGAAATTTATTAGAGTCAACTGTAACTTTCAGTAAGTTCAGGATGAAAAAGTTATCATCACTTTTGGTCCTATGTTCAGTAAACCATTTGGACTTGTCCAATGGCAATTCATACGGACCATGAGATATAAGATTCCACAACTTGGGATCATAAGAGTTGACAAATATACATACTCTTCCCAACCATAGATTAAAATTTGAACCATCAAAGACAGGAATGGAATCCACATTAGCCATCGCAAAAGATGTTTACTCCTAGACCACAAGGTCTGCTAAAATAATCAGAGACCGTGCTCTGATACCAATTGTTGGCCCAGAATAGATGGCAGATAAGAAGGGGGGTTGAATTGTCCCCCAGGCTAGATGGTCGGATTTTAAAAACTATTTCACAGTTAGAACAAGATTGAGGAAAATAATTAAACTATGATAACTCAGTTCACTCAATCTTATTGTGCTCACACGAATAGCTTATGCAAAGAACGATTTAACTACTACTCAACACGGATAGCAGACGAAGCGATGTGTGATGATGCAGTGAACAAAAATCTATAAATTGACCTGTGAACGGAGATTGGAGAAATGGACTACAAGAAAATAGACCTTTAGGGGTATTTGAAAACTGCCCCAAAAAATGGATATAAATGCCCTAAAAACCTTTAGGGGCGGTTTGATTAGTTTTAGTGGCAATTTAAAATGTGCCCCTACTGCCTCGGTCCCTAAAGATTTTTGGGGCACTTTTTGAAAAATGCCCTTAATGTTGTCATTAGAGGCACTAAAAAATCGCCCCTAGATATTCTAATAGGGGCAATTTTGATGACCAAATGCCTCTAATGAGCATATTTTAGGGGAAATTTCTCATTCAAACTGCCTCAAATAACATATTTTAAGGATAGTCTTCTTAAAATCACCCTAAAATAATCATTTGAAATAATATATTTTAGGGGCATTTTATTCCCCAAAGTGCTCCAAACAACTAATGTGTAGGGGCTCCAGTTTCTAAATATTGCACAAAAATAAACATCCAAAATGTAAAAATTAAGGTCAACATTCCTAATATGCAATCAATACACATATCCTATTCTTTTTAATTCATTGGCATACATAAACACCCACCATTATGCAACACAAGTGTATATCAGTTGTATGCCTTTTAACAGAAATATAAATAAGACATGATACTCATTGATAAAAGCAATATTATAAAAGAGCTATTTTATAAACTAAAATCATGAAAATATCCCAATTATAAAAGACATAGCATCCATGACTTTGAAATACAACTCAGATCGTGGGGGCTCATTTTTTCACTCTGTGACTAAAATATAAAAAATAGTTTCCCCTTGGTGCTCTTTAGGTACAAACATTTTCTTGCTAGTGGATAAATAGTAAGGGAATTCAATTGACTGGATGGTTTGACATGCGACCATGCCACTTGCATTCTTCTCTACCAATGCATTGCAATCTACATTCTTGTTTGGATGCCACTGTAGAGCAAGCTTCTTGTAAGAACGTTTAATTTTGACGATGGAGGCAGTCCTTGATATGCCCAATATCTTGTACCAATCCTTGTGCTTACTTAATGTCAATGCCTTTTCAACCCTCATCAATGTTTCTCAAACACTCATGTCCTGCAAATTTAAATATATCAAGAATTTATGAGGTTGTCAACAATGACTGCTAATCTGAAAGTCAAAAGAATAAAAAAGAATACGTTGTTTTACTTTTTGAGGAAGGTAAATCTGGCTTGACCCAGAAACAGCCCACGCACGCGCGGTCCATTGAGGTTTGGACGCGCTAGGCCCAAGCAAGGAACGGACATACATGTTCGGCCCAATAAGAAGATGACCGGCCCAACAAGGCATCAGGTTCCACGACGCCAATGAGGCCGGCCCAAGCATAATTCTCACCGGAGGACACTCTGATGACCGACCGTTGCCCCCCACGACACCGGCCTTGACCCCGTAATGAGTACGCGCCATGAGTGTCATAAAACTCACCAAGGGAACGGCCGACGTCGGGGCTATCGCCCTCCAACGGGAAACTCCCGCCAACATAGCGGAGGGACGTTACTCCACTAAACGGACCCTTCCCTATCAAGGGATGGGGCCCTAGCCCCAGGACAACCCATATAAAAGGGACATTGACAGAAGAGAAGAGCACGATAGATTCTTCTACTAAAAAACCCTACGCTACAACGCAAGAGCATACTCTCGCCCCAGAGCTTCCGACTAAGAAGAGAGCAACTCGACTAGCTACCACGACGAGAGGGACGTCTGCTACATCCAGAGAGCTTCTTCCTCCCGTGCGACCTTACCACCCAGCGAGCACTCTCCGAGTGCCCACTAGGTGCGGCGAGCATGCGTGCAGAGGATCTACACGTCTCTTGGATCGACGACTACGGCCCCTACTTCTCTCTCACCTTGCTCCTCTCTATTTGCTCATTAATCCCTAACTGACTTAAGCATCAGAGGGTTGTCCCCTGGGGTAACACCCAGGACTCCTTCTAACGACCTTCTGGTTTCTTGGTGTGTGTAGGGATCCACGGGTGTGAGATGACTTCCCCAACAAATAAATAGAGAAGGTGGTACGTGGCCTATGAACCATTTTCCTGCCGCTACACTTCTTGGTGTCGTCTGTGAGAAACACGAGCAAAAAGCTATGGCATCTCGTGGAAGCCTCTGCAACGCCAGCAACCGGGGGCAGGGTTCCCATCAGGGACCAAACTCTCACCGGGGATCGCAGGAAGCTTCTTCCGCGCACCACCGACAAGAGGTCACCCCAGGTGACCTAGAAGAGCTCCGCCAGGAGATCCGAGCCCTGGCGGAATTCTACCGAGAGCTCTGGGACCAGAGGCCCCAAAACGCCCCCCCTCCCCCCCCCCCCCGAGCGATGGGAGGGCGAGAGAGACTAGGCCGGAGAGAACTTCCGATAGATACGGGAGGCATCCCACGCCTCGGTCGCAAGGACCCGGCGATCGCGCAGCGTGCCCGCATCTAGGGGACGCAGCCCTCTCCACTCCAACCCGGAGATGGACCGCCGGCTCCGACGTTTCGACGAAATAGAGGACATGGTCCGGTACCTAGAAGAC
This sequence comes from Amorphophallus konjac, assembly GCA_022559845.1. Lineage (NCBI taxonomy): Eukaryota > Viridiplantae > Streptophyta > Magnoliopsida > Alismatales > Araceae > Amorphophallus > Amorphophallus konjac. Next base: position 214,476,087 of record CM040121.1, read on the forward strand.
GTCCTCTTGGCCGTCAAGAACCGCGGCCTCATCGACGATGACCAGGACTTCCATGCTCCCTTTTCCAGGGAAATCATGGAAGCCCCCATCCCGCCAAAGCTCCAACTGTCGTCATTCCCCCCTACGATGGCACCGCCGACCCGGCCGACCACCTGCACGGCTTCGAGTCCCACCTGGTGTTTCACCGGGCCTCGGACACCGTGAAGTGCCTAGCATTCGTCACGACCCTTCGGGAGAACGCCCGAGCATGGTTCTAGTCCCTGCCGACGGGGACGATCTCCTCCTTCCAGCAGCTCAAGAAGCTGTTCAAGGAGAACCTCATGGGCTGTAGAAAGGTAGCCGAGTCTCCAGTAACCCTGCTTGCCCTCAGGCAGGGGAAGGAAGAGGCGCTATGGGACTTCGTCTCTCGCTTCCTCCCGGAGGCACTTTGGATCCCCCATCTTGACGTCGGCATCGCCACCCATGCTCATGCAAGGGACGCGAGACCACATCCTCCAACACGCGCTCGGAGTTGAGGCCCCGATGACTCTTCCAGATATCCTCGCGCTAGCCCCAAAGCATGTGCATTACGAGGAGAACACCGCGGCCCTGCGTCGCACGGCCAAGACCGATCAGCCCAACCGCAAAAGAGCCGCCGACCCATCGCGCGAGGGCCGAAGTAAGCGAGAGCGGCGCGATGGCGACCACCGTGACCGCTCCGAGAAGGAAAGGGGTGGCTACCGCCACTATACGCCCCTGACGGCCCCGCCCGACCAGATCCTGATGGAGATTCACGAGGAGCCATTCCTCAAGTGGCCCTCGTGGATGAAGTCAGATCCCAACTCAAGGGATAAAAAGAAGTACTGTCGCTTCCACCGGGACCATGGCCATGACACTGCCGAATGCATCAATATGAAGGATGCCATCGAGGACCTCGTACGCAGAGGGCTCCTCGCTAAAAATGCCGAGAGACGACAGAAGACGCCTCCCCCGATCGACAATTGGCCCAACAGAAAGGAGATCATGATGATCTCTGGGGGGCCCGCTGCCGGGGGAGACAGCGCGAGCAGAAGACGTCAGTATGCGATGGCTATCAACATGGCAAATCAAGGCGACGGAACCCCAAGGGAGTTTTCCCCTTCAGGCCACCCGAGAGACCCCATAGTCTTCTCCGAGGATGACCTTAACGGCGTCACGACGTCTCATTCTGATGCTTTGGTGGTTTCCACCACCATCAATCAATGTACTGTGCACCACATCCTGGTAGATAATGGGAGTGGACCCGATGTTATCACCTAGGACTGTCTTGTACTCATGGGTGTGGACGTGTCACGACTCGCGCCAGTGCACACGCTGATGCATGGATTCTCCGGCATGATTGTCCGCCTAGAAGGGCGTATCTCGCTCCCGATCATGTTCGGGACGGCATCGAAAGAGGTAACCTTCCTCGCCGACTTTACTGTGTTCCGTGCAATGACAGGATACAACGCCATCATCGACCGAGGAATCCTCGGCACGCTTCGGGGCCTCCCTTCCTCCTACCATCAGAAGCTCAAGTTCCCCACCCCCCATGGGGTAGGGGAAGTCCGTGGCAATCAACGGGAATCCAAGAGGTGCTACCTTATCTCCACCCGCGATCGACACCCCGAAGATGCACCACACGAGAAGAAGGCAAGGACCGAAGACCCAGGTCTGAGCACGAGCGTGCCAACCGAGGACTTATACCTCATCCAAGTGGGGGACGACCCAAGCAGATCACTGAGGATTGGCGCTACCTTGTCCGAGCATGATAAGCAAGCGTACGCAAGCTTCCTCGCAGCCAATCAGGACGTGTTCGCTTGGTTCGAGGATGAGCTCCCTGGAGTTCCCCCAGAGGTCATCACGCACCAACTAAGGTTGGACCCTAACTACCGCCCGGTACAGCAACGCCGAAGACGGTGCAACCCCGAGCGACAAGCCATCATCAGGCAGCAAGTAGGCAAAAAATTATGTTTAGGACTGCTCAGGCCTACCCAGTATCCAGATTGGGTGGCCAACGTGGTCCTGGTCCCCAAGAGCAACGGAAAGTGGCGGATGTGCGTGGACTACACCGACCTCAACAAAGCTACGCCCAAAGACAGCTTCCCCATGCCACGGATTCACCAGCTGGTCGATGCCACGGCCAGGCATGAAATGGTGAGCTTCCTTGACGCTTATTCAGGGTACCATCAGATCAACATGCACCAGCCCGACCAAGACAAGATCGTGTTCATCACCGATCACGGCTTATACTGCTACACTTGCATGCCGTTCGGGCTAAAGAACGTCGGAGCTACGTATCAACGCCTAGTCAACCACATGTTTGACTCGTAGATTGGCCACAGCATGGAGGTATACATCGACGACATACTCGTGAAAAGCCTCCGAGCAGCCAAGCACTTACGCGACATGGTGGAAACCTTCACCATGCTCCGAAGGTACAACATGAAACTCAACCCTACCAAGTGTGTGTTCGCGGTGCGATCAGGCAAGTTCCTAGGTTTCCTCGTTACTCACCGAGGAATCGAAGCCAACCCCAATCAGATCAAAGCAGTATTGGAGATGGAGCAAGTGGGTGAGGGACGTACAGCGCCTCACCGAGCGCGTTGCCGCTCTGGCCTGATTTTTATCCCGAGCTGCCGAACGGTGTCTACCCTTCTTCCGGCTCATCAAGCAGGCCAACCTGGCACCAGAGAAGAAGGGATGGATCGACTGGGACCAGGAGTGCGAGCAGGCATTCGAAGAACTGAAGCGTTACCTGACGATGCCTCCTATCCTCGCCAAACCCCAAGGGGGGGAACAGCTGCTCTTGTACCTCTCCATGACACCCAACACCATGAGTGCTGTGCTCACACGGGAGGAAGCAGGAGTCATGAAGCCCGTCTACTATGTCAGCCGAGCACTACAAGGACCGGAATTCTGGTACTCACAGACTGAAAAGTTCACCCTCGCGTTGATTACAGCTGCTTGCAAGCTGTGGCCGTACTTCCTAGCCCACCCGATCGTCATCCTCACTGATCAGCCCCTCCGATAAATCCTTTAGAACCCTGATGTGTCCGGAAGACTGGTCAAGTGGGCCATCGAGTTGGGAGAATTTGACATCAAGTTCCGATCGAGGATAGCAATCAAGGCCCAGGCTCTCACGGATTTTGTCGCCGAGTGCACCCTACCTGCCGAGGATTCACCCGAGCAGTCCCCAGGGCCCACCTGGGAGCTATACATCGACGGATCCTCTTGCGCCGCGGGCAGCGGTGCTGGGCTAGTCTTACTCTCACCAGAAGGAGCGGAGCTATAGTATGCCCTACATTTCAACTTCCTGACCACGAACAACGTGGCCGAGTACGAAGCACTGCTTTCTGGGTTATGCATGGCAAAACACCTGGGGGCGTCAAGCGTGTGAGCATACAGTGACTCCATGCTCATCGCCAACCAGGTCAGGGGGGAGTTCGAGGCCCGAGACCCCTCCATGGTGAAATATTTAGAGAAGGCCAAAGTCGCGGCGAGCGAGTTCGCCCACTTTGAAGTGGTACACATCCCACGCGAGGAGAACGTCCGAGCAGACACCCTCTCCAGCCTAGTGTTAGCCACTACGGTCTCCAGCTCGAGGTCAATACTGATAGAGGAATTGTTGGCACCAAGCATAGATGATTCAGTACTCCAGGTGAACGCCATCGACTGCGAACCATCCTGGATGGATCCTCTACTCGATTTCCTCCTTCAACAACAGCTTCCCAGCGATCACGCCGAAGCACGGCGCACGCGAGCGAGAGCGGCACACTTCACTATGGTGGACGGCCGACTATATCGTCGGTCTCTCTCAGCTCCTCTACTCAAGTGCCTCTTCTCCACGGAAGCCAACCAGGCCATCCATGAAGTCCATGAAGGACTCTGTGGAAGTCATGTGGGAGGATGAGCACTCGCGAGGACGCTGATCCAACAAGGGTATTGGTGGCCCACCTTGCAGCAAGATTGCCTCAACTACGTCCGAAGGTGCCCCCAATGCCAGAAGTACTCCCACCTACACCACCAGTCGGTGACACAGCTCCACACCTTGACGGAGCCTCGCCCGTTCATGCAGTGGGAGATCGACATACTGGGGCCCTTCCCTGAGGCACAAGGGAGGAAAAAATTCCTCGTTGTCGCCATCGACTACTTCACCAAATGGATCGAAGCCGAGCCATTGGGAATAATAACAAGCGAAGTAGCTTGAAAATTCGTGCTACGGAGCATCATTTGTCGGTTTGAGATCCCCAGGGTTCTCACTACCGACAATGGTAGACAGTTCGCGAGCACCACCTTTCAGGAGAAGTGCTCGAAGTTGGGGATCTGGAACCACTACACCTCAGTGGGACATCCCCAAGCCAACGGGTTGGTCGAAAACGCCAACCGGACTTTACTCCACGGCATCAAGACCCGCCTGGACCAAGCAGGCGACACATGGATTGATTCAATCCCCAGCATCTTATGGGCTCACCGGACCACCGCTAGAGTCGCCACCGGGGTGACGCCCTTTCATCTCGCCTACGGAGTTGAGGCAGTAGTCCCAGTGGAGATATCAACCCCTCGTTACGAGTGGGACATTTTGATGAGGCCAGGAACAACCAGGCAATGCGAGCAAACCTGGGCTTGCTTGAAGAAAGAAGAGCCAACGCCCAGATAAAGCTTGCGGCATACCAGTAGAAGCTGGCGCAGTATTATAATGCCCGAGTTAAGGAGCGACACTTCTTCCCTGGGGATCTGGTCCTACGGCGAGCAAGCGTGGCTGACCCGCGAGGAGCTATAGAAAAACTCGCACCTAACTGGGAAGGCCCATACCGGGTAGCAGAAGCTCTCGGGAAAGGAGCGTACATGCTAGTGACGCTTGGGGGGAGAGAGGTGTCCAGGACGTGGAACTCCGTCAACCTCAGGAAGTTCTTCCAGTGAAACGTCACCAGCCATACTCCACTAGGGTAAGTTGCCCACGAATAAAGAAGAAGGTAGCCTAAGGGTTTCCTAGAGGCGAGCACCGCTCCCCTTGAAAACAAAGAAGGTGGCCTAAGGGTTTTCTAGAGGCGAGCACCGCTCCCCTTGAAAATGATCTCATCTTGAAGTTGATGGCAATCACTGGTGTGATGCCCGTGGTCGCTATGGAACAGGCAGTGCTTGCGGCGATTGTGATGCTTGGTCTTCATGGGCTCGGGTTGGTTGAGGAGACCCGAGCCTTTGATGTCTTCATAGATCTCGTAGACGGGGGCGGTAAGTGGGGTATATCACTCATACTTTCGGGACGGCTCTTTTCGATCTCCATCCTGGTTCCGCCTCTTTCCTTGTCTTGTCCCTTGCTCGGACGGTCTCTTCTTGTCCCCCTCCCGACCCGAGCCGGTTGTGCCTCGGTAGGCGCTGAGTACTTCTTCGCACTCGGTATGGCGCAGAGCCAAGGTCACTAGCTCGGCGAGGGTGGTAGGGAGATGAAGCACTAGCTCGCGCCGTAGGTTCTCGTCACGGGTACCCCCGGTCAAGGTGGTGATGGTAGAGGCCACATCCAGGCAGGGGATGTGCAGGGCTTCCGATTTAAGTAGGTTGATATAAGCCCTTAACTTCTCCCCCTGTTCCTGTTTGAGGGCTAGTAATCCCGCCACTGACCGGGGTGGACCGCTGCCGGTGAAGCTTTCTTTGAATATTCGCCTGAATTGCTTGAAGTTATGAATGCTGTCGGGGGCGAGGGATCTGAACCAAGCCTAGGCACCCTGAACCAGAGTGGTCACGAACGCTCGGCACATGATCACATCGGATGCCCCATGTAAGGTCATCAGGGCGTCGAAGCTGTCGTAATGGTCGGCCGGGTCTCCCTGGCCGTCGTACGACTTGAAGGTCGGAAGTGAGATTCTGGGAGACATCTCTGCCTTCAGGATGTAGTTGGAGAACGGGGATCGCTCCTCGTCCTCCACAGGAGAGGTCTTCTGCAAGGCACGGAGAACGCGCTCTTGCTCTATGAAATGCCTCTCGAAGTCTCACAGCTAGAGAGAGAGTTTCGGTTGTCGGTGTCCCGAGGGGCTGGAGGGGGGCGCTTGCATGCTGCCCCGACGCTCCTCAGGGGCCTCGACATCTGGTAATGGTTTGCGTGCTCAGGTCTTCTCCCTCCTCGGGGTTGAGGAGGCTTCTTGCTTAGGGAGAGGGACGTGCGATGGTCCTCCTGACGCATTACGGATGAGGCGCTGCCCCCGGAGGATGAAATGGCCTCCAGCAGTGTGCTGTGAGGCATCTCCACGTGGGGGGCCTTTCCTGGGGGACTATGACCTCTCCTCCCTGGCCGCCTGGGCCCTCATGAGATCCACGAGGACATCCAATTTTACGTTGAGGGTTCAGAGGGCGTCGGTGCTCCCGCCGGGAAGTTGTTCCCCCGCCACCGATGGAGGTAGCTCTTTGGCTTGGTCGCCGGATGGGGAATGCTCCGTGGGGAGGGAAGGTGCTCCTTCCTCCATTACCATAGCTTTTCCCGTATCGATGGCAGTCCTCCTGCCAGAACTTCTTCGCACCATGATGGCTCTTTGTGCATTTCCCACAGACGGCGCCAGATGAAGAGGGGCGATCTCGCGCTGCTCCTGAGCGGGGAGGAAGATGACCACGTACCCTTGAAGTATAAACTGTAAGAAGCGAAACCAGTCAGAGGTGCCCATGGATAGATCCCCAAGGAAGACCCTCTGATGCTTAAGTCAACACAGGTAGTAGAGCACAGATGCGAAGAGGAGAATTAGGAGGAAAGTGGGAGCGCGAGATTCCTCTCCACCAAAAGGTGAAGTGGTTCCTGCTCAGGCTTACTTAGGCGTGCTTAAGCTTACTTAAGCTCCTACGTCGTAGTTGGGCATGTCCTGTTTAAATAGTGTCCAGTTGTGCGAATTGATCCCTGTAAGCGGAGGGGTTTCAGGGGGGTTACGTCCTTCATGCGGGCTCCTTACGGCACGCGGACTCTTGGTTTCCCTTGTCCCCTTGAGCTTCCTGCCATTAAAGGATTCGCAACGGCTGAATCATTAAGCATCCATCAGTGAGCCCGAGAAAATGACACTTGGTCAGGAGTGGTCTCTCGAGGGATAAGTGCTGGGTCAGGACAAGGAATAGGGGGCTCCAAGGGAGCTTTCCCGATCGACTTATGCTCGGACTTCTCAACCCAAAGGCCGCCTAGGAAGCGCTTGTACCGAGTGAGTTTTTGGGCTTCATAATAAGTGGGCCCGAGGGCTGCCACTTAGAGGAGTTGAGCCTTATTCGGTCCGATTTGGACCTCGTTTGGCCTCTCCGTACGGGCGGTGAGATTTTCCCTCTCCACTTACAATTTTGTTTGAGACTCAAGATCCCACAATGTGTTGCAAGTTATACAAGTTTCAAAGTATAAAGAAAAACCTATATATTTTACATTATTATAAGATACAACTGGTCTACGTGAATCTCTAATGTGAATATGTGTAGATCTGCAAAATAGTCATCCAGAGGGGATCCTCTTTGTAAAGGTACACTAGCAACTCCCCTTGCACCTTACCAACGGACCCAAACAGAGGAGTGGATAACTTGGTTGCACATTGAACTGGGACAAAGCAATGTCTACAGACACTTGTAGAAAACTAAAGCCAAGAAGGAAGATGACGCCAATTGTTCACTGACCTATCAGATGAGCAAGACATGACCTACAATCAGCATCTTGGCAGACTCCAAACCTAATTATTGCAACGTGCAAGTTTCTAAAATACCAAGCACCTTCAGCTTGAAAAGTGAAATTCACATATTCAACATTTGCTTCCAATAATCATTTTGATTGAGCAGGTTACACGTGTGATCCAATGCACTTTTCTTGCCCAATGGGAAGGGAACAATGCATGTCTGATCCTTCTGCACAAGATGGACAACCCACACTACACGAGAGGATCTGGTCCATCGGACTTAAAGCCAGGGTAGACGAAATGAGCATTGGAGCTCATCTACTTTAGATGAGCCCTCCCTCTTTATCCCTGATAAGTGGAAAATATCATAACTAAAATGTTTAGAGAAAAATCTACTTTCTTTTGAGCACCATTTTGCCCTAGTTTTTTGCTAACCACTTTACAAACACACACCTGACACACAACATAAATGAACAATGATGCCCTTAAAAATGCACAAATCTGAATTGGCAAGAAAATCTCTCTACAGAGATACATCCATGAAAAGTAATAAATACATTTTGTACCATAAGAACACTTAAATCAACCATTGATGGGGTATTCATTTGGATAAAATGGTCAAATTAGATGGGGGTTCATCTAAGTTAAATGGTCTTTTTGACTAGTTTTGATTCACCCCATGTATGTATATGCACACAAACATAGTTTGAGTTTGTTTAAGAAAAATAGCTAACAAAAAAATAGATCTCTAGAAAAATTGTGACTTAATGAAACTAGTGGCTGCCATATTGGCACTGATGTGGCTCTATCTTCCCCCTTTTTTGTCAAAATTGGAGTCACCATTCATGAATGCAGACATAAACAAAGTTATGAGATAAAAATGAAACCACAAATTTTAAGTTCACAACCGCAGCTTCCATATGAAATAATTATTTTCTGTGACAACTTTGCAAAAAAAGAAAATGGAAGAGGGAGTAATTCCCTCCCTCAAACCTCTCCCCAAAAAGAGGTGCAATCAGTGAAGAAGGCATTTGGGGATGTAACTTTTAGGGAGTCAAATAAAAAATTGGCATTGCAAGGTCTCCATGAACTACAACAATCTAAAAGACTAATTTGAAAAGCTCAAACTAAGGATAACATCATGAAGATAGCATAGGCTCCAAAATCCAATGCAAAACATACAGGCATGCCCCCTCATCCATTAGAACTCCCCGTGTTTTCGATTATTGGATGTCTATGATAAAACCCAACATCGAGTAAGCCCCAGGAAGTGTAGAACACTGATGCACGAAGATAGTAGCAACTCATGGGATTTTTGTTTAACGTATAGTTTACATACAGAAACTAAGAAAGGAAGAAAATCTACAAATTTTGGAAAGACAGCTCCCTTAGTTTCTCTCCATACCCATTATTTATTTATTTTCCTTTCCCCCCTTGTTTTCACATATCTTCCCCTTGCCCCGTTCATCATTTCTCCATCATATCTATCCTTGCTGCCCATATGAAAAGAACAACAGCCAATCTATCTAGACCTCTCCTTCCCTATGGTTGATGATCTACATCTCATGTCCCACCATGCCTTCATCAATGTTGCCAGCTTCTACCTCATCAGCAACAAGCAGACAGATAAACAGAATAGGCAGGCCATCAGCACCTATCCAGAGTCTCCAGACAAATGTCATCCATTCATGCACATATGACCAACAAACATCTCTACAGACTTAACAGGCAAGAAGCTTCATGGTAAATATCCTTGCAAGCAACTTCACGGAGAAAAGGGAATCCTGACATGCAGAAACAACTACAAATATGGTATGACTTTGTACAGGCTATGTATCGGAGAAACCATAGGATGCATTAAAGGGAGACGTCCAACCTAACCTGTGCAAGGGGAGAAAACGAGGGTAGCAGGTGGTGGTCAAAACAACTGGGAAGTGAGGATACCTTCCTTTTCCCTTAATATTTGCATATAGAATCAATATATGATGTGCAAAAAAATGAACAAACAGGGATTGGTTCCATGACCTTATGTAGATGGTTTGCAAGTCAAAAACTTGCGTGGACCAAAAAGCATGATGCTATGATACTATTTTTCTCTTGGACAAGCTAGGTGCCTCAGAAAATGGATGCCCAAGTCAACCTTAGAACATTGGTTGCTAAAAGAAATTATTGGGAGAAAATTTTTAACAAGAGAGAACATGGTAAGATTTTAAGGGAAATTAGGAGGGAAAAAATTCCCTACCACCAAGTTACCTTTCCATCTAGGCCACTGATAGCATTAGAAGCTTCATCATTGGAAGTGAATGTCACAAAACCAAACCCTCTAGATCTACCCGATTCGTGATCCACAATAACTCTTGCTGCACAGAAATATTTCAGTCTATTTTTTAAAAGTAAACTACAAAATGATTCTGATGCATATAAATTTTCACAATGAATAAAAATATTGCCTACCTTCGATGACCTGTCCATAGTCGGCAAATGCCTCTTTCAAACTCTGATCATCAGTGCTATAAGAAAGTCCTAAAAGAGAGAAACCAAAAGCTCCTTAGCCAGCAGGCTATGTAGTTGTAATAGCAGCATCTCAGTGTAAAGGACATCAAAGAGTATTAGCAACCAAGGAAAGTTGGAAGGAAAGAATGTAAGAAAGATCAAGGAACGAAAAATACCAACCTCCAATAAAGACTTTTGACGATGACATGCACCGTATTGCTTGGTATATTGATGGATTTGGTGCTATAGATTTAAAAAGATTTCCAAATTTCTTTGTAAACGCCATTGTCGAGAACCTACAAATAACTAGTCCAAATGAAACATTTTCCCCTTAATTCTCAATGAAGCCACCACCATGACAATTTAATGCCGTAGTAACAAGAAAAAAGATCATGAGTCAGCAACTTCAATAGATTCAAGCCAAATGCTCAAAGGGCTAGGTAGAGAAATGGCACAGGACAAAGCAGTATATAATCATTTGTATCTTGGGAAAACAAAGGAAATGGCAGCTTTCTTATGCATGCAAGAAACAAGAGAATCTAACATGTGCAGTTGCATAAGAATTGCTGGAAGAAAATATAGAACCATGAAAGCATGAAGAAAAATGAAGGCCACCTGTTGTGTAGCAAAAATTTTATCCTTAAGGGATCAACACAAAATTCTGAAGGGGGAATGGAGACAACACAAATGGTTAGCATGGATCGCAAGGGTCACTAATCAACTTCTCTTAAAGAAGAAACTGAAAACACTAGTTTGAATGTCAAAAAGACAAATTAAAAAATACTATAATAAGAACATTAATTCAAGGCCTTCAATAAGAACACAATAGAAATGAGATGAAAGTACCATTTTACTAACATGACCGTAACCTTTCATGTACCAAAAACTGTGAACATTGTGAATTAAGTAATGCAAGATTTTTTCTCATTTGAACCAAACAAAACAACTATCAAAAAACTCTAGGAAAGGCTTTGATGAGTTCAAAATTTAAGTGAAGTTGATTGTATTTGTTAATAAAACTCAAGACAAAAACCATTTTGCAGATCCAACACATTCAGTAGATTTAGATTGGGAAAATCACACAAGAATCATAGAATGCATAGACCGGAGCATCCTGTACCTTCACAGTCTCGTAGGTGAGTAGGAATTAGTGCTGGCGGGTTAGGAGTCAGTGCTGGTGCGGGGAAGACGGCGAGTAATGCGGTGGCATAGCAGTAGATCAAGAGCAATGCGGCAATGTTTGGGGAGCGTCGCCCGGCGCCCGTTGCAGCTAGCCCTGTGGAGGTGGGCTAGGCTCAGCGGCTAGGCCTGGCAGTTGCTGCGGTTAGGCCCGGCGAGGAGGCAAAGGGGTGGAGAAGAAGATGGAGGAAGAGTCCACAGTGGAAGGAGGTGCTGGTGCAGGGGCGACGAAGAGCAACGCGGTGGCATAGCAGCAAATCAAGAGCGACAGGGCAGCGGTCGGGAAGCGTCACCCGACGCCGGTTGCAGCTCCTGCGGCGCTCCTACGGATGTAGGCAACTGTAGTAGATTCCGGCAGCTCCTGCGATGCTGATGAGGAATAGTGAGGGGGGAGAACAGGCCAGGGAGGTGATGAGGCAGAGGAGTAGAGGAGAGTATGGAATATCAGTCCGCACCGGAGGTGAGGAGGTGGAGGTGGATGAGAAAGGGTCTATGGTGGAAAGGGGGCTAGGGAGGCGAGAGGAGGTGGAATGGGTGACGATGGAACAATTGATCGCGAGGAAGACTCCACGTTCTGCGGAACGAGTTGGGGCGCGGGTGGTTATGTTAGCGCGGGAGGAAGCGGCGGTAGGGGAAAATTTTTTGGGGGCAGTTTGAATGAATTTTTATTTTTCTCCCATAATTGTTTGAGGCAATTTTAAAATGCCCCTATACATGATTTTACATAAATAAGAAAATTAAAATATTTTAAGGGCAATATTAAATATAAAATGCCTCTAATTATGATTATATTATGGTAATTTTAATAAATGCCTCTAAATAAATTACCCTTATATCTCCATTTTTTTGTAGTGTGTGAATTATATCACACATGCAAGCCATAAGGAACACGGAGATTTAGGTGGTTCGGGACCACGACGGGCTCCCTATGTCCACCCCTCACCGAAATCCAGTGAGGCTTCACTAGCACGCTACACTGTAGCACCCACGGGGATGAACCCCAACAACACACGCACACACGTGTTGACACCTGTTTTTTGCCTATAAGTTGAGTCATTTCTCTTACCATCAATTGTTGATGCCTCGAGTTGTCCATTGCTCATTGGGCTGTTTCAGGCATGTCGTGGGCTTATTTTATGGGTATCTCCCTCCCTGACTAGGTCTGCTCTTGGATCCGGGCTTAATGGGCCTTGATTTCAACTGATCTCTGGGTTAAATGGACTCATTTATCCCATTTTCTTAGTTTTAAGCGTCCAGGCTTTATGCAGTTTAGCGACCGACCGTTCAGTGACTGGGCGGTCTTATTGGAACCATTTACTAATTTATTGGATATTTATTTAATTTTTTGAATTTCCACCGACAAGCCTTCACACGGTCTGAATGCAGCCGTTTACTTCAATTGAATGGCCTGTCGTTAGACCCTCTAGTTCCAAGAGTCCTAAGCCGATTGATTTTTCAGATAATTATCTATTTATCCTATTTTTCTAGATTTATCACCAACATTTGTACATGGCCTAGCATTGGACCGTTCCATTCGTTGAGTGGTCTATCAGTAGACCGTTTTATCCTGAAGAGTCCAACGCCGTGATGGCCGGTCAGTTCGGTGGATAATTGGATAGTTGGTTAATTTATTTATTTATCACCGACAGTGTTGGACGGTCTAGCAATGGACTGTGTACATCACTGGGCGGCCTATCGAGCGACCGTTTACATGTTTGAAATCTGTGGATTGTTTGGGATTTTCTCTCTCTATCCGTGTTTGAACCTCCAACTTCCTCCACCCATTTCTCTGCGGTTTCTCAACCAAATGGGGCGTCATTTGATGGGGGTGGGAGATAAAGGTATTATCTACATATTTTATTTTGAAATCTTGGATTATTATCCACTGGAAAATCCAATTTTGAGGTTGGACTTTCAAGGGTCTATAAATAGAACCCTTAGTCCAAGCTTGAAAAGGGAGGAGATCCAACGTCGACGGCGAAGCTCTGCCGAATTCTCGAGCAAGCTGTAGCCAGGGAGGGAGGCTTTCTACATCCTTCTAAGCCTCCGATTTAGGGAGTAGTCTTTTGTTTTGAGTCTTAGTCTTGGTGTTTAGTCTTTAGTTCACCCATTGCATGCTTCTTTTCATCATTTTCATCCACGTTTTGCACTATTTCACATCATTTTCACACCACTCCTATCTTTTTCACGCCCTATAGGGGTTTAAAAACCACCCCCAGGTATCGCCCCTTCCATGCTATTATGTTAATTTTCCATTTTTCCTATAGTTATTACACATTCTAGAGCTAATTTGGGTTCTGGTTTCTTATCCTCTACATTGTTTTGCAGGTCAGCATCAGCACAGCACGAGGCCCATCCCCTCTGGCCGGCCGGAAGGGGTGGAGGATCAAGTCCTACATCTCGGAGTTTGACAGAATCACACCGTCTTCCTTCGTCCGCTTAGAAGAGTACACGACCCAGATCTGACCGTGCAACGCCTTCCTGCGGTCGTCTGCGAACCGTTCTGTCGCCAGACCCGTCTTCGTCCTGCTTCCTTCTTCAGCGTTGTGAGCGGTCTATCAAGCGGCCGTGCCATTCCTTGAGTGGTTCGTCCCAGACCGTTTACCACTGCAGCGTTGCATTTTTTGGGTGAGTGCTTCCTCCCTTTCCAAGGTACGTAGTTGTAACGACCCAGGGTCCGAATACCAGGTAAACCCGATACCACTTGGATCCTGCGAGGCCTCCCAAGAGTTGAAAAGCTCTTTAAAGGGATAAAAGGGTTGTCGTGGGATGTACAACAATCTAAAATAAGTGCAGGAAAGATGGAACTGAAATTTAAAACTTCTTTTCATATAGTTTACATCATTTACATGCTTTAAACAAGACAGTAGTCCAGTCACTATACAATCTCCCAAAGTACAACTCAAAAGAAAGGAACAAAGCCTAGGGGCATACCCTGGCTGACACGTGCTGGTTGACCTATCAACAGTCTTCAAACCACGCAAGAAAGTCAAGCCTACTGCATTTCACCTGTAACCACAAAGGGTGAGCCTCATTTCATTGGCTCAGTAGGGGTCACACCGATCCCTACCTCGCAGCAAACATTACAAGAAAAATATCACAATTGCATGGAACATAAGCAATTAAATAGAACTGCATGAAAATATCAACATATTAACATGGCTAAGAATTACTAGAAAGACAAGTAATCAGGATATCACACATTATATGAAGACTAACGGTTCATGGCAAATCTAGACATCATTAAGATATATGATTACATACAAGGAGCACATGTTCATCACGAGAGGGAAATAAATCACATGGAGAAGCCATAAAAGTTATACATGAGTATCAAGAATTTAACATGCGAATAAAACTAGCTATTTAATTGACTACATTTTACCATATGTTCTACAACATGGAAACGGACATATGAATAAGAATATTCCGACATTCAATATATTCGAAGACCATTAAATGAATATATAAAAATACTCTAGCATATCCGAGGAGCTTTATACGAATATAAAAATAGTCTAATATCCAATTGAGCTAAGTTCCTATAATCCATCTGACAGGAGAAAGAAGCCACTAGAAGCAAGACCAGATGCATCCACTGACGACTTACACTGCGTCTCCGGAGTCTCTCACTCGTGACGAACATGGGAACATGAGACACCATAGTAAGTACAAGGGACAACAGTAATGAGTGACTACTCAGGGTTGCACCCGTCGGCGCTAGTCCAAGCCCCTGACCACGTGTGCACACACCGGCTCGTTGCCTTGAGCCATACCTCTAGCTAGTTTTCCCCCCCAGCAGGATGCTACTGTAAAGCAGGGGCCCAACGAACTAGCTTAAAAACTGTATATCGGGATTACCTAGCCACCCCTCCTAGGTGGTTCGACTCGTCGTCGCTAGGCTACGTCTAGTGGATCAGTCAAATAGAGATAAGAAGTTAACTTTAATGGAATATGAAAACACGTCATAAGCGAAAGAAATGATAATGCGCAATATAGCAACATATCATGATTTATAACTATGTCTAAGTAATAATTATGTCTAAGCATGCTAAACATTCAGCATTAAGCACACAATCAAGAGAATGTGATGAAAATGCAATAAAACTATATGCTGAAAAGAATGACGGTCTAGACTTGGCCGCAAGGGTCAATAGGTAGTCACTCGACAAGCCATTTACATGACGATAGCGGTTAGTCTAACGACCGCTACATTCTTGCCGCTTAATAGAACGGAAACCTGTAAATAGTGTACGAAGATGAAACGGTCTAGCCTGAACTACTAAGCCGAGAGACGGTCATGGGAAAAGGCCGCTCGACAACAATAGTAGTCAGCCATACGATCGCTACACTGTCAGTTTAACACACATGATTTTCATATTAATGAAGATTTAAATACACATGAGGAATAAATCTAAATAGTTCATTGCGCTTCTGAACACCATTAAGACATGTGATTATATACAAAAACTACTCATTCATCATGAGAATTTAATAAATCACATGATAAAATAATGAAAGCTAAACAATTTATAAATCATGGGATCAATTCATCATTCAACATATTCATATTATTATCACAGCATAGGAGCATATGGAAAATATAACTCATGCATCAATAAATGGGCCACAGTTTATAAAACTATTTAAACATGGTAAATATGCAACATTAAATGCATAATTAAATGAACACGCATATGCATAATTAAACAAACACGCATATGCATAATTAAATGAACACGCATAAAGTGAACTAGTCTTAGGTGGTCGGATAACGAACCGCTGCGTGTTACTAAACGGTCTGGCCGTGAGGCTTCCATTGCCATACAGATTTAAAATATTCACGCGGTCGAATTGTCAGCCGCTCGGGTCAGTAGACGGTTTATGGGCGGACCGTTATAAAATCTGAAATAATCTAAACGTGGTCCTTATCGGAGAACCGAATCCACGAGAATCCTAACCGGATCCCCTCCCGGTCGACCCAAATCGACGGGAAGTCAAACTTTTAACCTGTTCCCTGTCATTCCACCATCATAATACAACGGTTTATCTTCTATGAACTCAGCAACGATGGGCATGCTCTGAAAACATAAAGACGATAGGCATGCTTCAAAAACATAAAGATGATGGGCATGCCGTTTAAAACATAAAGACAATGGGCATGGCATTAGGAACGATCTAACGAGCTAGGGCATCAATCCCCCTACCTCAATCGTGACGAAACATCCGTTCCGACCACAAGCAAGCCAAGGGTCACCGCGGCTCGCCTTTGTCCGGTCGTCACCATGCTCCGTGGTTCGTCACGAGGTTGATGCCATCGAGTTCCTTGTCTCGCAGGGAACCTCCCGTCGCTCCAAGCGAGGCAAGAAGGCCGTTCCCCCCACCGGATTTAAGCCGGGGGTGCCGACTCCGCCGTGAGAAGGGGAGGGAGAGAGCCGCACCGTCTTCCGCCGTAGGATCGTGCCTCCGCGCGCCGCGTCCAACGCCGCCGCCGTGCTCCTCACCCTGCTAGGTCGCCGGCGAAGCCTCCTCCTCACCCTGCTAGGTCGCCGGCGAAGCCTACTACTCCTCCGCCGTGGCCACGCGTCGTCGCGCCGAGAGGAGAGGAAAGGGGCGAGGGGGTTTTGCGGTGTTCGGGCGGTGCAGACAAGAATTAGGGAGAAAGGGGGCGAGGGTTTCACCGAAGTTCGCGGGTTCCTGCCGCCTGCGGGTTCAGTCGAAGGGGGGGTCGCGGTTTCAGCCGAAAGAGGGGAGAAAGAGAGTTAGGGAGAGAAAAAAGAGAACCGTCGGTTCTCTTCTCAGAAAAAACTTATGATATTATTAATTTTTTTCAAAAAAAACCTCTAATTGCTAGAAAACCATAAGTTAAGCAAAATTATATAAGTGCCCCATTTAATTTCTAAAAATATTTAACTAAATGGATTAAATGCATAGAAAAAGCCCTATAAACCCATTAAAAGCTTCTAAATTCATGAATTTTAATATTTTATGATCCGATAGGAAATCCGAATTCTACGGGTCTTACAGTAGTACTCTCCGGTACTCGTGTCTTGGTGGCGATCACGATCACACACACACCTCTCCATCTTTCTTCTCTTCATTTTGCTTGTCTTTACATTTTGATTTAGAAAAGGAAGGTAAGAGAAAGAAAGAGGGGGGGGGGGACATGTCAACAACACGCTACTTCCACAGAAAGTCACACACACGGGGCCTGGCCCCAAAACGCTGCCACTGCAGCACACACCCACACACTCGGGGAACTTACCCCGCACCAAATCCGCACACGGAGACGCAGCTCCGCCCACACACAAAAATATTTCGGTTACATAAAAATTGAAAGATATATTCAATACATGCTCATGCTCAAGATAGACTGAAGATAAACACAATATAGACTTAGAAGGGTTGTAGAAATATCTCCTTAAGAAACTAGGGTCGCCAGATAAATCTTCCTTGAAGCTTGTTCAGGTGGGGGTCATTTTTCAAACGAGAGGAAAACGAACCAGCTCCTCCTTGACGATTAAAGCTTGTTGGAGCAAGAACGCCCAAGAGCGACTGTAGATCTACACTTCTCCAATCCAAATCACCCCTGCAAGAGGAAGGAAAAAGATTAACATTCAAAAACCCTCTCTTCCTCTCCCACCTGCGGCCTAGACCCCTTCCTTCCTTTTTTCCAACATGAAATTCGCAACCTACATATATGGGGTGAAAATGATGCATGAAAGACCAAGAAGCCCCTGTAAAAACTCTCTCAAAACAACACTCAAACAAGTGGAGAAACCCTAAGGGTAAGGGGGTAAAAACTCAAGCCAATCGGACCACAAAACGGGGACTTTAAAACCCAAACCGGAATCCCGATCCAGACGCAGCAGAAGAAGTGTTGACTCTGTGAGTCGACACTTTTTGCTACCCATTCTGTCTTTAACAAAAAAGTAGGTTCCAGGGAAAAAGTGTCGACTCACAGAGTTGACACTTTTTGCTCCGGACTCTATCTGTTGCAGAAGCAAGCATCTCCCAGGCAAGAGTCGACTCTTGCTTGGGACAGACCTAGAGTCGACTCTTGCTTGGCACCTTGGCAAATTGCCCAAGGCAGTCCAAAGCAAGTGTAAACCCATTAAACTCCTTTCAACCCCATTCAAATACAATTAAAGGAACTTCAAAATTAAATTCTTACCATATCTTCAAGGATTTAAGATCATAAATGAACTTGTACTTAATAGATACTCAATTTCATCACTACAATTGATGAGAACAATTGTCTTGCATTATGTCATTCACATAAGTCTTCCAACCTACACTAAGAACCTTTGAAATACAACCATATGTAAATTTGATACTCACCCTTTCAACCTGCTATAAGAACCCATGTGATACTTCACCTATGAGAATAAAACAAGGTCTTTCAATTCATTCACACCACAAGCTCACATGTCAGATATAGATACATTAACACAATATTTGAGTTTCAGTAGATCATATCAAATATTGATTCAGTCCTAAGCATGGAAAACACATTTCGAAATTAATTCAATCAAATCACACATGAAATGCAAATTCAGTCCAACTCAATATGAGTATGCCATGTGTCATATGCATAAATCCTTCAACCTGCACAATAACCCATAGTTAAATAATTCCTTGTAGAAAGGAACCATTTAACAAGGGAATGCCATACAACCAGGCTTCATCTGGATCAACACGAAATCCATAAAGTCAAAGTGCTTGAAACACCATCAATTAGGAGTCAGAATAGCAGAAATGTCGACTCCATTACATGGCCGGTCTGTCTGCAGAGCAGACAGGCCAAGGCCCCCAGTTCAAGGAGTGTCGACACTGGGTGTCGACACCCTTTGACTGGATGGACTGTCTACTGTGCAGACAGCCCATGGCCTAGGGAGGGTTGACCCCTAGGGTATACCCCTCTCCGGTAGGATCTGAAAATAATGAAAGATAAGCCCCTTAATCACCAAAAACCTTATAGAGAATTAAAACCGAATAGCCACACAATGGAACAAGGTATTGGCATGTTTTTTACCAGAATCCAAGAAATGATAAAGGAATGGGCTAAGCATTTGCAAGCCCAAAGCAACACTCATATATACAATGCATGTCTAACCCAATAAAGTATTACGCATGGAATGCAGTAAAGACATTTGACAACCATAGACTATAAGCATGAAAGCTCATTCATGATTTGCAGAACTAAGAGAAAATGTAACCATGAAAAACCATGTTTGACTTGGCTTGGTGGAAGCTAGATGAGGTCGACACCAAGCCATGGTGAGGTCGACACCACAGAACAGTATTGCAAATAGTATTGCAACTGTAAATGATATCCACCGACCATTTCAACCTTGCAAAGCAAGATATTAACATATGAGCTCATTTAGCATGAAAACGTTTTCTACAAAACACGCACACACGATTTTCACTTCTACACATACGCAAAGCACACAATATTTTGTTATCATCAAAACCATTACCAAAGATAAAGAGGGAGCGCAATGAACCCAACAAGGAGATCACCACAGAGCAACTGGAAGAGATGCTTCGAGACTACACCTGTAATATGGTGGCTATTCCACCTCCTGACCACATCAACGCTGCTCGACGAGGCGAGCCCGTGGCCTCTCGAGCAAGACAAAGAAACACTACCCCGCTAGGGCTACAACCCACTCCGAAAAATAGCTGCTGCGGTCGAGGCCGTGGTCACGGACGTGGCAGAGGTCATGGGAGAATCATCGAGCTACCTCTCCACTCGCCCACCTTCGACCTAGAGCGCATCATCCTCTTTCGATGAGAGAAACCTACCCCCGTTTCAGAGATAGAAATTTAGAAGGGCCCCAACATCTTTGATCCCTCTGGCATGGAGGTCACCACTAGTGCTCCGGTCCCTGCTCTAGCTCTGGTCACTTCCAAAGATCGATCAGGTTCGTCCGGTAAGGACGATCCCGCTCGCCAGTCACCTCCAGAAGAGCCATCCTTGGCGCCCCTTTTCCAAGAACCCACATTAGGTCAAGGTCAGTCTGTTCCCAATGGAAAAGGCAAGGCAGTGCAACCCCCTAATGAGGAGCAGCACGACAGCTCGCACAAGACCCATCTAGACATACTGCCCTCATTTGAGGATGCTCGTGCTCGAGCCGACCAGAAAGTCCTTCACCAGATGAAGTGATTTCCCACCAACATCACAGTTTTGGAAGCCATTGCTTGGAGTAAGGAGCTCAGAGAAGCTCTTATCAAAATACTCCAAGAACTGGAAGCTTATGAAGCACATGCGGCAGAGATAAAGGCGGCAACATATGAAGCCTTCGCAGCCACCGTCACATTCATGGAAAAGGACATGCTGCTATCCTTCCCGTGTCACAATCGCCCTCTCTACATGTGGGGGAAATCAATGGGCATGAGACGAATCGAATCCTGGTGGATGTCCGTGTAGCCGTCAACACCATGCCACTGAAAACTTTCAAGACCATGTATCTGACTCCATACCTTCAAAAGGTCCAAGCGGTCAAGATATTTGGGTTCAACCAGGATATCGAGGACGTCCTCGGCCGAGTAGATGTTGATTTGGTACTCGATGATTTTGTCTCCAAGGTGACGTTCTATATTATCGATGCCAACACATCCAACAAAGTACTATTGGGCAGACCCTGGTTGCATGAAAACTGGGTCATCCCGTCAACTCTCCACCAGTGCATGAAATATGCCAAGGACGGAGAACAACACACGATCTTTGTAGATCTGTCGCCGTTCACCCCAGCAAAGTGCAATCTCGCCGATGCTACGCTTTATTTCGAGGGACCTAGTGCATACCCCGTGATCAAAAGCAAAAGTAATGGCTGGCACTTAGAAGAATATGAGGATGACCTCTTCTCCGTTGACGAAGAAAAGGCCATGCTCCATCGACTACGTCTTAGCTCTAAGTCAACCCCAGATCGCCCTGAGAGGCGTAAAATCGACTTCGAGGCTAATATTATTAGCTGAGCCATTGACAAAAGTATATGCTTACCGCCAGACTGCATACAGCTCTCATGTGCATCAGAGCAGCACAAGGTTTAGCCACTCACAACATTTGTCGTTACCTACAAATGACAACTCAGAAACAGGAAGAAGGCTAATAGGGATAAGGCCATTGTCTTATATAAGGGAGACATGGCCCCTCAAGGCCCACCGAAAGATGACTTCGGCTAGTCTATGCCATCCGATGATACCCCTGAAGCAGTCCAGATAATGGACGACCTGCCGCAACATATTCGAGTGATGTGCCTGAAGCAACACATTCCCCAATGGCAAGATTCCACACGACGTAGATACTTCTGCCAGTTGTGGACTCCGTCCCAGGTCCGAGGGCAACCCCTGCTCTGCCACAAAGATACTCGGGGACTCGGATACGACCAAGACCTAGACTTCCGCATCTATTACGCGGTCAACATCGTAGGCCCGACACAGCCAGCCGACAACCAGGCTAAGGTCGATGTAAAATTCGACAGCTCTGGGGACGAGGAAGAGGAAATCCTAATCTCCCTCCCCGCTAAAGCAATCACCCCCGTTTAAGCAGTCGAGGAGTCTTCGTCACTTTCTTGTGAAGATATTAGGGTTGAAGAAGCTCCCCCTGTCTCCCAGCCTGTCAAAGAATTCAACTCGGCAAACTCTCCCGATGAGGAAGGTGCCCAGAGCACTGGAAATGAAATGTTGTCAGCTTTAGCATGCAACCCCAGGGAAGCTTCATTAGCACCAGTCGACGACTGCTAGCTAGGCACTAGCAGCTCAGAACAATCCCTGCCAGAGTCCAATAACAACTCCAGCTGACTCTGATGATGAAGATTTCACTGACTTCCAACCTGCTCCTCCCAAGTTGGAGGACGGAGGCCAAGCTACCGTTGATGAACTGGTTGAGATAAACTTGGGCGAAGCTGAAGCCCACCAGTCAACATTCATCAGTGCTCTCCTCATCGAAGTAGAAAAGTAAGATTACAAGCAACTTCTGCTCGAATACAAATACTGCCTCGCCTGGACGTACAAGGAGATGCCTGGGATAGACCCCTCCATAGTGGAACACGAGCTAGCCATTTCTACCTCAGCAACCCTAGTCAAACAACCACAGCGGCATATGCGCCATGAGCTGGAACTCCAGGTTTTGGTCAAAGTCAATATAATGGTAGAGGTTGACTTTATCGAGCCGTGTATCTATCCGATCTGGCTCGCCAACATCATCCTAGTAAAAAAGAAAAGTGGTCAAGTCCGCATTTGCGTCGACTTTCGAGACCTCAACAAAGCATGTCAAAAGGATGACTTCCGAGTACCAATCATAGAAATAGTGGTTGATATGACCACCAGCCATGAAGCCTTATCTTTCATGGATGGGTCGTTCGATTACAACCAAATATGGATGTCCCTCAAAGATAAGAATCACACAGCTTTCCGGTCCCCTAAAGGTATTTTCAACTACAAACGCATGCCCTTTGGTTTGAAGAATGCCAGTGCTACTTACCAGAGGGCCATGACCAAGATCTTCAATGAGATGCTGCACAACATCGTCAAATGCTATGTTGACGAACTTGTCGTCAAAACAAGAAGGCAGGAAGATCATCTACAGGATCTACACCAGGTCTTCAACTAACTCAGGCAATATGGGCTCAAAATGAACCCCATGAAATGTGCCTTTGGCGCATCCAGTGGCAAGTTTATCAGATTCATTGTCAGATACCGAGGAATTGATGTAATGACCTGGCTTTCTGGATCCGAATTCGTGAGTTTCGGAGCGCTTTGTGGGTCCCGGATCATGTTATACGCTTCACTCGGGTTTTCTGCTGTATAACTTGCGGAACCCTATAGAGAGTAAACCGTTGAGATTTGAGACTCTGGGACATTACAGGCGCGTTGTGCTCTTTTCGAGGATCAGGGAGGTGATTTTTTCCTATTTTTAATATTTTATACATTTATTAATTGAATGGGATAAAATAATAATATTAAATGAATTAAATAGATTAAATAATTAAAATGTTTTTTCTATAAATACTTCCTCTCTCCTCCCCACCGACCTCTCATTTCTCTCTCTCCCTTGTTTCACTCTCTCTCTCCCGTTCACTCTCTCTCCTCTCTCCTTCACCCCGGGGTGGCCGACCGTGGCTGGAGGACGAGGTGAAGGTGCTGCGGACGGCATGCAGGCGAGTGTGGGGCGTGAATTGAGGCAGTGGTGGCACGAGGAAGCCGTTCATGGAGCTTGAAGCTCGGCGATGCGTGAAGGCGTGAATTCACATGGAACGACGATTTCTTGTGGTAAAAGCTTCGTATAAGGTAGGGGATAAATCCCTGGCTCGCGTACTTTCGTTTCTGGCGATTTGTAGGCCGTGGTGAGGCCGAGTGGGGCTTATTTCTCGCGAAAAGGGCAATGTTCCATGTTTGGGGTCGAGTGGCGATTCTCCGTTTCTGATCGCATTTTTGACGATTAAATGGTGCCTCCTGGTGTATTAGAGGCCTGTGAGTCATTTTTTGATGTTTCCCCCTTCAGTTGGAGGTGTTTGGGGAGTGGAATGGTAGATTTCGTGTAGAGTTCATGAAGTTCGGCTATGTCTCAGGATGCGGCCGTAACAGTGATCGCGTTCTGCCTCCGAACGACAACGCGGCCGACTGGAGACCGCGTTCTAAGGTGGTGAATAGTCACGGTCAAGGTCCTGACCGCGTTCATGCAAGATCGCGGCCCTCAGGGAGACCACGCTCAGTTTCAATATTGGGTTTTATGTCAGTTTAATATCGCGGCCTCGCGATCAACCGTGTTCTGGGAGAACGCGGCCATGGTGGAGATTGCATTCATGTAGAACGCGGCCATCATGACGACCGCGTTCTGGGAGAATAACTCGGCGGTTTTGGAGGTCGCGTTCATGAAAGTTAGTTTGTATAACGCGGCCATTGTGTCAACTATGTTCATGGTGAAACGTGATGGCTTGAAAGGTCGCGTTCATGCTTTAAAGTCGATTCGAAGATGCGGCCATTAGGATGTCCACGTTCTGGTTTCTTATGTTAGTTTTCTAAGTCAGTTGGAAGTCGCAGTTGTTAGGTGCGCAGTAGGATCTAGAGGGGGGGTGAATAGATCCCTTTTAGGAATTATGCCCAAATAAAAAATCAACCAATTCGAACTAGACTGAAAACAACAATGCAGCTCACTATGAGGTTTGATCAAACTTCTATCAGATGAAATCACTATCAAGGCAAAGTTGATCTGAACTTCCCATATTAGTTAGAGAATTAAGAGGCAAGTGTCTGTGTGAATG
This sequence comes from Amorphophallus konjac, assembly GCA_022559845.1. Classification (NCBI taxonomy): domain Eukaryota; kingdom Viridiplantae; phylum Streptophyta; class Magnoliopsida; order Alismatales; family Araceae; genus Amorphophallus; species Amorphophallus konjac. The sequence continues at coordinate 214,500,655 of CM040121.1, forward strand.
GAGATCGAAGACAATGAACAATCACACAAAACAATCACACTGGGATAGTGATTTTTAGGTGGTTCAGTCTGCTACCCACAGACCTACGTCCACCCCCCACTCAACCCGAGTGAGGATTCCGCTGACTCATAGCTTGAATCGCTGAGCCTCACAGCTTGCTACACCGCTGAGCCTCATAGCTTGCTTAACCCGTTGAGCCTCACAACTTGCTTAACCCGATCTTTAAATAGGGCATCGGAAGTAACCAAGAGAAACTAAAAATAAAACAAAAGAACAAAGCAAAATAATGAAAGAAAATAAGGAATGATATAGCTCCGCAAAGCAAAATGACTCTAGATTTGATCCACGAGTCAATATTTGAACTTATCTTCAATTAGGCTCTCGCTGCACTCAATCTTACGAACTCTCCCTTTCTTTTTCTCTTCTTCTTCTCACAGTCTCTCACAGATATCCTCCGAAATAGGCTGCTCACTTTTCTCTCAAATCTTCTTCTGAGTGGGCTGCTCACTCTTCTCTCTTTTTCTTCTGCTCTCTCCTTCGACTTTTTCTCTTTCCTTTCTTCGTAGCACCTTTCTTCGGAGGAAGAAGGTTCTCTTTTATAGAACAAAAAATCCCAATTTCTAAAATACTCTTATCCTCAGATCTATAATTCTATTGGACCGAGTGTCCAATGATAATATTCTTCTCACAAGACTCCTCTAGAATCGTTCCAGATGTCCTAGGATTAAGTGCCATATGATTGGCCTTCGAGCTTCAGAGAATAAAATTGTGTAGCAATCGGTAGTTTTATTAGTATTAAATTGAAATTTTCTCGTAGGCTAAATTTTGACTAATTTATAAAAATGTGGAGAAATTATATTCATGTATAGGGTTGATTTTCCTGCAACTTTGCCTTCTAAACCCGACCCAATAGAAAATTTGATTTGGCCCAATTACAGATTGTGGCTAGAACTCAGTGTTTTGTTAGAATGGCCCTTGTCCGACCAAATTCGAGCCCAATCCGAGCTCAAATGGGCTCATTCTAGACCCAATCGAAAGGCCCATGTAGGAGGCTCATTTCCCCTCTGTTCCTCCATGCAAACCCTAACCCTAGCGGCCTAATTTCGATCAGGAGGCGGCCCGACCCGGTCTAGCGTGAATATCGCGCGCGTTCGATTCCACGACTCTCCCTCGACCTTATCCCACCCCAAGGATTGATCCTAGCTCTATAAAATGAACCCTAGAACTATCGAGAGCCCTCATTTGCTGAGGCGGCCGATGACGTGCGCATTCGAGGGCGGAGACGTCTAGTTTAGGAGCACATTTTTCCTTGCGATTCCAGCATTGTCGTCCCCTCTTCTCTCGTTTAAGGTCGGTTATTCCAGGCCAAATATTAATTAACATATACCATCGTGTGCAGTGTCGAGTTCTCTTTCTTTTGATACCAAATGACCCAAATTTTATATATTATAGCAATCATGATTTGGGTTTTTGCAAGGCATGTCGAGTTAGGGTTTCAGTAATGCTCGCTTCTTGTTAGATCAATCTAAGATAGGTATCTTGCAAGCCAAACTTTAATCAAATATACTTATATTATGCAATTTTTTGTTCTCTTTCTAATGATAATAGAATGCCTAATTTTTATGAAGTCTATCGAAAGTTATATCAAGTTTTCTAGAGGTCTGTCATGGTTCGCCGGTGGTCGGGGCTCGGATTTAGACGCGGCTCACCAGTGACCACTATTCTGAAGACGCGGTCGCGCGACCAACCACGTTCCCTCGACGGTGTTTTTCTTTTAAAATAAGTGAAGCAGACAAAAGACGGTCGTTGACCGACTGCTACGACGAGGTAGCAGCCCTTCACTTATTGTGGGGAGATTGTGTGGGATAATGTGTGTCTCATGTTGTGTCTCCTTTAACTTGATTCTCTGAATTTAATTTCTTATTACGTTTTAATGATTGGCAACAATATATTTTGTCTTCTGCTTTTGGATATTGGCAATTGTAATATTCTGAATCTACTTTTCATTATGGCAACATTGTTAGTATCTTATAGCTTCTCATGCTTCAAATGTATATGTTTCTCACTAAGTCCGATGCATGTTCATACAAGTCGCATATGAAGGCCAGTGCATGTCTACATGTAAGCGCATAAGGTCGGTGCACATAGTCATTTGTACAGACTAAGGTCGGTGCACGTTGTCATTATTGCATACAAAGGTCGGTTCACATAGTCACTTGTACATACTAAGGTCAGTGTGCATTATCACTGTTGCATACAAAGGTCGGTGCACATTGTCATTGTTGCATACTAAGGTCAGTGCACACATTCAGTGCTGCATATAAAGTCTGAGCATATGCATGCTCAAAGTCTGAGCACATGCAGCATGAAGGTCTGAGCATCTTCACATAGGTCAGAGCATACTCATACAAGTCTGAGCATATGCATGCTCAAAGTCTGAGCACATGCAGCATGAAGGTCTGAGCATCTTCACATAGGTCAGAGCATACTCATACAAGTCTGAGCATATGCATGATCAAAGTCGGAGCACATGCAGTATTTCATGTCTGAGCACCTTCCTTCAAGTCAGAGCACATGCGCATAGTCTAGTTATGCAGGTCGGTGCACCTCTCTAAGGTTTGAGCATATGTGCAATTTAAGGTCTTAGCATATGTGCAATTTAGGTCTGAGCAATGTGCTAGCTTGCACTATAAAGTCTATGCATATGCACTCAAATCGGAGCACATGCACCTGTAAGGTCTGAGCATACTAGTAGAAGGTCGATGCTAGTGTGTCAAGGTTTCATATCATGTCAGTGCATCATATGTGTATAATGCTTAGTCAAGTCTGTGCATCTTTTACACTTGTCTGAAATTTATGTATGTACTGTGACTCTTATCTCAATAGGTAGGTGCATACTAGTTATCCACTCATGCTTACAAAGTGTCTGACAAAATGCTTTATGTCTTATGTTCAAATTAATAGGGACTTAAGTCATTGAAAGACCCAGGATTGAACATATCAAAGGTAGCATGCCTTACACTCAGTATGGTCACGTGGCTCGAGGTCTTTATCCACAGGCACGTGATCCAAGACAAGTCTCAACTGGATATTTAACCACATGGAAAGTGAACCTGCAACATGAGACACATGGACATCCAGCAACACATTCTTTCAAAATTCCTTGGGCGGGAACGTGTTTTCCACGCGCCCAATATCTCACGAGCCTATAAATAGAGGCCTGATCGCTCAACTGAAAGAAGAAACAAGATAGAAGAAAAAGAAGACGAAGAAGAAGGGAGCCAGAGTAGTTGAAAATTCCAGAGCGAAAAGAGGGAGGATAGAGAAGATCAGAAGTAGTGTCTGAGAGCTAGAGAAGCAGAGAGAAGGAGAGCAACTGGGGACGAAAGGAATCATAGAGGAATCTGAGAGGAAGTTTGTGAAGGCCAGTTGCAGCGAGTTGAGGGAAAATAGAGTATCAGAATGTCTGCTACCTGAGTGAGTTGTTTCTCGACTACTAGATTAGATCCAGAGTCGAATTGCTCAATTGTGAGCTACATTTGCATTTCTGTTATCATTCTTTATTTCACCTTTTTCTTTTCAAATCTCTTGTAAGCTGTGTATCAGCAGAGTAAGCTGTGAAGCTCAGCAGGCGAGGTTGAATCCTCGGACAGCAAGCTGTGAAGCTCAGCAGTTGAAGCTATGAATCAGCGGTCTAGCAAGCTGTGAAGCTCAGCGGATTGTAAGGATCTAGTCCCCGAAGTTGTGGATCAGCGCATTCAAGCTATGAGTCAGTAGTAAGCCTTACTCAGTTGAGTAAGGGGTGGATGTAGATCTCGAGCTCGAGATTGAACCACCTAAAATTGCTTTGTTCGTTGTGTGTCTACTTATCTGCTTTTCCCCACTCTACTAGATGAATGCCTAGGAAAGTCCAGTTCTAATTTCTCTGATCTATCTGGGCATTCATCTGAAGTCTTCTATATTCGATTGATGTGTCTGTTCGCTGAAGTCTGAATCTATTCTGAATTGAGTTGAATTTCTTCATCATAATTCTGGTTTACAATAGATAACTCAGTGGTATATAAAAAGGCTAAGTCAGAAGGATAGATTACATCTATCTGAAAAACTGACCCTTGTGTGAGGAGATTATCTAATCAACCCTCCACCTAGTACCATACTGAGTTAACGATTCAGTGAACTGTGGTTTCCATAGATGATAATTCATATTGGTTCAGTAGTGTGATTTGCAGTAGTTCATTCCTAATTCCGCATTTCTTTTAACTGCTGTGAATTAATTAAAATTTTGGGGTAGATCTATTCACCCCCCCTCTAGATCTGTATTCATCCGATTCAACACGTGGTATCAAAGCCTAACTCTCCCTAAGGGCTTCACATCCCGGAGAGGTTAGCCGAAATGGATGCTAGAGGATTAACTGCAGAAGGTCACTCAACCAGTAAGCCTCCTTACTTTGATGGAAATAATTATGCATATTGAAAAAATCCCATGCAGGTCTTCCTTCGTGCGAAAGATTATGAGATTTCGAAAGTTGTGAGCAAGGGACCATTCGAGCTTCCTGATGATGAGGAAGTATGGACCAGATAGCTAATTTGGAGATCTACATTGAATTGGAGTGCTATCAATGCAATTCAGTGCGCTCTCCATCCCACAGAATTTGCAAGAATTTCTTCCTGTTCTGCTGCTATGGAAATGTGGGATAAGCTAGAGGTAATCTACGACGGTACGTATCAGGTGAGAGAGCCTAAGGCTAACATGTTAATCTCAGAATATGAAGCCTTCAAGATGAAATTAGATGAGTCCATCGCTGAGATGTACGCCCGATTGATGGTTATCACCAATAGTCTGAGGAGTCTAGGTAAGGTATACAGTGAGTATGAATTAGTTAGGAAAATTCTCTGGTCCCTGACTCCAATTTGGCACACCAAGGCCACTGTTATGGAGGAGTCCAGGAACATAGCCACCACCACTGTAGATGAACTCGTTGGTTCTCTCATGACTTATGAGTTGAATCTTAATAGAGTGGATGAGTCAGAAAAGAAGAGAAAACCACTTGCATTGAAAGTAACGTCAAGCAGCAAATGTTCCTCTAGTGAACACAGTCCTTCGAGCTCAGAAGAAGATGCAGATGAGTTTGCCATGCTTACGAGAAAGTTTAAGAAGTTTCTTAGAAAGGAAGGAAAAGGGTTTAGAAGAAAATATTATTCTGGGAAGAAGCAGTCAAAATATAGATCTGAAACTATCAAGAAAATTGATGCTAATGTTTGTTACAATTGTAGGAAAGCTGGTCATCTGAAGGCAGACTGCCCCGAGCTACAGAAAGAAAAACCTAGGTCGAAGAACAATAAAGGAAAAGCAATGATCAGCACCTGGAGCGATGAGGACGAGGGCAGTCATAGCAGCACATCAAACAGCAATGAAGAAGACCGACTCTGCTTAATGGCCAAAGATGATGAGAAGGAGGAGGATGAAGAGGTAACTTCCCCATTCAAGAATTATACTCATAATGACTGGGAAGATGCTTATGCAGAGATCTTAGATAAATTTGATGATGTGCGCAGAGAGAATAGGCATTTGAAAAGAAGAATAACTTCTTTAGTGAATGATACATCCCTGAATGATAAAATCATTTGCTTAGAAACAGAAAATGGTAGTTTAAAGAAATCTCTTGCTGAATGTGATAACTTGAAAACCATTTTAACTGACATAAGGAATGAGAATGAGAGTATGAAAAATGTGATTGATGAATTGAAAATTAAAATGCAGAAATCTGATGAAGAAACCAAAATTGCTATTGAAAAATATGATGCTGTTGTTGGAGTGAATAATAAATTGAAAGAGACAATTGAAAATCTAGAGAAGGAGAATAAGGATAAACAACAATCCCTTGAAGGCATGACCCAAGGAACTGATAATATAAATGCCACTCTGGGAGCAAGGGTAAATTTCAGAAAAGAAGGATTGGGTTTCAATCCAACAAATAAAAAGAGGTTTGATGTAAAAACCATGACATTTGTTGCTGAAAAAGGAACATCAAAATTCAAACCTCTAATAAGAATGTACCCTGAAGAGAGCAGTAATAAAAATTCTGTGAAAAATGTTAATCAAAACAAGCCTAGTGCCAAGGACAAAGGCAAAGGAAAGGTTGAGCTCTCTAGTGGATCATGCACACACACTACTACACCTCAGGCTAAAGGACAGGTTAGGGGTCAATATACTAAAGATCAAGTCCAAGGAAAATCCCAGACCAAAACATCCCAATATCCACAGAAAGGTCGAGGCAGCTTGATGGAATCGTCGATTCAAGATTCAAAGTTCGCGGTTGAATTTGAAGGGATTGACAAGCGGCTTCAACAAAATGATCAAATAGATGTTTTTTTTTTAATTGGGCCACATGTATGGGCTTAATGGGTCATGTTTTATGTTTGTAGTAATTATGTCCACAAAAAATTATGTAAGAGTCTTTTTTTTATTTTGTGTCTTTTAGTCTTCCCAAGAGAGTGTCTTCCCAAGAAAGTTATGAGTGGTAGGAAGTAGGTGTTAGGTGAGTTATCTTTTGGTCTTCTTTGTGGAGCCTATAAAAGGTCATGTAATCTTTGTTTAAGACAATGAAGTGATTAGAATTTTTGGAAACCATCGTGAGGTGTGAAGCCTTGTATCTTGCGTGCTCTTCTCCGAGAAGGAGATGCGGTGAGAAGCCCCCCCCGGGTGAGATGCCCGGCCATCCACTGCCCACCTCCTTTCCACCATCTTCCCTCTCACCACTCTCCCCTTCCCCACCATTGCCCGTCCCTTCCCCTTTCTCTTTCCCACAGCCACCCCCACAATGGTCTCGGGTGAGAAGCGTGGTTGCATTGTCTCCGCGACAGAGACGGGTGAGAAGCCCCACCCACATCCTCCCACCCCGGTACTATCGTTGCCATCTCTCCAGCCACCGTCGGCCCTGTAGCCATCTCCCACCTTCCTTCTTGCCGTCCGCCTCCTTCATCCCTGTTGTGCCCCCTAGGCACAAGCATGTGCTATGTTGATTTGATGATAGCAATGCTGTTGTGTTTTGATGATAGCAACACATGAGTGTTTTGATGACATTGTGTTTTGATGATAGCAACATGACTGTGACTGGTATATCAGATGGAGAATGCACGTGTATGACTGATATATTGTTTGTGTTAGACTTATGTTATGTGCATAGTCTATACACTGTGCATCATAGTGTTATGCAGTGTCTTGGTGAAGTCTATACAGACTTCAGCGTCTCATTCTGCGTCTTATAGCATGTCTATACATTGCATCGTGGCGTTTATGCTCTAAGTCTATACACTGCATAGCAAGCTCAAGGTCGATACATTGAGTGTCTCATGCATCATTCTTCTAAGTCCATACAGTGGACTGTAGCATGCATTTGGCGAAGGCATAGCAAGTCTAGACATTGCACTGTAGCATGTATCTCTTTAAAGTCTATACATCGGATTGATCTGCATAGGCTAAGTGTATACATCATCCAGTACAATCATGCACTGTTCATGAAGTTTGTACAGTCTTTTGCATTGGACTTAAAGTCTATACATTGCACTGTTCCTTTCATCCCCGTGTTGCTTATGTTCACCACACTTCATGTTGTTTTCCTCTCTCTAATACGAAATGACTTCATGTCATCTGAGCTTACAACACTTCGTGTTGTTTCTCTCATTAGACTTCGTGTCCTTCTCGCCTTGACCACACTCCGTGTCAACTTCTGTTTTCATCTTCGTGTTGTTTTCAACGCGTGTCAACTTCTGTTTTTGTCTTCGTGTTGTTTTCAACGCGTGTCAACTTCTGTTTTCGTCTTCGTGTTATTTTCAACTCGTGTCAACTTCTGTTTTCGTCTTCGTGTTGTTTTCACTTCGTGTTGGTTTCTGTTTATGTCTTCATGTTGTTCTTCCTAGACCTCGTATCTTTCGTATGTTGAAACCACACTTAGTGTTGGTTTCTATTTTTGTCTTCGTGTCGTTCTCCGTGTAGTGTGTGTTTCTGTCACTACTGCACTTCGTGTTGGTTTCTGTTTTGTCTTCGTATGTATCTCGTGTCGTTCTTCTTTTTACCCGTGTTATTTTCATCTACTTCGTGTCGTTCTCGTTTCACTTCGTGCTGTCTCTGCGTCTGAGTCTTCTTTGTTATTTCTATCTTCGTGTTGTTTTTCCTAAGACCTCGTGTCCTTCTTGTTTTGTAACTACACTTCGTGTCAGTTTTGTCTTTCGTCTTTGAGTTGGTGTCAGTCCAGTGTCTTCGTTAGTGTCTCAGGCTTTTGGTCAAGTCTGTACATAGCTTTCACTTATATGAAGTCTATACAACGCAGTGATTCTGATAAGTCTATACAGAGTTGTTCTTTAACCTGATCATCCGATACTCTGTCTGACAGGGATTCACTACTGAGATTGCTGACATGGCTCGTGATCCCAGGAGGACAAGGTGACCAGATGCTGCCACGTGGATGGAAGCATCTCGAATCTGGAGAATTCCTTGGGCGGGAAAACGTGGAAGCCACGCGCCCTTATCCACCTGCTGCTGTTATAAATATCAGTCTTCATCTTCTATAGAGGCTGATCGAAGTTGGCGAAGTATACACATCCAGTCTGAAACAGCAGCCACCGAGATCCACTGTGAGAGAAGAAAAGCAAAGAAGAAGAAAAGGAGAGAAGAAGATACAGAGAGAAAGAAAGAGAGAAAGAAAGAGAGACAGTGAGATCGAGAGAAGAAGAGTGAAGTCTAAAGATTTGTTCACTGGACCGTGGATCAAATCCAGGCCAGTCTGCTCTGTTGAGAGCTATATTGTGTTCTTCATTTACAGCTTTCCGATTGCTGTTTCATTCTATTTTCGTTTTCCACTTTATCCCTTATTCAAGCTGTATGTCAGCGGATGCAGTGGAGGTTTCCACTGGACAGGTAAAGCTGTAATCCTCAGCTGGCGAGACTTGGTCTCGGACGGGTTAAGCTGTACTTCCCCAGCGGTTTGCAGAGGCGTTCCTCTGGTCGGCTAAGCTGTAGTGCCCAGCAGAGCAAGCTGTGATGCTCAGCTGTTGCAGAGGGTGTTCCTCTGGTCGGGATAAGCTGTAAGCCCCAGCCGTTGTTAGCAAGCTGTGTTGCTCAGCGGAGCGAGGAGGATTCCTCGGACGGCAAGCTGTGTTGCCCAGCGGTTGTAAGGCAAGCTGTAAAGCCCAGCGGTTTGAAGCTGTGTATCAGCAGTAATCCACATTCGAGTTGAATGTGGGTTGGACGTAGGTCGGATTGACCGAACCACCTAAAAGCCTTGTGCCTCTTGTGTGTTGATTGCTTGTTCAGCAGACATTGTGTGTTTCATTCAGTGCATTGGTTGTGTTCATCTACTGTTCTTCTAATTCCGCATTTAATTCTAGGCATATTTTTTAAAATAGCCAGTTGATCTATTCACCCCCCCTCTAGATCCACATCCTGTGGTGATAGAGCTTTCCATCTAACTCCAACAATCCCGTCATCATGCACCATGCCAGATGAGAGGACCCAGCCACCACCGCCATGAAAACCCTACCGCGGCACAAATGCCAACCAGACACAACACCACCCTGCCCAGCTCCCACACCCCCCCAACCGCACCGAGCGAGCTCCGAGCACCACCCCTCCCACTCCTCGTTGAACACTTGCCACAAGCGACAGTTGCAGCTCAGCTTGGACGATCACCTCCTGGACACGGTGCCGCATCCTCGTGGAACGGTTCCTGCCACCGGGGCACGACTCCACTGCTCGCTGGCCACCCCCAACGGTGCCGTGTCGCCCGTCCCCCTCCAATTCCAAGCTCTCCTCCACCTGCAACACCGTGGGCAGCCGCGGTTTCACCTTGGATGATCACGGCGAGAGAAAGCTCAGAACAGAGCACCGTTTGGTGCATCCATTCTATTCCATCATGGTGGGAGGACTCCTGCTGCAGAACCTGGCTCCCACGACCATCCCATCGCGGCTCTCTCTCTCCCCCCTCTCTCTTCTCTCCCTCTCTAATCCATTCTCTCTCTTCATTCTATCGTGAAGCTTGTGTAACAGGGAAATAAAAACAAACAACCCCTCCCCCGTGATCTCTCTCTTTCCCACTCTATCATTCTCCCTCTCTCTCCCCACTCTCTTAAATTCCCTCTCACGTAATCTCTCCCTCTCTTATCTTTATTCCCTTTCTATCGTAAAGCTCTTTTAAAAGTGGTGAAAATGGGAAGTGCCCAGAAAAAGAAAAGGAGAGAAGTTGTTTTATGAAAACAAAAGAAAACAAAGTGACCAAAGGAAAAAGTGATGAGAAATATCAGAGAAAATGAAAAGAAAAGAAAAATCTCGAACTCGGAAGATCGTATCACATCAAGTGGTATCAGAGCTTAGGGAATCGGGATGTTTCATCAGACCGAGATCCTGAGCTACGAGGTTCGAGGTCGAACCTCTTCCTAGCGGAGGAGTTTGATGGAATCGTCGATTCAAGATTCAAAGTTCGCGGTTGAATTTGAAGGGATTGACAAGCGGCTTCAACAAAATGATCAAATAGATGTTTTTTTTTTAATTGGGCCGCATGTATGGGCTTAATGGGTCATGTTTTATGTTTGTAGTAATTATGTCCACAAAAAATTATGTAAGAGTCTTTTTTTTATTTTGTGTCTTTTAATCTTCCCAAGAGAGTGTCTTCCCAAGAAAGTTATGAGTGGTAGGAAGTAGGTGTTAGGTGAGTTATCTTTTGGTCTTCTTTGTGGAGCCTATAAAAGGTCATGTAATCTTTGTTTAAGACAATGAAGTGATTAGAATTTTTGGAAACCATCGTGAGGTGTGAAGCCTTGTATCTTGCGTGCTCTTCTCCGAGAAGGAGATGCGGTGAGAAGCCCCCCCCGGGTGAGATGCCCGGCCATCCACTGCCCACCTCCTTTCCACCATCTTCCCTCTCACCACTCTCCCCTTCCCCACCATTGCCCGTCCCTTCCCCTTTCTCTTTCCCACAGCCACCCCCACAATGGTCTCAGGTGAGAAGCGTGGTTGCATTGTCTCCGCGACAGAGACGGGTGAGAAGCCCCACCCACGTCCTCCCACCCCGATACTATCGTTGCCATCTCTCCAGCCACCGTCGGCCCTGTAGCCATCTCCCACCTTCCTTCTTGCCGTCCGCCTCCTTCATCCCGTCGTCATGCACCATGCCAGATGAGAGGACCCAGCCACCACCGCCATGAAAACCCTACCGCGGCACAAATGCCAACCAGACACAACACCACCCTGCCCAGCTCCCACACCCCCCCAACCGCACCGAGCGAGCTCCGAGCACCACCCCTCCCACTCCTCGTTGAACACTTGCCACAAGCGACAGTTGCGGCTCAGCTCGGACGATCACCTCCTGGACACGGTGCCGCGTCCTCGTGGAACAGTTCCTGCCACCGGGGCACGACTCCACTGCTCGCCGGCCACCCCCAACGGTGCCGTGTCGCCCGTCCCCCTCCAAGTCCAAGCTCTCCTCCACCTGCAACACCGTGGGTAGCCGCGGTTTCACCTTGGACGATCACGGCGGGAGAAAGCTCAGAACAGAGCACCGTTTGGTGCGTCCATTCTATTCCATCATGGTGGGAGGACTGCTGCTGCAGAACCTGGCTCCCACGACCATCCCATCGCGGCTCTCTCTCTCCCCCCTCTCTCTTCTCTCCCTCTCTAATCCATTCTCTCTCTTCATTCTATCGTGAAGCTTGTGTAACAGGGAAATAAAAACAAACAACCCCTCCCCCGTGATCTCTCTCTTTCCCACTCTATCATTCTCCCTCTCTCTCCCCACTCTCTTAAATTCCCTCTCACGTAATCTCTCCCTCTCTTATCTTTATTCCCTTTCTATCGTAAAGCTCTTTTAAAAGTGGTGAAAATGGGAAGTGCCCAGAAAAAGAAAAGGAGAGAAGTTGTTTTATGAAAACAAAAGAAAACAAAGTGACCAAAGGAAAAAGTGATGAGAAATATCAGAGAAAATGAAAAGAAAAGAAAAATCTCGGACTCGTAAGATCGTATCACATCACAGCTACCATCCTCCACAGACCTATTCTTCATTTCAGAACCCCTATTATTACTACTTTGGTAAGATAGGTCGAGGCAGTCCCAACAGGAGGTCAGTGCAGCAGTCAAATTCCAGTAAAAAACATAGACCTCAATCCTGGAACACCTTTGAGCAACCTAGGTTTAGGAATTTCAGAAACCAGAACTTTCATAGCTTTATTCACTCTATGTCTGGCCAGCCTAGGACCTACACTGGACACTCTCATCCTAATGTCCATTGGGTTAATCACTGGCACGAAATTTTTTAGACTGATAATAAGAATGCTAAACCACAGAAGCTACCAACCAAAGTTCAAAATGCTAATGTGAGACAGAACAAACAGAGAGTAAATAAATCCACAACTCAATTAAACACAACAAATAAAATGTGGATTCCAAAACACCTTCTATCTTTCTTGCATGATTTGACTGTTAGTATGGGGCCCAAACATTTTTGGGTTCCAAAATTTTCCACTTGATTTCATTTGCAGGTATGCCAGGCAGCCAACCAGAACAAATGGTATCTTGACAGTGGCTGTTCCAGGCACATGACCGGGGATAAAGGAAAATTCTACATGTTGGTGAAGAAAGATGCTGGTCATGTTACATTTGGAGGTAATACCAAGGGAAGGATCATTAGGTCAGAGAAGGTTGGTAAGTGCTCTTCCTATTTTATTGAAGAAGTTCTATTAGTTGAAGGGCTAGCTTATAATTTGCTTAGTATTAGTCAGCTTTGTGATAAAGGCCATAAAGTTGTTTTTGATTCTCTTGCATGCACTATTTTTAAACCCAATTCTAAATCTGTGAAGTTTACTGGCAAGAGAGTAAATAACATCTATATGGTAGATTTAGATGATGTAGCACACACCAATCTATGTCTAACTATCAATAAGGATGACTTAGCCTACCCGTGGCATCGTAGGTTTGGTCATGCCAGCTATAGTGTGCTTCATAAATTGAATAAACATTGCATGGTGAAAGGTCTTCTTGAAATTTCTTTCAAACATGACAATAAAATTTGTGAGGCATGCACCCAAAGTAAACAAACCAGAAAGTCATTTAAGTCTAGAACTGAAAACATATCATCTAAACCTTATGAGCTAATTCACATGGATTCATTTGGACCCATTAGCTCAGCTAGCTTATCTGGAAAAAGATATGGTTTTGTGTTAGTTGATGAGCTTTCTAGATTTACTTGGGTATTTTTCTTGTCTCACAAGAATGATGCATTTAAGAAATTTCAGGAGTTCTTTCATAAAATAAAAAAGACATGTGAGCAGTCTATTTCTAATATTTTATCTGACCATGGAGGTGAGTTTGTAAACTCACAATTTGATGATTTCTGCAGGGAAAATGGCATCAATCACATGTTCTCCTCACCAAGGACTCCAGAGCAGAATGGAGTGATGGAAAGGAGAAACCGAACGCTAGTAGAGATGGCTCGGACTATACTGGTAGAAGGGAACTTGCCTAGGAAGTTTTGAGCTGATACTATTAATACTACATGTTACATCATTAATAGAGCCCTGGTAAGACCCTCTACACAAATGACTCCTTATGAGATTCTTAAGGGTAAGAAATCTTCTCTAGCACATTTCAAGGCTTTCGGTTGCAAATGCTTTATTGATGTCAACTCTAAACGAGACCTTGATAAATTTGAACCTAAAAGTGAACCTGGAATTTTTATTGGTTATTCTGAACTCTCCAGAGCTTATAGGATATACAACCTTAATTCTAAAGTTGTTGAGGAATCTCCACATATTGTTTTTGATGAATTTGCAATTAAGACTGAAACTGGCTTATACAGGGACAAAGTTGATGAAGATATCTTTGAAACCAAAGAAGAACAAAATGAAGAATCTGCAGAAGAGGCTGAAGTAGAAGGATCTGATGCTCAGGGGGAGGTAAATGAATATCCAGGTAATCAGGTTACCAATGTTAGATTTCTCAGAGATCATCCTTTAGAAAACATAATTGGTAGTTTGAATGAACCCCCTAGAACTAGAGCACATTTCAGAATTGAAAATGAATTGAACTCATTTGCTTTAGTTTCATAGATAGAACCAATGAATATAGAAAGTGCCCTATAGGATGAACATTGGATAAATGCCATGCATGATGAACTTAGTCAATTTGATAGGAACAAGGTCTGACACTTAGTTCCTAAACCCACACATGGCAATGTTATAGGTACTAAATGGATTTTTCGAAATAAAACTAATGAGCAGGGTAATATTGTCAGAAATAAGGCTAGGCTCGTAGCTCAGGAGTACAATCAAGAGTTTGGCATTGACTTCAAAGAATCTTTTGCCCTTGTAGCTAGGCTAGAAGCCATTAGGATTCTTTTGGAAATTGCATGTAGTTTAGGAATAACTCTCCAGTAGATGGATGTTAAATCTGTATTTTTAAATTGTGAAATAAAAGAGGATGTTTTTGTAAAACAACCCCCTGGTTTTGAGTGTCATGACTTTCCTGACCATGTTTATAAGCTTGATAAGGCACTCTATAGATTGAAGCAAGATCCCCGAGCTTGGTATGACATACTGAGTAAATTCCTTACAGATAAATGATTCTCCAGAGGTAAGGTTGACCAAACATTATTCACAAAGGTATGTGATAAAGATATTTTGGTCGTTCAGATCTATGTAGATGATATAGTGTTTGGGTCAACCAAGTCATCTATGTGTGAGGAGTTTTCTGAATTAATGACTAATGAATTTGAAATGAGTTCAATGGGAGAATTAAAATTCTTTCTTGGATTGCAGGTCTGTCAGACTAAAGAAGGGACATTCATAACCCAAGAGAAGTATATCAAGGATCTACTGAAGAAATTCAAGATGGAAAATCTCAAAGCCATAACTGCATCGATGGGCACATCAACCAGCCTTGATGCTAACCCTGAAGGTAAATTGGTAGACACCAAAATCTACAGAGGTATGATCGGATCCTTGCTATATCTTACTGCATCTCGCCCTGATATTCAATTTTCAGTATGTTTGTGTGCACATTTTCAAGCTAGTCCTAAGGAATCACATATGATAGCTATGAAAAGGATCTTAAGGTATCTATCTGGCACCCTGGACTTAGGTTTATGGTATCCTGCTAGGTGTGAGTTAGATCTTATAGCTTACACTGATGCAGATTATGCAGGGTGTAGGATAGATAGAAAAAGTACTAGTGGATATTATCAATATCTAAGTGGTTGTCTAGTATCTTGGGCATCTAAGAAACATCATACCGTTACCTTATCCACTGCTGAGGCAGAGTATGTGGCAGTAGAAAATTGTGCAGCCCAAGTCCTCTGGATTAAGCACCACCTTATTGACCATCACATTAACCTTGGTTGTATTACAATTCTTTGTTTTAACATCAGTGCTATTTCTCTTACTAAAAATCCAGTTCATCATTCATGGACTAAGCACATTGAAAAAAACATCATTTTCTTAGAGATGAGGTAAATAAAAAGGAAATTGAATTAGAATTCATTGAGTTAGAAAAATAAATAGTTGACATTTTTACCAAGCCTCTTGGTAATGAAAGATTTAAGTTTTTAAGAAGAGAACTTGGTATTTGTAAATTTACTACATGAATGTCTGTTTAAATAAATGGTTGTGCTGGTTTCATTCTTATGTGCCTAAATGGTATGTCCAACTGTAAGTGCATCTAGTTAGGGGGAGTCAGTGTCAAAAACATTTTTTTGTCCATCTCTTTTATGCATGTTGTAAGAGGGAGTTCATGTTAGATTCATGTTGTTTAATCATGGCAACTGTGTGTCCGCCTTGCATCATGTCCATCTTGTTCTCAGAGGTATATAAATGGTATGATGGTAGAATGATATGAAGAGGGGCGATCACGCACTAGTCCTGAGCTGGGGGATGATAACCGATCAGTGAACTGCAAGGAAGGGAAACGGATCAGGGCGCCCAGGGGAGGATCCCTGGGGAAAACCCTCCGATGCCTAAGTCAGTAGAGCAGTGGTGGAAGCTATGAAGGGAGGAGGAAGGAGATGCGCGAGATCACTCTCCACCAAGGTGGTGAAGTGGTTCCTGCTCAGGGAGTTTTAAGCACATGTAGGCCTTACCGTTTGCTGGAGGGAGTCCCTTGTAGTGCCCCAGAACTTCATAAATAATAAAGGCCTAAATAAATTTATAAATGGTTTATTTGATTAATAAGTCATTATAAGGCCAAGTGGTGTTAATCAATTAACCCAACCCACTTAATTAAAGTCCAAAAGGTTTGAACTCTGGCCCATTAAGTTAGGCCCATATTCTAGAAGGTATTCAAGCCTATCCACGGATTTTAGGATAAGTATTAATTATATATATATAATGATGTGGATAATTAACAAAAGAGTTTTAATCATTTAGAAATTCTACCTACGATGACTGTAACGGACTATCGTAAGACCGCTACAACCATGTACCACGTGGTCTCCAGACCGTTACATGCCTGTAAGTTTCATGAGTGAAGGAACTCATGAAAAGATTGGAACTTGATATTCCTATCCACTATGGATCGACTTGGGAAGGCTTGTAATGTTACTAAGGACTCTTAGAGATTGGGATTTGATGAAATAAGGACTCTAAACTCGATCTAATCCTTAAACCCTAGCCTAAACTCTATAAATATGGCATAGTTCTGAACTGTGCGACCCCTACTTTTGGGACGTAAAGAAGCAAGGTAAGGAGTCATTATCTCAGGTAAGTTCTTTAGAGGTATTTGTTTACAATACTTTAGACTAACTCCCCTCCGAATTTCACATCTTTAGGTCAAGAGGGCGTGGAGTTAGAGCCTAAAGAAGTTGCTGAAAAAATAACAAGAGAAGGAAGGGATCTAGGGCAGGGTTCTCAACCAAATTCAGAAAATACAGTCTAAGTAAGAGGTAGGTTATCTCATGAGCGGCAAAAATAGCATGATAGGACTAAAAGCCCTCTGGTTTGATTAAATTCCATGCATTATAGAGCATTGATTTCATATTTTATTTGTTCTATGCACATCATGCACCTCTTAGCCAAATTAAGAAATTAAAACATGACTATTCATCTATTCATGATTACCTATGCATGTAGATGGCCTTACTTCGTTAACATGACTAGAAACTCATCATGTTTTGATAAAAGACATGATGTGAGTTGATCTCTTAGTTTCTATGATTGTTTTCTGTTAACAGTTACTGTAACGCACTAGCATAGGACCGTCACTTTCAAGTAACGGTCCTACTACAGACCGTTACAAACTCTGTAGTATTTGAATTGCACGGATGTTTCTAACGCGCTTGGACAGACGCATTACATTCAAGTAACAACTTGATCATGACCGTCACTTTCACTGTGACGCCCCCTCTTAAGACCGTTATATCCTGCGTTCTGTCAACCCTAAGACAGAAAATAACTTGCCAAGATTATTTATTGATTAAGCATAGTTACTTAAGTTTTAACCTGATTATATAATTATTTTTGGATATCTGATTGTGCATGATAGGTATTGCATGTTTTGATATCTTAATGATATTTTAAGGATATGTTAATTTCATGCCAAAATTCTATAGTCTTGTATTATAAAGCATGACTTTTAGACGTTGTATTGACGGAGTTCACCACGATTTTCACTTTGATTATACATGTCTCTCTTTGTCAATAGAGTCAATTCTATAAGTACATGGCACATATTCCGGTATGTTGTCATTAGTTCACACTTTGCACTATAGGAACACCATCTTGGACATGAGGACCTCTCTATTGGATATTCCTTCCAATGGACTAGGAAATCATTGTTTCAAGGCCTCCGTAATTCTCCGCGTGCCTGGGATTCCCACTAGGACGCCGAGTTGGTTGTACCAATGAAAGCCCATTAATTAGAACACTCTATCGTGGTTTTGATTCTTGAAATGTAACGGCCTTGAATTGGACCGTCAGGATCACGTAACGGCCCAGTGCCAGACCGTCTCATTCCTCTGGGTCTATTTTTATCCTTCTAGACTCGGATCACTGTAACGGCCTATTACTGGCACTTACATAATGTAACGGCCCAGCAAATGACCGTTACATATCTTGTTTATGTTAACCCAAGGTTTGAGCAAGGGTTGATATTCCAATGATTCTAGACAAACTTTGATGATCTAGAACTTATCATATTGCTTAAATTGATCTAAAAGAAATGGAAGTTAAGGAAAATACCGTTATGCTGTCGATTTATTTCTATGAGCATGAAATTGTTTAAAGTCTATTTCTTGACTCCTACATTCTTATGTTGAAGCATTCATTAATTGATTTTAGTTATCATGGAATTATTTGAAGTGCTATATTCTTGGCCATACGTTACTATTATACTGCGTGGAAGTAGCTTAATTTATAACTGAAGATGCGATCGAGTACTGATTGTGTTCAAGGGCTCTATGCTAGTCCCCTCGGCTGATTGCCGGAAACATACTATTTTATAAACCATGGGATATGATGCTACTGGCGTCGCATTACGCTGGGAGTACTATTTCTATAAATAAGTGAAGATCCACGGCATGACATGACATTATTGCTTGATATTCCATAGAAATTCATGAACTATGTACTCAAAAGAGACTAGTGTGATGAATATGTGGCTTGCTAGTACAATCTCGTTACATTCTTGTTCATGGAAGGCCAATATCATGTTCTTGTTATATTCTTGCTAGCTCATTCTTGATCATTCTATCTTACATGGTTATCTTGTTTCTATTGATTTGATCGCATGATTGATTCGCATTCGCATGATTTTACCTTATTTCTTTAGAGCTAAAATGATAATTACTTAAATAGTGCCTTCATGTTGATGCGAAGATACCTACTGGGCAAGTGTGCTCATGACCTATTTTTCAATATTTTTCAGGAGATGGAAATAGTTCGGATTCGGATTCGGGCTATACTAGTAGCGGGTCCGGAAGCGAGTGAAAGTGTTATAAAGATGAGAGTGAAGACTTAGGAAGTTAAAGTGTCTAGATTGAGTCAATGTAATTTTCCTATTTCTTGAGTCTAGTAGAATAGAAATCAAATTAGTGATTGTATCTTGAATATTGAGCATTATGAAATAAAGTTGAAGTTTGATTAAATCTTGTGCAATTGCATTTACTTGTTGTGATTGTCTTGCGCTCTGATTGATTCTTGCTTGCAAGAGGCTTACCATGCCGGCTGTTCGCGCTCCCCGAGCGAGTCTTCCACTGTAATAAAGGCTCGGGGCGTGACAGTTAGAATGGTATCAGAGCCTAAGTCTCAGGACTTAAGGAAAAGAGTCATGTCATAGGATAAGTCCAAGGTTTAAGGACCCATACCTATGAACTAAGGAAGAAAATTTCCGTACCCATGTGAGAATTGGGTAGAGCCCGGGATAAGATAGCTAATTAGTTTAAGATTTATTATGCTTATTCCAATATTCATAAGAAATAACAAGTTGTTATTTTCTCTCAGGTACCTTATTATTCTTATCACAGCTCATCGCGTAGATTGGGACGGTATGCAACAAACTGTTGCCGGCCTCACCCAGGCACTGCAAACTATAGCACAAGGTGGTGCGGGGGCAAGGGCAGGAGACCTTCATCGCAATTTCCGGAGTCTAAATCCTCCGCGTTTCTATGGATCTTCCAATTCAGACGAAGCAGAAAATTGGATCAATGAGATGAATAGGATATTTGATGTTATTCAATGCACTGATCAGGAGAAAGTCCGTCTAGATACGTTCCAATTAAACAAGGATGCTCCCACTTGGTGGAAATCGGTTCCGGCACTTCCAGCCGATGCGCCACATACATGGAATGTTTTTTTCACTTTATTCCGTGCCAAATATTTCTTCGAGCATGTAAAGGAAAGGAAGGCTATGGAGTTTGCCTCCCTTCGTCAAGGGATGATGTCCGTGGCAGAATATGAGTTACAGTTTTCAAGGCTAGCACCGTATGCACCACATTTGATTAGTACAGACTTATTAAAAGCAAACCGATTTATGGACGGGTTACGGCCCGGTTTCATTCAACAACTGGGGACACAGAATATCCGCACCTATGCGGAGATGGTTCAAAGGGCATATTTATGCGAGAGGACCTTAGAGAAGGTCGAAAGGTTGAAAGGAAAGGGAGAAGAATCTAGCCGGCGCTCTGATCGGCATTATAAGAAGGAGAAGTTTAGCATCACGGAACCATACAAAAGCCGTGATAATAAGAAAAGATCAAGGAACGGGAACGGTGGAAGTTCTCAAAAGAGTAGTAAAAAGGTGAAGGAAGAAAAGGAGCAAGTCGCCTCGGCGTGCACCTTTTGTGAGAAATTCGGCCACTCGACTGAAGAATGCTGGAAGCACCTAGGTGCTTGTTTGCGTTGTGAAAGTAGGGAGCATCGTGTGCCAGATTGCCCCCTTATGAAAGACCAACCAAATAATGGAGGGCGTAGGAGGCAGGCTCGCCTCATTGCAGTTATAGATGAAGAAGAAGCGCCCAGGGATCAAAATGATGGGCTCATGGAAGGTACTCTTCAAATCTGTTCTCGTCTTGCATTCATGCTATTTGATACTGGTGCTTCTCCTTCTTTTATCTCCACCACTTTTGCAAAAACCTTACCAACTGCATCAGTTCCCCTACCTTCAGATCTCGCTATTACTACACCTTTAGGATCTGGAACTAAGCTTACCAACTATTATCCTGATTGTGAGGTAGTGGTAGAAGGACACAATCTCCCCGCAAACTTAGCATGCCTTGATATGAAAGGTTATGATGCCATTTTTGGGGTAGATTGGCTTGTAGACCATGATGCCTATATCAACTGCCGAAATAGGATTATATCTTTCCGAAAACCCGGTCTTCCAAGATTTTCTTTTCTTGGCCAAATACAAGAAGCATCCTACCATTATATCTTCTCTTCACGCCTGCAAACTTATCTCGAAAGGATGTGAAGTTTTTCTTGCTTTAGTCATTGTCACCGAATCTAAGGAAATTATCCTAGCAAACATTCCTATTGCAAATGAATTCCCTGACGTGTTCCCATCCGAACTACCTAGTTTACCACCCGAGACGGAAGTAAACTTTACCATTGAACTCATTCCAGGTGCAACACCTGTTTCTATAGCCCCTTACAGGATGTCCCCCACAGAACTTAAGGAACTAAAGAAGCAATTACAGGAACTTCTAGACAAGGATTTTATCAGACCTAGCACATCCCCTTGGGATGCACCGGTTCTTTTTATCAAGAAGAAGGATGGTTCTCTTAGTTATGCATTGACTATCGGCGATTGAATCAACTTACAATCAAGAACAAATACCCATTGCCGCGTATTGATGAGCTCTTCGATCAGCTTTCGGGAGCAGAATATTTTTCTAAGATTGACCTAAGATCAGGTTATCATCAGCTTAGAATCAAAGAAGAGGACATTTACAAATCAGCTTTTAGAAGTCGTTATGGCCACTATGAATTCGTGGTAATGCCGTTTGGGTTAACTAATGTCCCAGCAGCATTCATGCAACTTATGAACAGTGTCTTCCAGCCATATTTAGATCAGTTCATCATCGTCTTCATCGATGATATCATGATATACTCCAAGATAAAAGAAGAACATGAAGAACATCTAAGGATAGCCTTGCAAACACTTAGAGAACGTAAACTTTATGCCAAACTCAATAAGTGTGAATTTTGGCTCAAGGAAGTCTCGTTCCTAGGCCACATTATTTCAAAAGAAGGTATTGCTGTGGATCCTTCTAAGGTAAAAGCTGTCAGAGATTGGAGTCGACCAACGATTGTGTCTGAAGTTAGAAGCTTTTTGGGTCTAGCAGGTTATTATAGAAGATTTATAAAGGACTTTTCAAATATCGCGGTTCCTTTAACTAGACTTACCAGAAAAGAAAATCCTTTTATCTGGTCGAAGGACTGTGAAAAGAGTTTCCAAAGTCTTAAGAATCATCTTACAACAGCCCCTGTTTTGTCACTACCAATAGAGGGTGCTGGATTTGAAGTATATACGGATGCATCTGGAATTGGCTTAGGGTGTGTCCTTATGAAAGATGGAAATGTGATTTGCTATTCTTCAAGACAATTGAAACGTCATGAAGAAAATTATCCTGTACATGATTTGGAATTAGCAGCAGTTATTTTCGCCTTGAAAATTTGGCGTCATTATCTTTATGGAGAAAAGTTCACTGTCAATTCAGACCATAAGAGTTTGAAATATTTATTTTCTCAAAAAGAGCTTAACATGAGGCAGAGGAGATGGTTGGAATATCTTAAAGACTTCGATTTCGCTATTCAATATCACCCTGGCAAGGCAAATGCTGTAGCAGATGCACTCAGTAGGAAACCAATGGGTATGTTATCAAGTCTCATGATTAGTATGACTAACCTTGTTCCTCAATTTGCTCAATTGAATCTAGATGTTGACATTAAGAAAGATAATTGTTTCATGGCAAATATCCGAGCTCAACCAACATTGATTGAGAATTTGGCCAAGTTACAAGAGGATGACCCAATTTTACTAGAAATTAAGGCCAATATTGAACAAAGACCGGATTTTTCTATATCCGAAGATGGAAGAATGCTATTCAAGGGCCGAATGTGTATACCCGATCATGAAGATACAAAGAAATTGATCTTAGAAGAAGCACATAAATCAAAGTATACCATTCATCCAGGAGGTACAAAAATGTATCAGTATCTCAAAAGAAACTTTTGGTGGCCCAATATGAAGAGGGAAGTAGCTGACTTCGTATCTCAGTGTCTCACATGTCAACAAGTGAAGGCGGGACATTTCAGACCCGCAGGTAAATTACATCCCTTAATTATTCCGGAATGGAAATGGGAGAGCATAGGAATAGATTTCATTATGGGACTACCTAAGACAAGAGGTGGACACGATGGAATATGGGTAATTATAGACCGATTGACTAAATCTGCACATTTCATACCAATAAAAAGTCGATGGTCTGTAGATATTCTAGCAGCACTATACATAAAAGAAATTGTCAAGTTACATGGAGTCCCTGTCGCTATTGTATCAGATAGAGATCCCCGATTCACATCACAATTCTGGAAGAGCCTACAACATTCACTTGGGACTAGATTGAATTTTAGCACCACTTTCCATCCACAAACTGATGGTCAAACAGAAAGGACAAATTAGGTGGTAGAAGATATGCTCAGGGCTTGTGTCATTCATTTTGGAGGAAGTTGGCATGATCACTTGCCTCTGGTAGAATTTGCATATAACAACAGCTATCAAGCAAGCATACAAATAGCACCTTTTGAAGCTCTATATGGGAAAAGTTGTTGATCACCAATATGTTGGAATGAAATAGGGGAAAGGCAATTTCTAGGCCCGACCTTATCAGAGATTCTACAGAGAAAATCAAGCTCATTCAGGAAAGGATGAAAATGGCACAAGATAGGCAGAAATCTTATGCTGACAATCGAAGGTGCGACTTGGAATTTTAAGTAGGAGAACATGTATATCTAAAGGTTTCTCCGGGTCGTGGTATTCGAAGATTTGGCATTAAAGGAAAGCTAACTCCAAGGTTCATTGGCCCATTTGAAATTCTTGAAAAGGTCGGTGAAGTGGCTTATAGATTGGCTTTACCTCCACAATTAGCAGGAGTTCATGACGTATTTCACGTCTCCATGCTGAAGAAGTATGTATACGATCCTGACCATATTATCACTTATGACAATCTGGAGATTCAGAAGGACTTGACATATGAACAAACGCCAATGAAGATTTTGGAACGAGAAGTACGTCAACTCAGAAATAAGGTCATTCCTATGGTTAAGATTCAATGGAAGAAAGCATGGCCTTATGAAGCAACATGGGAAACAGAATCGGCCATGAAGAAAAGATTCCCGGAATTGTTAGACTGTAAGTACACTCTCCTCAATCCATGTATTGAATTTGGGGACCAAATTCTTTCTAAGTGGGGGAGGGTGTAGTGCCCCAGAACTTCATAAATAATAAAGGCCTAAATAAATTTATAAATGGTTTATTTGATTAATAAGTCATTATAAGGCCAAGTGGTGTTAATCAATTAACCCAACCCACTTAATTAAAGTCCAAATGGTTTTAACTCTGGCCCATTAAGTTAGGACCATATTCTAGAAGGTATTCAAGCCTATCCACGGATTTTAGGATAAGTATTAATTATATATATATAATGATGTGGATAATTAACAAAAGAGTTTTAATGATTTAGAAATTCTACCTACGATGACTATAACGGTCAATCGTAAGATCGCTACATCCATGTAACGCGTGGTCTCCAGACCGTTACATGCCTGTAAGTTTCGTGAGTGAAGGAACTCATGAAAAGATTGGAACTTGATGTTCCTATCCACTATGGATCGACTTGGGAAGGCTTGTAATGTTACTAAGGACTCTTAGAGATTGGGATTTGATGAAATAAGGACTCTAAACTCGATCTAATCCTTAAACCCTAGCCTAAACTCTATAAATAGGGCATAGTTCTGAACTGTGCGACCCTTACTTTTGCGACGTAAAGAAGCAAGGTAAGGAGTCATTATCTCAGGTAAGTTCTTTAGAGGTATTTGTTTACAATACTTTAGACTAACTCCCCTCCGAATTTCACATCTTTAGGTCAAGAGGGCGTGGAGTTAGAGCCTAAAGAAGTTGCTGAAAAAGTAACAAGAGAAGGAAGGGATCTATGGCAGGGTTCTCAACCAAATTCAGAAACTACAGTCTAAGTAAGAGGTAGGTTATCTCATGAACGGCAAAAACAGCATGATAGGACTAAAAGCCCTCTGGTTTGATTGAATTCCATGCATTATAGAGCATTGATTTCATGCTTTATTTGTTCTATGCACATCATGCACCTCTTAGCCAAATTAAGAAATTAAAACATGACTATTCATCTATTCATGATTACCTATGCATGTAGATGGCCTTACTTCATTAACATGACTAGAAACTCATCATGTTTTGATAAAAGACATGATGTGAGTTGATCTCTTAGTTTCTATGATTGTTTTCTGTTAACAGATACTGTAACGCACTAGCATAGGACCGTCACTTTCAAGTAACGGCCCTACTACAGACCGTTACAAACTCTGTAGTATTTGAATTGCACGGATGTTTCTAACGCGCTTGGACAGACGCGTTACATTCAAGTAACGGCTTGATCATGACCGTCACTTTCACTGTGACGCCCCCTCTTAAGACCGTTATATCCTACGTTCTGTCAACCCTAAGATAGAAAATAACTTGCCAAGATTATTTATTGATTAAGCATAGTTACTTAAGTTTTAACCTGATTATATGATTACTTTTGGATATCTGATTGTGCATGATAGGTATTGCATGTTTTGATATCTTAATGATATTTTAAGGATATGTTAATTTCATGCCAAAATTCTATAGTCTTGTATTATAAAGCATGACTTTTAGACGTTGTATTGACGGAGTTCACCACGATTTTCACTTTGATTATATATGTCTCTCTTTGTCAATAGAGTCAATTCTATAAGTACATGGCACATATTCCGGTATGTTGTCATTAGTTCACACTTTGCACTATAGGAACACCATCTTGGACATGAGGACCTCTCTATTGGATATTCCTTCCAATGGACTAGGAAATCATTGTTTCAAGGCCTCCGTAATTCTCCGCGAGCCTGGGATTCCCACTAGGACGCCGAGTTGGTTGTACCAATGAAAGCCCATTAATTAGAACACTCTATCGTGGTTTTGATTCTTGAAATGTAACGACCTTGAACTGGATCGTCAGGATCACGTAACGGCCCAGTGCCAGACCGTCACATTCCTTTGGGTCTATTTTTATCCTTCTAGACTCGGATCACTGTAACGGCCTATTACTGGCGCGTTACATAATGTAACGGCCCAGCAAATGACCGTTACATAGCTTGTTTATGTTAACCCAAGGTTTGACCAAGGGTTGATATTCCAATGATTCTAGACAAACCTTGATGATCTAGAACTTGTCATATTGCTTAAATTGATCTAAAAGAAATGGAAGTTAAGGAAAATACCGTTATGCTGTTGGTTTATTTCTATGAGCATGACATTGTTTAAAGTCTATTTCTTGACTCCTACATTCTTATGTTGATGCATTCATTCATTGATTTTAGTTATCATGGAATTATTGGAAGTGCTATATTCTTGGCCATACGTTACTGTTATAATGTGTGGAAGTAGCTTAATCTATAACTGAAGATGCGATCGAGCACTGATTGTGTTCAAGGGCTCTATGTTAGTCCCCTCGGCTGATTGCCGGAAACATACTATTTTATAAACCATGGGGTATGATGCTACTGGCGTCGCATTGCCCTGGGAGTACTATTTCTATAAATAAGTGAAGATCCACGGCACGACATGACATTCTTGCTTGATATTCCACAGAAATTCACGAACTATGTACTCAAAAGAGACTAGTGTGATGAATATGTGGCTTACTAGTACAATCTCGTTACATTCTTATTCATGGAAGGCCAATATCATGTTCTTGTTATATTCTTGCTAGCTCATTCTTGATCATTCTATCTTACATGGTTATCTTGTTTCTATTGATTTGATCGCATGATTGATTCGCATTCGCATGATTTTACCTTATTTCTTTAGAGCTAAAATGATAATTACTTAAATAGTGCCTTCATGTTGATGCGAAGATACCTACTGGGCAAGTGTGCTCCTGACCTATTTTTCAATATTTTTCAGGAGATGGAAATAGTTCGGGTTCGGATTCGGATTCGGGCTATACTAGTAGCGGGTCTAGAAGCGAGTGAAAGTGTTATAAAGATGAGAGTGAAGACTTAGGAAGTTAAAGTGTCTAGATTGAGTCAATGTAATTTTCCTATTTCTTGAGTCTAGTAGAATGGAAATCAAATTAGTGATTGTATCTTGAATATTGAGTATTATGAAATAAAGTTGAAGTTTGATTAAATCTTGTGCAATTGCATTTACTTGTTGTGATTGTCTTGCGCTCTGATTGATTCTTGCTTGCAAGAGGCTTACCATGCCGGCTATTCACGCTCCCCGAGCGAGTCTTCCACTGTAATAAAGGCTCGGGGCGTGACATCCCTGGTTTAAATAGTGCACTAGCCTCATGAGTCCCGTAAGCTGAGGAGTTCCAGGCGGGGGTTACGTCCTCGACGTGGACTCTTTACGTCCTCATCGCGGGCTCTTTATAACCTTGAGGACTCGTGGGTCCCTTATCTTTGTGAACTCCTGCTTATAAAGGGCTCTCAACGGCAGCGTGGATAAGCAATCGTCGGTCGACCCAAGCATGAAGAGTGCCCACCCTTATCCGGGCGATCGGCATAGCTCGGTTGAGGCTCGGTCGGAGTGGGCGCGGGGCTCTAGCCTTTATCCCGGCGAGGGGGATAGGTCGGGCTTGGATCTTCCTCCTACCGGACCGACGCTCGAGCCTTCGGAGCCTAATGACCGCCGAGGAAGGGCTGGATCCCGAGTGATCTTATTGGGCTTTTATGCTAAGTGGGCCCTGCGGGGCTGTCACTTAGATGAGCTGGGCCTCGTTTGGTCTTGTTGGACCTGGTTCGGCTGCTCTTAGATGGGCTACAAAAATCCCCCTCTCCACTTGTCCCCCTCCTACTCCCGAGCCTTGGTAGGCTCGGAAGAGTAGCCGTTAGGGTTTTGGACCAGCGTGGCTCGGGTGGGTAGAGATCTGGCGGTGTTAAGAAGCCACGTGTCGTGGTCACCTTGGCCCGTAATAATGATAATCCTGACGGATTTGAAATGAAGGGGCCCCCTTTTCTGGGAGGTCGGAACGATGCACCGCCTTCCGCGTGGGAATATAGGCGTTGTGCACTTGTTGGTTTTCCAGACTCCCTCCATTTTAGGGTTTTTGATCTCCTTCGCACTTGCTTTTGGGGCTCTTTGATGCGTCGTGAGGACACGATGGAAGAGCAGAGGCTTGCGGCAGCGTTCACGGAGTTCGCGGAGATAATTGCGGAGGCGGTTCGATAGCTTCCTCTTCCTCCTGAATCTCCGGAGTCTCGGGAGCATTTCTCTTCAAGTTCCACTTCATATCCCATGGCGGACCAACGTCTGGAGGTCGAAGAGTGGGGGGGTGAGCCCGAGGCAAGGGCGATGGTGATACCTCCGGCTCCAAACTGCAGCGAGCTGGGGGAGGCGGAGGTGAAATGGCTGGAGCACCAGTTTCGCCTGCCCTATAAGTTTTACTTTGCCGCGGCTGCCCCGCACAAGATGAGCTTGGATTCTCGTACGGGTCATATCTGCTCCTTCCTTCTGTCGTGGAAGAATGGTTTCCGCCTTCCCTTCGAGCCCTTTGTTCTGAAGCTTCTTGTTTTCTTTAAGTTGGCTCCCATACAGTTGGTGGCCAACTCTTATCTTCTTCTCTCCGCCTTTCGCATCCTCTGCCGCCAATGCGGGGTTCCTCCTTCCTTGGATCTCTTCCATTATTTTTTCGAGTTTAAGGCGCATTCCTCGGCCGGGAAGGGCTTCTATTTCATCTAGACGAGATGGAACATGAGCTGTGTCTCCTTAGCCTCGAAGGACTCTTCCCACAAGGGATGGAAGACTCAGTTCTTTTGGGTTGGGATTTTTTCAGTGGAGGAGACTTGGAGGTGTCCCGTAATCCCCAATTTCCATCTGAACATCCCTCCGAGGAAGGACGAGTTTTTTTCGGATGTGGAGGAGTATGCAGCCATTTTGCTAAAGCATCACCAGTCCACGGAGGAGCTGGTTACTCCGGAGAATATCGAGCGGTGCCTCCTCACGCAGCTACAGCCGACAGGTTCGGACGCTATGAATCAGCTTCTTCATCGGATGACGAGACCATTTTCTTTTCCTGGCCATTTCTTTCTTCTGTGTAGATGCCAGGCGGCTGGCTGTGGAGGAGGAGCCTGCGGCTGAACGGGAGGTGATTGATCTCGGTGATGATTCGGCTGCCGATGAGTCTCGAGCTCCCGAGGGGCGCTACCGAGCCCGAGATAAGGGTAAGGGGATGGCCCAGGAGGGGTCTTCCAGGCCGCGGGGGGCCAAACGCAAAGATCCCATGGAGGGCATGATACGGGACGCCGTAAAGGCCAAGAAGCGGGCTAAGAAGGCTGGGTCTATCTTCGCTGTCGAAGATGACTCTGGGTCGGTGGCTCTCCCCTCTTCCGAGCGAGATAGGACCGACCCTATTGGGCTGGCTCCCCCATCCACCGAGCGAGAGGGGGCCGAGGAGGCCAGGGCCGCTTCTGGGGGCAGCGGCGTTGGATCGGCTCTCCCATCAGTAGGAGCCAAGGGGGCCGAGGCCGCTTCTGTCGGTGGCGGTGGCGCTGGATCGGCTCTCCAGGTGGCGACGTAGGGGTGCCGGAGTTGAAGCGGGCTACTCTGGGACCGCGGCCGAGACTGGGGCGTCAATCGAGGCGGGCGACGCTCCGAGTGGCGACGTAGGGGCCGAGTCGGTCGAGGTCGGGGGGTCACGAGGAGCGGTGACACAGCCCCGACTGACTGAATCAAGAGGGACGGACGAAGCAGTGGCTCGGTCCAGGCCGGCCGGCGGGGCTCCCAAGGGGATACCGTTCGGAGGGGGGGCCCTATTTCGTAGGCTCTAGAGAGGCTGGGCATCCTTGGCGCTCTGTATCGAGCGTGTTGCAGCATAGCAGCGAAAGTGGTGAAGGGAGGAGACAGGAAATGCTCCCCGCCTACGGCCCTCGAGTTGGTTATGGCGGGCGGCTTGGTCCTGGCCCAGATGGGGGCCACCTTGGCTGAAGCTTACGTCCAGTCGGAGTCAGAGCGGGCGAACCTCGTCTGGACCCTTGGTGGGTCTGACAGGAAGATGGCTCGGCTCTCTGAGGATCGTGATGGGCTTCGACGGGAGCTCTCCTCGATCAGAGAGCTGGCACGGGCGAGTCAGGCGGAGGCCCGGACACTGACTGAGCAACTGGCTCAGGCCCGCGAGTCGCTCGAGAGGAAGAACAGGCTTCTGGAGGAGGAGCGCGTGGCCTGTACCGAGCTAGATGGCCAGTGGGAGGCTGAGCACGCCGAGCTATTAGGCCGGGCGGAGGAAGCCATGCGACTTTGGCGGGAGGCCGAGGCTGATCGGGCCGAGGCAGAGAAGCGGTCAGCCGAGGCAGAGTGGAGATTGGCCAAGGCAGAGCGGGAGAAGGCCGAACTCGCTGGTACGGTGGAATCGGCCGGGGCGAAGGCACTCGAGCAATACAAACGCTCAGAGGCCTACCGGGTCGACCTCAAGGAGGCTGCCCTCCCCTACTATGAGTCAGCACTTTACCGGGGCATCCACAAGGGATTCAAGCAAGGCTATGACCGGGCCATCTCTTATGCGGAGGAGCAGGCGTTCGAGACAATCAATTTTCTGTCTGGGCAATGCTATGACTCGGATTTATCATCCTCCGGTTCCTCTAGTTCGGCGTCGGAGGAAGGAGACCAGGGGGACTCTTCATCCGAGGGGTCGTAAACTCCAGAGTCCTCGGGAGGGCGCTCAACCGAGGCAGTTCCCACGCCGGTGGGGTCAGTGCCAGGGTTGGCCGTGGCCGAGGGTGCCGGGGGTAGACCGTCCGAGCCTTCCACTTCCGAGCCTCAGGGTGGGCCAGAGGCCTAATGTATTTGCTTTGCTTTTTCTCCTTGTATGTTTTTCCTTTTTCTGAAGAAAAAACTTCTCTTGTTGTGTAAAGGGAAAAACGTAAGGCAGTAGCGTTATGATGAAAACTTAACTCTTTTGTACCGCCATTGCTGTAGTTTGACCAGCGTATCCGCAGTAGTTGGAAAGTGCTGATACCTTCTGCGTGGATCTCGCATGATGGTTGGGCGGGCGTCTGACAGGGTGTCTCTTCATTTTCTCATGCTTTAACTGCCCGGCCGTTTCGTGTGTTCCGCTGGGATGGAACCGAGGAGTTTGAGGTGACCGTTCATAGGGAGAAGTCCCTTTAGCGTGTTTTCGAGGGGAGAATCATTTAAGGCAAGTAACCTCCATTTGCCTATAAAAGGTCTGAAGGGCGTCTCTCCCTCTCCATTGCTTAGGGTTTTCTCTGACAGTCTTTCCTCTCTCCTTCTTCACGAAGCATTGTGCCGTCGAATTTGAAGCATGGGAGACGTTCTGGAAGATGAAGCTGCCGATGATGAAGGGCCCTTGGAAATATGGTCGAAGGTGCTTGGTCGAGGTAACCAACGCTAGCACGAGTTTCTCGGTTGCGGGGTGCCTTCTTTCAGTCTCATTGAGCACCATGCTAGTGTAGTAGACCGGTCTCTCGACTCTCGAGTCATTTCTGACCAGAACTGAGCTAACTGTGGATGGAGTTGCCGAGAGGTAAAGATGCAAGGCTTCACCAGGGACAGGCTTGGAACACACCGGGGGCGAAGTGAGGAACTCCTTAAGCTCGGCGAACGCTCTTTGGCATTCCTTATCCCATGCGAATGTAGCAGATGCCATTTTGGGCCCCTTCAACAGTTTGAAGAAGGGTAGGCATCGTTCGGCCGCACGGGATAGGAATCTGCTGAGCGCGGCAATGCACCCAGTCAGGCGTTGAACGTCCTTGATGCAGGTGGGTGGGCGCATGTCCAGGATGGCCTGGACCTTGTCGGGGTTGGCCTCGATCCCATGCTGGGTGACTAAGAAGCCCAGGAATTTCTCGGACCTTACTCCGAAGGCACATTTGGTGGGGTTGAGCTTCATATTGTACCTCAGGAGGGTGTCGAAGGTCTCTGCTAGGTCGGGAAGTGGTCCTCGGCGTTGGGGGTCTTGATGAGCATGTCGTCAATATAGGCCTCGACGTTCCGACCGAGCTGTCCTTCAAACATATGATTGACCAGTCTCTGGTACGTGGCTCCAGTGTTCTTCAACCTAAAAGGCATCCGAGTGTAGAAGTATACGCCAAAGTCGGTGATGAAGGCGGTTTTCTCGATGTCTTCTGGATCCATTCTGATCTGGTGGTAACCTGAATAGGCATCCAAGAAGCTGAGTATCTCATTGCCCAAGGTTAAGTCAACTAGTTGGTCGATGCTCGGCAATGGATAGCAGTCCTTCAGTGTGGCTTTGTTCAAGTCGGTGAAGTCCACGCACATTTGTCACTTTCCTGAAGCTTTTGGCACCAGGACGACGTTAGCCTGTCACGTCGGGTACAGGACCGGTCTAAAAAGACCAGTTTTTTACCCCTTGGTGACTTGCTCCTTGATGATCGCCTACTTTTCTGGCGCGTGCTTCCTTCTGCGTTGTTGCACAGGCTTCACGGTTGGGTCGAGGTTGAGTTTATGCATCACCGTCTCCTCTGGTATTCCGGGGAGTTGATCATCAGACCATGCAAAGACTCGGATGTACCCGAAAATAAATTCTTTGTATTGCTGCTGAACCTCAGATGGTAGGTCAGCTCCAATCTTTATTCCCAGGGTCGGGTCATCGTTTAGAAAAATCGTTAGCAACTCGCCTCCAGGCTCGGAGGTTGCGGGTTTTTCCTCGACTTCCCCAGGGCCCTTGTTCTTCCCGTCCGGCCTTGGGGCTTCGATCGAGATATTATAGCACCTTCTAGCCATCGCCTGGCTACCCCGGACTTCCCCGACCCCATTTTTACTGGGGAACTTTATCTTTTGGTGATAGGTAGAAGGCACCGCTTTCGTTCGGATAAGGATTCCTCGGCCGAAGATTGCGTTGTATGCTATCATACCCTTGATCACTATGAAGTCCACCATAACCATAACGATTTTGGGTGGGGTGCCGAGAGTAACCGGCATGCTTAGTGCTCTCTCGGGATAAGTGGCCTGGCCATTGAACCCGCAAAGGGGGGTTCGGATCGGGCGGAGTTGACGGATTCTCCCCCATCTTAAGGAAACACTTATAAGATAAAACATCAGGGGCACTTCCATTGTCAACTAGATTCCAGTCTACGGTACAATGGTTTATCGTGGCCGATATGACTAGGGCGTCATCATGCGGGGTGGTCAGCCCTTTCAGGTCTTGGTCGGAGAAGACTATGACCTGGGGCTCACTTGACGGGACCTTGGGAGGCTCAATGGCACGACTCGCCCACTCAGCATGACGCTTCCTTCCTCAGCCACTGTCTCCTCCTGATGCAGCTCCTCCAGCGATGACGTTGATGTGGACCCCGCGAGGGGCGTTGTCAATTTTCTGGGGGGCGCCTCAGTCTTCCTTATGCCCGGAGACAAATCGAGACAGGTGTCCCTAGCAGATGAGGCGCTCGATCTCATCCTGAAGCTGGTGGCAATCGTCGGTGTGGTGCCCGTGGTCGTTGTGGAACAGGTAATGGTTGCTGCGATTGCGGCTTTTCGACCTCATTGGCTCGGGTTGGCGGAGGTGGCCCGAGCCTTTAATGTCTTCATATATCTCGTACACTGGAGCTGTTAAGGGAGTGTACCGCTCATACTTTCGGGATGGTTCTTTGTGCTCCCCGTCTCGGTTCTGCCTTTTTCCTTGGCCCGAGCTTGACTCGGGTGCTTGCTTCTTGTCCCCCTCCCGACCCGAGCCGGTTGCACCTCAGCATGCGCTGAGAACTTCTTCACACTCAGCATGGCGTAAGGCCAGAGTCACTAGCTCGGCAAGGGTCGAGGGAGGGTGGAGGAAAAGTTCGCGGCGGAGGTTTTCATCCCGGGTGCCTCCGGTCAGCGCGGTTATGGCCGAGGTTACATCCAGGCAAGGGATTCTTAGGGCTTTCGACTTAAATCGATTGATGTAGTCCCGAAGTTTCTCCCCTTGCGCCTGTTTGAGAGCCAATAGCCCCGCAACCGACCTTGGGGGGCCGCTGCCGGTGAAACTCTCCTTAAATACTCGCCCAAACTGCTTGAAGTCTCGGATGGATCCGGGGGCGAGGGCTCGGAACCATGCTTGGGTGCCTTGGACCAGGGTGGTCATGAAGGCTCGGCATTTGATGGCGTCGGATGCCCCGTGAAGGGTCATCAAAGTGTCGAAGTGGTCGGCCGGGTCACCCTGGCCGTCGTAAGACTTGAAGGTTGGAATGGGGATTCTGGGAGATACCTCTGCCTTCAAGATATAGTCGGAGAATGGAGATTTCTCCTTGTCCTCTGCTGGGGAGGTCTTCTGCAAGACGCGTAAGGCACGCTCATGCTCTGCCAAGTGCCTCTCGAACTCTCGCAGATGGAGGGATAACTCCGGCTGCCGTTGTGCCGTGGGGCTAGGGGGACACGATGGCAGGCTGTCCTGGCGCTCCCTGGGGACTTCGGTCTCCGGGTGCGGATGACGTGCCCCAGGTTTTCCCCGCTTCAGCGTGGAGGAGGCCTCTTGCTCCGGAGGAGGGGCTTGTGAAGGTCCTCCTGACCTGTTGCGAATAAGCTGCAGTCCTCGGAGGGTGAAGTGACCTCCGGCAGTGTGTTGGGATGCGTCTCTACAGGGAGAGCTTTCTGGAGGGACGCATTGTAAGACCCCAAATTCTTGAGAAATTTATTTAGTAAGTTATTTGTAATTATTCAGAATTTATTTGAAGTTATTCGAATTAATGAGAATTATCCAAATTAATTAGATTAATTAATTAATTAATAGAATAAGTCATTTTTCACCTATTTTCTAAAAATCCCCAAAAATCACATCTTGTAGAATTAATTTTGTTTAGCAACTTTGTCTTCTACATTTAAGCCTAAGAAAATCATTTATTATGCCGAATTAGTGAACTTAGTTTGCCGAACTTAACATTTAACTATTTACGGAATAATATAAGTAAAAATCCGACTACCTTAGAAAAATTTGTAAAATCAGTAAACAGATTAAGGTCGAGGTAGATAATAACTTTTCCTTCTGGCATTAAGCCATTGTAAATCCGTGGTAAGATCTATTTAGAGTTTAAACCCAAAAGTGCACACTTTTGACCCATACCTAACCCTTAGATTAAAACACGAAATTCGACCTCAATTCTCAACCAAATGATCTGAAATCAAGGGCAATTGGAAGGCCACAATGTAAGGAACATTTACCCTCAATCAATTTGAGGTAAACTTAGCCCCAAAACGTGCTGCCGACATAGTTTGGTCAAGTCAAGGATTTCGGCGCCGTTTCTAAACACGTAGCTTGCAGCAGCGAATACTCCCAATTCCGAAGGCTCCAGAAGCTCTATGAGCTATCAAAATGAAGCCCTACGAGTCTTCTTTCATTTGGCTACTGTGGGGTTCGCTGAAATTTCAGATCTGGAGAGATCTAGCTCGATTTGTGGAGGTGGGTCAGCAGGCCGTTGGCTTCCCTTCATCCTTCTTTGATCCATCGATTGAGGTAGGAATTCTCAACCAAATCTTGATCATGAGTATAGCAAATTGTTCCTCTCATCGAGCTCTATCCATTGGTGGCAAAAGCCCCAATTTTCATTAGGTATCCGTGGAGAAATCGAGCTTTTTGTAAGGTGCTGTCCAAGTGTTCTTCATCCTAGGGTTTGAGTTTTCTCTCTCCGATTTGAGGTAGGATCTAACAACCAAACTTTAATTAATTCACATGAAGTAATCAGCATGTTATTATCTTTCATTTAACTTAGAAAGCCCCAAATTCCATTGAGCATGCATCGTGAATTTCGAATTTTTGTAAGAGCATATCTAGAACATGTTTCATATAGTTTCCTTTAGGCCAGAGCTTGATTTCGGGCTACTTTTGAGCCCTGTAACTTGATCTTCATGTTGCATATCATATATGGTTGGATTCATGATCGAGTTAGCTTTCTTTTGACACCAAAATCTCTAAATTCCGTTGAGTATGTTAAGAGAATTGCATGATTTAGTAGAAGTAGGTCAAGAACTAGGGTTTTCATGAATTTATCATATATAAGTTGAGATTCAATCAATTTCTGTAACAATTCGTGGTTCAAAATTGTAGTTTTATGACCCTAGAATGTCCATTAACATTCCTAGATCATATGGCTTTAATTTCAACTCAATTGGACTTCAATTGGGTGAGATTTCACGTTTTCAGGAAGCAACAGCCGTTGCTGTTCTTGCAGGGGTCGACCCCAGGGGTCGACCCATCATCTGGCAGCCCAGGCAGGCCCGAGGGTCGACCCCTGGGGTCGACCCATTTGGCCCAGGCGCGAGGGTCGACCCCAGGGCTCGACCCATGTAGCCAGAGTGTAGGGGTCGACCCCAGGGGTCGACCCATCCAACTGGCAGACCCCATTTCTGAAGGGGTCGACCCCAAGGGTCGACCCATACACCAGAAAACCAATTTTTCATCGTTTTACGACCCGAGATGGATCCGAGTCAGTGGGGAATCAACCCATTTAATTTAGACCCACTGAAATTATATTTTTGAAGAACAATTGACCTATTCTAGTACCCCTCTTGATTTCAAATTTTGCATTGGTCTTTTCTTGCAAACATAGTACAAAAACACACCGTTTATCATCTTCATTGCAATGCATACAAGATTAAATAGAAACCCACATAATTAGTGGTTAATGGTGTAACTAAATCTCTGTTAATACATGCTATTTCATTCCTGTGAGCTTGTTCTTTACTTATCATCTTGAATTAGCTTCTTGGCAATTGTCTTAATGCAAATGATAATGGTTAATCATGATATCTTAACTTGGTGATTAGGATTAATATGTTGATTAGCTTGTTTGATTGCTGCTGTTTTACAGTAGCGCAGCACGATTAACTCTTGTTATGACTTGGTTTCGATCTCCTTGATGATTATACTTACCTTGAAATTCTGGAAATGAATCTCTTTCCTACTTGAAGTTGTTATTGCTACTTAGTTTAAACCTTGGAATTCTGGCCATAAACTGTGGAAGTCTAGATTCGTGGGATCTTTGATCTAAAGAAATCAATGCCTGGCAAACAATTAAGGGCTCGGTCTGGTCCTGGGAAGAGCGCCCGAACACTATGTGTACCCCCGGGGAGGTGAATGACTAGGTGTGGCATTTGGCACCAGTACTATGACATGTGTTAAATCTAGGACTGTCCACTACTCTCTCCACTACTCTCTACATTACTTTCTACTACTTTTCACTTTCCACTCTTCACTGTTCTATACTCTACTTGTGGTTACTTTACTGGCTTATTACTTGGACGTGGAAATGAAATTACATGCGTGCTTGACATGACTTGAATTGACTTGATATGGCCAACTTCTTATCGTTATCTCCTGTAGTAAATTCTTGTCTTACTATTCTATTCATTATATTTCTTGACCTTGCAAGATCTTCGAATTTTGTTTCGTGTTATCATCGTTATCTTTTTAGTGTTTTATCATTCGTAGCATGACATTTTAAAATGTAATTAAACTGTTAATCACTTATACCTGTCTGTTATTTCCTACTGAGCGTCAGCTCATAGTTTTGTTTTCCCCCCTTTCCAGTCTTTTCAGGTGACGCGCTTACCGATGGGGAAGGGCAGGAGTGATGTCTTGAGTGTATCAGTTCTAGTTGTGTTTTGGAGAGCATTTAGTTTCAGTTATGTCTTTGAGTTTTAGTGGTTGATTATTCCAGTTGTATTAAGTTGAACTTGAGGTTATTGTATCAGTTGTGGTTTGTTAATGATCATTTAGTATTTCCATCTTGTAGCACTTGTGTATTATTTTAGATTAGTTCTCTCTCATGCCAGCGTGTCCCTAACTGTACGTCCCGATATTTCTGCCTTGTTCGGGGCGTGATAGTTTAGTTGGTATCAGAGCCTAGGTTTCACATTCCTAGGTTTCCTAAGTTGTAGGTTTTCTTGCATTGCATCCCAATAATCGGTATATCAAAAGGTGTTGTCCGAACGTTAGGCTATGCCTATCGGGAAGGTCGCACACTTGCGCGAGTGGTCTTCGGACCGATTACCTCCCCCAGGTACCGAGTTTTTGGTCGTGTCTAGGTGCATTAGATCCCTAACCTTGTAAAAGTCTAAGACCTGACCTGTGAGATTGGGTAGAACTTGGGTTAAGTTCGTTTCTTAATCGTGTAATTATTTATCTTGATTAAACCTAAGTAATCTATTTCTCGTGTAGATGGCAGCTGATCGTGCTGAATGGAGGAACCTGCAGCGTACAGTTCAAGGCCTTACTCAGGCCCTTCAGCAAGTAGCTCAGGCAGGAGCAGCACCACATGGCACCGGTGATCTATACCGGAACTTCCGCGGAATGAATCCGCCTAGATTCGCTGGTTCGACTGACCCCGACCAAGCCGAGCACTGGCTAGACGAGATGGGGAGAATCTTTGAAGTTATGCAATGCACCAACCAGGAGCGTGTCTTTTTGTCCACATTTCAACTGGAACATGATGCACGTACTTGGTGGGATTCTATCAAGGCAACTCTCGGTGATCGGCAAGTTATGTGGGAAGAGTTCGAGGAATTCTTCAACAGCAAGTATTTTTCTGATAGAGTGCAAGAGAAGAAAGCGGCAGAGTTCGCGGCCTTGAAACAACGAGGTTTGTCCGTGGCAGAGTATGAGGCTCAATTTGCACGGCTTTCTCGATATGCTACACATCTCATTTCCACCGAGAAGATGAAGGCGAAGCACTTTCTCAATGGATTGAAGCTTCATTATATCAACCAATTGGCACCGATGGAGATTTCCACTTATTCTGAGATGGTAAGGAAAGCGCAAGTTCTGGAGGATACTCTTGAAATGACGGAGAGAATCCGTGGGAAAGGCACCAAGAAAGAATTACCTACGGGTTCCGGGAGTGTCAAACCCGGGTATACCAAGAAGAGACCTGTTAGTGGACCTGGTTCGTGGAGCGGGTCCGGATCATGGAAGGGCAAGATGCCGAGGCATGAAGACAAGAAGCCTGGCCCTATTGTTCCATTCAAGGGCGTGTGCAACTATTGTGATCGTCCGGGTCATAAGATAGAGGAGTGCTGGCGCAAGCAAGGCGCGTGTTTGCGATGTGGAAGCAAGGAGCACCGTATCCCCAATTGTCCTCTCATATCGGAGCAAGCTACACCGGCAAAACCTCTAGTCTTCAAGAAACCACAAGGCAAGCTTCAAGCTTTACATGCAGAGGAAACTGGGATTTCTGATGATGGCGGACTCGTCGAAGGTACCCTTACTATAATCGATAAGCCCGCATTTGCTCTCTTTGATACTGGTGCAACACATTCTTTTATTTCACGGAGATTTACTAAGTTATTAGCTGTGGAACCTGTTTTGATGAATACTCCGTTAGAGATTTCAACCCCTATTGGCACTAGATCAACAATCCAGTATTTCTATCCTTCTAGTAAGGTTATGATTGGTGAACAGAACTTACCAGCAGATTTAGTCTGCATAGATATGAAGGATTATGATGTAATCCTAGGAGCAGATTGGTTGGCCAAGTATGAGGCCAATGTTCATTGTAGTTCTAGCTCAGTGACTTTTACTGGACATTCTGGTTTATCTTTTACGGGGGTCAAGCACCATAACTCTGTACCGCTCATCTCGGCTCTTCGAGCTGATAAGCTTTTGAGGCATGGGAGTGAGGCTTTTCTAGCCTTTGTTTGTGCAACTCCTGAGCAGCAGATGGAGATCAAGGACATTCCTGTTGTCCGAGATTTTCCTGATGTCTTTCCAGAAGAACTACCAGGACTTCCGCCTGAGCGGGAAGTTATCTTTTCTATTGATCTTATTCCTGGCACAGCTCCTATTTCTAAGGCTCCTTATCGTATGTCTCCTGCGGAACTGAGGGAACTGAAGCAACAACTGAGGGAATTACTTGAGAAGGGTTTTATTCGTCCTAGTACTTCTCCGTGGGGAGCCCCTGTGTTATTCGTCAGGAAGAAAGATGGTTCGATGAGGTTGTGCATTGACTATCGGCAAATAAACCAGCAGACTGTCAAGAACAAATATCCCTTGCCGAGGATTGACGAGTTATTTGACCAGATAGCAGGAGCTCAATATTTTTCTAAGATCGATCTTCGATCTGGATATCACCAGTTGCGGATTAAGGAAGAGGATATTTATAAAACAGCTTTCCGCAGCAGGTATGGTCATTTTGAATTTGTCGTTATGTCTTTCGGTCTAACGAATGCTCCAGCAGCTTTCATGCAGTTGATGAACGATGCATTTCGGCCCTATCTTGATCAATGGGTCGTGGTCTTTATTGATGACATCCTGATTTATTCTAAGAATGAGGAAGAACATGCTGAACATCTGAGAATGGCATTGCAATTGTTGAGAGATCATCAACTATATGCTAAGTTCAGTAAGTGTGAATTCTGGCTGCAAGAGGTGTCCTTTCTAGGACATATTATTACGAAGAACGGTATTTCTGTTGATCCCTCGAAGGTCGAGGCAGTGAAGAATTGGGAACAGCCTACCAGTGTGACAGAAGTTAGAAGTTTTCTAGGCCTGGCAGGTTATTATCGAAGATTTATTCAAGGCTTCTCTAAGATTGCAGTACCTATGACAAGATTAACCCGCAAGGAGAATAAGTTTGATTGGTCAGATGATTGTCAGCGAAGCTTTCAGACTCTGAAGGAGTGTTTGACTACTGCACCTGTTTTGGCCTTAACTTCTGGTGAAGGAGGATTTGTTGTTTATACTGATGCTTCAGGTATTGGCTTAGGCTGTGTACTCATGCAACATGGGAAGGTGATTGCCTATTCCTCTAGGCAGTTGAGGAAGCACGGAGATAATTATCCTGTTCATGATTTGGAACTTGCTGCAGTCGTGTTTGCTTTGAAGATATGGAGGCATTACTTGTATGGAGAAACCTTTACAGTGTTTTCGGATCATAAGAGTTTGAAGTATTTATTTTCTCAAAAGGAACTCAACATGAGGCAGCGGAGATGGTTGGAGTACTTGAAAGACTTCGACTTCTCGATTGAGTATCATCCTGGCAAAGGTAATGTTGTGGCAGATGCATTAAGCCGGAAGCCGGTAGCTAGACTGTCAAGTCTCATGTTACAAGAATGGAGATTGTTGGAACAATTATCTAGTCTGGATCTCAATATTGACAACGATCGGATCTTGATTGCTCAGATTCAACTTAAACCTGAATTATTGATTGAGATCAAGTCCTTGCAAGATAATGATCCCGAGTTAGTAGAGATCAAGGGAAACTTGAGCAGCAGACCTGACTTCATGTTGGCCGATGATGGTAGATTATTATTTAAAGGCAGAACTTGTGTTCCGGATGAGGCTACAA
This sequence comes from Amorphophallus konjac, assembly GCA_022559845.1. Taxonomy (NCBI): domain Eukaryota; kingdom Viridiplantae; phylum Streptophyta; class Magnoliopsida; order Alismatales; family Araceae; genus Amorphophallus; species Amorphophallus konjac. The sequence goes on from CM040121.1 coordinate 214,541,689, forward strand.
TAAAGAACAAGATTCTTGAGGAAGCTCATAGATCCAGATATACCATTCATCCTGGAGCCACTAAGATGTACCGAGATTTGAAAAGGTCCTTTTGGTGGCCGAATATGAAAAGAGAAGTTGCAGATTTTGTGAGCAGATGTTTGGTATGTCAGCAAGTTAAGGCCGAACATTTCAGACCAGCAGGGAAATTGAAACCACTCGACATACCCCAATGGAAGTGGGAAAGTATTGGCATGGATTTCATTATGGGTCTACCTAGGACTCGTGGTGGATTTGATGTGATATGGGTGATTGTCGATCGATTGACAAAGTCGGCTCATTTCTTACCAATTAAGTCCAAGTGGACGATTGATGTATTGGCTGCTTTGTATATAAAGGAAGTGGTGAGATTGCATGGTATTCCAGTGAATATAGTATCTGATCGAGACCCCAGATTTACTTCACATTTCTAGAAGGGACTGCAAGAGTCTTTGGGTACTCGTCTGAATTTCAGTACTGCTTTTTATCCACAGACAGATGGACAGACTGAAAGAACCAATCAGATAGTGGAAGATATGCTGCGAGCTTGCATGATTGATTTCGGTGGTAATTGGAGTGAGCATTTGGCATTAATTGAATTCGCTTACAATAACAGCTATCAGTCTAGCATTCAGATGGCTCCTTTTGAAGCACTATATGGTAGAAGTTGTCGTTCCCCGTTGTGTTGGGACGAGGTAGGTGAGAAATAGTGGCTTGGACCAGATCTTGTTTCGGAATCATCACAGAACATCCGTGTTATCCGAGACAGGTTACAAGTAGCCCAGTCGAGACAGAAGAGTTATGCCGACAACAGAAGGAGAGCATCGAAATTTCAGGTTGGCGAGCATGTGTTCTTAAAGGTCTCTCCGACGAGAGGGATCCGAAGATTTGGCATCCATGGCAAGCTGAATCCGAGGTACATTGGTCCATTCGAGATTCTAGATAGAGTGGAAGAGGTGGAATACAGACTGGCTTTACCACCGCATTTGTCTGGCGTACATAATGTTTTCCATGTGTCTATGTTGCGGAAATATGTGTACGATCCCACTCATATCATTCAGCAGGTGGATTTTGAACTGAAGGAAGATTTGACCTATGAGGAAAGACCTGTCAAGATTCTAGACCGGAAGCAACAGCAACTCCGGAATCGTTCGATACCGATGGTCAAGATTCAGTGGAGTCGGCGTGGGACCGAAGAAGCTACATGGGAGTTTGAAGAGACTATGCGAAAGCGGTATCCCGATCTATTCTAGGTGAGCGATCTTTTTCTACTCTCAGTTTTAGTGCAGTGAATTGGGAGGACCAAATTCCTTAAAGTAGGGGAGGGTGTAAGACCCCAAATTCTTTAAAAATTTATTTAGTAAGTTATTTGTAATTATTCGGAATTTATTTGAAGTTATTCGAATTAATGAGAATTATCCAAATTAATTAGATTAATTAATTAATTAATTGAATAAGTCATTTTCACCTATTTTTTAAAAATCCCCAAAAATCACATCTTGTAGAATTAATTTTGTTTAGAAACTTTGTCTTCTACATTTAAGCCTAAGAAAATCATTTATTATGCCGAATTAGTGAACTTAGTTTGCCGAACTTAACATTTAACTATTTACGGAATAGTATAAGTAAAAATCCGACTACCTTAGAAAAATTTGTAAAAATAGTAAACATATTAAGGTCGAGGTAGATAACAACTTTTCCTTCTGGCATTAAGCCATTGTAAATCCGTGGTAAGATCTATTTAGAGTTTAAACCCAAAAGTGCACACTTTTGACCCATACCTAACCCTTAGATTAAAACATGAAATTCGACCTCAATTCTCAACCAAATGATCTGAAATCAAGGGCAATTGGAAGGCCACAATGTAAGGAACATTTACCCTCAATCAATTTGAGGTAAACTTAGCCCCAAAACGTGCTGCCGACATAGTTTGGTCAAGTCAAGGATTTCGGCGCCGTTTCTAAACACGTAGCTTGCAGCAGCGAATACTCCCAATTCCGAAGGCTCCAGAAGCTCTATGAGCTATCAAAATGAAGCCCTACGAGTCTTCTTTCATTTGGCTGCTGTGGGGTTCGCTGAAATTTCGGATCTGGAGAGATCTAGCTTGATTTTGTGGAGGTGGGTCAGCAGGCCGTTGGCTTCCCTTCATCCTTCTTTGATCCATCGATTGAGGTAGGAATTCTCAACCAAATCTTGATCATGAGTATAGAAAATTGTTCCTCTCATCGAGCTCTATCCATTGGTGGCAAAAGCCCCAATTTTCATTAGGTATCCGTGGAGAAATCGAGCTTTTTGTAAGGTGCTGTCCAAGTGTTCTTCATCCTAGGGTTTGAGTTTTCTCTCTCCGATTTGAGGTAGGATCTAACAACCAAACTTTAATTAATTCACATGAAGTAATCAGCATGTTATTATCTTTCATTTAACTTAGAAAGCCCCAAATTCCATTGAGCATGCATCGTGAATTTCGAATTTTTGTAAGAGCATATCTAGAACATGTTTCATATAGTTTCCTTTAGGCCAGAGCTTGATTTCGGGCTACTTTTGAGCCCTGTAACTTGATCTTCATGTTGCATATCATATATGGTTGGATTCATGATCAAGTTAGCTTTCTTTTGACACCAAAATCCCTAAATTCTGTTGAGTATGTTAAGAGAATTGCATGATTTAGTAGAAGTAGGTCAAGAACTAGGGTTTTCATGAATTTATCATATATAAGTTGAGATTCAATCAATTTCTGTAACAATTCGTGGTTCAAAATTGTAGTTTTATGACCCTAGAATGTCCATTAACATTCCTAGATCATATGGCTTTAATTTCAACTCAATTGGACTTCAATTGGGTGAGATTTCACGTTTTCCGGAAGCAACAGCCGTTGCTGTTCTTGCAGGGGTCGACCCCAGGGGTTGACCCATCATCTGGCAGCCCAGGCAGGCCCGAGGGTCGACCCCTGGGGTCGACCCATTTGGCCCCGGCGCGAGGGTCGACCCCAGGGGTCGACCCATGCAGCCAGAGTGTAGGGGTCGACCCCAGGGGTCGACCCATACAGCCAGAAAGGTGGGGGTCGACCCCAGGGGTCGACCCATCCAACTGGCAGACCCCATTTCTGAAGGGGTCGACCCCAAGGGTCGACCCATACACCAGAAAACCAGTTTTTCATCATTTTGCGACCCGAGATGGATCCGAGTCAGTGGGGAATCAACCCATTTAATTTAGACCCACTGAAATTATATTTTTGAAGAACAATTGACCTATTCTTGTACCCCTCTTGATTTCAAATTTTGCATTGGTCTTTTCTTGCAAACATAGTACAAAAACACACCGTTTATCATCTTCATTGCAATGCATACAAGATTAAATAGAAACCCACATAATTAGTGGTTAATGGTGTAACTAAATCTCTGTTAATACATGCTATTTCATTCCTGTGAGCTTGTTCTTTACTTATCATCTTGAATCAGCTTCTTGGCAATTGTCTTAATGCAAATGATAATGGTTAATCATGATATCTTAACTTGGTGATTAGGATTAATATGTTGATTAGCTTGTTTGATTGCTGCTATTTTACAGTAGCGCAGCACGATTAACTCTTGTTATGACTTGGTTTCGATCTCCTTGATGATTATACTTACCTTGAAATTCTGGAAATGAATCTCTTTCCTACTTGAAGTTGTTATTGCTACTTAGTTTAAACCTTGGAATTCTGGCCATAAACTGTGGAAGTCTAGATTCGTGGGATCTTTGATCCAAAGAAATCAATGCCTGGCAAACAATTAAGGGCTCGGTCTGGTCCTGGGAAGAGCGCCCGAACACTACGTGTACCCCCGGGGAGGTGAATGACTAGGTGTGGCATTTGGCACCAGTACTATGACATGTGTTAAATCTAGGACTGTCCACTACTCTCTCCACTACTCTCTTCATTACTTTCTACTACTTTTCACTTTCCACTCTTCACTGTTCTATACTCTACTTGTGGTTACTTTACTGGCTTATTACTTGGACGTGGAAATGAAATTACATGCGTGCTTGACATGACTTGAATTGACTTGATATGGCCAACTTCTTATCGTTATCTCCTGTAGTAAATTCTTGTCTTACTATTCTATTCATTATATTTCTTGACCTTGCAAAATCTTCGAATTTTGTTTCGTGTTATCATCGTTATCTTTTTAGTGTTTTATCATTCGTAGCATGACATTTTAAAATATAATTAAACTGTTAATCACTTATACCTGTCTGTTATTTCCTACTGAGCGTCAGCTCATAGTTGTGTTTTCCCCCCTTTCCAGGCTTTTTAGGTGACGCGCTTACCGATGGGGAAGGGCAGGAGTGATGTCTTGAGTGTATCAGTTCTAGTTGTGTTTTGGAGAGCATTTAGTTTCAGTTATGTCTTTGAGTTTTAGTGGTTGATTATTCCAGTTGTATTAAGTTGAACTTGAGGTTATTGTATCGGTTGTGATTTGTTAATGATCATTTAGTATTTCCATCTTGTAGCACTTGTGTATTATTTTAGATTAGTTCTCTCTCATGCCAGCGTGTCCCTAACTGTACGTCCCGATATTTCCGCCTTGTTCGGGGCGTGACACGTGTTGGGTTCTGTGCGTCCCCTCGTTGTCCTTGACAATGGTTTTGATGATTCTAATATATTGTGTGTTTTATGTTTTATGGCATGCTGATGATAAACAAGCTAACACTATGATATCTTGCACGATAAACAAGCTAACACTATGATATCTTGTTTTGCAGGTGGTTCAAACACAATGATCCTTCATGCACACATCCTTTATGTTTGATGATAAACAAGCTAACACTATGATATCTTGCACGATAAACAAGCTAACACTATGATATCTTGTTTTGCAGGTGGTTCAAACACAATGATCCTTCATGCACACATCCTTTATGTTGGTGTTTGTATTGGTGCCTTCATGCATGTCCTATATGGGACACTTGATGTGGATTTCTGCTTAACATGCCTTTTATGATTCTTTGTAATCCAAGGTTATTTGATGCTCTCAAGACCCTCTAACCATGTTACCTAACATTGGTTATATCATGTTCACAAATTGGGTCATGACACTTTTAATGAATCCATATAAATGATTGACACTGTGTGGCTTATACTGTGAAAGTTCAGTTTGTTCATGACTGAACTTGTAATTCATGAGGACCTTGATGATATGTTTTTTCATGTTGATCATAGTGATTTCTGAAACCTTGCTATTGAATGATTTCACTGGTGAGGTGATGAAACTTGTGTGTCATGCTTTCTACAGATGGATCCTTTACAATGCTCACAAATGGCTCATGCATATTTCTCATGACTTCTTAATGCCTTCCTTAAACTATCCTTTTGACACCTTTATCTCTGGATGGACTTTTATGAATACATTTTTTGAAGTTCTAATATTGAGCTCTCATGCATATTACTCAGATGTGAATTATGGTTGGCATTTCATGAATGGTCTCAAATTGAACTGAACATGAATAACTTGGACTGCATTTGAATTGCTGAATTGAACTTGAATTCTTGCACTGAACTTAAGAGTCTCGGTATGTTCATGAACCTCATGTTTGGGCTACTTTAATCATAATTGTTGTGTGAGCTTATGGAGAAAATGGTTTGAAAGGTTTTTCAGTATTCTTCACCACAAGTTGATGAGATAGTCATATGTGTATAAATGGCTTGAAGTTGGTTCATGCACATGATTGAATTTAAATTGATATGATGTTGAGTTATCTGAAATGCAGGTTCATATTGATATCATTCAATTGGAACAATGGTAAGCTTACCTTTCCATTTGCATTACCATTGCCTTCATAATCATATTGCATGTATTTTGGGTCTTGGACTCAAAACTAGTTCCATATGTTGATGCATGATCCAAATATTTTAATTCATGATTGGTTACAATGGATTGCATGTTTAGATATTTGGGAATGCTTCAAAATATCAATTTTTAATGTTTTAAGGTCAATGGGTCGACCCCCCCCCCACTCAATGGGTCGACCCCTGGGCTGAAAATGGCCAAACTGCATGCTGTCTGCCAAGTGGGTCGACCCCCCCTGCAAGTGGGTCGACCCCCCTGTAAAACATGCTAAAAACTGCTTCTGGCAGCAAGTGGGACGTCCCACTTGCCTAGATGGGACGTCCCATCTACGGTTCGCAGCAACGCGCGGCTTTTTCGTAAATTGCCGAAACCCATCCAAATGACCTCCGATTGAGCTGAAATTTTACACACTTGCCCTTGGGTTAGTAATGAACATATTAGGGTGGTTTTGCTAGGGTTTTGCAAGCGTATAATAGTCTTTTTCACAACTTATCTTGCTGCTATATATAACATACGAATTTGGGGTTTTCATTATCTTTTTGGCTAACCTTGTTCTATTTGTTGTAGGAGAGAAAGAAGAGAGCTCAAGGAAGCTTCAATGCTAGATTCGATCTACATCCCTCGACATTTGGAGCTCGTGGAAGAAGAAGAAAAGGAGCGGATCATCAAGGGGATCAAGAGGACACTCTCAACGTCATCATCCGGCTATCCTCCGACCCGTGGCATAGAGAAGACATTCTATAGCCCTTGTTCTTCGATAGGAATTTCTTTCTACATCTTTTTGTGCTTAATGGAGTCAATCTCTTTAAGTTTCTAAAGTTGTATTGATCATATCCTTTGTTTCTAAACATCATGTCTGTGAGTGTGTGAACCGTCGGTGAACGATTGTGAAGTTATTGTGCCGCGGGCATTGCGGCTTGTGTGTGTGTGATTGTTCGTCCCTTGTGGATCGTGTACGGAGCTGCGTCTCCGTGTGTGCTTATTGTCCGGGGTGTGTTCCCCGTCGTGTGTGTGTGGATATTGCCACAGAAGTAGCGTGTGTGTGTTGTTGGGGTTCGTCCCCGTGTTGCTACGAAAGTAGCGAGTAGTGAAGCCTCACCCGGTTGGGTGAGGGGTGGACGTAGGGAGCCCTCGTGGTCCTGAACCACCTAAAAATCTCCGTGTTGCATGTGGTTTACCTGTGTGATTGTCCATTTCCTCTATCTCCATTCACAGGTCAATTTATAGATTTTTATTCACTGCTCCACTACACACTGCTACCTCTGCTATTTGTACTTGGGCATAGTTAGATCGTTCTTCGATTTGCATATCCGTGTGTGATCGAAAAGATTGAGAGCATTCTTTTAATCCTACTTGAGTTCATGCTAATTAGCGCAGTTACTTTTAATTCCATCATGTTCAGTTAAGAGTGAATTTTTTAAATCCGCTATCAAGGTCAAGGGGACAATTCAACCCCCCTTCTTGTCTGCCATCTCTATCTAGGCCAACAACACGCATAACCTTCCTTCCCTGGCTGCCTGGGTCCTCATGAGTTCCACGAGGACATCCAGTTTTACGTTGAGGGCTTGGAAAGCGTCAGCGCCCTCATTGGATGGTCGCCCTACCACCGCGGGCGGAGGTGGTTCGTCGGCTGGGGTGCTGGCGTTGGAGGGGGAGTCTTGCGCAGCCTTAGAAGGGCCTTCTCCCCCCACCACCATGGCCTTCCCCCTATCGCCGGTGGATCTCCTCCCTGTACTTCTTCGCACCATGCTGGCTCTTTGATCGCTTCCCACAGACGGTGCCAGATAAAGAGGGGCGATCTCGCGCTAGTCCTGAGCTGTGGGATGATCACCGATCAGTGAACTGCAAGGAAGGAAAACGGATCAGGGGGCCCATGGGTGGATCCCTGGGGAAAACCCTTCGATGCCTAAGTCAGTAGAGCAGCGGTGGAAGCTATGAAGGAAGGAGGAAGGAGATGCACGAGATCCCTCTCCACCAAGGTGGTGAAGTGGTTCCTACTCATGGAGTTTTAGGCACGTGTAGGCCTTACCGTTTGCTGGAGGGAGTCCCCGGTTTAAATAGTGCGCTAGCCTCATGAGTCCCATAAGTTGAGGAGTTCCAGGCGGGGGTTACGTCCTCGACGTGGGCTCTTTACATCCTCATCGTGGGCTCTTTATAACCTTGAGGACTCGTGGGTCCCTTATCTTTGTGAACTCCTACTCATAAAGGGCTCTCAACGGCAGCGTGGATAAGTAATCGTCAGTCGACCCAAGCATGAAGAGTGCCCACCCTTATCCGGGTGATCGGCATAGCTCGGGTGAGGCTCGGTCAGAGTGGGCGTGGGGCGGTAGCCTTTATCCCAACGAGGGGGATAGGTCGGGCTTGGGTCTTCCTCCGACCGGACCGACGCTGGGCATTCTGAGCCTAATGGCTGCCGAGGAAGGGCTTGATCCCGAGTGATCTTATTGGGCTTTTATGCTAAGTGGGCCCTGCGGGGCTGTCGCTTAGATTAGCTGGGCCTAGTTTGGTCTTGCTGGACCTGGTCCGGCCGCTCTTTGATGGTTTACAGAAATCCCCCTCTCCAGGATAAATTAATTTTTGTTTGGAAACCCATACTATGTGTAGAGGCCAGACCTCCGCCAAGTACCCTGAATCAAGAGTTTTTCTGAGTCCTTAACTCCACATGTTGTGTCTAAACATCAAGGCATATAGTCACGGTGAGTTTCTTGCATGTTGATAGGGGGAGTTAATAATAATTTTGAGCGAGATCATGTGATCTCTCTTCAGTCCAGATTCAAATTATGAAAATCCTGACTTTGTTCTCCTGATCATGGAAATTCTTATTAATTCCTTAAATTCATTCATTGAATTCAATCTCTTGGAAAGTCCTTGCAATTCTATGCCTCTGAAATAATGACAATCTGATAATCGGTTCATCATTCTAAGCTACTAAAATCAGAAATCTTCTTTTATAAGAATCCTCTATTACTTCATGAATGAACTGATGGTTTAAACTTAATAAATTTTAGAGTCTAAAGACTGAATTCAATGAACTGGTTTATTTATGATAATTAATAGCTCTCAACTATTTTTCTCATAACATGTCTGATAAAGTCTTCAAATATCTGAAAGTTCTTGGATTAATGATTTCTTGGTTGAGAAACTTGGAATGAGTATTATTTTTAAACAAGTCTTTCTAAATACAAAGGGAAGCATGATTTTAAAAATAAGTCAAAATATATACAGGCAGAGCAATGATTGAATGCACTGAGAAACTGGGTACTTCATCAAAGTAATGGAGAAAAACTCATGTCATGAAGTGCTTCAAGTAATCTCTGTTCAAAGGTCAAAATAAGTATGGGTAGTTTCATTGAGTAACTAGGGGTACTGGCGTCTAATCAACGTGTACCCTTATGATAAAAAGGTGTAAACTATTTCTACTATTTTGATATAGTGAAACATGATGGTATTTTTGCTGAGTAACTAGGGGTACTGGCGTCTGATAAACGTGTACCCTTACGATAAAAGGCAAAGATGATACCTAACTGTTCAAAATTATGGAAACATAAAGATAAATCATGCCTCTACTGTAACTCTAAAGTGAAAATTCAGAAATGTCAAATTATTTAACCTCAATACATATCCTTGTCACTCCTAAAGAAATTCACTGATTTTTTGAACAAGCAGGATATAGTGAGGCCAACTCTTTCATGTCTAATGTGATTCTGGTTTATTGTTATTAAAGGTTTTTTTGCAGACTTATTCAAGAGTCCAGTGGACACACTCTAATCTTTATTACTATTAAACCAGAATTCTATCAAGAATGCAATACATAGAATCTCATATCTGAAGAATTTGAGCTCTGTATGCTTAGTTTAATGAACTATCACTCAGAATGTCAATTAGAATTCTCTTGTTCTTTCCTCCTTCTTGATGCTATCCTGTCTTTCCGTATCTCTACCATTTCGTTGTTTGCTGATGGCAAAGGGGGAGAATAAAGTTTTTTGATGGTTTGTGATGGGTTTTTGATGGGGTACGCAAAGGGCATAGGGGGAGAGATTTTCTTTGAGAAATTTTTTCTGGGTATCATATTGGCTTGGGAAGAGTGTGATAACTACAGTAGCTGCATTTTCTGCATAGTGTGCATATTTTTGGATCTTAATAAAGTCATTATTGCCATCAAAATGTATATCAATGTTTAATGTGTTGCCATCATCAAAAAGGGGGAAAATGTTGTGGGGAGATTGTGTGGGATAATGTGTGTCTCATGTTTTGTCTTCTTTAACTTGATTCTCTGAATTTAATTTCTTATTAAGTTTTGATGATTGGCAACAATATATTTTGTCTTCAACTTTTGGATATTGACAATTGTAATATTCTGAATCTACTTTTCATTATGGCAACAGTGTTAGTATCTTATAGCTTCTCATGCTTCAAATGTATATGTTTCTCACTAAGGTCTATGCAAGTTCATACATGTCGCATATGAAGTCCAGTGCATGTCTGCATGTAAGCGCATAAGGTCGGTGCACATAGTCATTTGTACAGACTAAGGTCGGTGCACATTGCCATTATTGCATACAAAGGTCGGTGCACATAGTCATTTGTATAGACTAAGGTCGGTGCACATTGCCATTATTGCATACAAAGGTCGGTGAACATAGTCACTTGTACATACTAAGGTCAGTGCACATTATCACTATTGCATACAAAGGTCGGTGCACATTGTCATTGTTGCATACTACAGTCAGTGCACACGTTCAGTGTTGCATATAAAGTCTGAGCATATGCATGCTCAAAGTCTGAGCACATGCAGCATGAAGGTCTGAGCATCTTTACATAGGTCAGAGCATACTCATACAAGTCTGAGCATATGCATGCTCAAAGTCTGAGCACATGCAGCATGAAGGTCTGATCATCTTCACATAGGTCAAAGCATACTCATACAAGTCTGAGCATATGCATGATCAAAGTCGGAGCACATGTAGGATTTCATGTCTGAGCACCTTCCTTCAAGTCAGAGCAAATGCGCATAGTCTAGTTATGCAGGTCGGTGCACCTCTGTAAGGTCTGAGCATATGTGCAATTTAAGGTCTGAGCATATGTGCATGAGCGCACACTAAGGTCTGAGCAATGTGCTAGCTTGCACTATAAAGTCTAAGCATATGCACTCAAGTCGGAGCACATGCACCTGTAAGGTCTGAGCATACCAGTAGAAGGTTGATGCTAGTGTGTCAAGGTTTCATATCATGTCAGTGCATCATATGTGTATAATGCTTAGTCAAGTTTGCGCATCTTTTACACTTGTCTGAAATTTATGTATGTACTATGACTCTTATCTCAATAGGTCGGTGCATACTAGTTATCCACTCATGCTTACGAAGTGTCTGATAAAATGCTTTATGTCTTATGTTCAAATTAACAGGGACTTAAGTCACTGAAAGACTCAGATTCGAACATATGAAAGGTAGCATGCCTTACACTCAGTATGGTCACGTGGCTCGAGGTCTTTATCCATAGGCACGTGATCCAAGGCAAGTCTTAACTGGAAATTCAGCCACGTGGAAAGCGAACCTGCAACGTGTGACACGTGGACATCCAGCAACGCATTCTATCAAAATTCCTTGGGTGGGAATGTGTTTTTCACGCCCCCAATATCTCATGAGCCTATAAATAGAGGCCATATTGCTCAACTGAAAGAGGAAGCATGATAGAAGAAAAAGAAGATGAAGAAGAAGGGATCCAGTGTAGCCAGAAATTCCAGAGTGAAAAGAGTGAGGATAGAGATGATCAGAAGTAGTGTCTGAGAGCTAGAGAAGCAGAGAGAAGGAGAGCAACAGAGGAAGAAAGGAATCTGAGAGGAAGTTTGTGAAGGCCAGTTGCAGCGAGTTGAGGGAAAACAGAGTATCGGAATGTCTGCTATCTGAGTGTGTTGTATCTCGACTACTGGATCAGATCCAGAGTGGAATTGCTCAATTGTGAGCTACATTTGCATTTCTGTTAACATTCTTTATTTCACCTTTTTTTTTAAATCTCTTGTAAGCTGTGTATCAGCAGAGCAAGATGTGAAGCTCAGTAGACGAGGTTGAATCCTCAGACAACAAGCTATAAAGCTCAGCGGTTAAAGCTGTGAATCAGCGGTTGGTGACGCGCATTTTTTCTCTCTTGATGGGGGCATCAAAAGCTATACGGGTGGAACGTATTTGTGTGTTATGACTTGTATGGGATTGTACTTGTGTATTTGTTTCATTTCTTTCATTTGGGCTCCTTGTAAGGCTTATAACAAGCCAATGGGCCACTTGTAATGTAAATTCCATGGCTAGGTTGCCATTAGTAGAGTCCATTAGAAGCCTAGTTCATATTGGACCTTACTAGCCACTTAAGGCCCAAGTGGGCTTTCTCCTCTCATGGACCACCAAGACTTGGAAGGCCCAAGTCTAGACATGGGTTATTGGACTTGAGTGGATGGCCTTGGACCAGCCAAGGCCCATGAGAAGCCCAAGAAGGGGGGCGCCCTCTTCCTTTGGCCTTATTAGGCTTGGTTGGTGAAAATTAGGTAAGTTTGAATGGAAATGGTCCAAGTTTGATTAGATTAATGGTTAAAGTTTTGACCACATGGGAGAAATATTTAGGAACTCCCTAATATGCCCTTCCAAACCTTAGATCTATGGGCATTTAGTGTCTTTTTACATTTATTATATATAGCTTGTATTTTCCAATTGATTGAATTAATGAAAGTGAAAAAATCATTGTGCAAGAACCCCTCTCTTGGAGAATTTCGACCTCTCCTCTCTCTCCCCATGGTTTCTTCATCCCCAACCCCCATTCTAGAGTGATATCTCCTTCCCCCCACCTCCGATGATCATCGGTACTGCCGCCGCCGCCGTCCGTGCCGCCATCACGCCGCCGCGGAGCCGCCTTCTGTGTTCTGTCCATCCTGGATAGAGGCTTCTTGTCCGAATATCTGCTCTCCACCACGTGAAGATCTCAAGCTGTAATTTTTATGGTGTGTTCTTCCCTTGTATCCCAAGCTCCACCTAAATTTTCACACCCAAATTCCATCGTTTAGTATTTTCCCATTTTCGGGCATCTTTCATTCCTAGTTCTGTTTTATCTCTGTCTACAGTGACAGCAGCCCTATGTTTCCCACCTCCGGCCATCTTTTTGATTTGTCCAAACCCTCCCAATTTTACTAGGAGTTCTGTCCATCACCCCCTACATCCAAAAATTTTCTTAATGTTTTATCAGCCTTCTATCTATTTTTAGAAATTCGTGTTCTTCCTCAGCTATAGTGTTGTCAGTCAGATCCCATATCCAACCACCCTCCACTTCCAAAATCATAAAAAATCACCACCACCTCCAAATCCAGATCCAAAAATATTCCTGGTTTCGTAACTTGATTACCCACAACTTTTCTGAAGAACACAACTCCAGATTCGGACGTCTACCTCGCGGTCAAAGGCAATCCACAGGAAAGCTCTCTGCTGACCTGAGATTTCAGGAACTGTTCAACAGCAACCTTCAAAATTCGCCAATCAGAAGTACATGCTTGATTATTTTTCTATAATCACCTTGGGTTGAAGCCCTTCGAAGCATCTTTCCAACAGCGCCAGTTTTGTTGCATTCTGACGTCGGGGCTGATCGCAACGTCCGTTATCGCCGGAGCGCGCGCCGGAAAACAGAACCGGCAGATCCGTGGCCGGTCATTCCGACCGGTGTCGAACGGAGCCGCCCGGCCTCCGACCGGCGAACCAGCGTGCCGCCAGCCCGGGGAGTGCTTCCCTAAGTGTCCCCACTACAGCCGTTCCATCGGGTCCCACACGGCCCCTCCGGACAGCACGTGGGCCCCACAGCCACAAGTTCGGGTGCTGCTGAAGAGACGCGACAAGCCGCCCGTCAACCCGAATTCGGTCCTCCCGGGTCCGTTTGTGTAGCCCTTTACCTCCCTGCGTGGAGTGGGCAGTAATTCATTTGCTGTAATATGGTGTATTAATTGTCCCGGGAGTACGAGTTTCGGCCGGGTCCGTCTTCCCCACGCCGGGCGCGTGGAGGTATCGTTTTCACTCCCTTCTCGGCATTTTGCTTACTTCATATATATTTGTTTATGCCGCTGCTAGAGAGCATGTGTAAGGATATCTAGCTCGCTTTATAAGTTCATTACCGCTGCTGCGAGAGAGTACGTGACCGTCCCGTGACCCGATCCTGGCACAAAAGAGAGCCGATCACCCTAGCTCATTGCCGGTTTCTCAACCGCGCACATCCGACGCTTCCCTCTTTAAGGCACGATCGCGAGCTTGTCGTGTCCGTGGTCTCATCCCGCATCATCTCTCTTTAAAAGAAAGAAGAAGAATTAAAATTAAGAAATGCGTAGGCGTGCCAGTCACATGTATGGCGAGTTAATTGTGCGCTCAATCTGACCCGAGTCGGGCGAGAGTGAAGTTCGTGTCGGGACCAAAAGTCCGCCATACCATAAAGGCTATGACGTTAATTACATCCTCCAATAAGATGGAAAACCTCTGATTAATTGTCGAGATAACGAGTGTGGAACGTGTCAAATAGACATGTTTTGAAAAAGGGAAGAAAATTTTTAATTTAATTCATGTGAGGATTGAGAAAAGAGCATGTGATGCTATAAAGGAAGGGTGATCGCTAGAGGGTATGGATGCCCTCAAAAATAGGAGAATGTGATCGCATAAAATACCTGGTGAGTGGGAGAGATTGGGTTCTTTTCTTCCTCCTTCAATCGGCCGGCCGATGAAGTGGGTCTTTATTGTTGATTACCTGAAAAAGAAAACATAAACAAACGAGTTTGAATGGATTAGCTAATGTGTAGTATCAAGTTCTAAGGGTGCAAATAACATGCAATTGAAGGTGGACACACCTTTTGGTGGGTTTTTAAACCCCTAAGAGGAGTGTAGGATGGAGGTAATATGAAGATGCAAACAACTAATTAAGATGATGCAAAGATATCTAATGGAGTTAATATATGATTAACGTGATAATGGAGGTGGTGTGTGTGTGATTTAGTGAATAAGAAGAAGGAAGGAAAGAAGAATCTCTCTTCTGCTCTTGTGAACAGTACCGAGAGACACCCTTGAAACAAGCTTTAGCACAAGACTTCTTCAATTTTTCTTCAGTGATGCGGGACAGGACTGAAATGGGCTAAGACCTACGAATGCAACAAGTGCGGCCAGCACTCGCACGCCAAAGGTAAGCCGGGCGGCTGACCTCCGTGCCGTTCCTCCGGGTGGAGGCGTCTCTCAACAAGAAATCCAAGCCCACAGCTGTCCCTATGAGGGAAGCGTAGGGATCTCAGCGACTAAGGAGCCGCCGTGCGCCTATGGGAATCTAGTCCGAGCTCGGCGCTCGACTAGGGCCACGGAATGGGTGCTCTCAACTCTCAACCACGCGGTGACTAGCAAAAGAGCTAGGATCCTATACGCACTCACGCTGCATGCTAGAGAGTATACTAGTAAAGCAAAATGCCAACGGTGAGGAGTATGGCACGTACCTCCACGCCTAGGCGTGGGGAAGGAACCCCGGCCGAGACCAACAACCCCGGTACACGAAGTCGAGCAATAGTACAATCTCAATCACAAATGCCCACTCCTCGCAGGGAGATAACAGGCTACACAAGGAGATCCGGGGCTGTCGATGCACGGGCTGACGGGCAGCACTCGGTGAAGGGTTGGCCGCGAGGAGGTCCCGTGCGGGGGTCGGCAGATTCGCAGCACTGCGTGACTCGGCGGTGGAAGCTCCCACGACCTGCTCCGACGTCCGATTGAAGCGCCGTCAGCGTTGGCGCGCAGCTAGGTCACGGGAGGAAGCCTCGGTCAAAGGGCGCGTGCAGATTCCGTCCGTGGAAGCCGGGGGCACACCTGCAAGTCGTGACTGGATTCTGCTCCCAGAACTGCGTGCTCGAGCGGGAAAAATAATAAGAAATGGATCCGGAGGGCGAACGGGGCTCCGCTTGTTGGAGGACGGAGAGGACGCAGAGCAGCAGGTGCCGCCCGAAGGGCTCGATCAGATCCGATCGTGGTTGAGAGCAGCAGGCTCTGAAATCCGCTGGTGGTTCTGGCGCCGGTTGGGCAGGGCAGACCTGCGTGACTTCACGGGAACGGATGCCACGAGCAGCTCGGACGTCGGAACGACGCGAGGTCGGCGGCGTTGGACAGAGGACAGGGAGGGGTACGATCAGTGAATATCCCGCGCCCAAACTCGCAGACGTCCGTCCTGTGGGATTTTTGCAATGGGGCGAACAGAACCAGGACCGCAGGGAGAGGGGTCCTGCGCGCGTTCACGAGAAAAATTGCCACGGGCGGTGCCGATCTCTGAATGAGGCGAGACCACCTCGCACGCGTCGGCGACTCGTAGCAGAACCACAAAACAATGGGCTGGTCGCCCAAGATCCTCACGAACAGGGGGTGGTCGTCGCTGCTCTTGGAGGAGAAATCTGGGCGCACTGAACTAGAACTTGAGAAGGGATAGAAGAGAAAGGGGCCCTCGGCGTCGCACCGAGGGATGGGGAGTCACACCCCGGGCTTGCTCCCGTCGCAGGAGCAAGGAGGAACAGTGGATGGGTCGCAGCCACCTTCAGCAAAACTCTTTTCAATTTCATTCAATAATAATGCTCAAAAGAAAATACAAGCCTTTATATCGGGGGGGGGGGGGGGAAAGCAAGGGTTTCACCTTGCCACATGGGAGGGGGGGCGACCCAACCCTTCCCCATTCAAGGGGGTGCGGCCATCCCTCCTCCAATCAAGGAGGGGATCAAGGGGGGGTGCCCAAGGGGGGCAAGGGGTGAGGTGGAATGTGGAAAGGGGGGGGGGGGCGCCCAAAAAGGAAAGAGGAGGGCCAAGGGGGGAAGGTGGCGCATCCATCATGGATGAGGGATGCGCCCTCCTCCCTAAACCCTAACCCTAACCCTAATCCAATCAACTATGGGCCAAGCCCAAGCCCAATAATAAAAGTAGATAGCCCACTATTCCCTACACATAGTCTGATAACATAAAGAACTAGATAACGTGTCCACGCAGGGACTAAACCTAGGCCCAACATGGCCTCAAATGAGTATGAAGATCCACTAATAGATGCCGTAGTCGCCTAGCCAAAGAGATGCTGGCGTGCTCCGTGTGCTCCGTCGAGTGATGCGGCGCGTGTCCTCACCAATTCTCCCCGGGTGGGAAGAACTCGACCCCGTCGAGTAAGGGTCACGGTCGCTCAGGTAGCGCTCCAACAGGTCCGGGTCGATCCTCTCCAGCTCTCCACGTGTGATCCAGGCGTCGTCTGTCGCAGGGCGCCCTCTCCAACGCACTAGGAAGCGTTGGTATGCTCCACTCCTGGTCGTGGTCACCTGCTCATCCAGTATACAATCTATATGTTCGCGTGTCTGTAATGGGGCTGGAAGAGGTGGACGCTCAGAAGGTGTAATACTCTCAACAGGAGGGGAAGGCCCAAAAAGCTCACTGGGAATCACCGCGGGATCCCGATATGCCACCAGATCTGAGACATTGAACGTCGAACAGATCCCATAGTCGTCTGGCAGCTCAATCTCATACGCATTCGACCCGATTCGCTTCAAGACTCGAAAGGGTCCAGCACCGCGGGCCTGGAGTTTCTTCACGGCCCCCGAAGGAAACCGTTCAGGTCTGACCCTGATCATGACGTACTCTCCCTCTCGGAACTCACGGGTGCGTCGATGCGCATCAGCTAACTCTTTATAACGTGCGTTGCTGGCCTCTATATGACGACGTACATGCTCATGCAACTGCCTAATATGCTCTGCAAAGGACTCAGCTGACTCAGAAACACGGGCCTGGATGGGAGATGGAACCAAGTCTATCGGCTTCCTAGGTCTACGACCAGTAACAATCTCAAAGGGACTCAGACCTGTAGACCTATTGACCGAGTCATTATATGCAAACTCTGCTAGAGGTAGAACCAAGTCCCAATCCCCGACACGATCACGCACTAAGCACCTTAGAAGATCCCCTAGACTCCTATTGACTACCTCCGTCTGACCATCGGTCTGGGGGTGATAGGCGGTAGAGAACTTCAACTGGGTGCCCATCATGTGCCATAGGGTCTTCCAGAAGTAGCTAGTGAAGCGCACATCCCTATCAGACACTATAGTACGTGGAAGCCCAAACCTGGAGACACAGTGAGTAAAGAACAGACGGGCAACTCTAGAGGCGTCCGAAGTCTTGGAACAGGGAATGAACAAAGCCATCTTAGAGAACCTGTCTACCACCACAAAAATGGAGTCATGCCGACGGAGGGTACGCGGCAAACCTAACACGAAGTCCATGCTAATGTCCTGCCATGGACTGTCCGGGACAGGGAGGGGAGTATAAAGGCCGGTGTTCTGCTTCCTCTGCTTGGCCATAGCGCAAGTGCGGCACTGAGCCACGATGCGAGCAACATCCCTCTTCAAACTAGGCCAATAGAACCTATGCTCAACGGCCTCAATGGTCTTGTTCCGGCCGAAATGGCCAGCAAGACCCCCTGCATGCAACTCCCACGTGAGAAAATCACGAACAGACGTCCGTGGGATGCACAACCTACCACCCCGGAATAAATATCCCTCCTGAAGGACAAACTCACTATGGTCACGGGAGGGGCCCGACTGAAGGGCAGCATGGATCGGACCGAAGTCCGGGCAATCGACATAAGCCTCTTTCAGTCTCTCTAATCCCACCACCTCTACTCCCATGGTGGACAACATCATCATCCGCCGACTCAGCGCATCGGCCACCTTGTTCTCGGCCCCTGCCTTGTGCCTAAGCACAAAGGTATACTCCTGAAGGTACTCCACCCACCGACTATGACGCGCATTCAGCTTCTTCTGAGTATGGAGAAACCTCAAAGCCTCGTGATCAGAAAAGAGCACAAATTCCTGGTGTAGGAGATAGTGCCGCCAATACCTCAATGCCTGGACGACTGCATAAAACTCCTTGTCATACGTGGAATACCGCAGTTTGGCATCGTTCAGCTTCTCGCTAAAAAAGGCAATGGGATGAGACTCCTGACTCAAGACTCCCCCGATACCCACTCCAGAAGCGTCACAGGTGACCTCAAACACCTTAGAAAAATCAGGTAAGGTAAGAACAGGTGCCTGGGTCATGCGCTCCTTGATGCTCTGAAAGGCCGTGGCTGCAGCCTTAGTCCATGTGAATGCCCCCTTCCTAATGCAATCCGTGATCGGGGCAGTGATGGAACTGAAGCCACGAATGAAGCGACGATAGAACGTCGCTAGGCCATGGAAGCTCCGAACATCGTGGAGGGTGCGGGGCTCCGGCCATTCCTGAATGGCACGTATCTTCTCCGGATCAGCGGAGACCCCATCGCGAGACACTATGAACCCAAGGAAGGAAACCTGATCGGTCATGAAAGCACACTTCTTCGGGTTGGCAAATAAGCTCTCTCGCCTCAGAACAATGCAGACCTGCCTGAGGTGGTCTAAGTGGTGCTCCCTAGTGCGGCTATAAATAAGGATGTCATCGAAGTAGACGACCAAAAAGACCCCTATCATAGGGCGCAAGACCTGGGTCATCAACCGCATGAATGTACTAGGGGCGTTAGATAGCCCAAAAGGCATCACTAACCACTCATACAGACCATCCTTGGTCTTGAATGCAGTCTTCCACTCATCTCCAGGTCTGATCCTAACCTGGTGATAGCCACTTCGAAGATCAATTTTAGAAAATATAGTGGCTCCCGACATCATATCTAGCAAATCATCCAGTCGGGGAATAGGAAAACGATATTTCACCGTGATCTTATTGATCGCACGGCTATCGATGCACATCCTCCATGTGCCATCTTTCTTCGGGGCTAGCAAAGCGGGGACAGCGCAAGGGCTTTTGCTGTCCCTGAGGGATCCCCTACTCATCAACTCCTCGACCTGCCTCTGCAACTCGGCATGGTCCGCGGGGCTCATCCTATAGTGAGGGAGGTTAGGCAAAGAAGAGCCCGGGACAAGGTCGATCTCATGCTGGATGTCACGCATAGGTGGAAGGCCTCCAGGGAGGTCCTCCGGAAAGATATCAGAAAACTCGCGTAGAATCGCAGCCAACTCGGGGTTTAGCTCACCCTCGGACTCTGAGATGACATCACTCACCTCTCGAACAACAACAGCAAAGAGGGGACTACCACTAGTGAACTCTCTCTCCATCTCACGGGGACTAATCACCATCAACCTCCTAGTGGAAGGCTCCCCTAGGGTGAGGGTAGTGGAGGTGGCAGTAGCAGGCACCAAGGGTGGGGTAGGAGGGCCGGCCTTCCCCTGACGAGGGGTGTTCGTGGCACTGGGGCCGGCTGGCCCGCGAACGGCAGGCTCCCTAGGCTGGGTGGGGTGAAGAGTGATCCTATGGCCAGCATGGTCGAAGATGCAAGTGTTCGACCGACCATGGAGGGTGGCATCCCTATCGAAGAGCCAAGGTCTACCTAGAATAATACTACCCACCTCCATAGGTAGCACGTCACACCAAATCTCATCATGGTAGGTCTGAAACTGCAATGGCACTAGACAACGAAGCCTAACCGGGATAGAGGTAGAATCTACCCAGGATACCCGATATGGAGCAGGGTGGTCCACAGGTGTCAACCCAAGACGAGTAACCGTACCGGTGGATATAGCATTAATGCAGCTCCCACTGTCAATGATCACCTTGCAGGCCTTCCCTCCAAGCCTACAAAAGGTGTGAAAGATGGTGGTACGACGCCAGTCGTCACTCACCTGGGGCTGGGTAAGGATACACCGGACTACCCCTAACTGCGCATCTCCCTGATACTGAATACTAGGGTCACCGTCCTGCTCTCCCTCAAGTAACTCATCGAAGAACTCCTCCGCCAACTCCTGGTCGGCCTCATAACTGACTGGCAGAAGCTCAGCCGTGGGATCAGTGGGTGAGGGGTCCGTCACTACAAGCGACTCTCTAGTGGGGCATTTGTTCGCATAATGGCCGACTCCACCACACCTATAACAATTGTTACGCGCCCCTGTGCTAGGAGATGCTCCACCAATCATCGGCCCTTTCCCCTTGTCATCATGACGGGCCGGGGGTGGTGGTAGCTGGGGTCGGGTAGGGAACGCGGGAGGTTGAGGGCGTGAGGTGGGGTAAGGTGGCTGCTGGCGAGGGGGAGGGAGAGTGTCCCTCGGCAAGGGAAGGCGAGGCCTAGGAACAGTGGGGTCTTGGCGAGGTGGTTCCGAGGGCCGAGCCGCCAGAAACCGACTGTAGGAACTGGGAGTGGTGCGTGGGTCGAACCCCCGCTGACTGGTGGCCCCCTGACGCTGAGTAGGAGTGAACTCCGCCTCAAACTGCTCTAGCTCCATAGCGACCTGGTACGCGACCTCTAAGGTGGTCACATTACGGCGAAATAACTCATACTGGTAATGGGGCCGTAGACCACGACGGAAACGAGAGACGGGCATGGCACTCTCCTCCGTGACTCCGCATCGCAAGAAATACTCATCAAACTCTGCGATGTACTCGGACACGGTCCGATCTCCCTGGGTGAGGCTCTGCCATTTGTCAATGAGCCTCTGGCGATAAGTGGCGGGGAGATACTTTTCTCGGAGTTTGACTTTCATCTCACCCCAAGACTCGATATGGGGGTCCTGACGCTGAAATATCAGACTCTCCACATTCCTCCAATACGTCTGTGCTCGCCCCAGCAACTTCATTTTGGCAAACTTAACTTGCCGGTGGTCCGACATCTCGACCCACTCAAAATACCGGTCCATGCTAGCCTCCCAATCTAGGTAGATCTTCGGGTCCAGGGACCCGTCAAAAGTGGGAGAGTCCGCACGAACGGTCCTAAGGGCCCGATCGTCCTCGTCATCCCTCCGTGGTCGGTGACCACGGTGGTGTCGGCCATTCCCCTCATAATCATTGTCGGATCCGTAATCCTCAAAGTCGGGGACTCGTGGCCGTCGCTCCTCAGCCCGATATGGTGGGGCCTGGGCAGCCGCCGCCTGTGGGGCACGATCAACTCTAGGGGGGTCCTGATGGGGCACTTCCTCTACCCTCCCTATCCGCCCAAGTAGACCCTGGATGGATCGGTCAGAAACCTCAGCGCGGTCCTCTATGGCCTTGAGTCGGCCCTCCAGACGGTTGGTCAGGTCCTTAGTGGCTTGTTCAGAATTAGCCAAGCGCTCCATGATCTCGGCCATGAAATCCTCTAGAGAAGGGCCTCCTTGGGTGTTACCACGTGGGTCACCCATGGTGTCCGGGCGATGGTAATGGGTACCACCCCGAGTGGGCATGCAAAGGGACCTAAATGGAGACTCACTAAGACCTATATGGGTGGACACATGCTAAATGGAATGCAAGACTCAACCCTAGACGCAAACCTATAGGCTCTGATACCACTTTGATGCGGGACAGGACTGAAATGGGCTAAGACCTACGAATGCAACAAGTGCGGCCAGCACTCGCACGCCAAAGGTAAGCCGGGCGGCTGACCTCCGTGCCGTTCCTCCGGGTGGAGGCGTCTCTCAACAAGAAATCCAAGCCCACAGCTGTCCCTATGAGGGAAGCGTAGGGATCTCAGCGACTAAGGAGCCGCCGTGCGCCTATGGGAATCTAGTCCGAGCTCGGCGCTCGACTAGGGCCACGGAATGGGTGCTCTCAACTCTCAACCACGCGGTGACTAGCAAAAGAGCTAGGATCCTATACGCACTCACGCTGCATGCTAGAGAGTATACTAGTAAAGCAAAATGCCAACAGTGAGGAGTATGGCACGTACCTCCACGCCTAGGCGTGGGGAAGGAACCCCGGCCGAGACCAACAACCCCGGTACACGAAGTCGAGCAATAGTACAATCTCAATCACAAATGCCCACTCCTCGCAGGGAGATAACAGGCTACACAAGGAGATCCGGGGCTGTCGATGCACGGGCTGACGGGCAGCACTCGGTGAAGGGTTGGCCGCGAGGAGGTCCCGTGCGGGGGTCGGCAGATTCGCAGCACTGCGTGACTCGGCGGTGGAAGCTCCCACGACCTGCTCCGACGTCCGATTGAAGCGCCGTCAGCGTTGGCGCGCAGCTAGGTCACGGGAGGAAGCCTCGGTGAAAGGGCGCGTGCAGATTCCGTCCGTGGAAGCCGGGGGCACACCTGCAAGTCGTGACTGGATTCTGCTCCCAGAACTGCGTGCTTGAGCGGGAAAAATAATAAGAAATGGATCCGGAGGGCGAACGGGGCTCCGCTTGTTGGAGGATGGAGAGGACGCAGAGCAGCAGGTGCTTCCCGAAGGGCTCGATCAGATCCGATCGTGGTTGAGAGCAGCAGGCTCTGAAATCCGCTGGTGGTTCTGGCGCCGGTTGGGCAGGGCAGACCTGCGTGACTTCACGGGAACGGATGCCACGAGCAGCTCGGACGTCGGAACGACGCGAGGTCGGCGGCGTTGGACAGAGGACAGGGAGGGGTACGATCGGTGAAGATCCCGCGCCCAAACTCGCAGACGTCCGTCCTGTGGGATTTTTGCAATGGGGCGAACAGAACCAGGCCCGCAGGGAGAGGGGTCCTGCGCGCGTTCACGAGAAAAATTGCCACGGGCGGTGCCGATCTCTGAATGAGGCGAGACCACCTCGCACGCGTCGGAGACTCGTAGCAGAACCACAAAAAAATGGGCTGGTCACCCAAGATCCTCACGAACAGGGGGTGGTCATCGCTGCTCTTGGAGGAGAAATCTGGGCGCACTGAACTAGAACTTGAGAAGGGATAGAAGAGAAAGGGGCCCTCGGCGTCGCACCGAGGGATGGGGAGTCACACCCCGGGCTTGCTCCCGTCGCAGGAGCAAGGAGGAACAGTGGATGGGTCGCAGCCACCTTCAGCAAAACTCTTTTCAATTTCATTCAATAATAATGCTCAAAAGAAAATACAAGCCTTTATATCGGGGGGGGGGGGAAAGCTAGGGTTTCACCTTGCCACATGGGAGGGGGGGGGGCGACCCAACCCTTCCCCATTCAAGGGGGTGCGGCCATCCCTCCTCCAATCAAGGAGGGGATCAAGGGGGGGTGCCCAAGGGGGGCAAGGGGTGAGGTGGAATGTGGAAAGGGGGGGGGGGCGCCCAAAAAGGAAAGAGGAGGGCCAAGGGGGGAAGGTGGCGCATCCATCATGGATGAGGGATGCGCCCTCCTCCCTAAACCCTAACCCTAACCCTAATCCAATCAACTATGGGCCAAGCCCAAGCCCAATAATAAAAGTAGATAGCCCACTATTCCCTACACATAGTCTGATAACATAAAGAACTAGATAACGTGTCCACGCAGGGACTAAACCTAGGCCCAACATGGCCTCAAATGAGTATGAAGATCCACTAATAGATGCCGTAGTCGCCTAGCCAAAGAGATGCTGGCGTGCTCCGTGTGCTCCGTCGAGTGATGCGGCGCGTGTCCTCACCATTCAGGTTCCCTCTTTTTCTTTTTTTAGCTCTCTCGTGCGAAGGGGCATGCAAGGGGTATTTATAGTGGTTGTGGGGAGATCAAAGGGAGTAAAGGCCAGAGACCTCCTTCCAAAGGTGAAAAGGGGGTTAAATAGTAGTAATACTCAATCTGGGAAGGTAAAATGCAATTCGGACACAAAATTGAAAACGCGACCATGACACGGCCGCCATTCACAAACCGCGCCCCAGCGCCAGCCTCCTATTAGGTTTGAGAATTCAGACTTTCCATATTTAAAAACATGATACGCGCCCAAAGGACGGGCGCGCCTCTAAAGTAGCGTCTTCATAAAGGGCATTTTTTTTCATAAATTGATTTTGAGGAGGATTCGTAAGGGTCATTAACACGCCTGAGATGAAGGCGCCATTCACTAAGAGGCGACTGGGAAAAGGGCGTGTTTTATGAAGAAACGACCGAGGGTCTGTCGCGAATTCTTGAAAAATCAAAAAATGAGAAAAACTTATTTATTAAACTAGTGATGAAGTTCACTTGGGGCATTACATCGTAACATGAAATTTACTCAACATAGTGTCAATTTTAGCGTGTCTACAGTGCCCCGCCTTGGCGTCTACTTTGCAGGGGAGTGAGACGGAATAGAACGGAAAGGGGATGAAGTGAAATGAAGGTGAAGCGGACTGAAAAGTAGATGCCAAGGTGTGATGTGACACGCCTTAGACACTAACCGACGAAAATCTTTCCAAGATTCTCAATGAAACAACTCAGATTGATCTTGAGAAAGCAACAAATATCTGGATGGAAAACTAAGCTATCAACAGGATGTGCGCGCGGGCACGAAAAAGGAGACACCATTGGAGAGCGGTTACCAGCCAGTGGACGTGCTACACCCAAGGTGGATTTACAAAGGGTAAAGTGAAACAAGGTAGGAATCCAGATAAAGATACTTTCAAGGAATCAGCCTTAGCGGCTCCAAGGAGAACAAAGTACTTGATTTGGAATAGAATATTTCATGTTAACTTAATTCGAAGCGAGCGAACTTCACCACTGATTTAATAAAGAGATTTTCAAGTTGAAATTCAAAATCCTACATGATGCATGCTGGGCTAAATGGAAAATTAAAACAAACTAAAAATAGAAAATATTCAAGGATAATATTGCTAAGCTATCCAGACTTAGTCAAGAATCCACATTTATAAGTTGACACTAAGCCGAAGCCCGTTTATCCACGCATCAACTTAAAAATAGGAACCATCGTCCCAAGCCTTGGATGACTCAACGGCCTATCCATGTGATCAAGACTCCCCTGTAATTATCACTATTTTTGATGAAGGGGAACTCAAATTCCAGGTTTATCAGAACCACAAGGTCCTTGATATGCTATAATAGCGTATATATCCTATAGTAGCAATGCTTACAGAAAGGATACAGGGAAACCTCATGGGTATCTTGGTCACCTGTGTTACCTGCGCTCAAAGATCATCAAAATGCACAACAAATAATCAGTCAAACCCTTTAGATGAATGAACAAGAAATCATTTCCCTGAAATAGCGACCAGTACACGGGCGCTGCTTCGCAAGTCACGACCTGGGGTAGGGTGCTCCTTTTAAGTCGAATCCGTATCAAACTCAGATAGCTTAGTGAAATGACGCCTGATCAAAGGGCGTTAACTTGAATTCACGATACATAGGTGGCCACCGCTTACTGACCGGATCCGTTTTGAACTCAAATTATTCATTAAATGACGCCTAACGAATGGGCGTTTCTTCAAAAGCCGCGGTAAGGAAACGGGCGCTGTTTTAAGGAACATCGGCCAGATGATGGGCGCTATTCAACTGTGTGACCCGAAACTCCAGGTTCTGCTCGGAAAGTGTTCTTCAAGGGCCTCTTAGCTGTTCTAAAAGTTGCATTTTGAGTTTAGGGAGTATTTGGAGGCTAATGTGGCTATAAAAAGGGAACCATGGCTCTCAAGATTTCTACAATAGAGAGTATATTCGACATGAGACCTTACTTTCAATAGGGAGTTCAAGGCAATTGGAGAGATCTCTAAACAAGGGTCTTGAAGAAGTTTGATTGATTGATAGCCATGGAGAGGATGATTCAAAGACCATTGAAGAAGAGCAAGAGGAGCTTCCCAAAAATTAATGAGATTGGTAGGCACATTAGTGGAAGAATCATGGCAAACCAAGTAAGTATTCATATTGTTGTTATTCTAACTTCTTCTTTCTTTTTAATTCTTCTATTTCTTCAATTCTTCTACTTCTAATTCAATTCTTCTACTTCTTAATCATCATTCTTTCAATCACCATTCTTTTAAATCTCTTCCAAGTTATTTTCAATTCTGTTGAATTCTTCTGATTCTCTTCTCTTTTCCTCTCTTTTTTTCAGGATTTTCCAATCATTCCGGGTCCTAGGAGATTTTTGAAAATTAAGTGGATGCCCCTACTTCTTTCAAAACTATCCTTGGACATGAGGTCCTTCCTCTCAAAGTGGCAACTCCTCGGCCTAATAACCCATGCCACTCATTACAATGACATCCACTTGGATTGGGCCTCAATTGGAGCACTTGTAGAATTATGGCACCCAAACACGCATACTTTCCTCTTCCCCACCTTTGAAGCCACTATACTCTTAGAGGAAGTAGAGATGCTCCTTGGCTTAAGAAAGATGAAACAAGGGGAAGAATCAAAGATGGCTAGTATGACTAGACCAATAAACACCCATGATATACTTACTAGCCTTGTACAAAGCCCAAATTTAGTGAACCAAATCAAAGCCCACAAAGGAATCAATCTTTTGAAATTAGCCTCATGGGTATACAAGAATATGGATAAGTCTCAAGAGAATGAAGACTTGTTGGAGAGGGTGATGAAAGGATTTGTTGTATGCATAGTGGGAGCTCTCCTCTTCCCTTCAATGGAAGAAGACCACCTAGAGGAGTGCCACTTGAGTGCCATAGCTAGCATTTGGGAAGGAAAAAGGATAGGTCCGACGGTGCTAGCCAACCTATACAATGGGCTCACCTCTGCCTCCATGGGACGGCCTCTCTTTCGGTCGATGTTACTCCTTTCTTGTTGGGTGGACCTCCACCTAAAATTTAATCCTTGCCAAGAAATTCAAACGGCCTCCAAAATCTTTTCTAATAGCCCCCTCCAGTACATGACGGATTCCTTGGGCCTATGTGAGAGAGTGACCAATCGGGTGCCCAAGCTAAAGAAAAGAGGAGATTGGGGAGACTACTTCAAGACCATGCCCAAGGACGGCTTTACTTGCACACCGGGGTTCCTCAATACCCAAGAGCTACACTCAAGACTCTCCTCCGGCATCGAGCTATGACTAATCGGTGGGAATGACTTCGTCCTCTATAATGCTCACCGGTGCCTTCCACAACTTGGTCTTCCTCGGCACAAGTTTGAAGAACCTTCTCATCGATCTTCCACCACGCAAGAGGAGGGAACTAGGCTCAAGTGGAGATCAAGAGGAGGTCAAGACAATTATGGCTCAATGGAAGGTTAGACTACTTCATAAGTCCAAGACATATGTTGAAGAGGAAGAGATGAAATGTAAATCTTATGTATTAGCTCTCAAGAAGATAAGGCCCATGGTGGCCCAATAGCCATGTAATGAATTTCTTTCATGAATAAAAATGTTCTTTGTTATCAATCTTTATACTTACGCAATGTGAATGTGCAAACAAAGTCAATCTTGGTGTTAATCCAGTAAAATAAGGATGTTCTGTTTGAAGTACTGATACCGCGCCCATATGATGGGCGTTATTCAATGAAAGATGACCGAGGAAAAGGCACCTACAGTAATTATCAGAATTTTCAATTTCAAAACATTTTTAATAACGCGCCTTAGAGACCGGCGTTTATAAGAAATAGCGCCCACACCACCGTCGCCTACCAGAAAACCCATTTCTTTTAAAGAAATTTCTTATTACTAAGAGACGCCCATCCAGTAGCCGCCCACTTCCAGCCAACGCCCATCATACGGTCGCCTATCAGCAACGTGACATGACAACTACAATAATGACTCCGTGCTGTTTCCCATGCAAACTAAGACGCGCTCATGACCTTGTCATGTTACACGTGAAAGACGCCTAGCGTACGGGCGCGAATTCAGTTCAAACTGAATACGAAAAACCGCCCGTTAGCCCTAGCCCCTTTGTCTTTCCCTCTTATTCTCTCCAACCCTCTCGATCTCTCTCTCACATTCTCTCATTCTCTCTCCTTCTCTGCAACCATCATCGGTGAAACCCCCTTCCCGTTGATGGACCCCGCCGGCCCCAGCTCCTTGAAATGGCGACGGACGATGGCCGCCGCCGTGGTCCTTTTGGAAGACGAAGAGGGGCTACGGGAGGCTCCCCTTCCCGTGGCGGCGATGGAGGAAACACCTCCGCCGGTGGAACACGCCGGAGGGCACGAGGATGACGACACCGGTGATGGTGAGGGAGAAGACGGCGGCGGCGGAGATGCCGACTGTGGAGACGATGGCGAGGGAGAAGGCGACAGTGGAGCACCGCCTCTTCCTCCTTCTCAACCACCCGCAGGTAGCGGTCCGACGAAGAAGAAGGTAAGGAGAATTTTTATTTATTTTTTTTGAGTTTATATTTTTTTGTTATTATATATTTTTTTATGGGAAGGGGAGGATAGAGGTGGGTAGCGTAGGAAAATCGTGACCACAACAGTGGCGCTATTCCTGAAGACGCGCCCTTAGGGGTGGCACTTCTCAAAGATCGTGACCAGGAGCTGGTCGCCTGTTAGGAAAGGATTTAGACAGACAGAAATAGCCCTCGCAAGAGGCACCCAAGACCCAACCGTGTTTTAGAATAAAACGCCCTGTTCAAGGGCGTGACTTAAAAATTAAAGTCTGAGGTCCAGACGCCTTCTCAATATATGCATTTTGCCTTTATATATAATTCCAGCCCTTTTATAAGCAACGCCCAGGTCACAGTCGCCCCTTTAGAAAAAACGCCCATAGCCCGGTCGCTATTTAAAAAACTGAGTCTGCCATGCAGTCGCCTTTTAATTAATTGGAGTTTTCATTTCTTTTGTTATAAATTGATTTTCTAATCATTCTTTTTACTGCAGGGGCTGATACGGACCCGTATTTCGTGGCTGCAAGTGATGGCGGCTTATGACGGTCTGCCCGGCTTCCAGAGGGCGAGGTTAAAGGGGATGGGCTTCAGGCCCTTCCTTAGCATTGAGTCGGTACGCCCTGACCTTATCTTGATTCAGGTTTTGAGGGAGCGCTGGGACAGGGTCAGTCGGGCATTTCTGTTGCCTTGGGGGCACATGGTGCCGACCCTAGAGGATGCTACTAGGATTATCGGATTAAGGGTGGATGGTGAGGCTGTGAGTGGGATCACCCTGCCTGACTATAGTGAGCTAGCTGTCAGACTTCTAAGGATAGACATAGTCTATGAGCCCCCCTGTAGGACGATAGCCCGTACTGACTTGATGAGGGCCATGGGGTTAGGGGATGCTAGACAGAGGTCCGGGGAGTCCTTGACAGCCTATGTAGCCCGTTTGACCACGAGTGCCCGAGCCACCTATTGCCAGGATCCAACTGATGGGGTGAAGGCAGACATGGATCTGAGGAGGTTTTTGTTTCTGATGCTCGGGAGGTTGCTATTGGGGACGAAGGGAGATGATATCAACTACAAGTTCTTTGGAGTTTTAGAGGACCTGGAGGGAGTAGGGAGGTATGCTTGGGGGGCCGCCCTGTTGGCACACCTGATAGCAGATCTTTCTACGGGGACCGGTCGAGAGACGACCGTCAGCGGCTTCTCACCCTTTCTATAGGTATGCAATTCTTTTAATTTCTGTTCAATTCAATTCAATTATGATTTGCAATTATGTTTATGATCATGAATGTGACTGATGAATGCTGATGATTGCAGGTGTGGGCTCATCTCTACTTTTCGATGGACTGGGCCGACATTCGATCAGGAGAAGAGGCTGCATACCCCTTGGCCCGACGGTGGGTACCGTGCTTGTCCGGAGCGCCTCACGACTACGAGATCCTGGTGACGAGGCGAGAGCTACGGGACTACCCGCCCTTGCTGGTACGTAAATGAATTCAATGCATTGCTTTTAATTTTTTGCCTTTTAATTTTTTGCTATATATGTGATTTTTATGATTTGGGACATGCAAAGGATCTGGAGACCCTACGAGGGTATGCTCGTTGAGGGCCAGCCGTGGGTCGCAGCGGGTCGACCTTATTTTGGGCGTGACATCTGGGTTCACTGCCTGAATGAGATCGAGCCACAGCGGCTTCGGTTAGTGATGAGGACTCTTGGTTTCCACCAGGAGTGGGTTGACGTGGAGGAGCCTCACGGGATTGGGCGGAAGACCCGCGGGAGGACCAAGGCAATCGACTGGAGGGTGCGGTTCCAGGAGCAGTACGTGGACTGGTAGCGGCACGGTGTTCCAGTCATCTCCCACGTCCCGGACAGCTCAACCTACCTCCGGCGCTTCTGGGAGACTTATGACAGACGGGACCAGATGAGGCCGATAAGGGTACGTATGAATGCTTTTCTAGTTCTTTCCTTTATACAGATGATATATGTTGTTAATGAATATGCTATGCAGGATGCACGAGACAGAGCAATAGTGGACTTGCATGCTCACCTCCACAGCTTGGAGGCCCAGTTGGCGACCACCCGTGCCGATCTGGAGGTCCTGGTAAGTGTGCCCAACCTACATGTTCTTTCCTTTTTATTTGATTTAATGTGATGTTCAGCCACTGACAGTCTCAATGAATGCAGCGTGCCAAGCAGGGGGCGGCAGCAGGGGGTGCCGGAGGTGCTTCTAGTTCGCAAGGGCCGAGCATCGTGGTGGACTCCTTGCAGGGACTGCTCACCGGAGCAGTGGCACGGGCCGAGGCAGCGGAGCGCGATCTCGTCGAGCGGGTAAGCCTTAAATGATGTTATTTCGAACTTGAATTGAATTATGCAACTAATGGATGTGGAATATCGTAGGTGGCCGAGCTACAGGTGGCGCGTGCTCAGACTACAGACCGCGATCCGAGCTAGAGGAGGAGGGGAGACAGCGCGAGATAGATGTTAGTAATGCTAGCACTACTCTCAATTAATTTTTAAAAATATTTTTCTTCAATTTTACTGATAATGCTGTTAAATGATGTAGCGTGTGCAGCTACGACATGCTTACAAGCAGGCTGCGATGGCAGGCACTGAGCTCACGTTTCGAGACCAGCGAGTCGCGGAACTAGAGGAGGCGTTGAGACGTCGAGAGACCCTACCTACCGACGTGGTGGAGCTGAGGGTCGCCCTCGACATGGAGAGGAGGGAGCGGACTCGAGAGCGAGAGGAGTAGCGGGCGGAGCGGCTGGCGCGGGAGCAGGAGCACCGAGCAGAGCGGCTAGCCAGAGAGCAAGAGCACCGAGCAGAGCAGGCGGCGCAGGAGCGAGAGCAAGCAGAGGCGAGGATGCAGATAGCCACCCTTCAGGAGCGACTTCGGCTCATGGAGGAGCGCTTACAGCGAGGCAGGGAGAGGGCTCGTGCAGTAGGACTCTCCTTTACCAGCACATCGTACGTGGCAGGCTCCTCTTCTCGACAGAGGACAGAGGCCGGGGAGCAGGTTCGAGCTCTAGCTACCTCTCGGGGGCCCATGCCCCCTCCACAGGCACCTCGTCAGGATGACGATGGTGAGGTAGAGATTAGGAGGGAGGAGGGTGGAGGCGAGAGCTGAGAGACTTACTTGTACTCCTCCACCTTCACACCTGTACTCAGATATTTATTGACACATATATATGAGATTTCTTTCGTTACCTGAGTTACCTCGAGCAGTCGTTGTCTCTTCCTTTCTTCTTCTTCTTCCTTCCTCCTTGCCCTGTGTCTGTGGTTCATACTTAAACAAACAGGTTAATCCATCTGTTCAGCTTGGCCCCTTGCTCAATAAGCAAGGGGTTGTCACTACTTTGACCTTGATGACGGGTCAAGGGGCCAAGCCTCTAATTAATAAAGGCAGATAATAAAATATATAAGGAAATGCAACATGCAAGCACGCAAATGCAAGCTTTAAAATAAAAGATGCCCACACAAGAATGCAATCAAGTGCATGAGATGGGGAAGTAGTGGGCTTAAAATTTTCATTATCAATTTTTTGCTTTTATTATTATTTTTTGTTTTTGTTTTTATTTTTTTGTTTATTATTTCTCTTTTTTTAATTTTTTTTCTTGTTTCTTTCGTTTCTTCTTTTTTGTTGTTTTCTTTTAAATTGAAAATGATGCCATAGAAGCTCTCTCTTTTTTTTTGTTTTTGTTTATTTTTGTTTATTTGATGAGGAATGAGGCTGAACACAGTACAAGGGTCCTGAACCTTACTTAATCATCATCTTAAATTCATTAACCCTTCTTAAATAATTTAACATCGGGTCAACGTGCTTAATGACTTGTGCATTTACTCATAACCTCTTGCGGCCCATCCTTCTCAGTCGGTCTTTACCATCCCTTGAGCTTATAACCTACCATGGAGGTAGTATGAAGAATAAGTTAAGGAAGCTCACGAGAGGTTTCGGTGAATCAGGAAACCTTCCTCCCCTGCCCTAATGCCTGTTGGGGTTCGGTCTTTGGCTTTAGGGAAATTTTGTTGCTCTTTTTGTCCTTATTCATGCACGCTTACGACCAGGGTTTTTCCTGTGGGGACTTTACCCTCTTGACATGCTTTTCTTTTGTTTGTAACTTTTCCTTTTCTTTTCTTTTTCTTCACAAAAGTAAAAACCTAATTGTACTTGGGCTTTAAGCACTTGTTCCCTTTTGGGCCCTGACTTCCACCTACTAGGGCGGCGGGCAGGCTTGGTTAGCATTCCTTGACTTCTACTCCCTCTCGTGAGCCGAAGAGAAGAGAATAGGTAAAGTTTTTACACTCTTAGTTTGGGTCTGACTTTCCTCGAATTCTGGACCGCTTGAGTTTAAGAGTAAAGCGTGTGGTGTGTTCGGATATTGACCCTAAGGTTAAACCATCAAGACTGAAGAATGAATTAAGGATTTTGATTTTTTTCGGGCTTGCGACCTACGTACTATGCCAGCCTGCAAATTTCTCATTTTTCCTTTCGTTTTCTTTTTTTCTTTTTTCTCTCTTTTTTCCCTTTTTCTCTTTTTAGACTTAGGGGTAATACTTCTTCAAATAAAACCCATTCCACGGGTGTGCCAGCTCTTCCCCTTCAGCATTAATTAGTTTATAAGCGTTGCCGGGATAGACATCTTTTATCACATAGGGCCCTTCCCAATTAGGTTGGAGTTTTGAACGAGGTCCACCAAGTTTTACAAAGATTCGCTTAATTACTATTTCACCGACTTTAAATTTTCTCTCAATCACCTTCTTTTGATAAAAACGTGAAAGCCTGTTTTGATATGCTTTTGCATGCTCGGCGGCGGCTAAACGCTTCTCATCTAGGAGTTCCAACTGAGCAAGGAGAGATTCTCGGCGCTCATCAATAGGGAGCTCCTTGTCCAATTGTACTCGTAGAGAAGGGATGAGAATCTCATAAGGGACTACCGCCTCCATTCCATAAGTGAGGGTGAAAGGGGTTTGCCCAGTAGGGGTGCGAATGGAAGTGCGATAGGCCCAAAGAGCTTCAACGAGCTTTTCTGGCCAATCCGTAAATTTATTAGCCTCACACATTTTCTTGATAATTTTGATCAAAGTTTTGTTGGTTGCCTCTGCCTGGCCATTGCCTTGTGGATAATAAGGAGATGAATGATGCAATGCAATGTTATACCTGTTGCAGAGATCTTGGAGCTCCTGAGAGATAAATTGAGGACCATTGTCGGTGATGATGGTACTTGGAATGTCGAATCTTGCAATGATGTTCTTTATGATGAACTTGCAGACCGTTGACGCTTTGATCTCCACATAGGCTTCTACTTCCGCCCACTTGGTGAAGTACTCTGTGGCCGTGAGGATGAATGACTTTGGCTTTGTGAGGAGGTTTGAATCACCAAGAGGTCCAATGATATCGAAAGCCCACATGGAGAAAGGCCAAGGAGAGGAGATAGGATGGAGAGAAGAAGCAGGAGAATGAATTTTATCGGCGTGCAGTTGACACTTGACACACCTTCGAACATAGATAAAGCAATCCTCTTCTAGAGTGGGCCAATAGAAACCTAGCCTAAGGATTTTCTTAGCTAGCATCTGGGTATTCACATGGCCACCACATGCTCCTGAATGTGCCTCTTCCACGATCTTCCAAGATTCATCATCGTCGAGGCACCTTAATAAAACTCCGGTGAGACCTCTTCTATAGAGCACACCTCCAATTAAAGTATATCTTTGGGCTACTCTTTGAATGGCCTTCTTTTCTTCCGTAGTAGCTTCTTCTGGATAAGACTGATCATAACAGTATTTAGCAATCTCGTAATACCATGGCTTTTCCTCATCAGCCAGTTCTTCTTCTAAGTCCAATAGCATGACTTCTTTATTCTGAACAATTTCACCTTCCTTAATCTTCTTGAGCACCTCTTCCTTAATTCTAAGAAAAGCGGGATCCTTAATGGCAGGAGTTTGGCGCTTACGAACAATGACGGAGTGGAAGTACCGTTTGGGAAGGAAAGTTAAGGATGAGGCAAGCGATGCAAGAGCGTCAGCTAAGATATTCTGATTGCAAGGAACATGAACAAAGATCAGTTTGGTGAAAAGCTTGGCATAAGCGGAAGCAAGTTCTTGGTAAGGTTTAAGCTTAGCATTAATCGTGCGACATTTGACAAGCACTTGGCACAAGATGAGCTGACTATCACCAACGATGCGAAGCTGGGTAACACCGAATTGATGGGCGCCCTGAAGTCCGGCCAGAAGAGCTTCATATTCAGCTATGTTATTTGTAACAAGGAAGGCAAGCTGAGAGGTGACTAGAATAGTGATACCTTCCGATGTTAGAAGAACCATGCCGATCCCTCTTCCAAGAGAATTCATAGCCCCATCAAAATGCAATGTCCACATGGGGTCTGAAGGTTGGTTAATGGTCATCAATTCCTCATCTGGGAACTCTGAACAGACTGGATCAAATCAGGGTAGAGGGTGATGAGCAAGATGTTCGGTAATGGCATAGCCCTTAATTACTTTTTGCTGAATGTAAGTGATGTCAAACTGAGAAAGGAAGCTTTGCCATCGCGCTAAGCGGTCGGTAAGGACATATTTTTCAAGAAGAAATTTTATTGGATTCATTCGAGCAATGAGATGAACCTCATGAGCTAAGAAGTAATGTTTGAGTTTCTGAACTACCCAGACTAAAGCTGCGCAGGTCTTCTCTATAGCGGTATACCTCTGCTCACAGGGGTTGAGAAGCTTGGACAAGTAGTAGGCTGCCCTTTCCTTTCCCTCTTCATCAACTTGCGCGAGGATCGCACCTACTGAGTCATCCAGGACGGAAATATAAAGACCAAGCGGTTTGCCTGGAACTGGCGGCCTCAGGATAGGAGGATTTGAGAGATAATCCTTCAAAGGCTGCCTGACACTTGTCATCCCATATAAACTTGACTCCTGGCTTAGTAAGCTCGTAAAATGGCCTACACCTTTGTGAGTGCTGGGAGATAAATCGGCGAATAAATTGCAACCTCCCGATCAATCCTCGAACTTCTTTCAAATTCCTGGGAGGAGGCATTTCTCTTATGGCCTTTGCCTTGTTGGGATCGATCTCAATACCCCTCTTACTTACGATGAATCTAAGCAACTTCCCTGATGAAACACCGAATATGCACTTCTTGGGATTCATCTTGAGCTTATAGTCTCGTGACCTTTGTAAGACCTTGGCTAGAACCCCAGGATGCTCAATCCTTGTCCTTGATTTCACTACCAAGTCATCCACATACACCTCAATATAAATGTGGATCATATCATGAAAAAATGCCATCATATCCCTTTGATAGGTGGCTCCAGCATTCTTAAGTCCAAAGGGCATGACCACATAGCAGTAGGTACCCCATGGTGTAGTGAACGATGTCTTTTCTTGATATTCTTCGGCCAAACAAATTTGATTATAACCTGAAAAGCCATCCATAAGGAAGAGAGTCTCATATCCTGCCGTGTTGTCGATCAGCACATCAATATGAGGGAGGGGGAAGTCATCTTTAGGACACGCGCAGTTGAGGTCCCGAAAGTCTATACAAATTCTTACCTTTCCATCTTTCTTCATGATTGGGACGATGTTCGCCACCCAATTAAGATAAAGGATGACTCTAACGAATCTAGCCTTATGGAGCTTATCGACCTCTTCTTTCATTTTTAATGCCATATTAGGGTGGAAACATCTCAACCGCTGTTTAATCGGAATGGACCCTGGCTTAAGCGTGAGTCGATGTTCAACGAGCGTTGGGTCTAGTCTTGGCATGTCTTCATAACTCCACACGAATGTGTCCTTGTATTCTTGAAGAACCAAAATAAGCACCTCTTATTCGGAGGGCTGCAAGTTCTTGCTAATGAGGACAATCTTAGGGTCTTCATCAATACCCAGATTTATTTCTTTGGTAGGCTCTTCTATTGAGGCTAACGGTTCACCGAATCTTCTGATACCACTGGCAAAAGCACCAGCCTCGTCCTCATATTCTTCGTACTCTTCATCCCCCTCTTCAATAGGGTCTTCATCATTCATAATTTCATAAACACCAAAACCCTCATTAAAATCACAAGTATCTTCAAATTCTATTTCCGGCAGGATAATCGGATTCTCCAGAAATTCGGGAAGAGCTAAGCATGCCCGGTATCTTCTAGCTGAATCTAGCAAGAACCTACGGGGAATCCGCCAACCCTTGGATTTCTTATGCGAAGTTACCTCATAAGTCTTATTAGAAGGAGTGGGAGAGGAACAAGACGACAAGCTAGGCGAACTACCCCAACCTAAATGAGGTGGAGTAGAAGAAGATGAAGATGCAATGGATACAAGAGGGGATACAGGGAGAGCTTCCTCGTCGGAGGAGAAAATAAGGTCCATTAATGAACCTTGAAAGAGCGGCCCTTGGATTGAGGCGTGCTCCGAAGCAAGATAGGAGGTCTCTTCAAAAGAGATGGAAGATTGGAGAGTTTGAATTTTGGCATTTTTTTTTGTTTTCAATAATAAAGTAATGAGAGGGAGGAATAGGAGGTGGTGTTGGGATTGAGATATTAGCGAAAGATTGAATGAGTGATTGCCCACGCGGGGGCGTGATAGAGAGTTTAAAGAATTGCTCGAGGAGCAAAGGAGGAATTGGAGGAGAAACTTGAAGCGAATCTGGAGAAAAGGTTATCAAGACCGCAGGCGGTCTAGGGATATCTAAACAAAACATCTTATCAAGCAAATGGACAACAATTGTTGGATGGATGGATTTAAGAGAGAAAAGGCCGACACATAGCCTATCCACATTGAAGCCTTCTTCATACGGCACGTCCAGCTCCCCAGTATCTGTGTAATTGCTTAACAACTACCTTTTGTCAGTAATCACTACTGGCTTTTTGATTAGTTCATGAATAAGAGGTAGCCATTCCGGGTCAGTTGGCATGAACAGACGGCTTAGAGCAATGGTAATGTCGTTCATGTCGAACCATCGGTACCAGTCACATTCCGGGTCATCCATTTTTCTTCTTTTATCGGGCCTTAAAGACTCCAGGGTTTTGTATGTGGCTAGTGGGGCTATGTGGCGAGCAAATTGTCGAGCATGCACATCTTGATGATCTAGCACAAAAGTAACTATGGTAGTTTGCTCATTATTATTCTGTTGGACAGGCCCTTTTACAAAGTGAGAATATAAAGACCATGTGAGCGGCCTCCTATTGGTTTTGAGAGTGGAGGTCATAGCCGCCCATGGCTTGTCACCGGCTTCGTCAAGCTCTTCTTTACTTGGCCCTTTATATCCCAAACCGCCTCGAGGAATCATCTTGCAGCTTTTAATAGGCTTTACCTTGCCCTGTAGATTAGCTCCCAGTCCTTTACCGGATTGATACCCCATCTTCATCAAAATGTTCCATCCGGGTGTGTTTATCAAACTCTTTTTCTTTTTGCCTTTGGATGGCTGTGGTGACATCTGAACAGCAGGAGGGGTTGAAGAATACGGCCTTGCCAAGTCTTACTGCGGATCGGCAATGTCCAAAACTGATAATATAGGTCTATTAGCCAGCCACATTAAAGGAACTGAGGTAGTAGAATGTATGTCGTCCATTGGCAAAATGGGCATGCTGGTAACTTTGATAATGCGCCTTTTGTGTGGGAATTTTATGCATTGATGGTTGGTGGAGGGCACAGCATCAAGTTCCTGAATGTAAGGACGGCCCAAGATGCCGTTGAATGTCGGGTCCAAGTCTAGAATATGGAAATCCACTGTGACTGAAACCGGACCCAAACCCACTTTTAAAGTGATCATCCCTAGAGGAGGCTTCTTTGTATTATCATAAGCTGTGA
Organism: Amorphophallus konjac; assembly: GCA_022559845.1. Classification (NCBI taxonomy): domain Eukaryota; kingdom Viridiplantae; phylum Streptophyta; class Magnoliopsida; order Alismatales; family Araceae; genus Amorphophallus; species Amorphophallus konjac. The sequence goes on from CM040121.1 coordinate 214,580,305, forward strand.
CGGTAATTGTAGATGGCCGGATCTGACTTTCTGGAATGCCACACATTTTCAAAGTAATTGGTGGTAAAATATTAACGGAAGCCCCGGTATCAACCAAGCATTGTTTTACGGCCACCTTGTTGATGTCAACAGTAATGCATAGTGCATATTTCCTGGCCGGTTGTGGAGCCAATTCATGTTCATAGAAAGTGATGGCCGGTTGATTACTGGCTGGACTTAGAACTGTGGTGACTTCTTCAACTGGGATATCTTCGTTTACCATTACTTTTTGCAGATACTGCTTTAATGCCAACTGATGTGTAGTAGATCTTCTAATTAATTCCAGAATAGAGATCCGGGCCGGTGTTCTGTCTAGATGCTTCAATAGATCATATTCAGTGCCCGGTACAGACTCTTGTTCCTGTTCTCCCTGTTCTTGCACCGGCTCCTACTCCCTCTGGGGAAACACTTGGTGGAACATCTGTCCACTACGGAGCACCATTGTCTTTGGCGCCTCTGTTGGGCCTGGAGTAAGTGAAGGATTAGAGGAGGTAGAGGGAACGATGGAAGGCATGCTGGATGCTGAAGCAGGATTGGCCGAAGGAGGGATCCTTATGAGGGGCCTTTCCGGCTGAAGGTTGTCGGAAGGTGGAGGTGGAGGCCGGGTGATTGGTGTGATGGCTTGACGGACAAGGAGGGGTCTCGGAAGCATGGTGGTAGTAGACGGAGTAGGTTGTGGTGGAACTGGAGGGGAAACGATCGTCGGCGGGGGGAGGATAAGGAGGGTTCTATTTGGTGGGGGGTTTTGAGGTGAGGAAGAATTTGTGGGTTGGTGTATAAGGAGAGGGCATGAAGGAGTAGGGTTAAGGTCAAGTGGCCCTAGAGTGGTAGAACGTATAAGGGGACGTGGCGGTTGAGAGGAAGATACAGGTTGGAGTCTTCTTAGCAATTGAGGTTGTTGACTGGAGGTTTGGTTAATGGCCCCGACAGAGGCGCGATCTTTGTGCTAGCCCTACCCTCTCTCCACTTCATGGATTGAGGTGACCGAGTTTACTTGTTGATTTTGAACCGGGTGCTCCGGTAGCGGATTATTAACAATCCCCATATTTGGCTGGGGCGCAGGAGCCTGCTGTTGCTGCTGAGCTTGCTGCTGCTGCTGTGGACCTTGCAGCTGACGGGGGGGGGGGGCTTCGTGCTTTCATTGAGGCCACAACCTTTCTCATCTCATCCCAGTCTATACCTCCTTGGTCATTCAAATCATATATATAATCTTTAAAGTGAAGGCAGTGGGTTATGCTGTGACCCGGCTACCTATGAAACACACAATATCGAGAGGTATCAACATTTTGTGGCCAGGCCGTTCTTTCTTTTGGTAAGACGAGCAGATTGGTGCCATTAGGGCATTAAAAATATCTGGAAGGCTTTCTGGCAATGGTGGATATTCGGCTCTCTTAGGGCCCATGGGCCTTCTAGGTTGCTGGGGATCATAGTTGGCAGGTGGAGGTACATTGTGGTAATGCTGAGGAGTAGGGCGGTTATGAGGCATATTCTGGTTTGGTGGAGGAGGTGGAGGTCGAAAAGGGTGAGCGGGGTTGTTTTGTTGAGGCGGGGCTTGAGGGAGAAAAGAAGGTTGTGATTGCAATGGTTGCAAAGGTCTGGGATTGGATGGGTTACGGAGGAATACGGGATTTCCAACTGCTCCTACATGCTCATTTGTAACAGTTCCCTCGGTGGTGGCACCGTTGGGGTTTGCATTGTTATTCTTTCTTATAACCCTCGGCCTTGGTTCGAACATGCCTATGATAGGCGAATCTTTCATTTGAGGTTGAATATACCGGGCCCGTTCATATAGTTCCTCCATTGTACTAAGTTTGTTCATGGCCAAAATATGTTGGAATTGCGGGGTTGAGTTAGAGATTATCATCTTTGCCTGCTCTGGCTCCGATAATGTATCCTTTAATTTCTCTACCATATCCCTCCATCTATCAGCAAACTGTATGAAATCCTCGGCGGCCCTCATTTTCTCAGCAACAAGATCAGTAACGGACAAGGACGGGCCGACACGGTCTCGATACTTCTGCAAAAACTTTCTCTTCACCACATCGAAGTCTCCGGCCTCAGTTGGTTCTAAGGAGTAAAACCACTCCAAAGCTGGACCATCCAGGGATCTTCTGAACAAATAGGCCCATGAAGCTTTATTGTTTTGCCAAAAGGATGTTTCATACAGAAAGTCCTTCAAATGAACAAACGTGTTACCCGTTCCATTATAACGGCGGAAGGTTGGCATCTCTGAGGGTGGCAAGTGAAAGGGTGGCATGACCGGTACAACAACTTCTGGCGGATCTTTAGAAACTGACATCTTTCTAATTTGTTCTTCCATACTGGCAATCTTTTGGAGCAACATCGTGCTTGTATTTGATTCGACCAGGGCCGGCCGTTCGGGGAAAAGATCTGGCATAGGCCTTTTAAAAGGCTGGTGGGGTGGGGTTGATTGTGGTCTAGCCACAGAACGACTTGCCAAGTGAGCTGGCGTAGTCATGACGGGGGTCCTTGGATGGGATAGGACCCTTTGGGAGACCGCCTGGTCGTTGGTGGTATGAATCCGGAGGCTATCTGCAGCCTAACGGGGATTAGTGGAAGAGGAAGGGACTGACTTCCCTTTAAGGGCGGCTTGTATCGCCTGGCGTTGAGTTTCATCTAATTGTTATAGAGCCCTAATGAGGTCATTGACATTAATAGATGAGGAGGTGTGCCGAGAAGCGGTTTGCGTGATGGGTTGAGCTTGAGAAGGGAAATCAGTTCCCTGATTGGTGGTGTCCACCATGTAAATTTGAGGATGAGAAATGGGGTAGTTCCCCTCGGATTGAAGAAAGCCCTGAGGGAAGGCTTCATATTGATCAAGTTCATTGAGAGGGACCTCTTGGGTTTGGTCATATTGACCATCCTCATAATCGTAGGAGTATTCTTGATCAGCCATTTGGATGATTTTACCTGAACGGAGTCTCATGATTACAATGAGAAACCTATGTAGTAAACAAAATATAATAGGAGAATAAACACCTCAAGTAAATGATCAAAATGAGCCGTCAAACAAGTTGTAATGATTAGAGAAATTTTTAAGGTTCCCTTGCGTTTAAATGATGGATTTTTAATGATATGGTTTAACTCTCAATTCATAGGAGATCCTAGTTTCAATTTGGTATACTCCGGTGTTAACTTGGCTCCTTCTCTCTCTCCTCAACAGCGCAAGGGTTATCTAACCTTCAGGGTACTTCAAAAGGTACAACCAGCCTAGCGTCCGTGAGGGAATCCACGGGTGCAAGGACTTACGGAGGCCTTGGTTAAGGAATTCCCGACCCAAAGAGACAGAATGCTCAATGGAGGGTCGTTCCTTTCCCGAGAAAGTGTGAGAATATCCTATGGGTGTAAAGAGAGGAGGTCTCTCAACCGTATGCTCAAATGCAAATGCGCAGATAATCAACAATAAGCATATAATGACAGCAAACTCAGAAGCAATTCGGTTAACACACAGGTAAATGGCGCCTTTTGCAAGGGCGTTATATCATAAATGACGACTGTATGACAGCCGCGTAGCAAAGAACAGCACCTGAACGCAGGGCGCACCCAACAGAGAACAGTGTGCTCGCTTGGCAGCGATGATAGAAATGGCACCTGCAGATGAGGCGCTATACAAGTGAACATCACCCCTGGAGGAGGCGCGGCTCACAAAGACACCCTCGAGAGGGGTAAAAAGAATGAAACACGCCCTGGTGTTGGGCACGAACCAGAAATGGCGCCTCTAATAGAGGCGCCGTGTATAGGAACTGATACAATGATAATAATAATAATAATAAAGTAACGGTGCCCTGGGATTGGGCGCGTATCAGGAAATGACGACTGCGTAACTGTCGCCGTATCAGTAAAACAGATAGAGAGTAGGTTCCTCTCTCAAAACATGCTATAGATGATTCCCAAAATGGCTAATCCGGTGGTTAATCGCACGTGGTGCAGAAGAGGAGGGTGCTACGTGGAGCACAAAAGGAGGGGTACGCGTGGGTACCAAGGGGAGGGGCATGCGAGGGTGCTGAAAGGAGGGGCACACGAGGGTGCCAATGTAACACCCGATAAATTTGAAGGCTAAAAAGGGAATAAATATATAAATATATATTTAGATTTTGAAAAGAAAAATAACATATACATGATGATATCTACATATCTCCATAAATAGTTAATAAAGGTGTTAGGGTGCTAGGCCCGGATATAGAGGGGGGGTGAATGTATCCTGGTACGAATAATGTCCAAATAAAAAACTCAGATGCTAGGCAAGTTCCAGAATTAAGCTAATTCGATTGAACATAATAACAAGCAGTAGGAGCGTGCCTATCCAAGCATCTAGCGGAAGCAAATCAAGCAATCAAACCACTGCTCAATAGATTTTTTTAGGTGGTTCGGTCCTCCAGACCTACATCTACCCCTCACTCCCAACCGGAGTGAGGCTTCACTAGCAAATGCTAGAACCAAGCAGACTCAGTCTGCGAACAAGGTGCTGCCACACAGCTTGACCAGGGGAACAACCTCCCCTCTTCCTCCCAACCGGAGGGACACCCCAAGTGACTCCCAGCCACTTGGAAACCCGAGACCGAAGTCTCTCTTCCTCCAGACCGGAGGGACCCCTGGACTTGCTAGCCACAAGCCCAGAACCGGAGACAAGTCTCCCTTCTCCTGAATCCACAGGAGGAACCCGATCCCCAGCAGGGCAATCGGAAGAACAAGGCTAACCAAAGAAACAAAAGAAAAAATAAAGAAACATAAAAAGTACAGCAACAAAAGCTGGAAATGAAACACACGAGATGTAGCTCTCAATGAGCATAGTCGTTCTGGATTTGATCCACGAACAGACTGAACTGATCTTCAATAGACTCTCTCCTCCTCTTCTTTTCTTCCTCTTCTTTCTGCTTCTCTTTCTTCTCTCTTTCTTCTCACTTCTCACGAGCACTATCTCTCTCTTTTCCTTCTTCTGCTCTCTTTTCTTCTTCTTCTCTATTCTCTGTATCGTGGAGGCACTCTCTGCTCTTTTGCTTTTCTCGATGGCTCTCTGCCTTTTTATTACACTCAGCCGATGGAGGAGACTCCATATATATACCAGCAGCAGGTAGCTAGGGCTTATGCTCTTTTCGATTCCCGCCCAAGCTTCAGTGGTCCACGTGTCAGCATTTCAGCCTCTAGGATCACGTGCAAGTCTTGATGGCCTCATCCATTACACCTGTCAGAAAATCAGTTGAATAACCTGTCAGTTAATCAGTCGAAGACAGTATCAGCTTAAGGTAATGTTCAGACTTCATTCAGCGAGCAAGGCACACATAGACGGCTGTATAGACTTAGTTAGTTCAGGCCGCTAACAACGAGTGTATAGACTTAACGAAATAGTGAGTGTACAGACTTTAGTGTTAACGTGCCAGAGAAACCAGTGTACAGACTTCATGTTAACGTGCCAGACAAACCAGTGTACAGACTTGCTGAGCTTTCGCTAAGTCTATATAGACTTGATGAAAGAGTGCCTGGAAAGGCAGTGTACACACTTAATGGCGTGAAGGAACGAGTGTATAGACTTAACTAGTTCAGTGCAATCCATAGCGATGTATAGACTTCTAACGTGTGTGCTGTAAGCACTGTATAGACTCAAGTTATAACAACCGAATGTATAGAGTTGTGGTCGGACAACCCAATGTATAGACATGAAGCAAGAGGCCAGTGTTCAGACTTTGATGCCCAACGGCGATATCTAGACTTCGACATGCTTGAGCCAGTGTATGGACTTTGCGAGAGTGAGACGATGCATGAGACGCTAAAGGACCGATGTACAGACTCTGAATGTGAAGGCAGGCTGTATAGACTTGAATCGCTTGAAGCGATGTACAGACTTGGTGAGGCTCAAGCAGTGTACAGACTTGTGAAGGCTTCAGCGTTGTACAGACATGGAAGTACCACTGTGGATGTATGGACTTGATGATCCACTATGGATGTATGGACTTGAGTGAATGAAGCCGATGTACAGACTTGCAGATGCGAAGCCACTGTACAGACTTTGAAGAATAGTTCAATGTATAGACTTGAAGCCCCTGAGCTAATGTTTAGACTTCACGCTGTACAGACTTTGACCTTTGATCGTTTGAGCAGTATGCAATGTACAGGCTTAGCGATGTATAGACTTGGCCAGGAAAGCGTAGGGAAATGTATGAGTGTATAGACTTGGCCAAGCGTAGGAAAAGATGTGGAGTGTACAGACTTGGTGAAACAAAGTCCAGTGTATAGACTTCAGTTAAAAGGTGCCCGATGTACAGACTTGAAGATGATATGCCAGTGTACAGACTTAATGATATGAACACTAAGGCATGCTGTACAGACTTTGAGAGCATAGTCCAGTGTATAGACTTGGAACTGTAAGACAATGTTCAGACTTTGAAGTTACACTGTGGATGTATAGACTTGAATGAGCATGGTGTGTATAGACTTGAAAGTCTGAAGGCGATGTACAGACTTGCCTAAGACGCAGCATGAGACGCTTGTTGACACCCGTTTTTTACCGATGAATCGAATCAGTTCCTGCGTCTCAGTTATTGATGTCCCGAACAGTCAATCACATGAAAGATTATTCCTCTGGCAGTATTTTGGGCTCTTCCCAGCGAAGAAGGCCTCCCTCCCTCTCATTGGATTTAACGGTCTGTTATGAACCGTGTTTCTCAATATAACGGTCCCCACTTGGCCGTTGTGTTCCGCTGCCCCGGGTTATTTGTATCTCGTGATACGCTTTTTTATAGCGGCTCAATGCAAACCGTTATAGTCAATATAGCGGTCGTCCCTGGGCCGTCATTATTTGCCGACAAGAAAAGGGTTCAGAGGCCCGACAGTCGGTCATAGCCACGTGCTTCACGAAAAGTTGTTTGTCTGGGTGTTGACTCGTCTTTAAGTATAACGGTTTTTCTAGGACCGTCATGTATATTGAACGGTCCCTCCAAGACCGTCATATATGTTTGGCGGCCTTCGTAAGACCGTCATTTTTAAGGCCACCCAGATTAGACCCCCGTGATTCCAGGCGGATTAAGAGGAGAATGTCGTTGGCAATATTGACACGATGCTCTCATTTACCGGCCTTTGACCGACCATCATTCCCCTTAACCCCTGATTAAGCTCGAAGCCGTGGGCTCTATATATAGCTCACGGGTTCTGACAGAAAAAAGAGGGGGGGGACCATCACGAAGTGCTGTCGAATTCCATCGCCAAATCTCATACAGCATACGCCCGTTCGTCAGGGAGTGGGGGCCTTCTACATCCCTCGCAGGCCCCCGGTGCAGGGAACTTCACGCTTCGTGTCTTTGTGTTTCCTTCTCTGTTTGCTCACCACACACGCCTTTTCTTCACTGCATCACACATCACATACATCATTTAGTTGGCATTTCTTATCTTTCCTACTGTTTCCGGCGCCCTAAACGGGGTTTCAAAACCTCCAGGTATCGCCGGGCCATGTTCTTCCTTTGCTTTACTTCAATTAGTACACCTACTACACCATCATTTAGCTAATCTCCGTTTATCTGTGTGTTTCACCGTTTGCTTTCAGGTCAGCAACCAAAAGCACGAGGCCCGCACCTTCTGGCCGGCCAGGAGGAGTGGAGGAACGGACCCGCATTCTCCCGTAGCTTCCGAGTCCCGGCGCTTTCACCGGGTGGCGATCACGGTCAACAGCTTCATCTTTCCTCCTGTTGTTTTTTTTATCACTTCAATATTATTTAACTCGAGGAGGAATAACATATCAACACCTCTCCTTTTTTGGCGATCACGGTGGGACTTCTGATGCCCATCGTGCTTCTGGTTTGCTGACCATTCTCTGTCTCTGTGAAGTTCAGCGGTTCTGTAACAGCCGTCGTTCTGTGTAAAACGGTTCTCTTTCAGCCGTCGTTGTCTGGTATTCTCCGCAATTATCACTGTTGTACTCTGCTCATTTAACGGCTTCCATCAAGCCGTCATACTTGTATGGCGGTCATCATCAGGCCGCCATTCGCGTTTTGAGCTCTGCACTTTAGCGGTTCTTCCAGAGCCGTTATAATCAATTCAGCGGTCCCCTGTAGACCGTTATTTTGGTGTAGAGTCTACGGCTGGCACTTGTTATCCCTGATTGTTATTCCCAGCATTGGTCCCCCTGCTGTCCACTTGTTATTTTCTATCATATTATTGATTGCTTCATGATTTTATCATTTGATTTCATATGTGATTGCTAGATTTCTAGGTTAGGCTTTGCATGCACTCCGGTGCACCTAGGATCATTCACTTCATACTGTAGTTGCATTTCCTACCGAAGTAGGATTTCCTCTCGTCTCCATATTCCTTGGAGCCGACTAGGGAATCTTGCCGAGGACCTCCGTAAGCCCCCGTGAGCCGTGGATTCCCACACGGACGCCGGGCCGGTTGTACCATCGCCACACCGTGTCTAGGTTCTGCATACGTGGAGTGTGATCCCCCTTAGAGTCAGCCAGTTCCCCCATCATACCGTTATTAGGCTCCCAAGTGTCCGAGCGAACTCTACATTTTAATCAAAACACTAAGCCTAAGAGAAAAGAATTCTGAAAACTTGCGGTATCATTCAAAGTGTGTGCATACTTGGTTGACTCCCTTCTCGTCTCCACCTTTCATTGTGTGGTTGCTTTGCTTCTACTTGTGTACTTTGGTCTTAAGTCTCTCTAGTCTGTGCATCCCATTGCATGCAGCATTGCTCCCCTCCCTCGGGATCATCTCCTAGGGGCGATTCTCTACTCTCCCTCTATTGCAACCCTTTATTCAACTCATCATCATCCAGCATGTCTTCTTTCGGGTCCATCCCCGCCCGCGAGGATTCTCTTCCTCAGGGGCTCCTCGAGGACGTCTCCGGGGTTGCCTCCTCCCTGAATGGGGAGGGGTTCGTCTTTGTTCCCCCTTCCTCCATCGCTGAGGTTGCGCCACCCACGCTCCCTCAGTTTGGCTCCCCGTCGGCGAGCCAACTACTCCAACTCATGTCCCAACTTGACCAGGATCAACTCCAGATATTCAAGCAAGCCCTCGGGGCAGAGGTCCCGCCCGCTGTAACCCTTCCTGTCTCTTCCACCCATCCTGCTGAGAGGTCCGGAGCACCGTCTGTTGCCCCAGTGGACCATACCCCTCTTCGCCCACAGGTCCTCCAGTTTCCAATATATCAATCTGGCCAGGCTTCTACCTCAGCCCACCCTCCTGCAGACAAAGGGAAGAGTCAAATTCCCTTATCTCCTCGTGCTAGTGCCCACGCGGCCGTCTCATCAGCACCACCGGCCCCTCTGGCCCAAGTGGATTCTACTCGACTACAGCCCGGAATAGCTCAACTCGCTTACGCTGATGTGGGTCCTTTTTGGACTCAACATCCATCTTACGGGCTCATGGCCCCCACTATCCATCCGGCTGTCTCCCATTATCCCTCGGCTTCTACTGTCCATCCAGCTGCCTCTCACTACCCTTCAGTTCCACCTCAAGTCCCTCTACCTCAACAAGGAAGTGACGATCGCTTGGCAGTTCTCCAACAGCAGATCGATCTCCTCAATAAGAGGGTTGGCCCACCATCCTTCGCAGATGCTCTCACTCCTAATTTCCGGGACATCCGATTCCCTTCTCAGTCAGAGCTCCCGACATACCGAAAGTACAATGGGAACGGCAACCCGTTCATCCACGTCAAGGAATTCCTGTACGAGTCAGGACCATACCAGCATGACGATCACCTCCTTGCATATCTATTCCGGCGATCCCTGGACGGGGTGGCACTCGAATGGTTTTACGCTCTGCCATTGGAGGAGGTTGGGAGCTTCAAGACGATCAAGGAGAAATTCGTGCAAAGATTCCAAGATCGGGTCGGACCCGAATACTCATTCACGGACTTAGTGGCCGAGAAGATGAAAGCTGATGAAGACTTCGCTACCTATGCTGATAGGTGGAGGCAGATAGCCTCCCGTGTGCCCGGGCAGATTCCGGAAGAAGAAAAGATCAAACTGCTCATTTCTAATGCAACCCCTCTCTTCCGGAATGTCCTAATGATGAATGACATCACCAGTATGCATCAACTGTACAGTCGGGCCCGGTTTATCCAGACCCAGTTTAAGGACTCCCCCATTCATTCTCTCTTCGAAGCCCAGAAGCCCAAGAGTTCCAGAAAACCACAGGGCCCTGTTACCGAGGGAGTCCAAACAAACGAGCAGGTGCAGGTAGTTAGCCAGACTGCCACCTCCCACTTCCCCCAGCAAAGCAACCCCCATTTCTCCGCATCACCTCGCCCTTCCTTTCCCACGCAGCAACACCCTCAACAACAATCTCCGCCACCACCACAACAGCCCCAGCAACCACTGCAATACCATAACACTCCCCCGCCTGCTACCTACGCACCTGCTCGTCCGGTTGCTAAAAGAGCCAACTATCCTCCTCTCCCAGAGACGCTCACTAATGTCTTTGCAGCGCTGATGCATACTGGCGATTTACAATTGCCACCTGAGCGCCCGAACATGAATCCGGCCGCCGATCTGTCCCGATATTGTGTATATCACCGGCAGCCGGGGCACACCATTGAGAGGTGTTATCATTTTAGGGACCTGGTATACGACCTGCACGAAGGTCACAGGATCGATTGGGCTCAGATGAGGAAGCTGATTGAAGATCTGAGAAGAGGGCCAGCAAGGCCGCAACAGGCAGCACCACAGCAACAGCAGTTTCAGCAACAACCTCAGCAATTCCAGCCACAACAGCCACAGCAACAGCAGCAGCAGCCAAACTTAGGGATCCACCAAAATCCCATGCCAGTACATGCACCCGCTCCTCAACAACAACAGCAGCCGCCGGCACCGGCCCAAGTCAACATGTTACGCCACCCGGCTCCTGACGCAGGGTGGACCATTGACGATCCCGCACACCTGTTAACCTTACGCCACATCCCTACGCACTCTACCTCACCCGCCGTCTTTTCCATCCTTCGGCCTTCCATGCCTTCCACAACTTCCCCCGTCATCCATCCTTCCACCATACTTACCACTCCGAGAAGCCATATTCTCTCGCCTATCCCCCCACAACATTATACTTCCCCACCTACTATACCCTCCACTATCTTGTCCACCAATCACTGCAGTCCACTAACCGCCCCTTTACCTCACCCATCGCCCATTTTACCTTCACCACAACCTTCGCTTACTATGCCTATCATATCCTCCATCACCAAGACTGCCATCCCTTCCATTCTCATTCACCCCACTGGGTCAAGCGGGAGCCCACCTACAGCCATGCCAGCACAAAACCTTGCCCTCAGGAGCGGGCGGTTATTTCAAAGGACTTACCCCTCTACTAGTGCACCTCCCCAAATACCCTCCATCTCAGCATCAGCAGCACAAGACAATGAAGTTGACCCCGCGCCCGGTTCCACATACGACCTGTTGCAACATCTTGACCGCATGCCGGCAAAGATCTCTGTCTTGGAGTTGATCAGACGTTCACCTCTACACCAAGAGGCATTAAGGACGTTTCTGCAAAGGGTCATAGTGAACGAAGATGTGGCGGTAGACAGCTTGCCGTCAGTGTTGGCTACTGTTACCAAAGGGCCCGCTATCACATTCTCTGAGGCCGAACTCGCGCCCCCTGAAGCACGCCAAATGCCGCTATGCGTCACCATCACCTTGAACCAGGTAGTGGTAGACTCAGTGCTAGTGGACACTGGGGCTTCAATAAATGTTTGTCCATTAAGTACTCTGCGTGCCTGCAACATTTCTGAAAGTATGCTGAAGCCGACACCGACAACCATTGCCGCCTATGACAATTCCAGAAGGGCATGTCACGGGGTCATCACATTACAGGCTGAGCTAGGGCCGTTACAAATAGAGGTGGAATTCTACGTCCTAGACATAGATCCGATGTTCAAGGCTATTCTGGGTCGTCCATGGATAAATGCTCTGCAAGCGGTACCTTCCACCGCCCATCAGTGCCTGAAATTCTCCTTCCAGGGGCGAGTGGTCAAAGTTAAGAGTGTTTCCACCGTCCAGGCAGTGGACGCCATCACTGACCAGGTTCTCCCCACTCTATGGCCGAGCAATAGGCCAGTATTGTCAGTTATGGACATAAATTACCCATGGGCTTATGCGGCAGGCAAACCCATTACAACACGCAAGAATGCCGGAGCTAAGCCTAAACCCAAAAATTCTAAAGGCTGGGACATGATCATGAAGCTAGGCTATCAGCCAGGCCTTGGTCTCGGCGCGCGGTTACAGGGAAAGACCAAACCCATCTCTGAAAGCAAGAAGATGGGTCGTCAGGGCTTAGGCTATCATAACACTACCATTCAGGCAGATTCTGGGCCACTAACCTGGGACTACCGGCAACACTTTGTAAAGGGTCCACTACAGCCCGGCACCGCAAATAAGCCACAACCCAAGGAAGAAAAGAAAGATGCTCCCATTGTTAATATTGTTGCTGACCCACCGCCGCCTCTGCAGGGGTTGGTAGGGGATCTTGAAGATTATTTTGCTGAAATGTCAAGTCTGTTTACTGATCCAGCCACTCAAATGAAGGAGACAGAGATGCCCATGGTTAGGCATGCTCTGATAAGGCCACAGAAGATACAAGAGGCAGGAAGCTCCGACATTTCCTTCTTTATTCCTCCTGCTCATTTGGCCTCAACAGTTTACCCAAACTTTGTGATTCGATCCCCTCCAATACTGGTCAAACCGTGTTTCACAGGGAGACCGTCAAAAATTCTATTCATTCCCTCCAATTGCGGGCACTGTCCGCCCATTGATCTACTCGATCTATCTTCACCACCTTCTCCTAACCCCCGAGTTCGCGGGATGTGGTTCTCCCCCGATACCTTCCTCTCTCTCTTTCCTCAATTCTTCACAAAAAAACTCCTTCCTCTGCCTCCACCTTCTGATTCTTCTTGCTCTCTTCTGGTAGTAGAAGATACCCAAAAAAAAACGTCAACTTTCAAACTTACATTTCAGTCGAAGACTATGCTGTCTTCTGCTCATCCACTCCCCAGGGGCACCAAACCCCTGCTCCTTCTCCACTAGATTTTCTGTCTCCTAGGGTAGATGTACAGGTAGTTGGGTCTCCTAGGTTAGTCGAGTCAGTCAGGGTAGAAGCATGTTCCCCCTTAGATAGCCCATCCACCTCTGCAACGCCACCACTGGCATGTCACTCCCGTTCCATTCCCGATAGGTTCCTACAGGATCTGGCCTTGAGATGCCAGGCCCTCCTCAGATGCCCAGAATTCATAGCCACCACCGTCTCCTTGAAAGAGGATGAGGATTCAGAAGGCAGGGTGTGGAGCAATGACGGACTAGGAGTGTATGAAATTGTAGACGAGAAAGACCCAGCGGATGATGAGGAAAGTGATGTGGAGGACATTGCTGACCTATACGCACAAGGATTGAGAAGATTCGACGAACCCTCGTCAGCAGTGGATGAACCCACTAAAGAAATCAATTTAGGGACCGAAGAGGATCCCAGGCCCATATCTATTGCAGCTGATCTCCCTCCTAAGGTAGAAGAGGAGCTCATCAAGGTTTTGAGAGAGTACAGCGATTCTTTTGCCTGGTCCTACGAGGACATGCCGGGTCTCGACCCCGCTTTAGTGGAACACAGGTTAATCTTAAGGCCAGGGGCGATTCCTGTTAAACAAAAGCTCAGAAGATTCCACCCACATATGGCCTTGAGAATGAAAGAAGAGGTGGACAAATTACATAAGGCCAGATTCATCAGGGTTGTGCTTTATCCACAGTGGGTGGCCAATATAGTCCCGGTAATAAAAAAAGATGGCAAAGTCAGAATTTGTATTGATTTCAGGGACTTAAACAAAGCATGTCCGAAAGACGATTTCCCGCTTCCTCACATCGATGTTTTGGTAGATAATACCGCTGGGTTTGAGGCTCTCTCGTTCATGGACGGGTATTCAGGATACAACCAAATCCGTCTTGCTCTAGAAGATCAAGAGAAAACCTCCTTCACCACGCCTTGGGGCACCTACTGCTATGTCGTCATGCCATTTGGATTGAAGAACGCAGGTGCTACCTATCAACGGGCAATGGTGGCCATCTTCCACGACATGATGCACGTCTACATGGAGGCCTATGTGGATGATATTCTGGTGAAGTCGAGGACAAAAGAAGAACACCCCGCCATTTTAGCCAAAGTGTTGCAAAGGGCTAGGGAATACCAATTGAAGATGAATCCTAAGAAATGTGTCTTTGGAGTCGCATCCGGGAAATTACTTGGGTTCATGGTTAGCAAACGAGGGATTCAGATTGATCCTAATAAGGCAAAGGCCGTAATGGAAATGCCACCGCCTAAGAATCTTAAGGAGCTTCGTGGTCTGATTGGGCGTTTGCAGTTCGTTAGAAGATTCATATCTCAACACTCTCAAAGATGCCGCCCATTCTACGACTTATTAAAGGCGGGGGCCGAGTTTAAATGGAACGAACAATGTCAGAAGGCCTATGAGGAGCTTAAGGTCTATCTGTCCAACCCTCCTGTCTTGCAACCTCCTGTCCCCGGAAAGCCTTTGATCCTATACATTTCTGTCGCTGAGGATTCCCTAGGTGCTGTCCTGGCACAAGTGGATGATGAAGGAAGAGAGAGGGCAGCATATTATCTCTCCCGATTGTTCAATTCTGCCGAATCCCGGTACACTGCCATGGAGAAGACTAGTGCAGCATTGGTATGGGTAGTTCAGAAGTTAAAACACTATTTCCTAGCCCATGAGGTAAGGTTGATCTCTAGAATGAACCCAATCCGCTACCTCCTCGAGAAACCTGTCCTCTCTAGTCGATTAGCTCGCTGGCAGAGCTTTCTCTCTCAATTTGATATCACCTTCGTCGTCCAGAAGGCCATCAAGGGGTATGCTATTGCTGAGCATCTTGCTCATTCTCCTATCCCCTACACTGATTCAATCCAGGACGAATTCCCTGATGAACACCTTGCAGTTATCTCTCATCCGCCTCCCTTTTGGTCTCTACATTTCGATGGTGCGCTCAATTCCCAGGGCCGTGGCATCGGCGCTGTCCTCCTTACTCCCGAAGGTATCACCGTCCCTTTTGCCTACCAGCTCTCTTTCTCTGCCACCAACAACATAGCCGAGTATGAGGCTCTCCTAGCTGGACTAAAGCACGCCTATCTCTTAGGCGCACGATACCTCAACATCATGGGAGATTCTCAATTGGTGCTGCGTCAAGTTCTGTCAACTTATCGCACCCGTGACCCCAAACTAAAGCCATATCAAGATTTGGTCACACTCTTGGCTAGACAATTTAGCAAACTCATCTACGTTCATGTTCCCCGATCTCAAAATATTCTTGCTGATTCATTAGCATCTCTCGCTTCCTCTTTATCCTTCTCCCTTAGTCATTCCACTGAGACCATTGTGGTCCAACGGATGGACGCTCCCTCTCTGCAAGATCCTTGGTTTGCTAACCTTAGGAAGATTATGGAAGAGAAAGCGGCTAAAGAAGAGGTTAAGGAAGTATCCTTGGCAGAATTGGAAGAAATCTTGGACGAAGATGAGTTGCCATGGTTCCATGAGATTGAGCAATATTGTCGGGATGGTTCTCTCCCGGAGGAAGCCAATGCGACACAAAGAAAAGCCATCAGAAGAGTCGCCTCGAGGTATACAATCGTTGCAGGAGAATTGTACAGGCGCGCTCTCAATGGAGTTCTATTGCGGTGTTTAGACGACAATGAAGCTTGGAAAGTAGTGGAAGCTGCTCACTCCGGTGAATGTGGAGGTCACGTGAATGGACAGGCATTGGCTAAAAAGATCCTTAGGCAGGGCTACTATTGGCCAACCCTAGAGGAAGATTGTTCTACCTACGTCCGTAGGTGCCTTCAGTGCCAGCTCCATGCTGACAAAATCCACGCCCCTGCTTCATCTCTTCGCCCACTATCCGCCCCATGGCCTTTCTCCATGTGGGCCTTTGATATTGTCGGTCCGTTAGGTGACCCTAACGCCCAAGTAAAACAGAAATCCTTCATCCTCACCGCTACAGAGTATTTCACGAAGTGGGCGGAAGCTGAAGCCTATGCAGAGATCAAAGCTACCACAGTTTGCCGCTTCATCACAAAGAACATCATCTCGCGGTTCGGGGTACCAAGCGACATTGTCACCGACAATGGGCCACAATTTGTGTCTCAAGAACTCCAGGACCTCTGTAAGAAATTTGGTATTGCATTGCATCATTCATCACCATATTATCCACAAGGCAACGGTCAAGCCGAAGCCACCAATAAAACCCTTCTTAAAATCATCAAGAAAACGTGTGAATCCCACCGGCACGCTGATTGGGCTGATAAATTGATAGACGCTCTATGGGCTTATCGCACCTCTGTCCGAACTCCTACAGGGCAGACTCCCTTCGCCCTCACCTATGGGATGGAGGCGGTACTCCCGTATGAGATTCTCATCCCTTCCCTAAGAGTGCAGCTAGATAAGGAACTTAATCTCGACGAGCGTCGAGAGGCGTTACTAGCGCAGCTGGAACTATTAGATGAGAAGAGGTTAAATGCGGCCAATCACGCTTCTGTTTATCAAAAGCGGGTCTCACGTCATTTTCAAAAGAAGGTAATCGAAAGAAAGTTTGAAATAGGTAATATGGTTTTGAAAAGGAAATTCATCCGAACAGGTGGTCCAAGGGCTAAGTTGCAGCCAAACTGGGAAGGGCCGTTCGTCATCAAGGAAGTCTATCCAGGTAATGCCTATCGGTTGACAAACTCAGAAGGAGAAGAACTGGAAAATCCGTGGAACGGGTTATATCTCAAACGCTTCTATCCCTAAAAAAGAATCTAACCACGTGCTTCCCTAGCAATGCAAGCCTCCCCTGTTCATAAGAATCACTGAGAGAAGCTGAACACACAAACACGACCCTTTGGTCCTGTCCCCAGTTCCGCCAAACACCGTTTCCCGGGGCCACACTCTGGAGGAAAGTTGTAGTCCCTGTACGTTTCTTGCTTCGGCTGAACCCAAGAATGAGGAGTAAATAAGGAGGCGATGCCTGACCTGGGTACCCTAATACGAGATAAGTCTCAAATAGGGGCAGTTCGTTATGACCTGAAGCCACAAGAAAAAGAAAGAAAAAAGAGAGGAAAAGAACAAAAAGGAAAATGAATAAATGAAAATATTTGGAACAACTGTGGTAGCTTAAGGTTCGATGACGAACACAAAACCCCGGCGCAACAGACCGAAGCTTTGAGGGGTACCCAGGAAAGAATTCAAGTCTTAAAACCTCACATGACGGGTGTAAGCTTGTCTCCGTATTCTTTTTTTCTTTTCAGGACAAAGCTGAGTACCCTGGGGGTGGCCCTGGCAGAACACCGTCAGGCAAATATAAGTTCGGACCAGGAGGGTCCCTTCAATCACACGCCAATCTCAGGAGGAATCCTCAGGTTACGAGGGAGGCATGTCTTGTTACGGAAGCATCGTTTTTTTTAAAAAAAAAAAAAACAACAAAAACAAAAAAAACAAAACAAAACAAAACAAAAAAAAAAATCAAATATTTCAAAAAAAAAAAAATCAAATATTTCAAAATCCAAAAACAACAAATATTTCAAAATCCAAAAAACAACAAATATCTTTTAAAAAAAAAAAAACCCAAAAAACATTGGATATTTCAAAATCCAAACATTAAAAAAAAAAAAAATCCAAAAATATTCATGACTTGCATTCATGGCATGCATGCATTGCATTGTTATCATTTCTCTTTTCCTTCGCTTATTTAATAAGGCTTGCCCCTTGACCAAAAATCGAGCACTGGTTACCTCCGCACTTGTCACAAGGCAAGGGGCTAAGCCTAAAACAGATTTAACCTGTTTCATTGCTAATGGTGTGCAGGACGATGGAGCAAGAAGACGAAGTAACAACAGAACAACTGCAAGGGGCAAAATCAGTCACTCCAACTTTTATTCCTGATACAAACAATTCTCGCTCTCAAACAAGGCACTCTCACTTATCAAGCATCATAAAAAGGAAGGGAAAGTACAATCACTCAATCCTCCGCTGGGCATTCCCGCAGGGGCACATCTCTCTCAGTTTTCTGATATACGCCTGGCGAGTCTCGGTCGCCTCTTCCACCTCTGCTGGCAAGGCACGCACCTTGCTGATTCCCCACATCGCTAGTGCACTCCTCACACTCTGCTCATCGTGCTCAGTGCCAATCTGTCTAGCCTGAAGAGAAGGGAAGTGCGACAACGGAGGAAGCAAGGTCCGCGGTACACCGACCTGCAAATGGCACCTGTGTGGATAATACACGGCCAGTACGGTATCACTCACTAGCCTCAAATCCAGACCCTGTCCTCTGGGCAGTCTGACCTCCGTAGTCACCAAGAAGTTAGGCCGCATCACGAACCTCTCCACGGGTAGCCGACTCAGGTACCTGCGCCATTCTTCTCTGGTCCGCATATCCCCCGTACGGCACTCCACCTGCGAAGAGAAACCAAACCCGCCACCGATAAAGGAAAGTGGATGGCTCCCGAAGATCCTACTCTCAGTCTCTATGCTTGCCCTAGGGATAAACTTCAGTCTCACGCCCACCCAACACTCTAAGAGAATCATAGAACCAAACAGTGGACCACTCAGGGCAGCAGAGCTAAGCCCTTCATAAAAATAGGCTAAGATAGCCTGGGAAATAGAAAGCCCTCTCCATAAACCACTGATGGTGCTAAGGATGGGAAGATCTAGCACGTGGTCGGCTGACGGAAAGAGGATAGCACCACACAAGCAAATGGATGCAGCCTTGGCAATAGCCTCATGCCACCCGCATTTGTTCTTACAATGTGCCACCACCCACTGGCTGAGAGGAAGAAGGTGAATATGACGGGCTCCCACAAAGGTCTTGATCTCACTCGGGTCTTCTATGAATTCGCTAAAGATGGCAACTGGATCTATAGGGGCAACTGTGTGACACACTAGATCCTCCTCCCCAACCCTAGACTTGGGGAGAGACAGATAAGCCTCTACTTCCTCTAAAAGGACGGTGGCCTCAAAGGATGGAAAGATAAAAGTGTGGGTCTGTGGGTGCCACATTTCTATAAGGGCTGAAATGCTGTGCCAGTCAAAGGAAATCTTTTGGAAGTTACGACCTAAGAACAGCAAGGATTGTAAGTGCCAAGAATTAAGGATGTGGGTTACCCCTAGGGGCAAGGCACGAACCATGGGAGCCACCCACTTAAGAGAAGAGTATCGGCGAGAGCCAGGAAGGAGCTAAAAAGGAGAAAACGAGGAAAGTAATGCAGAAAGAAAGAGATATTAGACGAACAGAATCAAATGAACCAAGTTTGAAGTGATTTAAACATACCTCTCTAGAAGGATTTGAACTGAGATGTCGAGGAATAGAACCCAAATGCGCAATCTCCTCTCGCTCCTTCCTCGCAGCCTTAGGGCCTGAATGGTCTCCCTCACCCAAAGAATGCTCACCAAAACTCCTCTTCATGATGATTTGGTGGTGATTTAGAGGGAAGAAACTTAAGAAGGAGAAGAAGAGGTTGGGTTCAGCCTGAAGGCAGAGCACCCCTTACTTATAGGAGGTCTCATCCCGTGTTTCGCTCCACTGGAACGCATGATGCACGAGAGCACACCAGGATTGAATGGGCTTAAGGGAATTCAATTTGGCTTCTAAGATCGTGCTGATTGGCGGTCGTACGATAGACCGTCATTCATCTAAGCACGGCCCAACGGAGACCGCTATTCTCATGTCCGCGGTCTACCATGACCGTCGTTCTTCAGTCGGCCAGCACCAAATAGCGGCTTTCCCTTGACCGTTATGTTACATAACGGCTATGGCATCGCCGTTTTTCTTAAGCAACCCACGGCCCTGTCTTGGCCGTCATTCTTTCCAAAACGGTTTTTTTCCTGGCCGTTGTTCTCTAAACTCATGGGCGTGCCTCACCTCCGCTCGCGTCACTCACCTCGAGTCGGCGTGCCTCACCTCCGCTCGCGTCACTCACCTCGAGTCGGCGTGCCTCACCTCCGCTCGCGTCACTCACCTCGAGTCGGCGTGCCTCACCTCCGCTCGCGTCACTCGCCCTGAGTCGGCGTGCCTCACCTCCGCTCGCTTCACTCTCCCCGAGTCGGCGTACCTCACCTCCGCTCGCGTCACTCACCTCGAGTCGGCGTGCCTCACCTCCGCTCGCGTCACTCACCCCGAGTCGGCGTACCTCACCTCCGCTCGCGTCACTCACCTCGAGTCGGCGTGCCTCACCTCCGCTCGCGTCGCTCAACTCAAGTCGGCGTGCCTCACCTCCGCTCGCGTCACTCGCCCTGAGTCGGCGTGCCTCACCTCCGCTCGCGTCACTCGCCCTGAGTCGGCGTGCCTCACCTCCGCTCGCGTCACTCTCCCTGAGTCGGCGTGCCTCACCCCCGCTCGCGTCGCTCACCCTGAGTCGGCATACCTCGCTACCTCTCACGCAGCTCACCCGAGTCTGTCATCGCCTCCCTCACCCATTGTCATTCATACATACACTCATCCATTTGCATACATTCATACATCCATACAAAAACTAAAAAAAGGGGGTGCATCATATATACATATCATCATCCCAAAAACATAAAAATCTCATAAAAAAAAGGGGAAAAAAAAGAGGAAAAAGTACAAAATCAGGCCTCACCCTCTGGCCTGTCACTGTCTCCACCTCCCTCCTGTCTCTTCGCTGGCGGGGCCATCGAAGAAGTCTCAGCATCATCGCGACGTCGTCGTCGCTCATCACTCTCGTTCCTCTCCCGCTGAGAGGAACTCGCCATGTAACGTCCTACCGAGGTGTGAGTAGCCTGGCTGCCACTCGGTACGACCGATCGGCTCCTCGAACGGCTCATCGTCATACCCTGAACCTGGCCCCGCAGCACAAGAGCCTCGGTCCTGAAAGGCTCCAGCTCCGCTATCGTCGCTCGGTGGCGCTCCACCTCCTCTCGATAGCGCTCCACCTCCGCTCGGTAGCGCTCCACCTCCGCCCGGAGAAGTCCTGTCTCAAGAGCGTCGGCCGGCTGAGCTCGCGCAAGCTGCTCACGCAAATGGCCCGCCTCCCTCTCAGCCACGAGCCGCAGCACCTCTCGCTCCTGAGACGCTGCTCGCTCTCGCTCCAGCCCTGCCTGTAACTGCTCCAGCTCGGCAGTCAGCACAGGATGAAGTCCTCTCACCCGCTCCCGGAACTCGGCAGCCTCTACCGACTGGAGCCGCCTCACCTCCTCCTGAGCCTCGGCTAACTCCGCCCTGGCTCGAGACACCGACCTCTGGGCGCTCACAGTCGCCTCCTGGGCCCGAGCCTCAACCTGCACCAACTCAGCCCGTAGGTGGGCCACCTCCTCTCTGGCACGGGTAGCCTCCTCCATAGCAACCCTCACGTCGTCCACCTGCATGCATCAAGCATTAGCACATTCCATTCATATCATGCACAAATAAACAAAGGAAAGCGTCAGAAGTGTACCCGCACGGCAAGCTCGCTCTCCGCTGCCTCGGCCCGCTCCACCATCCGCTGGAACTCGGCATCCCGGGCTGCTCGGTCGGCCGGTGTCTCAACAGAAGAAGAAGAAGGAGCCTCCGCTCCACGCCTCTGAGCAGCCTCAGCTCGCTGCACCCAAATATCCCAGGACAGTCACATGCATAAACATCATATAGAAATGTAAGGGTCCAGAGTTTAGGAACATACCAGTAACTCGAGGGCTCGGCGAGCCTCATCCCTCTCCTGGATGGTGGCATGAAGGAGCCCCTGCAGCTCCGCTAAGCGTCCCTCAGGGTCGATCTGCATGTCGAAAGGAAGTCAGTACAGCATATAGAAATCATAAAGCATGTAGATTAAGTCTGAGTTTAGAATTGTACCGGTCGGCGTGATCCTCGGAACACGCGGTCTCCATAATGCCTGACGTACGCAGTCACGTACGCCGCATCACTGTCAGCACGAGCGGTCACCACACGCCCACCTGCCTGCCAGTCGGCAACCTGCTCGGCGTTCCGCGCCGCCCAATCGCACTGCTGAGTCAGCCCTCGGGTGCTCCGCGTCACCCTCTCCCTCGCGCTCTCCTGCGCCGGGAAGTCTACCACGGGCTGAGAGACGCCGGTCGTCCTCATCACCAGCCGGGAGTAAAGGGGCTCCACTACATTCATACAGTGTAACCACACATCACGCCCGGAGAAGGTGAGAGCTCTCACCACCCACGGCTGCTCTGTCACGTCCTCGTGTGCATAAGGAGTCCACTGCACCTGCATACATCAGCAATCACATCAACATCATATAAAACAAGCATTTTCCAAATAAAGGCTAAAGGTTTAGAAGTCGTACTGAGGAGTACGGAAGCGTGTCAATGTCATCCTGCAGGTCGCGCACCTGCCGTGTCAGGGTCCCCGACCCACGAGCTGGCGCCCACCGTCGTAGAAGAGGGAAGAGTCCAGGGCGGATCTCTAGTCCCCTGCGCAGCATAGGCAGCCGCACGTAAGCCCATGCCTGCATCACGCACAAGTCGTCAGCATCTAGAGTACAGGTCCTAGGAAATTGCATGAGTTCTGAGTCAGAGTCGTACCTGGAGAAGGGGAGAGAAGCCCCCCAACATCGTCCGTCGGGACGTCGAGCTGAGGCTCTCAAAAAGGAAGGCAAGCACACCGGCACCCCACGCGTAGTCTCCCACGTGCTCTAGGTCCTCGAGGAACGGAAGAAGTCGGCAGTGGATGACGTCCGCACGCGTAGAGAAGAGAGTCGCCCGAACAAGAACATCAGGAACCGCCGAAGAACCGTGTCCGCCTCTGCACCCGGTCCTGCTGCTACTCGAGGCCGCACGCGCGTCACCAGCCGGTCCAAGTGCTCCTCTGGACGCTCGCCCACCGCAAGTCCCGTCCGTCGCAACCCCAGGCTGTCCTGGAGAGCTGCCCGCGGAAGAAGCGTGGTCTGCCGACGTGTCGTCTGGAGCGCGAGCCCCAACGTCCTCTCGGCCATGCCGCGGTAATCAGGAAAGGAGATCCCAGTCACCGGCAGACCGTGCACCTGCAAACCAGTGAGCCTGGCCACGTCCTCTAGCGTAGGGACCATGTGACCCCACGGGAAGAGGAACGTGCGACTCGCCGGATCCCAGCGGTCGTGCAAGGCATAGAGAAGAGGTGTGTCAAAGCGACACACCTCAATACTGAGGAATGGGGCGAACCCCATGGCAGCAAGCCTCTCTCGCTGAAAGTCCGGCAGTGCAAGATACACTGACCGAACCTGCAGCCAGGAGATACGGGTCCGACGCTTTCCCTGCATTCATTCATTCATCTCATTAGTTTCATATTTTTTAATAACAAAAGAAAGGGGTGTTCCTCATTTTAGTTGTTCAACGGCCTTCCCCTGGCCGTTTTGTTGCGTATGACGGCCCTCCATGGACCGTCCTATTTTATGATGTTTTGAATAAAACGGCCATTCCTGGGCCGCTATTCCATTCACAACGGTTGTCCATGAACCGTTGTTCTGATGAATCATTCAACGGCCCTCCAAGGGACGCGGTGCTATTTTGAACGGTCCAATGGGGACCGCATTGTTCTGAATGCCGAGGGTTGCTACGTTATGGTCAACGGCCACTCCTGGGCCGCTGTTCTGTTTAACGGTCCGTTGAGGGCCGTTTTGTTCTGAGGAGAACCCAAAGGTCAGATATGTTTAACGGCCCCTACTGGGCCGTGTTGGGTATATTTTGCGGTCCTTTGAGGACCGTCATTGCGTAATCTCCTCCAACGATGGCGAAGCGCCATCCCCCACCGCCGTGGAATCCCTTAACCCCCATTCCCCCGTGCTATACAATGGAAAAGGGACCTACCTCCGAGTCACGACGCCTTCTCGCCGGGCGCGGCGCCTCCGCCGCCGGCTCGTCGCCTTCCGGCTCGTCGGCTCCACGCTCGCCGTCGGAACCACTCTCGCTCTCCTCCACGAGCACGAGGGCGAGATCATCCGCCGAGAAGTCCACCGTCCCGGCTTCTTCCCCCGGAGCAACCGCCTCCGACCGCCGCCGCTCGTCGCCGTCGCCATCCACCGCCATCGCGAGGGAGAGAAATCCCGAGAGAGTGAGGAAGAGGGTGATGGAAAGGAAGAGGAGAGAGGCCATTGTGAGAGAGGGAGAGCACGAGAGAAAAGAGAGAGAGAATGAGAGTGTGGGAGAAAGGGGGGGTCGCTCCTCCTTCCTCTTCTTCTTCTCTCTTCCTGCCGTTACGGTGGGAGGAGGGAAGGAGAAGAGGTTTATATTTTTGAACCGACGTTGAGAATGGCGGTCTAGCGATAGACCGCCATACAATAAGAACGGCTACCATAGGACCGTTATTATGCAAACGGTTACTTATCATTGAACGGCCTTCCTATGACCGTTAATAATCCATATGGCGGTTTACCATGAGCCGTCAAACTTAAGAACGGTCCCCTATGAGCCGTTTAACTGTTGAATGTATCATTGTTGTGAAATTCATGTGCCAATGAGTTTTGATTGCAGTTAAAGCTAAACAACATCAATGTCCCGCCGTTACGCCTGCACAGGTAAGTCAGGTATGGCCCTCAATCCCTCAAAACTCTTATTGCATTACTATATGGTAATAAACATCTATCTCGAGAACCAGTCGATTCTTCACGCATTCTAGGATCTGACGTTCCCCGTCAACAAAAACACATGATGATCTAGGTATGCGTGTCTAATCTTCGGAAAGGCCGCTAAGTTGGAAGAAGTCAGGGGACGACGGTTCTCTCTTGCACGCTGTGGTTGCAAGAAGTGTCCTGACCCTGACTCATTCAGTTCTGCAATAATATTCTCGAGTATTTTATATTTTTATCCTTTGTTTGCATTCGATTTTACATGTTTCTTTCTTTTAGCCCAGCATGCATCACAAGCACCTTTTGAGCATTCACGACCTACGGTCTGCCTGAGAAATGATCTTGCGTATGATTGACTGTTTTCTGTGTTCCATGTCCCACCGAAGGAATAATTCCACTCCAAAATATGAAGGTATTTCTTTAGACCTAATTGTTCGGTTCTGATGAATTAAGTGTTTCCCTCGTCTGGAGTTTTAAAATCCTTTTAATTTCGCTATTGCCAGCTTCTATATCGCCTCATTTAGGACCACAGCTTGTCCGCCGACGAGGCCGCTCCTTGCTCTTTTACCTTAGTTCCTCCAGATTCAGGTTTAACACTCAGTCCCACAGTACCTTGCAAATTGGTTCGAAGGTTGCCGGAAGATTTCTATGGCTTATTGGTATGAAACGGGTGTCGTATTGCCTTAACGCTCGCTTTTGCAGTCCACTCCGCTTCATCTCCGCTACAACTCCATGTTCCATGACGCCTCCACTACACCTCCGCTCGTTCCCTTGCAAGGCGGACGTTAAGGAGGGGCATCTGTTGACACCCGTTTTTTACCGATGAATCGAATCAGTTCCTGCGTCTCAGTTATTGATGTCCCGAACAGTCAATCACATGAAAGATTATTCCTCTGGCAGTATTTTGGGCTCTTCCCAGCGAAGAAGGCCTCCCTCCCTCTCATTGGATTTAACGGTCTGTTATGAACCGTGTTTCTCAATATAACGGTCCCCACTTGGCCGTTGTGTTCCGCTGCCCCGGGTTATTTGTATCTCGTGATACGCTTTTTTATAGCGGCTCAATGCAAACCGTTATAGTCAATATAGCGGTCGTCCCTGGGCCGTCATTATTTGCCGACAAGAAAAGGGTTCAGAGGCCCGACAGTCGGTCATAGCCACGTGCTTCACGAAAAGTTGTTTGTCTGGGTGTTGACTCGTCTTTAAGTATAACGGTTTTTCTAGGACCGTCATGTATATTGAACGGTCCCTCCAAGACCGTCATACAGGTTTGGCGGCCTTCGTAAGACCGTCATTTTTAAGGCCACCCAGATTAGACCCCCGTGATTCCAGGCGGATTAAGAGGAGAATGTCGTTGGCAATATTGACACGATGCTCTCATTTACCGGCCTTTGACCGACCATCATTCCCCTTAACCCCTGATTAAGCTCGAAGCCGTGGGCTCTATATATAGCTCACGGGTTCTGACACAAAAAAAAGAGGGGGGGGACCATCACGAAGTGCTGTCGAATTCCATCGCCAAATCTCATACAGCATACGCCCGTTCGTCAGGGAGTGGGGGCCTTCTACATCCCTCGCAGGCCCCCGGTGCAGGGAACTTCACGCTTCGTGTCTTTGTGTTTCCTTCTCTGTTTGCTCACCACACACGCCTTTTCTTCACTGCATCACACATCACATACATCATTTCGTTGGCATTTCTTATCTTTCCTACTGTTTCCGGCGCCCTAAACGGGGTTTCAAAACCTCCAGGTATCGCCGGGCCATGTTCTTCCTTTGCTTTACTTCAATTAGTACACCTACTACACCATCATTTAGCTAATCTCCGTTTATCTGTGTGTTTCACCGTTTGCTTTCAGGTCAGCAACCAAAAGCACGAGGCCCGCACCTTCTGGCCGGCCAGGAGGAGTGGAGGAACGGACCCGCATTCTCCCGTAGCTTCCGAGTCCCGGCGCTTTCACCGGGTGGCGATCACGGTCGACAGCTTCATCTTTCCTCCTGTTGTTTTTTTTTATCACTTCAATATTATTTAACTCGAGGAGGAATAACATATCAACAACGCTGGCTGAGACGGATCGGCTGTACAGACTTCGACTTCAATGCATGGGCTTTGAATGCTTGAGAGACGATACAGTGAACAGACTTCATGAAATGCAAACGGCTGTACAGACTTGAATGAGACGCTGCATGAGACGATGCAGCTACAGTGATGTACAGACTTTAGGTGAAGACCAATGTATGGACTTCAAATATGAAGATGCTAAGAAAGATGATCCAGCGTATAGACTTTGAAGAAATGAGGCGATGTGCATACTTGCTGAGTTGACGCTGTAGCCCAATGAGTTGACGCTGTATAGACTTTGTCTTCCAGCGTATAGACTTGATGAATGCATGAAGACATTGAATAAGACCCAGCAATGTGTAGACTCTACAGTGAATGCATGACCCAATGTATACACTTGATGTAATGCATGCCGATGTACATACTTCAGTTGAAATCAACCGAAGAGTATATGTACTTTATGAATCCATATCCTAAGACCAGTGTACAAACTTGATCGAATGTCTAGACTTTGCATGAACAGTCGATGTGAAGACTTCACATGAAGATAGTTTGTATGTGTGTGCTGGCAGTGTATAGACTTGGAGAGCGACCAAATAGGATGTGTAGACTTGCACAAACAGACAGCATAACTGAACATGCTTTATGCAGCAGAAAAAATGACTAACATAAAACATGCAATGCTTTAAATCTGTTAAACTAATTGAACAACAATACAATGCTTTGATAATCAGACTGAACATCAGAATATGCAATGCTTGACTGAACATTTGAAAAAGACTGCATTATGAACAGAAAGTGACTGAATATCAACATGATGACTCACACAGCAAGATGACTCACAATGATTAACTCATATCAAAAACCAATCATCAAAACCATCATCAAAATCACAGGGGCATAACAATCTCCCCCTTTTTGATGATGGCAACACATTGAGTCATTCTGATGATGTGAGGCATTCTGATGACTCAAATTATTCTGCCCCTTTGACTTCATCAAAAAGAAAATAGTTTGAGAAATGAAAGCATGTATAAAAATTCAGTCAATTTCTCCCCCTTGCAAGAACATGATTCTCCCCTTTAAGAGTTTCAGCAAGAGCATGAGTTAGAGATGATCAAAAGGAACCTGCATGCACTGATTGAATGAAAATAAACCATGATTCTCCCTCTTTGGCAAACAATCTCCCCCTTTGGTATAATCAAAATAAACCATGGGAAGGGGTATGAATGTAGATGCAGATACCAGAAATATGAATGCAAGAACACAATTCTTCTCCTTCTATGCAGCATGATGCATATGACAAGGAGGCTCCCCCTCAATAAATGGAACCTTATGAAATGAATGAGAAGGAGACCACAGGGGCAAACAAGGAGAAGTTCAGGTCAATGAGCAGAAGAGGTTCAATTAGCAGATTTTTAAAGAAGCTCCAATCTCAGAAAATTTAGTCAGATTTTCAGAGAGATATCAATCTCATAAATCCAAAACATAAGTTTTTCAAAGTCTTCCATTATAAGGGCTTATGAATGAGCTTTATTGAACAGCATGGTTTAAACATGATGTATGTAGAGTTTATCAATAAAATTCTGTATTGATATCTAAAACCATGGTTTAATAAAAATGAACCAAGCCCTCATTTTTATCTTGATAAAACTCCCTTTCTCTTACACAATCAAATTTATTGACTTCTTTCGGAATTACATGCATCAATATTGAAATCAAGCAATTATGAAGTCATATGATTTTGTCTAGGGTTGTAGCAATTTGATTTTAGCATCAATATTCAGATATTTCAATTCGTTCAACAATTTTTCATGCTACAAATTTTACGAGCACTCTAGTTCAGTGCACACCTTGTAACTAGAGGATATACCTTGATCAGAGGCCAATATCCCTAAGCACTTAGTGTGACTAACTGTCATGCTTTATATGAACAGAGATAGCATTTACAGATCAAGACACACTGTAAATCATTTCTTGATGAGTGTGTTATATTTCTCAGTGTGCATGCCATTGCTCTGCCTGAATTTCAATTATTCTTAATCATAGTTAACTATGGTATCTCATGACACAGTCCTTTGGACATGTGTTTCTCAGTGACCAAGGTCATTGCTCTGACAGAAAATACCCTTTAGACATTTCAGAAAAATTCATTTGCTTCAATTCAATAACAATTTCATGTACTTAACCAAATAAAGTCATGTATTCAATAATGCAGATTTCAGAGGATTTTACAAGACACAGCATGAAACAGATGGTTAAGGTTTATTAAACATGCTTCAGATATTTTTAAGAGATTTTAAAGCCAAACTCATCGAATACATTAAACTTAAACCACATGAGTTATTTCAGTCATTCATAAAAATATATAATAGAAGATTTCTAGTTCAAGAGTTTTCAGATTTATGATCGAGATAGTCCCTTTGAAATCTTCATGAAAGACTAATGGAATTCTGAAGCCAAATGATACTAATTGATAGGAGAGATTTCGAGGCTCAATGATTTCTGATATTATCAAGGTTTGTCAACTAAGATCAATGATGAAGGGTATGCAATGAATTCTCACAAGAGTATGCATTTGACAACCTATATGCGATGCATTGACTCCCCCTAACACTATGCATTCAGACAATCTTTTTGGCATTTTTCATGAAATGCAATGCAGTTAACTACATGCATGCAAAGACTCAACACTGAATGCTATGCAAAGGTATGCAATTGACTCCCCCTGAAGACATGCAATGTTTGCCATGAGACACTGAACATATGATTTTGATTCATGCACATTCAGACTGCCCTATCAAGCAAAAAGACCCATGGTACTAGGCGGAACACTTGGTCTAAACGACCACCTCACACATAGTAGGAACCTCCAGACAGATTTCTCTGTCTTTTGGTAGCTTACCATTTACATACCATAGTGGTCAATCATGATAATTCAATGTGCAGTCTTATGTATAAATCATATTTTCAGTGAACTATGCAACAGACAGTTTTCAAACAGCATTCAAATGCAGTTCAGATTTTTCAATGTACTATACATGCAAATCACATATATGCACTTCAGATGAGGAGAGTTCAGAGGCATCAATTCAGACAATGTAGATGAAGAATGATTATGCAAAAATAGATTTAGTATGTCATGCAGTAGAACTAAAAACAGGAAGTGCAAGAAATTTACCTGAAAGATTCAGGAAGGGGTTTTCATTCTTGAGTGCCTTGGTTTATTACCCCTTTTATTTCAGTCCCAAGGCACACCTGCAATACCAAATGTTATTTTGCACAAACAGGTACCCAAGAAGTCTTGGGTCCTGACATGACAGTATTACTCCTAGCAGGTTTTCTCAACAATTTTCGTGCATGAAGGTCATCAGATTTCATCAAATAGCAATTATACATTGAATGACCAATTTGTCCACAGCAATGGCATGAATTAGCAGATTTCAAATTCCTCTTATGCACATTACTGTTGTCATGAAGTTTATTGGCAGAGAGAGAGTTCTGTTTACTATAATGATACCATGCACCAGATTTTAGATTTGATTTATGCACATTTTTATTTGCATGAACTCTATGTGCATATGTATGAAACTTTCTGTTAACAGAATAGAGATTCTGTTTACCAAGACCAGCCAGCCAACATTCAGCAGCTCTATGGCCTGTCTTCCCACAGTGATAGCATGCATGAGACTTTCTGTTAATGGCAGGGAATTTAACAGTTTTAGAATTGAATTTTCTACCCTGAGCATGCCAACAATCAATGGCCCTGTGGCCTGTCTTTCCACATTCAAAGCATGAAATAGAATTTCTTCTACAAGAACCTGACCAGCATTCAGAGTCCCTGTGACCCCTTTTGTTGCAATTAAAACAGATGATGTGCTGGTTCATAGAAACATATTTGTTTTTACTAAAAATATGTTGGTTTGCAGGGAATTTAGCATGATATGAATAAAAGGTTTTCTTACCACTAGCAAACCAACAATGAGCAATTGAGTGTCCTAATTTACCACAATTAGAACATGTGACACTCCTTTTCTGAGGTGAAGAATTTTTATCATGAGATCTCCTAGCATTCTTATCATCCTTCTCCATCAACTTACACTCATGCATCAGATGTCCAACTTTATGACAGTAATGACAGATAATCTTCTTTTTAGATGCATGTGAGTGTGTGTGAGGACTGTGATCAGCAAACACTGATGGACCCTTTTTATTTATTTTCTATTTTTCAATCATTTTCTGATTTTTATCATGTTTTTCTGTTTTCTTAGCCTTATACTGAGGTGAAGATGAAGTAGAAAGCTTTTCATGTTCAGAAGATTTAACAAAAACACTTTTCAAATTGGATCCATCGACCCTCCTCATGACTGGACTGTAGCCCAGTCCCTCTTTCTTAAAATTATCCTTTACTCCCAACATTTTCTGAGCAATGGGCTGTTTGTCTTTAGAGGTGGTGGCTACATCTGAACCACTTACAAAAGATGTCATAACTTTGTTTTGAAGTTCCTTCTTGTTTATCTTATTGTAGCCCAGCCCTTCCTTCCTAGGGTTGATTTTTATACCTAGTAGCTTGTCTAAGTTTTTCTGCCCATCAACAAATTTAGACAAGGAAACTTTCAAATCCTGAATTTCATTTTCTAAAGAGGAAATATGTAGCTCATAACTGGCAATCTCTTGCTCACAGCAATTCATAGCTTCATTCAAAACTTTGTTAGCAGTTTTATATTTTTCAACTTCCTGTTCCAGATTGCTCAGTTTATCAGAATCTTCAACACACACAGTTTTTCCTCTTTCTAAGGCTAGCAGTCTCTCAGACATAGTGGAGTTCAGCATTTTTAATTTCTCATTTTCTTCCTTAAGCTTGTCATTCTGAATTAACTCATTTATCAAAGTCTGATCTTCTGAGTTAGTTTCAAGTTTTCTTCCAGCCTTGAATTCCTTCAAATCTTTTTCTTTCTTTTCAATGTTTTTCTGTAATTCCACATTCACAGATTTGATGGCTTCAAGTTTTTCAGCAAATAAGTTCTTCTCCTGCTCAAGTTTCTCAGATTTTTTATCATTTTTATTAGCAGATGTTCTCAGAGAATCATTTTCAGATTTCAGCTTGTTTAAATCTGAGTTCACACTTTCAAAGTTTTTCAGCAATTTTTCATACTGATCATGATAGTTAACAAGAGTCTGATTATCATTATCTGAGTTGAATTTTTCTTTGAGTTCAGATATCACATTTATATGATCTTGAATTTCAGTTTTCAACAATGAAACTTGTTTCTTCAATATTTGAAAATCAGACATACTGGCATCATGAATATTTTTCAATTCAACACAATTTCTACAAGGAGAACTTGAACTATCTAAACCAGTACCCTTCTTCAATTTTTTATACTGTTTTCTTAACAGTTCATGAGATTCAAATAATTCAGTATATGCATTCTCCCAATCTTCTAGAGAAAAATTCTCGAAGAGATTTACCTCATCATCATCATCTTCTTCAGTTTGATTGCTGCCTTGATCGCTGCCACTTTGATTTCTTCTGTTGGCCATCATGCAGCTGTCCACATCTATCTCCTGAGTTCGCTTCAGTGTATCCAGAATGTCTTTAGCAGAACTGCAATCAACGAAGCATGAGTGAAAGGCTCTATCAGTAGCTGCCTTCATTAGATTTATAGCTATCTGATTCTCTTCATGCATAGACTTGTGACTGTCAGTCTATTTGGACTTTTTCTTTGGTAGTTCATGAGGACCATGTGAAATCACTTTCCACAGATCTGGATTAACAGATTTCGCATAATTTTTTAGACTAGCAAACCATACATTAAAATGCGTACCACTGAAAACTGGTGGTTCACCCATGGAGACAAACAGATATAATGCAACAGGAATATTGATGCACCAAAAGCAAATTAGCACCTAAGACTGCAAGATTGGATCTGCAGGTCGCTGGACCTTGTATGCAGACACCGCTCTGATACCAACTGTTAAGGTGCTAGGCCCGGATACAGAGGGGGGGTGAATGTACCCTGGTACGAATAATGCCCAAATAAAAAACTCAGATGCTAGGCAAGTTCCAGAATTAAGCTAATTCGATTGAACATAATAACAAGCAGTAGGAGCGTGCCTATCCAAGCATCTAGCGGAAGCAAATCAAGCAATCAAACCACTGCTCAATAGATTTTTTAGGTGGTTCGGTCCTCCAGACCTACATCCACCCCTCACTCCCAACCGGAGTGAGGCTTCACTAGCAAATGCTAGAACCAAGCAGACTCAGTCTGCGAACAAGGTGCTACCACACAGCTTGACCAGGGGAACAACCTCCCCTCTTCCTCCCAACTGGAGGGACACCCCAAGTGACTCCCAGCCACTTGGAAACCCGAGACCGAAGTCTCTCTTCCTCCAGACCGGAGGGACCCCTGGACTTGCTAGCCACAAGCCCAGAATCGGAGACAAGTCTCCCTTCTCCTGAATCCACAGGAGGAACCCGATCCCTAGCAGGGCAATCGGAAGAACAAGGCTAACCAAAGAAATAAAAGAAAAAATGAAGAAACATAAAAAGCACAGCAACAAAAGCTGGAAATGAAACACACGAGATGTAGCTCTCAATGAGCATAGTCGTTCTGGATTTGATCCACGAACAGACTGAACTGATCTTCAATAGACTCTCTCCTCCTCTTCTTTTCTTCCTCTTCTTTCTGCTTCTCTTTCTTCTCTCTTTCTTCTCACTTCTCACGAGCACTATCTCTCTCTTTTCCTTCTTCTGCTCTCTTTTCTTCTTCTTCTCTATTCTCTGTATCGTGGAGGCACTCTCTGCTCTTTTGCTTTTCTCGATGGCTCTCTGCCTTTTTATTACACTCAGCCGATGGAGGAGACTCCATATATATACCAGCAGTAGGCAGCTAGGGCTTATGCTCTTTTCGATTCCCGCCCAAGCTTCAGTGGTCCACGTGTCAGCATTTCAGCCTCTAGGATCACGTGCAAGTCTTGATGGCCTCATCCATTACACCTGTCAGAAAATCAGTTGAATAACCTGTCAGTTAATCAGTCGAAGACAGTATCAGCTTAAGGCAATGTTCAGACTTCATTCAGCGAGCAAGGCACACATAGACGGCTGTATAGACTTAGTTAGTTCAGGCCGCTAACAACGAGTGTATGGACTTAACGAAATAGTGAGTGTACAGACTTTAGTGTTAACGTGCCAGAGAAACCATTGTACAGACTTCATGTTAACGTGCCAGATAAACCAGTGTACAGACTTGCTGAGCTTTCGCTAAGTCTATATAGACTTGATGAAAGAGTGCCTGGAAAGGCAGTGTACACACTTAATGGCGTGAAGGAACGAGTGTATAGACTTAACTAGTTCAGTGCAATCCATAGCGATGTATAGACTTGTAACGTGTGTGCTGTGAGTACTGTATAGACTCAAGTTATAACAACCGAATGTATAGAGTTGTGGTCGGACAACCCAATGTATAGACTTGAAGCAAGAGGCCAGTGTTCAGACTTTGATGCCCAACGGCGATGTCTAGACTTCAACACGCTTGAGCCAGTGTATGGACTTTACGAGAGTGAGACGATGCATGAGACGCTGAAGGACCGATGTACAGACTCTGAATGTGAAGGCAGGCTGTATAGACTTGAATCGCTTGAAGCGATGTACAGACTTGGTGAGGCTCAAGCAGTGTACAGACTTGTGAAGGCTTCAGCGTTGTACAGACATGGAAGTACCACTGTGGATGTATGGACTTGATGATCCACTGTGGATGTATGGACTTGAGTGAATGAAGCCGATGTACAGACTTGCAGATGCGAAGCCACTGTACAGACTTTGAAGAATAGTTCAATGTATAGACTTGAAGCCCCTGAGCTAATGTTTAGACTTCACGCTGTATAGACTTTGACCTTTGATCGTTTGAGCAGTATGCAATTTACAGGCTTAGCGATGTATAGACTTGGCCAGGAAAGCGTAGGGAAATATATGAGTGTATAGACTTGGCCAAGCGTAGGAAAAGATGTGGAGTGTACAGACTTGGTGAAACAAAGTCCAGTGTATAGACTTCAGTTAGAAGGTGCCCGATGTACAGACTTGAAGATGATATGCCAGTGTACAGACTTAATGATATGAACACTAAGGCATGCTGTACAGACTTTGAGAGCACAGTCCAGTGTATAGACTTGGAACTGTAAGACAATGTTCAGACTTTGAAGTTACACTGTGGATGTATAGACTTGAATGAGCATGGTGTGTATAGACTTGAAAGTCTGAAGGCGATGTACAGACTTGCCTAAGACGCAGCATGAGACGCTGGCTGAGATGGACCGGCTGTACAGACTTCGACTTCAATGCATGGGCTTTGAATGCTTGAGAGACGATGCAGTGAACAGACTTCATGAAATGCAAACGGCTGTACAGACTTGAATGAGACGCTGTATGAGACGATGCAGCTACAGTGATGTACAGACTTTAGGTGAAGACCTATGTATGGACTTCGAATATGAAGATGCTAAGAAAGACGATCCAGCGTATAGACTTTGAAGAAATGAGGCGATGTGCATACTTGCTGAGTTGACGCTGCAGCCCAATGAGTTGACGCTGTATAGACTTTGTCTTCCAGCGTATAGACTTGATGAATGCATGAAGACATTGAATAAGACCCAGCAATGTGTAGACTCTACAGTGAATGCATGACCCAATGTATACACTTGATGCAATGCATGCCGATGTACATACTTCAGTTGAAATCAACCGAAGAGTGTATGTACTTTATGAATCCATATCCTAAGACCAGTGTACAAACTTGATCGAATGTCTAGACTTTACATGAACAGTCGATGTGAAGACTTCACATGAAGATAGTTTGTACGTGTGTGCTGGCAGTGTATAGACTTGGAGAGCGACCAAATAGGATGTGTAGACTTGCACAAACAGACAGCATAACAGAACATGCTTTATGCAGCAGACAAAATGACTAACATAAAACATGCAATGCTTTAAATCTGTTAAACTAACTGAACAGCAATATAATGCTTTGATAATCAGATTGAACATCAGAATATGCAATGCTTGACTGAACATTTGAAAAAGACTGCATTATGAACAGAAAGTGACTGAATATCAACATGATGACTCACACAGCAAGATGACTTACAGTGATTAACTCACATCAAAAACCAATCATCAAAACCATCATCAAAACCACAGGGGCACAACAAAAGGTTCCTAGAATTTATAAAAGACTAGTTAATATTACCTTTTGGAATGGAAGTAAAAATTTATGTAGGATCGAACCTGCCTCTGATACCTAGGACAAGGACAAATAAAAGTTAAAGAAATTATGAGGAATAAAATCCATGTATACATACAAATTATTAATAGGTATATGAGGGGTTAGTAAATCCACCCACACACATTGTAAAGGCCCTTAAGTCTCAACCCACTCATCCATATATATGTGTATATATATATAATGTAAAATAAATAAATATAATACAACGTAAATAATTAAGGCCAGGCTATACACAACCCTCTGACAGCCTAAGAAGTCTCACAAGAAGAACTCATGGACCCTACCATTATATTATAATAAATTTAATAATAACATGTTATTTTAAGTAGCCATTTAATGCACAACATAATTTTAATTGAATTGAGAATCATTAAATCTTGAAGAAAAGGTCAATTTATATTTTTTAGTAATTTAGCAAATTTAATATTCCACATTTATTACATTATAAAGGAAGGATATATATAAATTTACGTATAGACATGGGGGGATGTATAGACTTGGGAATGTATGAATGTCTCATGCAATGGGGAATGCACAGACGTTGGACGTATAGACTTACGATGTATAGACTTAGGAGGAACGGATGTGTAGACTTTGCATTGTGTAGACTTGGAGGATGTATGGACTTGGAGAATGTATGGACTTGGGGAGTGAGATGCTCTGGAATGTACAGACTTAGGAATGTGCAGACTTAGATGCTTAGGCTTGTGGAATGTATAGACTTGGATTAGATGGATGTACAGACTTTGATGAAGAATGCGATGTATAGACCTAGGAGGATGGATGTACAGGCTCTATGCAATGTATAAACTTATGAAATGCAAAGACTTTGGAATGTGCAGACTTAGAATGTATGGACTTAGAGCTTGGACTTGTGAGTGTATAGACTTAGGGAATGTGTGGACTTTGACGGGTGTATAGACTTGGGATGAAGGAATGTACAGACTTAGGATAAAGGAATGTATGGACTTGTGAGTGTGTAGACTTATGGACTTATGAATGTATAGACTTGGAGATGAATGTATAGACTTGGGGAAGGAGTGTGTAGACTTGGAGAAATGTATAGACTTATGCATTGTAGGGACTTATGAATGTATAGACTTGGAGAATGAATGTATAGACTTGGAGATGAATGTATAGACTTGGAGAAGGAATGTATAGACGTTGGAGAATGTATGGACTTGTGAAATGCTAACTAAAAATGCTAAAACTCAATTGACGCAAACGTCAATGGGCGTCAATTGCATAGAAAATGACCTTGAACAATGAATGTATAGACTTGGAGAATGAATGTATAGACTTGGAGATGAATGTATAGACGTTGTAGAATGTATGGACTTGTGAAATGCTAACTAAAAATGCTAAAACTCAATTGACGCCAACGTCAATGGGCGTCAATTGCATAGAAAATGACCTTGAACAAGTCGTCATTTGAAATAAAATGAATAGTGCCGATTTTTCGAATAATTTTTTTTGGAAAAACTAATTATATGGAAAAATAGAAAAAAATGGAAAACTCATACCCCTAAAATTTCCCATCTAGATCACATCTATAAAAAAAGATAAAAATCCTGAAAGATCGTTACACCTTAAATTAACAAAATAGGAAAGGTGAATGACGCCTTTGTTCAAGTCATCAATTAAAGAATTGACGACTGTGTATACAAGCGTCGTTTATGAAAATAACGCCCCAACCTGAGGCGTCATTTCCAAAAGGGACAGTCGGTGTTATCTGAGTAAGTATGTTTAGGGAAATGATTAATATGAGGAAATCTCCATTCCAATAAGGATTCTTCCGGGAGTAATATCACTCCCAATCGAACTCTAACCACGGGAGAACCTTCTCCCTATAAATGGGATTCCTCCGGAGACCTTCAGAGGCTACTACCTCTGAGAGTTCTTCGTCCACCTACTTTTTCCCTCTACCCCTGTTTATTAAGATTGAGGACCTTGATGTTGTAGCTGTGGAGGAGTTCCATTTTTCCTACGCACTGGTTTTTCGATTTAATCATTGCCAAAGGAGCAAGTCTTCTTCAAACGATCATGGGCTACTATTGCCTGCTTCTTAGTCTTCCTACCCAACGAAGCTGTTAATTGCTGCTGCTTCTTCCACAGTACGAGAAGAACCTGAGGAGTTCTTCAAATTCTTCTTCTTTCTGCTGCCGCTGGTTCTTCCTGTAAAGGGGAGGAAAATCTTCTTCCTCTTCTTTGATTGCACGAAGAACGAGAGGGAGGGGAAAGCTATTCCTTCCTCTGCTTCTCTATTTTCAAAGAAGCTGTTGTGTGTCGCTCTCACCTTTCTGCAGCTTCATAGAAGGGTTGCTGCAATTTGCATTATCGAGAGTTGCTATCTACGAAGGAAGGGCTCTGCTACTTCCTATATCTTTATTTCTAAAGGATATCTCTGTGCAACAGAGATTATTATTCTCTTCCGTTCTTCACCAAATCAACATCCAAGGTAGGTTTTCTCAATAACTGAAGCCCAAAGATAATAGTAGTTAAATTGCATGTTTAGGACGCATGTTTTGTTACCATCGATTGCTTAAGTTTAGTTTACTGCTTAATTATCTTAATAATCTTAGTACGTTAAAAAGTTTAAAACCAAGTAATCACACACCAAAAATTTTGGATAAATATACTTCTAAAATCTTCATGGTTATTCTGAAATTTCCACGTCTTATATGGTGTATTTACTATAAGTTTAAACAAGTTAAACCATTTAATATATATAATCATGTTACTCGGCGAATTCCAAAGATTACTGTAGCATGCTAGTTATAGGTTTTTCCTTCGACGATTTGATTCTCATCACCGGAGCGTCCTTTGGCTATGAAATTTTATGAGTGTGTTGTTGGGGGGGAGACCGAGGTAGTGAAAGTGGTTGCACCATTTTTCGTGCCCCCTATCTCAAGATCCCCCATCTCTCAACGAAAAATTATTTTGAACG
Organism: Amorphophallus konjac; assembly: GCA_022559845.1. Classification (NCBI taxonomy): domain Eukaryota; kingdom Viridiplantae; phylum Streptophyta; class Magnoliopsida; order Alismatales; family Araceae; genus Amorphophallus; species Amorphophallus konjac. The sequence goes on from CM040121.1 coordinate 214,619,159, forward strand.
TCTGGTTAGGTAGAGTTTTTCGAGCCCGTCATTTCGGTATATTATAAGTTCGATAGCGACATAGTTACATCGAGAAACGAGAGGTTTGAAAATTGACAATTTTTGAAATGACGACCAACTAAAGGTCGTCAAATTCATTTTGGACGCCACTGTACAATGGCGTCAGATTAACTATATATATATATATATATATATGCATATAAAATGTATATATATCTTGGAAAATCCATATTTATTAAAATATGTAACAGAAAATTATAAAAAATATATATTTAGAATCCATGTATTTTTCTCCTAATTATCATATATTCTATTTCCTTCAATTATTTTAAATAAATCAATGTGTCTTTGAATGTATGTTTTTGAAATTATTCAATTAAATAGATATAAATGTGAATTCTTGTTAAATAAATTAAGTTAAAAATCATAAAATTAACGTCCCTCCAAGAGGACGCTAATTAATAAATGACGCCACCCCTGAGCGTCAAATAATATACGTTTATTTAATTATAGTTAATTATAGAATTGGATGGACATGAATTCTATAATTAACGCATTCATGTTCTCACCGTTTTCTCCCGATTTTGACCCATACCACGGGTCTTCTGGCACTCTCATCTCATGTCCGTAGATGGAGTCCTTGTTTCATGATTGGTTCACGTATACACCTCAACTCTCGGTGACATACGAGCTCTCCGTTGGACATTCTGTTCCTTCGGACTAGCAAGTTAGTCATCGGGACCTTCGTAAGTCTCCTCGTAGCCTTGGATTCCCTCAAGACCGACTGAGCTGGTTGTACCTTAAACACCTTGTACCCATTTTAATGCCACGTCACTCTGGAGAAACGTGATAACCCGGCCCTTTCATGGTGCTATTCTTGGCCCATGGGAGAAATTCTCTTAGCCGGTGGAATGAGTGATCATTCCACTAGGTGATACATTGAATTGGGTAACTTATTGCTAAGTACCAATTATTCAACTTGCATCATGTCCATTGAACTGGTGACTATCTTGCTAGTCATCTATTCAAGTTATTCATGGCAACCTATCTAGGTGCCAATTCCACCCAGTTTTTTGACATGTCATAGTTTCAATGCTGTCACGTGGATTTATCGCAAGTCTGTCCCTACTCAAGGGCTTTGTCCTTGAATTCCGTGAATTCTACGTTATCGTTCTATTTAAAGCTTGATCTTGAAACTCTTTATTGGCTATAAACTATCGTGGATGTCTAGATCTATCTTTAAATGCTGTGCATATAGGGCCCGATCTGGTCCTGGGAGGAGCACCCGAAAGTACTAGTGCCCATGGGAGTTATATTGATCACGGTGTCTGGCATTACGCCGAAGTAGTTGTCTCTCTTGATCTTTGGCATTCCACACTCTCTCTCTTTCTCTCGTGACTTGCGTGCGTGACTCGACTTGCGTGACTTTACTAGCGTGGCCCGAAATGGGCAAAGTACTTGTGTGAAATAGCCAATATTCTATAAATCTCTCTTGGATATCTCTTACTTGAAAGTTTTTGCGCGACGTTGTTAATCTCTTGCTAGTTTTGTTTCACTTGCTCGGTTAATTCTACATGCATAGTCTTACTGCATTTACATGTGAAAGATGTAATTACTTAAACCAATTGCTTGTTCTTGAGATATAATTCCTATTGAGCTTTCGCTCACTCAGTTTATTCCAACATTTTTCAGGTAATCAGGTGGCTAGCGAGACCGTGACTCACATGGGAGGGACAAGTGTGCAAGCGAGCTTCGGAAACTAGTGAACCCGTGTCTTTTATCTTTCTTGAGTCTAGATAGTATTTCTTATTAATTGTCTAGCCAAGTTAGCTTAGCGTCTCTTATCTTGTCTAAGTCTGTTAGGGCGTCATCTCCTCTTCTTTTATTGTGATGTAGTTGAGTCTTCTAGTTTTGAAAGTTTAAATTGTAAGAGACTTATATTTGGAATAAGATTTTTTTCCATTGCTCAAAATTATTTTAGTCTTATGCGATTGCTCTTGATCATTCACGACTGTTTAACTGCCACGTTCCGAGCAAACGACACGTTCCGCTGCTATCGGTTCGGGACGTGACAGAGGTGGTATCAGAGCTTCGGCTTTCATATCCTCAAGATATTAGGTTTCAGTGATAGGTCAAGTATCTTTGTCAGTCATATCAGAGCTTCGGCTTTCTTATCCTCTAGTTATTAGGTCCCAATGATAGGTCATCCTTGTCAGTCATATCAGAGCTTCAGCTTTCATATCCTCTAGTTATTTGTTTCGAATGATAGGTCAAGTATCCTTGTCAGTCATATTAGAGCTTCGACTTTCAAACCCTTAGGGTATCAAGTCCAAGAGATAGGTTGAGTATCCTTGTCGGTCATCCTATAGGAGTTTCGTGAGAGATGGGTAGAACTTGGGGTTAAAGTTATAAAAGAAAGATAAGATATTTACATTTCATTAACATTAATTCTTGAATCGATAAATTATCTCCCCACTTATCCTTGTAGGAACCTAGATAAAATGGAAGCATCTAAGCCAAGCTTTGTTCATGAGATGATCTTAGTGGATGTCCAAGCTTACGCGGACCTTGTCAGGAGAGTTCAGGAGCTAGAGAAAGTGGTGGAAGAAAAAGAAAGAGTTGAAGGGAAAGATCATGCCCATGAGTTAGGAAAGTTCATCACTACCAAGAAAAGGATAAACGAGGGTGATATTTCACAAAGGTGTAAGAAATGCCAGAAATGTAAGAAGTGTAATAAGAAGGGAACTTCGACAGATCACTCGCAAGGCAAGTGTAAATCTTGTGGAAGATATGGTCACCAATCGAAAAAGTGTTGGTGGAGTTCTGGAGCGTGTCTGCGTTGCGGGAGCTTAGATCATAAGATAGCAGAATGCCCTATTTTGACCAAGAAGCTTCCAAGAGGAGTTCAAGCTTTAGCCAAACTTACCAAAGGGAAAGTTGCGGAAGGTACCCCTCACCCTTAAGCCTAAATTAATTCTTCCTAAAATTAGTTCCACTCAATATATCTAGACTTCTTCTACGCAGTATAGCTAGTTCTCCATCGTGAGTAAATGATAATTTAAATTTTGGGACCAAATTCTTTTAAGTGGGGGAGGGTGTAACACCCAGTAATTTTGAAGGCTAAAAAGGGAATAAATATATAAATATATATTTAGATTTTGAAAAGAAAAATAACATATACATGATGATATCTACATATCTCCATAAATAGTTAATAAAGGTTCCTAGAATTTATAAAAGACTAGTTAATATTACCTTTTGGAATGGAAGTAAAAATTTATCTAGGATCGAACCTGCCTCTGATACCTAGGACAAGGACAAATAAAAGTTAAAGAAATTATGAGGAATAAAATCCCTGTATACATACAAATTATTAATAGGTATATGAGGGGTTAGTAAATCCACCCACACACATTGTAAAGGCCCTTAAGTCTCAACCCACTCATCCATATATATGTGTATATATATATAATGTAAAATAAATAAATATAATACAACCTAAATAATTAAGGCCAGGCTATACACAACCCTCTGACAGCCTAAGAAGTCTCACAAGAAGAACTCATGGACCCTACCATTATATTATAATAAATTTAATAATAACATGTTATTTTAAGTAGCCATTTAATGCACAACATAATTTTAATTGAATTGAGAATCATTAAACCTTGAAGAAAAGGTCAATTTATATTTTTTAGTAATTTAGCAAATTTAATATTCCACATTTATTACATTATAAAGGAAGGATATATATAAATTTACGTATAGACATGGGGGGATGTATAGACTTGGGAATGTATGAATGTCTCATGCAATGGGGAATGCACAGACGTTGGACGTATAGACTTACAATGTATAGACTTAGGAGGAACGGATGTGTAGACTTTGCATTGTGTAGACTTGGAGGATGTATGGACTTGGAGAATGTATGGACTTGGGGAGTGAGATGCTCTGGAATGTACAGACTTAGGAATGTGCAGACTTAGATGCTTAGGCTTGTGGAATGTATAGACTTGGATTAGATGGATGTACAGACTTTGATGAAGAATGCGATGTATAGACCTAGGAGGATGGATGTACAGGCTCTATGCAATGTATAAACTTATGAAATGCAAAGACTTTGGAATGTGCAGACTTAGAATGTATGGACTTAGAGCTTGGACTTGTGAGTGTATAGACTTAGGGAATGTGTGGACTTTGACGGGTGTATAGACTTGGGATGAAGGAATGTACAGACTTAGGATAAAGGAATGTATGGACTTGTGAGTGTGTAGACTTATGGACTTATGAATGTATAGACTTGGAGATGAATGTATAGACTTGGGGAAGGAGTGTGTAGACTTGGAGAAATGTATAGACTTATGCATTGTAGGGACTTATGAATGTATAGACTTGGAGAATGAATGTATAGACTTGGAGATGAATGTATAGACTTGGAGAAGGAATGTATAGACGTTGGAGAATGTATGGACTTGTGAAATGCTAACTAAAAATGCTAAAACTCAATTGACGCAAACGTCAATGGGCGTCAATTGCATAGAAAATGACCTTGAACAATGAATGTATAGACTTGGAGAATGAATGTATAGACTTGGAGATGAATGTATAGACGTTGTAGAATGTATGGACTTATGAAATGCTAACTAAAAATGCTAAAACTCAATTGACGCCAACGTCAATGGGCGTCAATTGCATAGAAAATGACCTTGAACAAGTCGTCATTTGAAATAAAATGAATAGTGCCGATTTTTCGAATAATTTTTTTTGGAAAAACTAATTATATGGAAAAATAGAAAAAAATGGAAAACTCATACCCCTAAAATTTCCCATCTAGATCACATCTATAAAAAAAGATAAAAATCCTGAAAGATCGTTACACCTTAAATTAACAAAATAGGAAAGGTGAATGACGCCTTTGTTCAAGTCATCAATTAAAGAATTGACGACTGTGTATACAAGCGTCGTTTATGAAAATAACGCCCCAACCTGAGGCGTCATTTCCAAAAGGGACAGTCGGTGTTATCTGAGTAAGTATGTTTAGGGAAATGATTAATATGAGGAAATCTCCATTCCAATAAGGATTCTTCCGGGAGTAATATCACTCCCAATCGAACTCTAACCACGGGAGAACCTTCTCCCTATAAATGGGATTCCTCCGGAGACCTTCAGAGGCTACTACCTCTGAGAGTTCTTCGTCCACCTACTTTTTCCCTCTACCCCTGTTTATTAAGATTGAGGACCTTGATGTTGTAGCTGTGGAGGAGTTCCATTTTTCCTACGCACTGGTTTTTCGATTTAATCATTGCCAAAGGAGCAAGTCTTCTTCAAACGATCATGGGCTACTATTGCCTGCTTCTTAGTCTTCCTACCCAACGAAGCTGTTAATTGCTGCTGCTTCTTCCACAGTACGAGAAGAACCTGAGGAGTTCTTCAAATTCTTCTTCTTTCTGCTGCCGCTGGTTCTTCCTGTAAAGGGGAGGAAAATCTTCTTCCTCTTCTTTGATTGCACGAAGAACGAGAGGGAGGGGAAAGCTATTCCTTCCTCTGCTTCTCTATTTTCAAAGAAGCTGTTGTGTGCCGCTCTCACCTTTCTGCAGCTTCATAGAAGGGTTGCTGCAATTTGCATTATCGAGAGTTGCTATCTACGAAGGAAGGGCTCTGCTACTTCCTATATCTTTATTTCTAAAGGATATCTCTATGCAACAGAGATTATTATTCTCTTCCGTTCTTCACCAAATCAACATCCAAGGTAGGTTTTCTCAATAACCGAAGCCCAAAGATAATAGTAGTTAAATTGCATGTTTAGGACGCATGTTTTGTTACCATCGATTGCTTAAGTTTAGTTTACTGCTTAATTATCTTAATAATCTTAGTACGTTAAAAAGTTTAAAACCAAGTAATCACACACCAAAAATTTTGGATAAATATACTTCTAAAATCTTCATGGTTATTCTGAAATTTCCACGTCTTATATGGTGTATTTACTATAAGTTTAAACAAGTTAAACCATTTAATATATATAATCATGTTACTCGGCGAATTCCAAAGATTACTGTAGCATGCTAGTTATAGGTTTTTCCTTTGACGATTTGATTCTCATCACCGGAGCGTCCTTTGGCTATGAAATTTTATGAGTGTGTTGTTGGGGGGGAGACCGAGGTAGTGAAAGTGGTTGCACCATTTTTCGTGCCCCCTATCTCAAGATCCCCCATCTCTCAACGAAAAATTATTTTGAACGTCTGGTTAGGTAGAGTTTTTCGAGCCCGTCATTTCGGTATATTATAAGTTCGATAGCGACATAGTTACATCGAGAAACGAGAGGTTTGAAAATTGACAATTTTTGAAATGACGACCAACTAAAGGTCGTCAAATTCATTTTGGACGCCACTGTACAATGGCGTCAGATTAACTATATATATATATATATATATATATATATATATATATATATATATATGCATATAAAATGTATATATATCTTGGAAAATCCATATTTATTAAAATATGTAACAGAAAATTATAAAAAATATATATTTAGAATCCTTGTATTTTTCTCCTAATTATCATATATTCTATTTCCTTCAATTATTTTAAATAAATCAATGTGTCTTTGAATGTATGTTTTTGAAATTATTCAATTAAATAGATATAAATGTGAATTCTTGTTAAATAAAATAAGTTAAAAATCATAAAATTAACGTCCATCCAAGAGGAAGCTAATTAATAAATGACGCCACCCCTGGGCGTCAAATAATATAAGTTTATTTAATTATAGTTAATTATAGAATTGGATGGACATGAATTCTATAATTAACGCATTCATGTTCTCACCGTTTTCTCCCGATTTTGACCCATACCACGGGTCTTCTGGCACTCTCATCTCATGTCCGTAGATGGAGTCCTTGTTTCATGATTGGTTCACGTATACACCTCAACTATCGGCGACATACGAGCTCTCCGTTGGACATTCTGTTCCTTCGGACTAGCAAGTTAGTCATCGGGACCTTCGTAAGTCTCCTCGTAGTCTTGGATTCCCTCAAGACCGACTGAGCTGGTTGTACCTTAAACACCTTGTACCCATTTTAATGCCACGTCACTCTGGAGAAACGTGATAACCCGGCCCTTTCATGGTGCTATTCTTGGCCCATGGGAGAAATTCTCTTAGCCGGTGGAATGAGTGATCATTCCACTAGGTGATACATTGAATTGGGTAACTTATTGCTAAGTACCAATTATTCAACTTGCATCATGTCCATTGAACTGGTGACTATCTTGCTAGTCATCTATTCAAGTTATTCATGGCAACCTATCTAGGTGCCAATTCCACCCAGTTTTTTGACATGTCATAGTTTCAATGCTGTCACGTGGATTTATCGCAAGTCTGTCCCTACTCAAGGGCTTTGTCCTTGAATTCCGTGAATTCTACGTTATCGTTCTATTTAAAGCTTGATCTTGAAACTCTTTATTGGCTATAAACTATCGTGGATGTCTAGATCTATCTTTAAATGCTGTGCATATAGGGCCCGATCTGGTCCTGGGAGGAGCACCCGAAAGTACTAGTGCCCATGGGAGTTATATTGATCACGGTGTCTGGCATTACGCCGAAGTAGTTGTCTCTCTTGATCTTTGGCATTCCACACTCTCTCTCTTTCTCTCGTGACTTGCGTGCGTGACTCGACTTGCGTGACTTTACTAGCGTGGCCCGAAATGGGCAAAGTACTTGTGTGAAATAGCCAATATTCTATAAATCTCTCTTGGATATCTCTTACTTGAAAGTTTTTGCGCGACGTTGTTAATCTCTTGCTAGTTTTGTTTCACTTGCTCGGTTAATTCTACATGCATAGTCTTACTGCATTTACATGTGAAAGATGTAATTACTTAAACCAATTGCTTGTTCTTGAGATATAATTCCTATTGAGCTTTCGCTCACTCAGTTTATTCCAACATTTTTCAGGTAATCAGGTGGCTAGCGAGACCGTGACTCACATGGGAGGGACAAGTGTGCAAGCGAGCTTCGGAAACTAGTGAACCCGTGTCTTTTATCTTTCTTGAGTCTAGATAGTATTTCTTATTAATTGTCTAGCCAAGTTAGCTTAGCGTCTCTTATCTTGTCTAAGTCTGTTAGCGCGTCATCTCCTCTTCTTTTATTGTGATGTAGTTGAGTCTTCTAGTTTTGAAAGTTTAAATTGTAAGAGACTTATATTTGGAATAAGATTTTTTTCCATTGCTCAAAATTATTTTAGTCTTATGCGATTGCTCTTGATCATTCACGACTGTTTAACTGCCACGTTCCGAGCAAACGACACGTTCCGCTGCTATCGGTTCGGGACGTGACAGAGGTGGTATCAGAGCTTCGGCTTTCATATCCTCAAGATATTAGGTTTCAGTGATAGGTCAAGTATCTTTGTCAGTCATATCAGAGCTTCGGCTTTCTTATCCTCTAGTTATTAGGTCCCAATGATAGGTCATCCTTGTCAGTCATATCAGAGCTTCAGCTTTCATATCCTCTAGTTATTTGTTTCGAATGATAGGTCAAGTATCCTTGTCAGTCATATTAGAGCTTCGACTTTCAAACCCTTAGGGTATCAAGTCCAAGAGATAGGTTGAGTATCCTTGTCGGTCATCCTATAGGAGTTTCGTGAGAGATGGGTAGAACTTGGGGTTAAAGTTATAAAAGAAAGATAAGATATTTACATTTCATTAACATTAATTCTTGAATCGATAAATTATCTCCCCACTTATCCTTGTAGGAACCTAGATAAAATGGAAGCATCTAAGCCAAGCTTTGTTCATGAGATGATCTTAGTGGATGTCCAAGCTTACGCGGACCTTGTCAGGAGAGTTCAGGAGCTAGAGAAAGTGGTGGAAGAAAAAGAAAGAGTTGAATGGAAAGATCATGCCCATGAGTCAGGAAAGTTCATCACTACCAAGAAAAGGATAAACGAGGGTGATATTTCACAAAGGTGTAAGAAATGCCAGAAATGTAAGAAGTGTAATAAGAAGGGAACTTCGACAGATCACTCGCAAGGCAAGTGTAAATCTTGTGGAAGATATGGTCACCAATCGAAAAAGTGTTGGTGGAGTTCTGGAGCGTGTCTGCGTTGCGGGAGCTTAGATCATAAGATAGCAGAATGCCCTATTTTGACCAAGAAGCTTCCAAGAGGAGTTCAAGCTTTAGCCAAACTTACCAAAGGGAAAGTTGCGGAAGGTACCCCTCACCCTTAAGTCTAAATTAATTCTTCCTAAAATTAGTTCCACTCAATATATCTAGACTTCTTCTACGCAGTATAGCTAGTTCTCCATCGTGAGTAAATGATAATTTAAATTTCGGGACCAAATTCTTTTAAGTGGGGGAGGGTGTAACACCCGGTAATTTTGAAGGCTAAAAAGGGAATAAATATATAAATATATATTTAGATTTTGAAAAGAAAAATAACATATACATGATGATATCTACATATCTCCATAAATAGTTAATAAAGGTTCCTAGAATTTATAAAAGACTAGTTAATATTACCTTTTGGAATGGAAGTAAAAATTTATCTAGGATCGAACCTGCCTCTGATACCTAGGACAAGGACAAATAAAAGTTAAAGAAATTATGAGGAATAAAATCCCTGTATACATACAAATTATTAATAGGTATATGAGGGGTTAGTAAATCCACCCACACACATTGTAAAGGCCCTTAAGTCTCAACCCACTCATCCATATATATGTGTATATATATATAATGCAAAATAAATAAATATAATACAACGTAAATAATTAAGGCCAGGCTATACACAACCCTCTGACAGCCTAAGAAGTCTCACAAGAAGAACTCATGGACCCTACCATTATATTATAATAAATTTAATAATAACATGTTATTTTAAGTAGCCATTTAATGCACAACATAATTTTAATTGAATTGAGAATCATTAAATCTTGAAGAAAAGGTCAATTTGTATTTTTTACTAATTTAGTAAATTTAATATTCCACATTTATTACATTATAAAGGGAGGATATATATAAATTTACGTATGACATGGGAGAATGTATAGACTTGGGAATGTATGAATGTCTCATGCAATGGGGAATGCATAGACGTTGGACGTATAGACTTACGATGTGTAGAATTAGGAGGAACGGATGTGTAGACTTTGCATTGTGTAGACTTTGCATTGTGTAGACTTGGAGAATGTATGGACTTGGAGAATTTATGGACTTGGAGAATGTATGGACTTGGGGAGTGAGATGCTCTGGAATGTACAGACTTAGGAATGTGCAAACTTAGATGCTTAGGCTTGTGGAATGTATAGACTTGGATTAGATGGATGTACAGACTTTGATGAAGAATGCGATGTATAGACCTAGGAGGATGGATGTACAGACTCTATACAATGTATAAACTTATGAAATGCAAAGACTTTGGAATGTGCAGACTTAGAACGTATGGACTTAGAATGTATGGACTTAGAGCTTGGACTTGTGAGTGTATAGACTTAGGGAATGTGTGGACTTGGAGAATTTATGGACTTGGAGAATGTATGGACTTGGGGAGTGAGATGCTCTGGAATGTACAGACTTAGGAATGTGCAAACTTAGATGCTTAGGCTTGTGGAATGTATAGACTTGGATTAGATGGATGTACAGACTTTGATGAAGAATGCGATGTATAGACCTAGGAGGATGGATGTACAGACTCTATGCAATGTATAAACTTATGAAATGCAAAGACTTTGGAATGTGCAGACTTAGAACGTATGGACTTAGAATGTATGGACTTAGAGCTTGGACTTGTGAGTGTATAGACTTACGATGTGTAGAATTAGGAGGAACGGATGTGTAGACTTTGCATTGTGTAGACTTTGCATTGTGTAGACTTGGAGAATGTATGGACTTGGAGAATTTATGGACTTGGAGAATGTATGGACTTGAAGAGTGTATGGACTTGGGGAGTGAGATGCTCTAGAATGTACAGACTTAGGAATGTGCAAACTTAGATGCTTAGGCTTGTGGAATGTATAGACTTGGATTAGATGGATGTACAGACTTTGATGAAGAATGCGATATATAGACCTAGGAGGATGGATGTACAGACTCTATGCAATGTATAAACTTATGAAATGCAAAGACTTTGGAATGTGCAGACTTAGAACGTATGGACTTAGAATGTATGGACTTAGAGCTTGGACTTGTGAGTGTATAGACTTAGGGAATGTGTGGACTTTGACGGGTGTACAGACTTGGGATGAAGGAATGTACAGACTTAGGATAAAGGAATGTGTGGACTTGTGAGTGTGTAGACTTGGGATGAAGGAATGTACAGACTTAGGATAAAGGAATGTGTGGACTTGTGAGTGTGTAGACTTATGGACTTATGAATGTATAGACTTGGAGATGAATGTATAGACTTGGGGAAGGAGTGTGTAGACTTGGAGAAATGTATAGACTTATGCATTGTAGGGACTTATGAATGTATAGACTTGGAGAAGAATGTATAGACTTGGAGAAGGAATGTATAGACGTTGGAGAATGTATGGACTTGTGGAATGCTAACTAAAAATGCTAAAACTCAATTGATGCCAATGTCAATGGGCGTCAATTGCATAGAAAATGACCTTGAACAAGTCGTCATTTCAAATAAAATGAATAGTGCCAATTTTTTGACTAAAGAATTTTGGAAAAACTAATTATATGGAAAAATAGAGAAAAATGGAAAACTCATACCCCTAAAATTTTTCATCTAGATCACATCTAGAAAAAAGATAAAAATCCAGAAAGATCGTTACACCTTAAATTAAGAAAATAGGAAGGTGAATGACGCCTTTGTTCAAGTCGTCAATTAAGGAATTGACGACTGTGTATACAAGCGTCGTTTATGAAAATAACGCCCCAACCTGAGGCGTCATTTCCAAAAGGGACAGTCGGTGTTATCTGAGTAAGTATGTTTAGGGAAAGTATTAATATGAGGAAATCTCCATTCCAATAAGGATTCTTCTGGGAGTAATATCACTCCCAATTGAACTCTAACCACGGGAGAACCTTCTCCCTATAAATAGGATTCCTCCAGAGACCTTCAGAGGCTACTACCTCTGAGAGTTCTTCGTCCACCTGCTTTTCCCCTCTACCCCTGTTTATTAAGATTGAGGACCTTGCTGCTGTAGCTGTGGAGGAGTTCCACTTTTCCTACACACTGGTTTTTCGATTTAATCATTGCCAAAGGAGCAAGTCTTCTTCAAACGATCGTGGGCTACTATTGCCTGCTTCTTAGTCTTCCTGCCCAACGAAGCTGTTAATTGTTGCTGCTTCTTCCACAGTACGAGAAGAACCTGAGGAGTTCTTCAAATTCTTCTTCTTTCTGCTGCCGCTGGTTCTTCCTGTAAAGGGGAGGAAAATCTTCTTCCTCTTCTTTGATTTCACGAAGAACGAGAGGGAGGGGAAAGCTATTCCTTCCTCTGCTTCTCTATTTTCAAAGAAGCTGCGGTGTGCCGCTCTCACCTTTCTGCAGCTTCATAGAAGGGTTGTTGCTATTTGCATTATCGAGAGTTGCTGTCTACGAAGGAAGGGCTCTGCTACTTCCTATATCTTTATTTCTAAAGGATATCTCTGTGCAACAGAGATTATTATTCTCTTCCGTTCTTCACCAAATCAACATCCAAGGTAGGTTTTCTCAATAACTGAAGCCCAAAGATAATAGTAGTTAAATTGCATGTTTAGGACACATGTTTTGTTACCATCGATTGCTTAAGTTTAGTTTACTGCTTAATTATCTTAATAATCTCAGTACGTTAAAAAGTTTAAAACCAAGTAATCACTCACCAAAAATTTTGGATAAATATACTTCTAAAATCTTCATGGTTATTCTGAAATTTCCATGTCTTATATGGTGTATTTACTATAAGTTTAAACAAGTTAAACCATTTAATATATATAATCATGTTACTCGGCGAATTCTAAAGATTACTGTAGCATGCTAGCTATAGGTTTTTCCTTCGACGATTTGATTATCATCACCGGAGCGTCCTTTGGCTATGAAATTTTATGAGTGTGTTGTTAGGGGGGAGACCGAGGTAGTGAAAGTGGTTGCACCATTTTTCGTGCCCCCTATCTCAAGATCTCCCATCTCTCAACAGAAAATTATTTTGAACGTCTGGTTAGGTAGATTTTTTGAGCCCGTCATTTCGGTATATTATAAGTTCGATTCCGACATAGTTACATCGAGAAACGAGAGGTTTGAAAATAGACAATTTTTGAAATGACGACCAACTAAAGGTCGTCAAATTCATTTTGGACGCCACTGTACAATGGCGTCAGATTAACTATATATATATATATAATATATATATATATATATACATATATCATGTCTATATATCTTGGAGAATCCATATTTATTAAAATATGTAACAGAAAATTATAAAATATATATATTTAGAATCCTTGTATTTTTATCCTAATTATCATATATTATATTTCCTTAAATTATTTTAAATAAATCAATGTGTCTTTGAATGTATGTTTTTGAAATTATTTAATTAAATAGATATAAATGTGAATTCTTGTTAAATAAATTAAGTTAAAAATCATAAAATTAACGTCCCTCCAAGAGGATGCTAATTAATAAATGACGCCACCCCTGGGCGTCAAATAATATAAGTTTATTTAATTATAGTTAATTATAGAATTAGATGGACATGAATTCTATAATTAACGCATTCATGTTCTCACCGTTTTCTCCCAATTTTGACCCATACCGCGGGTCTTCTGGCACTCTCATCTCATGTCCGTAGATAGAGTCCTTGCTTCATGATTGGTTCACGTATACACCTCAACTCTCGGTGACATACTAGCTCTCCGTTGGGCATTCCGTTCCTTCGGACTAGCAAGTTAGTCATCGGGACCTCCGTAAGTCTCCTCGTAGCCTTGGATTCCCTCAAGGCCGACTGAGCTAGTTGTGCCTTAAACACCTTGTACCCATTTTAATGCCACGTCACTCGGGAGAAACGTGGTAACCCGGCCCTTTCATGGTGCTATTCTTGGCCCATGGGAGAAATTCTCTTAGCCGGTGGAATGAGTGATCATTCCACTAGGTGATACATTGAATTGGGCAACTTATTGCTAAGTACCGATTATTCAACTTGCATCATGTCCATTAAACTGGTGACTATCTTGCTAGTCATCTATTCAAGTTATTCATGGCAACCTATCTAGGTGCCAATTCCACCCAGTTTTTTGACATGTCATAGTTTCTATGCTTTCACGTGGATTTTATCGCAAGTCTGTCCCTACTCAAGGGCTTTGTCCTTGAATTCCATGAATTCTACGTTATCGTTCTATTTAAAGCTTGATCTTTAAACTCTTTATTGGCTATAAACTATCGTGGATGTCTAGATCTATCTTTAAATGCTGTGCATATAGGGCCCGATCTGGTCCCGGGAGGAGCACCCGAAAGTACTAGTGCCCATGGGAGTTATATTGATCACGGTGTCTGGCATTATACCGAAGTACTTGTCTCTCTTGATCTTTGGCATTCCACACACTCTCTCTTTCTCTCGTGACTTGCGTGCGTGACTCGACTTGCGTGACTTTACTAGAGTGGCCCGAAATGGGCAAAGTACTTGCGTGAAATAGCCAATATTCTATAAATCTCTCTTGGATATCTCTTACTTGAAAGTTTTTGCGCGACGTTGTTAATCTCTTGCTAGTTTTGTTTCACTTGCTCGGTTAATTCTACATGCATAGCCTTACTGCATTTACATGTGAAAGATGTAATTACTTAAACCAATTACTTGTTCTTGAGATATAATTCCTACTGAGCTTTCGCTCACTCAGTTTATTTCAATATTTTTCAGGTAATCAGGTGGCTAGCGAGACCGTGACTCACATGGGAGGGACAAGTGTACAAGCGAGCTTCGGAAACTAGTGAACCCGTGTCTTTTATCTTTCTTGAGTCTAGATAGTATTTCTTATTAATTGTCTAGCCAAGTTAGCTTAGCGTCTCTTATCTTGTCTAAGTCTGTTAGCGCGTCATCTCCTCTTCTTTTATTGTGATGTAGTTGAGTCTTCTAGTTTTGAAAATTTAAATTGTAAGAGACTTATATTTGGAATAAGATTTTTTTTCCATTGATCAAAATTATTTTAGTCTTATGGGATTGCTCTTGATCATTCACGATTGTTTAACTGCCACGTTCCGAGCAAACGACACGTTCCGCTGCTATCGGTTCGGGGCGTGACAGCCAAAGGGAGTGGTAATCAAAATAAAGACATACAGTGTCTGTTGACACCTTGAAAATGAACAGAGGTGGAAGCAGAATTGAAAGGGAAGTCAGACCTACAGTGAAAGATCACTGATGAAGCTCGTCAACCATCTACCCGGCCGAAGTCTTTTCAGACTGAAGCTGATGTCCGGTCTTGTCACCGTTCGACTGACAACGCTGATGAAACATACCCGGTTTTGTCATCATTCAGATGGCAATACTGATTAAACCCCAGTTTGTTCACTGATGGAACCTCAAGAAGATCTCAACAAAGTCATGTCGCTACTAAAGAGGCCTTATTCGGTCTTGATGGAAATCAATTCAAATAAGAAAGAGAATCCTAAGGCACGTGTGAGGCCTAAAGGCACCAGATGGGCCGGCCATTTGGGCTTCTGAGATTGGCGCCGGGAACTCCCCCACCAAAGCTGGCGCGCGCCGGGAACGCTCCCACCAAAGCTGGCGCGCCGGGAACTTCTCCCATGGATGCAAGGCGCCGAGATCTCCTTGCAATGCAGGGTTCTATATAACCCGTTTCTTCTCCCACAAGAAAGGGGGGAATAGAAGGGGATCGAGGTCGGCCGCTGGATCAAAAAGAAAGAAAAGAGAAGAAACCTACAGAGAGAGAGAGCCTCCTCCGCTGAAAAAAAAGAAAGAGAGAAGAGATCAATCCCAAGGGAAGAAGCTCCAGGTGGGCATCCGGGGAGGGAGAGGAGTCAATGCTCCGCCCTCCCCCATGTTTTCTTTTCTTCTGCTTCATGTAAACGTTCAAGTTTTGTTTTCGATTCCTTGAATGTAGCCGGGATATCTCGGCGTCTGTCTTATCCCCTTTCCCTCACTCTCTCCCTGTGATCGGTCTGAGTCTTGGAATGATGTATCGCCTGGGTTTTCTTACTATGTATCTTCCCTGATGGATGTCGTAAAACGAATAAATATGATGGGCTACAGTTCAAGCCTGATTTTGATTCCTCTGAAGCTCTATCGTCTTTCTTCGTGTTATCTGTCTTCTCTCAGACTAGTAGCATGCTGATCCCCTTCCCCAGTGGATTAATGATCCGCCGATTCGTCTGTTTTCTTTTCGTTGCAGCACTGTCCGTGCCTATCTCAGAGCCCGGGACAGACCATCCCTTGGCTTCCGGATGATGCCGTGCTATGCAATGATCGAAGATTGTGAGACTCCGGAGTTCTAAGTGCTTATACTTTGTCCGTTGGCATCGTCGAAATCGCCTCTGGGTCCAGAGACAGTCATCTCTTGGCTCCCAGGGCGATGAATGACCATATCAAGGTTGTCCCCAGGGCCCTGCGTGATAATGGCGATAGATGGGGCCTCCAGACCTCGGCCTCCCCAAATCCCTCCTGAACCCTGATGCCTCTATGAAGCCCAAACCTAATCCAGCTCAGATTTGATAACCTGATCAGTTTCGATTCCATAGAACCTGTTTGTTTCGGCCTGGATCATCATTAAATCCAAAACAGAGTGTCGTAAAACCCTAAACCCATCTCGGTGCCCTCATCCATCTCGGCCCCGTAAACAGTAAAGCAAGTGAATAGCCCTCGGCGCGAGTCTTCCCGCGCCGATAACCCCACCTCGCCTGCGCCGAGAGCTCCCCTTTGCCAGTTCCCGGCGCCCAAACAGTCCCCACAAAGCAGCCTTCCCAGTGCGAAGCTTCATGCGCCGAGAACCCCGCTTGTGTTTGCTTCCCGGCGCGCCGAATAGTATCCTATGAAGAACCCTTCCCGGCGCGATGGTTTTGGCGCCGGGAACCACCCTTTTCCAAGCCGAGGGCCTCCTTAAGCCGTGAACCCTCCATCTCTTGAACCTTGGACGAAAATCCTTGCTATCATTGAAGAAACCCCACAGATACCCTTGTGAACTGCTCAGTATACCCTACATTCTATCAAGAATGCCTTGAGTCATCACATGCACTTCAGGGGCGACAATTAGTGGGAACGACTCCCCTTTTCCCACGTGGTTTCCCGAACTCGATCGGCTTTTATAACCTTAAGGACCAAGGAAGCTCTGCCACTGCATAAGCTTCTACGGTCTCAAAAGGAATATCAAGATAGTGCTGCAAGCACATATAGGCGTCAGGGGTCCTATACCCCTCTATTTTTGGCTTTCACCCCGGCACTCCGTGGGTGATCGTCTATCATTCTCTGGCAAACATCAAGTCCAGGGGAGGTGCTGTCAAAATTATCCCAGGATGACAGAGATGACATGAAACCTATCCCCGGGACCTTATCTATCAATGGTGACAGAGGCTCCCTATACTTCATTGTTCCCCTCCCAAACTTTTCTATGTTCCTGGCCTTCCTTGGGAACCTATACCGAAATAGGTTGAAGTCCAGTGAATTGAGCCATTTTGACTCCTCAGGGTCCATTTGCTTCAACCCGATCATCATGAAACCCAAAACAGAGTACCGTAAGCTCTGTTCTTATCCCGGCGCCCTCACACCTCTCGGCCCCGCTTACAGGGAATTGGATGAACAGCTCTCGGCGCCACTTTTCAGGCGCCGAGAACCATCTTGATCTCCTCCCCTGCGCGCCGGAAGCCCCTGCACCTTGGCCGCGCCGAGAACCGTCTTGGCCTTCTCCCCTGCGCGCCGGGATCCCCCCTTGGCATCTTCATGCGCCGAGAGCCTAACCCGCTGGCATCTTTCTGGCGCCAGGAACCTTAACTCCTTGGCATCTTATGGCGCCGAGTACCTAACCCCTCCTTGGCATCGCATGGCGCCGAAAACACTACCCTCCTTCATGCAGAATGACATTAACACCAACTTCCCGGCACCTCAAACAGTACCTCATGAAGAACCCTTCCCGGCACGGTGGTTTTCACGCCGGGAACCTACATGCACACCCAACCTGCCCCAGGAGCCTACTCCTCCGTACAATTGAACCCCCCGTTACTTTAATCAAGCCAATCCAGGGACGCCCATGAGTCATCATATCTGGCCCGGGGATAAATTTAAAAGGAAGTTAGACTCCCTTATGCTCCGCTATCCTATATCGGATTTATGAACAACCCCTTTCGCTCGCGAGGATTCTGTCACTGCATGAGTCCCGCCGGCTTTCCACAAAGGGAAAATCATACATTGCCCTATAGCCCATATATACGGGTTGGGAGGTTGGACCTCTCTCTTTCTCTCGGCTTTCATCCCGACACTCCGTGGGTGATAGCCTATTTCCCTCTCGGCATAATCCAGATCAAGAGGAAATGCCGTCGAAATATTGATCGATGCTCTAAACCTACATCATGGTCGTGGCTCACCTCGACCGTGATTGATATTTTCCATCTCCTGGTTCCCCCCTAAGCATAATTGTTTTGAACCGTCGATTCAACGATATAGTCTGTTTCTGTGGTTGATGTTATTATCTTGCCCGCCTCCCTGGCCCTGGTATGAAGTTTAAAATTAAGCATGTGAACATCTGTTCGCCTTATGAGGCCTCCTATTCCGGCGTTTAATCAAGGGTTGTCCTTCCTTGGAAGGGCGTAATTAACGTCATAGCCTTTATGGTATGGCGGACTTCTGGTCCCGACTCGGACTTCACAATCGACTGACCAAGTCAAGTCGAGCGCACAATGAAATCGTCACTTCGGTGACTGGCACGCCAATAAATCAATAAAATAATAAACAAAATAAATAAATAAAAATCCCGCGTCCACAAGTCTGGCACGCCCGGTGGGACAGAGTCTCCCTTCATCTCTATGCCGAAATAGGAGGCCCAGCGGGCCCCCCTCAAAATTCTGATTCTGTGTACTTTCCTTATTTTCAGGAATCTACAATACAACAGAAATCGCGTCTGTGTGCTTCGACAAGCAGCCGGTCGACATGCACGTTCGAGAGGGATACCTGGCGGTACCTCTCGCGTTCGGATCATTGCCC